>CM033403.1:30982743-32265023 GCA_019426215.1 Buddleja alternifolia
CTCAGTTCTTGCTTTCGCGTGAATCGAACATTAACGCGTTCGATAGCCGGTGGGGTCAGAATTTACACTTCGATGTGTTGTTTAAATTAGTTGTTCGGACCGCAATTGTGAAATATGTATCTTATTCGGGATGAATACAATAATACTAAAAGACAATTCAAGGACAGGTTAAATATTATCTGATACTTAATCTGACAACCAAATAATTCATAAACCTACGTGAGAATCTTCTTTCTTAAAAAGAATGAAAAACCTCAGCAAGATACAAACTGTCAAATAATGAATCTGAAAACATGTAACTATACCTCCATAAAAGTCTTCAATGTGCTAGTTACAGAGAAACACTGGTATAAACTCCGGGATTGGATCCAGCAATTCTTGAACAAATCTACACTACAAACTACTCCTAATTATATTTAGCCTACTCCTATGATAAGAGAGAAAAATAAGTTGTTCTGTGGTTTTGTGTCATCTCTTCTCTCTCTTCTCCCGCTTTTATACTTCTGTGTCGTGGGTTTGCTTTTCAACCGTCGAGAACCGCTTCCCTCTTCAACCGTCGAGAACTGCTTCCAACTTCTCTTTTAAAATCCTTTTGTTTTGGCGGGATATTATTGTCGGTTTTTGACTCTAATTTTATCAGACTTGGTTATTGTTTTTTTTCGATGGGCTTACCCTTTAAACTTTTGGACCATTAATCGTTGTTGGGCCTGTTTTAGGTCTTTCACTTTGGGCCTTTCTTAGGTCTTTCAACCTATTTTATTTTTAGTGTAAACAAATGCCCCCTAATGTATATGAACGTTTCGAGTTCATGTATATTAATGTACACGTCTCCTTATTAATCTTTGTTTCATTTCAAAAGGGTTCGTGAATGATATGACGAATGTGTTCGTTCCTTTTCCCAGCACCTTTCGTGATCAGGGTTTTAAAACCTCCCTTCTTTTGTTGACGTTTTTAAATCATCTTTCTGTAAGAGCCTCTTCGTATTTTTAAACGGGTAAAAACGATTGAAATTTCCCACTTTCTGTTCTGCAAGTGTCTTTTCGTGATCAAACACCTAGAGCCCTATAAATATCCGTTCCTGTTCTTAGCCATCACTATCATCCTTCACTTTATTTTCTTTTCCAACTATTCATCGTCTTCCTTCTTATCTTTCTCTATTTCGAAAATTCCTTCGTCTTCGAAATCTCTTCCATCTCTTTTTCGACAACCTTTTCGAACCGTTTTCGAGTATGTCTAACTCTCATTCTATTTCGCATCTAGTGGCTCGAGCAACTCTTTTGGATAGCGAAGATGCCCAAGATCTCTATCACATCATCAAGAATTTCGAGGCTTACTACAGTGATGTGAAGATTCGACTCTAGAGTCTACCCATATCATACAGCCTTGGGTCCGCGATCGTCGGGGTCAATCTATCAACCATGTTGGGCTCGGACCTCGATTTCAATCCAGGCATTCGAAGCCTCTGAGGATGGTGTTCCTGATTTACTCGGTACTTGGCCCGCTTTGGAGGGTGATGCCCTCTTTTTCAATGTAAGGTGGAGAACAAATATGAGTGGACGAATAAGACCAAACCCATCAATGGATGGATCGGGGCCATCGATGCATATCCTTGGTTCGAAAAATTGCATCATCTTCATAACAAATGGGACGGTAACCGAATTCTTGGGCTCATTCGAATAGCCTGTTACCCAATCATCCCTTTCGAGCAGGTAACAACAGATGCCCTTGCGTATTCGTGGCATACTTCGTATAATTGTTTTGTATTACCTCGTGGTTTTCAAACAATTACGTTGGAAGATGTTGCTCTAATTACTGGCCTTTCCCCTACGGGCATGAGTCTTCCTACGGGTGAACCTTTGCCTAATTCTCGAGCTCTCTTACTATCTACCGAAAATTGGCTAAAACATCATGGTAAATCAAAGGGAGCAAATATCGCTTATACTGCCTTAGTCAAATTCTTTATCAATTGTGACGATCCACCGACGCCTTTCGAAGAGGTTTTATTTTTAAATTTCGTCTTCTCCGGTTGTTTATGAATGCCGGTTGCGTGGTGAATAAAACCTTTTTTACTTTGTCTGCTAATATTGCTGTCACCATGGGGCCCATCGAGTTGGCTCCACTAATGCTATCTCACTTTTACCGCATGATGTTTAATTTGAGCAATGACCCTTCGAATGCTCACAAATTATCCGGCCCCCTTTGGTTATTGACATGTTGGTCTTTTCTGTATTACCCTGAGCTATTGAATATCAGGACTATAAAATCGTTCGAAAAATCGGTTGAGCAACGACAATCGTCGAAAAAACCCTCCAACTTCCGGCTCGAACCAATTTCGAAATGGGTTTGCTATGGGGAGGCCGCTATAAACTTATTAGTTCCTCTCGAGAAAGTATCGTATCTCGAAGTTTTGTGCGCCATTTATAATCCGCTCTATGTTTCCACATGGTGCCCCTTTTTCGAAACAAGGCATGACCAACCCGAAATCATTGGTCGCACACTGCTCTACCCAATTGGATGCTAACGATTGATTCGCTAGACTCCTCCATAGACGATCATCCCTACTGGAGGTCTATTTTGTCATCCCGGGATTTACTATATGCAGATAATGTCCCCGGAGTTGAAGTTTACAACCCTCAGGTATGCTAAATATGTTTTGAGTATAAATATGACAAACTTTATAACCTTGTTATATTCGATGTCGAACATGTTCAACTTCGAGCATCTCTTTCCATGCTTAATTTCGAATATGCTAACTCTGGACATACCTATTTCGGGCACGCTTAATCTCGAAAATGGCTTTCTTAAATATCCTTATTCTCGAATATGTTTGATCTCGAATATCCCCTGATCTCGAACATGCTTATTTCGAGCATGCTTGATCTCGAGCATGCTTGATTTCGAGCATTGCTTGATTTCGAGCCTGCTTGGTCTCGAGCATCTTGGTTCGAGCATTGCTTGATTTCGAACAGGTTCGACTTCAAATTTACCATATCTCGAATGAGCTGTTCTTCGAGCTTGCTCCCTTCAAGTATTTCTGATTTTTGAGCAAACAGTTCGACAACTGAGTTTTGTTTAAACCATTTTTATTTTGCAGCTATGCGCGCGGCAATTTGGTGTAACCCAATGCTTTTCTTTACCATTCTTGGGCACTATGAATCGCCCTTGGTCAAATAGGCAATTCCATATTGCAAATCATCAAAGGGCTAAAGCTGAAGCTCTTATTCGGAACCAAGCCTCTAGTCAGATTCCGCCATGTTTTGTTCCTATTTTTTGCAGAATCATCCGAGTCGAGAGATGTTTCGCAGACTTTTGGAACAAGGTTTTAACACGCAGTTATTCGAGACCAATCATCCGTAAGCAGATTACAGATATCACCAGAATGTGCGCTGGCACGGTGGACATGGCTCATCTTTCGAATCTCTTATCAAATCAGGTAACTTTCATAAACTATTATAATCTTCGACTACAATAGTTAGGATTCATTCTGATACTCTTTCTTACAGGATGATGATTACATCGTTCCTTATGATTTAACTTTGGGGTGGAGATTTGAGCGAGACAACCCCCAAATCCGAGAAGCGGCGGCACTGTCTCAAGCCCTTCGAGAATCATCTGTTCCGACTGAGCCATTTTTCATCCCTACGCGCGTTACCCGAAAACGAAGTGCTCTTACCATCAGGGAGCGTACATCTTTTATTTCTCGAGAAGTACCCCCTCGAACACTTAACGAAGAAGAAGAAGAGCAAGATGACGACGATGCAGCTCAATACGCTCTTCAACCCAGATCCAGGAAACGCTTACGTATGCAAAAGACTTCCGGTGAATCAAGTAATTACTCAAATATCCTTAGCTTTCATTCGTAAATTGTAGACTAATTCTTCATTCGATATTTGATTATTCATATCTCTCATGTAGGCTCTTCGAGTGGAGCTGCTGATCTCGAAAAGGAGACGCCGGTTATTGGGACTGGTGTCGAAAATATCGTCGAACCCATTCTTGAAGAGGGTTCACCCGACTTCGACCTCCGACCGTCTTCGCCTATCCTCGAAGATGCTTTACCTCATTCTGAGACTCATTGAGACCCCCTCGAGATAGGTCGTTCTTCAGGTATTTTTGAAAGTATCTCGTACTGCATAATTATGAATGGGCTTTTGTTACTCTACCCTGTCTTGATGTTGTGTTTCTTCTTAGAAAACTTATCAAATGACACTTTCGAGAGAACAGGCCCCAGTTCCGCGATTACTATGAGCACTGCTCCCAACGTCTCGAGATTTTTTTCGTCAGGTAAGACAACTTATCATGTCCATACTTCATATTTAGGCAGATTTTTACCAACATAATTTTTTATCTTCCTGAATAACCTTGTTCCTCGATCCTCTAGGCATGCCTAGTTTACCTTCTTCGGTGCGATTCTCAATTGGTACTACAGCGGGAATATCCACCATTGTCCTGGACTCTGCTATTTTTCACAGAATTGGCCCGAACCTTGCTCTCGGATCGCCATTTCGGCCTACCCTAGATTCTCCTCGTTCCTCTTCAGTACGAATAGAAGAGGTTGCTAATATCTCTCCGTTGACTATCTCACCTAGTCCGGTCATGGACCCTGGACCTTCAAGCTCTACCATGGCCCTTGTTACCCCGACTGAAGGTATAGATTTATTTCGTCGAAATGCACAATGTTCTATTTCATTCTGGTGTTTGACATACTAACTTCGTAATTTTCTTTCTTTCGACAATGTAGCACCGACCGTATTTTCTCAAGTGCTCTAAACGAAGCCCTTATGGACATAAGGCATAATCTCAATGATCCTCACTTATTGTCGGAACTTCGTTTCCTTCTTGATGAAGCGGCTTCGAGAATGGCTAGTACTTGGCTGCCTCTGTTCCAAGCCGCTCGTGAAGTTTTCGAGAATAGCCTTGCTCGCCTTCACTCTTTAGCGGATCAGGGCATAAACCCTTTTACCGAAGCCGTTTCCTCGAGTCACACCCAACACTAGATCAACTTCGTGGCCAGGTCACCATCTTAGAAGGTTCCCGTGACAGTTACATGGCTCGAGTTGCTGCTCTCGACGCCATATCGCTGATCTTCAACTCGAACGGGACCGCTTAGTTCAATTTGCCAACCAAGTCAATGAGAATATCTCAACTCTGAACGACCAGATTGCAGCTCTATCATTTGAACTTGAAGAAATAGCCAAGCCCGCCGTCCTCGAAAGGGATGCCTTCGATTCATCGTTAGATGTTTTGTCAAATTCGTTGTTTTTTCTTCAATCTTAGTACATTTTCGAATGATGCTACTTTTTATATTTTGTTATTGTAAAAATTCTTACCCGTTTCGGGTAATCTTTTAAATATCATGGTTTCGTTTTCTTTCCATATACTTGGTGTATATTTTTTAAATATCTCGCGTTTAATGCTTTTCCATATTTATCTCCATTCGTCCATTGGAGTTCAAAAGCATTCCCAGATAATTTATTTGATATTAGAAATGGTCCTTCCCACTTAGCTGACCATTTCCCATAAAAATTGTCTTTTGATCCTTCTGGTAAAATCATTTTCCAAACTAGATCTCCTACTTCGAAAGATCTTGCGTTTACTTTCTTATTATAACTTCTTTCAATTCTACTCTTTTGAAATTCTATTTGTTGCAATGCTTGTATTTGCAAGATTTCATGGTCTAATTTTTCGATATTCATGTTTTCGATATATTCCTCGGCTGAAAGTCTTGCTTGTTCGAGTATTCGTCTAGACTTTATATTGATCTCCAAAGGAATTACTGCTTCATGTCCATATACTAATTGAAAAGGAGATATTCCTAGGCTGTCCTTCTTGATCGTCCTTAACGCCCAAATTGCATCGATTAACAATTCGTGCCAATTTCTTGGATTCTGGCTTATCATTTTCGAGACGCAATTTTTGATTAATTTATTTGACGATTCAGCTTGGCCATTTGCCTGAGCATAATAAGGTGTCGAATTGATTAATCTTATTCCGAATTGTTCCAGAAATTCGAGTAGTTCTGTACTATTAAATACTCTAGCCTGATCGAAAGTTATGGTTTCTGGAATACCAAATCTGGTAATAATATACTCCTTAATGAACTCGACCACTTGTTTTGAACTTATACTTTCGAAAGGTTTAGCTTCAATCCACTTGGTAAAGTAATCGGTAGCTACTAATATGTATTTATGCTTTTTTGATGAAGCTGGTTTAATTTCTCCGATTATGTCCATGGCCCACCCTCGAAATGGCCAGGGTTTTATTATGGAATTTAAACCTACGGTCGGTTGCCTTAAAATTTTCCCATATTTCTGACATTGCTTACATCCCTTCGCATAATTTATACAATCTCGCAAGATAGTCGGCCAGTAAAAACCATATCTTTGTATCAACCATCTCATTTTTTGTCCTGACTGATGGGCTCCACATACCCCTTCGTGGGTTTCTGCCATTATAACTAATGCATCCTCTAAATCGAGACATTTTAACAAAACCCCTTGAGGATCCTTCCTATATAATTCTTGCCCATCATAAAAATAATGATGTGCCATCAACTTTAGCTTATTCGAAAATGTTCCCCTAGCTGGGTCTTGGAGATATTCGATGATCTCAGAACGCCAATCTTGTTCCCCTTTAAGAATATCTACTTTGTGTACTCGAGCTATCCTCTGCTCAAAGGGTAGGACCACCCTTGGTTTGAGTTGTATAACTGACTCAAACATATTTGAATCGACCTTATATCCCGACGCTAACTGGGCTAAATCATTAGATATTTGATTCTCTTCCCGTGGCACATACGAGATTTCGACTGTCTCGAAACTTTTGAACAACTCGTTTATTCGAGCAAAAGAAGCTATGGCTACGGGACTCACGCATTTAAATATCCCCTTCACTTGATTTATTATCAACTGGGAATCTCCTTTTATTTTCACATTCTTTGCTTTCATGTCTCGTAGCACTTCTAATCCTAAAATAAGAGCTTCGTATTCTGCTCGGTTGTTAGTACAATCACCTTCGATCTTCGCACACATTTTAGTAATTATTTTAGACGGAGATATTATATATATCCCGGCTCCTGCACTATCTCGAGTGCTTGACCCGTCGAAATAGAGGCTCCACGGAGCAGTACTTATGATATCAATTTCGAACTTGGTCTCCTTATCTATAGATGGATGTTCCGCTAAAAAATCAGCTAAAACTTGACCTTTTACTGCTTTTTGCGGTACATAGATTAAATCGAACTGGAGTAAGCTAAGACTCCACTTACTTAATCGACCCTTAACCAAAGGTTGATTTATCATGAATTTGATGATATCGGTAGGGGATACCACTTCGATTGAGTATGCAGCAAAATAATGTCTTAGTTTGGTAGAGGCAAAATATAGGCTGAGGCACCATTTCTCCATCGTGGTGTACCTTTTCTCTGCGTCATTCAAGAATCTACTCAAATAGAATACTGCTTGTTCATAGCCTCTGTCATTTTCCTGCACTAAAAGGCATCCTATTGACATTTCCGCTGCTGATATATATAATCTTAAATTTTTTCCTTTTCGAGGAGGAATCAGCACGGGAGGCTGAATTAAGTATCTTTTGATAGCGTCGAATGCTTTATTTTGTTCATCTCCCCATACAAATTCATTTTCATCTTTTAATCGTAATAGAGGGGAAAAAGCTTCTGTCTTTCCGGCTAAGTTGGCTATAAACCTTCGTACAAAATTTACTTGCCCTAAAAAACTCTGAAGTTCCTTTTTGTTTCTTGGAGGCTTAGCTTCGATAATCGCTTTAGCTTTATTTCGATCTACTTCAATGCCTCGATGATGTATCAAAAATCCCAGAAAATTCCCAGCTTCTACTCCGAAAGCACACTTCAAAGGATTCATTTTTAAATTAAAGAGTCTCATTCGTTTAAATGACTCGATCAAAAACTGTTTATGCTCTTCGTAATTTTGAGCTTTAACCACTATATCATCGATGTATATCTCCAAATACTTCCCGATTACATCATGGAAAATATAATTCATAGTCCTCTGGTAAGTGGCTCCGGCATTTTTTAAACCAAACGGCATAACCCTCCATTCGAAATTCCCTATGGATCCTGGACACCTGAAAGCCGTTTTATGCCGATCCGCTTCAGCTATTTTCAACTGATAATACCCGGAATAGCCATCCATAAAGGACATTACTCTATGTCTAGCAGCTGCATCTATCAATACGTCAGCCATTGGCATCGGATATTCATCTTTTGGAGTAGCTTTATTCAAATCTCTAAAATCGATGCATATTCGTACCTTACCATTCTTTTTTATCACTGGTACGATGTTAGCTAACCATTCGACGTATCGAGTTGGCCTAATGAATTTGGCTTCGAGCAACTTTTCTATTTCTTCCTTAATTGCTCCCATTAGATCTGGGGACAAACGCCTGGGTGTTTGTATCACAGGTTTGAAGCCTGGTTTAATAGGTAGTTCATGTCGAGCTATATTAGTATTAATTCCGGGCATTTCATGATGTGCCCAAGCAAAGCAGTCCTTGAATTGTTGCAAAATTTCGATTAGGTCATTTTTCTCCATTTGAGTCATCTTCGAACTTATGTAAGTTACTCGAGGGTTGTCGATTGTCCCTAGATTAACTTCTTCCAACTGGTCCTGACTATTTTTCCTAGTCTCTTCGTCTGGTTCTATAATACCATGTTCGATATTTCCGACTGGAAAATTAACTGTATCCTCTCCATTATGATTATTTATTCTATGTTTATTATCTCGAGAACCTTCATTATGAATAGCTCCTGCCATATATATTTCATTGGAAGAATTATTCGTTTTGGGACCCGTCGCATACACTAGATCTCGAGAGAATTCTTTTCGAGAATTTGATCCACGTATTTCATTGTGACAATATTCAGAATTAAACTTATCATAACTAACATGATCACAATCGTAAGCACACAATTTCGATTCCATTCGTTGAACACTTAACCTTCGAAAAATATTAGAAACAACATCATCTTTCATTACATCGACATTCTTCATATCTTTCACAATATCTAAACTAACTCTAATTTGATTTCGGCTAACTTAGAGCCCATCTCGGATGTAGACTCTTCATGGATCCCCTCTCCTTCTTTGCTGGCTTTTCTACGGCTTCTTCGTTGAATCGCCAATCACTTCCTTCGAGCTTCCCAGCTTCATACCTGGCATTAACAATTTGAGTATCGATAAAATAATTGTTTTTTCCGCTTTGATCACCTCGAATTGGTGTCCGTTCCAACAAATTAATACTTGATGTAAGGTAGAAGGGACACAATAATTCTGATGTATCCAATCTCTTCCTAACAAAGCATTAAACGATGATGAATTCGTTTCTACTACGAAAAATGCTGAGTAGGAACTCTGGGTTCCTATTTTGATCCGGCACGGCAAAACTCCCAAGACTTTAGTAGCTTGGCCTGAGAAGCCGTAGACTGCTACATCAGCCACTACTAAATCTTTCGAGCTTTTGCCCAGCCTTGTTAATGTTTTTGCGGGCAAAATATTGACAGTGGCCCCGTTATCGACTAATACTTTACTAATGGGAATACCTTCGATTTCTGCCTTTATGAACAAAGGTTTCATATGATTATTATCTATTTCTTCTTTCGAAAACAGTAATTTTGACAAATTTTCGACTTTTTGCTCATTATCTTCGAGTGACTTATCACTATCAATTTTAAAACAAGAAGCGTTACCTTTTTTTTCGTCAGATGTGAATTCAAGGCTATTTCCTTCCTCATCCGTTCCTTCTTTGGCTGCGAATTCGGCTGGCAGCACAGTCACCATATCTATGTTTCTATCTTCCTCAAGTTTCAGTACCCTTTCTAAAGTAGCTTCTTTTGCTTTTAAATCAGCTTCGTTTGCTGATTCCTCGCATAGTGTATCTCCAAGTAGAATATCCAAGTCGTCGCCTGACTCGAAATCTCCCAGCTCTTCATCTTCTTCAGTTGTAACACCTTTTCCTTTCAAGGCTGCTTCTCTTAACTGGTCACTCAAACGATCGACATCTTTCTCAAAATCTTCTTCACTGGGATTCTTGACTATCTTCGACTTCAAGATTCCTTTTGACAAAGCCTCTTCTTCCACCCTGAGATTTGCAATCATCGCCTGTTGTTGCATTTCCAAGGCTACCGCTGTTCGAGAATAAGCTACTTGCTGAGCGATGACCCTCGGGTGGTCATCTCTCTTTCTTTCGACATTCCTGTGATATCCTCCAAGACGTTCTAAAGGTGATTTTCTCCCTGATGAGGCGGATCTCCCAAATCCTCTGCCTCCTCTTCCTCGAAAGTGCCTATCATAAGGCATAGTTCCAAACCCTTGGTTGTTTGTCTCATACCTTTGTCTTTTATTCCATTCCCTTTGATACGCGGGAATCCAATCTGGGTCATTTGGAATAACTTGCAGCCTCACTAGTTCGTAATGTAAGGTATCTGCGCACTGTCCACACAAAACCTTCTGCATTTGGGTTAAATTCGTCACCACCCTAGCAGGTGTCTGGTAAACAATTTCTCGAGCAGGGGTTTCGAGCACCTCCTTATACGATTTTTCCCCTTGCCCTTGAACAATTGATTTGGTCTCGCTGACCACCTCTTTGTTCTTTGGCTTTCCATCCTGATCAAAATCCAGGATTCTCTTGTCGATTCCTGACAAGCATATCGTACCCCTCTCATACTGTTTCGCTACAAATCGCCTGAAAATCTGACACTGGTCAGTGGTATGCAGAGTATTCATATGCCATCTGCACATACCTTCCAGACCCTCGTCTTTCACTTTCGGAAACGTTAGTACACCTTCATCAATCAGCCTGTTGAACAATTGGTTTGCCAACTTGGCCTCTTTTCGTACCTGCACATTAAGATTTTCGAACTTGTTAATTTCCACAGTATTAATTTCGAAATTTAGAACTGGGAATGGATTCTCATCTATATCTGTTTTTTGATTATCAGGAAAAATTATATCTTTCGAATCCAATTTTTCTTGTATCAAATTCCTAAACATAATGCATTCATTTGTTTCATGCGAAAAAGCATTGTGCCATTTGCAATATGGTTTTCCTTTAATTTCTGATTTCGAAGGTATTCTATGTCTCCCTTTTAACCTAAGTTTTTTATTCGCAAGAAGCCAGTCAAATATTCGCTCGGTTTTAGTCACATCGAAACTATATTCCTTTTCTTTCTTTGTCTGTAAAGATCCTGTAGCTACACAGTCTTTTCTCTCGAGAGCTCCGCATTGAAACGGTGGCCCTTTAACAAATTCTGCCAGATCGATTTCATAGGCATCTTCGAATGCCCATGGAATCCCCACCTCGAAGGCATTGAAACCCTGGTGTTTTCTTTGGCTTTCCTCTCTTAACATATTTTCGTATCTCACCGCACTCTCTGCCAAAGCTCTAAAATCAGAAAACATCATTCCGTCGAATTTTACTCTGTAATCAAAAACCATGTTTTGTTGAGCCAATTGAACAAACTCAGATTCGGGGATGTTCAAATGACATTTAATCCTAGCTTTCTTAAATCGAGCCAAGAATTCTTCTATTGACTCTCCAGGATTTTGTCTTATTTTGGCTAAGTCACTCATGATCATGCTCGGTTCAGTTCGAGCAAAATGATTTTGGAACTGAAATTGCATCTCATCCCAAGTATGTATCGAATTAGGTGATAAATTCGTGTACCAGTTAAACGCTGACCCGGTTAAAGAACTAGGAATAACCTTAATTTGAGATAATCCTGATCAGCTGCCTCTCGGCATTGGCAAGTGAATCGAGACAAATGTTCGAGAGCCGACACATGGTCTTCTCCAGAAAACAAAGTGAAGTTAGGAATTTTATATGTTCTTGGGAAAGGAAAATTCCTGTCTACCCAGTCGGGGTAAGGTTTCCCAGGAATCAAACGGTGGTTCCTTCGAAAACCAGGCCCATATATTCTTTCGATGGCCATTTCCACTTGATTTTGAAGAGGATCTTGAACTAGTGCTTGTGGTCCAAAATTGCCCCCCAAGCAATTATTAGGCGTATAGTGCCCCCCAGCATATGGGATTTGCACATTGTTACTCATAAAAGGAAAGTTTTGGTTTGCAGGCAAACCCTGACTTCCTATAAAAGGGGTGTTCAAAGACCCCATATATGGGTAACTCTGAGGCGCATTCTGCGGCCCATTGTAATATCCCTGACTATAAACATTATTTGGCCCAAGATTTCCAAAATTGGTATTAGGTGGATACCCAGAGGGCATTGATTCTGAAATGTTCGGTGGTACAGGGACATTCGGTCTTGGTGGTTGAGGAATAGCTTGAGTTGTTGGCTGAGGAATAGTTTGAGTTGTATAAACATTCCCCTGACTCACACGCGGATGCCCCCCCAGCATTGTGATGATTCGAGAAGTGTTGTTCCTCGAAGGGCACTTGACTCGAAACAGGAGGGGTTCGATTCGAGCCTTGACCAATCTCGAACCTCCCTTCCTGAGTTCGAATAGGCTGGGTTGTATAAGCATTCACCTGACTCGCACGTGGATGCCTCTCAGCACCCCAAGGATTCGAGAAATACTGCCCCTCGAATGGTACTTGACTTGAAGTAGGAGGGATCTGATTCGAGCACTGGCCAAACTCGAATCTTCCTTCCTGAGCTCGAGTATCTCGAGGATACCCGAGAGGAACTTCATCTAGATTAACTGTTCTGGTTCGAATCCCAGGTTCTACTGATATTAATTGAGACACTTTTTCGACCAGAATGTTATGTCTGTTAATTAAGGGTTCGAGCGCTGAAGCTATTTGGGTATTTATCATGCTCGAAAAACATCGCATGTCTGATTAAAAATTTCTCCTAATTCTGTAATTACTCTAGTAACCTCTCGGGCCAAACCATCTCGAGCGTTTATTGCGATATCCTGCACAATTGCAGTAAATATTCGGGCTGACTCCTGTGCTAATGCTCGGTATTGATCATTGAATTCTCTTCTTTGATCTTCGCGAGCACTCGCGAGGGTCTGTTTCATAATTCGGACAAATTTTTCGTACATTTTGTCCGCTCTGACTTTACGTTTCGAAATTGGTTAAGTATCACAATCATCAACCAAATCGTCTCTAAACGAATCCTCAGACATCATACAAGAATCTTATCTTTAGAAAATATCAAAACGTCAGTCTTTTAAGAAAAAACCGACTCCCACTGTGGTCGCCAAAACTTGTTTCGTAAAAAAAAACAATCTAGACTAGGGAAGGATTTCGAATAGTCGTTCCAAGCCCGTGATAATTCTCCACTTAGAATTATCTTTCAACCCCCGCGCTCGAGTTCGATACGCTAGACGGTGGTTCAGAATTTAACACTTCGATGTGTTGTTTAAATTAGTTGTTCGGACCGCAATTGATGAAAATATGTATCTTCTTCGAATGATACAATAATACTAAAAGAACAATTCAAGTACAGGTAAGAATTATTTATCTGATACTTAAATCTGACACAAAATAATTCTATACCTACGTGAGAATCTTCTTTTCTTAAAAAGATGAATAGAAAACTCAGGTCAAGATACAAATTACTGTCAAATAATGAAATCTGAAAACATGTAATCTATACCTCCATAAAAGTCTTCAATTCGTGCTAGTTACAGAGAAACACTGGTATAACTCCGGGATTGGATCCAGCAATTCTTGAACAAATCTACACTACAAACTACTCCTAATTATATTTACGCCTACTCCTATGATAAGAGAGAAAAATAAGTTGTTCTGTATGTTTTGTTGTCCTTCTTCTCTCTCTTCTTTCCCGCTTTTATACTTCTGTGTCGTGGGTTTGCTTCTTCAACCGTCGAGAACCGCTTCCCTCTTCAACCGTCGAGAACTGCTTCCAACTTCTCTTTTAAAAATCCTTTTGTTTTGGCGGGATATTATTGTCGGATTTTTGACTCTAATTTTATCAGACTTGGTTTATTGTTTTTTTCGATGGGCTTACCCTTTTAAACTTTTGGACCCATTAATCGTTGTTGGGCCTGTTTTAGGTTTTTCACTTTGGGCCTTTCTTAGGTCTTTCAACCTATTTTATTTTTTAGTGTAAACATCTACAATATTGTGCATCAAAGATGAACCGTTCAAGTAAGAGATAACCCTATTTTATTTATTTTTTCAAATGATACTAATTTGGTTCCCATGCTACTAAGAAATCAAGAAAGCCCAGAAAAGCTAAATATAAATTCAATAACAAAACAATGAATTCATTCTATATGAAAACTACCGTCTTTCGGTTATCTGCCAATTACTCTTAGGATGTGCGTAAAGCAGAAGTTAAAATCATCAAACACATATAGATGAAAATCATATATAAGGTTTCGTTACAGTTGACAGAGTCTGTAATCCTCACTAAAAGAATGAAATTAAAGATCAAGCTACCAAAACATTATTTCTCTTGTTCGTAGGTATGATAAAAGCATTAGCATTTCCAAAGCTCAAACAAAACAATGGACTTAAGGCAAAAGTCTAAACGGTTAAACCAGTAAGATCGTCTCAACGTTATCGTCTGAACTCCTTATGGAAGGCTTAGAATCGAGTACTCTACAGCAAAACTGGAAGAGTATAATGCCAATATATCTAAGTTAAACTATACCATCAACTTCCAATCAACCACCTCTCCAACGTATTTTTCTCAAACTGCTCATTCAACAACCGTCCCGAATGCTAATAATCAACTATTATGTTGACATATCAAAACAAAGACCAAGCAAAGCAGAATATTAACCTAGACTGATTCCATCACAGGCTCGTTGCATATATATAGTAATCTATCAATGAATAGTATTTCTATGCACTAAAACAAGCAATAAAATTCTCAATCCAAACACTTAGATCAACAAAACTAAATCAGAATTGCTCGCACAATGCTCGTGTTGAACTTAACCGCAGAGCTTGAATGAACTCTTCACATTGTCATCATTCTCAGCTCACTCAATTCAGTTCAGTAAGCTAAGCAGTCAAAGTTTCTCGAGCCTCGGACCAGAAAACGAATAAGCCAAGATTTCAATTGCTTGTTTATGATCTCACGAACCAGCTTCAACGACCAACTTTCGCTCTACATCCCTAACAACAGTCCCCAAATACATGATAATCAAGTCATTGATCCTCATATCAAGCCTTAAAGTTTTTGACTTTAGCCTAGGGCTAAAACCAAGCTACTCGATACTCGACTCGAGTTCGATCATTAAAAGCTCGTTCGAGCTCAGTTCGTCAACATATCAAACAAAACTTAAACAACTTTTTATGTTTCATAAGTTTTGAACCTCGACTCATATTAGTAAAAGTTACTAAAAACATGAACAAAAAAGTCAAACTACTCGGCTCGATTAAAGCTCATTTGAACTTGGCTCGATTAATAATAAAACAAACACAAACACAAATTTCGAAGCTACAATCCAAAACAACGATCTCACTCGGTTCGAATAGACTCGTTTACAACCCTACTTTACGCAATACGGCATCAATCAATCAAACTATAAGCTCAACTACCTAAAACTCAAGAACCCTAAGTTAGTAATTTAGGATTAGAACGTCACAAACAATTCACAAAACATAAAAAAAACGAAAAAGAAAGAATCGACAGAAAAAGAAAGCTGCGATATTTCATAGCTTATGATCGGACTCTGGGAATTCATGGCTGTCATCAAAACTATCTCGTGAAGCGGATTGGGCTTGGAGTAGGGCTTGTTCTTGACGTTGTTGCTCCAATTGGGCTTTCTCGAGATAGGGTTTGAAGCCCAATTGCAGTGTCAAGTACCCGAATGCCAGAGCTCCGACCACCACCACAGCCGATCTCATCGCGTTCATCTTCGCCGTCCCTCCCATTTTTCTTCTTCTTTCTTTCTTTCGCTCTTCAAAACGCTTTTTAAGGGGACGTTGGTTTATTGCACAAGATCACTGTGTTAAGTTTTTTGCGGAGGGTTATTTTTATATTTTGTATATTCTCTTTTTTTTTTTTTATTAGTGTTTTTTTTATATTATAAATATCAATTTAAATGTATTTTTACCCCAAATATATTTATAATAGATAAATAATTTAATTTGAATTGGATCTAGAACATTTATGATGGAAAAAAACACCAAAAAAACTCAAAAAAGGAAGAATACACATAATAAAAAATAACACAAAAAGGTGATTAGCAAAAAAATCAACACAGGATTGTTTGGCGCAAATTTCGCTTATTTGGGGGAATCTTATGCAATTATCCCTTGAAGTTGGCAAGTGGGGAGAATTACACTTTTGATCCCTATAAATGCAAAAAAAACATCTGTGTAATGACTTTTTTGCTAAAAAATTCCTATGATCACGAAATAGTCTAATCACCCCCTGTGTTCATAAAGAAATCTGCAAAAAGTCATTTTTTGTAAAAAAAAAAATGAGTGTATTTTTTATATTTTTTACCTTTATTGACATTTTTATTTGTCATTTATACACTCTCCAATATATATAAAATGTAAAATAGTATTATTTCACCAAAAAACACATATTTCTTTCTATTTTTTTAACAAAAAGTGGCTTTTTGCACACTTTTTTAAAAACACGGAGGGTTTTTAGGCTATTTCGTGATCACAGGGGTTTTTAGCAAAAAAGTTATATCAAAGGTTTTTTTTTTTTTTCATTTATCCCAAATTTTACCTTCCCTATTTATTTATTAGACTTGACAAATTTAGTTCTAAATGTTTCAATTTTGAATAAAGCTTTGGTTCATGTTGTAAATTTGCCATCCAAAAACTAACAAAATGCGCTCAAATTGGGGGAAATAGGTGGAAAATCACTTCATTTCATAATTTCAACAACACCTCTAAACTTCTTTATAAATTCTCTCAAAATCACATCATTCGAACTGTAATCAACTCAAACTTTTTAAAAAAAATTGTAAACCCTATTTTATGAAAATTTCCAATTTTAAAACCCTAATTACAAATTGTTTCATGTAATCGGACAAAAATGGAGGTCGACGGTGCAAATGGATGTTTTTAGTGAAAAAATCGAGCAATTTCTCCCAATTTGAGCTCACGTGCGACCATTTAGGACTAGTTTTTGGACGGAAAGTTAACAGTAGGGTCTAAATTTGTTTAAAATTGAAATATATAGGACTAGTTTTGTTTAGTCCGATAAATAAGAGACCAAAAAAATTTAAGTGGTAAAGTTGGGGGACTAAAAGTGTAGTTCTCCCTAGAAAGTGCATCATAGTTTTTGTTGATCTTAATTAATTGCAATTTTACCCCTTAATTCTTAAGAAATTGTTGAACGCTCCAACATTTACTATGGAATAGAGATTCTTAGTTCAATTTTCAATTATGAGATAGTTGCATGAAATATTTTCATTATATGTTAAGTTATTAAATATTGACTCACCTTATAAATGTAAAAAATGATAGAAAAATGTAATTATGGTAACAAAACAATTTTAGCAATAAGCTATAGTTTTTTAATATTATGTTAGTTTGTTTTTCTAATTCTTCTTTTTTTTTTTCTTTTTGATAGAAAATTTGTTTTTCTAATTCTAAGCAGCATGAATTATCTAGAATGCAGTGAAAGCTAAGCTGACCATACTATGTCGTGGAGTTTTTTTTTGGTTATTATAATTTTGCTTCATCAAAAAAATACATTGTGTAATAATATAGATTTTTGATTAAAATTTTTGGGTTTTGTATTATGGAATTAAACCTCTCATGTTATATATGGTTATTGGAATGTGAATATGAAAATAGTAGCTCGATTTAAATAAATTACTATGAGTATAACCTTATATAATATTTTGTATTTATACATAAAATACTCATTTATTTACTACATTGTCTCACTTGTTGAAACACAAATTGGTTTATTACATGTCCATGTTAAAAACAAACAATTTGAACCAACTTGCAGACGCCTTAGCTGTGCTTGGAACATGGGAACGCTTGTCTCGACGCTCTAATCCCCAATGTATTGAGTCTATTAAATCAAGATAGACGTGGGATCACTTAGACTAAGTACACGACTTTAAATTTGGATTTGTCTGGTTTAGTCGGTACGGTAGCATCCGCTCTTGGGTTTAAAAAAAAAATGCAATTTGAGTAGAACAAAAAACTGGAAAATACGTTTAGGGAGGACTTGGTTTCAAGAATTTCATTTATCTTTCAGTCCTTGTAGTTCTTGGCAAAACTAAGGAAATTGTTTGGGCTCAAGTGCAAATTATGTAAAATATGGGGTGAAAATGTAAAGCAAGAAAAGTGACAACACCGCTTACATACATAGTGGATCAAATTACACCGCAGAAGAAAATACCACCAATTGATGATCTTCTTCTACGTTCGATTCGATCCACTTTATGTTAGTAGCACGCTCTTTTAACACAACCCATATTATCAATTCCTTTACTTTTCTGTACTTTTTTGACAAATTTTAGGAATATTTATATTCTCCGTATTTATGCTGACACCCGTCTATACATATAAATGAGAAATTGAGTCTCTTTTAAACTTTTGATTGACAGTTTTGACAGAGTTTTATGGTGGGTTTTCCAGCTGCTGTAATCAGGAGGCAACAATTCTTGATAAGGTGTTTAGGGAGCTACAATAATATTAGCAAGAATATTTGCAATAATACCACAATAAAAATGCAATCTTTAATGAGCCCTTCAATGGAGGTTGATGCTGTCAGCGTTTTGAGATCAATCACTCCGTCTCTTGATCCCTCCAGGCATAAAGGCCAAGCTGGTGATGCAAATAAATAATATATATATATACATTTTCTATTTTTATGTTAATTTTTGTAAATTGTTCATAATTATATTTTGGTAAATGATGACTGTTTTTAGATTTCTGTTTTAGCCTTTTGAATTGTTTGTAATAATGTTATGGTAACAGTTTGAATTTTGGGATGGCTTTGGTTTTTAGGTTTCTCCGGGTTTAGGGTGCATTTTGGCCTAGCGGTTGAAAAGCTAAAATCTGTATTTGGACTCCAAACGCTACGATGGCTGTTTGGCCCCCTTTCCTATTATCTCATTCGGACATTTTAACACATTTTGGACAAGCTGCAAATCCTATCAATTCTATAGAAATCAATTATTCCATAATCAATTAAGCAGGGCCAAATTCACCCTTAGTCTGTATGAATTCTCCACTTTTATTTACTTCTTGTACCAGAAGGAAAACAGCTAATTTAAATAATGTCTCCGTGTGTCGTTAGATGGATTCATGGTTTGGGTATATGCTGTTTTAATTGGAAATCCTGGGGATGTAGACACTATTACATAGTATGACAACTATAAAAGGTCGAGTGACGAAGAGATCAAATTCTTTCACATTTAATTGACCATTGACATTTGTTGTGGGAAGAGATCAGTACGTTGTTGGCTTATGATTCAAAAAGGGCTAATAGAACCTTAGAAGAATTAATTTAAATTACCTGGATTTTCAATTGGCAGAAATGAACGGTGAAGAACTTTAATGGTTTGATCAATCATCATGTGAGTCAGATGGATAGGTAAATCTTGGTATTATGCATAGGCCATTTATGATGTTATGAAGGTGACGACTCACACATACACTCATGATAGGCAAATTTGGCCAGTCCTTAGTTAATTCACTTTTTCCACAAGCCCTTATTTGTGTCGTTGAATAAATTCTGTGTAGCTGTGATTTTGGTGAAGGGTCCCTTTTTTTGATTTTTTAGGGATTACTACGATATAATTTCTGACATTCTGCATTGTTAACATTATACCAGACCTTCACCTATATTATACGTATCAGAAAAAAAGATCCTTTCGATAGTCAGTAGAGTGAATGCAGATGTAAATACTTTCAGTTTCAGTAAACTTCACCACAATTAGCTATCTAGTCTCTTATCTATTTGTTGAATGCCTGATTGATTACCAGGGAAGATAGCAGTTGTTGGCGGTTGCCGTGAATACACCGGTGCACCATACTTTTCTGCTATTTCAGCTTTAAAAATTGTTAGTTTGCTCACTTTACCCTCCCTTATCTTGTTCAGTTTCCTCTTCTATGCCTTCATCTCCCCCCTTGCTATTGGCGTAAAAATTCTGTTATTGCAGTAGTTCATTGGAATAAAGTTGCTGTTTTTATAGATCCAATATTACTATTTCTGTATGGTGAGTTACGAATATCTATATTTCTCAGGGCGCTGATTTGTCACACGTGTTCTGTACAAAAGATGCTGCTGCAGTTATTAAGAGTTACAGTCCTGAGTTAATTGTGCACCCCATACTCGAAGAATCATATAGTGTTAGGTGAATATTATTGTTAAATAGTTTTTTTATTCTTTCTTAACTTATTATGAAATCTATTGTTACAATTTTGTTCACATTAAACTCTGTTTAGAACCCTGAAGGTTCTGAAATGATGCATTTCAGGGATGAAGATAAGAAATCAATTTCAGCCAAAGTTATTGCAGAGGTTGATAAATGGATGGAGAGATTTGATTGTCTTGTCATTGGTCCAGGCCTTGGGAGGGACCCGTTTCTCCTGGTGCGCCACTTTAGACAAGAATATTTTGAATGTGTCCATGAATTCTGATTTACCGCTTAATCGTATAATTCTATGTCCACACTCAATGTAGAGATTGCTCGGATTTTTTCAATTTACTTGAAGAAGTGGTAGAAAACTGATGAAATTCGGCTGATAAAACCATCAAAACCATTAGGGAAAATTACAAAAAACTCCCTAACTTATGGGCTAAATACATCCACCTCCACCGAATTTGAGTTATTACTTCCACTTCCCTAAATTTAATATCCGACTTACATTTGAGGTCATTTTTGTATGGAAATTGATGAAGTCATCACCAAATTTTTGTAAAAATTCGATTTTGCCCTTGGGGTTGGCCTTTGTCCTTTGTGATTGTTGACTATTTTTTGAGACCAGTCTATCCTTTACATATGAGGAGCTGGATGCAATCTTTTTCAAATTCAGGGAAGTCATTGTAATTAGTTTAACAAAATAATTAAAAATACTAATAACACAAAAATAATTTTTTAAACACAAAAATTACAAAATAATATATATTTTCAGAGAGGTAGTTAAAAATTGAGATAAAATAAAGATAATTAGTTTTATAAAATATTTTTTTTATGATATATATATATATAGGGAAAACACATAATATATGTACATATATAAATATAGTAATATATTTTTTATGGAAAACACATAAATATAATACATATATCCATAACATATATGTACATATGTATATTTATATTGTACTTATATAGTAATATTACACACACACACACATATATATATACACACAAATACAAAAAGTATATAAATATTATATTTTTATATATAGATATAAATAGCAAAGAAAAATAGAAAAGTACTGTTCATCGTCTTCCCAAGAAAATATATATATATATATATATATATAACAAAAAAAAAGGAAAGTACTGTTCATTGTTCATTGTCTTCCCAGGAAGACGATGAACTGTAATTATATATGTAGGGTATGAATCAAATGCATCTCATTATATTTGGTAAGATATAAGATCCAATCTACACCATTGATACCATTTGATCCCAAGGTCTGGTTTTAACTCCATTTTCAGATTGTATAATTTTTTTAATGATGGCAGGGGCATTTTAGTCAATGAACGTAACAAATTCATATCATGCAGTAGATAATTACCATTATCTCTCTCCTCGTAGCGGAGATTCGCCTCTCTCTCCCCTCTCCGTTCTTTCTCTCCGAATCCGAAATCTCCCCAATCGCGGGCTACTTTCAATTTCTCATCCTCCAGGACAAAACAAACCCTAAAATTCGGATTCCTATGTTTAGATGGAGTATGGTTCTTGAGGTGGTGGCAACATACATTCCGGCCGCCATTGACGGTGGTTCTAGGACGGAGAAAAGGATTTTACAAATTTAAGGTTTAGAGAGAGAGATTGCGGGGGGAGAGAGAGAGAGAGAGTAGGGAGGGGGTTAAATGGACGTCGACCAAAAATTAGGTTTCGTGAGGTGGTTTTATGATTCTGGTTAAATACAAACTGGGGACAACTATTTGCTGGTAAATTATTCAACTTTTTTTTGGTGCTGCAAATAAATAAGTCTGGTTTTGTTTAGGAGAATGGTGCTGGAACTTTTGGTAAATTACCAAAAGTAGATAATTACCATTTTTCAGTGTGGATGAACACCTTATACAGTAACAACTAAGCTATTATACACTAAATATAATCTTATTATACACTAACTAATTGTATTATACAGTGTGAGTTAACACATCATACAGTAGTCATAAAAGAACATTTCATTATTACTTAAGGTTTTATACAACAAATATTAGTGTATTATACACTAAAAACTCAGTATGTAGTAGCTTGTAAATCACAAATACATATAATCATCATCAACTCCCTATTTGAATCCATTATACAATAGCTAATAAAACAAAATACAATACATGAGTGGTGATATACAGTGTGGTATTTAGTGACATCACAATCAGTGATTTTAAACCATCATATAGTAGCTTATAAACCATTATACAGTAGCTTATAAATCATTATACAGTAAATACAACGGTGATATACAGTGTGTGATTAGTGACATACAATTAGTGATTTCAAACCATTATACAGTATCTTATAAACAACTATACAGTATGTTATAACACATTATACAGTATCTTATAACCCATTATACAGTGTGGGTCTTATAACCCAGTATACAATATCATATAAACCAATATACATTATCATATAACCCATTATATAGTGAATACAATAGTTAATAAACATTATACATTGCTAATTAATCCATTATATAATAGCTAATAAACAAATATACAGTAAATACAAATACAATGGTGATGTACATTGTGTGATTAGTGACATACAATTAATGATTTCAAATTATTATGCAGTATCTTATAAACCACTATACAGTATATTATAACACATTATACAGTATTTTATAATCAATTATACAGTGTGTGTATACATCATACAGTTACAATCTTATAAATTATTATACAATATCTTATAACTCAATATACAGTATCATATAAACCAATATACAGAATCATATAACTCATTATACACTAATTAATCCATTATACAATAGCAAATAAACAAATATACAGTAAATACAATGGTGATATACATTGTGTGATTAGTGACATACAATTAGTGATTTCAAACCATTATACAGTATCTTATAAACCTTTATACAGTATATTATAACACATTATACAGTATCTTATAACCCAGTATACAGTATCATATAACCCACTACACAGTGTGTGTTTATTCATCATACAGTTACAATATACCAACTAATTTAACAATATACAACATCTATTACACAAATATGCACAGCAGGAAACTGAATTCCCACCTTTTATAGCCGAATTACATCTTTTTCTAGGGTTCATATTTCTCCCAAATCGCAATATTTTTGCACTGATTTCAGCTCCTTGATAGAAGAGATATACACAATTCACGTGCAAAGCAGTAAACTGAATTTCCATCTCTTATATTTCATCTCCTTGATAGAAGATTTTTCTTATTTTGGTTAATTTAGTGAAGAGATAGTTTAGTGATGGCTGATTGGCAACAGTATCTTCAATCGGTGTTCTTCGGAGTCGTTGTTTCGTTCCTTCTCGCGAAGCTCTTCTCCGTGATCTTCGCCTTCCATGAAGAGAATCTCCGTATCACTCGCTCGCATCATACCGAAATCGAATGAGAGATTGTAGGGCAGATTTTTTTTGCGTTTCAATTTGAGAGATTTTAGGAGATTTTGTGCCATTTTTTTGGGCGGTAGATGCTGTATAATGGTTTAATTTGACTATTATACCCCTGATCCAATTGGAATCAATTTTTCCACTTGTTTTTTGCTTCCTTTTTGGACTGTTGGATTTAATTGATTCAATGGTGTAGATTGAGTCTTATATCTTATCTAATATAGGGTGTGTATTAGATTTTGACCCTATATATGTATATAGATATATATATATATATATAAATATAAATATACAAACTCAAAAATATATAAATATATATATAAAAATAAGAAGAAAAAATCAAACAATGAATAGAGCCATGTCAACCACCCCTCTTCCCCGCCTTCCCCACCCCCGGCGACGCCTCCCACCCAGATCGTGAATCTGGCAAGCAGATTTTGCCAGATTCACGATCTATCCATTTTTTTTTCCTTTTTTTTTATTCAATTTCATTTATTTTTCTATTTTCAATTTTATTTCCTTTTTCTATTACACATGGGGTAAAAGTGTCTTTTGCAAATTTTTAATTTTTTCTTTTTTTTTGGGCTGTTTTACTTAAGGGCAAAATGGACATTTCATCAGTTTACATTGAACATCCTCATTTTAAGGAGGTGAAAGTAATTAGACAAAAAAGAGGGAAGTGCTTGTATTTAGCTCATAAGTTAGGGAGTTTTTTGTAATTTTCCCAAACCATTATATTAGCCGAAATTAGAGTAACTTAATATATCATGTCTAAAATTTTATTGTCTCCAGGACTGCGTCAGTGATATAATGAAGCATGCAAGGCAATCCAACGTTCCAATGGTTATAGATGGGGTAATCTGTGAAACCTACAAATTAGTACTTATCTTTGAAAGATGTATACCCTATCTCATATAGAACGTATCGGTGTTTAAACATTTAAACCTTATTTTCTTCAGGATGGGCT
The DNA here is from genome assembly GCA_019426215.1 of Buddleja alternifolia. Lineage (NCBI taxonomy): Eukaryota > Viridiplantae > Streptophyta > Magnoliopsida > Lamiales > Scrophulariaceae > Buddleja > Buddleja alternifolia. Next base: position 31,007,427 of record CM033403.1, read on the forward strand.
TTTTCTTGTTACAAATTATCTTGATTTGGTCAGTGGTTATCCGTTAGCTGTACTGACTCCTAATATTAACGAGTACAAACGCCTTGTTCAAAAAGTTTTACAATGTGAAGTAAATGATCAAGACGGAACTCAGCAGTTACTTTCTCTTGCAAAAGGGTATGTTCTTCTCTCTAATTTATTTACTTGTGTTCTATGATTCTGTAGTTGCATTATTATCAGGTTAGACCACGTTAAAAGTCATAGTTTCATGCATATTTTCAAGTACAGTTTTCTTTCTTTTGTCTCCCTCGAGAGTTATATGCGCCCTTTCAGTGTTAGTCAAACATTTCTACATAGACGGCCACTTAGTCTAATTGATTTAGTCAACATCCCGCTGACTGATGAACTAGATATTTTCTTGATCAGAATAGGAGGTGTGACTATTTTAAGGAAAGGAGGATCCGACTTCATCAGCAATGGTGAGACAGGTAATTTTAATTGATTTTTGAACCCCATATAATTACTTATATGGAACGAAGGATGAAACCATCTCGTTAGATTAAGGCCCGATTAATTGTTGACTGATACGAAAAATTGTGTTGATTAGTTAGTTCTTGTACGATCATGTTAATTACATGGTTTAGTAAACTTGACTGTACGATTGTGTATGATTTTCTCAAGCCAAATGATTGTTATATCACAACTCTTGGGCTGGAATACATATTTGGTAATTTTGCAAATTTGTAATTCCTTTTATGGAACTGTACAGTTAGTACAGTGAGCAGTTTTGGCTCACCTCGGCGCTGTGGTGGCCAGGGCGATATACTTTCTGGAAGGTATGAAGTTATCTGCTTTATTACACCCATATAATATATGGTATTCAATATTTTTTTTTCGTTTATCTTTTTTTTAATAGACGTCTCCTTAATTAGGTTATGTTGATAACATGCACCTTTGAGTCTGCACCTTTGCCACTCTTGTGTCGTTTACATTCTTAAATTCTGTGTCGTCATGCACTTTTGTTGTGCAAATTACCTGCCCTTCGTGGTGATAAAACTAGAGCTAAATATGTAATTATGTTGTTCTCTCTTTCTTGATGACAAATAATGCTATCCATTGTATTTATAGAAAAAATTTATTTGACTTTTGCTGCCAGTGTTGCTGTGTTTCTTTCATGGGCCCGTCAACATGCTGCTAAAGGGGAGGCGGGTGTGACTCCAACTATTTTGGGGTGCATTGCAGGGTCGGTTTTGATGAGAAAGGCAGCATCACTTGCATTTGAGAGTAAACGAAGGTCTACTCTTACCACAGATATAATCGAACACTTGGGAAGAAGGTGACGTTGCATCAAATTAATTGGAGAATTTCCTTTATTGTATACGAATGTGCTAATAAACTTCTATGACTTTATTTACCGCAGCTTGGAGGAGTTTTGTCCAGTCAGTTGAAGCTGATACCCTTAGTATGGGGTTCAAGGAGGTGTCGTTGGCGACTTCTTTCCCTTATTAGACGAGAGGTTAAAGATATAACTACTCCAGAAGAGCCACAAATTATTCGAAGATCCTGAGAATAACCTCCTTGCTCTTCACGCTTTAAGTGCTAAACAATGTGAACGAGGATCACACACGCTAGGCTTATCCTATTGTAAAATGACGTTTTTGTAAGTTTTAAGACGGTATGGATGTGCTGTGAGTTTTTGTAGTAGACGATGCACTTCAACATTAGGAGAAGTCAAACCCGAATATTAGGAAGAGGAAAAACTACTTGCAACTTGATGCTAAGTGTTGTGGTGGCTTGACAACCTGTGAAGTCTGTTTCACCCTCTCCATGCATGGAATACGCGATTCGAGCCTAATTGTCCATTTAGTGAGCCCGACAGCTCGAATTCAGCTGAACTGCCCATTGATCAAGTCCAACATTTCAACCCCAACAGAGTGGACAGTGGTCTACATACACTCTGAACTCGTTCACCTCTACATATGACTAGGTCTACATTGCAAGCAAAACCACAAGGTTTAGGGAGTACGTCCCTTGTAAAACGATTTAACGCCATAGCAAATGGCATGCAAAAGCAATTTTTGAAGCAAGAACATGTTTCAGCAATATGTACGCCAAAAGAGAGCCTAATAAGCAAAATAAGTCGATTTCTAGCCAAATTTTACAGAGTTTATCGCCTAGAAGATTACGTATAGCCAAAGTTATACACTACATAAGCACAAATGACTCAGCCCAAACTACACTAAGTTGCCATAAGACTACGATAGATATTATGCATCGCCTAACACCATATTTTCATCTCATCGGTAACTCCTGCAAATGCAATTTCATGGAAAGATTAGCATCTACTGGCAATTAGTAATCAAAATCTGTAGCCATACACACAATAAGAACTGAAAAAGACAACACCAAATCCAAGTATAACAATTAAAACCGATGAAGTTATATTTTTGTCTAACCTGCTTAAGAATCTGCAGGAGGTGGTGGTTGCTGTGGCCACATCTGCTGAGCCATATAAGAGCGAGGCTGTTGACCATAAACCGCTGGATCCACGGGTTTTCCCATAAACATCCCTGGAGCTCCAGCCGGAGGTGGACCTGCCTGCTGTGGCATATAATAGTAAGGAAGCCCTTCGGTAGGAGCTCCAACAGGAATGCCCCCTCGGGGCATGGATGCAAGCACCTCGTCTTTCAAGTCCTCCCTGGGCACAATATCAACCAAGAAATCAAATATATCAGTCCTTGTAATTGCAGCAGCAATGTCGTTTTTCTGGAGTGTTCTCCTTTTGTTCTCCTCGGTGTGGTTCCACGCACGTAGAGTCAACTCAAGGATGAACATTTCACAAGCCCGGGCAAAGATAACAGGTGCTTCTGCTGATATCATTCGAACGTCTTCATCTGCTTTCATTATTTTCTTGATCCTTGCTAATGGCAGGTTATGGTTCTTGAAATCTGTCACTTGGTCGATTTCTTCATATTGGGTGGCCCAGAAATTCTGGAGCTGCTGTTGTAGTTGTTGTTGCTGCTGCTGATGTATCTGCTGATAAGCAAGTTGATGTTGAGCCATTTGGGCAGGAGAGGCGGAAAGACCAGCAGTTTGGGGCGATTGAGATGAACCGGCGGGTGCAGGAGGAGTGGGTCCCGTCATTTGGTTAGCTTGATATGGGTGTGTATATGGCATTTGAGAATGTCCATTTCCTTGCTGCTCCATTATAAGTGACTAGCTTTCTGGAAAAGGTTTAGGGTCTTAATTACGCACGACAGGGGTCACATGACAAGGATGTCGTTAAAGAAAGTTTAAACGAAAATTTCAAACAAAATATGTTGTAATTAAACATTTTCGAACTCATAGTTCTGATTAGATAGAGAATGTCACAAAATCGAACCTTGCTGAAATATACTACGGTATCACCACATGCTCGAATAGACAAAAAGGATGTGAAGCATGGAAAGTTCAAGAAGAAGCAACAATCCCATTATCCCTATCATTTGATTGAAACATAATTACAGTAGCGGAGAACACTTGAAAAATTAATTTGGAGTTGTAACTATTTCCAGAGAGACGCAAACTTGTATACAGAGGGTAAAAATCACGTCAATAATAATGAAAAGCGAAATAAAAACTGTTCAAAACTTGGGAAATTGAAATGTAAACAAACCCGCAGATGTAACTTGATACATTCACATCGAATTATCGATTATGATTGAGCCATTTATACATCACATGAACTGGTAGCCTTTCAGAATATCAGAAACTGAAAAGTTGATGTTGAATTTGACTAAGACAGACTAATAAGACATTGCAATCCTTACAACTTCAAGATCAAATTTTTAAACATCTATTAGTGGTACGGTCAAGCATAACATGAAGTGTAATGGAATTTTAACGAGCAAAAGGATCTGCATCGTCCTGGGGAAGCAATTACAGTGTCAACTCACCCAATCCAGTAACTAATGTAATATTTGATCATTGAATGCTGTAAGGCACCCAAAAACCTTCATTGATTTAATGGTGGTCTCAAATCAACTATTCTAATACAGTTTTTCATAAAACAAGTGCATGTGAACACAAAAAGACCACTATGATAACTCTAGCAGAGCATAGAGAAATCCACATATCAAGTACACAAAAGTTACTGAAAAACGATGAAAAACTAAATTTATCAACATAAACCAGAAACTATCACGATCAACAAAAAGACACAGTAAACGGTTTATCCTTTCGGAGGTCACAGATTCAAAATTCATATGGCAAGACTTTCAATGACCTGCACACCACTGAGTCACCGACCATATTATTGCATTACAACCAACACAAACACACTTATACAAATGTCACACAGAAGATATACTCTCAACCCTGTCAATTTTATTTTTGTCCAATTTTTATTTCAAACTATATATTGCAAATTGACTTGATCACTTGAACACTCGTGTAAAACTACCTTTGACATTTCATATCCACTTATGAACTCCAAAAATCAACAACTTCAACATTAATTTATATTCACAGAATGAAATTTGGTCTGGTAAAATAAGTTTAGGTAACATGTAATCATATGGTAAAAGAGCTAATAGAGTTGGTATAATTCTTCATATCACCTAGACTAGTCGTACCATATTCATGTTACCATGAATCAATTCAGGCCGATTTCATACACACTTAACATGAATCATATGCACGTGGCACGAATCTAGTAATATGGAGCATAAAATGACGACATTTTGAGAAGAGGATCCAAAGCGCCAGGAAAAATCTATGTTAGTCCGAGTCCAATGATCCTAGTGTCTATCTTTCTCATACAATAGAATGTGTTGTGTGCGATCCCCACACACTTGTGTGAAAAAAAGATAAGACATAGACTACACACTCGGACCATTGGAATTGGTCTCGTATAGAATTACCCCAAAGCGCAACGCAATAACCTTGATACAAAAACTAGCTTATTGAAAACCATAATAATAAAAAAAAGTCCCATAATATCATGTTTTTTTCATATAATTATGTCTCTATATTTTCTTTCTTTTCATCATTCACTTCTCCCAACTGTAAATTTACAGAGGCGAACAATTGTCGAAACATGTATGCTAGACTTAGTACAATGACCCAGTGTCACAGTAAAGTGTATTATTTATGGTCCCCACATGCACTCAACCACTTGCACTTGAGTGAGAGACACACACAGAATACATACTCAATTCATTGGACTCGATCTGACATAGAATTACCTGTACAATTGTTCATAATCATACCAAAAGTTCAGCTCGTGCAGCATATCTAGTTCTAAAAACGTTCAGTACATAAATTAAAGCTCAAATACAAGCAAGCAGAATATACAGAAAATAAACCACAATTACCGGGGGAAATCCCGTACGAATACATATATATATATATATATATACACACACACATCACATGTAAGGGCAAATTCAGTACCTCTGTAAGAAAATATAATCTGAACTTTTAGCTTCGTTTCAGCGATCGCAAACCTTAGAACAAAAGTAAAGAATGAATTTTGAGCCAAAAAACCTGAGCAAAATTAATATGACGAAATCAGAAACAATTAATACCTGTGTGTTGCAGTTGGAATTGGTGAACGAGTTTGAGTAGAATATAATAACAATCAACCTAGGGTTTTTCGCATTAAATCCAAGTGTCACACATTTACGTGCCTACATCTAGCCGTGTTCATCTAGCGGTGTTCATCGGTCGATTTTTTAACCGAACCAAACCGAAATTTCGGTTAACATTCCGAAATTTTGGACCTAAAATCGAACCGAACAGTGTCGGTTCGGTAGGTTTTTTTCGGGTCGATTAAAACCGAAACATAAATTTTTTTTATTTTTTTTTACTTTTGTTTGGCTATTGTTGTTCATTTTTTTTTTGGAATGCATATATTTATATATTTATAATTATGTTTAGCACGTCCAACTAAAATTGACATAATGAAATTTAAAAGTGAACCGATTCGTTTCGATTTTTCGGTAAATAAATTAGATATAAATAAATAATTGAAATTTAATTATGACTAATTTTAATTCATTTTCCTATAAGTTGTCACTAGGAAACACATTTTTTATAATTTTTTATCTATATTATACTATATAAAAATAATAATAATAAAAAAAAAAAAATTCAATTTTTCGGTTAACCGATCGAACCGAACCTCCAAACCGAAAAACTGAAATTTGCAAAAAAAAAAAAAAATCGAAAACCTAACCGAAATTTTCGGTTCGGTTTTCGGTCTTGACCGAAATTTTGGTTCTCGGTCGGTTCGGTTGATTCTTGAACACCCTTACGGCTACATCTATAATATATACTTTCTGATGTTTACCTACGGAAATTGTAATTTTGGTCCAATATATTGGGGTGGCAATTTTGGTCATTCGATGTCCGGAAATTAAAAAATTGGGAATTTTAACTTTGATTTGGAAATTTTAATTCTTCTATTTTTTTAATTAATCGATTTTATAATACATATTATGAATATCAAACTGTGATGAATTACAATTAATTAAGAACTATTATAATCAACTAAGGTAACAATTAGTATATAAATAAAGAAAAATTCTCATATTTCTTGTGGGAGTCGAACCCAAAATCTCTAATATTTTGGGGTCTTATCTTTGTCAGTAGAACAAGGCTTTATCGGCATTTGAAGATTTTAATTCTAAATAGGGGGAATTGAGTTAGAGGACCAAAATTATCACAAAATAAAAAACTACTGAACTTGATTATAAGTTGAAGAAAATAATATGCCAAGCCCAAGATTACCACCCTCTAAATATACAGGATCAAAATTGCAATTTTTTCATATATATATTTATATATATACACTTGGAAAATTTTTATATAAATCAGGTCTTGTACTCCACCTGTGAATCTTGTGGTTGTGAATAAAACACCTCACTTGATTTTTAATTCAAAATTATATATTAAGTAATGTGTATTATTCACATCCATAAGATGCACAAATAGGGCTAAAATTCGGTGTATACAAGTGTTTTCCTATACACTTTATGCCGAATGCTCGAAGCTTGCTTCGAGAAACTCCCCAATTATGCACTACCGAAAGTGACCCTACTCAATTATTGTTATCATTACTTTAATTTTTATTTTTCTCTTTTAGCAAGTGTTCTAATTTCTTGTTCTAGGATACAAATTTTTATTGTCAATCTTGTATCGGCTTTGAAATTCTATTTTTGATTATCAAAATATAAAGTACGAAAATTAGAACCTTACTTCTATACAATCGTTGTTTAGAACCAATTCCAAAGTACATATTTTGATGATTTTATATTTAGACCAATCGTATAGTATTTCTTTAAATTTCGACTAATTCACCCGCAATTATTTCATGAATACCATGATTATGAGAAATAATGTCGCTCATCTGCATTTCTACTCAACATATATTATAATGATTTTTTTTTTTTTGGTCTAGACCCGGGTATCCACCGCCGGTAGCAGTGACTATTCTCGTTGCCGCGGGAGCTCTCCAATTGGAGGTAAACGACTGACCACGAAATGTTCTCCATTCTCATGGGCAGGAATTGAACTCCTGACCTCATGGTTAAGGGACAAAGTGAGCTACCAACTACGTCACACCTCGTGGTTATATATTATAATGATAAAGAACTCATTTGATTGTTATTTTTACTTGAATTCTTGAAATTTTTGTCCGCCTACCCCTAGAGCTTGAAAGAACGTCTTGTTGTTTCAACTATAGTCCTGAAAGTTATGAAGAAGTTGAGATCCGAGTAAAAATTCAAATTCATATTTCTTTCTATTTTAATATAGGTGAAGGATAATAATTTACTGTTCATCAATAAATAGAAAATTTTAGAATACTACGCATTGTCGGCGAGCGATATTGGAATCTTTCCATCATATTGGAGTATATTAATTGAAAGTGGTACTAAATACTAAATAGAATTAAAGTAGGTTAAAAAATGTTACTTTTTTTTTTAAATTCTAGAGAAAGGGATATCCTGACCCGACAAACTCGAACGATAATTTTTTGTTCATGGGTCACACAGACCTGTAAGACTCCAAACAATGATCTCTCACATGAAAGTGAAAATTGATACCACTAGAATGACAAATATTGAGTTAAAAATTGTTACTCTAATAGACTTAGGCTCTGTATATTTATGTTTTCTGAATCACATTTTTATTTTTGGGTCACCAAAAAATGATACTGCATATTCTAAGCCAAATTCTATAGAATATACTCAAAATTTAAATCCTATTATATATTCTCCTATAAAACAACCAATCATTTCATCCTTTCAATCACTTCCAATCTTTCATCATTCCTTACACTACTCATTATCCAATTTATTCTTTTTCTTACTTTATCATCTTTTATACAATAAAAATTCATATTCATTTTTTTTACTACCATTACACTATTTCACTATTTTTTTTACTATCATCATTACATTCATAAATAACTCAATCATTTCATATATCAAATTCTAATAAAAATCAAATTTATATCACATCAACACTACTTTCAATCATTTTCTAAAAATACATCCAAACAAACAAATAAAATCAATATTTTCACACAAATTTCTATTATACACAATCTCTCATAAACACTCAGAATTCATTTTTAAAAATACAATCATACCAAGCCTTAGCATTTAACTATGTATCATGGCATTTTAAAAATCTCATATCGAGATATCCTGATCTTTTTAAATACTTAAAGTTGTTTTTAGTTCTCATGTAAAACTAAGCCCAATGGGGCTACAAGTTGGACTCTGTGAAGTGGACACAGATAGTCACAAATCTTGGCCCAAAATATAAATAAATAGGTGGATATTATGGCTTAATAATGCATCAACTAGGTGGTGAAGGTGAAACATATACTGTGTGAGTCTAATCAAGTGGCAGACTCAATTGTCAAAGAAGGGCTCAATAAGCACATAATAAATACCCCGGGAGGAGCTGTTTAGCGTCAAAACGTTCAAGATGTTCTTGGCACTAGATGGCCTCGACTTATGACTATTAGTCCAGGTTTGCCGAGATTAATTTTTAGGATAAACCCCTCTCTTTGAAGCAAAAAATATAAATAAAGCGTCAACTATTCGTAAGATTCGTGAAATGTGACAATGGCAATGGAAGGTGATGATTCAATATGTTCCATGAGAAGCTAATCAAGTCGTCAACTATTTGGTTAAGAGAGATTCTTGATACTCCAAATTTTGAGGTCCGGGAAATCTACAAGCACGACAAGAGAGTCACAAAATAGCGGAGAATAATCGCTCTAGGATCTGTTATGTCAGACTAGAGGCCTAGGGTAGTACCCTTTATTTGAATGAAAAAATAATAATGAGTCAACTAGACTCTCGGTCAATAAATAAATATCAATTCAAATTTAAAAGTATAGATAAAAGTAGGGGTATATGTGGTGCAAACTTTTCTATTTTTTCAATTCGACCCGATGTTTTGCAGTTTTGAATTCTTTAACCCAAGATCGACCCGATAAACATTGAATTCGCACTTCGTGGTCCCTTTGGGTTGGGGTGATTTTTGCGACTTGGTACTTTTTTTTCTACTTAAGTTGTTCATCAAATGTTAAATTACATGTGCATTATTTATATTTACTATACTCCCGTCGATGATTATATTTAAAGTTTACACTTTGCACAGTAAAACATAACTGAAGTAGTGAAGTATGTAAAATATAACTTTAAAAATCACTATCACAAAAATCCAACTTGTACTATAATAAACAAAAACACTTGATTCAAAATGTTTTGATAACATATAAAACTCTAAACTCATACGTTTGTTGTTCTCTAAAGTCACAAAATGCTAAAATATCAAACTAATCCATGACTTTAAAATCACAAACCTTTCAAACAAAATTTATTTTATTGTAAATTTGAATTATTAAATTATTAATTATGTGACATTGAAAATATAATCTAATAATATACATTTTAAATCATTATGTTGAGACCTATAAATTTCATTCAATCATGTTAATTTTTTTTTTCAAAATCACCATAATATCACTTTATTCAAAAATATTATTATGTTTAGAAAAGAACAAACTTTTTAAAGGGTGGGATCCCTCTATTTTCTCTCTCTCTCTTTCTCTCCGACCCTAACCATATTTTTCTACTTTTCTTCTTCATCGACGATGGTTTGATGAAGCAGTCGCCTCCATCACCATTGTTACCACCACCGTTATCGGCGTGATGGGTTGGAGCACCCTCCTTCAAATTGCGTATCCCAGTTTCAAATCTGACGAGACGGAGATGTATCTAACTAGATGAAGTCGAATGACACATTTGATTTTATATAGTATTTAGTTTAGTATTTCATTTTCTCTCTCGAATGAGAATTTGTACTCTGTCGAATGAGAGTTTCGTCTCTCTTGAATAAGAGTGGTCTTTTGCATAAAAGTTTTCTTGTCCTAGTTTTTCATTCCTTAAGATTTGTTATTTTGAAAAATCTTGATATTTGGTGTTTCAATTGTTCTTAACTACTAAATCGTTAAAGACAGTCTAAGTTGTATTGTTTTTCACGTTATAAAATTTTTATTGAATGAAATAAAATGAAACAAACATCTCTTTAGAAAAAGAAAAGAACAAACTTCTTTTGTTAGCATCACAATCAATTTCATGATAAGTAGAATATTTATGAAATTTTTTGTTGTATAATTAGATAGGCGTCCAATATGAAACTTGTGGTTGGTCGTAATGACATAATTAAGCTATGTTGTGAAATTTAACATATGCTTGCAGATCAATATTTATTTATTAATTTCTATCTGTCAATAAGTTTCTTTCTATCTGCAATACCATCATGTTTTTTCGAAAGAGAATTTTTTTTTCTTCAAATCAAAATTTAATTGATCACACACAATGAATGCATACTTACAATAATAAAATATAAATATATTTGAGTAAATAAGAAATCAAATATCATTTGAGATATGAGGGGTATTACGAGAGTGTTTGATTAAATTAACATATATATATTGCATGCGGTCGGATGCAATTTTAGCAATCCATAAAAAGTTGAAAACATTTGCGGTGCGGTATGGGTTGAGCCGATATGTTGAGATGGTTTAATAGTTTAGTTAAGCAACCCTAGATAAAAGTGTACGCCGTTGAGTTTGACAATGTCATGATGAAAATTAAACCCAATAGGCTAAAGAAATATTAATCCGAAATCACGCAATCCTATTTTCAAGCCTAGCAGATGGGGTTGGTCAAGTTAAATTATTAGCGATTGGAATATTTTAAGTATAGTCCCAGAATTTCAATTGGAGTTTGAGTAGGGTTGAGAGAATTAATATACATTATTTTATGTATGTATGTGTGTGTATATATATTTATGTATTGATAATTTGTACATCCTATCATCCAAATAACATCAAAATAGAAAATAGAAGTTGCCCAACAGCCCAAGTGACTAAAACTAGGACAGTTAATTGAGTTGAGTCTGCCTGAAATCGACGCTTAATCCATTTATATATAAGCCGAGTTAATTAGTATGAGCAAGACTGTGTCAGAGCCTTTAGATTAGACCCGAAGAATTTATGAGCTGACCCTAAAGCTAATACGGCTTAACCCGAAATCAGCTCGGCCCCTTAAAAATTTAGATTGTATATTAGACATGAAAGCATTTTTATATTTTTTTTTCTTTTACTGAAAGATAGTTGAATATTCATTTTTGTGCAAATGTTACTACCTTGTCGTGGCCGTCCAAATAAATGCCCTAATTTTTTCTAACCAAGATAAATTATCATTGAATGTTTGTACTAATAAAACAATACTTTTGATAATTTGGGTATAATTTTGTAAATTGAGTTTTACCAACCTTTTATCTAAAAGAGCAAATTAGTACTATTTAGCTAAAAGAGCAAATTAGTATTTAGTATGCATTTATTGGAAGTAAAGAAATTTTGTTGATGTGAACTAGTTTGAAATAAGCCCTAAGCTTATAAATATACGTGACATGAGCTGATTTTGGACAAAGCAGGAGAAAAAAAAATCCAATATTGTTGAGTTTGAGCCTATGATCAGTAGGCCGAATGATATTTGAACTTGAGCACGCTGAACCACGACTCATAAAACCTGATCGATAGATCTCGAAAAACTAATAGCTCTAAAGGATCTTTATAAGCAAACCACAAGCTTACTCAAAATAGCAATTCATGGAGAAAACTGATTACTGTAAACCCAAAAGAGAAACCCAAATACACCATTCAATCAGTTCCAAAACGCGACTCTCAAACTTTATTACACAAAACTAAAAGACGCTATACATGAACAAGAAAAACGGGTTTACTTTAAATCTTGATACAACACAATACCAAGTCTTGATTGTTACTTCAACAACAAACGACTCTCCTTCACTTATTTACACACCCTTCTCAACTATACCCCACCACTTTCGGCTCCTTCACTTTCAATCCAGTTTTGGATATTACAAGTCACATCTACTCTGTGGCTGCAAAAATGCTTGGCCCTTCCACCTGAAATATCATCCACACACACACACAATAAATCATCACAAAGACGAAACAACGAAAAATGTGGCCACGAGCCAATTCTTTATTACGATTGGATACAAGTCCGTTTCAAACAAAATATCAAGACATCACATAGACATATCATAATGAACCCTCAGTTATAGAGTGTCGTCTTCGTATGGTTGTTGAGTCCAAGTTCTATAATGATTTTCTTCGATAATATCCTATCCAGTGCTGTAAAACTTCACGGTTAATTGTTCTGTGGCACCCGTTCGATATTGGTATTTCACCAAAAAAATAAAAAAGAAAAAAAGTAACCACTTATAACTGATAGCTAAGAACGAGGGTCACACGTTTCTATCATATCTCGTGTCATGAAATCTACGATTTCCGGGTCAAATGGACGAAACATCGGTGCTTATGTATTAATTAATCTTCATTATAGTTAATATCCAAAAATTAATCACTAATCACAATAGATTATCCAGCCTAATGGTTTGCTAATTACGTCACCGGAATCTTAGCACATAGATAGATCCTATTGTATATAAACCATAAGATCTTATTTGAACAAATTGAAAACAGAATCATTTTACCATGAATTTTGCTCCCCATATTTCCTCCTCTTCAGCAGGAACAGCTGTGATCTTATTTTTCGGGTTTTCATAGCTTCTAAGACCCCCAACTGCTGTGGAATAGTAGCAGCCTAAAAAATCATGAAACACAATAATCATGGTTAAAATTGGTTGATTATAAAAGTTAAGTCCAGTATTACTTAGATGGTGTTTGGCTAAGCTGATTTAAGAAGCTTATAAGCTCAGCCTTAGTCAAAACCAACTACTTCATAATGACGATTGGAAAGTGAAATGACGAATATGCCCTGCTCTAACCTTGTGGGAAAGAAGCAAGTGATTTTCCACAAGCACCCTTAAGCAAGTCAGCATCATCAGCAAACGCCACGTACCCGTCAGCAGTGATTCCCCAATAGAGAGGAACCTTAGCTTGTTGATCCTGTCAAAATTCCCACCAACTTAAAGTTATTCACCCACTAAAAGTAATGAAGTTTCAACTAAGCAATTATAAGGTCTAATTAATTACTCACGGTAGCCACAAATAAAGTCGAGGTGGACTTGTCGAAAACTATGAACGCGAAATTCCCTTCTAAGTGGCCAACAACATGGTTTGGAGGGTAAGGTGCACGATCACGAAGCGCCTTGTATGCTTCAATTACCAAAAGCACCTCGTTCGCGGACTTTGCAAGCCCATATTGTTGCTTAAGACTTCCCAAGTTGTCGAGTGCTCCTTCGAACAAGCAGAATATTTCATCCTTAACCGCGAATGATCTGCCATTTTATCAGAGAAATAAGATTCAACTATAAACACGATGATAACCAAACAGTGAAGCACAATAAAGAGTAGGGATAATGGTAGACACCCCTCAGTTATGAGATGATGTGCACTTTGCCCCCTAACTTATTGAAATGTGCACTTTGCCCCCTCACTTATCATAAAATGTGCACTTCACCCCCTCGGGCAGCTCGGGCAGGGGCAAAGTGCTACAAAACACATAAATGAGGGGGCAAAATGCTACAAAAACACATAAGTCAGGGGGCAAGTCAGGGGGCAAAAGTCCAATTTTTATGATAAGTGTGGTGTCTGAATCTGCCCGAGCTGCCCGAGGGGGTGAAGTGCACATTTTATGATAAGTGAGGGGGCAAAGTGCACATTTCAATAAGTTAGGGGGCAAAGTGCACAACACCCCATAACTGAAGGGGATGTTTGCTATTATCCCTAAAGAGTAATATTTAAGACTAGGCATGGTGGAGTATTCTCATGTTTTCAACTTATGTCTCAACCACCTTATCTTCTTATATTTCTCCAGAAGTTACTCAAGGAAAATTGCTTCCCATCCAAAATATTCAACCAAGACAAGCAACTTGCAAACTTAGGCCTTGTGTGTTTACGTTTTCAAATACCGTTTTCTATTTATTGAATCACAATATTTTAAAATTTTACATTACAAACCATTTTCAGCCAAAAAAAAACCTTTTTCAATTTCACTTTTTTATTCTCATATAACTACATATCAATTGCTACATAATAATTATATACTCCAAGTATTTCTTTCTTTTCTCTTTCTTAGTATACTATTTTTTAATCACATAGTCATTATCAAAATAATTTATGCAATCACGGATACATCATAAATCAACTAATCATTTTTAATTTAACACATTTTACTACTTCAACCAATTTTTTTTAAACATATACAAGCACAAGAAAAATTCTTAAATACACCCGGTATGTCAGACACCAAACGATGTGGAGCATGCCACATAACATCTTATGCTAACGTGACATAATCTACACCCTTTGATGCTCAACACCGGGTGTATCGAAGAATTTTCCCAAGCACACCACACATTACATTATTTTAACACAAACACCCATAATACATATTCCCCAAAAGAGTTTCAAAATTTAACTAAAAAACATAAACAAACAAAGCCTTAGGCTCTCCAAATTAATCCTCGTTCAGTAATTAGGTTAGCTTAATTGCTAGAAGACTTGCACTTCAGATCGTCTCTTACCATTTTGTATGTTTCATTTTATATTGAAAAATAATTCACCCGAATTTATATTTACATAAAAAAATAAAAAAAAATTCTATACTCTGCCGGCATAGTGACATGTTATAAGTTACTATATTCAAGCATTTCTTGAATTGCTCACTGATTGTGTCCCATTATTGTACAAATAATTAGTTAAATAAGTTTATTGGAATAATCTATGCCAAATATGAAATAATTAGATTAATTAAATTCATAGTAAGAATAAGCTGTCCCAAACACGAAATCAAGTAAAGTAAAATTGGTTTTTATTATGTTGATGAAAAGCATGTGGATCTGATTCTTCTATAGGTATGGGTGTCCCATCGAGATGTCTAGCTCTAGACTTTACTAGATTCACAAAATTCCAAAGAGGTAGAGAAGGATCTGTAGGTCGGTTTCCACACACGTGTAAGTGTATAAATTAGTCGAGTTGAACCGAACAATCTGTTGTTCAAATTTGTTTGAATTACAATCGAGCTTTAAAATTTATATTTGAGTTTGTTTGATTGTTAATCGAGCAGAACTCAAACGAACTTTCATCGAGCCGAACACAAGTCGAGCTCGAATAACTTTAACTTTTTTATACATGTTTTTATCAATTTTTACTAATCGAACCGAGATTCAAAACTTATCAAACTTAAAAAGTTGTCCAAACTTGATTTGATACGTTGAAGAACCAAGCTCAAACGAGCTTTTAGCGATCGAGCTCGAATCGAGTATCGAGTTTGATTCATTATTCAGCCCTACACACGTGACACCAATGATGTACGGACACGGACACAATACATACACAGAGTACGTCAATTCTTAAAACAATTAATATACAGATACGGTTCGAATACGATTATCCATGTGTATTTTTTCCTTTTTCTCAATAGAAACGAAATAATTTTTCAAAATGTCCGTGCATTAAAACGTGGCACCCATGCAAGAAAATCAGGATCCATAAATTTACAATCCTGGACAGAGCATCGTAGATCACGATGACCATCAATGACTACCAACTTTCCAATTTATTGAGCAATAAATTAGAAACTTTTGATTATCTTTTCACAGTTCAAGTCAATTTAAGAGAGGCTATCATATTATATTTGAGGCCATAAGAGCAATAATTTTTTTTTTTTTACATCAATCGGTACACAATAAGAATCATAAACATCAAATAGAAAATAATTTACAATCCATTAGCAATTTTTATATTCGGCTAAGAACTCTAATATATTGAATTAGATAAATAACCATCAGAATAAAGTCAAACCAAGATCTCTAATATGTTAAATCCTCATGGATAATTCTATGCCTGAACAAATCAAGTCCTGTGATTCAAGTGTAAATTCTTTATCTATCTTTGTGAGAACCGCACACAATATAGGTGTTGTGAAAGATATAGGCACGAGAACTATTAAACTCGACTTCACATAGAATTTTCCGAATCCTCAGCTTAGCCTGTAGAACTAGGCCTCGTCGACTATAGGTTGATAAATAGTTCTGGAAATAGAGGTAACTACAAACCAAAAAAATATAAAATCTATATTATCTCTACCTTGGTCGAGTGAGAAATGGTAAAATTACATTATTTTCTCATTTTCTGAAGCTATTTAATTTGATCATCATCAGATTCTTCAAATTCATAAATCAAACTCTAAAAAGTTCAAAAATTGATGTATCAGACTAATTAAAATGTAATTATGCAGAATTATATTTCTCCCAGTGATCATATATCACGCCATCAAATGATCAAATACTTAAAAACAATCACCACCGTGCGATCACCACATATAATCACTAAGATCATCATCAGACGATCACAATTCCTTCCCCAAATGAATAACCTAATCGTAGCACTAACAATTTCCGCCATTTTTAACCTATGAATTTGTGCAGTATTTAGCACGTACCTTGGATGTGAAGCGGACTGATTGTAGTGAGTGTATGCCAGCTGTACATCGTCGCCGATCTGAACGGAAACCGCCGATGAATTCGCCTCCACGAACCGCGCCGCCAGCTTCGCCGCCGTGACCTTAGGCGACGGCGTCCTGCTCCCCGCTGCCACCAGCTCGTCCGGCGGCGACACTATAGAGCTGCTAAAAACTCCTAACATCTTCTCTCTCTCTCTCTCTAAACTGTATATACGTACAGAAAAGATGTATCTATACTCTATAGACTATATGTAATATGACTGAAGGGACTGAATGGAATGGAGAGGAAATGTAGGGAGGGGAGATTTGGATTTATAGAAAGGAAGACGAGGGTAATTTTGTAATTTTATGTAACTTGCGAAAATTTACGTTTGTGTTTGAAAGATTAGGACAGGTTGCACTTACGTCCTGGAAGAATTCATTTATTCATTTTGTGCCCACTTAGTAAGAAAAAGACAAAAATTTCACCTGTAATAATTTGGCTTAACCTTAACAATTTTCCTATCTATTTCAAAATATATAATTTTTAAAGCAAAACAAAAGGAAAATTGCATTTGTTTGAAAGTAATACAAGTACTTTTATGTGACATATATTTTTTTTGTTAGAACACTTTATATTTATAGTTTTCATGAACCACTTCATGATGGTTTTGGTGGAGTCGGATCAAAATAGGGTCAAGAAGAGGAGCCAAAATAGAGGCAAGAAGGATCGGAGTTGATCGGGATCGCAAAAAAATGAGAAGGAGTCGAAAATGCGAAGCGTGGGCGCGCAGGGCGAAGACGGCCAGCCTGGCGCCCAAGTGTGGAGTAGCCGGCGCCTAGGCGCGCCGGTAAGTGGCAGGGGCTGTTTCGGCGCCCAGGCGCGGATAGTGAGCTTTAGGCGTCTTTTAGACGCGATTTTTTCTTATTTTGGCATGTCTTGAGTCCTACTTTCGTTGGAATTGTTTCCTATTGTGTTAGGAATTATTCTCTAGTTGTTTATGATTGCTTTTTCTAATTTGTTAGGATTTTAGACTTCTCCACCACTATAAATATGAGAACTCACTCTTGTAATTCATTGATGTACTCTGATTCACTTTGAAAGAAATAAAGATGTAGTCTAGGTTGACTCGTGGATGTAGGCAAGTTATGTCGAACCACGTTAAATCCTCGTATTTTTCATCTTTATGTTTAGGCTTAGATTTTCTCGTCTCTTGATCATTTTTCGTGCTCTGATACTACCATCCCTAACATTTTATGTAATTTAATTATTGGTATCATCATTTAAATTAAAGCCAAAAAACGAACCAAATTACTCGATGATCGATTTAAGATTGACAGCTAAAAGTTCAATTGGGCTCGGTTCAGTAACATATCAAACAAAGCTTGAACAACTTTTTGTGTTCGATAAATTTTGAATCGAGCTCGGCTCAATTATAAAAATATGATAAAACACGTGCAAAAGTATCAAACTACTCGAGCTTGATTCGATTAACAATCAAACAATGATCAAATACAAATTTTAAAGTTCAATAATTACTCAAATAAGCCTGAATAATATATTATTCGACTCGACTAGACTCATTTACGGTCCTATTTTTAATTACCTTAACCACTCCAACAATAAAAGTCATTTAGATGGCAAAAAGCTCTTACAAAAGCAATTCTAAGGGAGTGAAAATCCTCTTTTTTCTTTATTGTGAGGGATAAGGTGGGAATAATGATGCAACTTTGGGGGGTAAAGTGAT
Organism: Buddleja alternifolia; assembly: GCA_019426215.1. Lineage (NCBI taxonomy): Eukaryota > Viridiplantae > Streptophyta > Magnoliopsida > Lamiales > Scrophulariaceae > Buddleja > Buddleja alternifolia. Next base: position 31,026,163 of record CM033403.1, read on the forward strand.
ATTCACCCACACAATTTGGATGTATTGGGAAATGTCAATGGGGGTGGGTGGTGGGGTCCAATGATGGGCGATGATTTCTGTGTGTCTGAAGGTGGGCCCCGCGTGGGACCCACATTAAGTTTTTGATTTTTGGTGATTTGTCACGCGCTGGAGGTAAGAGGTTGGAGAGAACGGGAGAAATCATCAGGTACGGTCTCGGGTGCATTCTAGACTTTCGTAGTGGCATCCAGATTCTGCCACGTGGCTGTGTCTTTTGATCGTGGGTAATTCTGTATCAGATCGCGTCCAATAATTCGAGTGTGAAGTTATCGGCTTATTGTACAAGTGTGTGTGAAAACCGCACATAATACACCTTATTTTGTAAGAGATATAAATATTAAAACCATTGAACTCGATCTAACATAAAAAAAAAATCTCTTGTTTTGTCTTCTTTCATTTTCCTTTTTCTGAAAAACAAATATGTAATTATGAGTGATAGCGGTGTAGTTTTGATTTCCCTTTTTCTGTTTCCAGCAATTCTCATGCCGAATTGTTAGATGCGATTTTATTAAATAATAATTTCAAATTGCAATATTTTCCACCTGTTCATTTTCTTTTAGGAAAAAAAAAATTCAATAAAGATATGTAATGACAAATAATTTCAATTCAAATATTACCATAAGTATGATAAATACAGAAATGTAAATCAGGATCTGTACTAAAGTTAACAAGTGACAAATATATCTACACAAATATGGAAAAAAAATAATTGATCAGGATTAACAATCACATAATTAATCAAAAATTGTAATGATACATAGGAAAAATCTCATTTTTGGTACCATAATTGACTGCATGTACACTTTTGATACTAAATGTTTTCAAAATTTCAATTTCGGCACAAATACTGCCCATTTTTACCACTTTTGCTATCGATGTTAACTATTTGGCGAAAAATATCATGTGAGATGCACGTGGCATTAACTTCACACATGCCGTCAAAAATTGAGACAACGGTGGTACTAAAAATGAGGTTTATGAGTAAAGTTTGGTACCAAAAATGAGATTTTTCCGTTTATCTTTACAAATACGTGCACAATCACATGCAAATTTAACTGTCAAGTGCATGTCACGTGCTTTTTCTGTCAACTAAATAACACCAATACCAAAAATGATACAAATGGACAGAGTTTGTGCCAGAATTGAGACTTTAAAAATATTTGGTACCAAAAGTGTATACATGGGCATTTATTGGGGTAATTCTATGGTGGATCGCAGTATTACTCCCGGACTATTTTTCACCACATAAACACTTGGGGTGGGGTGGTTTACACAGGGTAGATGGGTGTGAAAACCACCACACTCATTTTGAATATGTGATGTAAAATAAATCAGGAGCAACACTCTGGTTCACTTTAGAATTTTCCCATTTATTGTATCATAAATGCGATTTTCCCTATTACATAATATCTACTCCATACATGAATGAATTCAATTAAGTCATTTATACACGCGTCTACAAAGTATGTATTAAGTACTTCTATCGTAGGCAAAAAAAAAAAAAGGACAAGGGGATTCCACAGCTATGGATTAAGTTTGGTGTTTTTCATTTTGTTTTTGGATGTCTATTATGGGAAAATTCTATGCGTCTCGGTCCAACTTTGGCTGTTGGATCAACAAATAGGGGGGAGGGGTTAAATTGCTAAATGACCCTTTCCCCATTGGTGATTCAACGGCCAAAGCTGGGCCGAGATCAGCATAGAACGACCCATCTATTTTGTGCTTTCTTTTTTCTTTTGAATGGGAACATTGGTCTCTATAATAAGAATTTATGGTCTCATGTACAAAAGTTATCGTATGATTAAAATTCGGATTTAGACTTAGGTATATATTATATGATACACTTGATGATGTTGTGCTTCAATTATTCGTAATTATATTTTTTTAATTAAAGACGAGGGGGAATATTCTTAATATCTAGCCTGACACATTTGAGTTGATGATCATAATTTTGAGTCATAAAAACTTTATCTACCTTCATAAAGGAGGAGAGAGCTACAACTTGTGGCAGCCTGAATTAATATAATTATTCTTAATTGTATTATGTGAGATTTTTTTCCTTACAATTATTTGCATTTATATCTTTTAACTAATAAAATGAAATGGAATGCTACCGTTCATTAAAAAACAAAAAGAAAAAAAAAGAAAGGTGTACGCTAAGATCTTAACTTCACTCATGTTCTTTTAGGAGTTCTAAGTGGCCCATATATTAAGATCTTGATACCCAATCCATTAACAAAATGATTATGCGAGTTCTTTTTCTTTTTTTTTTTAAATGGAGCTAGATAAAAATTTTATAACTCAAAATTATGATTATCAACCCCAGTTTATTGGGCTAGATATTTGAGGTAATCTCCTTCATCTTGAATTAAAAAAAATTAACCGAGCTATAATTATATTTATCTTATGATTACAACCTGCGTGAGCCTAAATTATAAAATTGTAATCCACTTAATCGTGGTTGATTTGAGTAATGTAGACTATATTCTTTAATTTCTCCTAAATTCTTAATTATGGATTAGTACTTCATATCCCCATTAGATTATTCCTTCTCATAAACGAGTTTTTCTTTTCCCTTCATTTCTCTATTTACGCTATGTTTGGTTCTTGGGTTTGGGTGAGAAAAATATTACGCTTACCGTAATTTATAGTATTTTGTGCGTGTTTTACTTTTTGATCAATTTCATTTTCTTTTTTCTTTTTCTAATTGGAATTCAAGAATCAAACAAAGCCTTAACCTCTCTTTCGTGGCGAAAAGAATCTTTGAAATTTCTTTTCAAAATGTCAACTATGCCCCTGAAAGATCCTATTCACGGATGAATTTTAAATGCAATCACAAAAAAGATTCAAGTTAGAAAAAGCGACATCCCCACATACATAATGGTAAAGCTGAATAATTGCTAGTAGTGGAGTTTTCCTGCACTGAGATAAAGACGTGGTTCTTAGCCTAAAATTAAGACAAAAAGGATGTCTCTACGGCGGTAAACTAATCGACTCAAACAAGTCATTGTTGAAACTTATTTGAATTATTATTGAGTTTCAAAATTTACGTTTAAGCTTGGTTTGATTGCTATTCAAGTCGACTAAAATGAGCTTCAATCGAGCCGAACACGAGTTAAACTCGAGTATCTCGATTTTTTTGCACATATTTTCATTATTTTTATACTAATTGAGTCGAGCTTCAAATTTATCGAACACACAAAAAGTTGTTCAAACTTTGTTTGATATGTTAACAAACCGAGCTCAAATGAGCTTTTACCGATCAATATCGAGTCGAGTATCGAATAATTTGATTCGTTGTTCTATGACCATTTTTGTAATCCAAATAAGGGAATAAAGTTTCTAAATACAAATTATGTGATTTACAGTTTATTGCAGTACGAAATTATATCACTAAAATTACATCGTTAATTTACTATATCATTTTTTGTTATATATTATGTTACACGGAATTCATATGGGGTGTTTATGATTTTTTTTAACCACTATTGATTTTTTGAATTGATATATTCAATCTGAAACAAAAACTACAATTATATCGTTATCATTTCACATCAATCTACCAAGACCTTTTTATCTCTTAATATATCAAATTAACGATAACGTCATCTGTAATAATCCCCATATGCTATTTTGAATGGAAGTTGTTTAAGAGAAATATTTTTCTTATTTCAAGAGAAATCTAGAAGGAAGCAATTGCACGAAATTAATTATATATTGCAAGAAACCATAGTTAATTTATCTATTTCTTTTATTATTATTTTATTTCATCATGAATCGAACAATATCAAAAATGTTTTTTTTTCCTCAGAAAAAAGATAATTATTTTAAAAATATTTTGGGGGATTTTGTTTTGCCTTTGCACATTCTTCGAACAATTAAATATAAATTCAAATGACGCTTGATGGATACAAATATTAGATTGAGCAATTACAAATATAAATAAAATAATAATAATTTTCCATCTTCATGTTTAATATATTTCCCTAGAAAAATAACACCCGGGTCCAACCCAACAACTAAAACAATGGATTGAATCAAGTGCATGGTATTCGAATGTAATCAAAAACTTATATATATATATATATATATTATAGTACATATTGTAAGGAATAATTAATTGATTAGTATTTAGTACTATATATATATATATATATATATATATTCCTCTGATTAGGATAATTAGAATAAATTCATGTGCATTTTGGAGAAATCACGAAATCATAAATATTCTAGTCCCATTGGAGGGAACAAGGAATCCTTAAATATACAATATCAAAGATCTATATCACCTTGTGTCACGAAGGTTTTTATATTACTTTATGTCAGCATCTAATTTTCATATTAATATCTTAAAAAGTAAAAGAATAAATAACAATACAAGTTCTTATGATATGGATACAGGATACCTATCCTTGCATGATGGAACCTAAAGATTCCACAAAATAATACTATTGATCTAACCTAATTATGAGAATTGACAAACAAGTTGTTACAATCTTAATTTTATCAAAAAACAACGTAAACTGATTAACAATTAATTAGGAAGCTAGTGTGCTTGTTAACTAGAATGTGAGACACTGAAACTTTCGACCTAGCTAATTTTTATATATATTTAGTCCTTATCTCATCAGAAATTAATTATATCGATCATTAATTTTGAGATAAATACGTAATTGAACACAAATTAGGTCTAGGGTAGAAAAATGAACCAAACTTTTGATGCACGCCTTGAATCGATCATTAAAACTTCGTTTGAGCTAGCTCTTGCAGTTCGTTAGCATAACAAACGAACTTGAACACCTTTTTCTGTTCAAAGTTTTGAAACCTGATTGATTAATAAAAAGTGATAACATATGTGCAAAACAATCAAGCTATTGAGCTTCAATCCCTTTCGATTCGACTAAAGTTCGTTCGAGTTCTATTCAATAACAATTGAATCAAGATCAAATACAAATTTTAAATTTCGATAATTATCAATATATTGTTCACCTCGATTCTGTTCATTTACAACCCTAATCAGCAGAACATAAAATGACTATAAATTAAAGCATGCATATTATAACTAATTTTTCCATCTTATTATATTAGACTAACAAAAGTTTAAGCATCCTTACCAAAAACTATATATATCTTGTATGGTTTTGCTAGTTTCGGATAGTGATGAAACGACTATTTGGAAACATAAAAAACATGAAAGGAAAAGTCTAACAAGAAAGCCAAGTCTTACCAAAGCATAGGGACTTTGGTTAAAAGTAAATAAAATTATTAAAATACGAAAACATTAGTGGAAATTCATTAAAAATATATAATATTTACAAGTTGGTGATGTTGACGCCCATAGTTTTGGCAATGGCCCCAGGTTTTTATGATGTATGGGCAATTTTTTCAATCACCTTTGCCCTTTATCTCTTATCTCATTTATTCTTTCTGATTTCTTGTCATTTTCATTGTGAAAGAATATTAATGAATATTAATATGGGATCACCCTTACTTTAATTTATCTATTATACTCTGCGGAGAAAAAAACACAAATGATGGCTGATTTTTTTGGGTGCGGAATATAGAAAAATCAACATTGGGAATTATTACTTCAAAAGAAATGAAACGCTAATGAATCTCGTGGACAGGGACGGAGATAGGATTCAGAGGTCGGGAAGGTGAATGTAAAACTTTGGGGAAACCTTAAAACTGTGTTTGTTTTTATTTGGGAGGGTATTTTTGGTGAAATATTTTATTGGGAGTTGTGTATTTTGGCGAGAATGTGTTTGGATTGACTATTTTGAAGTAATATTTGGGTGGTTTTTTGGTGAAAATGTGTTTTGTTTTGTTTTCAGATGAAACAAAAATAACTGTAGCAGTCAAACCATGTAAGTTTTTGTTTGAAAAATTAATATTAAAAAATTGGCTGATGATTGAAAATTATATTATATTATAAGTTTTAAATGATTATAATATATATAATATTAATATTATATGTATATATTTATGAATTGGAATTGGTGTATATATATATACACACACACACAACATATACTAGAACACATATAATATAAAATTCATTCTAACATATATATATATATAATATGTTATATAATTTTTATAATTTACGTATATATTACATATATATATAATATGACATGTATTTTATATATGCAAAGTAATATTATATATGTGAAATATATATTTTAATATATATTCATATACTCATTACAATATATATATAAATTCCTAACACTTGCATGGTAATTACAAGTGGAGTTCATGACTAACGATAAAAAAATTATGATTGCTAACTACAAGAACGGTTCAATATATAAGGGACCGGTAAAATAAATAGAAAAAAGATAAAATTTGAATTGATTGAAACTAACAGTAAATAAGAAAAGGATGTGAAAATTTAAAAATACTAAGGCCATGTTTGCCTGTGTTTTCGTTTTAGTTTTTCCATTTTTTTTTCCATCTGAAAATGAAAATACACACTTTACACTGTTTTTAAATGAAAATATTCTCATTTTTACGTTCCCAATAAATTTCAATCATTTATTTAAAATTACATTTTACATCACTTATCTCACAATTTCTTTTTATCACTTTTCTCTACCATCTCTTTTCAATTTTTTAAACCCTTCTCTCTCATCTTCTTTATATCTTTAAATTCAACACTATTATTTAATTATTACTTTTCAATCATTTCACACATCACAATCACCAATTTCAACTATTTTTAAAAACATAACTAAACACACCTATTTTTTTCACTTTTCTCACACGAAAAGAAAAAAACTCATTCTCCCATACATTTTAAAAATGACAGTTGAAATGAAATAAAAGCATATCCAAACAGAGCCTAAGCTAATGACAAATCTTTGACTTTGATCAACACTAGGCTTGTCATGTGTCGGCCTTAATGCCAGACACTCAACTTTGGCCATTTTGGCCAAACAATCAGGGCCAAACGTGTTTTGCCCAAATTTTGGTCAAAATATGCATTCAAAATAAAAACAAACAGAGCCTAATATTTTTAATTTTGATGGGGTGAAATATCAAAAATTAAAAATTTATAGGGACAAAATGTAAAACATTAAAATTTTGTAGGGAATTGTTTTTTCCTCAAAATTGAGGGGGGCGGCGGCACCCCACTAGCCCCCTCCGTATCTGCTCGTGGGCATTCTCCATTTTATTTCATGTTTTATTTTATTGACGTACACTAAATATATGAAATTCACAATTTATATATATTTTAGAAAATATTTTATACATTTTGTTTACATATATAATGTATATGATGAATATATGCATACATAATTGGACATATATGATAAAAGACCAAGTTGGAGTAGAGATTGTTGGATCATAGAAAATCATGTAGGAAACTTATATTATTGAGTAAAATATATAGTTACAAGATAGAGAGAATATAAGGAAATCCTAAACTATAAAGAAGGCAAAAGATAAACAAGGTAATAAGAATAATAGTCTAAATAAAAAAGCAACAATAATACTATTCTAACTTGGAAAACAATAATAATATCTAACACTCACCTGTAATCAAAATGAGAGGTCTCGAACGCTGAGATTGGAAAAAAAATAATCTAAGAAGAGCCGGCACGGTACTCCTTTGGTGTAGAGAATGCTTCTTAGCAGTATCTTTTATTTTCTTTGCCTGCTTGGTTGATAGATTTAATCTTCAAGAAGCGGCGGCCGAGCAAACTGCGGCGGTGATAGAGGCGATGACCGATCAAACGTAGCGGCGGCTAGAACACGAGGCCAGAGAAAAAGAAAAAAAAGAAGAAAAGAAACGGGCAACGGTGGCTAAAACACGGAAAGGATAAAGAGTAGGTTGCTTAACCCAATCTAAATTACAAAAGATTCATCATAGTGAAGAAAGAACCAAAAAAAAAAAAAATTATAGGGAGCCGGACAGGGACGACGATGGTAGAGACTGGTAGAAGCGAGAGATCGAGAGGGTTGACCAAAAAAACCCTTTAGCTCGATACCCTTTTACCTTTTTTATAGTTTAGGGTTTCTTTATATTCTCTCTCTTGTAACTATAAATATGTATGTTACTCAGTAATACAAGTTCCCTATGGGGTTTTCTCTAATTTAACATGGTATCAGAGCCATAGTATCTCGATCTCTCGCTTCTGCCATCCTCAAGTCGTCGTCCCCGTCCGACGTCCCTTATCTAGTTTAGTTTTTTTTTATCTCTTTTGCCGCCACCTTTTTTAATTTTATGCCGCCACCGCTCACTATTCGAAAACAAAGACTTAGAGCCACTGCATTTTTTTATTTTATGTCGCCGCAACTCACCCTAGGAAAACAAGACTTGGAGCTGCCGCTTTTTTATTTTATATCTCCGCCGCTCACCCTTGGCAAATGAGGACTTGAAGCCGCTGCCTATTTATTTTATGTCACCATTGCTAACCTTTAACACACAAGGATTTAGAGCCGCCACCTCCGTCGTCGCCTCTCTAGGCCTAGACGCTCGAACGTTGAACACACCACGTTTGAACATCGTTGTACAAATGAACACCTTCTTTTTTCTTCCCGAGACGTCACGATTCCAACGTTCGAACGTTGCTGTCTCAGCTCTTCCGAGATTTTTTCTCCAGTCTCAACGTTCGGGAAACTCCCGTTTTGACTGTGGGGAAGTGTTAGAATATATTTCTAGATTAGCATAGGATCTTTCCTTATCTCATATTTTCTTGTATTTATCTTTATAGCTTAGGTTATCTTTTCTTGTATTTATCTTTCCTTGTTTATAGCTTAAGGTCTACTTGTTTAACAAGTCTATGTAACTATATAAATGTGTTACTCAGTAATACAAATTCCCTACGGGGTTTTCTCTATTCTAATATGGTATCAGAACCATGGCTTCGAGCCATGGTATCTCGATCTCTAGCTTCCGCCATCCTCAAGTCACCGTCCCGGCTCGGCTCCCCTTATCTAGTTTAGTTTTCTTTTTTCTCTTTTGCCGCCGCTTTTTCTCTTTTATGCCACCGCTGCTCACTCTTGGAAAACGAGGACCTTACTCTGATACCATTTTAGCTTATAAAAATCCTTATAGGAAACTTGTATTACTGAGTAACATATATATAGTTACAAGAGAGAGAGAATACAATGAAACGCTAAACTATAAAGAGGTAAAAAAATAAACAAGATAATAAGAATATTAATTTAATTAGGAAAGCAATAATAATATCTAACAGAGATCCAAGTTGATAATTTGATGATCCTACCTAAAAGCTGGTGAGAGAGGTTCCAAACTCTACAATTATGATGCTTTAAGTTCAATTTGAATTACAAGTGTGTCTATGGATCTAATGCTCATTAGTTTTATGGGTGAATTTTGATGTAACAAATCTATTTAATTAAAAATGCTTATGTACGCATGATGTTTTTATACCATATGTAAGAGATCATATAACTTTAGGAGTAAGAACATATTACGCTTATGTTTGTCGAGGTGAATGGTTTTCACTATTTGATGTTGAATACTCAATGTACAGAATTTTTTTCATATTTTGTTGATATTTTTTAAATTGGTAATTAATATAATATATATTTTCTTGACACGTTGGTGTACTGATGAGATTGTGAAGCTTAATACAAAGGTTAAAAAATAAGTCAAATAGAAGCTTCAACAAGAGAAGGCACACAGCCTTAGAAGGCGCGCCGCTGCACCAAGATCGTAGAAGTCACGTCGTGACTAATTTCTTGCGAAGTTTGATTAGAATTTTAATTCATTTTTTCTTCACCTATATATACGAGCATGATATTGTAACACTCACATATATACTCCAACTATATTCATGTTTTTCTTTTTCTTATGTTACTACTTTCTTTATTACATAATCACTACAAAAATAAACAAATAAATCATTTTATGTATCCAACGTTGACAAATCACACTTGATTAGATATTTCACTAATTTCAACTATCTTCTAAAAACATAAACAAACGCAACCTACATAACGTCATTTTCACATGAATACCTGTAATGCATATTCCTTGAAAAATCTTCTAAAAATGAACTAAAAAATCATAAACAACCATAGTCATTGACTATGTAATTGTGGGTTTGGATTCATTAAGTTGATACTTTATGTCTTATGTAGATGCAATTTTATATGAATTGGTTCACTTAGTCTTAAGAATCTTGGTAGGCTTGTAACTCACCAAGAATTTTCAATTTATTGCTTTCTATTTTACTGAAAGAATTTACAAGAGATATTAAAAAGAAAATTGAATTATAATCTTTCTTTCTGTAACATTGCTTTTGGAGGTTTAATGGAGTATGTTTTTCTCCCGATCTCCAAGAATGTCTATTTTGATATATGGGTCTTTTTTTAATTGAATTAGCGTACCATGAAATTTTCCTATCGAATCTCAACCACCATTTTTAAAATCCCACCCCTCGACATGCTTAATTTTATACTTCCGAAATTAAATGTTTTTCTCACAAAATCAGGTTGTTTCTTTCTCCATTGTACGCCCCCCAAAGAGACCGTAAAATGACCAAAATACTACTACAAGATAACATTTTCAATTGAAGAACTCCAAAGAACAAGAATTTGAGATCATTTTAAATTCTTCACACTTATATGTATAATTTTGAGTAATGATATTAATTATAAATTATTCATTAATTACTTTGAATTATTTTTCAACCATAATAACAATCTTAAAATATACCTACTCCCTTCAATTGCATCTGATTGTTTCTATTACCCTTAACCATTATTTTTCTTTTCATTTTTTCCAATATTTTTTCTTTTTTTCACAATTTTTTGTTTCTTACATAAATTCATTAAAGTTTATCCAAACTATTATAATAAATAAATAAATTAATTAAAATAATAATTTGTAATATTTTCTTAGCGCAAACATTAATTAATTTGGTGAGACCACATTACGTCAATGTTTGAAAAAAATTCAACTATATATATGTATGTGTGTGTATTTTCTAGTAAAGTAGGTTATTAAAAATACACATATACGTAGTAAGCAAATATACATAAAGGATATTTGTTGTAACTAATTTGATTTTGTAACGGTGCATTAATAGAATTTCATTATATATTAATATAATGTGATGTCACCAAATTAATTTATTATCATTGCTAAAAATATTGCAAATTATTATTTTAAAAAATTAGTTATAGTGAAGTGGGTAAACTTTAACTAATCTATGTAAAAAAAGAAAATTTGTGAAAAAGAAAAAAATGGTAGAGAAAATGAAAAATGAAAAAAAAATAATGGTTAAAAGTAATGAAGACAATTTCATGCAATTACGAGGGTAAGTGTAATTTTTTATAGTTCAAGTGGGGTGTTTAGTACAAAGAGTATAATTCAGGGGGCAAAGTGTATTTTACCCTAGAATTTTATAACCACGGATGATAATTGGCCAAGTCCCATTACGTGTAAACCACATATTGGTCCAATTTCCATTGACCTTGGGCTGATCTCACAAATGGATAGTGACTCTGTGTAATTCGATTCTCTACACTAACAATTTCTGCTGCACCTTTTAAGAGTTGTACATTTTGGAGGTTTTACTCTTATTTCTTTGATCGAGATCATTTTATATCCCAAGTACAACACAACAAAGAACCAACTGTAGGAACTGCAGAGGTGCCTACTTTAGACGATCTGGGCCCTTTAATGATTCAATGGGAATATATATATATATATATATGAGATAATGAACCACCTTATTTTCAAACTCAATGGGCCTACTCTTTTGTGCAAGCTCCCATACTTATTGGAGGTTGGACCATTTAAATATTCATGTGTCCATATCTAGATTGAATCATATTTTGCCCATTTAAAAAAATTATTTTGCATGATTTGTAGGATATGAATCAGCTCATCAATAAGAATGGAGTAATAGTGGGCAATTGCTATTCAACATTTGATACTAGTGTTATCACAACTGATTATCTTAAAACTCGTGTGAGCTTGGTTTGTTAGATATAATAAACTAAATTTTAACATATTTTTCTTTTCATAAGTATTACAGCTCGAACTCTACTCGATTAGCTAAAGATGATAAATAGTTTTCTCAAAATGGGTTTCTCTGTTGAAATAAACTTTGTTGGATTGGTATTTATTATTTGTGTGAGGATATAATATAGGGGGTTTTAAGGTATAATCTATGAAGTGAGTTCAGAACTTGTTGTTTGTGTAAAAGGAATAAGGATTATTCGAATGAAATACATATTCAACTCGTTTGAAACTTGTTCGAACTTGATTCAATTAACAATCAGACCATACTCAAACGAAGTCTTCACAGCTCATAAGAATTAATTTAGGTTCCAATAACAACTCATTTGAATCGATCTGACTCTCTCACACTCGATAGTTGTATAGTAGTTCAAAATACTTATAAGTATATATATTGCCCTAGATTATTGGATGGGACTTGGGAGACATTATTTGTTTATGTTCTACAAAGGAACTTTAGCCATCATAGATTTCAATTATTTAGGGATGGAGTTAGGCTAAAGTTGATGATCTTTCTTGTTTGAAAGGAACCCATTTATTAGTTAATTTAACTTTAAAGTGACATACTTATTTTTGTTTTGTAACTAAGATTAAGCAAAATAATTGACATGCTTATAACTTTTCTAGACTTTGCCAACACTTAAGGATCTTTGTATAATGTAGTATTTAAAAAAGAATAAAAGACCAAGGGTTTTTCTTGGGCTGTCACTTGTGGGTGATCACTAGAGAGTGACTAATTGTTTTAGGCCTTTGGACTAAACGTTTGTTCTCATATAATTGTCCAAAAACATTGCCGATTTACTTTAGCCCAAAATGTTTTGAGATAGTTCTAATGACTTTAATAGTCTATCTCGGGAAATTCTAGTTAGACCCGAGATTCAAATACATTTTACAAAATGAGTGAATTATATTTATTATGTGATTGTTTTCAATATAAGTGAATTACACTAATATTTGCCCAAATTAGGCTCGAGCAAGAATTCCCTGTTATTTATTATTAGAAGGAATGAAGTACTGAGGAATCAATTTCTAACATCAAATTACGAATAACGCCTTCGTAAAACAATATAATAAAGATGACAAAATATAAATTTTCAAGATATCAAAATTTATGTGTGTCATACTCGTGCAAAGTAGAAATTGACTTGTAGCATGTTTAAGATTTTCTGATACTCGATATTTGTACTTCAAAAATCTGAAAAATGGCAAAATTCTAGCTCGCATCACGGTATTAAAGCAAACCATGACAACATTGGATTATACTTCAAGTGTGATTCATGTATGCTTGAAGGTGAGTCAATCAACATGTTATGTGATTAGTTAGGTGTGACCAAACCTGATCTGAACTGGTTAGAATTTTCCGACCAGATATTCAAATAGGATCCCATACATGTGATGTTTGGAAAAGCCCATATGTTCTGTCAAATACTTTTAGGCGATTCCACTAGCAAATACTACTACATCCTTAAACAAGTACAACAAATTCTTGAACTTGCCACCCCATAATTTATTCAATATTGTTATACTTCAACATTTTCCTATCTTCATTCTCTTGTTTATACATAGTTGGTACAATCTCTAATGCAAGGAGCTTTGGATTACTTGAAGAGATCTCGTCGAAGGATCGGATTCGCACGACCATCCTTGTAAACGTAATACTCGATACGCGAAAACGCCTGCAATTGCTCCAATAGTAGGGGCTACAACATATATCCACAAGTGATCAAATCTCCATGAAACAATAGCTGGTCCTAGAGATCTTGCTGGATTCATTGACCCTCCTGAAACTGGCCTGTATTTTATAATGTCACACTAGTAAAAATTATAGTCGAAAATATTTTCTTCGACGAATTAAAATCGAAACTTTTACCCAGTTATTAGCACCCCTAGACAAATTGCCACTCCAGCAGCAAATCCAGACATATTCCCTAGCTGCAGAAATAGCGTAATAAGAAGTAAACAAACGTATGCTTAATGCATCGTATAGATTAGGGATAATTACATATTTACATACATAGTCCTTCACTTATTAAGAAAATACCACGAGCCCGTTGGATTTTGCAAATTATCAAAACAACCCCTCTCAGATCCTAACAGTTCGAACCACCGGGGTGAGATCTTAATCTGCTTTTACTAACAAGGAAAATTATGGTAATCATAACCGTAAATGTAATTTACCTATAGATTATTATGTAAAATCTTGAGCTAGTTTTTGTTCTTACAGATTGTCTTTGACTGAATAAGGATGTAGTTAAGAAGAGAATTATGAAGGTTGCAATAAGTTCCACCCAAAAGGCTGATGTGCATCCATGGAGTGGTCTTGTCATCATAATCTCGGGCTTAATACCGTAAACCATTCGTCCTGCATACGTTGCTAATACAGAACCTCCAACTTGTCCTAGGATATAGAGTGGAACCTTGAAAAAACCCGAAAAATAAATAAATTTTCATTCTCGTACGTAAGTCGATTTAAATGTCAATAGTCACATCTTGTGATTGGAATTCTTTTACCTGTGACCACGGAAACGGACCGACTGTTGCGAAAGCAATAGTGACAGCAGGATTAACATGAGCACCAGAAATTGAACCTATTGAGAAAACTATGACTATTACTGTTAAACCTGCTGTTGCTGCATATTCCATTAGCCCCGTTTCGATTCCCATGAAATGCATGTTTGCAATTATCCCACCAATGCAAAACACCAACATGAATGTTCCAACTGCCTCTGCTAACACCTGTGGTTTCATATTATATCAAAAATCCTTTCGTTTTTGGTGAAAAATATGTTAGTTTGTCTCAGATTCTTAGGGAATGTTTTGGCCAAACACATTGGAGAAAACGTAACACGTTTTTTGGCAAAAACATTGAATAAATATTTGAAAAGAGCTTACATGATTTGACTGCTACGATAATTTTTGTTCCCTTTGAAAATAAAATCTAACACTATCTTATGAGAAGACAACTCAAAAACCATTTGAAAATGACTAAACCAAACGCACTTCAGCTGAAAAACATAATATTAATTTCTCAAAATAAAATTAAACACACCTTCACCCAACACACATATTTTCCAATAAATTCTCGCCAAAACACAACTTCAAAACATAAGCAAACATAGCCCTACCTTTTGGACAAGACTCAAATCTAAACATGAGTTCAAGAAAGTTTTCTCCATCGGGACATTTCCATTGCTCGGTATAGTGGTGTACCCCAATTCTTGATCATTTTTAGGCTGGCTGCTTGTGGATTCACTTGTTGAAATATCAGGGGAAGATGGATCCTGAAACGGGCTTTTCATCGTTCGTGTTTTATATGCCTACTCGAATTGTTTTAAGTTAAAATGATGTAAAACAGAGTTAACATTTGCATTTAGTGGATATATATATATGCAACTCCAAGTTGAGAGGAGGTGTAGCAGCAGTGCTGTAGATTTGATTCTTAATTCACATTGTTTCGGGTTTTAATTAAATTCGAAAGGCGAAAAAGTTGTGAGAAGCTGGAAATAGGGATGTTGGCTTGAACACACAATACTTGTGTTACTCCCATAATTAAACATGGGAAAAGTTACTCATGCTTTTGCAATGCCCCATCTCAATATTTCTATCCAACTGTTTCTTAATTATCTAGTACCTACAAGAATACTTACTATTATGGTATCATCATTTTTGTCTCCCTCGTGTACGTGTGGGACGACTTTTAAGTGTTTTCAAGATATGAGCGGTCACGACATGAGTCCATTGGGGTGGGGGACACAATGACATTCGAGCACAATGGGCCCATCAACAACTACTTGAAATTCATTTTCGAAAAGGATTAACATATTAATACATCCATCAGATGGGACAATTGATGTGGACAATTTCATCAATCAAGTCAAACATGATAACTTAGCATAACTTGAATTGCATTATTTGTGTTTATACATAGTACAATACAACACAAGGTCAAACCTTAGTTGTAAAATTGAAGTTACCACATGTTATCCTCTCAAAGTACAAGGAAGAACTAAACCCTAGCCTAGATTGATTAAGATCAAACACCAAGAAGTTATCCTCCATTTGGAACGAACCGATCACAATCTTGAAATCCGCAGTTTTCCCGCCATCTAAAAACGCAAGACAAGCCGAGTCTCCTCCAACTTGCTTCATAGAATTCGCCCCGTATATTGTCCAATTCTTGCCATTGGCAAATTCCAAGTCTATTTGAGGCACGTGCAACCCGACCCGACTGAACCCAATTGCACTAGCATTGTAACATGTACTAAATGGTCTAACTTTCTTCGTTCGAGGAATTCCCTTCATTGCCCTTGTGAAGAACTTGACAAAGAGTTTGTAAATATCAGTCCTTAATGTAGTGTAAGGTACAACTGTACTAAGCTTGACCCCTTCATATGGAGACATTGCAATAGAATTTCCACTTATGGATAAGGCCTTGATACCTATGAAGTAATCAGCAGATTTGGGATTTATGAGGAATGGAGTGTATGATAAAAGACTTGATGCATCAAATTTTGTATGCGGAAGAAGATTATACGGTCCATCACCGAAGAAGATCACCCCATTGCCTTTACTTGTACTTGGCAAACAAATTGCAAATTTGCTACTAACTCCAAGAAGTTGAGAGAATTGAGATGGAAGAGATAACGGAGCCCGTGAAAGGCTTGCTACACCCACTACTTCTCTTGGCAAGGCCCCAAGAAGGGATGCTGGAGCACATGATAAGTATAATTCACTTAAGGTAATCTGGGCAGTTGGATTGGTTCCATCGGTCCAAGATGTTGTGAGATTGTTTGAGATCAATTGTGCTAAGGCACATGCTTTAGTGATGGGGTTTATGGGAGTAACCATACAAAAACAGGGGATTTTGGATGGAGTATTTGATAGAGTGCACGACGTTGGCACAAGATATTGAGCTTGGAAGCATGGGGCCGAGAAGCAATCCACCGGGTGGCCGTGTTGCATGGGGCAGCGCTGCCACGAGAAGGGTGCAGTGACGTCGACGACATAGTGTTGGTGAGAGTTGAGGATTATTGTGTAGAGAGAAGTGGTGGTGGCTTTCTTGAGGGGTGCAACTAATGTACTATAAGGTTGAGCTGAGGCTTCATAGGAGATGAAGACTAGGAAAAGAATGAAAAGATTTTTCAGATTGATAATCATTGTTGGATTTTGCATTGTGTTATGGATTTTGAAGAAGTTGATTGGTGTATAAGTTTATAGGAGTGTGAATGTGGAAGATGTTTAGGTTATGAACTTGAATGGTTGACTTTGTATGATGCAGTAGCTACTAGTTCATTTGACTTGATATTTTTGGAAGTATCGACCGACTTTTGATAATATAAGTCAAGTTAAATCGGTCCTTATTGATCATAAAATATAAGGCGATAATTATTATTTTAGAGTTTATATTTATCAACAATAATATCCAAAATGAGATGATATTGTCAATACAATGATGTAATATCTGTACGATTTTATTTTTTATTTTAATTCAAGAGGAAGGGGATACCCTAAATATCTAATCCGATAAACTCGGGTTGATAGTTATAATCTAAACCATAAAAACTCTATCTAGCTCCACAAAGGAGGAGAGAGCCACAATTTATAGCAGTCTGGATTCGAACCCACAAGCTCTGACTGAGAAGTGGATACCACACTAACCAATATTTATACTCCACTTTCTAGTTTATAATTACAAGATCCACTCATTTATCTTTTTTTTAAAAAAAAACTGTGGATTTGTACAACTGGCAATTTGACTATATTTAGCTCAATAATTGTTTAAAGTTGGACCAGAAATCTTTCAAAAACATCATTTGACTTTTTTTTCGGAAAAAAACTTGGAAATTTCATTGGAACTCATGGTGTCGGTAACCATATTTTGGGCCATCTGCAGATTAAATGGAGAGAACGTTGTCAGCTAGCTCGGTGAATTAGGCCGAGCGTTCGACGGAGTTGTAGAGTCCAAGAGTGAAATGTATTGTCCCGCTCTCGGTTCGATCGATTTCTAGTGTATTATATAAAATGAGTGATCAATCATATGATAAGTATAAATTACTCATATTTCAAAAAAAACTTAGGTGTCACTGAACCGGGAGCAAACTATAATTTTCGTAGTGTAAGACTGTAAGGTATAGAATAGATTATTGAAATGTGCATGTTAAACTGAGAAAATTCTATGTGGTCCCGGTGTAGCACACACCATTGGATGTATGGGTGTGATAATAAAAAACACATCAATCACCCTCATTTATGGGAAATTCTAGCCCGCTCTCAGCTCGGCCAAGCTCATGTGTATTTTATAAAATAATTTACCAATTATATGACAAATGTAATACAATCGGGTGCGACCAAACTGGATATGGGTTAGAATTTTCCCTCATCTATTGGTGTGTTATGACCGAGACCGCTAATTACCCGTGAAACTGCCCATTATTGAATATATTGAGGAGAATCTAATTAAATGTAAAGGTTGTCAAATTTGGACTACTCTAAGTCCACAATACTAATTTACATTGTTAATAGTTCAAGTTGGTTTGTTGAGCAGCCAATAGGGAAAAAAAGATATTTTATTTTCTCCAAAATATTCTTAAATATTTTGTATTACTCAATAACGTAACAAGAATTTAAAGTTATAACTTAACTCCTAATAGATGCCTTATAGTGGCATTCTTAATTAACGTATCCAAATCAATCTAATGATTTTTTTTAAATTCTATTGACCTAAATTTTTGAAAAACAAAAATCATTAAAAAAAACATTGCATTGATCACCCGAAAGATACAAACATAGAAATTGCAAATTAAACTAAGACTTCAAAATTCTGCCTGAATATGATTTGCTCGAATCTAAATATATTTCAATTTCTTGCAAATGTATAACCAATCAAATGACAACTTAATTTACCTTTTTTTTCTTGGAATAACATTAGATTTTAATCAAAATAGATCTAAATTAGAATTTTCCAAAGTTGTCAAACTTTGGAGGTGAAATTGAAGTTGGCACATGTGGTTTGGCGTCCCAACAAGGTATTGCTAAAACCAAGCCTTGATCTTACAATATCAAACTCCAACAAGTTGTCCTCAAGTTGATGTCCCCCTATCACAATAGAAGTCCTAGGTTTCTTACCCCCATCCACAAATGCCAAGCAAGCCACTTCACTATTGTTCACATAAATCATCGAATTCGCACCAAAAAACGTCCATGTAACATTGTTTCGTAATACGAACTCAATCGGAGGCACCCCCGCGCCTAGCCGTGTGCTCCCGAGGCTCGAGGCCTTGTAGCACGTCCCAAAGGGCGACACGGGTTTCACTCTAGGGACTTTGGAGATTGACTTTGTGAATGCTTTTGTTATAGCATTGTAGAGTGAAGTGTGCAAAACCGTGTAAGGCACTACCGTGCTAATCTTCGTGCCCCCATTGCCTTTGGCATTGATTTTTAGCAATTCCGGGCTCAATTCCACGATTTTACCATTGACTTTCACGGATTCGACCCCGATGAAGTACTCCATGGATGGCCATGATTGGTCGGGAAAATTTTCAAAAATTGGGTATGCAGTACTAACGGGATTAACGAGAAGTGGGGTGTAAGAGAGTCGATCGGATATAATTCTTCCAGGCTGCATTACATAGGGCCCGTCTCCCAAAAATAACACGCCTTTCGAAGAACTAGTCAAGCAAATTGTAAACTTTTTACTAATTCCCAATGCACTAGACAATAATGAAGGAAGTGAGATATCACTCCTACCAAATCCAGCAATTCCTCTAGCCCCATTGGCCAGTTTCTCTCCAAGAAACAAAGAACCACAAGAAAATAAAAAGCTGGGGGCCCGAATGTTTCGGCCCGGGTTTGCCCCGTCAGTCGATTGGAAGGCGACGACATCAGTCGCCAGCTCACCAATCTGAGCTGACCGTTCCACGGTGTTATAGACCACGTTGGAACATGTCTTGTCGTTGCAACCGGGCCTGGGCCCGTCCCAGCAATTGTCACAGGATTTGGACTTTGCAAGTTTGCATTGTGGGGAGTTGCATTGAGCGGGCCTGTAAGTGGAGCTATTGTATTCGGCCCGATCACATGCGACCCATAAGGCTTTCCCGCCAATGTCGAGTGTTAATTTGACGGGCCTGAGCGGGGTTTTTTGGCCGATGGCGGTTAAGTATTGGCCAGTGGATCGGTCTTTCGTAACGGGTAGGACGAGGGCCCGAAGTTTGCCTGATGTTCGGGCTGTGTTTGGGGAGATTGAAAGGAAAAGGGAGAAAATTAGAGAGAGTAAAATGGAGGAAGAAGAAGACATTGTTTCGGCCAAGGGAAATGAAAAATATCTTGAAGATTGAAGAAGTTTGGTACTATATTTATAAGTAGCTAGGGTTTATGCCATGCCTAAATACGCATGCAAGAGGGTTACTCAAATTGCTTTATTATTTATGTATTGTTGAGCTGCGTTAGTGTGCACACATGCGGAAAATTTACGGTGGATCAAAAGAATTGTTCTCGGTTCACTATCCATTACAAATTCATAAATATTGGGGTCATTTTTACAGGTGGGTGGGTGATGAAAACCATCCCACCACTTATGAATTTGTGGCGAATAGTGGAACGGGAGCAATGTTCTTGATCTATCATAAAAAAATCACACACAATAGAGACATTGGCTTTATTAAATATCCATTGTTGTAAAATGATATATATATTTTTAATTACTACATTTCCGAATGGTATGGCTGTTTCTAGGATTGAAAGATGAATCAAGTTACTCAATACTTGACTAAGATTGTTTGCTAAAAGTTAGACAGAGCTCGGTTCGTTAACATATCTTTGAGAAACCTTTTTTGTGTCCTATAAATTTCAAACTCGACTTGAGCTCGACTCGATTAGTAGAAAATGATAAAATACGTGCTTATATTAGGTTTGATTAAAATTCGTTTGAGCTCGACTCGACCAACAATCTAATCAAACTCAAATATAAATTTTGAAACTCGATCATAATTCATAATTTAAATAAAATTGAACAATTTTTCGACTTAATTCGTATACTGTGCCAGAGTCAAAGAAAATAAATATATATTTTTTTTTTTTGGCGTCAAAGCAAGCTTAGATTAATTAATTACTTTTTGGGGATGGGTACAAGTTGTACCCATCCCCACACATGCTACATTTATTGTTTGAAGATTTTTATAATTATGTTAGGAGTGCTTAAAGTTGAAAGAGTAGAATCTTTGCAAATTCCCATATCTTGTGTCTGCAGAATTGCCCAATCTAATCCCATACCTCTTCTGCAGCATTTGCAGATATAAAGCTCATTCCCGACCCCACATGCCCCAAGTTGATATGGATCCAATTTGACTAATGACAGAATAATGAAATAAATATAAGAAATTAGATTATTCATCCAAATTTATACTGAAGTAGAGGAAAATTTATTATATTTGAATGATGTATAAAAAGGTTATAAAAGATGGTCGAAGTGTGATAATACTAGTCTAAAAAATAAAATCATATTTATAAAGCAATATAAAATAACAATTGATTTTGAGCCTGACTATTTTTTACTTAAAATTTTAAGACATACTATAATAGGGATGACATAATAATTCCAATGTGCCAAATTTGAATAAAGCTCGATTACTAGCTTGTATAAAATTAGGTCGAACTAAAGAAAATTACCAAAAAAAAAAAGTGTATTAGGGTTGACAATGTTATTTCTTACGTACTATAAGCAGAGTAATTAACTACAAAACATATATATTATTTTCAAATGTATTGAGTAGTCGAATATAAGTGAACCTAGCTTAATCCAAGTTAGAATTTTCCATCATTTTCATTATTAGGAAAAACTTTCCTTATGCTAATTCTTTTGACTAATAGCTTATTCAATTATTTTTCTCCGTTCTATTCTATCCGAACCCGACCACTTCATGTCTTCATTCTACAAGTTCATTGTTGGAAAAAGTCTTTCAAAAAACTGATTTTCATAAAAGTTGAGTAGTGGTTTGAAATAATGAAAAATAATTTTTTACAATGCACTTAATAGTTTAAGATTTGATTTTAATTTCATATCGCTATTGAAAATTATAAAAGAATAAGATATGTATAGTCGCGACTTTTTTTTTTATTTGATGAAAGTGTAGTCGCGACTTTCATCTGAGTGGTAGCCATCCGGATAATGAACACTTTGCATTATATTACATGCAATACAATTTTATGTTTTAATTCACTATTAATGTTCTTATAACCAAATTCTCGTGCAATATTATTCTGTTTCTTAATCTTTTTTTTCAATAAAAAAGATTGTATTTTAAAGAAACTGATTAAACTTAATAGTACTCCCTCTGGATTTTCGATCCAAATTCGACAAAAGCTTTTCCTAAGAGTAGAAAAAAAGCATTTTGTGTAAAATTGCAAAAGTAATTAATTATTCTCATAAAAAAGAAATACTTAATTAAAACAAGAAACACTTAATTAAAGAACTACTTCGTGACAAATCAACATTAGTTCGGGCCCATTTTTATTGTCCCAAATTATACAATCTCAAGCTTTAGAAGTAAAATTGAAGTTGCCACAAGTGGTTCGACGCCCCAACAATGTATTGCTAAAACCAAGCCTTGATCTTACAACATCAAACTCCAAGAAATTATCCTCAAGTTGATGTCCCCCTATCACAATAGAAGTCCTAGCCTTCTTACTCCCATCCACAAATGCCAAGCAAGCCACTTGCCTATTGTTCACATACACCATCGAATTTGCACCAAAAAACGTACATGTCATGTTGTTTTGTAGCACGAGCTCGATTGGAGGCACCCCCGGGACTAGACTTGTGCTCCTAATACTCGGGGCCTTGTAGCACGTCTCAAAGGGCGGGACACGATCCACCTGAGGACGGTTGGGTTTGGTGAATGCTTTTGTGACAGTGTTATAGATTGAAGTGTGCAAAACCGTATAAGGCACGATTGTTCTAATCTTCGTGCCCCCAATGCCTTTTTCATTGATTTTTAGCAATTTATGGCTTAGTTCTACACTTTTACCATTTAATTTTATGGATTGTACGTCAATAAAGTATTTCATAGATGGCGAAGATTTGTTAGGAAATTTTTTCCAAATAGGATACACAGTGCTAATGGGATTAACAGAAGTGGGGTGTAAACGAGTCAATCCGAGATTCTACTTCCGGGTTGCATTACATAGGGCCCTTTTGAAGAACTCAAGCTTATTGAGAACTTTTTACTAATTCCCAATTCACTAGACAATAGTGAAAGAAGCGAGGTAGTTGTCCAACCTTAGATGGTTTATTTGTCAACCTTAGTGTTGACAAATTACATACATTTACCTATATATCCATAAATTGAATGAAGTTGCTTGTTGGCCAAGTGGTTGGGTCTCTTCTTGCCAAGATCTTGCACCCAAGTTCGAATCCCATTGGGTGTAAAACTTATTTTTATATCCAAATGGCTTGCCAAGTCATCAATCTTTGTTCAAGTGGCATGCTAAGTTAGCGATTTTCCCTCCAAATAAAAAATTCATCTAGTTGGCCCCTCACGTGACCGGCAAATGCGATTTTCCGACCAATTTGGCCGGAAAATTCCAAAATCGGATTAAGTGTAATAATTTTTTAAACATACGGGATATTTTTGCTAGGGGCGATACATAGAGGACCAAAAATGAAAAATAGCATAGTTAAAGGACGAAAATTGCATTTTTCACCAACTATTACAATCATCTAACAATTACTATATATATATATTTTTTGGTTATATCTAACAACTACTATAAAAGTAGAGAAAAGCCAACACATAACACACTTTCGGTTGGAGTCGTACTCAAAACCTCTAGATTTTGGGACTTTAAATTCGCCATTAGAGCTAGACTTTAACGGTACTCGAAGGGCTCCAATTTAAACTTGTTTACATTATTGGGCCCTAGAGGCAAATCTATGTGGGGGCCCCGACCCAGAATCTATTTTTTATATCTGTTCATCTTACAAGCCCCGCCCATGGAAACTTGGCCCAATGCGTGCTTACCAAGTCCAGGTACACCTGTGCAATGCGTTGAATTATTGCAAACTTAAAAAAAAAAATCCATTATGCAAGATACAATAGAATAGGCCAATAGGGCAACTCAATTATGATAAAGCTGACTAGGGTGCTTGGTTATCCGCTCGAATCAAATCGAACACCAAAAATTCGGTATGAACCGAAATCGAACCGAAAAATTTGGAAAATTCAGTCCAATTTCGGTTTTGCGGTTCCCTTCAGTTTGGTTAACCGAAAATTGATTTTTTTTTTAATATGGTATAATATGTTCCAAAAACTATAAAAACTTGTTTCATAGTGACAACTTATAGAAAAATAATGAAAAAGAATCAAAATTAGCTATAATTAAAATTTAATTATTTT
Organism: Buddleja alternifolia; assembly: GCA_019426215.1. Taxonomy (NCBI): domain Eukaryota; kingdom Viridiplantae; phylum Streptophyta; class Magnoliopsida; order Lamiales; family Scrophulariaceae; genus Buddleja; species Buddleja alternifolia. The sequence goes on from CM033403.1 coordinate 31,050,601, forward strand.
TATCTAGTTTTCTAGTTTTTAATTTTCTATAGAAGTTTAAAAAACTCATTTGAATTACATGCTTCTATAATTGATTAATTATCTCGATCACTTTCTAATTTAAATTAATATTTCCAGACCAAATACATAAAAAGACGAGAGTCAAAATTAAAATTTGGCCAATTTTTTTTTTTTTTGCAAATTAGGTTCGACCAAAACCGAAGAACACTACTAAAGTGGACTGCTAGCTTCAAGGCCAGGCTGCAAAGTCGCCTAACCCCTTTTGTCCCGGTAAATACTTGGATACACCCGGTATGGTGCACACTAGATAATGTAAATTAGGTCACGTCAGCAATGATACATATCATATACTAATGTGGCTTAGTCTTATACTATTTGATGTTCCACATCCGGTGCATACAAAACATTTTCTTTTGTTGTCGGTCCTCAGTACAAGATTGCTATAGAAATACACCGCAATCTTGGTCCTATTTCCTGTATGGCAAGATTTGTATTTGATGTACTTGTGTGCGAGTATAAGACTCGGCCTCTTGGCCCAGTGGTATAAGACGGCCACTGGGACAACTTGTGGTCGATGCTGGTGTGCTCCCAGGATCGATTCTCGAGTTATCAAAATAATACTCGGCCAGCGGCAGCCACGAACCGCGAGCGGAGATTAATCAAGGTGCGCGAAAGCTGGCTCGAACACCACGTGGGTAAAACCAAAAAAATAAAAATAATACTCAGCCAGATTAACCTTTGAATTGGACTATGGCTCTTTGAATTTATGGTTGGAATATGAGTCTTGTCGAAAGTCAAAAGTACGTTAATAGGCAACCCCAATTTGAGACGTATTGATCAACAAACTTTCACTGCGTATATAAAATATACCCGATCCACTCCAATTTTGTGCTTCCATCGATTTTAATTTCCTTTGGTATCATAAAGCTAAGGCTCCGTATGATTATGTTTTTTGAGTTAAATTTTGAGTTTTTTTTGGAAAATGTGTATTATAAAAATCCATGTGAAAATATTGACTTTTATTGTTTGTTTGGATACGTTTTTCGAAAATAGTTGGAAGTGGTGTTTGATGTGACATAAAATTGAATTTTATTGAGATTTGATATATGAAGTGATTTAATTAATTATGAATGTGTGTGTATATATATATATATATTTAGTTATTATAAAATATGATAAAGTAAGAAAGAGAATTAGTTAAAAAGTGGATAGTGTAATTTTTTTTCGGTTGCCTACCACAGTATCTCGAGTATTGCCGGACTAATCTGTTGGTCGACCCGGGTCGCACACCTGGCCTGGTGGGTGAGTCTCCCAACGGGGGTAACTGCGTACACAAGGAATCGAACCCGAGACCTTGCTTAAGTGGAACTGAGCTGCTTACCACTCGAACCAACCCCGTTGGTGTGTTCTTCCTCTTACATTGACCTTAAAAAGTCAAGATTGACAATTAGGTTCAACATATAACTTCTTCACTATACTACTTTTTCAAAATAACTAGATAACTGAGCCACTACATTCTATGATAACTTCATATATTATTTGTCCTTTGTTCTACACATTTAATATTTATGCATATGCTATCAAAAAATAAAATAAAATTTATGCATATATCTATGAATTTCTTTATTAAACACATGGAAGAAAATATTGGATATAAAAAAAGTTTACTCTTACTATGTAAGTCTATTCTATTATAAAAGTACGAATTGGTTTTTGATATTTTTGATGTACCTAAAATATCTTAAGTAACACTTTAACAAACATATAATCCCTTCAGAATATTATTCTCAAAATACAATCAATTCAGTTACGGTGGTGGAGGTAAAGGATAACCCCCATTACGATCTCTAAATCGTTAATATGAGACATTATTCCTAAAACTATTAAACTAAACTTTTTGTATATTGTTCAAGTAAATGATGTGGATTCTACATTCGAAAAATTACACCTATCTTATTAGAATTTAACTAATTTAAACAAAGTCAAATATTTTTCTTAATGTATTCAAGTATATTATTGTATCTTAATATTTACAACAACACTAAATCGATGAGAATATCAACTTCCAACAACCCCACCCCCCACCCACAAAAAAGGAAGAAAAGAAAAATTAGATAAGGAAAAAGAGAAGAACATTGATGGAAAGTCTTACAATTAATCCTAAACATTGAGTAACAAAATGAACCTTATCCAAGAGACCAGAGGTAAAGGTGAAGAAACAACTTGGAAAGGCGGTTATAAACCAAAAGCGCAATGATAGAGAATAAAACGGGACAGCAAACAGATTTAAATCTCAGAACCAGCTAGTTAAATACGGAATGACAAAAGTTTGTCATTTAATGCATACGAGTATATCACAAATGAAAAAATCAAATAAAAAATACGAGAACGAGAAATAAAAATATTCATAGACGTACGAGCATAATACATATATATATAAATAAATTATTTAAAAATAAAAATACGGTTTACTCGCTTATATAGTTATATTCGCTTTTTTATTTGGAATTAAATTTAGGGGATGATATTCACACTCCTCATTTTGATAATCACACTCCACCTAACTTTATATTTTCATTCATTTACCAAAATACTCTTTCATTTATTAAACAATACTTGACTTAATTTATTTGATGGGCAACTAACTTCGCATCATTATTTGAAATTCTAGCATTAAAAAGATGAATAGTTTTTTTATTAAAATAATATTAAAAAAAACTTTTAAAATATATACATTTAAATCTTTTAACAACTTGAAGATGATACCTCCGTTTTCATCTCTTTCTTTTTATTATTTTTCTCGAAAAGTTCATAAAAAGGGCGCATTTTTCATGAATTTTATTTTATTTTAACAGAATTTATTAACAATAGCACAGTTTTATTTACGATACAAATATAAATTCATGAAATCGACAATATTTTCATGAATTTTCCAAAACAAAAAATAAAAATAATACGAAAGTGATGAAAACAGCTTGGATGGTGCCGTCTTCAAGTTGTTAAAAATTATTTACTTAAATTTATAATATTTTCAAAACTTTTTTTTATTATTTTAATAAAAAAGTCATTCACGTTTTTAATACTAGAATAGAATTTCAAATAATAATAGAAAGACTTATTTGTCTATCAAATAAATTAGTCAAATATTGTTTAGTAAATAAATATTACATAGGTAACAAATCAAAAATATAAAATTAGGTGGAGTGATTATAAAAAAAAAAAAATTGCAAATATCATTCCCTAAATTTATAGCTTTATTATTTATATTCGCTTTTAATTGTACGCACGGACGCATACGTATACAGGTTATATAACAGAGAGGAGTGACGTCTGCCCTCCCTCTCGAAATCGGGGCTAAACCCTATATTTAACAGAGAGGAGTGACATCTTCGGTTTGCCGGATCTCCGATCTCAATTCCACTTCTACTAGGTAATATTTCTGATTTATGATTTCTTCATTTACTCTCTATTGTTTAGAATCAATTGCCAAAACAAAATGTCTGAGCTTTGTCTATTTAATGGGTTCTCAATTTCAATAAATTTACAATTTTCCCTTGCACTGGATATTTGTGTTTCACATATTAGATATTGAGTTTGTGTGGCAGAACACTTTGAATATTCTCAAGTAAACATTAGCTTGGCATATTGCTATATCTGAATCTGTTAAATAGGTTTAAGAAACACAAATCTGGTCTCTTTATTTATTAACGTTTAATGTCAAGACGTGTAAATGCTTTCGATAATCATAGCAGAAATAATTATGCTGTAAGAAGTGAAATTGATTGGATGAATTACTAAGCGGAAGATTTATGTAATTTCAGAAATTTCTTTTACCGCTTTAATAAATATTACTATGTCTTACGTGACCAGATAGATAACAAGTGGAAATGGATAAGTCATGTTCTTTCCTGGTACATTTTGATAAGGGCACACTCGCCCATCCCAATGAGATCAAGGAAGCACTTGAAGGGAATGATGTTTCGGCTAAGATTGATGCCACGAAAAATGCAATCATGCTATTGCTTAATGGTGAAACCGTACCACCTCAACTCTTTAATACTATTGTTAAATATGTGTTACCCTCTGAGGACCTCACTATTCAGAAACTGCTATTGCTCTATTTGGAGATAATTGATTATAAGACTGATGTAGAGGGCCTACATGTCTTACCTGCTGAAATGATCTCGATCTGCCAGAATCTCAGGAATAATCTTCAGCACCCAAATGAGTATATCCGTGGTGTCACCCTAAGGTTCCTTTGCCGGCTCAATGCGACGGAGATCATCAAGCCTTTGTTCCCATCCATTATCTCAAACTTGGAGCATCGACACCCTTATGTTAGGAGGAATGCAATTCTTGCTGTGATGTCGATTTTTTACAGGCGGGTCCCACAAGGTGAACGACTCTTGGAGACGATGGAGAGGTTTCTCTCATCGGAGCAAGATGCATCAGCTAAGAGGAATGCCTTTCTAATGCTTTCCAATTGTGCCCAGGATGATCGTGCTATTAATTACCTTTTGAGCAATGTAAATAGAGTTTCGGACTGGGGGAAGCTATTACAGATGGTTGTTTTAGAGATGATCCAAAAAGTTTATAGGAAGAACAAAGCAGAAAAAGTGAAATATATAAAGATCATTATATCTATACTGAATGCTTCTCCTTCAGTTTCGGTGGTCTATGAATGTGCCGGGGCCCTCGTCTCTTTGTCTTGTACTCTCACAGTTATTAGAGCTGCAGCCAATACATATTGCCAGCTTCTTCTCTCTCAGAGTGACAATAATGTTAAGCTCATCCTGCTGGATCGCCTGAATGTACTCATCAAGTCTTCCGGGTCCCACAGGGATATTATGGTTGAAATGATCATGGATATCCTAAAGGGGGGACTGTCAAGCCAAAACCTTTACACCCAAAGGAAAACACTTGATATCATTCTGGAACTTATCACACCCAGCAATGTCAATGATGTGGTTTTTACTCTGAAGATGGAAGTCATGAAAACTCAAAGTGAGAAGAATGATGAGTACCGCCAAATGCTCATTCAAGCCATGCATTCTTGTGCTATTAAGGTCCCTGAAGTGGCCTGTTTATTAATTGATTTCTTGGGAGACCACAAAAATGGAGCCTTTGCAATGGTGTTTGTCATTATTGTGCGGGAGATAATTGAAACCAACTCTAAGTTAAGGGTTTCTATTGTAACCCGGCTTCTGGATATTTTTTATCAGATCCGTGCAGCGAGAGTTTGTACGCATGCTCTTTGGATTATTGGAGAGTATTGTCTCTCTCTTTCTGAAGTTGAGAGTGCCATTGCAACCATAAAACAGTGTCTTGGGGATTTACCATTTCTTTCTACTTCTGAAGACAAGGAGAAAGCTGCTGATTCATCAAAAAAAACGCAGCAGGCTACCTTAATTACTGTTTCATCTAGAAAACCAGCTATTCTTGCTGATGGCACTTATGCCACTCAAAGTGCCGCCTCCGAGACAGCTTTCTCTCCTGCAGCTGTTGTTCAAGGATCTTTGAATTTGAGATCTCTTCTTTTCACTGGTGATGATTTTTTCCTTGGGGCAGTTGTTGCCTGCACACTAGCAAAGCTCGTTTTGAGATTGGAGGAGGTTCAACCATCTAAGGTTGAATTGAACAAAGCATCAAGCAATGCTTTATTGATTATGGTCTCGATGCTACAGCTAGGGCAATCTTCAGTTCTCCCTCACCCAATTGATAATGATTCTCATGATAGGATTATTTTTTGCATAGGATTGCTTTGTAACACACGAGATGCTGTTAGGAAGATCTGGTTGAAGTCTTGCTCTGAGAGGTTTGTCAAAATGCTTTCTGATAAACAGCTACGTGAAACTGAAACTAAAGCAAAGGCTCAGCATTTCTCATTCACAACCGGATGACCTGATTGACTTCTACCATCTAAAAAGCAGGAAGGTAGAAAACTGCATTTGCCATCTCTTTCATATGTTTTGTGAATATTCAATTTTCTTGTTCTTTAGATTTAATCTGAACATTGCTTACTCTTTTTTTATTTATTATTGTATCATCTTCCTGCATGCTCGTACTTCGTTATGGGTGCACGTCATCTTTAGTCCCTCTTTTTCTACATTTTGTTGGTTAGATCTACTCTCACAGTGTTAGGACTGGAAGTTTGGTTGCATTCTAGTAAGGACCTTCTCTTAATGTGCCAAAAAGGACCAATTACTTTGAAACTTAGTAATGTTCTTCATCGTGATATGGCATTAATTGTTTTTTGTAGCTGACACAACATATTAATTGTTTTTATCTCTGATGGATGATAAAACGTGAACCCGAAAATCAGAAAGGGAATTCCAATAAGCAAACTCAAGAACAATATGTAAACTCAAGAACAACTCGTTCTTGCCCAAGCCACTTCAATATTGATCATAAGATGATAACTCAAAAACCCTACTTTAGAGTATTTATACAATCCCATAATAATCACTTACCAAAAATAAAGACTCCTACTAATTCAAACAACCATAATGAATTAATAAAAATAATAGCAATAATAATAACAGCTACGCAGCTACATCAACCGCCGGCTTCTCGACTCGCTTCTTTCTTCTTTCATAAACTCGCAACGGCCTCGGTTCATCCCGCCTCTCCGATTCAATCCTCTCATCCGGCTCATGTTCCTGCACCACATCAATCTCTCTCATTGTTGCTCTTTGCACTAGGCATGAGCCAGCTGGGATCTAAAACGTGCAAAGTTTTTAGGAGAAAGTAGTCCTTTCATCATACTCTTAATTTTGTCTAATTTAGGGCTTCACTAGTCTACAGTATTTTCTTCTAATTCATTGTCAATCTGAGTGGCAAATCTTAACATATATATGCATTGGATTGAGTGTTTTTGGTTATACTCAAAGATCTGCTCTGGAAGGTGAATGTGGTTTCTTGGCTGCTAACTTGTACGCAAAGAGTGTATTTGGGCAGATGGTAAACTGAATGGATATAATATTAGGATAAGGAGCAACACTCTGGTAATTGCACTATCAGCTTGGGTGACAAGATCACTATCAAACAGAAGGAAGCTGATGCTCATTCACTTAGTTTTATCATTGGAGGAATTGTGTCTTCTCTTTAACGCATTAAACCCCCTCCTAGCTTCGTCCTCTGTTCGAGCTACTTACTATGAGATGATGGGTAAAAATTATCATCTTTTTATGTCTGTCCAGGTGGTTGGTTATGAACAGATTTAAGGGGCAGTTCCAGGTTTTGTAGTATCTTGTTTCTTCAAACAACTGCTTCACGTTTGTGTAGCATTCTTTTTAATTGTTTTTTTTTTCCTGGTTCATATTGTTTAATTTCACTCTGTTATGACCTGCAGGATTTTGCGCATTCAGTTTTTTGGACTCGCGATTACTCATTTTGAAACTTGTGGTGGGAGGATAGTGAGATTTGTTGAGAATACATGTTTATTTTGGCATGGTCATCAATAATTTTTATGCGGGATACTCAAATATTATGATTGAACAATATTGGGAAATGTACTTTTGTAGAGACTGGGAAACGAATGTTGGTTGTACATACTAGGTGAGTTTTTGTTGAAACATTTCAAATAATTGTGATTCTTTTTCTGCGAAATGCCTGTGTAACTTGGAATGTATTTGGTTTATTCAAATGAAGAAAAAAAAAAGTTGCTGTATTCATCTGCCGTTAATTAGCATACAATTATGCAAGCAACAAGAAGAATTGTATATTGTTCGGGAGAATCTCATTTTTGGTCCCGTAAGTGGTTAAGAGTACACATTTAACCTCGCGCTTTATGAAAGTCTCACATTTAGTCCCATAAGTTATAGAAAATCTCAATGTTAGTCCCAAAGTCAATTTCTCTCACAAATTTAACAGTCAACTCGGTTAAACATTTTGACCTACTTTTTTTTGAAGATTTTGTGTTTGAATGACTTTAGATATTCAATAAAAACATCGTGATATTGAATATAATCCATGTGTAAGTGCATTTAAGCGTCAATTCTCTCGGTAAAAATCGGTCAAAATGTTAATTAACGGAATTGACCATTAGATTTAGGACAGAATATTCAATTGGAATCAAAAGTGAGACTTTTTAGAACTTATAGAACTTAATGTGAGATTTTCATAAAGTGGGGGACTAAATATGTACTCGTGCCCACTTACGAGACCAAAAATGAGATTTGCCCAATATTTTTCCAACTTAATCCAGCTCTTTATTCGCATGTTAACCGGTCAAAACTCAGTCAAGTATTTTCATTGCGAAAACTTGGAAGAATCATTCTCCTCTGAGAAAAGAAAAAGAATCAAGCTCAGTAACCAAAATTCCTCTATTAATGGTTTAAAGCTTCCTACGAATAGGACTGTCAATTGAGTCGGGCCTATCCGAAGCCCGATTGTTCGGCCCGCTTAAGTATGAGCTGACCCTAATTGAATATGAGTCGGGCCAAGTTTGAGCTTACAAATTGAACCTGCCCAATTTGTGCTGAGCTTGAGCTTTGATAGGCTCAGTCCGAAATCAAAATTTTCTCTAATTAATGCTTTGTCTCATACAGTAAAATTATTTTTAAGCTAACTTATATAAAACACATTGTAGATTTTTAAACTTGAAGCTTACGAAATCAATGAAATATATATATTAATAGAAAATTTTCGTCTAAAGAGATTGTGGAAGAACTTCCAATTATTTATGTCACCTCATATACATTGATAAAGATTATAAATTTTCATTATTGTAGACTTTGTGATTACGTTGGTTAAATTTGGAATTATAAATTAGTCATTAGCGTAAACATTTATTTAATGTACTATTTGAAATTAGTATCTTAATATGATTTCATTGAATACCTTTTTTTATTTGAGAAAAACTAATGAGCTGGCCATAAATAGGCTCGAAGCTCGTAAAAAACGTGAACTTGAGTTTGAGCCGAGCCGAAGAAAAAAATTTATGAGTTGAGTTTGAGCCTATAATATTCAAATTCGATGAGTTGAGCTTGAGCTATCCTAAGCTCGGCTCATAGTGCCCGATTGACAGCCCTACCTACCAACTTTCTTTCCAAACAAGTGTAACGTAATGCCCATGGTAAATGACTATAATTTTATCTATGTTAATAAATTAATTAATAAAATATTTTTTTAATTCAGGCTACCAAGTAGGGACAAGCATTTTTGGGCTCGAGCTCGGCTCATCAGAATAGCTCGACTTGTCAGGCACGACTTGAGCTTGAATTTTCTCTAGCTCGAGTCGAGCTATTTATGAGCCGGCTATACTTAATGTGGAAATTTACAAAATTTAGTCTAAGAATTAGATCAATTAAAAAAAAAATTATTGACTTTATATAAAATAACATTTTTTTTGTTTGTTTTTTTTTTTCTTAACAAAGAATCAGAATGGCTTTATTTCAAATCAAAGCAGAGTTTAATACCCATATTTGTCTTACGAAAAAGAAAAAAAAAAAAAGGAAATTAGATTACACACACTGCAAGGGTATTGTGGGCCAGCTGGCACCGTTTCTCTCATTTTACACCAAGGGTGTAAAGTGTAATTTCCCTTATTTCATACTAACAGTAAAGTGGCGCCAGAAATTTGAGCCTATAAAAGGCCAGACTCTCCCTTCTTGGGGTTTGAAAATTAGAAAAATCAATTGAAAGAGAGGCGATCAGAGAGTACGTCTGCCGGTGATCAGAGAGTACGTTAGCCGCCGGCGATCAGAGAGTACGTCAGCCGCCGGCGATCAAAGAATACTTCATCCGCCGGCGATCAGAGAGTACTTCATCCGCCGGCGATCAGAGAGTAAGCAATCGTGTTTATTTTATTATTTACCGATCAGATGTTTTTTATCACTGTAATGCGGTGAGTAAGTCGGCGATCAACACCGCTGGTGCCACAACATTCTTTGTATTTGATTAGCAATCGTATTTATATTATTATTTACCGATCAGATTTTTTATATCACTGTACCTTCTTTGTATTTGATTAGAAATCCAATTTATTTTTATTATTTACCGATCAGATTTTACCGCAATATCTCCGTTATTTAAGTTCGTTATTTCTTGATTTTGATAGTTAGTTTTTATTATCATAGTTTATAGGTAGTCAACTCATTATCAATTTTGTTGCGCTTTTTCCATTTTTTTCAAGAAATGATATAGTTTACTTCATGCGAAATTCATCTGTAGTTATTATTAATTTTTTTTTTTTGATAAATATCTGTAGTTAGTTTTCATCATCATAGTTTATACGCAGTCAACTCATTGTCAATTTTATTGCGCTTTTTCCATTTTTTTTTCAAGAAATGATATAGTTTACTTCATGTGAAATTCATCTGTAGTTAGTTTTCACTATCATAGTTTATATGTAGTCAACTCATTGTCAATTTAGTTGCGGTTTTTCCTTTGTTTTTCAAGAAATGATATAGTTTTACTTCGTGCGAAATTCATATGTGATTTTCTAATTCTTAATTCTTTTGCTTTTCTTGGGGGAATCGAAGATGAATCGAATGGTAACCGAACTCGATAATTCAAATCAGGTTTAATCATTGTTAAAGTTGGATTAAGAACATTGGATTAGGATTTAGGAAAATGAATTTTGATTGTTTTAGATTTGAGTGTTGCTCTGTTCAAACGTCGTGCAAATAACTAGATTTTGTTTTGTGCATTCAGAAGAATTTTAGTTAGGTAAAAAGTGGTTACTATCAGAGAGTCTGCTGAAAGCCAATGTTCATCAATAATTTCTTATACTGTTAAATGCATTACAGAAATGGCAGAGTTGGACAGGAGCACATCACGGGATGAGAATGAAACTGATACAACTGACTCCAATCCTTCCACTGCAATTCCAATTCCTGGAGATGTTGAGGATGAAACTGTTCATGCACAAGTGGAGGCAGCTATTCTTGCACAAGTTGATGCTGCTATTCTTGCAGAAGTTGAGGCTGACATTCTTGTGCTACCTGAGGCTGCTATGCAAGAGTGGGACTGGAACCCGTCATGGGATGGAGATGAAACTCGTACAAATCCTATTCATATTTCTGCAGATTTTGAGGCTGCTATTATTGCAGATTTTGATGCTGAATATCGTGCACAAGTTGAGGATGCTAATCCTGCAGAAGTTGAGGATGCTGATCCTGCAGGAGTTGAGAATGCTGATCCTGCAAAAGTTGAAGATGATATTCCTGCAGGAGTTGAGGATGCAGTTCCTGTGCCACCCGAGGCTGAAATTCCTATGCCACCTATTCCAGCGGATGGTAATGCCTCTCGGGATGAGCAGTCGGGGAGGCAGACTGGAGTTGAATTTGCTACCCCGCCTACATCTAATGCTGCCGCCTACATCTAATGCTGCCCCGCTGCATGATTTGGAAGAGGAACTGCTAAAATTGAATCTTGACATCTAATGCTGCCCCGCTGTATGATTTGGAAGAGGAACTGCTAAAATTGAATCTTTAATTTTTTGCAAAATCATGACTTGGCGGTGTACTTTGGGGGTCTTCACACCGCGTATTCAGGACCATGCCATGAACTGATAGTATTTGTAGTATTGAACTGTAAATTTTGTAAAAATAGTAAGATCTTTCGCTTGGCGGTGTACCTTGCATTGAACTGTAAATACACCGCCTATTCAGAACCATGCCATTCGTAGCATTGAACTGTAAATTTTTACAAACTCACGTCTTTAATAGAGATCTGAACTCTTGTAAAAATTAGATCTTTGGCTGGCTGTTTTTGCTTCTTCTGCTTCCATCTTTCCGTATATATCATCATTAAATACTTTCCCATGCACATCAATTATTATGAATTGTCATTTAACATTTATTTAAGTTATGAAATCTGATTTGAATATTGATTCTAATCTATTGAATGTTTGATCAAGAATGTAAAATAAAGATGAATGAAAATTACTCAAGGATTTATAGTGGTTCAAACATCAATGTGATGTTCTACATCCACTTGGTGCACACCAGAAAACTTTCACTAATTTCAGGAGAATGTTTACAAGTTACAAGTTTCAATCTATCTATGAATTTTCAGCTACTTCCTATATATATACAAGTGCAATCTTATGCCTTAATATACATACATAACTGCCTCCATTATACACGGTTATATTCAGCAACTAATTCCAGCTCAACTTGTTTACTAACTGAAAAGTTAGTTACAACAGTATCCAGCTTCCCTTTGATGATTGAATCTTCACCATTCACTTCAATTTCCCTTCTGCTTGGTCAATTTGATTGGCTAGGATTAATCCATCCATTTCAGCTGCTATATAACTACTTCACTTAACAATTCTCCACCTTAGTTTATAGCTTCCTGGACCAGCACCACAAGCCTCCACCTTGAGGCTTAGCAACTCAAAACTCCGATTAACTCCAAGCAGTATTCAAACTTACTGCTTGGCAGAGGTTTAGTTATCATATCTGCAGGAATCTCCTCAGTTCCAATTTTTCTTACAACAACTGATCCTTCTGTCACTATATCTCTTATGAAATGTAGCTTGACATCAATATGTTTAGTTCTCTCATGATGCATATAGTTTTTAGCCAACTGAACTGCACCCTGATTGTCACAGAAAACTGAAACCTTCTTTTGATCAATCCTTAACTCTTTTACAAATCCAAGTAACCACAATGCTTTCTTTACTGCCTCAGTCAAAGCCATATACTCTGCCTCAGTAGAAGAAAGGGCTGTGACCTTCTGTAAACTTGCCTTCCAACTCACTACAATTCCATACATTGTAAACACAAAACCAGTTAAAGACTTCCTAGTATCAATGCATCCTGCATAATCTGAATCCACATATCCGATCACTACTTCCTCTTGTTCCAGACACTCTTTACCTCTGTTAAACACAAGTCCTTTGTCCTTTGTGCCCACAACATACCTCAGTATCCATTTAAGAGCAAGCCAATGATCCTTACAAGGATTTGACATGAATCTGCTTACCATGCTTATACTATAAGCTAAATCAGGTCTTATACAGACCATGGCATACATCAGAGATCCTACTACATTTGCATAAGGAATCTTCTCCATATAAGATCTCTCTTCTTCATCCATGTCCTCCTTCTTTATCCCAAGTTTGAAGTGAGCAGCTAATGGAGTTACAGATGACTTTGCATTAGCCATTTCAAACTTAGTTAAAACTTTTGTTAAGTAGTCTTTCTGAGTTAAATGAAGAACTCCAGCTTGTCTATCTCTTACAATTAATGATGCAAGATTGTGAATTGATTGAAAGGGTGAAATGATTGGTTATTGTATAGGGGAATGTATAGTATAATTTAAAATTTGAGTATTTTCTGTAGAATTTACCTTGAAGTGTGCATTTTCATTTTCTGGTGATCCAAAAAATGAAAATGCTATTCTGAAAACATAACCATACGCAGCCTTAAAAATATTTCGCAATTCTAATTAAAACAGGCAAACACACTAAGGACCGAAAGCGCCCTTAATTTTGTGCCTAGATTTTTTAGACGAACCCGAAAAAAAGAGTTTAAAGTAGCATAATAACTGATAACCATATTTCCTCCTCAAAATTGCTCAATAATATACATTAGTTTTGGTACATCAGAAAAGCCAAACAAGTATATGCTTACAAAACATGTCAAGATGAGAATTACAATCCCATAACTATACAAATATTAACGAGCAATTCCATGCCAGATCGAATTCAATGATTCGAGATTGTATTCGGTGTTTATCTCTTTCATACAATTGTATGTGGGGATTGCACACAATACACTTTACTCGATCTAGCATAGATTTTTCTGATACTAATAGATCAACCAAAGATTTGTTTCTTGCCCACTAAAAATCACAAAATCTCCCTAGATATATCAAAAGCTTCAAAATCAGAGCACTTCTTATCTCCCATCAACAAAGATGAAGAGAAACCAAGCATAGAATTCCCCAAATAAAACTCCAAAAGATGATCCTCCAATTGATAACCACCAATAACAATTGAATCCTTTGCACTCAACCCTCCATCCAAAAACCCCAAGCACATAACTTCATCACTAACATGCACCAATAAATTCTTGCCAAAAATCCTCCACTTAACCATCTCACTTTGCAAAACAAGATCAATAATTGGCACTTTTGGCCCAATTTTACTATTTTCAACCCCTTTTGAACTAAAACAGGCCTCAAATGGAGCCACACTTGGAACCAAAGTTAAGTTCATGGAAATTGCAAATTTAACATAAACCTCAACAAATTTAGCAAAAATCTTGCTCTCCATAGTGGTGTAAGGTACAATAGTGCTTATTTTTGCCCCGTTTTGGTGGAAATGCAATTTTTGGCCAGAAATTTTGATGGAATTGACATCTATATAGTACCCTTCTTGTAAGCCCTTTTTCACTAAGGGAGTGTACATCATTGAACTTGAGATCTCACTCTCAAAAGGGTTCCCACCTAGAAAAATTGCACCTTTTTCAAAAGAAGATAAACACAATGAAAATTTCCTGCCAAAAAACCCAAAAGTGCTAGAAAATTGTGAAGGGAGTGAAATTCTTGAATCTCCCAACCCTAACATCCCTTTTGCACCCTTAGCCAACCCTTTTAGCAACAAATTTGGTGCACATGAGAACAAAAATTGGTCATTTGTAGCAAATGAACCTGAATTTTTCCCATCCCAAAATTCAATACTCATTAAATCTTCATTCATCTCACCAGATGTTGAGGTTCTAGATATCGTGTTTTGGGCTTGTAAAGTACAAGGCTTGGAGTTGTGCCCTGTTTCACTAGTAAACTTTGAGCAACCCTTAATGGATTTTGCCATTGAACATTGAAGAGAGCAACTTTTGATGGGGTGGTGAGATTTTGATTCACAATCAACCCAGATTAAGGGGTTATTGAGATCTACTACTAGCTTTATAGGGGCTAGGGTTTGGCCCATGAAAATAGTGGTAACATATTGAAGTGTGGTGAAATCTTTTGAAACTTGGAGAATTGCAGCTTTTGGTAAAATGGGGTTGTGGGATACTGAAGTGGAAATAAGGAAAATTAGAGGGATTGATAGGAAAAGATTAACAGAGGAAGCCATTGAAGAGGAGAAGAGCTTTTAGAGAGAGAGAAAGAGAGAGTGAGGAGACAGAGAGATCTGAATGTTTGTGGTGTTTGTGGCGGAGGGTCGCAGTTCAGGGTTGAGATTTAAGGTGGTATAAAGTCTTTTTTTCTTGACTTATTATGGATAGGATATATTTTTTTAAATTTTATTTTAGGGTAAATTGCACTTCACCCCTCTAAATTTTAGCTTTAGCACTAAACCCTTTGAAAACTTCAAAAAGATATTGTGCCCCACAGAAAATCTAAATGCACGACACTTTGTCCCAAAGCCAATATTTAAATGATGTTTACACTGGAATCTCTATTGCATCCCGGTTATTATGCATTTAGAAGGGCATGAATGTTATTTATTAGTTGAATCAATAATGGTTTATACTATAATTGGTGCACATGTGATTAGGTTAAAGCTTGATTTATTAAAAGCGGCTCAGAACGTGATCAGATAATGATTAATAACTTGCAAGAAAAAAATATCCACAACAAAGAAGATTTTAACTCAAAGACAAAAGAGGACTTCTGTGACTATACAAATAGACAATGATTAACACGTTATTGGGACTCCAATAAAAATTTCATTTGAATATTGATTTAGAGGGGCAAACCCTACACATATAAATTTTTAAAGGGTTATAGTCTCCTTTTCGCGTTTTCAAGGAGTTTAGTGCTAAGTGCTAAATTCAAAGGGAAAATTGTATATAACCCCCCCGTGTCATCATTTTTTTGCTGAAAACCCCTTTATGTTAATTTTTTTGCACGAAACTCCCTTGTGTTAGCCTAAGCCCTGCGCGAAACCCCCAATTCATGTTAAATCCGTGGAAAGTGGCATACACACGCAGTATATTTGAAGTAGGGTTGGGGTTTCGTGCAGAATTTAGACTAACACAAGGGGGTTTCGTGCAAAAAATTAACATAAGGGGGTTTTCAGCTAAAAAATGATAACATAGGGGGGTTATATGCAATTTTCCCAAATTCAAAAGGGGTGAAGGTGGATTTTGCCCTTTATTTTATGTTTTTTCCTCATGTTATATTATAGGTGGAATTGAATAAGGATAAGATCTGGGCTATTTTGGGATTATTTAACTATTGCTGACTAGACTCCGACACCTTTTGTACTGTACCATTATCTCATTGGTCTTTCTTTATTAATTTTTGGCCAAAGCCAGAATATTGAATAATACTTTTTCTTTTTGCTAAATAATATTAAACAATATTTTATTTCTTGTTTTTGGCCGCAATTTGGGGCCAAATTCAAAGAATCGAAAAAAGAAAAAGAAAAAAAAAAGCAAGCGTTAAGGTTGTACGGTTTAAAAGTTTAAATTGCATTATTATTTGCAACAATTATGTTTAGCATAATATCATATGCTTAATCCCGCACGTTTTTCTTACTTTAATATTTCATTACCCGAATAATATCACAACCGCCCAGTGTTAAACATTTAATTTGTTATATTGGTTTGTTAAATTAATTATTTTTTAATCAATTTCCTCAAATTTATAGTTCAAAAATTTAAAACTTATTGTAATAAAAATATTATTAACAATAATGACTAATTGTTAGGATTGTTTATTTTGAATGATCCGTCGTCACGTATTGTTTATTCCTCATTATCTATACTTTTTATAAATCACAAGCATCGTAAAATAACCACTTTTAATGTGTTTTGAAATAGGACTATATCATCACCAATTAGGAAAAATTAACGTAGTTCATGTGCACTATTCTCTTTTTCCCCTCTATCACGTATGCCCAAAAATATTTCTAATTCATCTTCAATCGTCATTTTTTAAAATATTGGGAAAATGAGTTTTTTTATTTTTGTGTGAAAAAAATGTGTGTATTTGGTTATTTTTTAAAAAATTATTGAAATTGGTGATTGGTGATGTGTAACATGATTGAAAAGTAACAATAAGATGATAGAATATGATTCAGAAGGGTTAAAGAAAGATAATAGAAGAGGAGAGAGAAAAGTGAAAAAAAGAAAGTGATATAAAATGTAATTTTGAAAAAATAATTGAAAATTTTGGGAATGTAAAAGTGAAATAAAAATGAGCATATTTTCAACTAAAAACAACATAAAATATGTAATTTTATTTTCAGATAAAAATAAAATTAAAAAAAGCATAATAAAAACACGGGCAAACATGGCCTTATCTTTTCACATTTTCCTTCTTTTCTCTCTCATATATCATATTTTTTCGTTATTTCTTTCTCAAATATCTTAATAATCGCTCCACCTCATTTCAAACAAAAATAATGATGCTAGATCACAATAAATTAACTATTTTTTTATTTGTAACTTTTTATTTACCAAGCACACGAATTGGAGTCACTACAACAAAATATAATATTAGTGATAAAAATTAAAGTGATAATATCTAAATTATCACTAAATATACATAATAAAAGACAATGATTTTGTCTTGTCACAATTAATAATTTTTAGTGATAAAAGTATTTTTTAAGTTATCACTATTAATAATTAGTAACACATGTACAGTGACAACATATATAGAGTGACAATTTTATTTGTTGTCACTAAGTTGTCACTGTACATGTGTCACTAATTGTCAATAGTGACAACAATTTCCTTGTCACCAATTATCAAGAATTGTCAATAGTGACAACAATTTTCTTATCACTATTACACATGTGAAAACAACTTTTGTGACAAAACACAATTTATTGTTACTTAATATATATAATTAGTGATAATTTTAATATTGTCAATTGATATTTCGTCACAATTTTATTTTTTTACAGTGAGTGTGCCAACCCGGCCATGTGATTAACATGGGTCAATTATTACTATTTGAATGATTGGTGGTCTAAAGTTGTTTATTATCCACTATTATCTTACCAAAAAAAAATTATTGTCCACTACTATGTATATATATATATATATTTATAAATATAGAGATATAGATAGATATTCATCATATCGCATGTGATCATCGTGGCTCGATTATTCCTGTTATAAATGATTTATTTTCAGAGTTTGTCTGTGTGTGTGAAGTGTCGTAAAATCAGAGGAGGATATCGCCTTCAACGAATAGCATATCCTTTTCATAGTGAAAAGTGAAAAGGATATATTCTGAAGCATATCCATTTATCCCACTTTCTTCATTTGGCCCACCGAGTTTGACTAAAATCCACAATAGCACAAAGTATCCACAAAACAGGCTACAGTACGTTTCGGTTAATTGCATTTTACCCCCTGTGATAAGATTAATGTTCAAAACTCTACTATGTTTTGGGAAAAAACAGGCATTTCATTCCCAATTTGCCTCACTCTCTCTGATGGCTTTGATTGATTGATCGCGGTGTGGTTACCTATTCTCAAACCGAATTGCTAAATGCTGTTTTGGTAAATAATAATCTTAAATTGATATATTGAGATTTGTTAAAACCAGAAAACTCCATATATTATTATTGAGACTGGAAAAATATACAATATGAGAGATGGACAACAATTTGCTACTAAGAGGCGTTGGTAGCTACAAGAGGTTGAAGATACCCAGATAGTCATAAGGTTGCTGCTATATATAATAGAATTAAAGAGACACCACAAAGTTAAAGCTATAGAACCCATAATGATTTGTCTACCTAGCCCATAAGCATTTGTCCACCTAGTCAACAACATGTGGTTTTAGAGAATCCAACCAACACGTGGGTTGTGCTTTTGGGAATATTGTCCTTTCTCAACACCCCCCTCAAGTGGACGGTTGGTAAATATCCAGTAAGCCCAATTTCTTTAGAAGGATTTGATGTTGAGTTCTACCTAGAGCACAGAAAACTCCATATATTATTATTGAGACTGGAAAAATATACATTATGAGAGATGGACAACAATTTGCTGCTAAGAGGCGTTGGTAGCTACAAGAGGTTGAAGATACCCAGATAGTCATAAGGTTGCTGCTATATATAATAGAATTAAAGAGACACCACAAAGTTAAAGCTATAGGACCTATAATGATTTGTCTACCAAGCCCATAAGCATTTGTCCACCTAGTCAACAACATGTGGTTTTAGAGAATCCAACCAACACGTGGGTTGTGCTTTTGGGAATATTGTCCTTTCTCAACACCCCCCCTCAAGTGGACGGTTGGTGAATATCCAGTAGCCCAATTTCTTTAGAAGGATTTGATGTTGAGTTCTGCCTAGAGCATTGGTTAAAATATCTGCCACTTGGTCTTGAGATTTCACAAACTTAGTCACAATTGTTCCATCCTTTACGCAATTGCGAACTATATGACAGTCTATTTCGATATGCTTAGTCCGTTCGTGGAAGACAGGATTAGCAGCAATGTGAATGGCAGCCTGATTATCACAAAAAAAAAAATGGGAGTAAGGTTGTGCACATGTAAATCAGAGAAGATACCTAAGATCCACAAAAGTTCACCACAAGCAATAGACATAGCGCGATACTCTACTTCAGCAGAGGATTTTGAAACGGTTGTTTGCTTTTTACTTTTCCATGAAATCAAGGAATTTCCCATGAAAACGCAGAACCCAGTAACAGACTTACGGGAGATTGGGCAAGAAGCCCAATCAAAATCACAAAACACGGTCAACTCACAGGAGGAATTTTTAGTAAAGAATAAACCTTGACCAGGTGCACCCTTTAAGTATCGTAAAACACGTACAACAGATTTTACATGTGAATGTTTGGGCTTGTGCATAAACTGACTTAAGGTTTGGACGGAGAAGGAAATATCTGGACGTGTCATTGTCAAATATATAAGTTTCCCAATTAATTTTTGAAAACCATTAACATCTTCAACATATTTATCATCATCAGTCTCATTTATACTCAATTTAGGATTTTGTTCCATAGGCACATTAGAAGGTTTGGAACCTAAGAGCCCATATTCTACCAAAAGGTCAAGAATATATTTACGCTGAAATAAACAGAGGCCTTTGGTAGATCGAGCAACTTCAATGCCCAAAAAGTATTTCAAAACACCCAAATCTTTAATGTGAAACTTAGAATGTAAGAAGGATTTGAATTTATTAATCTCAAGTATAGAATTGCCAGTTATAACTATGTCATCAACATAAATCAATAAGGCAAGAAAGACATCCCCTGATTGTTTCACAAATAAAGAATAATCATGTTTACTTTGACAAAAACCATTTTCTATCAAGGCTATAGTAAATTTTTCATTCCATTGCCTAGGGGCTTGTTTCAGCCCATACAAGGGTTTTTTCAATTTACAAACCCTAGAATCATTGGCGGCAAAATAGCCCGGAGGCAAAGACATGTAAACTTCTTCGTGGAGATCACCATGAAGAAACGCATTATTCACGTCCATTTGAAAGAGAGGCTAATCTCTAGTGACAGCAAGGGCAATCAGAGAGCGAACGGTCACCATTTTCACGACAGGTGAAAAGGTTTCGTGATAGTCGACCCCCTTTCGCTGATTGAACCCTTTCGCTACTAGTCTAGCCTTGTAACGTTCGACGTCACCATTAGATTTATATTTAACTTTAAAAACCCACTTGCAACCAATTGATTTTCTATTAGGAGGAATGTGGGTAAGGTCCCAAGTGGAGTTTTCAGCTAAGGCAGACATTTCTAAGTCCATAGCAAATTTCCACTTGGGATCAGAAAGAGCATCATGCAAATTTTCAGGTTCTTTAATCGTAAGGGCAGAAGTAAAGCATACATGATCAGATCCTAAATTATCATACGATAAGTAATCAGAAAGGGGATAAAGGGAACGAGAACTTATTTGACTAGATGAATAAAGCGAGACATCATAGTCATGTAAGTATAAGGGGGCTTTAACCCTGCCAGACTTGCGAGTGGCAACAGTGTCCTCAAGGGCAGATGAAGATTCAGAAATAGAACTTGGAGAGGATGGGGGATTGTTTGTCTCAGAACCTGAACCACTATCACTATACCGAGGGTCCTCAGCTTGGGTTAAAACCCCAGCATCATGGTGATGTGATGTAGTGGCGTCATCATCGACAAAGGTACCTGCAAACGGGTTAGTAGCATAATCAACGGTAGTCGAGCTGCTAATTTGATCAATAGTAGTGCCGACACTAGTATCAGTTTTAAATGGAAAGATATGCTCATAAAATCTAACATCTCTAGACACTAGAAACCGATGATTTTCAATGTCAAAAAGACGATAAGCTTTTTTATTTTCGACATATCCTATAAAACACATTTTAAAGCTCGGAGTTCAAATTTGTCTTTGCTGCTGCCACCAGCGGCTGTAAAACAAAGGCACCCAAAGGTGCGAAAAGATTAAAGTTTGGCTTAAACTTGAAAAGAATTTCAAAAGGGGTTTTACCATTCAAAACTGAGCTCGGGGTCCTATTTATTAAAAAAGCAGCCGTCATGACACATTCAGACCAGAAAGTAATAGGGGCAGCCACATTGAAAGAGAAGGGAACGAGCAACATTGAGTAAGTGACGATGTTTACGTTCTACAGTGCCATTTTGTTGAGGTGTGCTAATACAAGAAGTTTGATGTACAACACCCTCAGTTTGAAAAAATAGTTTTAGGTCATTGTTGATAAACTCCGTACCATTGTCGCTTCGAAATATTTTTACGATTTTCCCAAACTGGTTTTTTATCATATGATAGAAATTTTTAATCAATCCAACAGTTTCAGATTTATTTGTCATAAGAAATAACCAAACAGCCCTAGAATATTCATCAACAACAGTCAAAAAAATAATTAAAATCACTATGACTCGTAGTCTTATAAGGTCCCCATAAATCAATATGAACAAGGTCAAACACAGATTTAGTTTTGTGTATGCTAGGGTGAAAGGGTTCTCGAGACTGTTTAGCTTGGTGGCAAATATCACAAGGAGTAGTATTGACAGAACTAGTAAGAGACAGATCAATTTTTAAGACATTCAAGACATTGTCAGAGGGATGACCAAACCTAGTATGCCAAATAGTAGGGGAAACAACAGTATGACAATAATGAAAGGATCCTGAAGAGATAGAGTCAGAGTGTAGAGGGAGGAAATAGAGACCCTCTCTCTCTTTACCAGTCGCCAGGGATTTTCCAGTTTGAGAGTCTTGGAAAAGACAACTAGTTTTAGAAAATGTAACACTGCAATTACAGTCATTAGTAAGTTTAGAAACAGATAGAAGGTTAAACTTAAATTCTGGGAGGACTAACACATTTGTTAGAACAACACCTGGAATGAGGTTTAATTTCCCATAACATGTAACATGCACAATAGAACTAGTAGGCAGTTTAATAGACATATTTGTCACATAAACAATGTCAAATAAATCATCTACACTCGAGACCATGTGATCAGTGGCTCTCGAGTCTATAATCCAACCTTTAACGCTGAAATGGGAGGAAAGTGAGATAGAGGACATACCTGCCATACTAGCTTGGTTGTCCTCACTCTCCTTTTGTCCATTCAACATTTTAAAGAGCTGGGCACACTGTTCAGTAGACAGTTATGGAGTTTCTGAAGCATGTTTTTCACTCACAGCAGAATTAGATGATTTATGAGAAATTTGATGAGATGTGTTGCTTTTTTGATTTTTATTACGATTCGGATAGCCAATCAATTTAAAGCAACGTTCAATGGTATGTCCAACGCCATCACAATTTTTGCAAACAAGATTAGGATTTTTTATGTTCGATTTACCAATTCCTTTACCCATAAAGGCAGAGGCAGGTTTATCACTACTTATAGAAGAGCTAACATGCACAGAATTATATCTATGGGTCTCTTCTTGAGAGACAATGTTAAAAGCTTGCATGATAGTGGGAAGGGGGTATCTCATTACTAACTGACTTCTAATCAGAAGATAAACATCATTTAACCCCATTAAGAATTGCATTAACTTTAAGTTCTGATCATGCTTAGTAAACATGCTAGATGAAGCACATGTACACACAGGTAAAGCAAGTAAGGCAGCATATTCATCCCACAACAACTTTAGTTTAGAATAGTAAGCAACGACAGAATCTGAGCCTTGATTAATTTTTGAAATTTCTGGATGTAGGTTAAAAACACGAGATCCATCAACTTTATTGTAAGTTTGTTGTAAATCTTTCCAAACATCTGATGCATTTGTGAAGAAAACAAGGCCAACATACAGATCTTTTGAAACCGAATTTAAAATCCAGGATAGGACAACAGCGTTGCATCTATCCCATTGATTTTTCAAAATGTCATCATCGGGGAAAGGGATAGTGCCAAGTATAAAACCCATTTTATTTTTTCCAATGAGAGCAATCGTCATGGCCCGACTCCAAATAGTGTAATTATCACAACCAATCAATTGGTATGAAATTAAGTTCCAGTCAATTGGTATGAAATTAAGTTCATGTTAGTGGAGTCTGAAGGATGGAGATATAAAGGATTACTGAAGTCAAGGGTCGATGTGTTTACAGTAGCCATGGCTCCTGTTGACACTGTACCCGATTGTTCAGATGGATCCCCCATATGTTCCAAAAGGTTCTAAATATCAGACAACGGAAACACTAGACAAGAATGTCAAAGCAGATCACAACAAAACGAGGACACGAAATGATGCAATTGCAATATACCTCAGTGTTTTTTGTAACAAAAAAAAATAGAAAAAAAATCAAATATAGAGAGAAGCGGAAGCAATGGCAAATCAGAATACTGATCAACTAAATGATATAAATCGTTCACCGGAAGCCCCAAGAGAGGTACAACCGGAAAAAATAAGACCTTCCCAAGATTAGGAAAAGCCAACAAGAGAATATCAGATCTGTCAAGGGCTTCAAGACCTGATCACCAACCTGAGATCAGAACCAAGAAGTCAGAGAATAGTAGAAATAGCTACTAAAAATTGAAAAAACACAACAATCTAGAACGATACAGATACCCGGTGCTTTTGCTAATGAAAAACACCAAAAAAAGAGTGTAATGCTTTGTATCTCCAGATCCAGAGGTATAAGGCGAGTGACAGAATAATCCCAAAAAAAGGACAAAAAATTCCGTCAGAAAAACGGGACTAAGTGCGAAAAATCAGAGACCGAAGTGTCGTAAATCGAACAAACAATTCAGCAATAATTTGAACAAGAGAGATATAACCCAGAATCGAGAAGACTAAACATATCTTGAGCCTATGCTCTTGATACCATGTTAAAACCAGAAAACTCCATATATTATTATTGAGACTGGAAAAATATACAATATGAGAGATAGACAACAATTTGCTGCTAAGAGGCGTTGGTAGGTATAAGAGGTTGAAGATACCCAGATAGTCATAAGGTTGCTGCTATATATAGTAGAATTAAAGAGACACCACAAAGTTAAAGCTATAGGACCCATAATGATTTGTCTACTTAGCCCATAAGCATTTGTCCACCTAGTCAACAACATGTGGTTTTAGAGAATTCAACCAACACGTGGATTGTGCTTTTGGGAATATTGTCCTTTCTCAACAAGATTTAAAATCGATAGTGCAATTTTGTGCGGTTTAACGATTTTCATATTAATCTACATTCACTTAAAATATTAAAATTATGATGCAAATTTCTTGAAGTGCTAATAAACTAAATCCATCTCTTCTTTCATTCAACTTTTTAATGAAAATAAACTTGTAAATTTTTTCATTAATTTTCAATTACTAAATATAAGATCATAATTATTAGGTAGAAATCAACACATAACATTATTCTACCACTAAACTTGTAACAATACGAGATTAACTCTCCCATAGACAATTAAAGATAAATATAAAGATAATCAAACACATTCTGGCAACACTCAAATCACATCATAACTAATTTATCAAAATTGCATTCTTAAAGGAGCTCTGTACCATGAGCTGAATAAATTAAATCATCATCACAGAGATTATGACATACAAACTCATTCTTTACAACTCCTATAGTCCTATGTAATGTGTTGGACTATTGACCACTAGTCCACTAGATTAGTTTCAAACATAAAAGTATTATTAGCAATACTAAATATAGTAATTAACTTTTAGTACATAATATGTATGCACATATATATTATAGCCAATACGATGTTGTGCCATTTTTCGTAAATATGCTCTCATTTAATTTTTAAACCGACGGTTAGTGAAAGAAAAGGATAAAGTCGGTGTGGGCGACAATTATCCCTCCCTCATGTACTCTCATGTATTGTGAGCCTTTCACCATACCAAAAATAATTCAATATTCAATTTTTTTTCAATTTTTCCATTGTTTAAAGAAAGAACCATTAAGCAGTTGTTGCATTTGTGGTTCTTGGTGACTTTTAACAGTGACCAAATTAAGAAGAATTTAACATGATTCGGTGGAGTTGGATGAGATATTAAATCTTTTAGGAAATTTCACAGCATTATCAATTACCAAATCAACCTATTGATTAGGGATGTAAACTATCCGAACCGAGTCAAGTTTGGATAAAATTTACTGGCTCGAGTTCGAGCTCGATCTCAAGCTTAAGTATACCATGTCGAGCTCTCGACGAGCCTAGTTATAAAGGCTCAAGCTTGATCTATATAAAACAACATAATTATTATAGAAATATATACGTAATATAATTAAAATCTAAATATTTTAAAATTTATAAAGATCGCGAGCTGGCTCGTGACATATCGAATAGATAAGAAAGCTCAAACTCAACTTCACAAAGAACTCAAGCTCGAGCTGGATCGACTTTAAGTGCAATTGATAATTTTGTTTCTTCATATTTCTTCACTGTTTTCCTTTCTGGATTTAAATTTTGTTGATTTAAAAAAATAAAAGTTAGGGTTTGTTCAATGTGTTGCTTGATATGTTATTTGGTTTTTAAAATAGTTCAAAATATCACTAATTTGATCATATTGATAATGATTTTAGTTGATTATATATTATTTATCGTTGCATTTTATGTGTATCAGCTACTAAAGATAAAAAAAAAAAAGAACAAAAAGAAAAGGGGAAGATATTGCAGTAATATTTCATTAAAATCCTTACTGGAAAGGATATATTTTTCTGTAATAATCTTATATTTCACAATGAAGATGATTTTGATATATTTTATGAAATGAAAAGAGGGTTAGAGTGCCAATAAAAAAAGTTGGAGTGTCTTCAACAACGTTCTTGATATTATTATAATTTATTGTCTTTTTTTTTTTTTAATTCTAGACGAATGGGGATACCCCGACCCAACAAACCCGGGCCGCTACTTTTTAATTATGGGCAACACAAACCCTATAAAACTTCAAATAAGGAGAGAAAAATCACAACTTGTGACAACTTAAAATTGAACCCAGGACCTCCCACGTGGAAGCTAATAATCCACGTCAAATATGCACAATGACCGCATTGGGCCAGCAGTCTTGAAGGTTTTCTTGATGCATTAGGCCGAACTCGTTTAAGGCCCACTCAGTTGAGCTGGGGACACTTGGAGCCCAGCTATTGTCGGAAGGCCCAATTGCGCAGCACTCTTGATTAAATCATGGGGTTTGATTCAACCATTTTCTATCCTACACCAATAAAACGTAGATATCTTTCAAGTTTGAAGGCACGTTTTATAACTATGTTAAGTGGTTCTTCTTATTTTGATTCTACTTCAAAGAATTATACTGACTTAAGCATCAGAGAGTCGTCTCAGACATATTTTGCGTAGGTTCTTCATTTGGATCATTTGGAGAAAAAATAACTCTCTCAAAATTCTAATGATGTTTAAATTATCGATCTACATGTAGCACGATCCGTTGTGGTGTTGGTTCGATTGAGATTCGAGTTGCAGGGCCACGAGCATAAAGAGAGATTCGAGCTCGATCATTCTAACTAACATAGCATAAATTTACCTATTAGGGTATTTATTGTTTGTAGAATAGGCAATTTTTGCTTTAGAATATAGACAATTAGCGGGGGGAAATTTATTACATGTAGAAGAAACTGCTTTTATTTTTATTTCTTCAGTTCAAATACAAGTCCGAGACATTTCTGACATTTCAAATTAAATTTAACACTCTTACAAAAATAAATGATGAAAAAGTACAAACACATTGAAGAATCTTAAACACGGGAACAACTTTTATTTTGAACCAAGAGAGAAGAGCTGAACTTAAGCCGGGATGAAACAAGATCAAACTCCAAGTAATTCTCCTCCAATTGATGTGCTCCGATCACGATTGAGATCCTCGGGTTCGAACCTCCATCGACAAATCCAAGGCACGTAGTTTTGTTATCAATCTCGACCATCGAATTAGTTCCGTTTATCCTCCAGTAAATGTCGTTTCCAGGCAAAACCAAGTCTATCGCTGGAACAGACGGCCCTGACGGGGTCCTGGAAATCGAGTCGGAGCTGAAACAGGCCCTGAATGGCGCAACCGCTGCCACGCTTTTGATCTTCATGTTCGAAGCAGCCTTCGTGAAAGCCCGTGTAAAAGGCTTGTAGATGCTATTATGTAGAGCGGTGTAGTTTTGGATAGTACTGATTTTCGTTCCCCCGACCCCGTTATTGTCAATGGAGAAATACGAATCCTTGACGGACAGGGCATTCCCGTCTACCCTGATTGATTTGACATCAATGAAGTACTCATTGGATGGGTCGCCTTCTGAGTAAGCAGGTGCAGTGCTGACAGGGTTTATGATCAAGGGTGTAGATTTGAGCAAGTTGGAGATGTCAGATTTCGGTGATAGCCCGCTTCCGAAGGATAATTTCCCAAGGCCCGAAGATGGCAAGCATAGAGAGAATTTATCAGGCAGGTTTAACTTGTTTGCGACTTGTTTGTGCAAAGAGATTTCAGTTCTGGAGAGGCCTAACAGCCCGGTGGCACTCTTTGCTAGGCCTTGCATGTAATCATTATCCATACAAGAGAAGATAAATTGGGGTACTGAAATGTGATCTTTGGAGTACAATGTGTCCTCCCCAAACCCTTCCGCCACGAGAACATCTTGGAATGGGTTGTATGCAGGGGCGCTGCAAGTGTCGTTGGTACAACCAGGGCGTGGGGTCAGATTGCAGCTCACGCACCCGATCCCCCTAGCTACCTCACATTTGGTCGAGCCACACGGAATTGGAGCGTATGTGTTTGAGGCATAATTGTTGCACGAAAACCACAAGAATTGTGCCCCGAGATCAATGACCGTGTTTATGGTGGCCTGGTTGCTGCCCATTTGTAGAGTTGTGTAGAATTGAGAAGTTTTCGAATCCTTCCGAATGGGAAGGATTAGACCATTTTGAGCGTTTGTGGCACAAATGAGGAAGGCAATGAAGATAAGGGAGGAATAGAAAGAAGCCATTGGAATAGTTTGAGATATTGAAGTGAGATTGGAGGATTTAGAATTTATAGACGTCCAGGAATTGGATTTACAGCAAATTTTGGTGTGCCAAAGGTGGTGTTCAAGGATGGCTGCTCACTTTAGTATTAATTAATAAATGAGATCCCATCTTGATAAACTTTCTGTCTTCTTTTGTCTATGGATTATGCCATTTGGCTCTGCTGTTATGGGCTCTCTTACCAGGGGCGAGGGACGAATGCAAAATAAATAAATAGAAAACTTGATATTTTTTTCGTTTGGATTTGAAAAAATAAAAAATTTATAGGCTAAAAAGATAATTTTTCAAAAGTTGAGGGGGCGACTACCCCTACCAGCTCTCCCAGCTCCGCCTTTGTATGCTGTTATTGAAGATAATACTTGCATTTGACTGCATCCTCTCCTAATTGATTATGAAAGAATTGATTCCTGTAGGATTACTTGTGATAAAAAAAATTGAATTTTCAGCTCTGGATATAGAGGTGATTTTCCAATTCACAAAACTCCAATCGAAATCATGAAAAAGAACTACTCATACAAATCGTATTTGCAGTTTAAATTCAGATTTTAATTTCTCAAAATTGGAGGGTCAAACGGGGGCCTTATAACTACCAAGAAAATAAAAATAAATTAGAAAAAGTGAAAAGGGATGATAAGAACTTTGAAAAAGCATTAAACACTCTTAAAATTAATTTTTATGTCAAAAATCAAAAAAATTCATGTTAATATTTTTCATTTCAAAAACATATTTCACCAACTATTTTATCCAAAAAAATTTAACAGGTAGGATTTAGGGTTAATAAATATATGAATCAAGTGCCCTTAAAGGTTTTTTTTTTTTTTAAGAAAAATCGGTCTTATATATCATTCAATCGAAAGTTTACAATGCCTGGAACAATACAATTCATATCGACTCAAACGATGTAGTAAGAGCATCTGAAATACCAACTATCAAGTTTTTGAAGATAATGTACAAATCTTAAGAACTCACAAACAAACACAAGAAAATTCTTGTACAACTCCTATTCAAGGAGAGATGAAACTCTCATTCGATAGAAAAAACAAATTCTCATACGAGAGAGAAAATAAAATACTAAATAAAAAATCTATAACGCTATATAAAATTAAAAACTTAAGAATCGTCAGTCTCTTCACTCGTCAAATCTGTCTCAGTCACTTTAGATTCATATCCGTCTCGTCAGATTTAGAGATGTATCTTTAAATCCATATCCGTCTCGTCAGATTTGAAGATGTGATGTACAATTTGAAGAATGATGCTCCAACCCAACCCGCCGACGATGGTGGTGGTAACAGTGGTGAAGTAGACGATTGTTTTACCAAGCTATAGCCGGTGGAGGAAAATAGAAGAAAAAAGAAGGCTAGAAAAATATATTATCTATAGTGCCCTTAACATTTTAAACATTAAGAATTAGCAAATTGTATTTTGTTTAGAAATTTGTTTTTTACGATTTTAATTTCACTTTCAAAGTTTTGAATCTTCTAAACAAAAATTAAAAATAATCTCTTTACGATAATTAACATGTTAAATTCAAATATAAATTATATAAAAATATTAAAATTATAACATAAAAGTCAATTCGTATCATATACTTTATCAATTTAAAAAATTCAATACAAAAAAGTTTTTTATGAAAAATTAATTTGATTAATTCTTAATTCAAGTAACTAAGGATAACTTTGTCCAAAAATGATTAATATTAAATATTGGAGTTTGTCAAATGAAAAGTTGATGGGAATGAATATATTATATTATAAATTTTTTGGATAAGAAATAATTTTAAGGGACTTTAGTAATACTCCACAGAAAATGCCTTAATCATGAATGTGGCGGCTCAAAAAAGTTAGTGAGGGTGCCCTATCCTGGTTTTTTCCAAAGTTTTTTTTAATCATCGGGTGCCCTACTCCTGGTTGGCATATATGCGAACCATTATATCTCATAAATAATCCCTCAACTTTTAATTTTTATATAAGATGCCTTCCTTTAATTAGTGAACTATGACTCGAGAAGGGCTAGAAGAGACTTTTTTTTAATTCCACAATTCATTTTCTTCCTATTTTTCGAATGTAAAATTATTTTATCTATATACATGGGTATAGTTCAATTTAATATAGTATAGTGGCATGAATTAATATTATCTCTAAATATAGTCAAAGCCGAATTGTTCATGTAGAACTTGATTGCGTTATTGTATTTAATCGTAAGTAATGGGTGTGGACTATGTCGTGTTTGAGATGATTAACTAGTCTAATAGACAAGAACGTAGCTAGGTAAATGCATTAATATTAAATATATTAAGTCTAGGGACTTTGTCAAAGTTGAAGTGACCACAATATTTGAACATAAAAAAGAAACAAAGAGAAGATATAAAGTAGGGATAATTATCCGCACACCCGCACACCTCCTCACTTTAAGTATAATTACTAAAAATCTTTTATTGTTGGTAAATTATCACGAGATCCCGGCTTGTCAGACATTGCCCATTCTTTTTCTTGTTCGGAAGTGTAAAATATTCTTTTTGCCCCTACTTTTTTCGGACCAAAAAATAAAAAATCATAAAAATTATAACTTTCTATCGGATTAAAATACCCTTCTACTTTAAATTTCAAAAGGTATTACATTTTTCATTTTCTTCTCGGTTCTCAATTATATATTCTATTTTTATATTTGTAAAAACACACACACACACATATATATTAAGGGAAAATTGGTCAAAAATCCCCAATTGCTATTAAAATTCATTGTTCAGTCCCTAGGCAAGTTTTTAAAGTCTAAACTCCCTATCTCAACTTAAAACTTTGTTCTAACTCCCTAATGCCTGGTGAAATGTCTAAAATACCCCTAAAGGGCTCTAAATTACACTCTACCATTCTTCCCCGTTTTTTTTCAGTCTTGTTTAAACGCAAAACGATTCCCCTTTTCTCTTCATAGTTATTCAAGTCGGAGCTTCGCCGTCTGTCTTTCTCGCCAGAGTTTTAAGTCGTGATTGTTCCTCCCCAGTGTTGTAGTTATCGTCTCTCTTCCGCCTCTTCATTTCTGCAGATTATTCGAAGGTAATTTTTCATTTTAAGTTTAAAAATTCTTCATTTTGGTTTTAATTTTTGTTGCTTCAGTTTAGAGGTGTTCATAATTCAAACAAATTTGGGCACAATTGTGTCAATGTGTACGGTGATTGAAACAAACACCCAATTTAATTTGGAAAATCTTAACTATTCGCTGTATTAGTGTAAGAAACAGCCTAAAAATTGGGTTTTTTTTAGCTGATTAGAAGCCAAATTGATGATCTTACATGACTTTATCATACGTCATTTTGGTTATCTGATACTTCAACTTAGTGGTGTTCATACGTCAAACAAATATTGGGCATAATGTTGTGGATGTTTACTGTAATTGCAACAAAACCCCAATTTAATTTTGAAAACCCTAACTTCTGTGTTTTGGTCTTATAAACAGCCTAAATATTAGTATTTGTAGTTGAATTGACGCCAATTTGAAGATCTCACATTAATTTTATCATACGTCATTTTGGTTTATCTGATACTTCATTTTGGTTATCTGATACTTCAACTTAGTGGTGTTCATACGTCAAACAAATTTAGGAACAATTTTGTGAATTTGTACTGTTATAGAAACAAAAACCCAATTTAATTTCGAAAATCATAATTTAATTATTCTCTATTTTGGTCTGAATAATGCATCTCAATATTATGGGTTTGCCATTTATTTGGTGATTAATGTTTGATTACTTCTCTATGCTTTGCTTAATACAACATTTTAATACGATGGCTAATTCGTGATGCTTAATGACATACTACTAGTTCGATACTTCATATGAAGTATATCCATACTGAATGTCTATTACTTCATACTTAAGAAGCTTTATATAAATACTGTATTAGTCTTCATTGCTTTTGTACAGATGGCTAAAACATCTGAGGTAAACAGCAATGCAGCATCCACTTCTATACCCGATTCACCTAAAAGTATTGTAAATAAACGCAGCAGCGCAGAACTCCAAACTCGGTGTTCTCCTACTTACTTCGTC
Source organism: Buddleja alternifolia (assembly GCA_019426215.1). NCBI lineage: Eukaryota > Viridiplantae > Streptophyta > Magnoliopsida > Lamiales > Scrophulariaceae > Buddleja > Buddleja alternifolia. The sequence goes on from CM033403.1 coordinate 31,082,956, forward strand.
AACATCGTGGAGAAGTTGAGGGAGGAGATGAAGGTGGATCTGTCACGCCCCCAAAATTGGGGTCGCGTGATGGCCATGTCCCCAAGCCCGAAAGGACTTAAAGACACGAAACCCAAAGGTTCAAAGCAATACTAAAATGAAATTTAAAATTTCTTCTTTATTACAATTGCTCAAAAGTTCAGAAATAAAACAGGGTTTTCGTAAAAATGACAAAAGTCCCAAAAACATTTATTTAATTCAAAAACATTCTAAAAGTAATATCCTAGCCAATCACCATCTTCACCACCCCAAATATTGTTCCTCGTCCTCCTCTGACTGACTCAATTAAACTTTCTGCAAAATTTAGAATCGTGGTATGAGCGACAAAGGTCGCCCAGTAAATAGTTCTAACGCCTTCTACCGGTCTAGAGCATGTTAAGTATGTATACATTGAAAAAAATGATGTGAAAGCATAAAATGAACTATTTTACTAAATCAAAGTACTTTATAAAAAGGGCGTTTGCAAAACTTACATATATAGCATGTGATCGACTTTGTAGGCAAATCAAAATTTAGAATCACTTTATCAAATAACTTCAAATATATCAATCTATCAAAGAATTATTCTAATGCTCGTGAACTTCTTAGGACCTAGTAGTAAACTTGATCAAGTCCTAGCTGTTTATCCCGCTAGGTAGGCCAAAACTGCTATTAATTCGCCGCAGTAGGCTCAAAGGTTCAAAACTGCTATTAATTCGCCGCAGTAGGCTCAAAGGTTCAAACACTGTATATTTAAAGCCCTACAGGAGGCCCGAAATTAATTCCTTACTAACAGATACTAATAATTCAGAGCATACGAATCATTCACAATTTCAAAGGCAGTCTTTTAAAACAAGCAAATTGATAGTTTACAAAACACAGATCACATGGTAGAAATTTTATATAAGAAAGCTAAATCTAGCATGCTCAAGACCTATTTTTATATCAAAATAGTTTTTATAAAACATAACATGGAGTTTTGAAATAATTTTACACAAACAATAGAAGGGTGAAAACTACTTACTACTTGAAGCCAAACTTTAGCTAAATGCCCTCGGGTTTTTCTTCTACAGAAGTCTCTACGCCTAGATGAACGATTAAGAGGAATTAGGAGGTGAAAGAGAGAGAGAGAGAGAGAGAGAGAGGTGCAAAATTCGTAGGTGGAGGTTAGGGGGTATTTATAGGAGATTCTAAGGCTCCAAAGGAAGAGTTTTAGTGGTTTTCTAAGTCCTAAATGGTTAGGTATGTTTAGATATATCTAAATCTAGTAGATAGAGTTGATTTGAAGTGTTTTACTCATCTAAATCATGTGTCAATTAATACATCCGAAAATTCACTCTTTAATTGAGAAAATAAGTAGAAAGATACATATATATATATATATATATAAATATAAATATTATTGATAATGCACTAAAAGAGTTTGGATAAGTTTCAAGTTATTAGAGATAAATTGTTGTTAGGATTAGATAACAACAACTTAGATGTAGAGTAGTAACCAAGTTATATCCCTAGATTCTAGTTGATTATAATATATCTTATCCCTAGATTTTAGTTGATTCTAATATATCATTTTAAATAAGTTAGTAATATCTATCTATCTATATATATGTATATATATATTCTATTTAATAATAGCTTAATTAATTAACAAAAAGGGGCGGGTGTTACAGGATCACCATATTCTCTTGCAAAGAACTCCTTTTGCATCATATCTGGACATGCCTCATCTAGGCATATCCATGCACCGATTGCAAGCAGTTCTTGCAAGGTTCAATGAAGAGGTCGGTGCCTTCTCGGTGGGGAACAATATCACTATCCCATTCTCCTCCGTCGAGTTCTCGCTTGTTCTCGGGCTGCACGATGTTGGTGCACATGTTAATTTTAACATTGCAGCCTAGAGTAAGACATTGGATCAACTCTTCCCGGATAAAAAGGTTGAGTTGATTACTCATAATTTGGTTGCTGAAAAATTGAATATTTATGTACATAGGAGTTCGGAAAAAGATATTGAAGATTTTGTCCGGCTTTTTGTTCTTTTACTGTTTAGTTGTTGTTTTTTTTTTTGTAAAAGTAACTATTGTACTGTAAAATTTGTTTATCCGTATCTTGATGACTTGAGTACCCTGGGGACGTATGCTTGGGGACATGCCGCATATTCATATCTGGTTTCCTAGATAGCGCCTTACGGGAAAGAGAGAAAGAGATCAAGCTATGTCAAGGGGTGCGTAGTCGGCTTGATGGTAAGCATGTTTTGTGCTAATATATTCAGTAGTTTGATTCAATAATTATTCTCACAATGCTTTACGAATTGTAGGTTTGGTTTTATGAGCACATACCCTCTTTAGAGATGCAGGAACAGGTGAATGTGTTACCCCGGTTGTTCCGGTGGGGTGTGGACAAGAAGGTCCATGGTTTCGAGTCTTCCGACGCTATCCTGACCAGCCTTTCCTCGCGTGAAGTAATGTTTTTAGTATTTTGATGTTTCATTGGCTATTCTTTATAAATCTCAAATAATTAACAAAGATCTAAATTTTGTTTATCCCATCATACCCTATACTGCCGAAAGAAAATTTAGCTATGCAGTGCAACACCCAATTAAGGTAAATTAGCATTGGAAGTTTATGCATTAAAATTTATCCTTTACGAGATTATGTACTAATAATTTGTCTATGTAAAGGTCAATTGGAAGCAACGGTGACCTTGGCACCTTGATATATCGCGTTTAGAGATTAGAGGTTGAGTTGAAGGTAAAGGTGGAAGAGAATGAGGCTCTCAAGAAACGAATTTTTTTTCTGGAGAATGGGCCGAAGGAGGAGGATATGGAGGCTGATGAGGATGACGATGAGGAAAATGATGGGATTGAGGCAGATGAGGATGACGATGAGGAAAAGGATGGGAAGGAGGCTCATGATAAGGAAAAGGATGGGAAGGAGGCTGATGAGGATGACGAAAAGGAAAAGGATGGGAAGAAGTGAAACCCCCGGTCCCCCGGATCCGGATACGGTGAGTCATGGAGAGCATCAAGGTGAGGAGGGTCAAAAACAGGATGGTGCCCCCACAAATTTCCGGCGTACAGAAAGATGTGGCTGAAGTGGTGAAGAGAATAAGAAAAAAGAAACAACATCCAGATGGCTTTATGACACCTTCGGGCACCACACCAAGGCCGACAAAAAGGGAAACACGGGCACGACAATGATGAACAGGCAGTTGTATTTTCTTGTTTTAAACAATGATTGATGTGGAATGATGATGGATAATTTCTTTTCTTTTTTTTGTTTTGTTTTTTGAACAGGGTAGCTGTTGGCTGTATATATTTCATTTTGTTGTATATATTCCGTACATCTTAGTTTACTTCATATATCTCAATTGACTTGCAACCATACGTCGATATTATGTATTCATACGACAATTTGAATGTACCAATACAGCATATTGATGAATTATTAAGTCAATTGATGGACATCCATACGTCAATTTGAGTATATTAATACGTCAAATGAAGGGTACCTATATGTCAGTTGATGGAAAATAATACGTCAACTGATGGATATCCATACGTCGATATTATGTATAAACACGTCATATGAAGTGTGCCTATACGTCGATTAGTGAACAATAATACGGCAATTGACAACATTCATACGTCAATTTTAGACAAATATACGTCGATTGACATGTGCCTAACGTCATGTTAAGTGTACCTATACGTTGATTAATGAAAAATAATATGTGTACCTAGTAGTAGTGTCTACACACATTATGTTTGTGAAATGTGTATAATAATGTCTATAAATATCTCAAAACTATAAACATTTACGCATACAGTTAAGTGACTACTAGTAGTAGTGTGGATACACAAAGTCTTTGGAACATACATTGGTAAGTCAAGTGATGACTAGTAGTAGTGCCTACACACCTTATGTTTGTGAAGAAATGTAACATTATTGATTCAACTCATATGACCACAACATAAAATATTACAAATTGATGCATTCATTCATAAAATACTTGTCCAAATATATTCATATGTGTGTGTTTGGGGTTTAGGGTTTAAGGTTTGGGGTTTAGGGTTAGGGTCTGGGTAAGTATCAAACCGACGTACTATTACTTATGAATGTTGTATTATAACTACTAAAAAGATGTATTAATGAATATAAATGTCGTATGTCAACATTGAAGATGACGTATTAATTCTACAGGGGCGACGTACATGGTTGACCTAACGACGTACGTAAGTTGTCTAATGGCGTACGTGTTTTACTAGGTTGACGTATGTGTATAAATAAATTTTACATTTCAAATGACGTATTTCAACAGCAAACCGACGTACTATTACTTATGAAATGTTGTATTTTAACGACTAAACAGATGTATTAATGAATATAAATGCCGCATGTCAACATTGAAGATGACGTATTAATTCTACAGTGGCGACGTACGTGGTTGACCTAACAACGTACGTAAATTGTCTAATGGTGTAGGTGTTTTACTAGGTTGACGTATGTGTATAAATAAATTTTACATTTCAAATGACGTATTTCAACAGCAAACCGACGTACTATTACTCATGAAATGTTGTATTTTAACGACTAAACGGATGTATTAATGAATATAAATGTCGTATGTCAACATTGAAGATGACGTATTAATTCTACAAGGGCGACGTACGTGGTTGACCTAACGACGTACGTAAGTTGTCTAATGGCGTACGTATTTTACTAGGTTGACGTATGTGTATAAATAAATTTTATATTTCAAATGACGTATTTCAACAGCAAACCGACGTACTATTACTTATGAAATGTTGTATTTTAATGACTAAACGGATGTATTAATGAATATAAATGTCGTATGTCAACATTGATGATGACGTATTAATTCTACAGGGGCGACGTACGTGGTTGACCTAACTACGTACATAAGTTGTCTAATGGCGTATGTGTTCTACTAGGTTGATGTATATGTATAAATAAATTCTACATTTCAAACCGGCATGTCCTACTGACATTGTTTTTCACACAAACCGACGTGAACTTCCTCGTTCTCATACAAGGAGACACCATACTCATTTCTCACTCCTCGCTGAACATCAAAAATTCATCAGTTTTCTTCGTGAAGATGAAAGGATGCCATGTTAAGCGAACATTCTTTACAACCTTTCCTCAATCCCACTTCTTTATAAATATCTTGCGGTTTCCCCACTTTTTTTTCACCACCTCAAAAAGAATTAAAAAAATGGATCATAATTATCGAATTGTTTGGTCCAACACCACTGAGTTGAGACTCCTGGACATACTTTGGCGAACTGATATGTCTATTGTTCTGAAAGAAGATGATCCTACTGCTGATGTCTGGGAGAGGTCCGTTACAGATTCTATCCGCCGCGGGTTTTGGTCTGATGTAACCTGGAAAATTAACTGGGCATGGCCAACACGTAGGTTCACAGATGATGAAGTCGAGCAGCGATTTCAAGAGATACGTAACCGGTATGAAGTGTTTAGTGCTCTTCTTCTGGAACCCGAAGTTGAGTGGGATCTAGACACCAACATCGTAAGGGGTATTAGTGCTTTTTGGAACACATATCTACAAGTATCGTTTTTGCTTTTAGGTGTCATAAATGGTATCTTTTTATGATAATTTTATAGTGATTTCATATGATTGTATTGATTTGTATTTCTTATTGTCTATGCAAAATAACCCAAATGCTGCTCGGTACCGGTATGAAGGAAAGTACATTGGGAAAAGATTAAGGTCTTATTTGACGAGAACTTTCATCCCTGATCCAGATATATGGCCCGCACCACAACCGTATGCAGGGCTGGAGAATGACGATCAAGACCCTATGGAGAATGACAATCAAGACCCTATCGAGAATGGAGATAATGAAGATCATCAAGACCCTATGCAGAATGGTGTGGTGGAGAATGGTTTATGTTTATGACCGCTTGCTACATATTAGGCCTTTTATTTTTAATTAACAATGGCAATGTAATGAAGAGGGTTACTATTTAATATTAATATGAATTATTATTTATGATTTTATGGATACATTTTAGTACATTATCTTCAAATATAATGTCAATTGACGTGCATTTATACGTCAATTTAAATGTACTAGTATGTCATGTCAAGTGTACCTATACATCAATTGAAAGACATCCATAAGTTGATATTATGTATTAATACATTATATCAAGTGTATTTGTACGTCGATTGATGGAAAATAATACGTCAATTAACTTCCCTTCATACGTCAGTTTGAAAGTACTACTATGTCATATCAAGTGTGCCTACACGTCAATTGATTTCCATTCATACGTCGATATAATGTATTAATACGTCATATCAACTGTACCTATACGTCACTTGAAAGAAAAACATACGTCGATATTATGTATTAATACGCCGTATCAAGTGTAACTATATGTCAATTGATGAAAATTAATACGTCAATTGACCTGCATTCATACGTCAATATGAATGTACTAATACGTCATATTAATGTATTATTACATCAATTTATAGACATCCATACATCATATCAAGTGTACCTATACGTCAATTGACTGACATCCATACGTTGATATTATGTATTAATACATCATATCAATTGTATCTATACGTCGATTGAAGGAAACAAATACGTCAATTAACTTCCATTCATACGTCAATTTACCTATACGTCAACTAATAGACATACATACGTCGATATAATGTATAGATACGTCATATCAACTGTACCTATATGTCAATTAAAAGAAAAAAATACATTGATATTATGTATTAATACGTCATATCAATTGTACCTATACGTCGATTAATGAAAATAATACGTCAATTGATGGAAAATAATACGTCATATCAACTGTACCCATATTGTTATTTATGATTTTATGGTTACTTTTTAGTACAATAATGGAATGTCAATGAAACATATGATCATAGATTTTGTGCAACACCTTGTGAATCTCCAAGAAAATGATCCACCAAAGTATTTATTACAAGCCAAAAAACGTAATGTTTTTGGTAATACAAGCTAAACAAGATAATACAACACAACCATAGTACAAATCATAATATTACAACTCTTCAAATTGGCCTCTCTCATCTTCTAGCAGCTAGTTTGTCCACATGACCGCTGTAGGATTCCTCCATCGCTCAGCATTTCTCGGGTCCTCTTTCTACATATAAAGAGTGAAAACAACGACAAAGATGATTGTTAGTAAGAAGTAAAGGTAAATTGAAGTTGTACAACACCACCCTAATGTTGTCCTAATAATTTATATCCGACGTAATATCCATGAACAAATGCAATATCGAAACGTACATGTGCAGTATTTGTATTATTATCCCATATGAGGTAATTGTAGTGCAGAGTAGACATATTTTCACATCATAAATGCCACACTTTGTATTTCAAATGCAATATTTCTGTCTAGCTACATGAGGTAATTGCCAAGTATTCATAAGCCATATGTATACGTAATTTCAATGATTAATGCAGTATTTTATAACTTGTGCTACCAAATGAGCTTTCTTCTTCTCATACCAAACAAACAAAGAGCTACCGTTCCCCAAAGTAAATGCCACAAAGTATCACCTGCCAGTATAGTTGTTGTCGCCTCGGTGTTCATCTGGCTCGCTATTGGGAACCGCCATCATGTCAACGATCGGCAGTTTGAGGAGTTTATGCAGCCGACACATATTGAGGACGTCCTCATCCTCTTTTAAAGTCACATACAATTTGTAAGGAGGAGCAACGTATCGCAATTGAATACATCCTAAATTCATTTCAGGCCACTTTCTTGCAAGAACAGTGAAAACATCCATCAGAGTGGTCCCTTTAAAAATTGAAATCACATCAAGCTCATCGTTGTATGCTCAAATTCCTAATATCTGAAATTCACCTGTTTGCGTAGTTGTATCCATTTGCATCGCTACTTGTGGTGGTGGTAACAGACCCAATTCAGATGTTTGCGCACTTGTATCTATTTGCATCGTGGTCAGGTAACAGACCCAATTCAGATGACGATTATCTGGAAAAAAGAAAAAAAAAAGCAATCGGGCTTGAAAATAAGACGAAGGGCAGAGGGGTGGTGGTGGTGGTCGTCATCGTCGGATAACAGACCCAATTCAGATGTCAATTATAAGGGGAAAAAAAACCAAATGGAGAATATAGGACGGACGGAGTGCAGATAGGGCAGAGGTGAATTGATTTGCAGATTTTGGAGGTGCAGGGTGGGTAATTATTTAATATAGGTCTGGTGGGAGTGAAAATAGACTGGAAATTGCAAAAGAGGGGTATTTTAGACCTTTCAGGTGGGTAGGGGGCTAATCCAAAGAAAGAACATGAATTGAGGGGTGCAGAGTTGAAAAACAAGAGGGGGCGGGGACTGATTCATGATTTGAAACATTGAATGGGGATTTTTCTCTAAAAATATGATATATTAATATATATATATATATATATAATAAATACACACACCCACACACACTAGAACAACACACAAGCACGCTAGTTGAGGAGGTCCAAGATGCGTCATGGGGAACATAGGCAGAGGCACACGGGGATTTGGGAAATGCGGCCATCAAAGTGAGGAAGAGAAAAAAGGAAGGAAAAAACATAGGCTAAAGAGTAATAATAAGAAAAAATTTGAACAAAACCATTTACCGATAAGTGGAAAACGTCAAATTTGAATTTGTTTACAATAATTCATTATTTTCTTAATTAATAAACTTTTCAGTTGATTAATTGTCAATTACAATTTATTTTTTTAATTGTAGATGTTTTGACAAAATAATTATTCATTGTTAATTAAAATTAATTAATTAAATAATTATTAAATAGAATATGTATATATATATATTATATATAAATAGAATATATAATAATTTATAAAAATGAATACTCATTATTAATTAAAATTAATCAATTAAATATTTAAGTGATTATTAATTATTTAAAGAGTAAAAGGTAATTGAACAATTTTGTTCTTTTATTTAAGAATTAATTGTTAGCATATACTAATTTCATTTTAGTTGAAAATAATATTTAAAATAAAGTAAATTTTAAAAATTAATAAATTAAAACTAAAACCAAATAAATAATTGAAAATGAAAAAAAGTAATAGCTCAAATATAATTATATTATATTTACAACCCTCATGTAATCAGTAATAACAATTATCATCAATCAAATATTTGGCGACTTGGTCCTGGGTTGATCAAAGGTAAAATGAAGTTATTTGAAGATGTTCTTTTTTTTTTTTTTTTATGACCACAATATTTTTTTATCTGGAAAAACTAATAGGGGTAATCGTATAATATGATTTTACGGACAAGAGATTTGATAATTAAGCTTCAAATAAAGGGGTGTGCGGGTAATTATCATCGCCATAAAGTTGTGCCTATATAACATTTTCTTTTCACTCGTTTACAAGTCAACAGAAGCACCTAACATTAACTGAAAAATGCAAATATTATTATATCAATTTGGTCAACCTAGAAGTCAAATTAGTCAGCCTTTTATTTATTCACAAACTTTTTTTTTTTTTTTAAAACGATAACTATTTCATTAATTCAAAACAGAACAATCAGACGACAAAGCCAAGACAGCTAAGGGGGGAAGAACAGGAACATGCTCCTAAGTCTCAACGACTGTTCTAGCAATGTGATGAGCAATTGAATTACCAGAGCATTTGACAAAAGAAAAGAAAACAGAAATAAAACTAGGAACGAGCAACAAAATATCATTAATAATAGGCCTAACTGTAGAGAGGTGCGGTAAAGCACTCTTTAACTTCGAAATGAGATTAAGACAATCACCCTCCAAAACTATCTTTCGCCATCCTTCTCGACGTGCCAGGTGAATCGCCTCAAGAGCAGCTAAAGCCTCAATTGATTCCGGATGAGAAGAAAAAGAGAGAAAACGACTGCTCCATGCCATGCAATTGCCAAGGTGATCCCTTCCTATCACTCCTACTCCCGCCACTTGATGTCCCGTTCCTAAAGCACCATCAAAATTAATCTTAATATAATCCACATCAGGAGGTCTCCACGAATTCGGGAATTTGGTAATTTGTATGCTCTCTTCATTACTCACACCAGCAACATTGAAGGAAGAGAGGAAAACTCGAGCTGCCATCATTAAGCTATCACCTTCCATGCATTTATTTTCCATCAATTTTTTATTCCTATTGTACCAAATGTACCAAACAATAACTAAAGCCAAATTAAAATCTTCCCCTTCCAGATCATGATGAATACCCCTGAGCCATTCTTCAGCTGAATCTGCTTCCTTGTAAATAACAGCCCCCAGCAACAGTGACAATGCCCAGATCTGTCTCGCATAGGTACATCTCACTAACGCATGCATGCTAGATTCATTCTCAGCTTCACAAATGGGACATATTCCAGTAACATCTAATTTCCTTTTTAACAAACTCACCCCTGTTGGAATCACATCTTTACACAACTTCCATGCATGTAGTTTTACTTTTGGTGGAACTCGACTTTTCCAAATGAAGTTCCAATTATTCGGCGCGGGCGGGATATATGTGGTTGAAGTCGATGGAGAAAAACGACGAACAGCTTCTCTATCAAGACGATAGGCACTACGAACCGAGAAATTTCCATTTTTAGTATAGTGCCATATGATCCGATCCGAGTTATTATTCGATCCAAGGGGAATAGACAAAATACTATCAGCAACAACCCTTTCAAAAATGTTCCTTATCAGCCCCGTATTCCACCACCCCGTATTTGGATCAATAAGCTCACGAACTTTTACATCTCTCGGAATCGTGTTTGGAACCGTGATAGGCTGGAAATCTGGAGCTCTAGGGATCCATCTATCACTCCAAACCCACACCTCACTACCCGATCCGATACGCCAACGAATCCCTTCTGCGACAAGACCACGTGCCTCGTGGATACCTCGCCAAGTCAAGGAAGGTTTTGCTCCTAAACCAACCTCAAATAAGGAAGAGTTTTGAAAATACTTCGCACGATAAATACAGCTAACTAAGCACTCAGGATATTGGAGAATTCTCCACGACTGTTTCGCTAGCATGGCCATGTTGAAAGACTTCAATTCTCTAAACCCAATACCACCCTCACTTTTGTGTCGACACAACTTCTCCCAAGCCAACCAATGAATTTTCTTTTTTTCTTTATTGTGCCACCAGAATTGAGCCATAGCCTACTGGATCTCCACTAGTAATGAGTCAGGCAATTTAAAGCAACTCATCGCGTACGTTGGTAATGCCTGAATCACAGCTTTTAGTAGCACTTCTTTTCCTGCTTGGGATAAAAATTTCGCATTCCATCCTCTAACACGTGCATGTACCCGATCCCTGATGCAAGCAAAAAGCTCTCGTTTTGATCGTCCCACTACTGAAGGAAGACCGAGGTATTTCTCATATTTTTCCGCTATACGAATTTCAAGAATATCAGCGAGCGAACTTCTGATTGCGATTGGGGTGTTTTTGCTGAAGACAATAGCGGACTTCTCATAATTTACCTGTTGGCCCGACACTCTTTCATAGCGCTACAGAATAGTTTTAACACCTTGCATTGCCTCCTCTGTAGCCTGAGTGTATATAATAGTGTCATCTGCGAACAGGAGGTGGGAAATACAAGGAGCATGGCGAGCGATTCTGACTCCACGAATCACCTCTTCGGTCTCAGCTGCACGAATCATGCAGCTTAGGACTTCTGCAATAATCAGAAATAAATATGGAGAAATGGGGTCTCCTTGACGGATTCTCCGCTGTGGAATAACATAACCAAATTGGTTACCAGTCAGCATAAAAGAATAGGAGACAGAGGAAACACATATCATAATGAGCTTAACAAAATCACTATTAAAGCCAAACCTTACCAATACTTTCTCAAGAAAAACCCATTCAACTCTGACATAGGCCTTGCTCATGTCAAGTTTTAGTGCCACATGACCCTCCTGTCCTCCCGTAATATTTTTCAGGAAATGGTTTATTTCAAAGGAGACGAGGATATTATCAGATATAAGATGACCTGGGACAAAATCAGATTGGGTCTCGGAGATGATATCGTTGAGAAAAGGTTTCAGACGATTGGAAATTGTTTTTGACACAAGTTTATAAACGACATTACACAGGCTAATAGGGCGAAAGTGTGACACAAGCTCAGGGTCATCCCGCTTAGGAATGAGGACAATATGCGTAAAATTAAGCTTTGGCATAAGAGACCTTTTGTTAAGGATATCAAGAACACAAGCAATCACATCAGGGCCGACAATATGCCAAAATTTTTGGAAGAAAATTGGAGACATACCATCAGGTCCCGGGGATTTTAGGGGGTGCATACACGATAAGGAAAAAGTTACCTCCTCTGCTGAGAACTCACGACTAAGTGCCAAGTTCATCTCGGTCGTGACTCGCGGTTGAATCACCTCCAGGATCTCATCAATCTCATTCTCATCTGGATTATTAGAAGTGAATATATCCCTGAAATAGCTAGTAATTATATTCTGCACAGCCCTCTCATCCTCATGCCAAACACCATTATCATCTTTAAGCTTACTAATCGAATTAATACGACAGCGTTCAGAAGCACAAGAATGAAAATACTTTGTGTTTCTATCACCATCTTTCATCCAAATAGCCCGACTTCGTTAAAGCCAAGCAGATTCCTCTCTAGATCTTAGATTATCTAACTTTCCCCGAAGACTATACTCACGGCCCTTAGAGTCGGCGGTGATTGTCCCGGAACGAATGGAAGAAATTTCTTTCTCAAGTTTCTCAATGTCACGTTTGGTATTATTCAACGAAACTCGATCCCATTGTATAAGACCGACCCGACACTGTTTAATATTGTCCCAAACTAGAACGCTAGGATCCCTATTCAGGCCCGAATTCCAGGTTTCCTTAATAATTCGCTCACAATCATATGAACGAAGCCAAACTGACTCAAAACAGAATCTACGCTTTTTTCAGGAGGAAGGTTTTACAGTCGGGTCCAAAGAAACAAGGAGAGGACAGTGATCCGAGGCTATAGACTCAAGGTGAGTAATCGACGTGTTGGGAAAACGAGAGAGCCACTGAAAGTTACCACAAGCGCGGTCATTGCTTTGGCGAATAGTACGAGGGAAGAGATGACCATTACGCCAGGTAAATCGCGAACCAGAAAAGCCCAAAACAAAGAGATCAGAATTATCTAAGGTTGATTGAAAATCCCTCATTTGCCAAAGAGGTCGGGGAAGTATCCCTTCCTTTTCGTCTTGGCTCAGGATCTCATTAAAATCACCGGCAACAAGCCAAAGGCCTTGATAGTGTAAGCCGAGCTTAGATAGAAGAGACCATGATAATTTACGCCTAGACGTAACTGGGTCCCCATAGAAGCCCGTGAAACGCCAAAAGTTTAACCCAGCTCCCGGGTAAACCCGCACGTCAATGTGAGATTGCGAAAAAGATTGAAGAAGGACATCCATTTTTTTATCCCAAAAAAGACCTAAACCCCCACCCTTACCCTAAGACTCAAAATAAAGCCCAAACATGTTGCACGAAGCTTAAGACGAACGAAATACAAATTATCACACTTTGTCTCCGAGATGAAGACAATCAAGGGGCGATGGACCCTAATAAGGTCCACCAAGTGATGAATTGCCCCGGACCCCCTCAGTCCTTGGCAGTTCCAAATAAACTAGTAATAGGGTGATACTCAGTAAGGGGAACATCCGTTAGTCGATGCAATTGTCGATTAACTGTCAACGGGGATGATTTTTTTCGAGACTTTTTAATAGTGCGGGTCACCGATAGAACGTTTGATTCACGTGGCGGAGTGAGAGACACTCGAAGAGGAATATTGACAAGCATGGGACTCGATGGGTAAGAAGGTGGGCGGGTATGAGTGATAGGAGACTATGGAGGAACCAAAGCATCTAGACCCACGTGAGAACCCGTAGTACTTAAAAAACCCTCCTGCCCGTTATTATGAGCAATCACCACAAGAGTAGAAGGGATGTTATGGGCGTGATGCGTGTGCATGGGAGGAGGGGAGTTAAGCTGGATAGGGGTAGATGATTTTGGAGGGATGGACGGGAGAATAGAGGATCCCAGACCGACAGAAAACATTCATATTAGAAGAGGGATCGACTTCGTCTTCCGATTCATCCATTAATTGGAGACGACAATGAGCTGTACCCCGAGATAGCTGCTCATGGGGCATCGAAGAAACCCTAGCAGATTTATCTCGAGGTTGACCAGGAGGGGGAGGGGCGAAAGATGAATTGAGCTTGTCGACTTTGCTCGACCAGAATTGTTACGAATCTGAGGGCTATGCCAGCTCGCCGAAGGATCACCATGAGAATCAGATCCTTCATCACCCGCCTCATTCGGGAGATTCAATTGCTGGGAATTTTCAGGTATCGTTTAGTTATTCGATGCCCTTAAACTTGGACCATACGGGATGATTTTACCCGGGTCTATGAAGGAATCTTAGTAACGCAAATCACAAAATTTACCGATATGCCCGATAATCCCACAAAGGTAGCAAAAGTTTGGAAGTTTTTCGTAAGTAAAATCAATTTTAAGGTCGGAACCCCCTGGGATATCAAGCATCAGAAAGCGAGTTATAGGCTTTGAAATATTAAGACGAACTCGAATACGCAAAGATGATCCCCAGAACATACCACTCTCTGTTAAATCAACTTCAATAAAGACACCTAGTTTATTGCCTAGAACCCGAGCAACATCACGATTCATTAGGATAAGAGAAAGACCATGGACCCTCACATACATCTCATTCCAGTCGAGATTAGTAGTCATCGGGTCCTCAAAATCAGGTAAGGATTTCATGACAATCATGTCATTATCGAAGTTCCATGGACCCGTTTCGAGTACACGTATCATATCAACTCGATGATTAAAAGAGAAGAGGAACCTTTGTTTTTCGAGACGGATTACATCCATACCTTTCCTAGGGCGAAAGGATTGAAAAATAGTATTTTTGAAAGCTTGGAAATTCAGACGCCGGTCCGAAGTGAGACGACCAACCAGAATAAACTTACCACTCAGAGCCTTATTCCCATATAGGGTTGCTGGTATAGCAACCTTTTTTGATTCAAGGTCTGACGGAGCAAGATCAGCAGCCAGTCGAGATATATCCTTATCCATTAAAGTAGATGCGAATGAGATTTTACGAGGTGGAGGGATAACCTATTGTGCACGAGGCTGAGCCCTAAAAGTGACTTGCCGAGAGATCTGCAAACAAAGAGCGGCAAAAATCAGAACAAACGTGAGAGCAAAAAAATAGAAACAAAACCAGAGAGGAACGCAGAAAGAAAAAACGGGTGGCGGCGGCGGAGGAGCAGCGGGACGAGGGAAAACGGCGGGGCAGGAGAGTCCGGGCAACACCAACTTCCGAGAGCAAGACTAGTCAGGCGTGAAAAGATCTCCCCAAACAGTATCACACTCGTGTATCACTCACCAAATTCAAGGAACAAAACTAGGAGGAAACCTAAACCCTAGCAAACTCCCATGTAGAGAGAGAGAGACTCCTATACGACATGTCAGACCCATCTCAATGGTCCTGGCCTCTTTAACACCACACATTTTCATTGATTTACATAGGCAGTCTATGTACTAGGACTCTAACTAGAATTTTACTGAAATCTATTATCATACTGAAAAATCTTATCCGCCACGTCCCTCACAGGCCCACTATACGATGCACAATATGCAATACGGTCGTACATGCTACATTTATTCCAGAAAATGTAGGAAGCCATACCGACGTTTATATATATCAGCTATGATGTGTGGATAGTATACTCTTAAGAATCATTTCGCGTAGTATTATAATTATACCGGATGTAGATATATTCTTGCATACTGTACCCGACATATTTTTTAGGTGTTCAAAATAAAAAGATAAGATAAAGTTTTGAATACCGTATAAGGTACAAAATTCATAACTGACAAGTCTTGGATACACGACAAAATACGTTTTTTGATATTATACATACTTTTTGGACTAAAATAGGAACATGCTTAATATTTTTGCTCTTCTGTTGAAAATAAAAGTTAAAAGTTAAACAAATGATAAAGAAATTTAAAGAATTAGACAAAACATTTATTTTTGTCTTGATATTTTAAAATTTTGATATTTGTTTATATACACGTATCTTCAACATTTCGTGTCTTAAATTTTTTAATTTACCATATTTCGTATCGATATTCTCAAATATGTATCCGTATTTCGTAGTATATTAGTAATTGGAGCACCTCGATCTATGTGCTCAAAAAATGTGCGCACAAAATTTGTTACTTAAAAAAAATAAAAATTACATGAAGTGAAGGAGAGATTAAAAAAATTAAGCCAAACACTCTTCTGTTTTTACTTTTTTTCATGGTAAGATTGATGGATTAATTGAAATTTAGCTCCTTGTAAAATCTCGAAAAAGTCAAAAAACCTAGTAAAAAATAAAGGATAATTTATCTACTTGTGAAAAAAATGTAAATATTTTAATAATTTAAAAAAACCGTATCTTGTTTTAACTTATAAAATTGAAGTTAAGTCAAATTTTAAAAATATTAGAAAAATGACACAACGTAATAAAATAGAAAAAATTTCTAATAGATGTGGGCCATGTGGCGCACCGCTCAACAATTTATTTAGATGATCCCTCTTCCTTTCGCCACCACAAGCAAACAGTTATATGGAATAACTATAGTTTCATCTCGGGCAGCCGCAAATGACAAGCCAAAAGTAGCTCTCATGATTGACCACTTATCCGCCCCCACGGCCCACTTCCAAGTTGCGGGATAATACTGTAACAGAGCGAGAATATTATTACTTATATTTATCTCTTTCATATATTAAGGTGTATTATATTAAGGTGTATTATATGTGAATTTCACACACAATTATGTGAAAGTAATAGACATACAAATACACCTTGAAGTAACACTCCTGATGTACCATAAAACTATCTCAAATTGCACCCCTTTATAGACGCCTACCGACGTGATTTAAATTTTAAAGTATAGATTGATATTCGAATAAACTAACAATTTTCTTTAAGTATAGATTGATATTTGATAATATTAACTATTTAAATTTTAAAGTATAGACTGGTATTCGATAAAATTAACAAATTCGCATCTAAATGGATTGTTGTCGACACAAAAAAACACAAGTACATATTATTTTCGAAGTTTACATGTATCAACATAATGTTTAACAAATATTATTGTCTTTGGAAAAAATTGATTACTATAATATTAGAATTGATAGATGAATTTAATGCATTTAATAAATTACTTAAACTAACTCAGGGATGTGGTGGAGTGGAAAGGACTCCTCCTCCCTTAACCAAGTGGCGAGGGTTCGATCCTCGGCCCTAGATATGAAGAGCTATTAAAAATTCTGGGCCAGCTGTCCCACCCTTCGAGGTGCCTCCAATCATCGAGAGGATTAATCACTGCGGTCGGCGGTGGAAATCCTGGCGAAAACCAAAATAATAATAATAATAATAAATTACTTAAATTAAGATTTTCAACAAAATGAAAAATTAATTGTTAAAGGAGCTATTAGAATACAGTATATATAGTCTTTGAATACATGAAAAATTATATTAACCCTCAAAGTTCTGATAGGAAAAGGGAAAATTGCATAAGACCCCCTTGTGATATGCAAAACCTGCGCCAAACTCCCCTATGTTAATTTTTTTGCAAATCACCCCTTGTGTTATTTTTTATTCTGCATATTCCTCATTTTTTGGTTTTTTTTGGTATTTTTTTAATCATAAATGTCAATCCAAATGCATTTTTGCCCCAAACATGTTTATAATAGTTAAATAATTTAATTTGGGTTGGATCTAGAACATTTATGATGGAAAAAAACACCAAAAAAAAATCGAAAAATGGAAAATATGCAGAATAAAAAATTACACAAGAGGGTAATTCGCAAAAAAATTAACATATTGTGTTTGGAGCAGATTTCGCATATCACAGGGAGGTCTTATGCAATTATCTCGATAGGAAAATATTTGAAATTAAAACCTCATGTGTAGTCAATTTTACCATTTTGTCGGGCCTCATTGGTATAAGCGTAATTCTGTTGAATTGTCAGTGGATATGTTGGTTATATATGAGTGATACTTGGTGGCTCCCGAGAGTCCAACTCTAGGGAAATATCCATCAAATCGTGTTAAAACATGTGTGAGGTTTATCAGAAAACATATATATTTTATTATGTTTTAACACTTTGAGTGATGGATATTTCCTGAGAGTTGAATTCCTGAAGCCATTAAGTATTACCCGTTATATATAGGCTTCTTTTTCTTGGGACCATTTATAAAAAAGGTGACACTTCATGACATTTGGAACTTGGAGTTGTGAGAGATCTACACACACCATATGAATAAATATATGCGCCCCATGTGAATATATATATAATGTATGAGTTTTTGTAAAAGTTGTACTAATTGTAAATTAATGGATTAACTCGAAAATCCACGTCAAAAACAAGTTGGCATTTTTGGCATGTGACAAAACCAAAAATCTTGTCCCAAAAATATGTATTATTAGAAGATCCACAAAACATGACAAAGTACTTTAAAAGGAAAGAGTTTACTGATAGGCACAGTCATATAATCAGGGACAAATGACTTATAATTACCCAATAATTAAGAATCACGAAATTTTGTAGTAGCACACATTACAAATTAACACATTCTTGAAAAATCTAAAGATCGGAACATCTTTTGTTCTGGACCAAAAGAGAAGAGCTGAAACGAAGCTGAGAAGAAACCAAATTAAACTCCAAGAAATTCTCCTCTAATTGATGTGCCCCTATCATGATTGAAGTTCTAGGCCTGGACCCTCCATCCACAAATGCAAGGCACATTGTGTTCCTATCAATCTCAGCCATTGAGTTAGCTCCACTGATCCTCCAGTAAACGTCGTTTCCGGGCAAAACCAAATCAATTGCTGGCACGGACGGCCCTGATGGGGTCCTGGAAATCGAGCTCGAGCTGAAACAGGCCCTGAATGGCGCAACCGCTGCCACGCTTTTGATCTTCATGTTCGAAGCAGCCTTCGTGAAAGCCCGTGCTAAAGGTTTGTAGATAGAATTATGTACAGCTGTAAAATTATTGATCAAACTGATTCTCGTGCCACCGACCCCGTCTTTGTCGAATGAGAAGTACGAATTCTTGACAAACAGGGCTTTTCCATCAACCCTGATGGATTTAACATCGATGAAATACTCGTAAGACGGGTCCCCCACAGTGTAAGAGGGAGCAGTGCTGTTAGGGTTTATAATCAGGGGTGTTGCTTTAAGCGATATGCTTGATGTTGAAGACCGGGTGCCTCCAACCGACAATTTCCCGACCCCTGAAGATGGAAAGCAGAGCGAGAATTAATCAGGCACGTTGAGCTTATTCGCCACTTGTGTGTTTAAAGAGGTTATTGTCCTGGCGAGGTTTAACATACCCGTGGCCCCGCTCGCCAGGCCCTCCCGGTACTCCCTTTGCATACAAGAGAATATGAACCCTGGAACCAACTTTCCGTCTTTTGAGTACAAAGTGTCCTCACCGAACCCTTGTGATACCAGAACGCCCTGGAAAGGGTTGTAGGCGCCGGTCCCACAGGTGTCGTTGGTGCAGCCGGGGCGTGGGGGCCTAGGCAGGTTGCAGCCACTGCAGCCTTCTCCCCTAATTATCTCACATTGCCTGGATTGGCAATGGACTGGAGTGTAGGTGGAAGTGGTGTAGTTTTCGCACCCGAACCACGTGGACTGGGCCGCGAAGTTGAGGACGACGTTGACCGAGGCTCGGTTGCTGCCCATTTGAATTGTGGAGTAGAATTGTGAAGTTTGGGGGTCTTTTCGAATGGGAAGTGTTAAGCCATTTTGTGCAGTTGTGGAAGATATGAAGATGACTAGGAAGAAGCTTAGAGAGCATGGGAAAGAAGCCATTAGTGATGATGTAAATGGAAATGTGAATGGATTTTTGGTGTGTTTTCAAGTGGATAAAGGGTGCATATTTATGAACCTAACAACTGTGGGGTATTATAGTAATTTCCAGGTTAGTTAAAGATGGTGTTCATTGGCTGCTGGGCGAGGAAAATTCTATCGAATGGATACGAATACACCATACTGTTTGAAAGATATAGACATTGAGATTATTGTACTCGGTCTAACAAAGATTTTTTCGAATATACTTCCCACAAGCACAGTGATCTGCTTTTTTTGTTTTATTTTCATTTGATGGATTATTCCTTACATGTATGTATATATAAGATTTTATATCATTGTGAATTTGTGATACTGATCTCGTTTGTTAGAAATTGACTGAGAAGTTAATTAAGAACATGAAATGAAAATTAATTAGAAATTATTTGGTTTCACCCAGATCTGGTTATCGTGACAAGAAGATAATTTACTCCTATCATACATAGTTGAGAGTGTCTAAAATACAACATGCAATTAATAACTAAACTACAAATATTGACATATTGCGTGGAGCTTTTAAAACCTTACCGACAGCCTTGTGACTGTAAGGTTTAGTGACCTGACAGACCAATGTCAGCCACATAATGTGGGGAGTAGGAACCTGCAACTTACTTTCTAAGTTGCCCACTTTTATGGAAAAATTTATATTAAATGCAGTCCAAAATATCTAGTGTCAATCTCTTTCAAATAATAAAATATAATATATGTGGTCTTTACTCATACTTGTTCGAAAAGATAGATACAATATACACTCGGATCATTAGACTCGATCTGTCACAAAATTACCTCAATTTTATTGACAACTTATTGCAATTCGCCCCACCGTTTTTTTAAATTTTATAATCAACCTCAAACTAACCAGTTTATACCTCTTAAATTATTTATGGAATTGGAACCATTATCTTAACTATGTCTATTATAAAAAAAATATTCTAGTCTACTTTCGACTTGATCACATCTTCTCTTGTATATATCCCATCAACAGAATATATTTACATATTTTCCATCAAAACAGGAAAGAAGCCATAGATATATTTACAACACCTTGTTTTTATTAGTATTTCTTCATTTATAAGAATTTTTCACTATTATCACCGCATTCCAAATTTATTGCATAAATATTGTAAAAATCATATGCATCTTCATAGCACTCAAAGTCCATACCAACATAAGGTGGAACTGGTTGTCTTTACCAACAAGGTCCAGCACAGTTGGTAGATAGCTGGATTCCTTAAGCATTTGTCCAGGGTTCGATTCCTGGCGGTGTGTATGGAAAAGACTTTGTTGGAAGAGGCAAAACCCACTTCGGTGATCTCTACGCCTCGAAGGGAAATAGTCCCCGGCGTTCGGCTGGGGGAAACCCTGGTATATACCAAAAAAAAAAAAGAACTGGTTGTCTTTGTAGAAGTTAATATTTTATCTTCAACAATCTCGACAGACTTGTCATTCAAAGACATATTTTTCATCTAAAACAAAAAAACTGTAATCATACGATTAAAGTGATTAAAGTGCGTATAAGTTGCGAGTATAGTTAAAATCATAATTCAGAAAATAATGATCAAGAAAAAATTAAAACAAATATGAAAATTAAAACTAAATACTCTAGTTTATATCTAATAATACAATAAATAAACAAATATGAAAATATGAGATACACGAACCCAAAAAAAATATTTTTAAACTTTAGTATATTAAAACATATTGTTAAACTTCAATGTAATGATAGAAACTGATGAGATGAGAAATAAATTTAAACTTGAATATTATAATTCATGGACAAAACTTCTCTGACCTTTGGTTTTATGGATCATAAGGTTGTTATTACGTCATCTCATCAAAACATATGAAGTAGCATCATGACTATCACATGGTACACGAACACCAATTAAATTCATACAACACTTATCCATATATGACACACTAAAACCGTTTGCCAATACAAAACACATTTGACCCTATTCAATATATAAGTAGTATAGATAATTGCGATGCTTGACTTAAAATTCTCTCATTTAATTCTTTTAATTATTATTATAAGTACTATATGTTTTTATCATTTTTCTTAATAAATATTACCATTTAAGATTCATATATAATTAAAACTTGTCTATATGTTTATGATAGTATAAAACTATTGTGATATAAATATATTGTTCTTCTCATTGAGAATTTTAGTAGGTTAACTATTATTATTATTATCTAGATTATTTTATAGTTTAATATAGAGATAATAATATAAATAAATAAATAACGCCCGAGAGCTTCTATTTATGAGCTCAAGTTCCCCTCTTTTCAAAACTCAAGTCGAACTCTAGTCCACTTTTTAAGCTCGTGATGTGAATCAGCTCAACTCATCTAGTCATCTTGTAGTCTTAACTATAATGTAATAAAATAACTATATGCAAATTAAGTTCGTTTACTTGTGAGCCAAATTGTTAAATTCGTTTGGTAAATTCCTTTTCTTTTTTCCATTTTTTTTTGTGCGCGTGTGTTTGTGACGTTAACACCGCCGTAGTTAGGTATGATTACCGAGCTATAACGCATCCATGCATTAATATACTTTTAAGAATTATGGTAGTTAGTAAGAAAATAAGACATATGGAAAATAGCTAGCGCTCATGGATGCGGCGGTTATTTTGTCATGTCGCCTCTCTCTCCCCTCGTCTCTCTCTAAATTTTAACTTTCGTTTTTTTTTCTATTTTTCTCTATCGTCGATGACTTAGTGAAGCAGTTCTCTACTTCACCATTGCTACCACCACCATCGTCGACGGATTGAGTTGAAGCACCCTTTTTCAAGTTGTACATCACATCTTTAAATCTGACGAGACGGATGTGGATCTAAAAACACATCTCCAAATCTAATGAGACGGATATGGATCTAAAGAGACAGAGACAAATCTGACGAGATGAAGACGGGTGATACTTAAGTTGTTAAATTTTTATAGCGTTTTAGATATTTTATTTAGTATTTTATTTTCTCTCTCGTATGAAACTTTCTTTCTCTCTCGAATGAGAATTTCATCTCTCCTTGAATAGGAGTGGCACAAAAATTTTCTTGTGTTCGTTTGTAAGTTCTTAAAATTTGTTATCTTCAAGAACTTGATAATTGGTATTTCAGATGTTGTTACTACTTTATTTGAGACGACATGAATTATATTGTTCCAAGCGTTGAAAATATAAAATCAATTTTTCTTAAAAAAAAAAATAATAATAAGATGCGGCGGCTACTTTCTAATTTATTTGTGCGGAAGGTCCTTTCATATGCAAACAACCACCTCAATTAATCATAAATGGCACGATTTGTCTGATTCAGTACTGAGATAAAAGAATGAACAAATGTTGGTACGAGTGAGAGGTATTTTTCGTCTTTTGTCCAAGTACAAATTTCAAGCCCGAGGCTATATTTAGTTTATTAACTTTTGTAATCTCTCATGTGATGCCATTGTCACTTTCGTCCCGTATACGTGCATAATTTGTAGCACGTTGACTCATTTGTCCAATTTTAGGCCATTTTCTTTCGGTCGATTATGCACGTGAAACACACACACTTTCAATAGGGGCTTTTTCGTCCTCCCCCTTTTTCTCCATGTCTGGAAAAAAAAAAAGTGTTACCTCCCCCCAAGAAAAAAATAATAAATTGTGTTAGTTTAGTCCTCAAAAGAAAAAAAATGTTTTGTGGAAAAAATAACTTTGAAAAGAAAAAAACATAAAATTGATCTTTATCAATTCCTAACAAAAGGCAAATTAGAAATTCTTTCTAGACAGACAAGTATATTTATTTTATTGTTAGTCATTTTCTTGAAATCTACAACATTTGCACAAATGTAATTCAATCAATAGTCATACAATCGATTAGTTCGACTAAATTCGATTCAAAATAGAAATTTAGATGCGAGTTTGTTCACACAATCAAACATAACAATGCAAATGAATCGACCTGAGCTGAATAAAGTATTGTTTAAGAGTTTCAATTTTTATCGAGTTTGAAAAGATTTTTTTGAACTTTATCTGATTGCTAGTCAAATCGATCTCAACTTTCATCGATTCGAATACGATTCGAGATCAGATAATTTGATTTTTACATATATAACTAGTTGAGTTGAGACAGAACCCAACTTCAAAATCTTATCGAACAGAGAATATGTACAATGACACAACGTAAATTTGGTTTTGTTCGATTTTTTCTTAAATTTGCATTGTGTCATTGTACATACTCTCTATTCAATAAGATTTTGAAGCTCGATTTTAATTCTACACAACTAATTAAATGTGTAAAAGTCAGGTTACTTGATCTCAAATCGTATTAGAATCGATTAAAGTTGAGTCCGGTGTGATAATGACATCCTCACGTCAAGTTATTAATTAATAGTTCAATGTGAAACCATCAATAATCGGCTAATTACTTAGCAACTATTGAAAAAACAAACTCGTACAATAGAGTAATCAAACATCTGGCTAGACATGAATCCAAAACATTATACATACTTCTAATTTTAAAGTAACTACAAATTCAATAGATATATTAAACTATAAAGTAGTTTTATTACACATAAACAAGATCAAGGGAAAGATAATGAATATAGTACAAACTGGATTACTTTCAGTTTTATTAATACTTTTGCAGAAGAAACCAATCCTGAAATGGAAAAATAAATAAGAGCCAATTATAACAAAGTATGCATAAAGATACGAAAATCACAAATAATAATTCTAAAGGCGGGAACAACTTGTATTCTGTATCAGAAGAGAAGAACTAAATCGAAGCTGGGATGAAACAAGATCAAACTCCAACAAATTCTCCTGCAGTTGATGTGCTCCGATCACGATTGCGGTCCTCGGGTTCGAACCTCCATCCACAAATCCAAGACACGTTGTTTTGTTATCAATCTCGACCATCGAATTCGCTCCGTTTATCCTCCAGTAAACGTTGTTTCCAGGCAAAACCAAATCATTTGTTGGAACGGACGGCCCTGACAGGATCCTGAAAATCGAGCTCGAGCTGAAACAGGCCCTGAATGGCGCAACCGCTGCCACACTTTTGATCTTCATGTTTGAAGCAGCCTTCGTGAAAGCCCGAGCAAAAGGCTTGTAGATGTTGTTATGTAGAGCAGTGTAATTCTGTATAGTGCTTATTTTCGTGCCCCCGACCCCGTTTTTGTCGATGGAAAAGTACGAATTCTTCACGTTGAGTGGTTTTCCATCAACCCTGATGGAGTTCACTTGGATGAAATACTCGTCGGATGGGTCTCCTTCGACGTAAATAGGATAAGTGCTGACAGGGTTTATGATCAGGGGCGTGGTTTTTAGAGATTTGGAGATGTCGGGAGACGGGCCGGGCCCAACGGATAATTTCCCGGTTCCTGAAGATGGAAAACAGAGGGAGAATTTATCAGGCAAGTTGAACTTTGTCGCAATTTGTTTGTGTAGAGAGATATTTGTCCTGCCAAGGCCTAACATGCCTGTCGAGCTGCTTGGTAGGCCCTCAAGGAAATCTTTGTCCATACAGGAGTAAGAAAACTCGGGAACCGTGAGAGGGTCTTTCGTATACAATGTATCCTCATAGAAGCCTTGGGACACGAGCATGTCCATGAAAGGATTATAAGGAGAGGCCCCACACGTATCGTTGCTGCACCCAGGGCGTGGGGGTAAGTTGCACCCGAAGCATCCAAGCCCTTTAGCAATGTCACATTTGGTGGAGCCACAAGGGATCGGGTTATAGGTATTCGATATGTGATCGTTGCACGAAAACCACAAGAACGGGCCTCCAAGGTCGATGAGTGCATTTATCGTGGCCCGGTTGCTGCCCATCTGTATCGTGGTGTAGAATCGGGAAGTTTTCGAGTCTCTCTGAATTGGAATTGTTAGACCATTTTGAGCATTGGTGGAATATATGAGGATGGCAAAGAAGAAGAGAAGAGAGTATAGGAAAGAAGCCATTTGATAATGATATTGGACTCAGATGCAAATGCTAGTGCAGTGATATTTATTTGATGAAAATGAGATTGGAAGATCTGTATTTATGGACTTCTGAAATTGGCATGACAGCTAATTTTAGAATAGTCAAAGTTTTGGGGGGTTGAATGAGAATTTATTAAATTATTTTTCTCTATGGATATGATTTTGTACTTGCATCAGCATAAAGATCAAGATAATCTTGATTGTGTGTTATCATATTTTCTAGTGGTATTGGGATGTGCTATGAGACTATACTGCTAATAAACTCTTGAGTCGTATATTTCTTTTTCAATGAAATAATTACATCATTACATCCAATTAATTATGCAATTTTCTATTACAAATTAGCAAATAAAAAATTACTATATAGGTAGAGAAATTACTCACACAATTGATAGAATCGAAATCATGACCATTAAGTCACGAGGACCTCAGTCTTACTGTTAGATCAAGACATTATGGGCTCTTGAAGTGTGTATTTTGAATTGGCGTTTCATCTAAAACCACATTTTTTTCATACTTTCTTTGTACATAATGTGTATATATATATGATAATTATGATATGAAAAATGAAACATTTATTTAGAATAAAAAATCGGTGTCTGTCATAACAATGAGGGATGAACATTGCCTAGTAGCAATTATTATTTTTTAAATGATTTAATTTGGATTACTTAAGGGTCTGTTTGGCACATTTTTGTTTTTGTAGTTTTGCAGAACAGTTTTGTAGAACGATTCTGTAGAACAGTTTTTGAAGAATAAAAATTATTGAAAACCTGTTTGGCACCTATTATTATTTAATTAATATTTTGAATTAATTAAAATATTTGAAATGTTTGAAATATTTGGAGGATAAGTACACAGTAATTGACACTCCGTGTTTTGGACATTCTGTCAATTTTTGCTTTGGGTGACTGAGAATTCTGCAAAACACCTAAAACCTGTTTTCCAAAATCGTCTTTTGGGTGACTCAAAATTCTGCAAAATAGGTATTTAGAAACACTCAACCAAACGTGTTTTCCCATTTTTTGTTCTCAAAAAACACCAAGAAAAGCCAAAAACAGCCAACCAAACGGACCTTATTTCTTGTTCAGAACTTGCTAAACTCCATTATTCATTTCTTTTTTGCCAGCTTTCTTTTCCATTTTGACCCAGCTATAAAAAGTCCACGGAAGCATGAAATATTAAATTGACAAATTACTTCCACTTGAAGTATAGTTTTGTCAACCATTAAGATACATGTCAATTGTCCACTGATTTGATGTTCAAGATTTGTGAATCGGTGCCACGGAGTTGTTCAAACTATGGTTTATTGACGGGTCATGATTGATTGTAATTCATTCGATTAATTTCTCATCATATATTTTGATGGGATATGTGATTTTCATCGTTCAACTTATACCCTTCGCTGTGAAAAAAATTATTGTACTTGATCCGCTATAAAAATTTTGTCAGTCAATTTCGAATGAGTTTAATTTTATTTTTTTTTTTTTTGACTCAGGGGGGTGGGGGGGAATACCCAAACGAAAATTATCCCAACAAACCCGGGGTATTAGTCGTCTCTCGAGGCCAAGTAGTTTCTAGCCTATCAAGCTCGATGTACATGGTAGTTAATTGATCCGGGACATGAAGTCTCTTTAGCTCTTGATTAAATCCCGTCTTTGCCATACTATCCGCCACTTGGTTGGCTTCTCTCCAAATGTTCGAAATTCTAACTTGCCAAGGGTGGTTAAGCCAATCTCGAATTCGAGATATAGTGTCGAAGAAATGGTGTGCCTCCGTAGCTTCGGAAATCGCATGTGTCGCCTCCCAACAATCCGTTTCCATAACAAGATTGTTAGCGTGATTATCCCATGCAACCTCCAACCCCGTCTCTATTGCTATAAGCTCGGCCTCCAAACAGTTGGTAGCCTCTGTACCGCCTTTGAAACCACCTGCCCAGCAGCCAAAGTGGTCCCGTAAGATGCCCCCAATCCCTGCATTGTTAACTCCGGTACGGTTACGTGCAACCCAAGCTGCATCGACGCTCATCTTGAGTTCATTTATCCTCGGCTTCGTCCAACCCACGTTCAGCGTTTCCGTAAAATCCTCCGGGTCGTGAGCATGAGCTGAATTCATCTCCCTAATCCGATTACGGATGACATCTAACGTCAAGGTGGGCAAGCTCCCTTCGTCGCCATGCACCGCATCGTTATGTGCCTGCCACAGTAAGGAAATAATTTCAGTGAAAGCCATATTCCACTTCTCACACCACGCATACCTGTTAGCCGTGTTCGAGAGATTCCAGTCGACCCAGTCTTTAGTATCGAGTGAGAAGAAGGTGCGGTGGTAGCGTGGATGGACAAGGTTTTTCCACAACTCCTGGGCCCAAGAGCAGTCTCGGAGAGCATGCAGATTTGTTTCTGTAGTGTGGTCACAAAGCATGCAACTCTCTTCCTGTGAGATATGGCGAATTTTCTTATAGCTATTCGTTAGGAGTTTGTTGTGACGTAAAAGCCAAAGCACAAACTTCCGGCGGTAGGTACCTTTGAGTTTCCAAATACGTCTCCAATTAATTTCATCTCCCTGGTGGGTGTCTCCTCCCGTAATACGATCATACGCACTTTTGCAAGTGTAAATCCCCTTAGTAGTGTATTTCCACACCAAGGTGTCCTTCTTAAGTCTTAACGCTTCCAGATTTATCAACTCGATATTCTTTCGAACCGGAACCGAATGAGTTTAATTTTATAGCAATATTTTATCGGATAAAAATATGGTTTACCCCATGAATTATAATTATAGCAGTTGTACAAAGAAAATCCAATCCATCAAAATTTATGCCATTCACCCCCTCACCTATACAAAATAACATTTAGCCCCTTTCATATTATGTATTGTTGGGTAATTCTATGTCAAGGTCCAATAGTTCGAAGGTGTATTTTGTATCTCTTATATACAAGTGTATGTGGGGATCATACACAATACACCTTAAGAAATAGACACAAGAACCATCAAAGTTGGTCGAACATAAAATTGTCCTTACATTTATCATACTTTCATTTTGTTTTTTTCAATTAATTTTTCATCACTTATCTTTTCTTCTTATGTAATTTCCTTTTTCTTCACCAATTTGGTGGTTGGGGCGGGGGTTAGTTTAGTGCTTTGAAAGAATTTATGAGTAGGAGTAGGGCTGTCAATTAAACCGAGCGAGCCGAGCTTGCATATGCTCGCACACTGTGTGATACTAAACGAGCTTTTGTGTACAAGGCTTGGGTCCGTCTTGACGATTTTCAAGCAGAGCCCCAGTCGGCTTGAATTTAAAATATAAACATTTTTATCCTTTCAGAATTGATAAAAAAAGATACCATATAAAGAAAAAATATAACAATTTCAAAACACTTCAAAATCATTATAATCAATCTATAATCGTACTAAAAATACTTATACTTGGTTTCGTAAAGTCAAAACACAAATTATTTTTCTATATTGTTTCACTACTTGAGAACATTTACAATTTAAATACGGTGGGCTTTTTTATTTTCGTCCAATTTGACTTTCATATTATCGTATATTTATAAATTTTTGTTTATAAAGTATAGGTAATATTTATATCGTTTTCTATTATTTTGAATATACGCATATATATATATAATTTATTTATACAAGCCCAAGCTTAATTGATCAAGCCGAGCATGTCTTTGCTCGCGCTTGGCTTGAATATGAATTCAAGCCCTAACCTTCGGCTCCAGCTTAAAAATATTCAAGTCGTGGTGTTAAGCTTTTAATCGGCTTGAGCTCATTGAGAGTTCTAAGCAGGAGGAGAAGGGGAAATCTAGGGATGGCAATGAGGTAGGGTTAAATGGGTATTCGCCCCGAACCTGTCTCGGTGGGGAGGATTTGGGTACACCAAATGGGAATGGGGCGGGTAGTGGGGCGGGGCGGGGCGGGCGCGGGTTGTTGTTGTAGGTATCAATAAAGTTAAATGGGGCGAGTAGCGAGTTTTGCTAAACCCGCTTCAGACCCGGCTCATTGCCATCCCTAGGGAATTATTGCTATTTAATGCTCCTATTGAGCAACACGTTATTGCATTATAAATATAATTAGAAGGAAAAAATGGTGTTTCCATTAAATAGCCATTCTTCCAAATAATATCTATTTGTTGTTGCTATTTAACGCTTCTATTGAACAACACGTTATTGCATAAATAAATTAGAAGGAAAAATGGTGTTTCCATTATAAAGCCATTTTTCCAAATAATACACCTATTGTTTGAGGTTGTTTTTCTTATAAAATGGAATAATAAATAAATTTTTCACTTTTTTTTTCAAATTAATTAAATAATATAAATAATAAAATTAACCTTTCAATAAGATTAGAACTGTAAACAAATTAATATCCTAATTTAAAAATCAGATAGCCATGACTACCTAGTTTGTTCTGTTCAGTAGCATAATAAATTAATGATGAAGCAATGACTGTGAGATGATTTAATACCAACAGTGCTGTGATTAATCATTTATCCACTTGTGAGTAAACGGGAAAATTCTATGTCACACCGGTACCAATGGTCCCAGTGTGATATACACCATTGGATCAGGGGATATTTTAGTAAATGCCCCCCCTATTGGGGGATCCAATGGTATATGCCACACCGGGACCATTGGTACCGGTGTGGCATAGAATGCCCCGAGTAAACGTGGGTGGAATATTATTGGAATATTTCGAAAGTAGCAGCCAATTTATTTTTCTGATTAGAGCAAAAATTAAAATACCATGATCAACGCCAAGTGGTTACGGCAACATTAAAACCAAAACTACAATAAAATATCAGTCTTCAATCCTTCATTCCAAATTAATGTATTGTTTCCTATTTATGTGTACATAAAAACTTTTTCGTGTATATAAAGGTAATTGGATTAATTCCCTACATATGATGTGTATAAAATCAACTACGAGATGATATATACTATTTTGAAATAAGTAATTTTAAGTGACATTATTTTAATTCCATCTCTAAGCTAAGTGACCATTTCATAATTTTTTTACTTCCAAAATAATGTATCATATTGTATTTCACTTCATCTATGCATGATAACTGTATATAGTTCATATCAATTTATATGTTTGAAATTGTTTAAGCATATCATGTATAGATAAATTAAAATATGGTACAAAATACATTCCGTAATAGAGAATTCAAATTGTTGTTCGACTAAGTTATCAAATAATTTGAATGTTACAATTGTAAGTTTGGCAAAAATAGTAATCTAAACTAGGTTAAATTATATATACAATTAACTAGCATATACTTTATATTGTAATTATATGTATAGCTAATCAATTCGTTTTCAAAAAATTAAAATTAAGAGTCAATCTTTTGATGCCCATCTCCATGTTCTTCAATATTGTATATATGATTTAGTATCTAGGATTGGCATTTGAACTTGCAAGTGCTCCACAATAGCTCCATCTTCCCTTCCCATCCTTTTCATCCTCATCCTCTTTACTTCCTATTCCTAGGCTGCAAAACTAAAGTCCAATGGGCTAATCCTTCCCATTATGATGGACAAGAAAACTTCGTAATACCAAGATGGGTAGCAATAATTAACCTTGGAGGCCAATTATTGTGGTTTGGTTGTGACAACTATACTTCATCAATCTATCAATCATCGTTTGTGGTTCCAACAAGTGTGATATAGTCATAAGGGACCGGATGCGTCGGGTGCAACATTTCCCCCTCGCCCCGGTGCACCAGAAACGCGTGTGGAGCCACGACGTACAATTCATTCCAAGACGCTCTTGTGACCCAAATATTTGGAGAGAATACAATGATTTTGTACTCAAAAAATGGAGTGGAATATGGACTATGTCAGTTCACGTTCTCCTGCATGCACGAGGACTACCTAGGGGGTCTAGCTTAAAGGTGTAAAATGACTCCTAACGGGCCGGCCTGATCCAGCCTGTTAGAAGCCTTGCCAATTTAGCTAATCGGCCCCTTTAGCAAAATTGGCTTAGGCCGACCCTTTAAGCCTGTTGGGCCGATTCGGCCCCCCCAAATGATGGGCCAGATCGGCCCAACAGGCCGGCCTGAACCAGATCTTTTTAAGGGCTTGTTAGGCCTTTTTTTGGTTTCCTTTCTTATTTTATTTTGTATATTTTTTGTTTATTTTCTTTATTCTAATTACAATTTATTTAGTACTTGTTAGTTCACAATATATTTCACAATACTTACAATTTAACTATTACTTGTTAGTTTACAATTTATTACTAGTTAAAAGGTTTTAGTTATTACTTGTTAGTTTATTGTTTATTTATAATTTAAAAATAATACTTGGTAGTTCACAATATTGTACAAAACAAATATTGAATGAGGGAAAATAGAATCAATATTAAAAACCTTAAATACCTTGATTTTATTGAATTAAGTAAAGAACTTAAATACAATCAATGACTTAAGTGAAATTAAGTGAAGAATGTTGGTGGTATTTGTAGATAGAAAATATCCAAAAAAAATAAATATATATATATATATATATATATATATATAAATGATGCACCACTGTCATAACGGCGAGCAAATATTGACCGTGTAATTTGAATACAACGGTCAACAATTGCTGACCGTTGATCATTGATTAACGATCAGCAATTGCTAACCGTTGGCACACAAGCTATTGCACACTTATCACTTCCTATTTTTTTATTATTTTATTATATATTATTTATTTAACCTAAAAAAAATTATCAAATGCGTGGGACTTGTTAGCCTTTGGGCCTTAATTGGTTGGACCCTAAATAGGACGGTTTGGCCCTGCCTAAGGCCTTTTTAAACCTAGCCCGTCAGAGGCCAAGGCCTTAAAATGCCAGGCCTCTGATGGGCCAAGGCCTTAAAAAGGTCCTTTTTACACCTTTAGTCTAACTAGTGTTGCCACTAACACAAGATCCTCTATTATAATATGGTGTTACATCTCTTATTACATTTATTTTATACATGACAAGTGTATAAATATTTTTTTAAAATATATAAATAATTTGAATTTTGTACACTTGTCATGTATAAAAGTGAATGCAATAGTAGATGCAAGTAATAGAGGATCCGGATTGGGTGTCACTGGCTCACTAGTCACTGGGCCTTGCAACGAAAATAGCCTTAACACGAATATGTTGCAACAAAATTTAAGTTCCCTCTCATGTACTAATTGTGCATTCTATCTAAACTAGATGTAAACCCCGTGCCACGGCACAGGAGACTGGATATGTGAAAAAATATTTTATTAAATAAATATCTATTGTCACATAATTTATTTATTTATAATCTAAACAGTTGGAAAATAAAAAGATGATTCAATTTAAATGTTTTGCTTTTAATAATAAAACACTATTAATAATATTAATGTAATAATATTCAAAATAAAATGAGAGGTAACTATTAGTAATGAAAAAATTGACTCAACTTTTTTTGTTATCGTTGAAAAATTTATCTATATGAGTATTAGATCTTATTATTTATTTTAAATAATAATACATGATTAGTAGATTTAATTAGATAGTTATTAAAGAATGACTAATGACTTTTACTATATGTCAAATGGATAAAGAAAAGTTATTTTTTATTGGAATTAAAATTATGCTGGTAACCTTATTTTGAATTCAAATTATATTGGTAACTAACTTATTTTGAATTTTTAAAATTGATTCTTTTGGATAAGATTGATGATTATATTTATCCACGTTCAATTGGAAAAATTATACAATTATTTATGTGGCACAATTGAGTTCAATTAGGCTAACCACGTGTGCGCTTACATGAATAGCCTCGAAGGTTGTATTTTATTATATATAGATATTCAGAACCACACGCTCATCATAAACTTGTCATCACTGCTCCAATATATAGCGAAGGTGATCCATCAGATGAGTACTTCATCATGAAATGTGAATTATGTTAAAGAAAGAGTTAAAGGTTGGTTTTTTCTATTGTAACCTCTGTTAGTTAAACTTCATATTATATATGTGCGTACGAATAATGGAAAAATATTTCCATTTTCCGTATGGATTCTGAACTTAACAGATAATATTAATACTTTTGAGTTGAACAGCTTGATACACGTATTTTACATATCCCGTGTTATAGTTGACGAATAATACTGTGATTTTGAATTTTTTTATTTAAAAGTTGAAAATTATAATTCATTTCTATAAGTACTAGTTGAGTATTATTCAATTGAAAACAACGAACATTAATAATTTATGTGAAAATAAGTCTTATTTTTACTCCCCAATAATTTATTTATATTCGTAATATATTCGGACATTTACAAATCCGCTTATTTCCCGCTCCTGTCTTCTTTAACCAATTTTTTCACCCGTAACTTTCAATAATTTCATAATATACTCGTACATATTAAACAACGAATTTTTTCCGTCCCATATTTAACTAACTAGTACTGTACCAACTTTTTTCTAATTAAATGATTTTTATTAATTTTATAAAATTTCAAAAGTTATATTAATGGGGTTTAGTAATTTCCCCCAAAAAACTATACTTGGCCAACATCTCACTTCAAAATCCAACCCCCCCCCCCCCCCCCCCCCCCCCCCCCAACACCCCTCTCTCTCTCTCTCATATACACACACCAAAGTCTCCAATCAGGAAGCGATACCAGATACCTTTTTCTTCAAACTCCTCAATTCGCCATTGATTCCTTCCGTTTTAAGGTATGTAATCAGTAATAATATTATCTTTTAATCTTCACTATCTTGATTAATCAGTATTAAAAGAAAACCCGTATTTTCATTCGGCTTCTTGAATTGTGGTATTTATTCTCTACTTTTTGTTGTTCAGGATAAGTAATCTTTGATTAAATCAGGGAATTAAAATGACGGGTTCTTTAGATTTTACATTGGTTTTTTTTATTAGTTGATTAAAACTGTGAATTGTGAAGCAATTGTTCTGATTATTTATTTGATAATGATTTTTCTTTTCAAGTAATTTCACAAAACAATTCTGCATTACAAATTTGCAGTCTTTCACACCTTTCGTTGTGCCAATATTTCTTTTGGTATTAATTGTATTGCCTTCATTAGATTGTCATCTGTGATGCACAAACACTCTGAAAAATTATCTCGTGCAATATCGGACACGTGACGTGTCCGTGTCCACTTATTGAGAGAAAAAAAAATTACACGTGAACATTCGTATCTTAGCCGTGTCTGTGTACTAATTTTTTTAAAATTTCTCGTATGTATTGTCATTCACTTCGTGTCAATAATCTTATATCGGCATTGTCAATGAATTTTGTTCAACGAAATGCTATAAGTTGTAACTAATATGTTGTGTGCCCCTGGTTTTAGAACTTTTTCATGGAATTTCTAAGGATTATATTTCTTTATATCACCTCAAAGTCTATGTTCCAGAAGATGGAGAGAGTTGTTAACAGGGACAGAGCCAGGAATTTGAGTTCGGGGGGAGAATCTGAAAAAAATATCAAAAAATTTCAAATATCAAAAAATTTAAAGGGTTAAAAGGAAAAATTCTCAAAGTACAGCCCCGTCCCACCCCATCCCATGGCTCGGTTTCTGGCTGACGATGGATTTAAACTTAGCTTTAAGCTGTTTCCCAATAGGCATGTATATCTTTCCAGATGGGTAGGTGTTATACTCCTTTGTAGCAGTATAAAATTTGGTCGAACGCACGTGTAATGTGATATATTAGTGTAAACCAGATGGCAGAGTAGTGTGAAGGAGGAACTGTGTGAAGTATGATGTAATTTGTTCAATTTCACTGTTAAACCCATCTAGCTTCTTGAAACTAAATTGTATAAGGGATTTGAATGTGGTTTGAATAGTAACTTGTCAATCTATAATCGTTAATGGCGCTTATTATGTAAGGTTGGCTATAGCTTCAAAACAATCTTGGAAGAGCGAACGAAAAGAGTATACAAGTTTTCTCATTAGCAATGGCCGGTGATTTCTATAAGGAACGTGTAGCAGCCTTATTAAAAGTTATGCAAGCTACAAGGATTGTCAAAGAGGACAATGTTCCATGCAAAATTGAAGAGGTATTCAAGTCGGATTATATTTATATATATATATATATATATATGTATATATCTATATATATATATATGTATATAATTTGACTTTTTTTTTTCTTTTTTTTTTTTTTTGTACTTTGCAGGGTCTTTACTTAGGCTCAGTAGGAGCTGCCAACAATAAGAGTGCTTTGAAAGCCTTAAACGTGAGGCACATACTGACGATAGCCAATTCACTGACCCCTGCTCATCCTAATGATTTTATATACAAAGTTATTGAAAGTATGACATTCTGACTTAATTTTCATTTCCGTATTTCGTACACTAATTTCGATGTTCATTTTTATTCGTTAACCAATTGCTGTTTTATGATAGTGTGCAATATGAATCTTTGGTTTAATTTTGAAGTGGAAAGAATTTTTTCTAAAATTACTTTAAGGTCCACATTTGTCTTTGTCAAGCGATGCCGATGACACATTGTGATCACTGTTTATCTTCCGAGTTTATTCCTTTCATTTTGCTAGTGATTGATTAATGCTTCAACTCCCTGAAATGAGTCTTTTGATTATGATCTTTGTGAATGGAAACAGTTAATGATAGAGAAGGCGTAAATATATCGCAGTACTTCAACGAGTGCTTCGCATTTATAGAAGAAGCTAAAACGACAGGTGGTGGCGTCTTAATTCACTGCTTCGCTGGAAGATCAAGAAGGTAAATGTACATCGATTTAGTGACCTGATTATGGTTTAAGTAAGATTATTGAATTGGGATTTTCCTTTCTGGAAGAAATTTCAGAAGTTCTTTAATATCCCTGAATTAAAATAGAAAAATCATATAGGTGTGGAGTATCAACTTCTACGATAATCTACATGCATAAGTTGATGAGTAGATGAATAATTACCCAAAAAAAAAAAACGTTGAGCATCCAACTTTGATTTCTATATATTTTTGTCGAGAATTTGATTTGTTGCTATTCTAATGCAGTGTAACTATTGTCGTTGCTTATCTAATGTTCA
Organism: Buddleja alternifolia; assembly: GCA_019426215.1. NCBI lineage: Eukaryota > Viridiplantae > Streptophyta > Magnoliopsida > Lamiales > Scrophulariaceae > Buddleja > Buddleja alternifolia. The sequence continues at coordinate 31,119,957 of CM033403.1, forward strand.
AAAACGGTATGAGCTTATCTGAAGCAATGCAACACGTTAAGAGAATAAGACCGTTGGCATCTCCTAACCCTGGCTTTATGTTACAGCTCGAGGAGTATGAGAGATTTCTTCGAGGTATTATACGTTCTTTTTCGTTAGTCGACTAATTAATACAGTGCAGCCCTTAATTGGTACTGACTGAAGTATATATATCACTGTTTTCAGGAAACAAGACTGAAAAGAGTGCATGAAGTTTAGAAATGCAGCGGATGATCGGCTCGATATATATTGATGTCCACGGAAACATTCTTTGCACCATATAATCTTGAATAAGATTAGGGAATGGAATTACAAATTAATTGGCTCTCCTGTGAAAAAAATCATCAAATAAAAAGCAGGAGATCCTGTTAGAAATATCAAGAAATAATCAATAAATTCAGTAGTATTCTGGTATTTTACAAGTTTGATATGTGACTGATAGATACAAACTTTTTTACAAGTTTGATATCTGAGATGTAAAAACAGATTAAGTGTCGAATCCATGATCAGAACATTAGTTTAAATGTCTGGGCAAAGATTGATATACATGAGTTTTTACCTATGACGCACGAATATAGATACGAGGATACTGTTACGGAATACGACTAATTTTAAAATTTTAAGATACGATACGCTTAAGATACGTCTATGTATATTCATGTACAGTACTTAAAAATAAATTTGATTCAATAGATTCATTCACAAAAATAAAATGTTGTCTAGTTTCTTTAGTTTCTTTGAGATTTGTTTTATTTTTAATTTAATTTGTGACGAAGGACCAAAAATATTGTCTCTTTTCCTATTTTAACTAAAAGGTATTGTATAATATTAAAAAAAAAAAAAAAAAAACTTTTGTCCAATTTTCACGATGTGTTGGATATTTCAAATTTTGTATTGGATATAGAATCCATAGTTTTTTCTCTTATTTTATTTTTGCATACTTCAAAAATGTCCTGGACACGGCATCCAAGAGTATTCGTGTGGGATATGATACTGCATTTGGTCATTTTTAGGAGTAGTCGTGCATCATAGGTTTTTGCTTATAATTAAGGGGAAATTACATGCACACTCATTCACTTTAGTGTTAATTACCAAAAATCCTAACTTTTGGTAAATCACAACGAGATCCTCTCAAGCGGTTTATTTATAAGGTTTATAAAGGTGGAACTGTAAGAATTTTCAAATATACACAGGGGGTGATTGTAAAAATTCCTTAACATGGGGGAGACTTTATGTAATTTCGAAAAGCTAAAAAAATTTAAATGCACAGGGGTGTAATTGTAAAAATTTCTTAACATAAAAGAGACTTTATGTAATTTCGAAAAGCTCGTGGAGTTTTCGGTAATTGATCATAACATGATGGGGTCTTTAGATAATTTTTTTTATAATTAATTTTGATCTCAACATTAAAAGCCCTAATTAAAAATCATTTGGAGTCAGCCGCTCTGTTAGTTAAAATTTGTATTATATCGGTATAGTACAAATGTGTACGTATAATTGGAAAAAAAACTCTCGTTTCTGTATGCCTTCTGAACATAACAAATAATACTCGTATTTTTGAGTTGAATTGTTTAATACACGTACTTTATGTGTACCTTATTATAGTTGACGAATAATACCCTATGTTTGACAAAAAATATATATTTTATCTAAAATTTGAAAGTTATATTGAAATTATTATAATTATTAATTGAATATTATATAATTAAAACACAAAACTTTTAATAATATCGAAATATTAATTATTGTCGACTAGTAATTCATACAAAATCTATTTTTTCATAATTCAAAAGTTAGTACGAGCAATATACCTTACAAAATAATATGTAAATAAGCCGTATTTTTACTCCCGATTAACTTTTATTCTTATGGTACTCGTACATGTACAAATCCATTTATTTATCATTTCCATATTTTTTAGCCAAGTTTTTCACTATAACTTCTATCAAAAAATGTAATATACTCGTACGTATTATGTTTTTCTTCCCTTTTTTGTTCTTTTTCGATAGGGGTTTGAGAGAAAATTATGTTTTTATGTGTATCTCCTAGCTATTCATATATGTATGTACAAAACCAACGGGGGTTAGTTCGAGTGGTAAGCAGCTCGATTCTGCTTAAGCAAGATCTCGGGTTCGATTCCTTGTGTACGCAGTTACCTCTGTTGGGAAACTCACCCACCAGCTGGCCAGGTGTGCGACCCGGGTCGACCAACAGATTAGTCCGACAATGCCCGGGATACTGTGTAGGCAACCAAAATATATATATATATGTACGTACAAATTAAAGATCACCACATTAAACACGTCATTGAATACAACACCCTAGCCTATATAATAAACCCCGAGCAAATATATATATATCGATTGGGTGGTATGTGTACAATGTTGAAAAATCAAGCAAGGCACGCATGAGGCGCAGCTATTGTGCATGACAAATAGATAGATAGATGCATGCAGACTTACCCTTTCCTCTTAATATTATTTATCTCACGCGTGGAACGTAATTGTTCCAACTTCACAAGCGTGAGTCACATATATACACAACTATATAAATATTATATTCATATATATGTGTGTGTAACACCAAAGATAGAGAGAGAGAGAGAGGAATGTAAAAGAGTAAAGTGTAAAACTATATAATTAACCTCACGAGAGTGTAACATATTGCATTTAATGAAAACCCTATAATGCCAAAAATAGAGATATCCAGGCTATACGTATAGAGATAGTCTAGCCGTGCTGCTGGCTTATAAATAGGGCAATACACAGGAAAAAACAAACAAAGAAACAAGCAAAAACCTATACTCGATCGAGTTCAATCCAACCATGTCTCACATCGCTGTAGAGAGAAACAGGAGAAGACAGATGAATGAACACCTCAAGGTTTTACGTTCCTTGACTCCATGTTTCTACATAAAACGGGTACATATATATATATTCTCTACCCGCCCACCCCCCAGGCTCCATATTGCACTTCATGTCATTCATTTATATATATGCGCGTGTCTCAAATACATATGTATATATCAAATAGTCATAGTTTTTGTATGTAACTGCATTTTTGCCTTTTAGCTCACCTCCAGTTTGGTGTGAGAACTTTGATGAGAAGTAATAATGGTTGCTCGGCGTGTAAAGGGCAACCAGAGTCGGAAAAAAAAAACTTGAGGAATAGTATTGTTTAATTTGGAAAATTTCATTTTCCCTACTAAAAGTCGAGGAAATTAGAGAAATGATCGATCATATCTCAAGCTCAAACAAAGCTATCACCCTATTCACGAACATATTTAAAATTTTGTGTTTCTTTGATTTTAGTTTACTTACTAGTGCTCTATCATTTTCCTTTCCGATCCTCATCAAATCCTTCTCTCCTTTTCTTTTCTTTTTTTTTTTAAATTTACTTATATATATATATTCGATCAATTTGAAAAGGGAGATCAAGCATCAATCATAGGAGGGGTGGTTGAATTCATCAAAGAGTTGCATCTAGTTCTACAATCCTTAGAGGCGAAAAAACGAAGAAAAAGCCTAAGCCCTGGCCCTGGATTACCCAGTCCAAGGCAATTTCAGCTAAGTCCTCAGCCAGAAACACCATTTGTGAAGCGTGATCATAATAACTTCGAGGAACTTGGAGCTTGCTGCAACTCTCCTGTTGCAGATGTCGAAGCAAAGATTTCCGGGTCAAACGTTCTCCTCAGAACTATATCCAGGCGAATTCCGGGTCAAATTGTGAGGATCATCAGTGTGTTGGAGAAACTTTCGTTCGAAATACTTCACCTGAACATCAGCAGCATGGAGGATACTGTTCTATACTCCTTCGTCATCAAGGTATATGTTAGAGTAAAGCAAGAAATCCAGAATGCGAATCAAAGAACTAAAGACAGATTTAAAACCCTAATTGTATTGTGTCGAGAGAATCTAATAACCCTAATCCTGCAGCAAAATCTAATAATAATCACTAACCGGGCTAAAAACTATAGCGGATAGTAGAGGTGTAACTTTATTTTCTTATACACTTGGCAGCGCAAAGCACCATTCTATGCGACGGTCGACGTGAGGTGGCTGGTTAATTCTCACCCAATTACGTTCTCCTGAGTCAAAGGATGGTGCCGACAATAAATACACAAATTGTAATCTTGAAGCTTATATTTATAAGGGATTGTCGTACAACAATCTATATCTGCCAAGTGATCGGTTGATTAATTATCAATAAAGTAATATGGATGATCATATCATAGATCATATATTTAATTTTTATAAAATACATAATTATAACACTAGTCTTAGGCTTTGATGATCATTTTGCGTAATAAGTGATCAAATTAGTATATAGTTTGTTAACATTCTTTCTTTTCTTAAATTGGAATTGCAACAGATAGGGCTGGAGTGTCAAGTGAGCGTGGAGGAACTAGCCCTTGAAGTTCAGCAAAGTTTCTGCTGTGAAGCAACTTAATTGTTTCAAGGGAGATTCACAATTTTAAGACTTGTTTTTTGTAATATATAGAAAATATAATCACAATTTACTGCCATATTACATAAAGCTTGCTAAAATATATTCACTTTTGAAAGTTGAACTTAACTTATTGTAGTTATGGTCAAATTATACCGAAGATTTTAGGGAGTAATATTATGTCACAGCTAATAATACAAGGAAAAATCGCATTTTTGGTCTCATATGTTTGGCACTTTCAATTTTGGACTCATTTGTTATGATATTCTTACATTGTGTCCCATAACTTTTGAAAAGTTCTCAAATTTGGTCTCAACCGAATTTTCTATCCAAAATTTAACGGTTCACTCTGTTAGTCAACATTTTGGCCTGCTTTTTTGGGAGTTTTTGTGCGTGAGTGTCATGTGATATTGAATAGAAATATCGTGGAATTGAATATAATTCATGTATATGTGAGTGCATTCACACACAAATTCTCCTAAAAAAAATGTCAAAATGTTGACTAACGGAGTTGACCATTAAATTTTGAATGAAAAATTCGGTTGGGACCAAATGTGAGAACTTTTCAAAGTTACGTTACATGACATAATGTGAGAATCCCGGAATGAACGGTACCAAATGCAATTTTCCCTTAATACAATCAATGATTTATCACCTCGATCCCCCAATTTTGAAATGAATTTGTTCACTAATTACATCTTCGATTCACGAGAGTTGTTTCCATCATGAAGACATTTATTACTATATATAGTGTTGGTGATGAATCGGTGATATGAAATCGATGAGATATACCATTCTCCAATTTATTACCACTTTCTCGTAATTAAGCATATCTTTCTTCTTTCGGTCTTGCATTTTGTTCCCTCTTCTTGTATTGGACTATAAATGTAAAACAACAACTACATTGATTTGTTTCATTATCAGAAAGTTCATACAAATATTATATACAAAAAGGAGAGTTTTCTCCATATTTAAGTGATTTCTTTTTACTTAAGAATACTATGACTATTAATTAATTTTCTTGATTAGTTCATGTTGACATATCTATGATCATTTTCAATATGTTTGTTAGTAAAAATAAAAATACGTTTACAAGAGAAAAAATTAAAAATTGGACGATTGCATGTTTGTTTGCACAATACTTGGAGAAGTTTTACACATATATTAAACTAAGCCCATTGTGTTACTAGGCTATGTGGTAATTGGGCCTGGTACCCTGTGCACTCCAAGAATCACAACTTTCAGTTTTTAGTATTACTATAAAATAAATGTCAATTATTAGGGTAATGACATTACTCCATTTTTTGGATTTTTGCACTTTTGTAAATTATATTTATTTTTCGCACTTATTTATCTGAACTACACTGTTTTTTTACATAATTTTATATTTTAACTTTTTTCGGCGGAACATCATATGCATCACATCTGACACTTTTAAGGATAGAAATGACATTTTATCAATTGAAATAATTTTTTGTGTTTCACTATTTTGAATTATATTATTCAAAATATTATTTCAACTAAAAAGGGTAAAATAGTGAACCACAAGGGCTATTAAATGTCATTTTTACTCTTAAAAGGGTCACATGCAATGTATATAATAAAATTCCGATGAATATTCTCCTTGAAATTGCTAAAACTATAAATTTAATAAAAACCCGTGTACTTCAGATAAGAAAGTGTAAAGAATAAAGAAGTTTAGATAAAATAATATAAAAATTAGTGTAGTTCAGATAAAGAAATGCAAAGGAAAAAAAAAATTTACAAAAGTGCAAAAACCCAAAAATTTTGGATGAGAACCCCTAATTATTATTTTATTTCTACTTTTATCTTTTACTTTTAGCTAAAAAATACTCAAGGTCCTAATGTCCACATTAATATTAAATATATATATACAAACATGTATGAATGTAACAAAAAAAAAAACATGTATGAATAGACATCCTTATTCTAGTATATTGCACATCGACATGATTGCTGTCACATGAAATTTTAGGACTTGGTTTGTAATATATAGAAAATATATTCACAATTTACTGTCATAATACATAAAGCTTGCTACAAATATATTCACTTTTGGAAGTTGAACTGAACTTCTTGTAGTTATGGTAAAATTATACCCAAAAATTTAGGGAGTAATATTATGTCGCTGCTAATTAATACAATCAATGATTTATCACCTCTCCTAATTTTGAAAAGAATTTGTTCACTAATTACATCTTTGAAATTTTTTGTCACCAGAGTTGTTTCCATCATGAAGACATTTATTACTATATATAGAGCTGCTGATGAATAGGTGACAGAAAATCGATGACATATATATATATATATATATATATCATTCTTCCATTTATTACTACTTTCTCGTAATTAAGCTACATTGATTTGTTTCATTGTCCGAAAATTCATACAAAGATTATATACAAAAGGAGAGTTTTCTCCATATTAAGTGATTTCTTTTTGATTAAGAACACTATTACTATCAATTAATGTTCTTGATTAATCATGTCGATATATCTATGATCATTTTCAATATATTTTTGCTAATAAAATAAAAACATGTGTTGCAACTAGCAAGAAAAAAATTAAAAATTGGAAGATTTGTCGTAATTTGCAGAATACTTGAAGAAGTTTTAGTCTTTGGGCCACACATATACTAAACTAAGCCCATTCTGTTACTAGGCTGTGCTGTAGTTGGGCCTGGTACCCTGTGTGCTCCAAGAATCATAACTTTCAGATTTAATTATTATTACTTTAAAATAAATGTTAATTATTATTTTATTTCAATTTTTATTTTTTACTTTTGGCCAAAAAATACTCAAGGTCATACTCAAGGTCCTATATGATGCACATATTAACATTATATATATATATATATATTATATGTGTAAAACATGTATGAATGCAACAAAAGAAAGGAAAAAAAACATGTATGAATAGACGTCCTTCTACTAGCATATTGCACATCAACGTGATTGCTCAAGTCACACGAAATTATCAAATGAACTGTACTTTTTGTTCTCAACTTATCAACTATTCATCCTCATTAATCATGTTCCCAAAAGTTCAAAGAGATCTGAGACCAAAAAAAAAAAAAAAGTTCAAAGAGATCAAATTAATCCAATTTGATCACACTTTTCCATTTTTATCTTTTAAAAACCATCACTCTTATATAATCTAGATAATACAATTAATAGTCGCAAAAGTGTTGCGTAAAAATTCACCTAAAATTATTGAATTGACAATTCGCCCGTGTTATGAAGAAATTGAATGCAAAACCTTCTAATACTACATAGGTAAAATAGCATAGCAATTGCAACATATATATATAAATGATCATAAGAATTTTTCACTTATGAAGTTTCATAATTGTTGATTAAATGACAAGCATATCACCGTCATTCCACCAAACATGTTATGCAAATTAAAATATCGCCACAATTTATAAGTGATTAATTTATGGGTAACGTAGTTAATTAGTAAGTTCAAACTTGTGACCTCAAAGTTATATATGGTGTAATAATATAGATTTTCATGTAGTTGTAGAGAGTAAAAGGACTACATTTTCACATTGCTAGGTTTCACTAGTAAAGCACGCATCTTATAGTGCTTGGATAGAAGGAATTTGTGAGTGTCCTTATCAAAACCTAATAAACATTTGGGTTTGACTATGATGGAAAGAACAGAAAAATGACCATACTTTAGTGAAAAGGTGTCGCATCGTGGCTGGTTAATATATAGTCCTCAAACTAATATACATAATATAAATAAAGGACAAATCATTTATATTTAGAAAGCCTAATTTTTAGTGCCGGTAGGGTTTTGTTATATTAATATGGAACTAGTGCTTTACTTGATACTTGATAGCAAATGGAGTCCGATAGTGGTAGAGGCCCCCCTCGCCTCTTGATGAATAATGTGTCGGGATTTTCTATTGGAAATTTTTATTGCATCTCTTATTGCAATATACGAGTGAGTGAACGTGTTCGAGTGATAGAATTTTATAATTAATGAATAAATAACTGTCAAACATGTGTCATGTATTGCAATAAGAGATACAACATGATTTGCAATAGAAGATTCAAACTGAACACTTTAGTAGGATATAAACCCCCTTTCTTATTTTGTGCCGAAACTATTTATAAAGTACAGGTTGAAATAATAGGCGATTCAAACTGAAAACTTTAGTAAGATTTTGTCTAGAATATTGTATTGGTTAAATGTGTGATAATGGTACAAAGACAAAGATAACCACAATACAAAGAATATACGCCCCGAATAATGGATCAAACTATATATATATATAGATTTTATGGACTAACACCTGCAATTTGAGTTGTGAGACCAACGTGAAAATTAGTCCGCAATTGTGAAAATTAGGCATGGGATATGGTTTGGTAAAAATATCGGCTACTTGCTTTCGATCAGGGAGGCCACTATTTCTTCAAGTGTAGATTTGGAAGATTGGTTTTGTTTTAAGTTCACTGAACCATTACTCTAGACGAGAGCACCAAATTAGTAGAGTTCGAGCAGTAGAATTTACAAAAAGGAAGAAGAGGACAATAAATCGATTTTCCTCCCATTTTAAATACATATTAATGGTCCTAAATTAGGATCCATAATATGAAGAAAAAAAATCTCAGTTTCAACTATGTATTGCTACTAAAATAACAAAAACAGAGAGAAGAAAATATGCACTGCATGCCAACATAAATTCAACTACCCACTAAAGAATTAATTACTACTAATTAAATGAAACAGTTCTAATAAATCTAAATTGCATAATCTGAAGCCCGTGAAGGCTTTCGAAGATTCCATTTGGGCCTCATTATTGGGTCGTGATATCAATGGATGCAGAGACGGAGGGAAGGGGGCTAGTGGGGGGAATTTTGAGAAGAAAAAAAATTTGCCCTACAAAATTTTAATTTTTGACATTTTGCCCCCTATAAATTTTTTATTTTTGACATTTCGCCCTCCTTAAAATCTAAAAATATTAAGGTTTCCCTAAATTTTTACATTGCCCTCCCTCCCCGACCTTTGAATCCTGGCTCCGTCTCTGAATGGATGAGGACCAACCCGCTGTGTTAGCAAACTGCGTTCTCGTCTTCTTCTCACTTCCAATCACTGATCATCATGCGATAACTTATTGAATAAATCTACATCTTGATGGTGAAAATCTATTCTAAATCGAGTCTAATGGTTCTTGTGTCTATATCTCTCACACAGCAAGGTGCATTGTGTGCGGTCCTCACCTACACTTGTATGAGAGAAATAGACACAGAATTCACACTCGGACCATTGGGCTCAATTTGGCATAGAATTACCCGTCATTGGTGTCGCCACCAACATAAAATGGTGATTTGTAGTTGTTAAGGGTGATAGCATCAGAGCACTAAAAATAATTATGAAACAAGAAAATCTAAGCCTAAACATAAAGATAACGTCATGAGGATTTTTTCGTGGTGCGGCATAACTTGCCTATATCCACGAGTCAATCTAGACTACATCTTTATTTCTCTTTGAGTGAGTCAATCAATTACAAGGAGAGTTCTCATACTTATAATAGTGGAGAAATCTAAACCCTAATAAATTAGAAAAACAATCCTAATAAACAAAGGGAATAATTCCTAAATACAATAGGAAACAGTTCTATACAAAATAGGACTCAAAAAATATGCCAAATTCGCCAAGTTCCGGAAAAATGAAGAAAAACATGCTTCCAGCGCTGCTGGCCGCGCCTGGGCGCCATTTTATGTCGACGGGGTGCGACACTGTGCGTGCTCATGCTCCCCGGCTCCGTGTTTTCGACTCCTTTCTCTCATTTTGCGATCCCGATCAACCCCGACCATTCTTGGCTCTATTTTGACTCCTCTTCTTGACCCTATTTTGATCCGACTCCACCAAACCCATCAATCTCCCACTTGGAGACTAATCAAAATAACTCGAACTCAACTTCAACCACTACTTCACTTTTCCTAATTGAACCTCAATCTAGTCGGCACATCCCTAAACCCAATGGAGGTCAAATCCTGAGACCTCTCCATGTCTCGTCAATTCATTCGTCCTTTAGTGTCACCCACTTGACGAACTCTCTCTATGAACATCGTTCCTTCTCTTTGAACCCTCGCCACTATCTTATTCTTTTGGTGATCAGTCAACTCCTGAATATCGTGTCATATTCATCTCGGTCTAACTGACCCTCGGATATAGGTTACTCTAAAACCCGAAACATGTCACAACCTAAACCGCCTTGGTCAACTCGTCCACTGACATCCTTTCACCAAGGACTTTTTCCAACAACAATCTCGGATCCCTCACATATTTGCTCCTTGCCCCCTACATGAGTTATGTGTGATCCATCCGCCTACTTAGTTTTTCAATGGCCAACTAGGGTCACTGACATATCTGCTCGATGTTCCCACTCCACGAGCTATATCACTTTCCTTTGCCAAAAAGACCCGACTCTATGAATCTACCTATCCGGTTTCGCATCCTGCCTCCATGACTTCTGGCTCCACATTTGCCCTCCTGGCATCGTGCCTCTGCCTCATGGATTCTACGTGGATTTATCTCCATACCCCGCCCCCCTCGGTCTCTCAACTACACGATTCTACCCTCTCGGTTACCGCTTTTGTCACTCTGTCCTGTAGGTCGATGGGTTTGCTTTCTTGGCACCGTACCTCTGCCCTCCAGTCTAACAACTCATTCGTTCCCTCTCAACAACACGAATTTGCTCTCTGACCTCTGGCTCTATGGATCTGCCTCCGGCACTTGCAAGTATTCCCACTGGCTTTGTGTCTACCCACCAGGCAACACAAACTTGCTACTGCGAATCTGCCTATTTGCTAACACCACGATTTTCCAACGTTTTCTTGTTAACGTTCAACGGGATGACTCTTTTCCGGTTGGTGATCTAACTAACCTCATCCTCCTCTTGCTTCGCCACGACCTCAATTTGTGCTCCCTACAACGAAATTATCGAGTTTGATTATTCTTCCATCTAGTACCATCGTTTCCACGACAAAATCCCCATTTAACCAAAAATGGTACCCCATAGATCTAGATTTAAGAAGTGCATTTTCTAAATTTATAACATATAGCTCTGATAGCAGTTGTTAGGAATGATAGCATCAGAGCACGAAAAATAATCAAAAAAGGAAGAAAAACAAGCTTCCAGCACCTGGGCGCCATTGTATGGCGCTGGGGCGCGGCACTGCGCGTGCTTGTGCTCCCCGACTCCTTTCTATCCTTTCGCGATCCCGGTCAATCCCGACCCTTCTTTGCTCTATTTTGACTCATTTTCTTGACCCTATTTTGATCCGACTCCACCAAACATATCAGTAGTCGCATTTGTTTAGTGTGAGCAATACCAACGTCACCACTTGAAGACAAGGTGAAAGAGGGATGGATGCCTTGGGTTTGAAGTGATTTTGGACATTTGAATATTTTCTTATTTTCACTTTAAATTCCAATGTTTCAGCAATTTGAATATTATTTTTTTTCAAAAAAACCCCCCCCCCCCCCCCGGATTATCAAAGAAGCGCTTGAGAATTTTTTTGAGAAATATTATACTAAAGCTCTCAACTCTTAAGAGTTGTTAGTTTACAACTAATCCTATCACCCCTATTTATACTTTTTCTACCTTCCAATGAACATTAGAAACTAGTTTCATACAACAGTTGGGAAGGCTATGTAAAACTCACCAAAAATTGTATTTCAAAATGTTCAGATCCTTTCTCTTATCTATATGTTTAAAGAAACACCAATTTAAGTCTATAGTTTTTGTACACTTCAATTATTATATATCTAGAATGTTTTATTAGCATTTAAACTCTTGTTTATGAGCAAAATAATGTGTTTATATAAATTGAATAAAGGATAATGATCACAATTAAACATGTGGTAATGATCCATATATGCATTTATATATATTACTGCAAAAATTAATTAATTACATGATAAATATAATTTCATTTACTTATTACGTGCTTATATTAAATCTCACTTCAAGATAAGATGTCATAATTATTTTTCCATGATTAAAACTTTTTATCATGTCACTTCAACATTCTACATCTTCTAGCTATAACTGTGCCAAAAAACAAATTGGAAAATAGAAATAGTATTCCTATTTAGAATTTAGTCAGAATAAAATAAAACACCACAATTTTGAATCAAAAGAGAGATTTTAAGAAATGGCAGATCTATTCACTCTATCAATAATCGAGTCGGGCTCATGATTTTCAATTTACGTAGTGAAAGTCCACTGACAAAAACAAATAGTAAAAAGATCTAATTCCACAGCGATAAAAGATTTTTGAGCCATAAAGTGTGACATAACTCCAAAAACCAAAAATAATTCAAATGCGTAGATAGTAATTTTGTGAGTGAGAGACAAATAAATGAGACCAACGTGAAACCCACCTTTTTATTTATGACAACAAATTGTTAAGGAGATAAGGACAGAAAAGGGATTTGACTTTGACCATTACACACATACTATAAATCACCATCCCCAGCACGTGACCTCATGCCCTGTTATCACACCCTCCTTTCACTAGACATGCATATATCATCATTTTAGTGTAACTTTAATTCCACATTTGCCCTCTTTGATGGTTCAATTATTTGAGTGTACATTACCGTTCTAGTTTGTTTGAATATTTATCGAGTTGATCGAGCTCGATGGAGCTTTATTCAAACTGAATATGAGTCGTGATTGAAAGGTTTTATACTGTTACACATATTCGTAACTAGTTGAGTAAACCTTGAGTCAAAATTTAAATCATATCAAACATAAAAATGTAAAATTTGTTTGTTATATATGTTAAACGAGTAGAACTCGAACAGCTTTTAATGATCATTTTGGAATCAATTGCTGAATGTTTAATTTATTTTTCCAGCATAACGTAAACACCTCTGGTAATAAATTTATTGAAATATTTGTGCAAATAAAGAAAGACATACGTATCAATGATGGTTCTAACATCTGTTATTGCGATTTGTCGACATTATGTTAGTAATTTAGCATTGAATAATAAATTTCTAAAAGAAGAAATTCAAATTAGATACAATGTATATACAATAAAAAAAAAATTCTATTGATTTTAATTAAATCTTATTTATTTTACATTGTTGATTTATAATATACATTGTAAAATCTACTACACTAAGAATTAAAGAAGTGAGCTTATAAAACTGTTTTTGTCTAGCGAATGGTTTTAGTGAGGCAAGAGAATCGATATTTATGTATGACTGATAACATGTAACCTCGTATGTTTTGATGATTAGTGGCTTAATGTCAATCATATGGTCCATAAAAATCGATGTAGTAAAATGATTTCTATATTTTTCTCTTTATTTCGTTTTAATCATGTTTAATTATTATCATCTCTCTTTTTCTATTTTCTTTTCTCCTCACTTTTTTACTTAAACTCCGTCAATTTTGATTAAAAAATCTTCTTATTAAGTTCTTTTTTTTTTTACACATGCATCATGTGCATTACCAAGTAGTATCTTTTTCTTTTTTTTTTTTGATAAAATGAAATTACCAAGTAGGATCTGATTCTTTAATATCTAGACACTCCACTGTGTCGGTGGTGTCTGTGTCAGATGTTACACGAGATATATTTTTCTGTGTCCATGCATTATAAGCCAAAATAGGACCGAAAATAAAATCACACTGCTTCATACACCCTTCAAAAACAATAGTTGAAAGCTCGTTTGATCTCGATTAATTAACATAACAAACAATGTTTGAACACTTTTTTTTATTCGATAAATTTTAAAGTTTAACTCAAACTTGACTCGATTGAGTACATAATAAGAAATCAAGTCCAAAACAATCAAGCTATATACATGATCAGTTAGACTGATATTCGACTCGAATAAAATTCAGGCAATTCATACATCCACAATCAAGGGTAAAAATTTCATTTTACCCTGAAGTAAATTTCTTCATAAAAGTGTAATTTAGAAAAATAATGATGAAGCATGTGAGAGTGGGACCCACATTTGAAACCCCATTTGCGGAAAGGATTTCCGTCTCTTTAGAGGGAAAAAACGAATACGGTTCAGTGTATGTATAACTCACCCGTGACAGGCTAACGGACAACTCTTGCCGTTAATGACCCTATCTCCCCTGAATTCTCATTTTTACCCCTGGTGATGCTACTATTTACTTTGTTGCCATGGGGTTGGCTTCACTCGGCTAATCGGCTTCGGCTTTATACTAGCCGGCTAATTCCACTATTTTTGTTTTTTCTTTCTATTTTTTTATGTTGCAATAAAAGTGGAAAATTAAGAGAGGTTAACAAAAGATGAAAAAGAACAGAAAAAGAAAAGGGGCCAAGATCTTGAATTTTGTGTGGGAGGGTTGAGTGAAACTTAAACATAGAATCTAAGATTTTTTTTTATCATTATTAGAACTTTCTTGATCATGCACATTATTAATTATCAAATCAATCCACATTAACTTCACAAGTAAAACAACTTTGATGGTCTACTTATTTAAATTTTTGTAAGTTGTCATGTCAAAGGTTTTTTTTTTAAAAGCTTTATAGTATAGTAATATACAATATATAAATGTTGGTAAATTCATATGTTCTTTTTTTTTAGAAAACTTAATTAACAAAGCCTGGCGGTTTATGAAAAATGTTTGCAAAAATTTGTACTTTTAAAGAAGGCCTGAATGTTAGAAAAGTGGTAAAAGTGTCGAAAAAGTTGAAATCGAGGTTGTTTGCAAAAAACAAAAAAATTATAAATCAGAAGAAGTTGGTAGAGGTACGTTTAGACGTGCTTTTATTTTCTATTTATTTTTAACTGAAACTAAATAACAAAAAACAACTGAAATTTAGCCAAAAAAAAAAAACTCAAAAATGTCTTCTTCTTTTCCCACTTTTTACAAACTTCATTATATCTTCATCTTTGCCCAATTTCAAGGGAAATGAGTAAGGAATTCGTAATTTGTACATAAAAAAATAAATAGTTAATTTCCAAAAAAAAAAAAAAAAAAGAAGTCGGCAGTAAAGTTCTGAATGGCACTGAGAGGAAATTGTTTTACTTTCCATTGAAGGTAAAAAATGAAAAATGTTAAAATCTTGCATGGTGTAAATTGTACACAAAATGTAAAGACAATTGTTGCAGAGACGTGCTTTTTGTCCAAGTTCTAAGGTGTCAAAAGTCAATTGCCTCTGCAACAAATGAAAATTCATTTCAGATGTTAAATAAAGTAAAAAAAAATCAGTGGTCTTAATTGAACCTGTAAAAAAAATAAAATTGACATTGCCTTATGCCCTAGATTTTGTCTCTCTCCCTCTCTCACACTGTCACACATAACATAACATCACATTATTAATCAGGAATAGAATTTTTCAGACATAATAGGCTACTGCTAAAGTATTTAATAGTTAGATACTAAGAAAATGCTTCATAGTAAAATTTAATTGTTTCTTATGATTCCAAATCTTATTTTTTAAACTTTAATTCTTTCTTATAATTCTCGAACTTGATTTTTTAGGACAAAATGCTCTTCACACTCTTAAAGGAGTTTGAACTTACCTCGTATATTTAAGCTGATACAAAAAATCATTCAATCTAAAATTTAACTTTGTAACACTTTACCATTCAAATCATTTTTTCGATTATGCTAAAATGCATCGAAAACTTGTCATGTGTCTGCCCAATTCGTTAAGGGTAAGTTTGTCATTTACCATCTTACATGTTCCTATAAACTATTTTATTAAACCACTTCCCCTCTTATTTTATTTTTGTTAAAATCGTGTTCGGGCCTAGACATGAGGTATTATGGAACATCAAATCCTCATTAAACTAAAAAAAAAGAACAAAGAATACTTATGAAAATAATTAATAAGGAATATTATTCTCTCGGATAATTTTATGGTACACCAGGAGTGTTATTCTAAGGTGTACCATTGTGTCTATCTTTTTCACACAATTGTGTGTGGAGTCCACACACGATACACCTCAGTGTTTGAAAGAGATAGACACAAGGAGCACTACTCCCGATCCACCATAGAAAAATTCTATTCTCTTACACTCTAAGAGAGATTATATGATAGATCGGGATTCGGGACCATTGATTCCGGTCTACCACGCATGGTTGGATGTAGAGATGTTATATAAAATAATACATCAATCACCCCTTAAGAAAATCTTTCAATTCGTATTTTATTTTTATCATATCAACGTATGTGATTAGAAAATATATTATACACATTTTGCTTCATGTTTGGTATGAGAGAATTAGGATGCGGGTTCTCTCGATGCCGCACCCGGTGAGGTGCACCAGGTGTGGCAGAAGGTGACACTTGTCACCTTCTAAGTTTGTATTTTATTTTCCCTTTTTCTCTATTTGATTTCTTATTTTTTGTTCTTTTTTCACATTTTTCCTTTTTTTCTAAATCCTTTACAAAGAAAGGTTGTTTTGCATTTGTTTTCTTTTTCCTTTTATTTTTTCCCAGCCTTTTGTTTTGTAAATTGAAGAAAAAAAATCTTCTTGCCCATTTTTTTATATATATATATATATATATATATCTGTTTGTATTATTTAAGGGTGCAAGTGTTGGACGATTTCATCTTGAAAATCCAACACAAAACGTATGAGTAAATAAAAAATTAACTCAAAATTAAACAATTACGTCTTCATACTGAACGATTTAAGTAGGTCGAGTTAGAATGTATTTTAATTATATTCGCTCACAACTTAAATTATTTATTGTTTAAATGAAATTAGTAAATAATTTAATATTATTAAAATAGTAAAAATTATTATATTATCTTAATTTGTAGAAACTACAAAGATTTTGATCATTAATTGAATGAAATTATAATCAAAGAAAGAACACAATTTATTTGTAAAAGAAAAGATTTAAAGAAAACCTGAAAAAACTAAATTTGAAAAACATAATAATAAATAAGAAACATAAAAAAAGAAAATAAAATCGAAAAGTTAAAAGGTGATGTGAAAAACAGAATAAACAATAGGGGAAAAAAAGGAAAAGAAAATAAATAGAATAAAAATAAGAAAATAATGAAAAAGAAATTAAAAAGATAGAAAGTGACACTTGACATTTTCCTGCCGCACCCGGTGAGGTCTGCCGCACCCGGTGCACCTCACCAGGTGCGGCATTGAGGGAGCAGAAAAGGATATTCCCACTTTTTTACACACTTTTTGTTTGGTACAACTTGGACAAGTGAGATTAGAGTGCCCATAGATAGTGCATTCTCACTAAAAGTGGGAATACTAATTCTTCACCCAACCCACACTGAGGGTAATTCTATGTCAAATCGAGTCTAATAGTTTGAATGTGAAAATTCTGTGTCTATCTCTTTCACACAAGTGTGAAGGGATATCACACAGTACATCTTACTGTGTGTGAGATGCAGACATCAAGACTATTAAACTTGATCTAGCATAGATTTTTCCACTAAGTGAGAATCATAATAAGAAAATTCCAACCAAACATTCCCAAAATCATGAATTATGATATATATCAGGCTATCAACTAAAATTAGCAATTAACAAAAAATCAATAACTAAATATAAATAATATATATATATATAAATGTATTTATTTATATTATAAATATAAATAGCATATATGTTATATATGTACATGAACGTGGGCATATTCATAGTGTCTGTACATTTCTAGAATAAATTATATTTTATAAACATATGTATATTATAATTATTAGATCGATATACACATATACAATATTTATACAATATATCTTTGCAAATATAATTTACATATTATATATTTACTTGTAGTATATATAATATTTTTATTTTTTTCTAATAATGTATGACTTATCTATATATAGTTAAATAGATTTATTTCAACTTTTAAAGATATAATATATATATATATATATATATATATATATTACATATCTACCCATTTCTATACATGATAAAAAATATAATGTTCAAAATATTACATATATATATATATATATACATAACTGATCTTTGCATTTTGTATATATATGTGGTACATGAATACTTAAAAATATAATTATGTAATTTACATATATATATATATCATAATGTATATTTTGTAGATAAAATATGACTTGTATATATGTGTGTATTTGTATATTTATATACACATACACATTTGTATAGAGAACTTATATGTAATATATACTTTATATATATATATATATATTACATTTCCACCCATTTCTATACATGATAAAAAATATAATGTTCAAAATATTACATATATATATATATATATACATAAATGATCTTTGCATTTTGTATATATATGTGGTACATGAATACTTAAAATATAATTATGTAATTTACATATATATATATATATCATGATATATATTTTGTAGATAAACCATAGTCTGAATGTATATATAGTATAAAATATGACTTCTATATATGTGTGTATTTGTATATTTATATACACATACTCATTTGTATAGAGAACTTATATGTAATATTACATATAATATTATCATGTGTAGAAATGGGTAGATATGTAATATCTCGATATTTATCATACATATTTAATTATTTAGAGATAAATACTCGTATCTATTTGTATATATTTAAATTAATACTTGTTTTATTACATAATTTTTATATTTCGCTATATTCTTATGTATTATATTTATTAATATTAAACATAAGTTAGTTTAACAAATAAAATTTATTTGAGCCCAATTATGCATTTAAACAAACCAAACAAAGAAAAGAGATAGATTACTACAACACAGTTTCAATCTCTGTATGTTGCCAAAATAGTGAATTGCGAAAGACCATTTTACATGAAATTTTTTTATCGAATTTTTCTAGAATGACCAGTCTTGATATCAAACATGTCGGTAATACATATCTCTAACATAAAATATATATGACAAAAACACCAAATTAAACGGAGTCTGTGGGGGCATTTTAGTGCAGCCACTGACCAATTAACCATCCTATCCTCCCACCCCCACCCCACCCCACCCCACCCCACCAACTCATGTGATATTCTGCTAAATAATATACCTTGGAATTTGAGCTTTGAATGAGGAATTCCCCTCGAAATTATCCCCCGTAACTCCTCTTTTTTGACTTTTATCATTCACAACCAATTAATCCCATTTCTTTAATTAGATTATTCCATTAATTTAATATTAATAATACACAAGGAGTAGTTCTTAGTTTAAATCAAGAAATGTACTGCTATCTTAATTTCTTGTTTATTTACCCTAGTACTAGGTAGGGTAGGGGGGTAGGGTGCAAATTGTGGGTAATAATCAGCCCTACACTTATTCCAAGATCCGAATTAGGATTTTAGGAGACTGTCATTATAAGATTCTTCACATGTGCATTTGTACGAATTGAAATTTAGGGGCACTATGTAGAATTTTGGAAATGATAATGATACTTATAACTTACACTTGAATATTGATTGTGACACTGATGAATTGCCCTAGAAGTTTAATATATATATATATATATAATAACACAATAGGTTGATGAAACTTATAGAAGTACGTGATATGATTAATTTTTTTTCGATCATGAATTAGTGTAGGGAGAAAATTTTAAGGTGGATTAAGAGTGTTTTTTTAATACATTTAAAATGAGTGAGGTGATTTTTACACTCACTTATCCTGTGTAAATCACTTCATCTTAAGTGTTTATGTAGTGAAAAATGAACCGTGAGCAACACTCTTGGTCTATTATAGAATCGCCCAAGGGCTTGGAACGAAATCAGAAATTTTGTTTAACGAGGGAGAATAAGTTAATAGAAATATAACTATATCTTTACTATGTATATTTTCACATTTCAGATTTTTTTTCCTTGTTGCGGTGTTTTTGTTCAAATCAATAAATCGTCAATGATTAAATTTTTTTTGAAAGGTACAATGATTAAATTTAAAAGTAATCTAAATAGTAATTTTTTGACTTATTTTCATAACTAATCTAATAAAATGTAATTTATAGCAAAAATGAAAGTCATAAAAGTATTAAATATAAACAAAACATAAAAAAAAACATAAGAAATATGATCTGAAGATGCAAATGACTTCAACATTAACATTTCAAATTGAAAATATCAACCATCTTTAGACTCCATCAACAACATCTAATTTATTTAACCAAAAAAAGAGAGTCTAATTTCATAAATATGGAATTTCGGAAAAACAATTAAAAACAAAAATGATATATGAAACAAGAGAAATGTATGTAACATACCTAAATCTAGTAAAAATTAGTTGAGAGCAGGTTGGGTGAACAAAATATGATCATGCATATTTATGCGTTGCTAACGTTCGAATTTTGATTACTAGGTCTCTTTCGAACATTTCTAAATGTGATCATACATTGCTCTCATGAGAGACAAAAATGAAATCAGACTAGTTTAAGAAAGGATTTAAGTGAAACTAAATTCGAATATTGTGAGGTAAATCTTGATTTAATTTAAACGAACTAAACTGATTTTTAACACTACATTTGAGAGACCAAATTAAAATAACATTACCCCAAACAAAAAGTATTGGTCACAAATGGAATTAAAATAAGTTACTAAACAGAAAAAAGGGGAGAATTACAATGTAGAGTCATCTGCATATCTATCTATAAATATATATGTATGTATGTATCCTAACCCTTTTTCGTTTGTTTATATTCTGCTACGAAGTTGACCAAATGATCCAACATTATTCAGCATTGATTCTTTAATATGTCAGGAAAATAGCCTTGGTATATGCAATTACAGACATGAATGTCGAATGAATTTTCAGAATAAAACTTGATATTGAAAAGAGAGATTCATAGAATATATACAGGACATTTTCACCAAACTCACCTTTTTGTAGGTTTCATTTGTGTATGCATTTCATATTTTATAGGAATCTCAAATTTATTGGTATTCACCTGTCATCTCAAGTTATACTGTGACACAATATTTTGTTCTAAAAATATTGTCGAAATTGTAAACTTTGATACAAGAAAAATTATTTACGTAGAAAGATACATGTTCGATTCAGCTCAAGTCAAATTGATTTAGTTTGAACTTCGATGGATCAATCCAAACAAAGTCTATGACCCACATAGGTCGAAGTAATATAGATTATAAATTGAATTTGGCTAAGTCAAGCTGACAACGTACCTAATGTATGGTCAAGTCTAAACGTAATTTAAATCAGAAGGTTGACGCTATTTTAGGTAAGCTCGTACAACCAAATTAATATTAGGTAAGGTTATAAGGTAAATACGAGTCAAAACGAGAAAATTTAAGGTGATAATAAATATTGGTCTCTCCACAAATAAATAGTGAAATGTAGTCATTATTCATTATGTGACTTGTCAAATCAAATTGTGCCACGTATCCCGTGAACAATGGTCCTGATTTGTTGGAATGTATGGCTGACCCGACCCAGTAAATAAAAACATGTGGATTTCCTGGAATTTTCGTAATAATGATGATCTATAGGGGTAAATTTAGGAATGACAATGGAACGGGATTAAATGGATATTCATCTCGAATCCACTCCGGTTAGGGCGGGTTTGGGTACACCAAATGGGTTATGGGGCGAATATGAATATTATATTATTATTTTAATAAATCAATTTTTATTTTTTATTTAATATCTTCATCATAACTTATTATCTTTTTTTATTTTTTTAGTAAATTTTATTTGTTAACTAAAATTGATTAGTGTAATATCTATTGATATGATTTTAAATTTGAACTAATGAATGTGATTTGATTATTAATTGTGTGGATTTTCATGATATTTGTCTAAGTTGTAAGTTTATTAATTGTTGGATTATTCAGACTCGGGTCGGATGATTACATGTTGGATTAATTAATAATTTTCATGACTCATTCAGGTTTAACGGGTAAAACCTGAACCCGTCGAGTATTTGGGGTGGCGGGGAGGAAAGTGGGGCGGGATGGGTTGGGGGTATCAATAAAGTTAAATGAGATTAATAGCTGATTTTGCCAAACCCATCTTATACCCACCCCATTACCATTCTTAGGTAAATTTGACCTTTGTCTTAAACAAAGAATTAAGACCTATATTTGAAATTATACTAGATTAATAATTGAAATTCCATAGATATTCATAATAATATAATTTACTATTAAATACTACTTTTAACGGCAGTTGGCACAAAAGTATATTTTTTCAGTTCTCACTTAAAAGTAAACTTATATTTTTTTGGAATAGTGGACATAAGTACATAACCTTATTTTATATTCACAATTCTTGACCATAGGCGAAGAAAGGTAGTACATTTTTTTTCACCTTGAGATTTGAGCAATAAACGCGTTTACATTTGAAAGAAAGGAATTATCGAGACTAATTAGGCTTAATTATTTTTTGTCTTGGAAAAGGACAGTGTTTTTCTTGGTTACTGATAAATATACACAATTTTATATGGTACTTCTTGCATAGAATTTTGATCTTTTAGTTTAAAAATGGAAGTTGACAAGTTACGTTTGCGGTTATAATAGTCGGTGAAAAAAATAATGGCTGAATCAAATACTTTTAAATTTCTTTAATGAAACATTACGTGCATTGTACATGTTGGAATACTAACTATCAATATCTAAATAACAATTAATTAATAAATAATTATTTATATTAATAAATAATTATTTAAATTTGTTGATAATAAATAATAAACAATTATGAAAATACAAAGACAAAGTGTTGGGTTATTCGACATCGAAATCTCAATTTTAATTATAATTTGGTTATACACTTATACATCATTAAGAAATATTATTATATTTAATAATTGAAGTACAGAGAGTCACGCAGTAAAAACTCGTATCTACTAAAAAGATTTATTTTTCTTGGACATTGCTTCATATTATAAAGACAATTATATAGATATAATATATATATAGAGAGAGATATTAGTAGCTTTTATTATTAAATATTACTTTCACCACTAACTAATTCAATTTTTTTAATGATCCTGATCATATGAAGAAAGTAACCATTCTAGGTAGACGAATTGTTTTAAATTACTTTACCAAAATTATTGGTGCCTTAGGCAAATAAAGAATTAATATATATTTTTATTTGAAAATGACAATTAGATAATATATTTATGTCCAGATAACGATGGAGCTGGATAATCATAAAGGTCACTCATTCAACTTTCATGTACCACTTGCTTGCTTCTCATTAATCCTTATCACTATGAGAGAAAATTACCAACAAAAAGTATAATCAAAAGATAATAAGAGACAAATTTTACATGTTTTTTAAAAAACATATGACAAATTATTCAATTATTTAAATCGAGAGGTGTTGTTGTATCGTACCGCGTTGCACCCCTTGGCAATTATTCGTTAAATTTTTGACATTTTTTGTACTTTACATATTTTTCATTAATAATAAAATTCCTTCATTCTCTCCCGTGAATATAGGCAATTGTTGAATCGTGCAATAAATTGTTGTGTCGTTTAATATTTTATGCTTTTATTTCGTGTTTCCATCTAACAAGAGGCGTTGAATGGATGCATGTCCCTATAAAATATTACCGGGACGTATGTATTTATAAATACCTTTTCCACATAATTTTCTTATTATTGGTGTTTTATAAGCTACAACATTGGGCAGAAAGGAGCTCATAAATTATTTCACGATATAATATCATCAAAAAGTTTGTAAAGACTAACTTTTGTAACGAGGGACTCAAATTATAGTAGATAATGGGCATCATAGGGCCACTTATAAATATGATATAAATAAGTTGAATAATAATAAGTGCTTCTCTGCCAAAGCCACTTGTTTTATATAATCATTTTTATTGGAATTTTTTGTGCTTTTTTAGCCACTATTTATAATCCAATAGAAGATCTCTTGCTATCTGTAGTCAAATCGATGCATACAAACATGTGTATAGGTGTTTGTCATTTGCTAGTTTATAATGCAAGTGCAATTCTATATATTCACCAATTGATAAAAGTCACACTATTAATATATAGTATGCGCAACAGATTTTAATTAATATTTATTATTGGTCAAAGTCGTTGCGAATTATGTAAGAAACATAATTTTTTTTTTTACAATAGTAGTTTTTACAAATTTAATAATGAAATCCGTAACATAAGAATTAAACATTGTCATTGTTAAGTTCTGTGCAGGCACATAATTTTTACGTAATGACAACAAAAGTTGCTACTTGGTTCTTGTTTACAATATTTATATTGCCAGTATACATATACATATCTTAGATGTTAAGTATGATAACTTAGCATAAGTGCTATCAATATTAAGATTGTAAAATCCATTACGGTGACAAAACATGAATTGTGTCAATAAAAATAATAATAACTTTGACAACTTCATATTTTGTTACTAATTTTATTTCTCGTTGTAGCGATTGAAATATATAGCTATAAAGCTGCTCTAAAATGATTAAAATACACTTCGAGAAAATTCATTCAATCGTGGCTAGCACCTTGAGTACCTAGCATCGTGCATGACGCGCCCAAATTGATTCAATGCTAAGTTGGATCTGCAATCAGGGCACTCATTTTCAGTACTTCATTTATATTAAACTCCCAATACAAAAATATAAAACATTAATGCCAAAATGTGAAGTGACAATATTGGAGTTGTCACTGATTATATATATTAATTGACAACAAATTTTATTTTGTCACATAAATAATTTTCACATGTGCAGCAATAACAAGAATTGTATATAAGAGCGAAATAGGAGAGTTTTTAATGTAGGAGCTAATACGCGTGACCATAGAGTAGAAAGAGTGTCAGATTGTGAAATGTAAATTTGACAGTGTGGAAGCCTGGGTAATATGCCTGGTGTAACTGTATTATCGCTGTTTGATCTAATAATACGCACTTACCTTGTTCCAAAAAAGAATTGTATATAAATTGTCGCTCTTGATAATTTGTGACAAGAAAGTTGTTGTTACTATGGACAATTAGTGACACATGTATTATGACAACTTAGTGATAATAAATAAAGTTATCACTCTAATTGTGTTGTCACTAAGTTGTCACTATACATGTATCACTAATTGTTAATACTCTTGTCACAAAAAATCATTATTATTGCAAAAAAAAAATTATTGTCACTCGCTATATATATTTAGTGATAATTGTCACTTTAATTTTTACACTAATATTATATTTTGTTGTAGTGTCCTTGATTTCATAAATTAGTTTATGTAACTACTCATGTGGACTGCATTGTTCTAATGCCACCGAATATACTTTAAAATATTTTTAGTAATATAAAACCACATAATGAAGACGATTGTACAAAGTTTTATAATATTAAAATTAACAACAACCAAGCATTCAAAAAATTAAACACTTCGACTCCATAGTATCGCAAGTTCGACGTTTTAATGTTTATTTGCAGGAGTATGATTGAGATGGTAACTCAAAGTGGTAAAAATTTAATTAAAATTGCGATTGGTCGCATTCAATCAAGTAAACTATTAATGCCATTTTGGAAAATTAGTTCTACTTTAGGATATGTAGTGAAAAGAAAATATGAAAAATGAATTTGGATAGCTGTGATCATAATATTTAGGGAAATTAACTTTTAAAATAAACTTTTAGATCCAAAAAACCTGTGATAATATTTGTCAACCCAAAAACCCACTCCATCAGCTTTTCATTCCAAAAAAACCTAATATTTAGGGTAAACAAACTTATCGACTTAATTGCCTATAGCCTTCTAGAATAAAAATTAATCAATTGTAGTTTTCTAATGAAATTTATTTATCTAAAAAAATTATCTGGATAATTGATACTAATTCTAGTTTTAATTTTAAATTTTCAGATTTTTTAATTTTTTTTAAATTTAAAACATATATTTGTAGATAATTACCATATTAAAATAAAAAATAAATTATATACAAATATTAAACATTTTCACAATACAAAATAAAATCCATATTTTACAATTCAGCAATTTGAAAGAATTAAAACAAAATAATTTCAATAAGAAAAAATAATTGATTAATTATTAACTTAATAAATGAAGGGTAGTTTAGTCCAAAAAATTGTTAATCTTTATTTTTGGGGTTTTTGGAATAAAATGTTTGTAAAATGAGTTTTTAAAATTGAAAAATATTTTCATGAGTTTTTTTATATGAATTTTTTTTAGGGGGGGCGGGGTTTAGTAATTTTCCCTAATATTTAATACATACTAATTAACAAAAATTATACACCAAGCATACCCAAAAAAGGACTTTACAAACAAACATTTTTTTAATAGAAAAAGAACTGCAGATACAATGATTCCATTCTTGTATTTTTTTTTCTTTTTGAATTTTCTTGTACAAGATTGTTACATAGTTACTTTATATTTTTATTTTTTATGAAAGATAATGATTGGTAGAAAGCATGATTGGCATCTCTCATGAACAAAAAGCACGTGAATGAACATACAATAGCTGAAAAAGTCATGAAAACAAACAGCTTATTAAGGTGCAGCTTTTGTTGATCTTTTTTTGAACTTAAATCAACTTTAAGACAACTGAAAGTAATCATCCTGTAGCTACATATCCCATGCCTCTATATATTATCTTTTGGTTTGAGGATGTAATCAAGAGTCCAAGCTCCAAATCTTGCATATGCTTCATTAATTACATCAAGAATATATTATATAGTAGTGTATTCATGTATATTTTGATTGTTTGTTTGTTTCTCTCATGAAATCATGCATACTTTTTGTTTTTTTTGGTTCCCACATCTATTTCTGATCCTATGAGACAGCTTAATACTGCTCTAATCGAGAATATTCACAGAAAGCGTGGGACTAACTCTCTTAAAGAGAATTTTTTACATACCCAAATAGCTATTTATGACCCTATGAGTCAGCTTAATACTGCTCTAACTGAGAATATTCACAGAAAGCGTAGAACTAGCTTCTTTAAAAAGAATTTTTTCCATACCCAAAGTTTAAACCCGAAACCGTTCAAATAGAAATAAAGTTGTTGATATCAAAAAGTCTCTTCGGTGTCCTAACCAAATTCTCTACTTGGAATAATTGAGTACGTAAATTGACATGCCACATCAAAACAGGAAACTTAATGACACTAATTAAGAACTCAAGACAAAAGTCAGATTAAAACTCAGAGAACTTAGGCAGTTGGTTAGCAACCTCAACTATGAAAAGATATTAGTTAGATATTTTTTTTTAATAACGTGTTTGATTGACACATCGTCAATTTTTAAATTTTTTTTTAAAAATTCTAGCTAATTTTAAAGAAATTCTTACAAAAAACAGTTCACTCATCGATGAAGAAGGTTCCTTTTGACTATTTCTCAGCACCGCGAGTCGAATGAATCACATATTCTAATGTAAAATAACGCAACGTGCAAAATAAAATCAATTTTCCCTGTTTTTTAATGTTTATTCAGTGAGTTTGACTAAGATATGTTTACGAAAAATTATATCTAAACATCAATTCAATCAAATTTCTCGCAATAAAAAACATATTATATCAACCATAATCATTACATGTTTTTCTCTTAAAAAAATTATCCAAACACACTTTTAACACCACATTCAATATCCCTAAAAAAATTTTTTTTTTTTACTTTTGTCATGAAGAAAATTCCCAAAAATGGATTTGTCGTCCAATTACACCCTTAATGACTTTAATTAAGAGCGATGAATATATTACTCGAGAATGAAGTAGGCTTTGGATGAATGTTCTATTTACATGTGTTTGTTAGATTTATGAATATATTGTTGGATAAAAGTGATTATATAAAGTGTGGTTTCCACCACTTTTGTGTACAAAATTCAAAAATCGTAAATATCCGAGATACTAAATGTTATTGGATAATATTAATTTACGTTCTGAGTAAATGAGTTTAGCATTTCGAATTTCTCAAATCGGACTTGTATCGAATAAAAAATTAAGTTTTAAAGTGAGGTGTTTGAAAGGATTTATCCCACATATAAAGCACAATTGAATTGAGTTTATAGGGTTGGCCCTTTGGGTCATCGCACACACGCGCTCGCACACGCACCGCCACCGCCCGCCCGGGCTCAGTTCGAGTCTGGCTTGGTCTAGGTCATGGGTCGTGGGTTTGGGCTTCACAATTAATCTTTTTGGACAAATTTTAATTGGGTCTCTCCGGAAAATCCAACAACAAGAAATCTGATTTAATTAAAAACAATTGAATTAAAAATGCTGGCCACATTTTTTTAATTCAAATTTTTTAACCTGCCTTCTAGAAGGACCATTGACTGCAGTCAACTGTCACAATATCTTATGGCAGATTTAATTTTGGTTTTTTAATTTTGACTGATTTCAATGGCTATAAAAAGGCATCTTTAGCAGTTAGAAATTCACACCAAACACATTCACAAATCCTCTCTTGTGTTCATCATCTTTTCATCTCGAGATTTCAGCAAATAATATAAGTTCGTTGTTTCCTGATATTAAAGTGGTTCAATTTTCAGAAAGTTTCTTGTTGTATCTTGGGACACGTTTTGTCAAAACCGGTACCACCTATAGTCGGGGCAATTTCGTGTTAATGATAGAGTTAATTCTCACCTAAAAAATTCCTCATCCTTTCATTGCATTTTCAGTTTGTTCGTGATTTTTGATCAACAAACTTAACATGAAAGTTGTTTTTGATTCATTCTATCCGAAATTCTGAAAATGGCTAACCGTGATGATGATGCTGCTGCTGATACCCTTGATTTCGGCCTTGGACCTGGTGCAGGCCTTGGTCTCGGCATTGGTTCCAATTCAAATGTTGGTGTTAACTTTGGCTCTGGTTCTGGTGGGGGTGTCGGGTTAGGTTCCGGTTCAGGGCTGGGTCTTGGTTCTAGTTCTGGTTCTGGCTCTGGTCCAGTCCCTCCATTTGTTTCAATGGCTAGTCTGGTTATACCGGCTCAGGTTGAAAGGCTGTCAGAGTTCAGCGGGGCTAACTTCAAGAGGTGGCAGCAAAAGATGATGTTCTACCTAACGAAATTGAACCCGACGAGGTTCTTGAGGGAGGATGTTCCCTATGCCCCGGAAGAGTCAAATGATAATCAACTGAGGGTGGCATATGATGCCTAACACAACAGTGATTTCCTTTGCAGGAATTACATACTCAGTGGATTAGACGATTCACTGTATAGCATATATCTGTATGTGAAGAATGCCAAAGACCTCTGGGAGGCACAGGACAGGAAGTACAGAGTTGAGGACTCCGGATTAAAGAAGTTCGTGGTCACGAAGTTTTGAGACTTCAAAATTGTGGGCTATAAGTCCGTAACGAGCCAAGTCCAAGAGCTTCAGATAATCATATATGAAGTTCACGCTGAAAATATGGCTCTGAGTGAAACCTTCTAGGAGCTTCTATTATAGAAAAGTTATCGGTGGAACTATTTCAAGTACTATTTGAAACATAAGAGTAAGGAGATTAGTCTAGAAGATTTGGTTGTCCGACTCAGAATTGAGGAAGACAATCAGGGGTCTGCCAAGAAGTCTCCTGTGCAGGCGATGACAAACATCGCCGAAGTTCCGGAAAGCTCCAACCGGAAGAGAAAATTCCAGGAGAAATCCAAAGAAAATTCTCAGAAAAAACAGACTGGGAAAGAGAAGTCGAAATAGGGAAAATACTGTTTCAATTGTGGCCGTCCTGGTCACTATGCTAGAGATTGCAAAGAGCCCAAGAAAAATAAGTCTCAAGGGCAAGGTTCTAGTTAAAACCAGAACAAAGGCAAACATATTCAGAACCAGGTTCACTTAGCTGTTGATGATGGACAAGGCATCAACGAAATGATCGATGACCTATCTGACAATTGGTTTTCACTGGATTTATCTGAACCCGATCTCGCCGTTGTTGTGTTCGAGACCAACCTGGTGGACAACCTAAGGAAGTGGTTCATCGACACTGGGGCTACCCACCACATTTGTTCTAACAAGGAGGCGTTCTCTAACTACTCCTCTTCTGATGGGCGGAGAATGTTTATAGGGAACTCTGCTAATTCTCCGATTCTAGGAATTGGTAAGGTAGTGCTGAAGATGACCTCCAGGAAAGAGTTGACTCTGACCGAGATGCTGCATGTTCTTGATATTTGCAAGAATCTGGTGTCAGGATCTACCTTGGTGAAAAATGGGTTTAAGCTAGTGCTTGAAGCAAATAAGTTTTCTTTTACAAAACGTGGAATCGATGTAGGAAAATGTTACCTCGAGCAGCGCCTTTCTAAAATGAATGCAATGAGTGTGATTTGCGCTGTTGTAACCTAAAATGATGATAATAAAATTATTTCTTCTACTTAATTGCCTGAGTACCCTAATTTATGGCATGTTAGACTAGAAAATATAAATTATAATACTATGCAAAAATCAATAAATTTAAATTTATTACCAACCTTCAAAGTTGATACTCAACACAAATGTGAAATATATGTTGAAGCAAAACTAGTCAAACAACAGTTTCCTTCAGTGGAAAGAAACTCCGCACCTCTAGACTTATTCACAGTGATATCTATGACTTAAAGTTTGTACAAACTAGAGGTGGAAAAAGGTATTTCATTACATTTATAGATGATTGCACAAAATATTGTTATGTGTATTTACTAAGAAGTAAAGATGAAGCGCTTGAAGCGTTTATACATTTCAAAACTGAAGTTGAAAATCAACTTAGGAAAAGGATATAATCTATCCGAAGTGATAGAGGTGGAGAATACGGAGCGCCATTTGATGAATTCTATACCAACTCTGGAATTATACATCAAACGACGACACTATATTCACCTCAATAAAATGGTGTTGTTGAACGCGGCAATCGCACTCTCAAAGAAATGATTAATGCAATGTTGATAAATTCTGAATCACCCCAAAATTTCTGAGGGGAAACGATCCTCTCCGCCAGTTACATACTTAATAAGATTCCTCACAAAAGTAGGAGTGAGACTCCAAACAAACTCTGAAAAAGTCACAAACCTTCATACAAATACCTCAAAATGTGGGGGTGTTTGGCTAAGGTAGAATTACACAAACCCAGCCAAGTTAAGATAGGGCCAAAAACTATTGACCTTCTATTCATTGGTTATGTACTTAATAGTAGCGCCTATCGATTTCTGGTACATAAATTTGAAATTTTTGAGATTCAAGAAGGTACTATCATAAAATCTAGAAATGCTTCGTTCTTTGAGGATATCTTTCCAAATAAGGAAAGAAATGAATAAGGTCCTCTTAAAAGAACACATGACGCGTCTACAAGCAATTCTAATCCCGGGGATAAAAAACCAAGGTGTAGCAAAAGGACAAGAGTTCCTAAATCGTTTTGGTCCTAACTTTGTATCAAATACATTAGAAGGTGAACGAAGGACGATTAAGGAGGCAATGTCTAGTCCAGATGCTCAACTCTGGAAAGAGGTATTAATAGTGAAATTGAGTCTATTATGCACAACCATACCTAGGAGTTGGTTGATCTTCCAAAGGGAAGTAAGCATTTAGGCTGTAAATGGATTTTGAAAAGAAAATATAAGACTTATAGATCTATTGATAAGTACAAGGCCCTTTTGGTAGTCAAAAGATACTGACAAATTGAGGGTCTTGATTTCTTTGACACTTATTCTCCGATAACGAGAATAACTTCCATACGATTATTCATCGTTATTGTCACATTGCATAACCTTGAAATACATCAAATGGATGTTAAGACTGCATTTCTAAACGGAGAATTAGATGAAGAAATTTATATGGAACAACCCGAGGGTTATGTTGCTCCTGGAAAGGAGAAAAAAGTATGTAAACTTGTAAAGTCCTTGTATGGACTTAAACAAGCGTTAAAACAGTGGCATGAAAAATTTGATAATACTATGTTGTCAAATGGTTTTAAGATAAACCAGTGTGACAAATGTGTGTATGTTAGACAAACACATAACACATATGTTGTCGTGTGTCTCTATGTCGATGACATGTTGATTATAGGTAGTAATCATGAAATTATCATGAATACTAAAGGAATGTTAAAGAAGAACTTTGACATGAAAGATATGGGGTTGACAGATGTCATATTAGAGATTAAAATCTTGAGGACATCTGAAGGAATCGTATTGTCGCAGTCTCATTATGTTGAGATAATTCTGGAAAAATTTCTTCCCAGCGACAGTGCGATTGTTAAAACGTCAATGGACATGAGCGTTCATTTACGCAAGAACTATGGCGAACCCGTATCGCAGTTAGAGTATGCTAGAGTCATTGGAAGTTTAATGTATATCATGAACTGTACCCGCCCTGATCTAGCTTACTCTATGAGTAGGTTCACGAGTAATCCTAATTTAGACTATTGGAAGGCCATGACTAGAGTTCTTAAGTACTTAAAACACACAAAGGACTTTGGATTACACTACTCAAGATATCCAGCTTTAATAGAAGGATACAATGATGCTAATTGCATATCAGACACAAATGACTCTAAGTCCACGCATGGTCTAAAATTTCGACCGAAACACCGAAATTTCGGTCAAAATTTTGGATTTCGGGGGGTTCCGAAGCGAAATCGAACCTTCGATCCATTTTGCAGAATATCTTTCGAAATTTCGACCGAAACCCGAAATTTCTGCCGAAACCCGAAATTTAAAATATTTTTGTCAAATATCCATCGAAATTTCGGCCGAAACCCGATATTTCTCGAAATATTTACCGAAACCGAAATTTCGGCCGATTTTTTTTTATATTTTTTATTTTTTTTAAATATCATATAATTAGAAAATTATAGAAAAATATATTTATACACGTAATATGGATCGAATTCACATAATATGTGTCCACCTTGGACACATAGTGGATACTCAGTGGATACAATGCCACACCAACTCTACTCATATCCTTTGCCACAGGTTTATGTTACTACTCTTGTCGAGTATGTTGTACCCATTGGGGTTCTTCAAGATTCAACACCAGAAAGATATCATCATATCACTATATGCAGTACTACCAACATTCCATGTCATGGTCGGAATATTGTCAACATGTAACTAATAGTTTTCACTTGCAATATGAAAGTAGAGGTAGGGCAGATACTAGTGATAGCGTTTCGACCCTCCTAAAAACTCGATGTGGTATTGAATAGTCACTTTTACTTAAATTTTGGTACATTTTATTTTAATGAAGTTCCTATGAAATTTGGTTATTATCTTACTATCAAATTATATTTATTTCATATTTTTCGCAACAGTTTTTAGTGATATTATTTAACAAATTCATTATCCATATATTATATATAGAATATTATTGATGTAAAAGATGCATAAGAATAATGATTAAAGTTACCCAAAATTTTATTGCAAATTTCCAAATATTTTTATAAATTTCCATGATTTCTTTAAAATCGAAACCGAAATTTTGAATATCCCCGAAATTTCGAATTTCCATTGAAATTTTTGTAAATTTACTACACCGATATCTACCCCGAAACTGATATTTAAGACCTTGAGTCCACGAGTGGGTATATTTTTACCATCGGTGGTGGTGGAGCAGTGTCATGCAATCATCTAAGTAAACTTGTATAGTCCGATCCATAATGAAATCAAAATTCATAGCTTTGGGCAAAGCTGGTGAAAAAGGCGAGTGGCTATGAAATTTCTTAGAAGATGTTTCCTGTTGGGAAAAACCGGTGCCCCCTATCTTAATTCATTGCGACTGTCAGTCGACAATTGGTATGGCGCAAAATATTATGTACAATGGTAAGTCTAGACATATTCGTCATAGACACAATACCATTAAGCAGTTGATCTCTAACGGAATAATCTCCATTGATTATGTGAAATCAAAGGAGAATATTGCAGATCCTTTGACGAAAGAATTGCCTAGAGATCAAATAGAATACCTATCAAGATGAATGAGGTTAAAGACTACAAATTAATAATGGACACAACGGTAACCTAACCATGTTGACTGGAGATTCGAAGATCTTGGTTCAATTGAACAACTAAGTTGTGAACATTTAGTGAGGCACTTAAGAGTTTAATTAATAAACTCTAAACCCATTGCCTATGATAAAGAAGTGCAACCTACAAGTTGTAGCAAAGGTTAAGCTGAGCTTTTAATGATTCCTATATTATCTAAATGAAGTAGAGTATGGTAGGATACTCTTAATTAGGAAGTCACCTAAGTAAGTGTGAGGTGTAGGCCGCCTCAACATTGAGTAAAATATAAACACTTCTAAAACCAAGAGGGGGTGTCACGGCCAAAATGGACCCAATAGTGAGAACTGAAAACTGCTGAGAGTTTTTTATGTGAATATCATTGTCTGGATTTACACGAACGTCTGGCCAATTCAAAACATCATGTTCATTGGGTAGCTTAGTAAATCTGATGATATTTCACTAGGAAATGTTCAAAGTCAAAAGTTGCCTCTTCTGATGTGATAAACTTTCAACCGAAGTCTCAAGATCATGCATTGCATTAATTTCATTCTCGCGGGGGATTGCTGGATAAAATTGATTATACAAAATGTGGTTCCCACCACTTTTGTGTACAAAATTCAAACATCGTAAGTATCTGGGATACTAAATATTATTGAATAATATTAATCTACGTTCTGAGTAGATGAGTTTAGCATTTCGAATTTATCAAATCGGACTTTTAACGAATGAGAAATTAATTGTTAAAGTGTGGTGTTTAAAAAAGTTTATAATTCCATGCCTTGAAATAAAGGGTTCGCCCTTTGGGTCATCTCACCTTTGTGACTTTTGTGGGGGATGAGGGGACCTGGTCATGGTCCGATTCACCACATGCGCGCGCGCCGCTGTCGCCTGCTCGGACTGGACCGGTTCGGGCAGGCTCGGGCTAGGTCCGAGTCGTGGGTGTGGGTTTGGGCTTGAGGCTTGAGGTGTTGTAGTGTGGGTTTGGGCTTCACAATTAATCTTTTTGGATAAATTTTAATTGGGTCTCTCTAAAAAATCCAACAACAAGAAATCTAATTTAATTAAAAACAATTGAA
Organism: Buddleja alternifolia; assembly: GCA_019426215.1. NCBI lineage: Eukaryota > Viridiplantae > Streptophyta > Magnoliopsida > Lamiales > Scrophulariaceae > Buddleja > Buddleja alternifolia. The sequence continues at coordinate 31,155,375 of CM033403.1, forward strand.
CTAAAAATGCTTGCCACATTTTTTTAATTCAAAATTTTAAACCTGCCTTCTAGACAGACCATTGACTTCAGTTAACATTCCAACAGTCACAAAATCTGTAACAACTGAAATTATTTTGCTGTTACAGATATTGTTTATGGCAGATTTAATTTTGGTTTTTAATTCTATCTAATTTCAATGGCTATAAAAAGCCATCTTCTGTAGTCAGAAATTCACACCAACACATTCACAAATCCTCTCTTGTGTTCTTGTGTTCATCATCTTCTCATCTCGAGATCTCACCAGATAATATAAGTTCGTTGTTTTTTGATATTGAAGTGGTTCAATTTTCAGAAAGTTTTTCATTGTATCTTGGGACACGTTTTGTCAAAGTCGGTATCACCTATAGTGAGAGCAATTTCGTGTTAAGGATATAGTTAATTTTCACCTCGATAATTCTTCATCCTTTCATTGCATTTTCAGTTTGTTCGTGATTTTTGATCAACATATATTGAGTGTTGATTCTGCTTTTATCCTCATTGAACTGTGTTTATGAAGCCCTAATTCTGGCTCTTAGGCTATGAACCTTTTTCTATAAATAAGAGAGAGCAGATAATAACGGCATAAATGCTTTTAGCCCGCGTTCATAATTTTGGATTCATAAAAGATGTATAGTAAGCTTTGTTAGCTTGCTTTAAAGAAGAGTGGTTTGTAAGGAGTATGGCACTCCGAATTCTAATATAATTACGATATTTTGATTGTGTCAGGAATCGAACTTTCCATAGTTTTTAAAATGAGCCGTCAAAGCAAAGAATTTTCATGATACATGAAAAAAATACTGAAATTTTAAGCATGTTATATGATAGTGAACACTCAAATATAATTAATCTCTTGAAAATCTGTTTGTCAAGCTAAATAGACACCTTTAGTTCTATATTTTGTGAACAAATTTCATAATTAAACTAGATGAGTGCACAATTTTTCAATTTTACTAGTTCAATGAATCAATATGGCTGGCATGCTTAATTATGTCCTACAAAAGACTAATTAAGCAAATTCCAAATAACATGTCCCCATTCATTACCAAATTCTAACTTTATTGATCTTAGCTTCTTGAAAAATCAAATAGATGGGTCCAAATTTTTTCATCCATATTTCGTAAATTGTCGTCAACAAAGATTCTTATTATCCGTAATTTGTGATTCACACAAACATAAAACTATTTGATGAATTGAAGGGTTACATATATATATATATATATATGGCCCACAATAATTGTTTGATTTTGATGGGGCAACAAATGTTTTTTGGACATCTTTTTTTCTTGAGTAGGTCATGATCGGTTCGGATCTTTGTGTTCTAAATGATCATTCATTTCGTATTTTATTTCATACATGCACATAACGTGTATATATATAAAAAACAGTTACAAATAATGTAAATTTTATACACATGATGTATATGTGTAAAATTAATATGATATGAAACATCATACATTTTAATATAAAGGTCCTGGTGTGAGTTATGATGTTAGGGTTTTAATATAATAGAGTTCATTGTATGTTATAATAAACTTTTTGTATTTTTATATTTTTTTATATAAACTTTTTTCTTATACTTTCTTATATATGAACTACATTGATTTTACAAAATTTTATATTTTAACATTTTTTGATGGAACTAGAGGAATAATCTTATAATCCTCCCGAATTCCATTACATGCATACATGGGACCCCTTTAAGAGTAAAAATGACATTTTATCTATTGAAATTATTTTTTTTCGTAGTTTCACTATTTTAAATTGAACTATTTAAAATGTCAATTCAATTTAAAAGAATAAAAATAGTGAACCAAAAATATCAATCACTTTTTGATCGCTCTTTTAGTCAATTGTTTGAAAATCTGCGCAAAAAAGTACACAATTGCCTAGCATTTTCAAACATGAGTTGACATATATAATATATATGTATATATATATATAAGAAAAAATTCACTTTTGGTCCCATAGATTACCCTCAAAATATTTTTAGTCTCATAGGATTTTTTTTGACACTTTTAGTCCCATATAAATAAAAAATAACACTTTTGATCCCAAACATTAAAAAATGAACGGAAAATGGCGAGTGGATCTCACTTGCCATTTAAAAAAAAGAAATTCAAAATATTAATAAAATAATTAAAAAAACCAAAAAGAAAAAGAAGATGAACAACTGTTCATCTTATTCTTCCCACCCACCCATCTCCACCGCTGTCGCCGTCGCCGCCCACCTCTAAAAAGCTCGACCTAAACTCTCCCAAAACCGACCCCCCCAACATCTCCACATTTGAAAGTCATCATTTTAGGTGGGAGTGCCGGTGATGGAGTTGGCGGCGGTGGCGGGGGGTGGTGGGGGGGTGATGTTTTGGGAAGAAGATGAACAGTCCACTACAAGAAAATTGAGTATTGGCAATGAAAATATATATCGTGGTCTATAGCGGTCTAAACTCATGGCTATTTTGGCCGTGGTAGATGTTTCATATAGCCACACTAAAGTTAACCGTGATGAAAAATAATACTAGTTATTTTAAACTCTAACTAGCCGTGGTGAAAGAAGTATTAACCTAACACTTTTTTACAATGGCTAAAAGCCATCTAAAAGTCATGGTCTTTACAATGAACAAAACATTGACCATGACTATAAACCATGGTAAATATTTTGGCCATGCTTGCAAATACCCGGCCAAAGCCGTAGCAAAACCGTGGTCAATTGGTTTTAACCTGGTAAATGGACTTTTCACCTTGGCATAATGACATGGGCAATAATCATTTTTTTTGTAGTGGTCGAAACTGTTCATCTTCTTCCCTTTTTTTTTATTTAATTAATATTTTGAATTTTTTTGATTTTCCTTTTTTTTCAGAAATCATTTGTTCCAAGAATCACGCGCCCGGTGTGCATGTGTTTCACGCGACAACTCCTATGGGATCAAAAGTGATATTTGGGACTAAAAGTATCACTTTTTGAATTCTATAGGGCTAAAAATGTTAAAAAAATCCTATAAAACTAAAAGTATAAAAGTATTTTGAGGGTAATAGACTAAAAGTAAATTTTTCCCGTAATCATCTATATATAGTTCCCTCCACCCATTCTTTTTGCTTTTATTTTTTTTCCTCCCAAGTAAAATGTGATCAAGAAATAGACACCAAATTCTACTAAAAGTTAGAGCTGGCAGACATGAAATGGTGGAACACTAATTAGATATTCGACTTTGAAAGAATTTAGGTCTAATTGGATGACATATTCATCTCGAATTTTTTTTTTTTATGACAAAAGTGAGAAAAAAATATTTTTAGAGATAAGAAATGTGGTGTTAAAAGTGTGTTTGGATGAGTATTTTTTAGAGAAAAACATGTAATGATTATGGTTGATGTGATATATTTTTTGTTGTGAGAAATTTGTTTAGATTGGTGTTTAGATATAATTTTTCATAAATATATCTACTCAAACTCATGATTTAGATATCAAAAAATAGACAAAATGGATCTTATTTTGCATGTTGTGTTATTTTGTATTAGAATATGTGATTAATTTGACTCTCAGTGTTGGGAGATAGCCGAAAAAACCCTTTTTAATCGATGGGTAAACTGTCAAATCATGAATAATAAAAAATTATTTTTTCTCCTTTTTTGCAAGAATTTCTTCAAAATTAGCTACAATTTTGAGATATTTTTCTTAAAGAAAATATCATGATATGCCAAACAAGTATATTTTTAGAGAAAAAAATCTCTAAAAAACTTTTTTTCAAAAGGAGAGGTGGTCATCCAATTAGGGCCTTAGTGATCTTATTGTCACAATTCTCAGTGGTCATTCCAAGCTTACTCCTAAGTAGTTTGGTATTGTCGAGGTCATGAATTCGAATCTTGACTGGAGCAGCCGGCTTCTGGAATTATACTTGCCCTTGGTGGTGCTGCTCTGACGAGGCTAGTATTTGCGCTGGTTATTCAATTGGTCTGATATATTTGCTGATAAACACAAAAGCCCAAATATTGAATACCGAGATTACTTTGGTCACCATCACTTGCGCCCTTTTTTTTGTTTCATCTCAGTGGTCATCTTGCTCTAATAGAAAGTAACATATATATGTCGCAATTTTGGAGAAAATATTGTATGCGGCGGCTCTACAATGAAATGATCTGTCGGAGAAAAAAAAATATCATCTTTATTATAGCATCAAAAAAATATATAGTAAATTATGAATGGATTTATTTATTTTATGTAAATGAAAAGTAAAGATTGAGCTACTGGCATAGCAATTTTATTTAGACGTAATTACAGGAAATAATGTTGCGATGAGATTTTTGTATTAATTAATTATCTATAATAACTGCTCATAAACGAGTTGATTGTATTGAGTTAGATTAATTTGTTACATCTATACTATTTGTTTCATGTGATTATACTTGTATCATAATTACGAAAGTCACTTTTCATTTCTTCTAAAATAAGGATGAAATGATTAATTACTTTAATATATTCCTTCAACATTCAAGATAAACAAAATGTACATTGTTGTTCATAATTAATTACTCTTAACAATATTAATAGTTATACAAGCAAATTAAATAAGTCAATTAATTGAGATGACATTTTTTTTTTAATAATAGGTAAGGAAAAGGCGACATTTCGAGAAATTTGATTTTTGCTTATGTTAATTAGTTATGGTGAAAAAATATCTTTGTCATGGTCAAAATTGATCGATCATTGACGTCGGAATGACAATATGAAATGTCTACCACATCCAAATTACTCTTGGATTTAAACTGCTATAGACAACAACTTCAGGTCATGATATATATTTTCATTGTCAATACTTAATTTTCTTATAATACGAAAACATGCCAACGTTATTATGTATAATTATAAAAATCTTCTCATCGATCTAGAACGATTGAGTTGTATCATATTGTAGTTAATCTTGTTGTTTAAAAGAAGAATATTTTCTTGCAAAACTTGTTAGCCTAATGGTATCAGCTTCCATTTTCATGTGGTAGGTCTTGTGTTCAATTTCAAGTTGTAACTTTTCTCTTCTTATTTGAAATCTTATAAAGTATGTATGGTCATGATTAAAAACTATCGGCTCAAGTTTATTGGGTCAAAATATCTCGTTCGTCTCGAATTAAAAAAAAAAAAAAAGAAGAATAGTTAAGCCCAACAATGAATATAAATGTACCCCAACTAAGAATAATGAGAACCAAACGAACTATTACATTTAAAACACTGTTGACATTGGATCTGGAGCTGCATTAATTGATTCCTGGAGGGTCACCATAAAGGATAAGAATTACGTCTTCCATTATTAATAGAGTGTGGTTTCAATTTGATGAAGACTTGTCCTCTTGAATTTAAGGCTAGGGCACACGAGTTGGATACCAACTACTCTTTTATTTAGCAGACTTTTGGATATTTATCTTTACTAAATGTGAGATTATTATCTAATTAAACATTGTAATTCATAGATGATTGATAGTTGCATTTAATTAATTATTGATATTTTGAATTCTTGATATAATTATTTCACCAAGAAACATTTTATAATATGTAATTAGTTTTGTGTGATTTGGAAAGTTGAAGAGTACGACTGATCAAGTGGAATTCGCTTTAGGGTAGTTCAAACGTTTTTATAGTAAGAACTATACATTGTGACAGTAATGTTAAACGTCATGCAAATAGTTCATATTTTATATTTACCATAACAAAAAACAATATTGGTGACAAAATATAAAGTGATAATATCCAAATTACTACATATGGACAATAATTTTTGCTTTTCACCAAAAATAATTTGTGACGATAATCCATTACAAGAAATCACAATTGACAATTGCGGACCCATGTTTAGCGACTATTTAGTAATAACACACATATAATAACGACTGCATTTGTTGTTATTAAGTTATTAATTATTAAATATGTGTCATTAATTATCAATAACGACAACAACTCTATTGTCATTAATTGATATGAAGGACAACTAATATACAATCCTTGTCACTATTAAATTTTTCAATATTATTGTTGTGGAAAGATGTAAATTCTTGTCGTAAAAATACTTAATTAGTGACAAATTTAACAATTGTCATTTAACATCTTGACATTAACATATTATTATTTTTAAAATTCTAAACGAAGGGGATATCCTGATCCGACAAGCCCGAGTCGATAGTTTTAATTATGGGTCATACAGACCCTATATAATACTCCAAATAAGGAGAAAAAAGTCACAACTTGTGACAATTTGAAATTGAACCCAAAATCTTTTACATGAAAGTAGAAGTTGAAACCATTAGGTTAACAAGACTTGGTAACATATTATTATTTCTAATTTCGCTATGAATCAAATAATAATAATGGACGCAAAATTGCATGGAATTAATCTTAATTGCCTATTGGTAGACACAATCACTAAAGCCTAAACCCCTAAATTGAATAATTAAGAGCTTTGTAAGTTGTAAATACGAAGATCAGAATCCTATGCTCCACAATTCTACTTATCCCCATCAGCCAAGGTACAACTCATTTAAAGCAGTATGATTAAGCAGCAGAAAAGGAGTTGTACTTCTTGCACAAAAAGCAACATCAGGGTGGGGCCCGCAGTAATTAAACACTGCAGGATTAGACAGATGTACACCAATACATACATCTTGACGTATCTCTCTCATATGACAAATCAGAGCAATCAAATTGGACAGCATAGAAAGAAAGGGTGGGGTCTCCCACAGTGAAACACTCTCGCTTTTTGATGCCATTTTCAAAATTATTAGTATTTTTTTTTTCAACTGATAAGACTAGACATTTTTATACCCAGAAATTCGTGACAGCGCCGTAGGATATTTTTTGGATAAATACAATCGTTTTTAAGTTGTTAGCTTGTCTTTGTCAGATATGTTGTTTCTAAATTTTTTGTAAAATAAATAAATTATTATTTAGGAAAAATGATTATTTAGAAATTTTTTTTAAAAAAATTTAGGAAAAAAGTAATAAACTTTTTATTTATACGCAATATATACTTGGACAATTTAATTTGCTTATCAAATTCCAAGTTAATGTAAATTTTGTTGTCTTGAATTCTTTTGTGTTTGGGAAAATTACGCGCATACCCTCTCTTTTTTTAGGTAGAAAAACGTTTAGGTAGAATCGGTTTTGATCACTTATCAGGGTCAGGGCATGCCTTCGGAACCATAGTTTATTTACAGAGCTACTTACGGATTGGCCACCAACACAATCCTCATGTCGGTATAGGGAATCGAATACAACCTTTTAAGGAGAATTGACTCGTTCTTACCAACTAAGCCAATTTGTGTTGGTGCGCATACTCTCTCATTTATTGCGTGTGATTACCAAAATTTCTGTCTTTTATTGAAAATTACCAACACACCTCATCAAGGGGATTTATTTGTAAGGTTTATAATAGTAAAATTGTAAGGTTTATGAATATAATTATCATGTCTTTCAAGCGTATGTAAGATTCCTAGGCAATGAATATGCAAAAACGAGCAAATATTATAGTTATATATGCTATATATCAAGTTAATGCGCAATATGTACATATATATATAAAAGTAGGGTAAAAAGCATTTTCCCACGCACTTTGTCCCCCAACTTAAAATTTTTTGGCACCCGACTCCCCAATTTATGTAAAATGTGACAACTCATTCCACTTGGCTGTCCTCGGCGGAATCTTTTGGAATATCCATCCGAATTAGTGTCACGAGCTACCCGCAGAACTTAGTCAGGGTTCAAACTGTACATATTATGTAATGAATGGGAGGTCGGGTGCACAAATATCATATGATAAAAGGCAAAGTGCACAATCTTTGACATGCGGGCAACACATGATACTAATTCAGACGGAATATTTCAAAAAGATTCCACCAGAGACGTTTAAATGGAGTGAAGTGCCATATTTTACACATATTAGGAGTCGAGTGCCAGAATTTTTAGATTGGGGGTAAAGTGTTATTTGCGACATAGGTTGGGGATACCTTTTACCCTAAAAATTATTTATAAAAAATGTACATATTAAAATTGCAAGAATACAACATATGCACATTAAAATTAGTGTTTATCACTCTTTGTGCGGTTGATATAGGAGACCTAGCAAGACCAAGGCCTAGTAACATTCAACTTCAATGTTGAATTTATGCATGCAACTTGCACCCACTTAAGAGCACATAGGATCCTCAACCTTGTACTATCATATGTTAAGTGGGCATGTGTAACAGTTTCATTCACTATATACTAGACACCAACTAAGCAAAGGTCATCCTCCTCTCACTCTTGATAACTAATTCACATGGTTTACATCAAACAATTTATTCATGTGTCCAAAATAGTCACAAAATAATCTTTTTCTCGTATATTTATTCTCTTAATTAATTAACATTATCGCTCAAATGAACAATCATATTGCACTATGCACTTATTAGAGCTACATTCAGACCGTTACAGGGACAAAAAATCTGTATTAATGAGGTTAATGAGCTCATTAATTCGCCTATAAATACAAGGTAAAATGTAGTTTCTGAAATCTCTATTTAATACAATCTCATTACAGTCATTATTTTATCTTTAAGAGTAATCACTAACTTGAGCGACAAATGGGCATGTTTGGAAGCCTCTCCCCGCATCCTTAACGTGTTACATGTGCAAGCCAATTCATGTGTAATTTTGAAAAATCCTTCCAAGTAGAGGTACATCGAGCATGAGGAAGATCAAGATATTTTCTTGTCCTCACTATAAATTCAAGTAGCATCACTCATATACTCTTATTTGCATCACTTTAATTCCATACTTTCAATTGAATCACTCTACGACTATACTTATTGGCAAATGTAGATAAATTCCAGCATTTTAGATGGAATTTATGGGATAATACAATATGAACATATTTAATATCCAGGTCAAAGTGATACAATTGAGAATCTATACGAGGATAAATCGGGTTTTACCCTAAACATTTGCATCTTGTAGTTGTAGGTCTTAAGTAATGCAATCGTGTGTTTTTACCATTCAGTCTAATATCCAAACAAGAATAATAATTTTGTATATTCCACGAAACTGAAATTAGTTACCAACCAAAAACGAAACTGGAATTACAATTATGAAGTCCTAAAGTCGAATCACATAAGAAATAAATTCATTTGTACATATATATATATATATATATATATATATATATAAAAGGTAATTCTATGAACACTCCTGATCTATTTTTCACCACATAAACATTTGGGGTGGGATGGTTTACACAGGGTAGGTGGGTGTGAAAACCACCCCACTCATTTTAAATATATGGTGTAAAATAGACCGAGAGTAACACTCCCAGTTCACTTTTGAATTTTCCATCAAGTCATGTACTCTACTATCTTGAAAAACAAAATGAAAGTTCCAACAACATATTTTGCCAAAATATGTAGTACTGTATAAGTGAATGTCACAACACTTTATGGAATTGGTCCCCTTGCAAAATGATCTAACTATGATATGAGGGAGTGATGAAATACACTATGTTAGCAAACAAGTACATTTCACATGCATAGTTTTGGGATACCACCAAAACAAATAATACTCACCATCTCCCCACCCCACCTCACCCTCTCTCCCTATCTCTATGTGTATATACATACATATATATACATATACATATACATATACACACAAATTTGGCGGTAGTGCCACTCTTCATTAGTGCATGGACCCAATGTTTTCAATCCAATTCATGAAATTTGTACCCCACCCCACATAGCCCTCCATAATTTCAATCAATAGTTGGAAGACAATTCAATAATGTCAATGGCCACCACCACATACCCAATTGGACATTTCCTTCTAAAGAAAATAGTGGTAATATGTTTGTTTCTTTTAAGCTCACTACAACTAATTAAACAATGTCTATTAGTGTTATTCTTGGATGCATTGTGAGCAATACGCTCAGTGATTAGTACTAAAAAAATCAACAATTAGAGTTCTTGGATGCTTTTTTGTGTTATTTTGAAAAAAAAAAACAATATTTAGAGTATATTTATATATGTTTGATGTAGAAAGCCATGAGTTCACTTTTTGAATAGTAAGAGTTGACAAGAATCTTAATAAGATCTTGTAATTTCTTATCCCAAACTGATGTATCTTACGAGTATATTATGTATTGAGAAATTGTTCCTTTGACAAGAAAAAGTATAGTAGAATAAAACTTTAAACGTGGAGGTGTAGTTGCAAGTTTTTTTAAGTAATTGGGCATTCAAGGGCTATTTGGTTCTTGAATGTTAATTAGTAAAAATAGATAATATTTTTCACGCTTTAAATATGGCATGTTATTCGTATATGAAGTTTAGTTCAATTTGCGTAGTTGATATTCCAAGACTACCCGCCATTGTGAGCGAAGCCGACGATTTACTTTCACAATAGTTATTAGTTAATTATAGTTGTTGACATTAAATGTAACGACAAATATAAACTGTTTACTAAAAAGGTGCAATAATATAGTACAATCCTACTTATTTTTGAATTTTTTTTCTTTTCCTCAACATGTACTAGAATGGATAGAGCATGCCTTATATGAATTGCAAAATTCATTGATCCACAAATCTCGAATCAGGCTTGTCTATACCATAGCAACTATATAAGTATACACACCTCAAATGTATGGAGTGGTGATGCTCCGAGAAGAAACATAAGAGAGAATGCTCTGAGTAATCTAGGAGAAAAGTATCTAATATATGTTGTAATATCTAAATAGATACAAATTTATATTTGAGAAAATTACCTACAGACCCCTCATGTTATGATCAATTATAATCAATTACTGAAAACCCCTTCACCTTTTGAAAATTACATAAAGTCCCCCTTATTTAAGACATTCTTACAATTACATTCCCTGTATTTTTAAAAATTCTTATAATTTCAACCCTTGTAAATCTTACAAATAAAAATTCTTATAATTTCAACCCTTGTAAATCTTACAAATAGACTCATTGAGGGTCTTATTATAATTTTACCATAAGTCAAGAAAATTTTGATAATTAGCACTAAAGTGAAGGAATGTACATATAATTCACGCTTTATCGTCAAGATGTCAATCGGGTCAAGGGTCCAAATTCGCGGTCAATTTCCAACACAAACAAATAAAGGAGACATACTCTGCATCACTTTCATTAAGTTTCTTGTACAAAGGACCTAACAAATTGAATGACAGGGCCAAAACAAACTAAATTCGAGTCAAAAGGATAGAAGTTGAATCACAAGAAAGGGGGAAACTTGGTAAATAAATTAGGAGAAAAGGGGGCACGAAGATATATGTGTGACAATTGGGAAACTTAGAGAATATAAATACGAAATAAGCTTAAATTTAAATAAGTGATAAATGGGAGAGAAATGGGCAAGAGAGATGGGCTATATTTTTCTTAAATCCCATTCTCTTTCATTTTATTTCTGTTTTCAAAATATAAACATTATATAAACATTCCTCATCAGAAAAACCACCACCATTCCCCACATACATCTCCATTGTCTAAAAGCTTTTAAATATATTATCATTCTATCAAATACTCCCTATCATGAAACACTAATCTAAACTTAGGATTCAAAGGGGTGGGCAAAAGAAAATTAAAATAAAAATTTAAAAGTGAAACCAGTTCCATGTATCTTATGGCACCAATACTATTAAATTTATGTTAAATCCGGGTCGGGTCGGGTCGGGTCGGAGCACTTGCATCATCAATCGATCTCACATCACGGTACAACTCGAAGTATTCTCATCACTGAACATAGAGTACTGATCAGCCCGTTCACCCGGAGGAGCAGGGTACGGGTAAGGCGGGTAGGGCGGCATGTAATTCACAGCGGGTGGTGGGCGGGCGTACATCATCGGCTGAAACCTCTCATTACCATTGGCCCGTTGCTGGTTCATCATCATCGCTGCAAGTTGTTGCTGATGGTAAGGGTTCCCAGCCATGTGCTCGGGACCCGCACCGGGGTAGAACCCCGGACCACCACCACCACCACCGACGGCACCGCCGCCGGAGCCACCTCCACCGCCGCCATTCATGGCCGGAAGGCCTTGAACCGCTGCAAGACTGTTCATTTGGGACATCTGCATATTACCCATATTACCCATTGGGCCCATCGGCATATTCCCCATCGGGCCCGGGGCAGGGCCTACACCACCATTCATTGCCATCATATTAGGCATGCCATGAGGCCCATTATTCATTCCACCTCCTTTCTTAGCCCCATTAGCCATAATATTGTTCATATTCGGCGCCCCACCGCCGCCACCTCCACCGCCACCATTCTTGTTCTGACCACCATTTTGCGGTGGTGGGCCACCACCTCCACCATTCTTGCCACCCTTTCCACCACCTTGATTCTGATTTTGGTTCCCACCATTGTTATTCCCATTACCACCTTTCTTGCCACCATTAGCACCACCGGAATTAATCTGAACCGGGATTTGAGCCGCACCACCACCTCCGCCTTTCTTCGCATTCCCGGCGACATTTCCACCATTGTTACCGCCATTAGGACCACCACCCTTCATGAGCTGTTGAAAGTGCTGGCTATTCATCATGTTAGGAGGCATTTGTGAGCCACCACCGCCCATCATGGGCTTCATCTTATTCACAGGGGCCTCATCCATTTCATCATCAAACTCATCGTCATCGAATTCATCATCATCATAGTCATCATCGTCATAGTCCTCATCATCGGTCAGACCCTCATCCTCGGGCACGTTGAACTTGACCGACTTCTGGTTCGGGTCCTTACCATTGGCCACGGGCATTTTCATGTCCTTCATAAACTGTGGGGGCATTTTCAGATCCTGAAACCCTTTCATCTGCTGCAGCTGTTGAAGCTGCTGAAGTTGCTGCTGAAGCTGTGGGTTTTGACCATTTTGCCCCTGTGGCTGCCCACCACCTTTAGGCTGGTTGTTACCGCCCCCGCCCCCGCCACCGCCACCGCCCTTTTGACCATTTTGACCCTGGCCCTTGTTATTACCACCTTTGCCATTGTCAATTTGCAGATTCTTCATCTGATTGTTGAGCTGGTTAGGGTTATTGTTGGGCTTAGGGGCACCCCATATCTCTGCATGTTTACCACTCTTTGTAAGCTTTTTAATTAGTGTTGCTGCATCAACATTGCCTGATACTGTCACCTTCCCCTGCTCTGAATCTATACTTATCTTGTACACACCTACATAAAAAGATTCAATTTTTTTTATATGGCCAATTATGAGAAATTAAACCCAAATTGAACCCCACAAAATTTATGTGAAAAATAAAATAAATTACACCATAGTACAAATAATTTATTGAAAAAATAAAAATCATACCTTCAATCTTCTGCAAGATTTTCTTAACTTTATGCTTACAGCCATCACAGTGTATATTGACTTTGAGGACACAAGTCTGCATGAACAAGCAAAAAGCCAGAGAACATAAAAACAGGGTAAAGTTCACAACTTTATCACTTCCACATCCATAAACATGAAATTAAATTAACACCCCCCCCCCCCCCCCCCAAAAAAAAAATCACCCCTAAAAAAAGTGAAATAAAAAATGAAATACATATCTTTAATTGAATTAATTACACTCCCAGAAAGTACAAAATAAAGAGACAAAAACCCAGAAAATAATGCCATTAAAACACCTTGAGTTCATTACAAGCAAAAACCCATAAAGCCAAAATGCACACACTCACACACACATATACACACGCATATATACATACATATATATATATATCAACTACTAGACGAATGAGTGAGAGAATAAGTTACCTGGATCTTCAAGAACTCTTCTTTACTCATCTTTAGCCACTCAAAATGCAACAAACAAATGTAATGGGGTGGGATTAAACAGTGTAGATCTGAACCAAACAACAACAAAAAGAAATACAAACACAAATAGTATTACAATCTCTCTGAAATAATCTCACAGACAGAAAACAAGAAATGAAGTTTAATGGCGGTGGGTGAACAACATTAAAACTTCTCTGCTTAGCTCTGTTTTTTCCTCTATTTCAGAGTTAGAGAGAGAGAGAGAGAGAGAGAGAGAGAGAATTACTAAACAAACAAAGTGCAGACTGGCACAGAAGGGTGTCACACTCTCACTCCCTTGGTAATGGGGCTTTATTTATGGGTTATTTTTCTTAAATAAAACTATATAATAAAATATTAAATTAAATTTTGTGTTTTTTTTCTCAAACTTACATAACAATGGAGATAATTATATCATCTTATTATAGTGTTTATATGTTGTGACGAGGCTTTTAGGCAATGTGGCTTGGCTATATATAGAGTTTGAGTTACATGGCTTGGCTTGACTATTGTGTGTGGTCAAATAAGTCACAAATATTAACTATGGTAAGTTGAAAGCAAAATCTGATGAAAATATACATTTATTACCATCAGATGTGAAGTCAGATTTCCTCCATCTTAAAATTAGGTTGGTACAATTAATTTTACTCATTCATTATTAACTTAATCACAATAATATTACACTGCAGTTTGCTACAATTGGCCATCATATTATACATATACCAACATTCATCTTTAATCTCTCAGATTTTTTTGATGGATTTTTTATTGATTGACGCGATTTAGTCAGAACCATGGAATAGTCACAGGCAACGTAATTACATTCGTCTTGTGATTGACCTATTTTTTTTCAAAAAAAAAAAGAAACTTTGGCGGATTACAGATAAAGGGTTCAGATTATAAGCATGGGATAAAATCTAGAGTAAATGTTGGCTGGAATTTTATGTAATTGACTTAAGGATTTTGTAGATAAAGCATTTAAATTATAATGATGGGATGAATACGAAATTAAATTTAAGTCGAAATCTCAAGAATTTCGTAATTTTATTTTAAATTTTGGTAATAAGAAGAGATTTTTGGGGATTATGGTGATTAGATATTGTCGAGGAGGAAATTGCATTGAATTCGACATGCTCCATTGGGTCTTGGATGATATACGTCATTATCCCGTCATAATTAGGGTAAATGCTTTCCTGGGAGGAGACAAAAATCAGAAATTATTACATATAAAAATTCTTAAGGACATTTTTCTTAATTTTTATCACAAGTTAAATGAATAAATACTCATTGAAACAAAAGAATAATCAATAAATTCATGTTTGGTTGCGAAAATGGAAGAAAAATATCAATAAGACCATGAATAAAGTAAAAATAGTACAATTTTAATGTTATAATGCCATATAACACATATGGTTATCAATGTTTTGTAATTCAGATATGTTTATCTCTATACATGTTATGAAACGAAAGATGGGTTTAAGGAAATCAATTTTCAAATAATATAACATAAACGTATACTCTTTATTAAATAGTAATGAACATATAATATAACTATTAGTCCAATATAATAATAAAAAAGATCTTGTATTATTTCAAGATGGAGATCGAGATCATTCATTGGCTCTTACTTACCTGATAACGCCTTAAATAAATTGTATATAGTCCTTCCTCGTTTGAATTCATGTCTATAAACTCAATATTTTCCATGTTGTTTGCACGAACTTCATAACGAATTTTTTTATTATGTAGGGTATGCTTTTTCTCGAAGACAAAACTAAAATTTCAATTTAAGTGATTAAAGAAGATTAGGTTGAAAATGTAGTATTCAAACAAAAATACAAAGGAGAAAGAATGTGCTTCATTAAAAAAAAAAATATACACGCAATATTGATACTTACTTCGAAACCTAGGAGGAGACGACCTTCATCGGCCCCCTCTCGGTGATATATATATATATATATATATATATAACACAAAAACAATAATGAAAATGATGTGTACGTGATACATTGTACAAAATTGCAACAATCTCAGACTTTTTCTTTTTAAGTATTTTCCGCTTAAAGTAAAATAAGTTAGCGCTAGCGGTGAAATTTAAAAAGAAGTTCAAAATATAAAACAAATATTATGTAGTAACATAAACCGCTATTATAATTATATAGTGATATAAAAGGACAAAAATTACAAATAAGATTGGGATTTTTTTTTCTTTTTAAGTAAATTCTCGAAATAAAATATGTTAATATTATAAGAATTCGATACAATTAAATGAATATTTTGAAGTAGAGCACATTATATAGTACCATAAACCTACACAAATCATTATAACCTCTGATTTCGTATTAAATACTAATTTCCGTGGAAAAAGAGTCATGTAAGTTATAACGTTTCGACTAGATTTTCTAAATCTAGTCTTAACGTTTCGACTAGATTTTCTAAATCATCATAATCTCTGACTTCGTATTAAATACTAATTTCCGTGAAAAAAAGTGTAAGTTATAACGTCTCAACTATGATAATCAATAATGTGTGTCGCTATACTCCGGAGGTCTTTTATCTATAGTTTCCATCATTTTACTTCAATTTGTTCACTATTTGGAGCACCAGCATTGGTGTACTAAGAGCTAATATCTATATTCTCTTCAGTTATACCAAAAATGATGAAGTCGAAGAGAATCAGAATATTATTTACCAAAACTTGTAATATAAGAATTTTGCTTTATAAAAAAATGGCCTTTCCCCTACTACAATTGCTGAAGTTTATTTTAGGGCAAAATACAGTTCGCCCCCCTGAATTATACCTATTGTAACAAATACCCGCTGAACTGTAGAAAAATGTATTTACCCCCTTTTAACTTATGAAATTGCCTTAACTACCCCTTGGTCGTTATTGTTATTCTTATTTTTTTTCATTTCTCCAACATTTTATTCTTTTTCACAATTTTTTCATTACTTAAATTAGTTAAAATTTATTCTATACATCAAGATTAATTAATTAAAATAATGATCGGAAACATTTTTAGCATTAACTTTAATTAAGTCAATGACAACATATTATATTAATATTTGACAAAATTTAAGTAATGCATTGTCACAAAATTGAATTATCCAAACTACTTTAATATTTTTATGTATATGTTGACAACATACACACACACATATAAATATACATATATATACATATATATATATATAAGTATGTGTGTATGTTTAATACTCTAGTTTACTATAATATATGTCTGGGATAATTTAGTTCAAATACACCATATTTTGACAATATATGTGTATTTTAATACGCTAGTTCACTACGATATATATTTGCAATTAGTAGATTAGAGTATTAAAGATACATAAATATACATATATTGTCTAAATATACATAAAAGGTATTAAATATCTATTTGGAATGATTTAATTTTGTGTTGATGCATAATATAATGTGTTGTTACTAAATGAATCTAATGGTAGTACTATACTTTTAATTATTATCTGAAGTACTTAAAATTGACGTAGTGGGTAAGTTTAACCGATTTATGTACAATAAGAATGTGAAGAATAAAATAAAAATAGTTGATATATGAAAAGATAAAAGGAGAAATAATGGTTAAGGGTAATTTAGACAATTTCGTACTATAGAAGGGGGTAAATATATATATATTTTTTTGAAGAAGGGGTAAATATATTTTTGTGTAGTTCAAGTGGGGATTTGGTACGATGGCTATAGTTCAGGGGGGTAGAGTGTATTCTACCCTTTATTTTACTATCAATCTATCGTTCATCGTAGTATCCATTCTACTATTTTTATTTTATTTACTATAAAATATAGAATAAACTTTGAAGCCAGTATTTATATATATATAGATATATATATATTGTTAAAACAAATTATTGGTTAATAATTGTTAAAAAAGGCAAAAGAAAAATGGAGAAATGTTAATATTAAGTTTGGACTCGCATTAGTTTTCATAATTTGTTATTTTTTTCTATGTATCAAGTCTCTTTTGTAATTTGAAGTTTTCAAGAAATTTCTTTTTATGCAAGGAGAATTATGTTGACCTATGTGCAAGCATAGAAAGCAAAACTAAAGCAGATATATCATCATAATTGTTGCATTTGAGTTGTTGTGGAATCATAAAACAACACTCTTTTGATGAATTTTGTTTATTAGTACAAACTTTTAAAACATCAAGTAACAATAACTAGTATAAAAATGGTATTAACATCTTGCTAAAATTGCAAGAACTGTTGATTTATTTGATAAAAATCTCATAATATTATTTTCTTACGTCCACATTTGATGGAGAGTATGTATATATTATGTGGGCTAATTAATTGAAAAATGAAATCTAAAATGATTAGGATACCAAGTTCAGTATATAAAGAACATAATATCGAATAATAATCAAAATATCATTTCTTCAGTTAGAATTGCATGATAATGTCTCCTCCATTTAATACTAATCCTACTTGTCTTCAACTACTTTGGTGTATGCTCTTTTGATTCAAGATAATTCCTTACGCAATATGAGTTTATTTGCAAAGGCTAATCGATGGCGTTGACAATTGTAAAAGATTTATTAAACAATTCTAAGTTAAAAAAACAAAAACAAAATACTTTGTGCCGTACCATCATGTGCAAATGTAGGTTTTCGTATAAATAACATTCTTAGTTAGCATAAAGATATCTTCTAACGTTATTCAACTTTCAGAGAAAAATAACTTATAAGACATTCCATGCACGAGTCCATAAGTTTAGTGCACTTAATGAATTATAATAATATTTTTCTCACATTTTTTGTTTATAACCAATAAAAATGCAATAAAAACATTATATGGGAAGGTGAAATGACGAAATAAATAAAACCCCTAGCATTAGATGCATATTTTTACTAGCTAGTACCTTTTTTAGATACCATTGCTTTTAGTCAAAATAAAAAAACCTTCTCGTTATTAAACCTAATTCATTTTTGTGGGGAAAAAAATTAAGTATAAATTAATTTGGTGCAAGTAATCAATATTATGATGTTGATTATTCATATATTTAATCAAAACATACACGTAGAGAAGTACTTATCTAGTTGGCAATTACTGCTTACAATATGCAAATGCTATTGAAAAATCATGTCAAAGAATATAATATTACACATTAGAACATTGGAACGACCTATCCCTGTTTTCAGTTTTATACATTTCATTATATGAAAAAATCAAAAAAATACAATCAATTTCCTCTCCAATACCTCCCCCCCTCTTATACCAAACTACCAAAACGTAGCTAAAAAAAACGCCGAGGGAAGAATAGATTGCCCTATGCTAATATTGATGTTATTAATATTGGCTACAAACGTTGTGTAACATTAAATATATGTTGTACTTATTTATTTATTTGATCTTTTTATGTATTTGAAGTACTAATTAAAATGTCAGCAACTCTTAATAAAAACAAATGAAGATAATTAATATTATCATATGCTAAAACATTGTAGATCGCTACTAACTTGCAACAAAAACTCGAAAATGTTGTTAATGAACAATTTGAATATTGAAATTAATATACTGTCATGGTTCCGTACATAAATTCCTAATTCTTCCTTTATTAATTTCACCAAACCTCAACTTTGTTAAACTTTACAAAAAATTGTATCTACATTCTTAGACTCGACTAATTTTGCTTGCTGAACATCTTTAGTCTAAAACATTTGGGAACATGGATATCGAGATATATATTGAATGCGAAGTTACATATGATAATTACTGTGATATTTGAATATGCTTGATGGATACTTTTGCTGAATTTTAAAAACAATTTGTTTTTACTGCCATTGTGATATATGAATGAATCTAAGTGAGTGCATGGAAAGTATGATGTAGACGAGTATGTAAATTTTGATGGAGTTTTCGATCCTACTTAATCCATCATCCATTTACCTATTCATCGTAAGTTAGTCAGTAACATTTAGTATACAAACATGCAGATGCAGAGCGTGCACATAATTGTTGGGATGCTAAACATGGTCATATCTTCAAATATCCGATTATATAATTAAGATCCTAAGAAGACAATTATTCTTAATTATTTAATATATTTAGAGCAATTGCTCCATCTAACATGAGATCGTATTAATGCATTATTCAGGATGGAAAGATGTAGTAACATGAAAGTAGAGCATGCATGTCAAAAGAGTTATTTAATTTTGTAATATAATGTCAAAAGAGAGGAAGAAAAGGATGTATAAAAATATAAATTCCTAGTTTTTTCTTTTTTTGATAATTATAAATTCCTAGTTGAGTATTCACAATAAGGTGGAGTGAATATGAGCTGAAAACCATTTCAATAATATTGTTGGGATAAAGTAGAACCTTAAAAATATCATGATGGATATTTATTGATAGAAAATTCATACTTCAAAATAATTATAAAAATTGAATGCTAAAATAACGTCAAATTTTTGGAATGTAACAAGAATTCCAAACCTCTCTACTTGCATTTTGCTTTGTACGTTATCACTACATACGACTTTCGTTTTATGTTCCATTGGTTATCTTTGAATAAATTTTTAGGGATAATTTTGTATAGAAAAAGAGTTACAAATTTTGGGTTTAAAAAAATATATTAATAGATGCTACTTGATGGTTTTTAACTCCATTTTTCTATATAACATAAACCCTCTACAAAAAACCACTATTTCAATGTAAAATAAACAATCGCCCTGTTCTCTTATTTTTTTAAATGAATACGGATAAAACAATTGAAAGCCATAAATAACTTCGACCACTTCTATTTCAAGTTATACCTTTGTCTTGTATGAGATAAAAGAGTAAAACATACATATTCTTACTTCATAAAAAATGGGCTAGATACCAAATGACCCTTAACTATATTCACTGTCTCATATAAACTCTTGAACTAATAACGTACCAAATTGGTTCTTCGATCAAATTTTGTAGCCATTTTTTTTATGATTGTTATATTATATTCCTAAATTTTTCCTCTACCGTTTTGTATATATGTGGCTTGATTTGATGCCAAATTCCAACAACTTCTCACCATTCAACCAATAAAGTTCCACCTTTATTTCTTTACTAAAATTTGTCAGTCGACTTTTTATTCATTTTTTTCACTTGGTGTTTTTTCTTGGTTTAAACACCATTTTTTCACTTGATTTTTTTAATTTAAATTTCCTTTCAATTTGTTTTTTACTCGATTTATCACACAATTTTTTCACTTACTCGATATTAATGCAAAAATATTATACTTATAGTAAACTATACATGATATAATTTTCTTACTAATATTATTTTTTTGTTAAATATTTATTATATAGTAAAAGATTAGGTGTGTACCATATGCCCCCATAATATTTTATTTTAATCATTAATTTTGGGCTAAGGTTGCGACTAGCTAAATAAAAGAATGTATTGCTCTAGATATATGTGCACACAGAATTATTATTGGTAGCTAAATATTTTTGCACTAATATCATGTTTGTGTGAGATAATTACTCGATATTATATCAAAATATGTAATTTTATTTGTTTGGCGCGAGAAGTATTTATTAGTAAATATGTGTACTTAAATTTCCTTAAAAGTCATTATTAAAAAAATATAAAGAAAATTATTTACTCTTACAAATAAAACAACCACAGTCCATGTGGATAGGGGTAAAATTAGTACTTAAACAAAGTGACATATTGCTATCAAATATAAGTTTGACCGAGGGACTAATTTGGTACGTTGTGTAGTTCAGGGGGGCACATACGTAATACGATATTGAGTATAGTTTAGGAGCATTTTGTATTTAGCCCTAAAAATTTAAATGCTTATAGCTAGGCGATACCCTTTTACTTAACATTTAATTATCAATTTTCTTATTATTATTTTGACACATATAGAAAACAATAATAGAAACAATTAATTTGAGATTGAGGTAAACATGAATTTTTCTAACTTATATAGAACAAATCATCGAAGAAGAAACATAGTCTTGATAGATTACAAAGATTCCTCTTTTATTCGCCTTAGTAAACAAAGCAATTTATATCTGAGATCCTTGAGTGATTCTCTACAATTTTAAAAATGACCAAATATCCTTCACCTCTTGGGTAAATTATTTGACTAAATTGTGTAAAAGAAATTAAAAACATCGAACCCAATAATCAAAATAAGTATACATATACATATATAGTCAGGGATGGAGCTAGGATTTTTAGCTAGGCGAGATAGCTATATATTTTTTTTGCCAAATAGACGAAGGATTGAAGAGGGGTGGCCCCTCGGTACGGTACACTATATTTATAGGGGAAAATCTAATAAGGAATTAGGTTTAATTACAATAAATTTGAATAATATAGAGGATAATTATGTCATTGAGGGGGGGCGAAAATAGATATTTTGAAATTTTTATAGGTAGTAATGAAAAAAAAATTTGAGGGGGGTGGGGCGAAAATGGATATTTTGAAAATTTTATGGGTAGTAATAATAATAAAAATGAGGGGCCATGGCATCCACTAGCCCCCCTCCCTTCGTCCCTGTATATAGCGTTAGTTAGTTTCTTCACGGCCTAGAATTTTTTTAACCATTAAAGGCAAATATTTCGCCTAAATGATGAAGAATAGAATCAATTAAGATAGCAAATTTTCTCACGAGAGGCAAATATTTCTCCTCAATTGTTGACTTGCATTAAGTTGCTTTTATTTTTTTACTACATTTGAAAATTCATGCACCCAAGAGCAATGCAGAAAGTCATTTTGAAATGATCCTTCTTTTGACTGAATGGAGCACTTTGTGCTAAATTATTCTGAAAAGTTTATTTACCTCTTATGTCTATTGGAAATAATTATAATTTACCTCTTTATTACTTTTTTTTTTTTTTTTGAAGAAACCTCTTTATTACTTACATAATAACTAAACAACACCTAACAATGTACCTAGATTTTGCATTCTAACATATAGAAATTGTGTCCCAACTGCACTCATGTACCTAGATTGTTAGACGATGAAGTGCATTTTCAATGTCTCATGTAGAGAAACTTGTCATCTTAATTATACTCTAATTTGTTAATGAGTACAATTCAAATAGTTTGTTACACAAACCATACAGGTGATTTCATGCTACATAGATTGATTCAGGATATGTGTATGTATATACAGTCGATGGTTTATGAAGAGCAAAAAAATGAAAAATGAGTTTTCTCTCTCTCCTCATCCGACTAAGGGTGTAAGGTGAGCCGAGCCGGCTCATGAGCATGGTCAGCCAGCTCGACTGAAGCTCAGCTCGAGCTCCAGCTATTTCGAGCTCGAGTCGAGCTTATCGAGCTCGAGTCGAGCTTTTCGAGCTCGAACTTTTTCGTGAGTCGAGCTCGAGCTCACTTATAGTTATCATATGCTCGTGAACCGACTCGTGAGCTTTTATTATTATTTTTTATTAATTTTTAATATATGACTAAAAATATTCGAATTTCATAAAAATAATACTTTCAATTTTATATACAGCATATTTTAATAATACTTTTTTTTAATTTTGTTTAAATCGTGAAAAACAACAACAATTATAAGATTACATATTTTAGTTGATATGATATACTTTTCTATAAAATAATTTAATGAAATCATATTTTCACGACACCCTTCTCTATTTTCTAAATACTTATTGAATATAAGATATTTAATCATTATTTATTTTAATAATACTTATTGTTTATCTGAATAATGTATACTATACATTATTAACTAAGCAAAAAAGCAAAATATATTTTATTTTATTTTATTTTCTAAAAACAAAAAAATAATAATTAAACTAATTTTTACTTCGAGCTCGAGCTCGAGCTCGAGCTCGGCTCATCTACTTCGAGCTTGAACTCGAGCCCTAGAAAATGAAGCTCGTTGAGTTTGAGCTCGAGCTCAAAAAAGTATAATCGAGCTCGAGCTCGAGCCTGAAAATTTCATCAGACTCGGCTCGAACTCGGCTCGTTTACAGCCTACATCCGACATGTATTGTATATTTAGTCGTGAAGCAAGAGATTAATGTCCATTTAACAAAATGATTTAAACTATACTAAATGTCCTTCTTTGCTTTTTTTTTTTTTTTTTAAAGACGTTGAGAGTGTAATAGCCTAATTTGATAGTCACTTCATCTCACAAAAATGCATTTTGTAAGAACTTTTTTTTCCCCAAAACGCATCTCTGTTTGGCCTTTATCGAACTTTATTTCTTGATTGAGTCGGTTATATGATAAATGTAACTAATATCAAATAATCAACTAAAAACTACTAAGAACTAGAGAAAGATCAAGATGTTGATAGGAGTAGAACCAAAGACCTCTAATATCTTGGGGCCCTAACTTCCAGTAGAACTAGGCTTTATCGGCGTTTAAACTTTTTTTTGTGACTCCTATTTTCACCTATATTTGCAAGATTTGGAAAAGATAGTCAATTTTCAAGGAAAAAACAAAAAGAAATAGTTAGGGAAAGTGTTTTATTATTCATGATTAGACACATCACATTTTTATTTTCTCAAAAACCTCAATTCTTGAAAGGTCTTCACCGGCAATATCTCAACATAGGGTGTTAAGTCAATCAATACATATTATGATCCGAAACTACTAAATGTACGAAATAAGATACTATAATTTGCCTATATTTTGCTGCTTAAATCGATGATTTGAGTGAAATTAATTTATGAGAATGATATGCAAATAACGTTACAAAGAAATTACCACAAAACAACAAAACATGCAAACACATAAGTTACATAAAAGATATTTACATAGACAATCCTCATACAAAACTAAGCATCAAATCAGTCGTCATTGTTACACTTTAACTTTTAAAAAAGTAAAATTCACTCCAAACACATTTCAAGTATGATTTCTATGAGACGGATTATTCATCCAATCGAAGCTCAACTCTTCTTGAAAAACATGATAAACATAGTCTCATTAACTCAATAATAGCCGTCAAGAGGATAACAATTTGGAAGACCATAAAAAAGAGTTCGTAATTTTTCAATTAATGTCATCGTGTGTGTGATCCTATTTTACTCTGCCCTTAACAATTAAAATAATCCAAAGATGGAGGGCAAATAAGTAAACTTTCTAGACTTATTTTCTCTAACTTTGCACCATTCTTTTTAAGCTAATAAGTGTTGTCGTTCTTAAAAGCCTAAACCATGATGAAACCCTTGTGCCTTTGTCCTTGCACTTTCTACATTTTTAGTTTGAAATTAGCGAACTCTGTAAGGCCTATGGGACTCCTTTAGCCTTAAAGGAAATGTGAAATGACTTCAAAAGAAACTCCAAACAACCACTCCTTCCCCTATAATAATGCATTTCCTACTTTTGGATGCTACTCATAAAATTTTAATATTGGAGTATTGTTAAGGATTTTGCTTAAATTTAATGTTGTTTTTACTTTTGCTTATTACTCACTCAAAAGACTGAGATCTCAATCCTTAAGATTTGCCGGTTATTTATTTTGTTCCTTTGCTTTTACCCACCCGTGAAAAAAGGAGAATTTTGTCATATGAGATAATGAAAGTGTAATGGACAAAAATACCCCTTGGTCTTGGCATGCGTGAGTCGCGCTTTAGTTGGCCAAAGGAAATTGATCGGAAATTGGTGTTTAGGGATCATAGTGATACATATTTTATAGTATAAGGACGAATGTGTCACTTTTATTAGTTGAGTGACCAAAGTGACACAAACCAAAAATCAGAGGGACTATAGATGTCATTATTTCCAATATAAAATACACGGACCTCCCTTGCCTAACAGTAAGGGGGTCTTTTACAAGGCATAGACCCGCGTTTAAGCCACATCATTTCGAGGGGCATAGTACGAATTCATCCTCAGAACGCAAAAAGAATTCATTCATTGTGGAAAAAAATAATCGAATCTTTTATTTTTCTCAAATTAGAATATTAAATAAGTTATCGTCTTCTATTAGTTTTGTGAACGAACATAAATGATACATTTATGTTAATCTATGGAAATGGTGTGGTAATTTATAAATTTGTTCATTTTGTTGTGGTGTTTAATTACGTTAGGAAAATATTAATAATACTTATTTTCCCCCAAAACAATATAATAACATTTTTTCACAAGAAGTCATTCCACAATGAATACTTTTCTTGCATTGTAAATTGAGCAATAGTCATGCTAAACATAATTGTGCATATCCACGGGTGTACGGATGTGTTTGTACCAAGAAATATCAGGAGAGATTATATTATCTTTAGTTCTTTTCCTATATGATTCAAATCTATATACTCTTTTGAGTTGACTAATATGCTCTATTTAAGAACAGTACTAGGTTATCAACAATCCTTAACTAATCAAGTCGGGCGAATAATGTATTATCAATTTTGTTTAGCTTTATTTGTTTGAAAAGTTGTCTTTGAGTTTGATTCCATTATTAAATAAATCGGGCTCAAAAGAGTTTTAATCAAGTTGAAGTTCGAATAGTTTAATCCCTTTATACATATATAATTATTGTTAAATGACATAGGGCTTGACACCTGGGCTTCCGTTTTTATTGTATACACGTTCGAACGTGGGTTATAAATATTTGAACGTGCGCGTAAGCTTTTGGTAGATGTTGATTATCTTCGGCGTGACAAGGTAGTAACTTATGCACTTACTTTGTATTTCTTTTTATTTTTATTTAATGCAATTGAACTTTCAAAATAAAAAAAATATTCTTTAACCGACTCAAGCCCGCTTTAAATGTTATCGAACAAAGAATGTGTTCAAAGCAAACTTTATTATTTTAATGACTTGAGCTTCAACCCCCAATCACTGATTGAGTATCGAGTTTTTTGATTTAATTCCATCCCCCCGTCCAACAAAAAAACACAAAAATAGTCAAATAAACATTTATCATACGAACGTTCTTAGAGATGCTTAATATTGACAGAGTCTTAGCATTACTGATAATATAATCTGAATCGTATATGACCCTCTATTGCACATTGGTGTCATATTCATGTGACGTTGAACGCAGAGACGGAGCCAGGGAGGGCTGGTAGGGGCACCCGCCCCCTCAACTTTGAGAATTTTTTTTGCCTCTAAAAACTTTTGATATTTTAAATTTGCCCCCCCAAAGTCTAAAAATATCAAGTTTTCTCCCTTTTTTTTTTGTATTCGACCCCCCCACCCCAAAATAAAAACAAAAAAAAAAAGCCCCAAATCCTGGTTCCGTCTTTGGTTGAACGACATTTATGTTATTTTTAATCTCTTACTTTATTTAATGTTAAATGCTCCAAAAATGCAACTCCTTGAGAGACCTTTACAATACAACGTGATATTAGAAAGAATTTCATTCCCTTTGATATAGAAGCAAATGTGCTTGGCAAGTATGAAGTGAATTTGCTATTTATGTGCAAAGTATAACATGTGAAAGCACATGTATAAAAAGTTTTGATTAATAATGAGAAGAAAAATTGGTGAGATCCTCATAAATGTCTAATTCTTGTCCAAAAACATTTTTTTTATGCTGATTTAACTATAGAATTTAGTGTTTTGAGAAATAAATACAACTAATGAGACATTGTCCAAAGAGTAAAACTAAAATCCTAATGTTTGCAATTTGAAGCACGAAAATTAAAATAGGTTTTAAAAAAAGAAGGTTTCAAATCTAGTTTCACAGTTATTTCTTGTCTATAAATTTGAAGGCTTGCAAGTAAGTGAGTAACATTCTTTGGAATAGGTGTCTGATTGCACTGAGCTATTTATAAAAATTTCTTGTTCAGATCGGATTTTGATCATACACAACCAATCAAATCGCAAGTGTAAGTCATCTCACTAGTGATTAATGCCCCTAACAAGTGAGTACAATCAGCAATTATGCAGTCTCAGCTATTTACTTGAAAATATCCCAATTGCTAACAAAAACACCTAGAGTTGGTCTTTCAGTTAAATAGTTAAAGAGATTACATTATTAATAACTCTCATCAATACCATAAATTGTGCCTGTATTTGGAAGTTGCATGTGCAAGAAGTTATTGCTGTGATTTATGTAGATGAAATGTGATTCAATCTTTTCCATTTCTCTTCAGTTCGTTGAAGGCGAAATGGGTCGTGGTGGGTGGTCTTTTGTGCCCCTTTGGTGGGTTCAATCTTTTTCTAAAAAAAACTCGGTCCTCCTCTTTGCTAGGAATCGGGTCTCGGTCCTCCTCTTTGTTAGGAATCGGGTCGAGCTATTTTTTCATCTTTTTTTCTTTTCCTTTTTTGTTCTGTGTGATGTACCCCAATGGTCATTTTAGTTTTGATAGGTGTTGTGCTAGATTAGATATATTTTGTTTATTCGGTTGTACTCTATTCGGATTTGTCCTTCATTAATATTATATTACGATATTAACTATCAAAAAAAAAAAAAAAAGAAAAGAAATGTGATTCAACTTAGGAACAAAAAACGTAAAAGATAAAATGTATCTGTGAAGAGGAATCTGCAAGGACAAATCCATTATTGCCCTTTGGCAGCAAGAGAAGATGGTCCCTCTTGAGTGTGACATATTTTCCTCACATCTTATACCAAGTCATCTGTCAAAATCTTTTGGTATGTGAACTTTTGTATTTAAGTTCAACATTTATTGTATACTCTTGAGCATTGTAAAGACTCGGAGTTGTATTATTCAAGTGAGACTGGAAGCTTTTTGATGTGTACGTTTTGACGCCTACAATGAAATGGTGATACTATTATGTGTAATCAAACGGTTCATAATCCTATTTGACCAGTACGTGGGTGGCTACCGTTTCATGTCTCATATCCGGGGAGTCACCAGCACAATCTTATTTGAATAGTGCGGAAGTGGAAGCATCTAAATGTATGGTATGAAGTGGGAACATATATAATCCAACGGCTTACAACTCTACCTGAGTCAGCATCGCATGTCTCTTTTGTGTTGGGGCCCATGGGGGACGTGAAATCCAACACTCGTGAACCTACTTCGAGCGACTAGCATTTCACGTCTCATATGTTTTTGGGGCGGGTAATCTGGGGTGTCAATATGTATAATTTAACAACTTACAGTCAAGTAGACAGTATCCCATGTCTCTTTTGTGTTGGAGCCCGTGGAGGTATTCCCATGTGTAATCTGACGCTCATGACCCTACATGAGTAGTTCCCAAGTGTGTAGCAAATTATCTCATACGTGCTGGGAAAAAGGTTTGGGGAGGAGGGGGGGCGGGGGCGGGGGCGGAGGCGGGGGTGCGCGGCGGCAAGTGCATGTGTAGATCAGAAGTCACAAGTGAATAGATTCAAGAAAGATCACAAGTTCAAGTAATGTGCAACAATAATGAAGCAAATAATTCTGAAATTAACCCTCTGAAAGTAGTTGCAGAATTATAAATGGTGAACACCACAATAATGTAAAATGGTCCCCCAAAGGCCCATATATGGGTTCCAAAAAAACAAGTTTCTATTAATGTTACTGAACCAATTTGTATTTTGTGGTCAGAATAAACCCTACTCACAATCACCCACCAAACTTTACAGATTGCCAAGTTTTGTATATGCTATTTGCTAACTTCTATGGCAAAAACTCTTTTCCAGCACACACTCTCTTGGATGTTACGAAGACTGAATAATACTAGAAATCGTATCGACATACATTCGTTGTTATCTTGTCATTCAACCCTAAATCCTCCCGTCTTTTTTGCGTAGTAAAAAGATATACAAACATTTCATCTCCAGTAAAAGTACAGTACAACTTTTCACTATCCTTCTACTCGGTTATAGAAACCAGTAGGGTAAAGGTAAGAAGTCTAATTACTTGGATTTCCCTGCGAGCTGGCTTGACCAAGCTTACCCGGGAGACCTCCCGAGAACCCTACTAGTTTGTTCTGTTTCGTGTCAAGTCTACTCATCTCATCCCAGACAACCCCTAACATGAAGGCAACCTCGAAGGCGCTGGCCTACAAGTTTCATCATCATATTTTAAAAGTAAAAATTTTCATTGATAAATCAAAATATTTAGGGTACATTACATAAGACACCCCCTTGTGTCACAACATCCCAATTACGAAAAACACCACGAGGTTTAAAAAATTACCATAACTTCCCCTTCAGTAAAAACAGATTACAATTTCATTTCGCCCTGTTAATAAAAATAAATTACAATCTCACCTCTTAACAAAGGGTGTGTTGAAAATTTGCAAAATCTCATTCGTAATAAACAAGAAGTTGGAGGACGTGCATGTAATTATCCCAAATATTTATGTCATGTCACTAACGGAAAGACAAAAAAATCATATTCAAGAAAAACAACAAACTGTTCTGAAGGTGTAGACAAGCTATATCAGTGACTATATAGTGTACACATGTAAATATCTTGCAATAAACACGATGAAAAACCCCACATGAAAGGTTTCAGATAACTATAACCTAATCCAGAACTGGTCTGCAACAAAAAATATAAACCACAAAATATTGACAGTTGTATTAAACTGTAAATATACCTAATCAAAAGACGAGGGTCCGACTAATAAGATTGCATATTTTATCATGCCATCTACTGAAAGTGATCGATATTATCAATCTTGATTTCCAGGAGTGCTTCAATGATTTCCCTGCAGATTGGGCATTTGTTCGACTGAAGTCTCAGCGCCTTTGCACAGCTGCCGCACATACACTATAATGCAGAAATATTTCGAATAATGACGGATAATTCAAAGCATAACTTAAAGGAAAGAATAAAGACGAGGGCAATCAAGGAGACATAAAACTAGGGCATCATCATAAGCAAAATAAAAAAATTAGTTCATAAACAAAAAAATAAGCGCAGAGAGAGAGAGAGAGAGAATGTAAAAGCTTGTTTCTATCTGAAAAATAAGAACCAGAAAATTCAATTCTATCTGAAAAAGAGAAAAATGAAACTCGCATCAAGATTGTTTCTCAAGTAACCCTCTAATCACTGCTCATTAATTCACATTTGCAAATAGAGCAAATAGCTAAATAAATAAACAGTCTCACTATCCCAAGCCTAAAGAAAAGGAGTGAAGAAGTCAAAAGTCGACGTCCGCAGAGAGCTTGAGCACCTTAAATCATATTCCATAATAAAGCATGCAGTGCACTAATAAAACCAGAATTTTATGATGTTTTAGAGAAGAAAAAAAATACGGCATCTTATATTACAACTTGATGAACGTCACAAGTATCGTGCTTTCATTGAACATAAATAAAACAAACAATTAGAAAATTCCCTTACCATATGTCTGCAGGGTAGCACTGCTATATCCTTTGGTTCAGTCATGCAAATCACACACTCTTTCCCTGATCCATTGTCGTTCAAACTCGAGCCAGATTTTCCTAACCCATAAATCTCTCGCAGTTCATAGCAAATATCATCAGTCCAAAGTAATTGCCTAATCACTTTAGCAGTAAATTGTCCCTCGTTATTTTTTGTAACAGCAACCTGAGTTATCTGCACTTGAGGAAATGTATGTGCCAAAAGATAGCTTCTATCGTCGACCATATAAGAAGGTGGACAGGTGTCAGCAGATATTACAATTGGAAAAACATCATCTCTGGATGACGGGTTCGAGAGATTATCCAATGAAAAGAAACCCAAGTCAATGCCGGTCCCTGAAGGCTGTCGAAATTGCTGATTAAGTCCTTTACGGAAAGGGACTTTTATTGGAACATAGGCTTCGGGGAATAATGGGACAACTCTTCGGTCGGCCTCTTCCTTGGCAAAGTAGCAGATTGTGATGCTGTCAATCAGAACGCACATAAATCAACAAAAATCAACAAAGTTGAGTCAAATACATAATATCTGAGCCAAATACGGAGGCTTATTTTCAGGAGAGGATGATGAGAGCATCATATACCTTTCTACTGCATCCTCAATTGTTTAGTCCACATACGATGCTTCACTTTCTTTCTTTATTTTTTCCTTCTTTTCTTTTTTCGATTACAAACCCCCCCCCCCCCCCCAAAAAAAAAAAGAGAAGAAAAAAAGAAAGAGAGGTATTATATATGGACTAAACACTTGAGGAGGTAGAAAGGTATATTAATTGCACAAAGTCAAGGTTAAAGGATGCAGTTTCCATTGGACAGGCGACAAATACTCCACTCCTGTTCAGTAGTGCGAACAAATTGTAAACAAAAAATACCAACAAAAATAGCTTTTTAACATAATATATGTGCAAGGTCATTTTCTCGTTGATGAAGAACAAACGCATAGTTCAAAGTCCCCAATCAACAGATAAATAGTCAGAAGAAAACGGAAAGTTGATTATGCTTTACAACCCGCAATATTCCAATAGAAGTTATACAGGTACGTCCTGAAAATTACAGGACAACGGAGCAACTAAAGGAATATGAATAAATAAAGGGTTGGCTATTCATATCAGGTATGCTCTAGCATTTTTATGAAGTAAAAGTATATAACGAGTTTGATTTACATATGAATTCTACAGAACTAAATCTGCAATCAATTACGTGAAACAGCCTCAAGAAAATGGGATTATCAACTATTGTTTCTCCACCCCACCCCAACCTCTGAATTGAATTCTCCTTCTGGACTACAAAGCAAAAGAAAAGACAGTGATCTACATTGAGTTATACATATCATGGGAGTTTATGCACCCGAATAGCAGAACTATCCCTTTCCGAAATATGAAATATGAACTTTTTTCAATATTACCAATCTCTATTTCATGCGACAAAAATTGCTCACATTAAGAACATAAACTATTCATTACGTTTACCACCAACCCTCCTACCAATATGTATCTATAGATCATACTTTGACGTGGGCAAAAGAATTACTGGAAGTTTGTGCACTGTATGATGAGCTTTGTTTACCAACTCCCATGCATGAGAGACCATGAGCATACATTACTTCCTTCTCATAACAAGCATGTTTAATAGCATTTATTGCCAGGTTTTACCTCACTTTAGAAATTGGATACTTAAATTATTTCGTGCTAGTGTTCTAAAGAGCGAGGACACGGGGCGGGACGTTCCATGTCTCACGGGGCAAGGAGTAAGGCCCGCAAATTTTGGTCTTTTAAATTAAAAAAATGTAAAATAATGTGAAAAAATGTTAAAAATTAACAAAAAATTACAAAAATTGATCCAAAAAAATGAAGGCAAAAAACTAGAGAGTTAGATATAGATATAGATATTCACCTATGCGCGCTAAAAGTTCAAGTTCAACTCTTGACTAAAACTCTTATTTAAGATTATTATCTTCATCATCGACTCCCAATTCTAAACATTCCACTTCATTAACACCCCCGATTTACAAATCATCCAATTTATTAACACGTTTTTTTGGCTTGAAAGTTAGAATAAGTCAGTGAGGACCCAAAATCATTGACTATGTTTGGTTATGTTTTGGGATGGTATTTTGGTGAGAATTATTGGTGAGAAATTTATGGGGACACGTGCATATTTGATGAGATTGTGTTTGATTTTATTTTGGGAGTTGGTTTTTGTGTTTTTTTTTTTGTGAGATAGTGTTTGGTTTTGTTTTCAGAGGGAACAAAAGTTACTGTAGTAGTCAAATTATGAAGATTTTGTCTATTAATAATTGAATGTTAATGATTGAAAGTTAAGAAAAGATAGAGGCAAAAGTAGGGGACAATACCTAGGCTGCAGATTTTTAAATAAATAATCATTGTGTTTTTTTTTTTTTTTACTAAAAACGTAACATATTTTTTGCCCAAAATTTGTTAACCAAACACAATTGGGCCAAAATTTTGGACCAAAATGGGTTTGGAAACATATCCAAACATAGCCATTATATTCGGGCTGAAACAACGTGGGCGAGTCATTCCCTGACATTTTGAAAGACATGTCAGTTTGAAATATTTACAAATATTTACAGATGACAAAGACGTGTCATTATGCTCATGGCCGGGAGTCTAGAGGCTATTAGAGTATTCTGGAAAGGTCTACAAAATTCTAAAAAAGTATAAAAAAGTATAGAAGACTTTCTAGAATACTCTACAAGAATGTATATCTTTATGGAGAGCTCTATAATAGTGTAAAACTGTGTAGAATATCTTACATTATTCTAGATAGTAATAGAAGTATGTAGAATGTCGTAAAGATGTATGCATCTCTTTAAAAATATGTGAATATGATAGAAAGTTTCTAGGATAGAGAATATCTTAAAAAATATAATTTGAGTAATCGAGAGAATTTCTCCTATCCGTAGAATCAAATGAATCTCCACCGTCCATTAGGGAGGTGGATTAGTATAAATAGAAGTAGGAGTGTCAGTTTTAAACCAACCAAATTTAGAACCAAGTCCTATAAGAGTTGAGAGCGATAGTGTCACACGGGATGTTAGCATGGAGGCCAAGTCCATGCAGTACACACAAGCTGTGGGGCACAAAAAAACAGTAGGGCCTAAGCCCCACCTCGAGGCGAAGTCCTCACCTCGGGAATGCCTTTTAAAACAGCTTTGCGTGCAAATACAAGGAAAAACTATTCATGGGGCGGGAGAGAGGGTGGAAGTACAGAGTTAATACTAATAAAAAAGGTCATATTTAAGAATTCTATAGCTTCATGCTTCACCATAACTCAAGTTGTGCCTATATCCTATATCTCATATGGACAACTATGGTGGAATGGTATGAGGAGCAATGGATGGATGGGCCAATAAATATAATGAAAGAAATTTACAAAAAAACTCACCATACTTCAATATGCATGTAAATAAATAAAAAATGTTAGAAGATTCATATCCTATACTCTTCCAAAACTACGAAATGCACATAATTTGATGTAGAATTAGACAAATCAGGCAAAATTAAGTGAAGCTTCTCATTCATCACTCATGCATCTCGATCAACAATGAAAATAAATTGCGTCTTGAAAAGAAGAAGAAAATTAAGGAATCAACTCATAAAGAGCCTAAAAACTACGAACGAACCACGTTCAGAGATAATGGAAAGGAGAAAAACAGGAGCGATCTTACTAAACGAATTTGACTCTCTTAAATTGTGACAAGAATACACAGAAAACAAAGGCCAAAGTAAGAATAATGCATAATGCAGCATACTTTTATGTTTTCTGCTAAAATCTCAAATTTATATATATAAAATTTATATGTATATAAAAGTTCATGATCTAAATAAGGAACATAAAACCGAAAATGTCCATGAATCCACGAGGTGCTAATCCAAAATCGAAAAGTGGACACAATATAATTTTTTCACAAAAGAGTCACTTATGAAGTCTGAGAAACCATTCATTAAACTCCTGCCAATATTAAAAAAAATGTTTCAAGAGAAGAACTATTAGAACAGGCTACTTGTGCTATTTTATGTGATGACAGTGATGAGTTGCTTC
Source organism: Buddleja alternifolia (assembly GCA_019426215.1). NCBI lineage: Eukaryota > Viridiplantae > Streptophyta > Magnoliopsida > Lamiales > Scrophulariaceae > Buddleja > Buddleja alternifolia. The sequence goes on from CM033403.1 coordinate 31,190,509, forward strand.
AAAACAACATAGCAAATAGTCGAGTCAACTCGATTCTTTTCAATGCCAAATCCAATTGACAGCTCACCGTACTAATGAAACTACACTATAGAAGTCTCTCAACAAGCAATCGATCCCCAAACGGTGCAAGGATACAAAAAGTTAAAGACGATAAATTTAGATGATTTATAGGTCAACAATTTGACAAGGCAACATTGTTACTGTTTTATTTAAGAGGTCCACACTTCACCGAGAGTCAAACCTTACAACAACACCCCCTCCCCAAAAAAACCTTTCTTGTGATCCTCCAAAATGCTCATTTAACTAATGAGATATAGTTAAACACCAAATCACCCTAATGTAGTTTTTGTTTCACACAAAATTTAGACAAGAATTCTAACAAGGCATGCGAATTCTGCTTCTAGTTTTCGTAGTTTTCCTAATAAAAAGAAAGACACTCTAGATCACAAGGATTGAGTTCATCTATAAAAATGTAACTTGTGTTCTAAATATTACCTTTCGCTCCTGAAATAGTGTAATCCTGCAAAAGTTGCAAAATGCGATCTGGACAATAAAAGTATAATCTCGATGAACCACAAAATGCGATCTGGACAATAAAAGTACAATCTCGATGAACCATCACAGAGACTTCACAAAATAGATCACATTATTAAATCTACAACTCCTTTTCTTCTATTAAGTCTTGGTAGAAAGCAATGTCAAGTCTACGATCGTCCAAAAGGCCTTCCCAGGCATCTCTACATTTATCTTTGGTCGACTCCCATATAAACAAGTTCGTCACCTAAGCTGTCTAATTGCCTCAAAATGTGTTGGATTCTACAATCCAGTCTTAAGTGATTGAATTGAACTATATATATTGTGCCAACATCAATTCCCATTTCACATATCATCCCTTACCTTACAATTAGCATATACAACTACAACCAAAGTAAAATTGTGCGTAAACGATCCAACTACACTAAATTAACTAACAAAAAACATAACTTTGCACAAAATAAAAAATATAAAAAATCATAAATTGTGACAAAAAAATCTAACCTTCAATCAAGCAAAGCATAAAAAACACATTAAATCAACTAACAAAAGAACATAAAAATAAAAAATAAAAAAAAATCATAAATTGTGACAAAATATTAAAATAAAAAAATCTAACCTTCCATCAAGCAAAGCATCAAAAACAAAGGAAACCAAGTAATGATCCGGTTTGAGCTCATCAATCTCAAGCCTCAAAGAATCTTTATGCACATTGACATCACTATTAACAACTTTCGCCGGCTTCTGGTCGCCAGACGGCGGCGCCACCATTCGAGGCTGCGGCAGCGACGGCGGCAGCTCAAGGGGGCCAAAATAGGGCTGGCCCACAAGAGGGTTGGCGTGATTACACACACTATAGGCGTTGGAAGTGTAGTAAGGGTAATAGAGAGAGTCGGAATAAAGGGGTGGTTGAATAGGGTAGGTCGGGGGGTAGTAGTCCATGGGGTGGGGGTGGAGGGGTGGGGGGTAGGTGGTGGTTCTTCTTCTGCTGGTGGTGGTGGTGGTGCTGAAAGAAACGCCCATTTTGATTTTGATGTGGGGGTTTTGGGGAGAAGAAGAAGAAGAAGATGAATTCTTTGTTGTAGAAAGAAATGTAACCTCCTCTTCTTCAATTTCATGTTTTTCAATTTTCTCTGTCTTTTTTAAGAGGGTGCATTTATGTGTTACATATCCAAAGAAATCATATTTTATATAATTACAATTTACAGGTGTCGTTATGCGCGCACAAATGCATGTATATGTGTGTGTAATGATTTAGGACAAAATAAAATAATAAAAAATATATATATAAGAACAAATGTGACTAATAGTTACTCGAGATTCACGTTTGTATCACTAAACAATCAAATGTTATGGAAAAAATTTATGATATATCAAGTTCAATATTTTTGGTGTCTATCTTTTTTATACTTGTTTAAAATAGTCCGACAATAAATACACATTCAAAATGTTGAATTTGATCTGGCGTAAAATTACCCAAATATTACGGTATCATCCCTAACATTTGGTTTATGCTCCACTCTAGTCATTCGGGCCATTTTTCTATAGACTTTGGACGGATTGAGCCACATCTGCACACATGTCCAAGAATAACAACATATTCAAATGTTACCGAGAAAATTTATGCTAGACCAAGTCTAATAGCTTTGGTGTCTATCTCTCTCACACTTATCTGAAATAGTCGGACACAAAATACACATTTAGAACATTGGATTCGATCTGACATAAAATTACCTAAATGTTACGGTATCATCCCTAACATTTGGTTTATGCTCCACTGTAGTCATTCGGGCCATTTTTCTGCAGATTTTGGACGGATTAAGCCACATGTGCACACATGTCCAACAACAACAACACATTCACTTTATATTTGCCCTTAGAAGATGGCACTTGGGGTGGGGTGCACATGCTCCCCAATCCCGCCAAAATTCACCAAAAAATCTCCGAAGGACGAAATTGAAAAATAAAGTGAACTCTAAGGACGGCAGTATAACATTTGGACTCTAAGGACTAAAATGATATACACATGAAATTTCAGAGACTATTAGTGACAATTACTCTTTAAAATTATATTGACTTTTATTAATAAGTAGTTGTGCTAGAAAGTAAGTGAAATATTAAGGAAATATTTGATGTGGAAATGAGATTATTTTGATTATTATTGTGTTGTTTAAATAAAGCTGTAGAATTATTAACATATAAATGACCATGTTGAGAATTTTACTTTGACCCGAATGATAAAAAAATATGAGTTAAAATTATTTGGGTCAAAGAAGTTAATCTTAAAATTAATTCAGAATCTTAAATTTACCCTTTAAATAATTTATAAGTTAATTTTGATTCGTCAATGTCAAAAACAAATCAACCAATAAACGAATTTTGAAAGTAAAATCAATCATGGAAGAAGATAGACTTTATATGGCTCATAAAATAATATATACTTCAATGACCGAACCAGAAACCCTATTAATATTCGAGTCACAGATTACAAGATGCATGCTTCTCTATTTATAGTTAAAGTCTACGGCTATAAAACGACTGTAAAGTTGTCACATGCCCTCCAAAAGATATGGGTTTGGGTTTGGGTTTGGGTTGGCGCCCCCAAACCTCCCAGCTTCGCACAAGGGGTCCAACCCTCCGCACCCCAAGTCAACACGGAATTGGATGAGAGGTCGTAATCTTTTATTTTTGGTATTTTTTTTTGTTTCATACTCCACAATTTTGTTGACTAATTAATCTTTTTTTTTAATGAAACAATTATATCATTATATCGTATATCGAATCAACAATCGTAATTAGCAATTTTCTATTACAAACTAGTAACAATGAGCTACAAATTAGAAACAAAGAACTACTATATGGATGCACCTATTTCACATATCTATCAACTTCTAGAGAACGATAGAGATGGCCTCAACTATTAACTTTGTCGGGCTAAGACACAAACCCCCCATCATTTATTCAAAAAAAAAAGAACTACTATATAAGTAGAGAAATAACTCACATATCTGGTGGGATCGAACCCATGATCTCTAAGTCATGAGACCTCAGTTTTACCACTAGACTAAGACATCACGAACAATTAATCTCATTTTCAAATACTCAATTTTGCTGCAAACTTGGATTCTTGTATTATACTTCAATTGATTTTATCTGGTGAAGCAAGTAGTAAATAGTTATAGTTTGGATAAAGTGGATTATATTGCTTTGACAATAATGAACTTGTTTTTGCAAGTTTCAAATGCCACTGATGTCTCATTAGTTGTAATCCACCAACGCTATTAGTTAAATGCGCATAAAGTTATTAAAAGTGGTTGCTGTTGGAAAGTGTGATTTATGTCAAAGTAACAAGCAATCATCCATAATTAACTCAACTACAAATGCTATGTAGATTGCTTATCTACAAAATCTAAATATCAGCCCTCGGACAGTGATGTTTTATTTTGGTTTTTACTTACATATGCACGATAAGCATGGACGAAGCCAGGAATGTAAGTTTGGGAGAGAATACAAAATAAATGGAGAAATTGATATTTTTAGATTTTGAGAAGGGGCGGAATTTTAAATTTCAATTAATTTTTAAAAGTTGAGGAGGAGGGTGCCCCACCATCACCCCGGCTCCGTCCCTCCTGACATTAATTATATATAAAAAATTTATAAGTAGATAATTGTCGTAATTTATATACGCTTTGCACGAATATACAATATGAAACATAAAACACTTCATATGCAGTTTGTAGGATTTTCGTTGAAAAAATACGGGTTAAGGACGCATACATCTTATGCCAGAAAAAGTGAATAAAAGGTGAAAGAAAATAGAATATATATTAGGAACTAAAAATACTTTAACATATTTATATGTTATCTTACAAACTTATGATGAATATAAAGTATTCAAAACTACTTGAATGCTTTGAAAGATATAAATTGACAAATTAAAGTAGTCACTAACAAAACACAATATAGAAAAACACTCGTGAGTTTATTTCTGCAGCTATGGAGATTGTGCAAATATCATTTCTTTAACAAGTCAACAAAATCACCTTTTCCATTATTTCTCAAGCAAAGTGATTATTGTTGAGCCAAAAGTAAAGTATTTGTTTGATTTAATTAATTTATACATGTTCTCGTATCTAAGTTTGAGAAATACCTCGATAGAGCCGAACCCTATCTGAGTTAGAATTTCCCCGGTTTATTCAGTGTTGGTTTCGTGCATTACTCATGCACATTGCAACAATTAACTAAAACAAGAAATAGACTCACAACAATATATTTCGAATGTTTACATCACTTGTGTCATAATCTTTCTTACAATTCGTTACGTCCCATCTTATATAGTGAGCATTTCCGAACATAAAATAGGAGAAACTACAAAATGTAGAGAAAAAAAAGAGAACAACAACAACAACAACCCTAAATAAGAAAATCAGGTAAAAAAAAGTGAATATTTCAACAAAAATCGGGCCTGGATTTCTTGCGAACCGATACGCAACCCTTCTGATGATCCCGAAAAACCCTGATTTCAGAACAATCTCTCAAATCTTCAAGACTAATATATTGTTGCTTAACCATCCTAGAGAAATCACACCCCAAATCATGTATCCAAATATAAGGGTGACATGTTTCATCGTAGTAATAAAGCAAACTTCTCATTCCTCCACCAATTCCATTCCCTTTATTAGTAGCCTTTCCAGGAATGTAAGCCTTGTAAATCGTCTTACTCTTCAATCTTTTCGACGAACCTGGTTTCAATGTATGAACTTTCTTAAGTATTGATCCCACTCTTATTTGAAGTTCAATGGGGTTATCACTGAAGTTCCATATCCTCGTTCCAGGACCCGAGACTTGCGCGTGATCTGTGCATCCGTTGAAGCATCTCGCGACTGAAGTAAGGCAAAAACCGTGCATTTTGTGAAAAATTTAGATGGAAATTAAATGGGTTTTCTTGAAGTTTTTGTAGTATATAAGAGAAGTTAGTTATAAGACAACCCTTTTGATGTTCTAAGACTAGAACTTAAATAGTTGGTGAAAGGGCAAAATTGTGAATGTGGAGGAAATGGATTTTTGGTAGGAACTTAAATAGTTAGCTATAAGACAACCCTTTTTGATCAAATTTCCAATTTTCTACAGTGTGATAAAGCAAGAATGTGGAATCTGAGATTGATAAGTTTCAAGCAACTACTTTTTGGTTGTTTTTCATTAAGAATGGCAAAGAAATTATGAGTATTGGTGCCCATGCACTAATCTATTCTATGTACTAAAAGTATGGATATGAAGTTGTTTCTTCCGATTCGGATTGTGATTTGACCATCTTATCCTTTTTTAAGACTAAAATAAATATTAATTAATAATTACATCTAACTAGTACATAAAAATAGCAGTAATTCCATTAATAATGATACTCAGTGCATATAATAGCAGTAAGTCCATTAATAATGACTAACTTAATGATAAATTACAACTCCCAAGCTCCTAGGTACAAAATGCAATGGTAGTCCATCGGTCTAATCTCTATCTCTATTATTATAAAAGTATGGATGATTTTTTGAAACTTTTGGATGGTTTCTTGAAACTTTTGATGTTCCTAATATATCTTCATCTAATTCACTTTTTTAATGGCAAAAGAGTCAAATAAATAATAATAGTAATATATAAAAAAAACTATTACGTGTACTATTTTATTAGGACTCTACAATGGAAATATAAATAGATGTTGAGTTGCATTAGGTCACTCTTCTTTATTTTAATTTTAAATCTTTATTTTTATTTTTATTTTATTTTAAATACACTAAAAGTATAATGTATGTACTCATAATTCCTTGACACGTTTAGAGGCTCCAATTGGCAATCCCAAGTATAAAGAATCATTTTTCCCCAATAACTTCTATTCAAATTATTATGGGCCATATGAGCTATAATTTTACCTAATTATACACATAAATGGGCTGACATCAAAATTATTGTCCCATCTAAATACTATGTATTTATTTATGTTATTGGCCCATCTAAATATCATGTATTTATTTAAGTTTAAAGTATATTAGAATTCTATAATAGTACTACAACTTTATTCATCATAATAAGAGAAGATAAAAGAAAAGAAAAATACAAATTACAATAAATTTTGTTAATTTTTCGTTCTTTCACCTCCAACCAACTGTGAAATTAAGGATTTCAAGTATTAGACAAAGATTTTTCTTTCATTTACAGGTGAATCCTTTCTCTTTCTTTGATCATCTTCATATTAATTCACATATGCAAAATTTAAAGATTGGGTGTTCACTGATCATGTCCAAGTTAGACGGAAAATTCTAGCCCATACCCAGTTTGACCACACTTAAGTGTATTTCATAAGGAGAGTATATTACACTTGCCATATAATTGGTAAGTTATTTTATAAAATACAAATGGATTTGACCGAGTCAAGAGCGGGCTAAAATTTTTCAAGTTAGACAATACAAAAAAGTTGTGTTCTATTTTTGGAGATGATCAGGACCTCAACTCTACAACTCCAGAGCATGAATTATATTTCACAATTGCACAGTGCCAAAATTGACTTTTTTGGTCTCCAAAATTTGAAAATATATATTATAATATTTTTGAAATTGAGAATAGATGAAACATTGTAGTCTTTTCAGGCACTGAATGTAGCATACTTTGATATTTAAATAGTCTTTTTGCTGCAATTTCTCAACATATGATGTCTGTGACAAAATACAAATTAATTAAGCACTTTACCGCAATTTAAATATTATATCAATAGTGTATGCATGAACGAGAAAACATTTCTTAGCCAAAAAAAAGTTACTTTTAGCATAAATAATTTATCACAACTATAATCATTTTTGTGAAACTCAGGTCCAGAAATAAAATTCATGATGGAAGACAAAGGCTTGGATTTCTCAAAACAATATTATATATATATATATATATATATATATAAAGCAAAAGAAATAGAGAAATAAAGCAAAAAATAAATTAAAATCCGACACCGTGAGTCATCAAGGTCAAACAAAGTTTTTATACAAGATTAAAATCCCTTATACTTTATTGAGTAAAAATTTATTTAGTAAAATTATGATTTAATTTTTAAATATTCAAAAATTTGTATTGATCAATGTTTTCTCATTTTGTTGCCTTCAAATATTTTAAATATTTATTCAATGATCAATTATAGTTTTGCCTCAGAAAGCTTACATATTTTATTAATTATATTTATGATACTAAATCATAAGTGTTAGTAGAAGAATATTTATTTGAAAGATTTTAGGGCATTGTTTAGGGGGGAAAATGTGAGGAATGGAATCCAAAATACTATAAGAACAAGAATCACGTTAAAGAATGAAAAGAAAAAATCCTCATTATGTTGTTATTATTTTTTTTACTACACATTTGCTTTTATGTGGGTCATACATATTCTTTTACTTTTCCTACATTTTTATTAATGAAACTTAATTTTACAAATGAATGAGATACCTTCAATAGTAGCGAGGTAAACAAAACGTAAAGCATTATCTACGTAAATCTATAGATATTTTGCCAAAAATATAATTGAGGTTAAAATGGGGCCGAACACATTAAATGGTCTTGAGAAGACACATGCCACGGTTAGGGACGGAGCTAGGAATTATGGTGGTGGGGGGGTGAGATTTTTGTGAGTTTCATTTACCCGATAGCGTAGGAATGTATGGGGGGGCTAGTCCCCCGCGGTATGGTACGCTATATATATACGAAAAAATTGAGGATTAGGTTTAGTAAGAACACTTTTGATATACTTTGTACTCTATACCTCTTTTGTTAATAGTGAAATTCTCTTATCCTCTCCTGTGGACGTAGGCAATGGCCGAACCACATAGAAATAATATTTGATACATTTTTCGTAACTAATTAAATAAAATATAGTTTTAAAACTAAAATAGAAAATAGTCCTAATATTAAATTAAACAAAATATAAAAAGCCTAAGAAGTATGTTTGGAGGGGAAAGTTAAAGGAAAAAACTTAAAGTCATAACTCCTAAATCAAATTTATTGGACTGTTGTGAATGATGAATATATACAAAAGTAGAACTACAATTTAGCTTGATATTTGGATATATGGGCCGAAATATATAGTTGTAGTCCATTTGAGTTTAAAAGTGGGCTATCTACTTTACAAATTACCATATATATGAGTTATTTTTTAGTTTATTAGGAATGTAAATTAAGTTTGCAATTTTTGAGGGGGGGAGCAAAATCAAATTTTTCAAATTTTTTACATGTGGAAATTGGATAAAATAAAAATTGAGGGGGGGGGGGCGCTGGTCCCTGGCCACAGTTGCTTTAGAAAATAGAAAAGTTAAGAAAAAAAAAGTGAATAATAGGGAAACAAGAAGATTACATGATATCAATTTTTTTAGTCATAATGAAGAGATGGTTACAAATACCAACAAACTCAAGGAGAAAAAAAGTAAGAGTGTTCCCTTCCATAAAAAGAAGAAAAATTTATATAAGAATTTACTTATTACATTATTATCAAGGTTTCAACTTTTATAGGTAATTATTTTACTTATTGATTGACTTTTTTTTTATGTCAATCAATATTTAGTTTTTTAAATACTTATAATTTATTCTTAATTAACAATTACATCTAATTACTACATATAATGGCAGTTATTCCATTGATAATGATAATTAGTACATATAACAGTAGTTAGTCCATTAATAATGACTAACTTAATGATAAATTACAATTCTCCAGCTCCTAGATACAAAATGCAAGTAGTCCATCAATCTAATTGATTATATTAAATGTTGATATTTTTCATAACCTTTTCAACAACAATAGAAGTACTATAGTTAATCAAATCATTGTAACTGATCATTCTTGGAAAAAAAAAAAAAAGATTAGAAAAAGTGACTGTTTTATTTTGGTTTCAAATTTTCTAAGTCTATATAGTATAAATTTCAATTTCAATTGCGTCGTTTTGACTGGTGATGGGGGTGTTGGGGGAGAGGGGCGGGGTCAAGCAGGAAGCATCGGTCTTGAAAAAAAGACAAGATTTGAGGATGCATTTTCAAAATTTGATCTGAAAATTGTGTCTAAATTTTCTGAAAAATGGTGATTTGGATCTGTATTGAATATTAGGACCCCTCAAGTTTGTTTGTTGAACATTTTGCTTTGATTTGTGACATTTGTCCATAGTATGATTTTCCGAATAAATATCTCTGCATATGATGGAAAATTGGTTCCTCCAGGCATATATATTTTGTTTTAAGTTAAAAGTTTTACCAGAAACACATGCATCTTAAGTATATTTACTTTTTTTTTGCTTCAGGAGTATGAGACAAAATATGTAATATGACATGTGATAATTTTTGTAATTCATTTGGATTATCATAGAAAATGTTGTATAGTGTTTATACTTAATTAATACTTTTACATTCAAAATAAAAATTCTTATCGCGACATCAATCCACTCAATAACACTTAGCGAGGCTATTTTGGATAAATATGTGTACCAATTGATAATTGTTAATGTACCAAGATAATTTAGCTAAAAATATTATTAACCGTTAACTATTGGTTTTCTCAAACGAAGAATTGGTTGAACGAGTATTTTAAATTGAATCATTTTCATGACTTTTTGGGAATAAAAATAATGTTATGGAGTTTAAAAATATTTTCCTAAACTTTAATATAGAAAAAAAATTCATAAATCATATTTTAATATCGCAAAATTTGTGAATGCTACTATGCAAAACTGGGAGAAATTTCTCTTATGCGATATAGGTTATATCACTGTATTAGTATAAAAAATTACGTATTTGCGTGCAACGCACGTAGCTTTTACTTGTTAGCGGAAAAAAGAGTACCAGATGTCTTATAATGCACGGACACTTCGAAAAACCGTCACGTATTGTGTCAGCGTGTGTCAGACATATGTCGAACACGATACTCTTCCGACATGTGTCCGACACCGAAAATCCATATTCGTAAAGAAAATATATAAAAAAATAATAATCCGACACTGTGTCTAACAATCCCAGGGGGTGTGTCTAATATGCATGAGGACACGATAAGTTTTTTGTGAGAGACTAAGAAGTATGGAGCCAAATTTTAAAATAAAAAAATCAAAATTCCTAATGTAATTCTTAGCCGAAGAATGCGCTCATGCATTATTTATATGACAATTAATAGCTATTTCACTTATTTGCGGTGGAGACTAGAATAATAAAGTATTTATTTTTGTTTATGTCATGTATTGGATTGAGATTGTAGTTTTTTATATTTAGTTTATGATTATGTTCTTATTTGCATGTGTTATTGGTTTGATGTTGTTAATAAATTTAATTCTTTCAGACATGTAGAGCTTTGCAAGTAAAATGCAAATTTTATAATGAACAATCATTCTCGTAGTTTATTTTTCTAGCAAATAATTAATAATAATTATTTAAAGAATCGAGAGTTTACATACAACGCACGTGTTTTGTACTAGTGTTTAAAACTTCTTAATGGGGTCTGCATATGATTTTGCTTCATGTTTCATCAAATTGCTATTGCCTTTATTTTTTTACTTTCCTCTTAAGTTTGGAGAATGCCATTTTCTTTTCTCTTTCTCGATCCATTATAAAGTAATAGGCAATTCTTGGCACCGATAGAGTTGGTCCATTCAATACCGTTGATTGAGAGATGAGATGGTAAAAACCATTTCACTCACACTAATCCAATAGGGCACGATGTTCGAACGTGTTGATCTCAATTCACCAATATAAGAATTTGGTCTAGATCCGCCTTAAAATGCCCCATAGATTCATAATTCTTGGTTGGATTGAGATTAATGGAGTCGGTCCACTTAACATTGTTAATTGCAAGGATGGAACGGTAAAAACCATCCTCACTAACCATGTTCCAATGGGTGTGGTAGACCCATTTTAATGCCTCAATCCATTATAAAATGAACTGTATACAAACCTAGGCAGCAGAATGAACTTGTTCGTAGTGGTCCAGGCCCACCATCCATTTGGTAGGCAACAGAGAGTGGGCAAAAATATTTGTTGATCTCGATATCTTTGTAGAAATGGCTCAGAGAAGGTACAAATTTTCTTTGGAGTCAAAGGGAAAAAGTGCAAAAGCACATAAAAATGTTTACCATTGCTGTTCTTTTTGCCAAAACACGAGTAACTTTTAAGACCCGGACTAGTTAGTTTCGATATAAGCACAATCTTTCTTGTATGCTGTGCTCAATATGTCAACAGTTGTAATTATCTTCAGGCTCGGAATCTTAAGAGCTCTTGCAAATGATACAGCTAAGTATACGACAATTGTTGGCTTCTCAGTGTCCTAATTCTATGATACTATGGCTGAAATGACGAGTGACACTGAGAAAAATATTTTTCGCGCTTTCATTAGGTCTTTTCATTTGATTATCCTTCTACTTATGGAAATCCTTGACCCAGACATAAGCACGAAGGGAAATACAAAGAAAAGGGTACTTGAAAAAACATGGGTTAAGAGAAGCATATATTGTACGCCAGAAAAAGTGAATCAAAGGCGAAAGCAAATATAATATATTTTGGAACTGAAAATACTTTTATACATTTATATGTTCTATTTTACAAACTTATGAATTATGATGAATATAAAGTATTCAAAACTACTTGAATGCTTTGAAAGATATAAATTGACAAAGTAGTCAATAACGAAACACAACATAGAAAAATATTCAAGAGTTTGTTTCTGCAGCTATGGAGATTGTGCAAATATCATTTCTTTAACAAGTCGACAAATTCACCGTTTCCATTTCTCAAGCAAAGTGATTATTTATTTTTATTTTTTTTGGAAATTCCAAGATAAATCTCCGTCAGTCAAGCAAAGTGATTATTGTTGAGACTAAAGTAAAGTATTTGTTTGATTTAATTAATTTATACATGTTCTCGTCTCTAAGTTTGAGAAATACCTCGATACAGTCGAACCCTATCTGAGTTAGAATTTCCCCAGCAGTGTTCGTTTCGTGCATTCTCATGCACATTGCAACAATTAACTAAAACAAGAAATAGACTCACAACAATATATTTCGATTGTTTACATCACTCATGTCACAATACTTCTTACAATTCGTTACGTCCCATCTTATATAGTGAGCAATTCCGAACATAAAATAGGAGAAACTACAAATGTACAAAAAAATAAAATAAAATTGAAACAACAACAACAACTCTAAATAAGAAAATCAGGTAAAAAAATTCCCCGGAAAAAAAAACAAAAAAAAGCGAGCATTTCAACAAAAATCGGGCCTGGATTTCTTGCGAACCGATATACAACCCTTTTGATGATCCCTAAAAACCCTGATTTCAGAGCAATCTCTCAAATCTTCAAGACTAATATATTGTTGCTTAACCATCCTAGAGAAATCACACCCCAAATCATGTATCCAAATATAAGGGTGACATGTTTCATCATAGTAATAAAGCAAACTTCTCATTCCTCCGCCATTTCCATTCCCTTTATTAGTAGCCTTTCCAGGAATGTAAGCCTTATAAATCTTCTTACTCTTTAATCTTTTCGACGAACCTGGTTTCAATGTATGAACTTTCTTAAGTATTGATCCCACTCTTATTTGAAGTTCAATAGGCTTATCACTGAAGTCCAAATCCTCGTTCCAGGGCCCGAGACTTGCGCATGATCCGTGCATCCGTTGAAGCATCTCGCGACTGAAGTAAGGCTGAAACCGCGCATTTTTGTGAAGAATTTAGATGGAAATGGATTTTCTTGAAGTTTTTTGAAGTAAGAAAAGTTAGTTATAAGACAGCCCTTTTGATGTTCTAAGAGTAGAACTTAAATAGTTGGTGAAAGGGCAAAATTATGAATGTGGAGGAAATGGATTTTTGGTAGGGACCCTCAAACTTCCAATTTCCTTCAGTGTGATGAAGCAAGAATGTGGAATCTGAGATTGATCATAAATTTCAAGCAACTACTTTTTGGTTGCTTTCCATTAAGAATGGAAAAGAAATTATGAGTATTGGTACCCATGCACTAATATTTAAAACTTCTTGATGGGGTCTGGCATATGATTTTGCTTCATGTTTCATCATTGTGCTATTACCTTTATTTTTTACTTTTCTCTTAAGTTTGGAGAAATTGTCCTTCTCTTTTCTCTTTCTCGATCCATTATAAAATAAGGCAATTCTTTGCGCCGATGTAGCTGGTCCACTCAATGCCGTTGATTTTGAGATGAGACGGTAAAGTCATCTCACTCACCCTAATCCAACAAGGCATGGTGGTCGGACTTTGTTGATCTCAATTCACCCTATAAGAATTTGGCATAGAGATAATTCTTGATTGGATCGAGATTAATGGACTCGGTCCACTTAACACTGTTGATTGCAAGGATGGAACGGTGAAAACCATCTTCACTAACCATATTCCAATTGGTGTGGTAGACCCATTTTAAAGCCTCAATCCACTATAAAATGAACTGCATACAAACTTAGGCAGCAAAAGCACTTGTTCGTAGTGGTCCTGGCCCACCATCCATTTGGTAGGCAACAGAGAGTGGGCAAAAATATTTGTTGATCTTGACATCTTTGTAGAAATGGCTCAGAGAAGGTACATATTTTCTTTGGAGTCGAAGGGAAAAGGTGCAAAAGCACATAAAACCGTTTACCATTGCTGTTCTTTTTGCCAAAATACGAGTACCTTTTACGATCCGGACTAGTTAGTTTCGATATAATCACAATCTTTCTGACCTCAATATATCAACAGATGTAATTACCTTCAGGCTTAGAATCTTAAGAGCTCCTGCAAATGATACAGCTAAGCAGACGACAATTGTTGTCTTGTCTACTTGTTTTCTTTCTCCTAATCCTATGATACTATGGCTGCAACGACGAGTGCTAAGATATTTTTCGCGCTTTCACTAGGCGGATGTTTGGTTAAACTTATAAACTCCTCTAAACATCTTATAAGATGTTTAAGTCTTATAAGCTCTATAAATTTGTTTGACAATTTTTTTAAAAAAACAGCTTATAAGACCAAAAAATAAGATGATTGGGTCTTATAAGCTATTTTTAAAAGAGTTATCAAACCCTACCTTTTTTTAAATATCTTATAAGCTCCTAAAACACCTTATAAGATGGAGAAGCTTATAAGATGTTTTGGATAAACTTAGCCAAACACCCGCTAGGTCTTTTCGTTTGATTTTCCTTTCTACTTATGGAAATCCTTGACCCACACAATAAGCACGAAGTGAAATACAAAGAAAAGGGTACTTCAAAACCAAAGTTGAGACATTTTCCTCTTCATTTCCTCATACTATTTTCCTTAATAAAATCCAATCCAAACGAATATTCAAAACAATCAAATAAAGCATAGCTTTTCTTTTTCGTTTCCCAATGTATCGCAGCCCAAAGACCCAAGACTAATTCATCAAGGTAACGACAAGTGCGAGTTCAGGAACCTCTTTCAAAGAAAGAAATTTTTCTAGGTAAACAAGGGTTCGAAATGAAGAAATAAAATTACAACTAGAAATGATACTTGTATGCTTTATTATACTGATCTATATATGAACTGTCTCCGACGGTAAACATAGAAAAAATATGTCGTCGAATGTAGCTAAACTACCTGTTGTAAAAATATCCCGACTGTACAAATGAATATCAAGTGTCGCTTACCACGCCGAGTACAAATGAGCAGCAGCACTAGAGAATTCGGACATAAAATGAACTACTTCTCATGATTGTCTTGACGGGTATCAATTTTTATTATAAACGGCTCGTGGAGATTTACAGAAGGATCAGCTGTAATGGGTAATTGAGGTGACAAGATATCATCGTCTAAATCCTCATTCTCAGCCAGTGCTTTTTCTAAAGCAGCCTTTGCGACTCTTGTAACACAAATTATTAGTACCACTGCAAGAACACCGGGAAAATACAGAGTCATTTACCCAAAACAATTAAAAGAAGATATATAATATGAAACTCATGCAATTTTTGTGTATGTACAATTAAAAGGATTCCTAGACCAACTAATATAGCATGGTTTTTCCTCCCACAACAAGTTAAAACTCGATGAACAAATTTTTAAAGGAAAATAGAAAAGCGGATTCGATTCTAAGTTACTCATTGTGGTCAGAAATGTGACATAAAAATAGTCCATAAACAGTCACTTGAAACTTACCAGACACAACTAGACCCAACACAATAAATGCCTGCAATCAAAGAAAATGCTAGTGTCAAAACAACAGAAAATGGTGAGGAAATCAAAATACTTATTGAAAACTAAGTTGAATAAAAGAATACTTGAAAAAAGCTCGTGAAACTAATGTCGAATAGAACACTCCAAGAAAGCTCTTACCCAGCGTGTTTTTGAAAATTCACCCCATCCATGCGTTACATCTGAAAGATCCTTTAAAGTTGTCCCAACATAGACCAAGGCAAGAGTAATTGGCTGCACAAAGACATACACGGGCTTTTACATGATAAGTAGATACATAGAAGTATGTCTCTCGTAACACAAACATATTATAACAGGGGTACATGGTATGGCAATTTGATAAAGAAAATCTGGAAGTTAATAGGATTTGGTAATCTTTGATTCTGCGAATACGCAATCACTAAGGTGTGTTTGGATCCATGGATTACTGGCTAAGGATCTTAAATTCATAAAAACAAAATCCAATCCTATTGAGCTTGTTTGGATAGTTTCATTGTACAATGGATTTTGAATCCTTCAGCTCTACGTATTGAGCTATTTTTAAGTCATTACGGTGGATTTAAAATACGCCTGCATGGGAGTCATTTGAAATCCTTTTGCTGAAGCCCTTCCTCAAATTCAAATATTTTCATCCAACACAACCTAAGAGGTATTGAACAAAGAACATACCATCATGCCGAGCCATGAAGCTAGCATGTATTGAGCTATAGGCACTGGAGTCACTGATAAGAGGTAGTTCAACATGTTAAACGGTAGTAAAGGAACAAGCCGGAGCAACAACACAATCTGTTCGATCACACGAGAAATTCAAATGAGCACAAGATGGATTAGTATAAATCAAATATTGGATTAAGGAACCAAATTAACCAGATAATAATAAGGAGCAGACCGATCTCTAGCTCGATAAATCAATGACAAGATATTGAATTGGGATTGAGAATACACACAAACCTTAAATCCTGATCTTCGAATGGCAATTGCAACTGCACGGAACTTTGGATAGTCTTTTAACTTGGAAATAACAAATGATCTTCCTATCTGTTCATAATTTAAATAAATAAGAAAAAAAGTGATGAATATCAAGTGGCGGGAGTACTATTATATGGATTCTAACATTTCGTAAAGGTAAGATAGGAAAAATGTTTCAGCTAGGATACATGTTAGATTTAACCTTGAGATCTTATAATCAGAAGAAAGAATACTGCTATTAGATTAAAGAAACTTACCGTCCTCCCGAGAAGAAATGCAGCCCCAGCACCTACGGTAGCACCTATAGAGTCAGCAACGAAGCCCACAGGTAAGCCAAAGAGATAGCCACCACCCAGCTGAAAGGGATTACGAAGTACCAGAGAGGTTTCAGTTCAACGAGGAAAGTGGAAGATGAAAAATGTCAATCCATTTAGGTATTCTCCCAAGAATTTCAAAATCCAGCAAATCACATTAAAAGGTTAGACAGGATAAAATTTAATAATAAAAAGATGAGAGATACCTAGATAAAGCTATACATGAATACAATGAGAGAATATTTTCAGAAATTGAGATATTATGACTTTGGTATTCACTGCCATACCTAATCAAGAAAATGTCACTAACCTGCAGAGAACTGATATAGGAATCTGATATGGACTTGAGGAAAAGTTATGTTTGAAGCAGGTCAACCTTAGATTTTAGTGTGAAGGAGTTAAAAATTGGTTCGAGCGGGACCCTTTTTCACTACTTTTTTTGGCGGTTGGTTTTGGCTCTTTTTTGTTTCTTTTTCAGTTTTTGTTTTTTATTTGGGTGGGGTGGGGCTGATATAGATGCCCTACAAATGTCATTCATAATATATTGAGCAATGCCTTTCTTCACCCTTTGTTACCCTCAAGAAGGACATAGATTGCTTGTGATAATGGTGTCACTACAACAAGATAAGACTTAAATAAGTAGAAACATCACTAGATTAGTCGAAACATGCAGAGGGCAGATTGAACACCATGGAACATTAGGACAAATAATATCAGTGAAAGAAGGACCCCACTTTTCGAGCTTCATTCTCACTATATCCAAGAATAATTCATCAGAACTTGTGAAGAAGAACTTGAAATTGAACAATGAAAAAAAGAAGAAGAATTATAAAGATGCTAATCCTTACTGTAAGTACTGAAGCTGGAACCGCCAACACCGTTAAGGGAATGTATGCAACAGCTCTGCAAGATTAACAAACCATGTGTGACTTTAACCAGATCAATCTGTGATCCACTCGTAGAGCATTTCGAAGTTTAATAGCAGTTAAAACACGTTTCCAAATTGAAAATTGGAGTCGTATAGAAATTAATGCCCCTCCGGCTTATCACTAAAATAAGACTACATTTTGCAGGCCACAACTTTGAATGAATTCCCACAAGCAAATGAGAATCATGAAGGCTACTCATTCGCACAAACAAAGGGGAAAATCGATGCATAAAGAGCAAACAAAGAACATCCTACCAAAGCAGGTCACTAGCCTGCGGCTGGACTTAGAAAGTAAAAGCGAAATAAGACCAATGATTCCAGTCATTGACACCATCATTTGCTTAACGACCAACTGAAATAGAAAAGTAGGGCAGCCATCTCAAGCATACTAAGTTTTCCAGTGAAATAATACTCGTATTTTTACAAGTTCATATAGAAAATGAGAATATATAAAAAAAAAAAGGTGTAGTAGTAGTGACAAAGCAGAAGTTATTATACAGTTGTGTCAATGTGATACAAGGACATAATTTGGGTAATTTGATGGCAGACCGAGTTCAATGATCCGAGTGTGAATTCTGTGTCTCTATCTCTCACACAAGTGTGTATGGGGACCGCACACAATACACCTTACTATGTAAGACATGTAAACACTAGGACCATTGGACTCGGTCTAGCATAGATTTTTCCGACATAATTTATACTTCGCACTGCATCTTTACAAATTCTGATAAACTCTAGATAAATCAATGATACACGTAGAATTCGATTCTACTTGCTGACACTAAAAGTTGTGTAATTTCTGTTGATAATTTATGTATGCAACCTGACAACTCAATTAAGAAAGTCTACATTTCTTTAGCCACATTATAAAAAGCTTTACCAATGTGAGCAAAAAAAAAGAAAAGAAAAGAACAGAAATGCACTTACAGCACTAGAGGACCCCAAGGACCAAGATCTTGCTCTATCCATACTAAGAAATCCTTCAGCATCTGGAGAAAGCAAATTCTCAGAAACAAGGTAAACAAATGGCATGAATAAAAATCTGTCATTTATTTGAAGAAGATTTTAAAGCAAAGTTGTGCTATAATGAAAGTTGTCAAGTGATATTCCCGGAACATACAACCTTAAACTATATGTTTACCAAACTAAAGTGTAGAGATTATCTGCAATCACCATGTCATTTTCAAACATGCAAAATAATAATCTATAATATCTGCAATTTTGCATTTGGTCACCTTTTGTCTCCATGACCTTTTATCATTCTAACATTAGGAAGTGTCCAGTTATAGCTCATGAAAATGCAAAATAGGTGATATATCACCATTAGCTTGCAGTAATGTATAAAAGATTATCTTCACAAAAGCCCCTCATTGACAACAGAGTTGTATGTACACATTAAAAATAATAGAGAACTATGCACTTGGTTAATCATCAGCTGGGAAAGTATGACACAGAGAACAATTTTTGGGGCTTGTATGTCAGCCAGCTTTCTTGCTTAATCAAAACAAGATGGTGATGATCGTGACTACACAGAAGGGTAATGACGATATTAACCAAGTATGATATGTCAAATGTTCTTTTATAGCAGATTCTTGTTACTAGATTATGAAAGGGATAATGTGGGGATATTAATACGCTTAAGAATAGAGGGTGGGACTCAGAATTGCAATGGATATTGTACCTATCTAAGATAAGAAAATGATAATACAATAACCATAACTCATATTGGTATTTCGAAAGACTTCCAAATGGGAGCTCACTGCATTGCTTCAACTGATGCCCTACTCATAAAATCAATACTGAAGTACACATGCATTTTCGATAAAGAATAGCACTCGAAATGCAGAAAATAGAGTGTGTTTCACAAAGCAACTAAAAATGTCCCCATTTTCACAACTAATCGAACTATTTCAAGATTAGAAAAAAACCGATAAATAAGAAGAATCAAGATTCTATTAATTAAATATCTGTTGCTATGTCTTAAACTCCTACGCCCAAATTTAGTAGAACGCCCATGGTTAAAGGGCCTGTTCTGCAGAGGGCTAAGTTTCAATTCATAATATCGATACCTATTTCGTCAATAGTGAAATTTTCTCTCCTCTCCCGTGGATGAAGGCAATTGCTGAAAATTCTTATGTCGTTTAATCTTTATGCTTTGTGTTTGTTCTAACAACATCCAAACAAGTCAATAAGATCATCCAATACCAAAATCAACCATGAAAAAAAAAATCAGTCATTTACACTAAAACAAAGCCAAATCAAGCAAAAATAAAAGAAACCCAAAACACAAAACCTGACCTTTTCAATTGGCAGAGTGAAGCAAGCAATCACAATAGCCGCAATCAGCACTAAAAGCAGTGACATTTTGAGCATAGACACCCAACTGAATTTGAACGCCATTATCAACGAATGCGGGGAGAAGACGAAGAAGAAGATCTTTTTACGCCAAGGCCTGATGCACTCTTCTTCGTCGCCTGGATCGTCCGGCAAAGCTTGCTTCAACGACAAGCGAGGCCTCAAATTCAATCCCCCTAAATTTGCCAGATTGTGAATTGGGGAAACGAAAACCCTTCGATTATGTGTAACAAATTTAGGGGCTTTATTTAGCCCATTTGATGAATCATAAAAAGGGTTTGCAATTGAGATCTTCTCTGCAGTGATGGTGATTGTTTTAGGTTTGTTTAGCTGCTAAGGTAACGATTTCCCTGGAAAAGGTTGAAGTACGCGAAACTACACGCTATATATAACTGCTTATGGGAAGTGACGTTTTCTTTTGTATTTATTTGGGTTAATTACACTTCATCTCTTATTACTATGGCTAATTAATTTGATTTGGGTTGGAAAAGAACTCGACCCTCTTCGGTGAAGTTTGGCTCGAGCACGATCGCAAAGCTTCCAAAATGGAACGGTCTGAAATCAAAGGACCCTCGTTAAGGTCGAGTTGGGGTTGATCCCAGCTTAGACCTCCGACGATCAAGTCAATAATAGACTCAAAGGATCGAGATCACTATATTTAATGTGGAGTAATAAATATCATACCTGTGTAATGAATGAGATGATGTACTTATAGTGGTGATCATAGGGCATGGGTCAAGGTCGACCACGCGTCATAATCGTAAACTGCTAAATGAAGATCATCTACGGTCATGGACGAGGGTTAGCGGGTTGAGTGGTTCGGGTCAACCCGAACCCCATTGCACGTAGCGCAAATCTTGGAGCGTTTTGAGGTTTTACCCAAGTGCTGGGGATAAAATTGTCAATAGGTCATTTTGACCTATATCATAATTATATTTTGTTTCCACTTCTACTTTTATTAAAATTGCATGAATCGAATTAGTATATGTGAGTTCAAGCTCATTTGTTAACAAGATCAAGTTTATCGAGCTTGAGCACAAATAATTGGTGCTTGAGTCGAGTTTCACTCGAACCAAAAGGCTCGTAACCAGCTTGTTTCGTCGTGGAGTCATATTTACAACTTGTATACATTTAACAATTGACCCTTACTGCTAGTCAACCTAACGAAATTTGTTTTTTTTGTCAAGATCTTTTCTGCAAAATGATTTGATGTCGTCCCAACCTAACGAAATTTGTTTGTCTTGTCAAGATCTTTTCTGGAAAATGATTTGATGACATCGTCCCAACAATTCAATTGTATTTTAAATTTAATCAAATTTCCTCAAGTTTGACCGAGCTGCGTTGACCATGAGGGTAAATATAATTTCATAGTAAAAGGGAAAGTCCTTCGATTAGTCACAAAGATGTCGGTGTAATTAACTCTTAATATTTATAAGTAATTAAAACCATAGACCCACAAATCAATTTGTAAGAGTGACACTATCTCCACTTAAATAAATTAGAGGTCTCACTGTGGTGGAGCAAATGACAATGCCTCGGGATGTTTTGATTAGTATCTGACACGACGGAAACCTATGTGTTTGTACAAAGAGAGGACTGATCGTGTAAGTAATAAAGTAGATTTTAAAGTCAGGATTGTCGATCCCACAGAAACTCGAATTTTAGATTTTCGATTTTAAAACAAGAAATATTAAACTAAAACAAAGCATTGTAAATAAGCTAGAAAATGAGGATTGACAAGCGAGAAGAAATCAGATGAGAACAAGTAACTAAGACACATGTGTTGGCACAAATTATTCAATGATCAATATAAAGGCGTTGATTGTATTAGTAGACTATTGTTGCTAAGTTGAAATATTCTTTAATTAATCATTAACCGATGTCTTGTGATAACGATCATATACTTAATTAATGGCTCTCAAAACATCTCTATCTGGAAGTGTAATTAACAAGCATGCATAAAGAACTAGAAATTCCCTGAAAAATTTGGCTAACTGCACCTTGGAGTCTTTACCTATATCTGAGGCAACCCTTGTTTACGAGTTATGTGATGATCCTCTTGAACCATAACTTATCTTTTCTCGAATGGCTAAGCTGCGCAATTAATCATACATATGATGGCCAAAAATACATAAACATTAAACATAAGATCAAGACACAAAGCAACAATTGAATTAATACGAAGAACACAACTTTATATATCAAATCTCATAATCCGGCATAAGCCTTAGTCTACAAATTTAGCTGCTCATAATCATAAAACCACAACTAAACAAAATATTCATGTTCATAGACGAAAATAAATCTAAGCTAATAAAACTCCCTATGATTTGATGGATGATTATCTTCAAATTCTTCTCATGTTGTTCACTGCCTTCTTGATCTCCAAACTTATGTAAAAGTGTATAAAAAGTCCAACCCTAAGTATTGGAACTAATCTGGTATATTTAAGAAATGAATGGAAGACTCCAACTTGAATTAAAATTGGAAATTTCTAAAATTGTTGTTGTCGATCCTGACGTTCGAATGTTACATTTTTCCACGTTCGGGCGTCAAATGCAGAAATTTTCTGAGTGCAGAGGTCACGTCCGAACGTCAAGAATCTCACGTTCGGACGTTGGAGTGAAAGTGCTCTTTTATTCTAATTTCATATGTTTTTCGCCATTTTTCCTCAATCGCAATGATTTCCAACATGTACTCACTTAACAAACACTTTAAAGACATATGTGGCATAAAATCATGCATAAACCAATCTAAATCACATGAATATCGAGCTCAAAAACACATAATTTCATGACCTATTAGTATCACCCAATCCTTATGTTAACACTTAACAATGCCACTGTTGTAAAATTAGTGCAAAATGGTGGAGTTTATGTAGTTGCAATATGAAAGTGAAAACTAACATAATGTTGATGGAATGGTAAGCAGCTCCCACCCTTATAAGGAGGAGAATATAAGTTTGAATCCTGATAAGCGCATTTGTTGAGAGGAAAACCAACCTTTAATACTCCGTTTCCATGGGAATTAGTCTTGGACCTCCAATGAAGCCCGATAAACGAAAGTGAAATGTCGAATCAAGTCATACCCCACTTCCTTACCCTTTCATTGTTTTGGAGAAAGGCTTAGACCCTGAGAAAAGAGGGTAAGTGACCCAAAACAATGCAAAACAGGTTTGGGCCAAGAAATTGCTATAGCCTTGTAGCTACCACGGTCCTGGCCCAATTCAAAGCATCATATCATAAAATTGGTTTCAAGACATTATGTCTTGGAGTATTTCTCTCTATAATGATACAAGAAGTTGATGGATACATTTGCATATAATAATGGAAACGAAGACTATTTTCACTCTTTGGGTGTTAAATATAATATTTTGTATTGGCAAGTTATAAAGTGTGACAAATAATATTTGTTGTCACAATCGCATTAATATTTTGATTTTTTTTTCTTTTTTGGATAATCAGCTAAGCTATATGTATCAATTATATCATGGATATGAATCATCAATCAACATAGCAGTAATACTAATTTACAATAACTAACAACTAATAATAAAGTAGAGAAAGACCGACACTCTATCGGTAGGAGTAGAACCCAAAACCTCAAATATCTTGGAGCATTCAACTTCGCCAATAGGGATAATGTCCATGAGAGTGACACCCCCTCACTTGCCTCTAAAGACCCACACTCTACTGATTTTTTTATGGTAGACCGAAAGTGTTACTCCTTATGTTTATTTCTTTCACACTGGGTTGTACTGTTTGTGGACCCCACACACAATTGTGTGAAAAAGATAAAAAAATAAACACAATGATATACCTTTGAGTAATATTCTCGGTGTACCATAGAATTATCCCACACTCTAAACATATAAGTAGTTAGTTAGAAACAATGAGTCATTACTTATTAGACCATCAAATTTTTATCATGTAAATTACCTAATCCTTTTCCAGCGGCCCACAGGCCACAAGCAAAATGGTTATTTTTCTGTCACATCTCAAGTAGGTTGAATAGGAATTGGCATTAAATTTCAAGCATACAACAGGGTGGTTGCCTTTCATTCAATTATCATAGTGTGCTTTGGGAAAAGATAAAACCACAGCAAGAAAATGATATAAATGGCCTTTGATTCATCCCTATCTTATCTTCTATTTTCTTGATAATTAAACGAGTGGAGGGGAGACTAATGTGACTATTCCAGAGTGATCATTACTGCAATTAGTTTGTGTTTAAGGCACTCCACCAGGGACAAGCCAGGAATTTGGTTTCAGGAGCAAACCAAAAAAAAAAAAGCAAAACTTGATATTTTTCATATTTGAAAGGGCAAAACTTCAAATATGAAAAAATTTATAGGGTTGAAAAAAAAAATTCAAAGTTGAAGGGGCGGGTGCGCCCACCAGCCCCTTGGCTTTGTCCCTGCACAAACCACATGCACTCAAATCACAAACCACATGCACAGAGAATATTAGCCCCTGTTATTTAAAGCATTAATCCCTACAATAAAAAAACACTAGATGACAATAATTTCGAAAAATAATAAAGAATTTCATTAATATTTTTAAACTTCTTCTAGTGATTATGTGAACTACATAACTATGAATATAATCATACACAAATTTAACATTGTAATACAATATAGTACAAGATGAAAGTATATGTCTATATATGCGATCTTCTATGCTTTGTGTTCTTGGTTTAATCCATCACCCTATCTCACTGTCAACATTTCATAAAAATTCTTCAACCAATTTCTAACCTCGCAAACTCGGCCAATTTCAAAGGCCAATCGACGCCTTTGCACCGTGTCAGCATGTTCTAGGACATTCTAGCACATTCTTGATTGTCACACTTATCTGATACATAACGCATTGATCAGCACATGACCAAGCATAAGGTCGACGAAGTATTGGTGCCCAATTTTGCCATCCTTCCACTTCATCTTCAACGGGGCACGTCCATAGTGGACCCCGTCGTTGCACCGGTTATCGTAGTGCCACGGGTAGGTCATGTCAAAATCATCAATGACTCTACCAAGCACGCCGTATTGCCTCAACTTATCCAACACCACCCCATTAAACGCCTCCATTTTTTGAGGATTAAAAGCCAAGCTTCGAGCATAGCCACCCGTTGCAACCGTAGTCCTATATATAACCTCGGGGGGCACCACCCCTCTTTTCCTCACTCCTTCTACCACCTCAGCCCAAAACGAAGCGGCATAATCCGCCCCTATGATAAATTTTCTAATATTAGGCCAATAGACACCGTCGTGCAAACCCGAATTCATTATGATAGTGTCCGGAACAACGTTTTGTGAAAAATACCCCTTCAATGTCTCTCGATACTCTGGGTTGATTAACGAATTCAAGCCCTGATAATTACCCGTAGCGTTTGGATGACCGTTGAAAATGCTGGTGAATCTAACCGTTTGGGATGGATTTCTCGGGTTAGTGATGTTCTTATCAAAGATTCTAGGAACTTGATCGACATCATGCACATCCAAGAGAAAGTTAAGCATGTTCCGGATAGTATCACAATGATTCGAATCTCCCCACCAGAAAATCCATCGATTATTCAAACAATTCCACGCTTCTTCACTCGAGAACATCTTAAACGAACAATGAGTTGAATACACCCATCCATTACTCTCTATCAATCCCAACGGGCCATCACACCACGGATGCTGACAAGGAAAGTTCGGCTTTTGACATCTATATCTACCATCACTACTAATAGAACACCTATCATTCCTGGCATGCCGAGTCCATCGACCCGACCAAACGTCCTTAGAATAATCAAACTTCTCACACTGTCTTATTTCCTGCAACTTTGATTCAGATTTAAGAAATCTTATTGGAATTACACGAAGAACCCTATCAAACACGAATCTTGCAGGCGAAAACTTCAACCCCTCGTAATGGCGAAACAAAAGGATAATAGTCAAATTGTATTCCCCTGCAAAATCATGATGGACTTGTAGGGAAAATGTATAAGTACCATTTCCCATGTCCTTAATAGGAGGCCTAGACTTCCATTTCTCACCCGAAAGATCGGTTTCGAAATAATCACCCCCTAAACAATGTGGCTTCCCTGATTCATCCAATGCCTGGAAAACAACCTCATGGATATCACCACTAGACAACTCAATTTTGCTATTACCATCCAAACTAGGAAGCCGAATTTCGACGGTTTTCGATTCTCTACATGGCTCCCCCCCTGGAGTTAGCCATTTGGCAAGAAGATTGGATGAATAATTTGCCTCAAACTCAGCTGAAACCCAAGGCAGGACAATAGGAGCCAAAGGGGTGTTTGAACTGGGGTCCTTCGTGGAATTTTCTGAAACTTGAGGGGTAAAATTGGAAAGTGGGGCAGGAGCAATATTACTATCAAAATTGACATGGGTTTTTGGTAAAATTTGGTGGGTGAGGTTTAAATCAATAGAAAAATTGTTAAAGTTTGAATCTTTATCAAGGGTTTGTGAGAAATCTTCAGGGCTATGGAAGTTTAGGATAATAATGTTCTTTTGAAAAGAGTTAAAATTTAGCCCATCAATACCCCAAACAATCAAGACTACAAGAAACGGCGTCGTAATGAGTATCTTGAACCACCAATGAACTATGGGGTTTGCCCTTAAAACCCATGCAAGATTTGCAGCTTTCTCTGGCATCTAAGAATAAGACAGAAAAATTCAAGAATAAATGCAATTAATTACCTAATAATAATTTATAACAAAACGGAAATAAAAATAAAAATAATAGCCCAGATACAAATTTTGGAAACCTTAAAAGTTATATATATATATATATATAAATATATATATACTACACATTCCCAGCAGATATTCGCAATACCTGCAGGCTGCAATGTTTTCTTGGAGAAAGAAAACAATTGCAATTGTAATGAAACTTACCTTTGTTGCTTCAATATGTTGGCAAATTGCAATATGTCAAAGCTACTCTCTCTCTCTCTCTTCCCTCTCTCTGAGAGTATATATGTACAACATGTACAGCACATGTATGTATATATGCTAGCTATATGTAGTGGTGGAGAGCTGGAGGGAGAAGAATGAAAGTGATTGAGAGAGAGAGAGAGAGAGAGCATTGAGTCATATGATAAAATAATGGGAAGAAAAAGGCAGAATTAAAGTTGGCAGAAGATTAATTGTAATAAGCCATAATAGTGTGAGAAATTACCATTTTTCAATGATCTCCTTGACCAAAAGAAATTTTGCACGTTGAAGGAGCTCTGGTCGATTAAGCAGAATATTTTATTTTGTTGTGCATTCAAAAAAATTTCTTTAGGGTATGGTTCGGTAGTTGTGCCTGAATGTATTTCAAAATATTAATTTTGAGTCTTCGTGCGTAAGAACATCTTAGAAATCAAAAAAAAAATGATCTCTTGGAATAGTTTTACACCGGCAGAAATGTCTTAGGATTCCTGGTGGGGTTACATCCGTCTTTTCATCACTTGCATTTGCATGGACAATATTACCCCTCACCAACTTACCTTAGTTTTTTCTTTTTCTTGTCCTCATGCATCTTTGGTAAAGAGAAACAAGAAAGTTAGACACCGTCTTGTTACGTTGAGAAGTCAAAATCTATGTTCGGATTGAAAATATAATTTGGATGAGCGTTTGATTTACTTTTGTATAATTCAGTTGAGTTTTTTCTGATGCAAAACTTCGGTTTGACGAAATTAAAAATTCGAGCTTCTGTCGTAATAAATATTATTGAAAAACAATTCATGCAATCAATTATACAACAGTTGAGTCAAACTTCGTCTCGGGTATGTCTCAAGACTATTCACATTCATGATTTAATGCATAATCTCTAATCCCTTCTAAATGTGAATTCAAATGCTTAAATTGATGTATGAGGAATATAAAATATACATAAATTATTTTGCTAACGGTGGATATTTTAATGGAGAATGAGGTGGTTATGAATCTAGGCATTGCAATGGATAAAATTTGATGAGAAGATAAAAATGAAAGGTATTAGTTCATTAAAAGAAAGTTTGCATAACTTATCTCTTAAAACAAAAAAACAAAATATAGAAATTTTCAAGTTTAAGAATGGGAAGATGCCGACTAGGGCGGAAAAGCAAGTGGGGGGAAATTATTGAAGTGGCATCGTTAATTTGACCAAAAGGGTAAAATGGTCAATAAATACTAAAACAACTAAATGAAGCTATATAACAAACTAAAATATTTCTATTATTGTGATAATATTATTGTCAGGGATTGATATTTGCACTCCCACTGTCTGATAATCACACTCCGTCTAATTTAATATCTTCATTTTTACCAAAATACCCTTTTATTTATTAAATAATATTTGCCATTATTTATTTGATGGACAAATAAGCCTTTCTCTCCAAACTGTTTTCATCTCATTCTTCTTCTTTTTTCCGGGAGAATTCATGAAAACAATTTTCATAAGGCTCTTTTCATAATTTCTTCTTCTTCACAATTTGTTGAAAACAAACAGATTTTAAGATGGCGCTTTTGACAAATTTTGATTTTGAAAATTGTTGACCTTACCTTTGTAATGAAAAAGCGATTTCCTGAACAATTTTGTGACCTTCGTTTTGAACTGTGGATGAAATATACAATTTTATGGGTTCAATATTTTCTTGTCAATTTACCTGCAAATGGGATTGAATATTATAAAAGATTAAAATAGTTTATTAATTTTTTATAATTATATTATTATTGTTATTATTATTAATTACAAAGATGAGATTGAGTTTGGATGGGAATTGTTTGAACCGTGACTTCTTCGACATTGAGGATCCTATGGTGACGGGTGTATTTCATGTCAATATGGGAGCCAAAATTGAAAAAAGTGATTTGTATATGAAGGGTATATTTGTCTAATAAATAAATTATACAATGTGTTTTAATATCAAATAGACATTTTGGTCAATTATTTAATAACAAAAGAAAGATGGTAGTGCGAATATCACAAGTAAGAGTGGTAATATCAATCTCCTATTGTTATTATTATTATTATTATTATTGTCTTGCCATTTTAATAGGAAAGTCATATTTTGATTAATGTGATGATAATTGACATGATCTAGGTAAATATGTCAACTAAAGTAGACCATCAAAAAAGACAAAGAAAATCAAGTACAAATTGAAACGGGAGAAATTTTCAAAGTTTGAATTCTTGATGTCACCGTCCAATTTTTTAATAGAGTTTGAAGGTTGTTCTTTTTTGGTACCAAGAAACGGACAAGTGTCTCCATTTAATAATTTACTATTTTTTATACTAATTAACAATAATTCATCTTGCAATAATGAGATGATAATTCATGTTACTTATTGCACGTTAGGGACATGAATAGCACCTCCCCACTATTTTACACGACTCATATTTTTCCAAATCTTGTGATAAGAATAATAAATTAATTAATATTATTATTGTGTTAACTTATTGCTTTTCCTTCTAAGAGTTGTCCTACAAGAATCTGAAAAAATATATTAACCACGTTCAATAATCCTAGTGTCTATTTTTCTCATACGGTAAAATATATTATGTGTGGTAACTAAATACATTAATGTAAAAAAGATAGACACATAATACACATTCAGACCATTAGACCCGATTTGATATAAAATTATTTGCTCACAAGTCCTTTGAGAAAGAAAAAGAAAAAAATCCTTGATTTTTTGTGTGAAAAACGAAGGTGAAATTCTCTTCTCTTTATTTTATTTTTACGGAACAAACTCTTATCTTTTCTTTTAAAAAAAGAGCTTGTAAAAGTGAAAAATTTATTGAAAAGAAAAATTAATTACTGAGGGAGGGTGACAGATATGGTTCGGACAGAGAGATCATGTGCAGGAGAAGCATTGCACATGACAGCTGCTTTTTGCAATCATAATAATTAAAATTAATAGGGTGTACATTGTTTGGTTGGAGAAAGAATTAAATGAGAAGGTACATATCATATCACAATGAGTGCTGCAAACTTTATGTTAGAGTTCATCATACGTATGTTGTAAATAATTATTATTGTATCAAAATAATATATCGTGAATAATCCTTAAAATATCCTTAGTTTACTTATAAGAGAAAAGTTACCTACAGACCTCCCTTCCCTTCCATGTTATGGTAATGTACGGAAGAATTTTGACCTTTTTAAAATTACATAAAATTTCTTCCAGTTACACCCCTTTTGTGTTTAAAAATTATTACAATTTCACCCTTATAAATTTTACAAATAGACCCCTTGAAGAGGTCTCATTGTAAAGTATCAAAAGCTAGGGGAGTTTTGGTAATTAGCACTAAAATGAAAGGATGTGCATGTAATTCACTCTTACTATAATCATCTATTTTTCATTTGGATATTCTATTATCTCATTCTTTTGAATCACTTGTTGAATTTTAGCGGGTAACATATCATGTCCTAGCCATGTTTCAATCAAGTTCCATTTTGTGGACAACAATATACAACTATTCACTTTCACCCATCCTCAATCTCACATATAAGCCGATGGGTCATTCTTAGGAGCTCCGAGAAGTCCAAATTTTAGAATAATCAAAACAATTCATCTAATAAGGACCGTGTGACATACACCGTACACGAATAATTAAACTTATATAAGAACTTGGAGTGACAAAATTCCTGAGAATCACTCAAAGGTGGTCTAAGTTTAGACAAATAAAGCCAAGCATAACAACTAATAAGTTTTTGGTTCCTAAATTATCGAGAAAAAAGATAATTGTTCACATCGACTAAACATGTAATCGACGTGCACAGCGTACATCAATTATAAAGGAGAGAGAATCAATGAATATTGAATACTCCATGTGAGACACTGAAATGGCAACTCAACAAGAACTTTGAAATTGAAAGAACAAAAGAATTAATTCTTACTGCTATGAAAATGGATCATCTGAAGTTTGGTACATTTCTGTGTAGTAAATGGGAAATCTTGTTCAAGCTGTACCTGTAAACTGAAATTAAAATGCCAAACAAATAAAATTTTAAACACACCCCTATTTACTAAGAGAATAACAATAATCTAAAGACATGAAAACACACACTAAAATACGGTATAGTGAAGGATTTGCCTATCTAGATATGTAGAAAATGATAACAAAATATGAATAACTAATCTGGAAACAAAAGAGTACTAGAAAAGGCACCATGTGTTAACTCCATGGATCGTCCCATCCTTTAGGTCCGTCTCTTCTTATAAAGTCCATTATCGCTTGGACAGCTTCCTCGACTCTGTTAGATAGAGAGTGGTTTCCATAATAAATTTCTACTTTTTCAGCTCCACCCATGGCCCTGCACAACCTGGATGGGTTCATAACACGAAAGACAAGGTTAGTTGAAGAGGAGATACAAGGTTTAATGTTTAGAGTGAAGCATTGTGAATATCATAATGACACAAGAAAAAAAAAAGGATGTCAAGGGACTGAAAAAGTTTACAGTTCTTGCCTATCAACCAGAGCTTTCTTGTCTACATATTCTGGTACATATTGATCAGCCATGGAAAAAATCACCTGCAGAAAAAAGAAAAATAAAGTCATTGCTAGGGTTTGACTGATACATGGCGAAAGGAGAGAGAATTCTATATTACTCAAAACAAAGAACTTTTATATGCACATAAATACGTTGAATTCGACGTATAAATAAAAAGAATCCTTATCTGTACGGTTATTTCAACATTATAAAACAGAAAGAAAAATCTTCCGATCACCTTCCAACCCTCCATGGCCCGAGAAAATGACAAATCACGAGATTTACTATTTAAGTATCAACAACCGCAGACTAACAAATCCAATTTTTTATGCAAAAACAAAAAGTGTTCCTCCACACGCACTTGGAGATCTTTCAAAAAATTCTCGCACAGTACTTCTCAATGCAATTAAAATAATAAAAACAAGAATCAAAATAAATGGACACCTACCAGAGTAAGTGTGTTGGACATGTGTCCAAGTCTCTGTTTCAACTGGTCTTCACTAAAGTCGGAACTGAAAATATCATCATCACCGTTGTATGCAGAAAGTGAATAATATCTGCATAAAGCTATGAAACAGTAAGAAAATACACAGTATGGTAAAGATAGATAATGTAAAATGGCCTTGCTGGATAACATTTATTCCTAGTTAAACGTATGGAAGTGTTGAAATCACTCTAACCTTTGGGCGGTAATAGGAGAATCTGGATTGGCTTCCCTGGGCATCAGTTCTGACCCTCGATCTTCACCTATCATCTTCGAAGCCAAATCAATCATGGAAGCAGTTTCGGGGAGTGTGGCTTTATACTCCCGATCACTAACTGGAGCCTGAACAAGCCAATTAACATGATAAATATGAAGACAAAAGAAAAATGTCGAGGTCATACAGAAATGCAATATTGCATGTTCATCAAAATAAATGCCAAAATATAAGACTCCATCCATCTGTACCAAATTTCTGATTACCTATTTCCCTTTTAGGACGTCCCAAATAGACTCCATTTCAGAAAAAAGGATACCCTTTTTATTTTTCCCCAAAATTGCCTCTCTCATTTTAAAAATGTGTCACGGGTAACGTTCAACCACTAATTCTAAGGGCAAGATTGTTAACTCAATTTTTATTTTTTCAATCCCCATGGAAATTGGGAGTAATAAGATAAAAATCAAAAACATCATTCATTGGTGGAGTTCTAATAGAAGAAAATCATATAATAGCATTGTAAACAAAAACAGTACCTGCAAAATGGCTGCACGAACTGCTCTTGAACATGTTGCATTAGTACGCAAGTAATATACAATATCCTACATGCAAGAGAAAATGAGCTTTAGCTATATTATGTCCTCGTAAAGTGAAGCCCATGAATGTTGCATGTCATCCAAATTTGTATAGCATAAAGAAAAGTGAATCAAAGCTCAGATGATACTTCATTGGAAGAGCATAAACTAATTACCTGGCAGCCAGTACTGTGTCCAAGTAGTACAACACCTTCGGAATCTTCTTTGTTTATCAAGTAACTTATCAATTGATCAAGCTCCATAGCATCCTTCAACAAACAATTTAAACACTAAAAAGAATTAGCAACAAGAAACAACAGCAAATCATTACTCAAACACCAAATGTTATTCAGCTAGCGAACTGTATAGAAGTATGCCATCATGAACCACTAGATTTCATAGATAGGAGCGAAATTCTTATAATAAATTATTAAGAAAACAAGAATCATCCATGGAAATGAGCACTTAACCGAACAAAGTGGCACTCCAAAAAATCCTGTAAAGGGCAATGAAATTACTCTATTGGACACTACAAAAAATGAACTGAGAAGGATAAGTTACTTGTTTCAAACTCGAGACGCCATATCCACTATAGGAAGACGAAAACAGAAACTGAACTAATGACCAATGCTCTTTCTCCAAAGCAATTGCCAAAGGCTCCAAATATCTGGAGAATTCAGAATCATCTAATCAGGAAAAAATCAATACAATATAAATTTGAAGACATCACGGATCACGGTGTCATATAGAATGGTTGAAATTCAATCACACATATTTACGAAAAAGAGCATGCTTGCATGTCTGCACTGCTTGTTCAATAAATTACTGTGCATTCACTATGTCACTTGGATCGATAAGTGCTTCCAAGTATGAGTGAAGGTTGCCAATTAAAAAATGATTAAATTGCGTCCGGACCATTTTTCATTTTCTAGGATATAATGGAGTATGATATATTATTAATTGATAATAATGGGAATCAGTTGGGATATAGAAAACAAAACAAACGACTTTAATATGAATTTTGATGATCACTTAAAAGCTACTGCTATTTTCTTGATCTAACAAAATTGGCCAAAAGTTTTGCTGATGATATTTGACTGGAGGATATTTTCCTAGTCTAAACTTTCCTCAAAAGATGATATGCCATTAGATATTCCATATCCTAGTTGAAGAAATACAGGACTCAGATGAGTGCTTCAATGCATTTGAGGGGAGATTTTTAACATAGTTCGTCAACCCTCAAAAAACTTATGACTTACAGTATCTGCAGGACGAGCAATCTTACTACAAGATAATAGGAGGGAAGAAATGTTTCGAAATACTGTCTCAACCTTTAATTGCAAGTAATCGTGAACAAGGAAATTTCTTCTATACTTGCTTCACGAAGGCTGTCACATTTATGATTTATTCCACAGAAAATATTGCTTTCCAATTTAACATCTTGCATGGAATTTCCTAATTAATCTTGAGAAAACCATTAGTCGAGAAAAAAATCAGAACCAAATCGTTCCATGCCAATGATACTTTTTTTCTTTTGTAACTGAGTTGCATGATTATTATTGTTGTAACAAATAGAAAATGGATGAGGAAAGGGTCTGACATTTGTCTGGAGAGCGACATGTAAAGCTCAAATTAGGATCTCAAAAATGAAAATAGAAAAACGAAAAATGAGAAGTGCATGTGAACACAAATATTAGAACCAAAGTTGAGTGACTTACTCAGTGGCCAAAAATCCATCGGTCAACCCACCAATAAAAATAACTTGTTGCTTATAATCACCTGTCTTGAATGCGACCTGTAAAAATTTCACGGTACCAGTTAACTTATATCCGAAATAAAATTCAACTATGGTGTGGCAAATACGAGATCTAATTAAGTTGGTAAATATATAAAAGGTACACAAGCAAAAAAAAATCGTGGCCCACGTCAATGTGCATAATATATCTGGCCTTTTACCAGATACTACCACATTAATTTGATAACAAATACAATGTTGTACAGAAACCACTATATTTTCTCATACGCATATAAACTAGACATAGAAATGACATTTTAAAGATAGAACTGTGCATGTATGTCTTAAGCTTAGCATTCATTCTCTTCGAATATCATCTTTAGTATCTCCAGAGCTCAAAAGCAAAACTGATATGGAATCAAACCGAAGAATTTTTCCTATACTAGATTCATCTTTAGTAAAGAATTTAATCTCGTTGCTAGTCTATACTAGATATTAAAGAACAGATACATTGCAGTTTTCGAAAATTCATACATTTCTTACAGATTTAATCGTATTTTACCAGCGATCAGTATAAATTCTCATACACACTATGCATAGAAATGCCATTCAAGAACCGAAATGTGTATGTTTGCCTGATCTAGCCCAAATCCGGGGGATAAAAACTCAATCAGTATGAGACGACTCGAATCGTACAACGAGTAGGGTGAGAGAGAGTATAGACTGCACTCGGTTATAACAAAGCTACCTATGTACTTTATTAGGATCAAGTCAATCGTAGTTCAATAAGTTTGCATGAAGTCAGGGTCGTTACTCAGTTATACGATTCTAACTCCCAAATTTACATGTACGGGAACGTACTTCTAAATCTGTAGACTCGTCGTTATGAATGTACGAGGCTAAAGCTAGAGAGAATATTCTTTAGATTCCAACCCTAAATAAATGAGGGAGTATTTATAGCACATACTCCTTGTACGAAGGGGTGGTTGACAATTGGACTCATAGGATAATGACATGTGGCCATATCGGACAAGCAGAAATTACGGGTCGTAGGGTCAGTTATGCAAACGACCAGACCCCTTACTGTTACCTAGCGTGGATCCTCAATTACTTAGTAGGTTTTGAGCTTATATTGGGCCTTGGGCCATTATACTATCGTTATGAGCCTAAATACCATATTTTGGTATTTCATTATGTTCCCCACTTCATCATTGAGATGAGGCGAGGAACGATCCAGATTTTATGTTGATGAAGTAGTCGTGCCCGATATACGAGTCGAAATCTACTATACCATTTTTGTATAAATGGTTGTGTTGTTTCAACAATAAATGGTCACATAGTTTCGACAATAATTGATCACCCCGTTTCAGTAATAAATGGTTGCGTCGTTTCGAGAATAAATGCTCACGTCGTTTCGGCAATAATTGATCAAGCCGTTTTAGTAATAAATGGTTGCATCGTTTTAGGATAGCACTTCGTAACTAACACCTAATCATATCGCACGTGTCCGTTGACAACAAATATGGCGGCGGTTACTCTTTAGTATTCCAATCATCAGATGATCTGAGCCCTCAAACGTGTCTTTTACTATCTGATCTCAGCCGTTGCATCTCTTCAAGCCATTTACTTATAAATAGGCCCCCCATTATTCAATTTTTACTTTCACTTTGGGTTTTAGAGAGAGAATTTTTACTCCTTACAGAGGGCTTGGTATTGGGAATCCGCACGAGTTTTATACCTACAACAGATCATCGACCTATCCTTCAACCACCTCGTAGGTACTTCTAGTTCTTGTCTTTTCAATTTTCCTTTCTTATTATGGCCCGTACTAGATCACAGGCTTCAGTCAACAATAACGAGATATCAGATTCCTCAGGTAGCTCCAGTACTAGACCTGTAGGACGATTTGGATTGTTTGATAGAACATACTAGCATTCGTAACGAGTCTCCCGAGTCGTCTCATAGGAACGAGGGAGAAATTGGGACGAGGCTCACCCTTTAGGGGATTTGGAGGGTGGGACAGACATTAACTCTAATATTACTTCGCTGGAAGATGTTTCTAAGCCGTCTAGGGAGAATGAGCTTAGGGTTAGGTATTTTATCCCCCGAATTATGAAATCCGATCTTCCAACTCTACGGATAGTATGCATAAACCACCAATAAGCTTCCGTACTTCCTTCCACCTTTCCCATTTAATCTCTGGTGTTAAGTTTCCTTTACATAAATTTATCAATAACATCCTTATAAGTGACAAATTGTGTAATGATATACCAAAATATGGTATTTAGGCTCATAACGATAGTATAATGACCCAAGGCTCAATATAAGCTTAAAAACTAAGGATCCGCGCTAGGTAACAATAACGGGTAGGGTCGTTTGTATAACTCGACCCTACTACCCGTAATTTCTGTAGTCCGATATGGCCACATGTCATTATCCTATGAATCCAATTGTCAACCACCCATCCGTACAAGGTGTATGTACTATAAATACTCCCACACTTCATTTATTGAGGGTTGGAATCTAAAA
Organism: Buddleja alternifolia; assembly: GCA_019426215.1. NCBI lineage: Eukaryota > Viridiplantae > Streptophyta > Magnoliopsida > Lamiales > Scrophulariaceae > Buddleja > Buddleja alternifolia. The sequence goes on from CM033403.1 coordinate 31,227,811, forward strand.
AATATTATTTCTAGCTCTAGTCTCGTACATTCATAACGATGAGTCTACACACTTAGAAATACATTCCCGTATATACCACTTTGGGAGTTAGAATCGTATAATTAAGTAACCACACTGGCTTCATACAAACTTATTGAGCTCCGATTGACTTGATCCTTTATTAGGTACGTAGGTAGCACTGTTGTTATAAACGAGTGCAGTCTATACTCTCTCTCTCACCCTACTTGTTTTTCGAGTCATCTCATGCTGATTGAGTTTTTATCCTCCGGATTTGGGCAAGATCATTATCAATTAATTATAGCTTTCCTTCTTTTGAAAATTATATGATTACTAGTCGCAGACCTCAATTTCATAGTGCAAAACAGAAACCTAGATCAAGTGTGTGTGTATATATATATATATATATCAATTCCATCAATTCCAAATTCAGAAACCATCATAATGTAAAGCAATGCCTATTCCAGATTGTGATCTCTGATTTATTTTCTTCAATTAACACTACTCCGACAATAATCAACTCATAAATCACGTTATCAACAACAAATCACCCTAATTTACTACTCAAAATTCAGCTAAAACTAAGGAAAAGAATTAATTCATCCACAATTCAACACAGATTCTTCATTTTTCACTCACCTGAATAGGTTTGGGGCCGTACCTAAACATCACCCCTCGAAATTGACCCTTACTGTTGACGGGGGCAGAACCGCCGGAGACGCCGTCCCCGGCGGTGGAAGCGGAGGAATTGTTGGCGTTGAAGGAGCGGCCGCGCACAATGCCGGAGAGCCAAGAAGCGGCGGCGGACGACGTCGTTTGTGACGATGAATTGGAGAGATTCATATCAGAATTCTCCATTGTTACTCTGATCTCTCTCTAAAACCGCAATTCTTTTTTCATTTTTTTTTTTTTTTGACAACCTCTAAAACCGCAATTCAAAGAGCCCATTTTTATTAGTTTTGTAGCATTTGTATATTTTCTTATTTTTTGGAAATACATTTAGCTCAGTATATCTCTAAAAGCCTAGGTTGCACGGGTAGGCATACGACGATAGATATTTTCAAAATTTTAGGATTTGACACAATGAGTATACGTCAATTAATATATATATATATATATATGATACATATTATGTAATATGTTTGAAGTGATTTATGGTTGTGTGGAGATTAAATAAGACAATCATAAATATATATATACATATTATGTAATATGTTTGAAGTGATTTATGGTTGTGTGGAGATTAAATAAGACAATCATAAATATATATATACATATTATGTAATATGTTTGAAGTGATTTATGGTTGTGTGGAGATTAAATAAGACAATCATAAATATATATATATAGGGTCAAGATCTAATACATACCATTTCTTAGATAAGATCTAAAACTCAATATACACCATTGGATCTATTTAATCCAACAATCCATATTTAATACTGAAAGGACGCGGAAAAGGGACTCCAACTGGTTGAGGGGTAAAAATGTAACTTGGAGATGGTTTTACAGCAACCCAATTCCTAAATTCACTCCATTATCTTCCTCAAATCTCTCCCATTTTTAAACCCACTAATTTTAACTGTAATCAACCCCAATTATCGTGATAAAATCAGCCGAAATATACCAAATCTCACTCATATTGTGATTCCGCGCGCGAGGAACCCTAAAATTATCTCCGAGTTGGATTTTTTTTGGTGGAAGACGATGAGGCCGAAGAAACTATCAAACTTACCAGGTATGAATTATACAGAGCATTTCGCCTATTGTTCGAAGATATGGGTTCCTAATATTACTATTAAGGAAGAAGATGTGGTGGAAGTTCTTGGATTTTCAAACGGTGAGCGGCCTATTGACTTAACGGTCAAGAATATAGAGAGGATTGACCTATGGACAGACCAATTTGGACTTGTATAATGGTTTGTATTGTAATGTATAATGGTTTGTATTGTAGTGTATAATAATGAATCTAATTTATAATTTGTTATACCATTCTAAATAGTTGTGTATAAAATTCACAGTGTATAATGGTTTGTATTGTAGTGTATAATGGTTTGTATTGTACTGTATAATGGTTTGTATTGTAGTGTATAATAATAAATCTAATCTACAATTTGTTATACTATTCTATATAGTTGTGTATAAAATTCACAGTGTATAATGATTTGTATTGTAGTGTATAATGATTTGTATTATAGTGTATAATGGTTTGTTATTGTAGTGTATAATGATGCAATTGTGATTTGTATTAGGGCCATTGTGAATAAATGATGCAATGTTGCATTGATACCAAGTCCAAGTTTCGTGCATTTGATTTTTCTAAACAACCAGAACATCTAAATTTCCCAATTTCCCATACATCAGCATAACCTGAATAGGCTTAAGAAACTGTTGCTAAATTGATTAAGTTATGTTTTGAGTATCATATCTCATAATCAGTATAAGCTAAACAAGTTTAAAAGAAAAAAAGAAGAAGGGAAAAAGTTGTTCTTTTATCTTATTTCCCGGGAATTCCAATGCAGTACATAACTGGTGTACATATCATATTTGCATCATTTGCACATAACAACTCACACAGAACAAATTACAAAATCAATCTCCAAGAAGCAAGAAAAGAAAAAAAAAATTAAAAAAATAAAAATAAGAATGACTGGCATCTCATACATCACCTTCTTGTCCTGTGATAGATAATGGTTTGTATTGTAGAGTATAATGATTTGTATTGTAGTGTATAATGGTTTGTATTGTAGTGTATAATGGTTTGTTATTGTAGTGTATAATGGTCCGTTGCTGGAAAACAACCGATTGCGGATGAATTGAACGGGTAAAACGATATCTCGAATCAATTTTGCTGAAAAACAACCGATTTGATGATGAATTGAATGGGTAAAAAAATATCTCTTATCAATTTTGCTGATATATGTGATTATGGAAAGAATATAATGAAAACGATTTTGGAGCGTGAAACTGGGGATTTGATTTGATATTGTGTATTAAATTGAATCTGTTAGTTATAATTTAATGACTAAAATGCCCTTTACATAATTAAAATAAATTATTAAATCAGTTAAATGTGTGAAATGTAGACCTTGGGATCAAATTGAATCAAAGACCTAGATTGAGTCTTATATCTTACTTAATGACAAGGGATGTATTTGATTCATATCATATATATATATATATATTGTAAGAAAATTTAGTTCTAAATGTAACTATTTTTGTTTTGCGTGTGATTTTTTCTTCATTCCTTGTGTCTCACAATTACTAACACTCTTTGTCATTTGTCATAACATATTCCAAAATAAAATATAGAAAAACGAAGAAATACAAGTTAACATTTACTTCTTTTTTTTTGGATAAGTAAGTTAATATTTATTATGAGAGATTACAAGAAATTGCAGAACAATCACCTACCAGCAATAATAGTCAAAATTGCAAATTTAGTCTCATGAGATATGGCCATTTTTATTTTGGTCCCACGCTTTACGTGATTTTATAAATAGTTCCAATAATTTGAAACAGTTGCAACATTAGTCTTTATTTCAAACAATGTTAGTCCACAGTCCATTAAAAGTTAATGTAAACTAGAGGAATGTTTTTTCAAAAAATAAAATTATGCCCCCTAAACTATACAAGTTGTATAAAATACCCCCTAAACAAATATTAATGCCCTTCACCTCTGAAAAATAATAAAAAATTAAAAACAGTTGGGGAAGATGATGTTTTTATTTTATTTGTTTATTATTATATTTTTTATTTTTCATGGGGTAAATAACAAAAAATATGTGTTTGATACAAGGTATATAGTCTCAGGAGGCAAAATGCAATTTTTAGTTGACCATTCCATTAGAAAATAAAGTGCGGGATCAACATTGCTTAAAAAAAAGGACAAACATTGCAACTTTGTCAAATTATTGAGACTTTTTCTAAAATCACGTAAGCCGCAGGACTAGAATCAAAATAGTCATATCCTATGGGACTAAATTTACAATTTTGCCACAATAATACCATCAAGTTCAACACCCCATACAAGAAGTAAGGAAGAGAGCGAATACAAGATACAACCAATTTTGTTAATCTTTGTTCTTTCATCTCCAATCAACAGTGAATTTAAGGATTTCAAGGATTAGGCAACGATTTTTCTGTTGTCTACAGGTGAATCCTTTGTTTTTCTTTGATCATCTTCATATTAATTCACTTATGTAATGAATTTGAAGATTTGGTGAATATGTCAACCCAGTCGCATATAATATTCTATAAACACAAATATAATGATAAATTTCTCGAAGTGTCTTTACATCAAAATTTTAAGGGAAAATGCACATTACCCCCTCTAAGATTCATATTTTAGCACTAAACCCCCTTAAAAACTTTAAAGAATAAAAAAAGGACTATGACCCCTAGAAAATTTAAATGTGTATTACTTTGTTTGAATATAATTGTCCATATGAATTTTTTACTAGAATATATCGTAACCATGTGTACGTCCTTGTCTATTTATATGGTCATGACAATTACTCTTTTATCTTCGTATAAAAATATTTTTTGTGGATTTTTTATCTTAAAATTTACTAATTGTTGTTTTAGAATTCATGATTATCAAGAACACGTAAAGCCAGCTTTGGAATTCATGTTCTCATCTGATCACTTTTAGCACCAAATTATGAAGGAATACAAAGGATGATCAATGACATTTATGACCTTACAAGTTCATAATGATTGTCATACAACTGTATATCAGGCAAAATTCTCACATGAATATTGATTTTGGGACAAAATGTTCCACATTCAAATTTTTTAAGGGACATAGTTGCCTTTTTTAGTTTTGAGGGAGTTTACCGCTAAAAGGTGAGTTTTAGAGGGGGTGAATTGCATTTTGCCAAGTATTTAATAACATTTGAAAAATACACAAATTGTTTTATTTAATCTTTTAATCAATAGATTGTGTAATGTTTGTTTCTGGCATACCATGCGCATACAAGTTTATATTATACTATAATTTTTATATATTAATGATTAAAAATATTTGAGAAAATTTAATCTTTTAATCATTAGGTTAAATAGTGTAATGTTTGTTTTATTTGATCTTTTATTAACACAAATGTTATTACATTATTTGGGTTATATTATAAATTTTGTGGGAATCTTAACTTCAAATTTGATATTTTGTTGATTGTCAGTACACTTGCATGATGGAATTTATATATATAGGGTATGGATCGAATACATCCCATTACATTTGGTAAGATATAAGATCCAATCTACACCATTGATATCGTTTGATCCCAAGGTCCGGATTTAACTCCATTTTTTAGATTGTATAATTTTTTTTAATGATGGCAGGGGCATTTTAGTCAATGAACGTAACAAACTCATGCAAATATCATGCAGGATCAAAATCAAATCTCACTTATTGCGCCATAACAGATTCTTTTCTCCAATTCATTTTTTCTTTCCAATTACAATTCGATCAGTTCACAGAACGTAACAATTTGATTCACAGAACGTAAAATATTTACATTATTCATCATCAAACTCAATTAATCATCAAGCTCGATTCAACATCATCATCAATTCTCTATTTGAATCCACTATACAGAAGCTAATAAAATAAAATACAGTACATGAGTGGTGATATACAGTGTGGTATTAGTGACATCACAATTAGTGATTTTAAATCATCATACAGTAGCTTATAAACCATTATACAGTAAATACAACGGTGATATACAATGTGTGATTAGTGACATACAATTAGTGATTTCAAACCATTATACAGTATTTTATAAACAACTATACAGTATGTTATAACACATTTACAGTATCATATAACTCATTATACAGTGTGTGTTTATACATCATACAGTTACAATCTTATAAACCATTATACAGTATCTTATAACCCAGTATACAGTATCATATAAACCAATATACAGTATCATGTAACCCATTATACAGTGAATACAATAGCTAATAAACATTATACAATAGCTAATTAATCCATTATACAATAGCTAATAAACAAATATACAGTAAATACAATGGTGATATACAGTGTGCGATTAGTGACATACAATTAGTGATTTCAAACCATTATACAGTAACTTATAAACCACTATACAGTATATTATAACACATCATACGGTATCTTATAACCAATTATACAGTGTGTGTGTGTGCATACATCATACAGTTACAATCTTATAAACCATCATACAATATCTTATAACCCAGTATACAGTATCATATAACCCATTATACAGTATTTATACATCATACAGTTACAATACACCAACTAATTTAACAATATACAACATCTATTACATAAATATGCATACCAAATCAACAAAAACACATTATTGGACCCTAATCAACAGCTAATCGACATAACAAATCAACAAAAACACTTTTTGGAATGTGTTTTGTGGTGATAATCGAAGGAATTATAGGTTTAATATGCTTTTATAATTTGATTGAGTTAATTTTGGCAACAAGTTGAGAGATTGTGGGGGAGATTTTGGGCGTCTCAATTTGAGAGATTTTAGGGAGATTATGTGCCCTTTTTTTGGTATGAAGATGCTGTATAATGACGTCATTTGACTATAATACCCCTGATCAATTGGAATCAATTTTCCCACCTGTTTTTTGCTTCCTTTTTAGACTATTGGATTTAATTGATCCAATGGTGTAGATTGGGTCTTATATCTTATCTAATATAGGGTGTGTATTGGATTTTGACCCTATATAAATATATATATAGGGATAATTACACTGGGGGTCCTGAGGTATTGCCTAATTAGAAAAAACATCCCGTAGTTTAATAGATTACATCTAACATCCAAGGTTTTCATGTATTGACGTAAAAATGGATGGAAAGTGATAAAAGACCTAAATGCCCTTACTGAAAATTGTTTTTTTAAAAAGGAAAAATTAAAAAAATGAAAAAAAAAGCTCAATTACCAAATTGCCCCTTTACCTCTCTATATTTACTTCTAATACCAATTTTAAAATAAAAAAATAAACTTAAAAGAAAAATACTTATATATATGTATATGTATATGTATATGTATATGTATATGTATATATGTATGTTTTATCTTAGAAATTGCTTGTGTGTAATTATGTGTGTTTGTGTGTGTGCGTGACTCTGTGTGTGTAATTGTGTGTGTGTGTGTGTGTCTTTGTGTGTGTAATTGTGTGTGTGTGACTGTGTGTAATTTTGTGTGTGTGTGTATTGTTGTGTGTGTGTGCTGCGTGGGGGGAGGGGTGGCGATGGGGGGTGGGTTGGAGTCTTGGAGAAGACGACACCCACCCCCCTTTTTTTTCCCTTTACTTTTTTATTTATTTATAAAGTAATATATTAATAAGTAATTTATTTTAGAAATTTAGTTAATTAAAATACAATTTTTAAATTTATTTATAAATTTCGTAAATTAATTTAAAATATAAATTTTAATTTATATATGATATTTTACACATAATATTTTTATTTTATAATTTTAATAATTTATAATTTTTTTATTTTGTTGATAATAATTTTTAATTATAAATAATTATTTATATACTTTACATACACAACATTACATATAACACCTATACTTTTATAAAATATTACAAACAACACCAAAATGGTATAATTGTCCCAAAAAAGTTTGGTCTTTTGGTCCAGAAAAAGTCAGGGGTATTTTTGGAAGTTTATCTAAAAATTTAACGGAACCCTAACGGAAAGTGTTCAATGTTAGACGAAATAAACGGAATGGATGTTAGATGTAATTTATTAAACTAGGGGATGTTTTCAGTAATTTAGCAATACCTCAGGGGTACCCAATGTAATTATCCCTATATATATATATTATCAGATTATGTATTGTGTGAACGTTTTTACTTAATGTTGATACTTTTGTTTACGATTTCTTTTCATATAGTTGTATCTATAAAAGAGAAGAAGAAGAAAAACAACACCAACAATCATATATTAAATGAGTGGAATAAATAACTGAATATCAAGAAGAAAATTGGAAAAAGTAATATGAAACAAAGTTAAAGAACAACATTATTTGTCATTAAGATCAACATGGTTTTATGATTTCTTTTTCCACGATTTCAATCATTTCTACATGATTTTATCTATTAAAAGGAAAAATAAAAACAACACCGATAATCATATATTGAATGAACTAGGAGAATAGATAATTGAATATCAAGAAGATAGTTGGAAAAAAATATATGAAACAAGTTAAGAAACAATATCACTGGTCATTAAGGTCAAACTAGAAAATTCATACAAACTTAAAATAATTATATATGTTTTTTTAGTAAGAATTTGTTTTAGAAAAAGTTTTTTTAGATTTTTTAAACGTACAAAGTTTACTTTCTTGAAATATTTTATTCAAAAATTTGTATTGGTACGATCGATGTTTTATAACTATATTGTCTTAAAATATTTTGAATGACACTTAATCAATTATATTTTTGCAATGATCTCAGAAAGCTTATATTTAATACATTTATAGAACTAAATAAGTAGTGTTGGTAGAATAATATATATTTGGAATATTTCAAAATACGATGATAGAAATAATCACACTAAGATATGGAAAAATGTTCTCCATTGTGTTATTATTATTTTCTCTGTCGCGTTAGCTTTTATGTGCAACATACGTATTTTCCAATTCTCATATATTTTTATCCATAAAATTTGATTTTTTTTATTTGTTCAAAAAAATAAATTTTTTTTATTAAAAGCATACGTATATTATAATAATAGTTAACCGTGCACAATGTAAAATATTATCTACGCCAACTTCTTGTGATTTTGTGAAAAATGTAATTGAAGTTAAAATGGAGTCACATCAAGTAATCTTGAGAAGAAACATGCAACGGTTGCTTTAGAAAATAAAGAAGAAAAAAAAGAAGACTACATGTACGTATGTCTAAATTTCTCTAATAATTAAGAGACAATTGTAAGTACACGAAGAACTCAATGAGAGGAACGAAGAAGAGAGAGTTTGATCCATAAAAAATAAACAAGAGAAGAAACCAATGAAGCATGAATTTACCTAAGAATTTATTTACATGTCAATGGGCATGCAATGGCTGGACAAGTTCGGTATTATTGGCTCACATACATTGGAATCTTTTATGTATAGAATCTATAACATTTTTAAATTTAACAATAACATATGAGTATTCTTATATAACTTTACATCTATTATCTATATGATTATATGTAATTTCATTGTAGAGTCCTAATGTATTTATACTACATATAGTTGTAGAAGATTTTCTGAAAAATGTTTTATATTTTGTGTTTCACTCTTTTGCCATTAAAAAATTGAATTACTTGGCTATATTTTAAGTATATCAAAAGTTTTAAAAAACAACACGTACTTCTATAATAAAATAGATTACAAAATTATATATTTACTAAATTTGAGAATACGAGATAGATAATAAAAGTTTTAAAGTTCTTAAAATGTCCATTTTATAATTGAGTTTGCTAAAGATACTTTGTATTCATGATATGTATGATGTTAATAACTGTATAACAATTGCAGGATTAATTTACAAAAGAAAAATAAGAACCAAGATTGGAATAAATAAACAATAATTACATATCATATATTCAATATTTTTTTACAAAATAGAGGAGGATGTCACGGAAACATGATTTGATTGAATAAGTTTATAGAAATACATACCACAAGATATAAACTAAAATATCATAATATTTTATTATTCTTATTAATATTATTACTATGCATGAAGAAAATAAAATATTATTTAAGTATCATTAGAATATGTTATAAATAAACTTTTACGTAGTAGTTTTTGAAAATTTTAATATATACAATCATATATGAAAAATAAAAATAATAATGATAAAGAGCTCGCATGCCGGCTCGTGAACTTATGAACAATTATAAGTGAGTTCTAACTCGCTTTACGAAGAAGTTCGAGCTTGAAAATCTGGATTCAAGCTCAAAATATCTCGATCTCGAGCCGAGCACCAGTTGAGTAGCTTGGCTCAACAGGCTCATGAACCAGCTCGACTCACCTTACGTCCTACTTATAAATGAAGATGTATTCAATAATACCAAAAGCAAACAAAAGAAAAAGCATCATCTACACAAAACTATTGTGACTCGCGGATAAAAAAACTGTGGTTTATATAGACACATCAAATGATCTTGAGAAGATACATCCAATTGCTATGGTGACTTTAGACAATGGAGAAAAAATTGATTCTAAAATAAAAAATGAAAAGACTACACAAGTATCCAACTTTTGAGCCATAATAGAGACTCTTGCAAGTACACAAGAACTTAATGAAAAAAGAAAAGAAAAGTGAATCGCATGAACTATCATAACTAAATAAGTTCAGATATAAATGAAGTATGACTTCACATAAGAGTTTATATAGTTACATTATTATCTAAGTTTTCAATCTTCCAATTACCTTCGTTCCTTCAACTATTAATTCAGTTTTTCATATCAATCAATATTTAATTTTTCAAATAGTTATAGGTTATTAATTAATAATTTATTTAGTTATTTGTTCAAGTTTTGGATATATAATACATTCAAGTGAACAATATCTATTTATATGAATTATTTTAACGAAATTATATAATTCACATGCAACACACTTGTTGTTTACTGGTATCTCTAAAAGCCTAGGTTGCACGGGTAGGTATACGACGACACGATTTTTTCAAAATTTCAGGATACGACACGGCGAGTATACGTCAATCAATATATATATATATATATATATTTATTATTGTCATATTTAATCTCCACACAACCATAAAACACTTCAAACATATTACAAATATATATATATATATATATATATTGTAAGAAAATCTAGTTCTAAATGTAACTATTTTTGTTTTTCTTGTGATTTTTTCTTCATACAATGTCTCTCAAAATTATTAACATTCTTTGTCATTTGTCATGGCATATTCCAACTTTCATATCCATCTATTTTTTTCTCTTAATATCAAATTGTCATTAATTAATCTACCATCGTTAGGGGGGATAACCCTAGCATCGTCACATTTACCATATACCACAAAACAACGAACATTTTTATTGAGAGCAATGGTCGTTTTGCCAACTTTCTGGCTTGAACACATTTTGGATAGGTATTCACATTTTTTTTTGTTTAATTTTTTAATATGCCAAGCCGTGTTCGATATGTATTCGAGGAGGATCTCTCGGGCATCGTATCCTTCAAGAATCCGACACTGCATCGCATCACTTTTAGAAGTATCCATGCATTATAATTAAAAACAAATGTGTTGTATGTTGGGGCCCACTTTGTCTCCTAAAAGTTGAAATACAGCCCAATCTAATGAACTTGTCAATTTCTTTTGACCAAATTGGTAATAGGATTTTTTTTAAGGCATTGTATTACAAAGCACGATGTTAAAAAATACTTAAATTATCTACATTAAAGAGTATTAGATGGACCAATTTCAATTGACTTGATCCACCTTAAAAATTCCCAAGTCATTTCTATGAGGATCTTTTGTAAGATGGTGGCATAACAACCAATAAACAATAAATATTTGTCATTAGTAATTGAAAAGAATAATAAATTATAATTTTAAAATAAGTGTCTATTATTCATTGGTGTAACATCAATATGTTACACTTATATGATGATGTTATATGAAATTCGGACGTTTATGGGATGAAATATGGAGTCACTACTTTACATGGTGTATTATAAATTAGCGGTGATTAAATTAAATTAAATATTCCAATAAGTTTTGATAAAAGAAGCATTATGTGGTGGTCACGATCGTTTTATTGGATACACATTGCAAGTTTCACTCGATAAAACCTTTCAATGATCAAAGAAAAAAAATATTTGAAGGAGCTACTTCATAGAGGCTGATTCATTGTACAACATTGAATTAAATGGGTGGACATGATGATTTTTGCCACTACAATACCCTGCAATCAATAGTGTTCTGTGAACCTCTAATAAGATCTTCTGTTGCAAATCCAATTACATTTTTTGTTGCAATGTACAATGTATGACATGCATCTGACTATCTGGTAGTTAGTTATTCATTAAATATAATATTATATCAATTAAACATATGTTATTCACCGGTGTATTACAATAGGGATACAACAAAAGATCACATTTGAAACAAAACCAGTTCACTTTTGTCCTAGGTTAAGCGCAAACGTTATTTTCTTCATAAGATATGTTTTATGTTATTATATTATTAAATTTGTGTTATTCTCATGTATCTATTTAATTTTTTTATTTTTTTTTACATGCAAAGAGAAGGGGGAAACTTTAGAGACCTAGTCCAACAAATCCGGAATAGTCATAAGTCGAGGCCATCTAATGCCAAGAACGCCGTTATTATAATGTCGGAAACTAGCTCCTTCCAGGACCTCTATCAGTTCCCATCACTTGTAATTACCTTCTTATAGTTAACACGTAGGCCACTTGATTGGCTTCTCTTGGTACATGTTTTAGTTTCACCGTCCATTGCCGTCTTAGCATATATCCCTAATGAGCTGAATTACCTCAAAATGTTTGTGCGAGAAAGAAGCCTCGTCAATGCATCGTCACTAAATCGCGTGAGCCATTGCCCTTTTGTGATTTCGTATGACTCCGCCAATTCTGGATAGACCCTTGTCCGACCGGGTTTCTATCATGACAACAACTGCATCTACATTGACTTTGTAGACTCCCTTATCTGGTTTCATCTCCAATTAAAATCCCACAAGCTCAACATTAAATTAGTAGTCAGATCCCAATTGTCATTAGCCATGCGCATTGCCTCCGCCACCCTTTGTCGGATTGAGTCAATCTCCAAGTACGGCAGGGTGTCATCCTGTTAGTATGCATTTTATGCATATTTTTCATATAATTCATTTATTCTTTTATTGGTATTTGAGTTTAAATGATAGATATTTAATATGATTTTTAATTTTGATAAGTAAAATTTGAAAGAAAAAGAAAAGGAAGAAAAAGATGGAGAAAAAGATGGAGACGCGTTATTTTAGTGAGAAGAAGGAAGAGAAAATCCTCCTTTTTAGGAGTCTTCCATTTTTTTAGAAGTTTTCCTATTTTTTAGGAGTCTTATTAGTATTTTATTCTATTAAGGAAATAATTTTCTTATTCCATTAGAATTAGAGTTTTATTTAGTTAGGAGTTTTTTGGTTAGGTATATATTATTAGATTTGTTGGAATTTTATTCTCTTTTCCATACTTTATCATATAACACGTTAATTACAAAAGAAAAGGGAGAAAACTCTGCGTTTTGTTCCATTCAAGATGTATTGCTAAAGATTTTATTTCTAGCCAAGGATTATTGAAGTTTTGATTCTACAAAAGTTGTGAGATCTAGTTTATGTTTATTCCTTCTTTGTTCTTGAGTATTTGCATATTTTCTGTGTTTGTTGATATTATTATTTGATTAATTGAATAATAAGGGTCCGTTATTTGATTGTTGGAATAATATATAGCCATTTAGAATCCCAAATCCGTAATTGTTCGATTAATTCTAATATTTGTGACAGTTAATAACGTTGATTATGGACAAGTTTTCGATTGTTGTTATGGGAATATGTGATCTAATCTAAATGAACCGAGTTTGCGAGTTTGTTGGTTAGAACTGGTGTTTCTCTATTTCTTAATGCTATTGTTAAATTAAATCTTAATAGCTTATTTAGGGTTGTTTAATCAATAAGAGAAGTAATCAAAGAGTTGTTTTGGTTATCGATAAATTAAGGAGAAACTAGGTTGTTACAGCTTGTTAATAACTATAACCAATTTATTCATGAACATTGAAGTATCTTTGCATCAAGAATAACTCTTGGAATCACAACGGAGATAACGGCTAGAATCTCATCATAAATTGATTTCTTCTATTTGTTTAATTTTTCATCTCTTGATTTTAATAATTTTAGTTATTTACTTTAATTTTAGTTTAATCGATTATTAAAAATTCCCCCTTTTATTTTATTTGTTTATTGAGAATTAAATATGAATCAATCCCTAAGGATTCGATCCTGCTCATTACTATCTGCAAATTTAGAAGTAGGAATTATTTTTATATAGATTCGACACCCATCACATTCTCGCCATCGTCGCCTCATTGCGTCCCTGTCACAATAAATTAATTGTTTCAGTAAAAGTGATATCCCACAGTGTCGCACCAAACATACCTGTTTATTGGCTTGGATGGATTCCAATCCACCTGTTCCTTCCCGCCAAGAGAGAAGAAACGAGCATGATATTTACTATCGAAGTTGAGATTAATTGGGAAAAAAAAATCCAATTTGGGCTGAACGATAATATTTGTTTGTGCAATTTGATAAAAATTGGACATGATCCACATAAGATTTCTGTTAATATTGGGCTGGGCCTAGTAATAATCCTAGTTTATCAGTAAGCAATCTAGGCTCACTTTTATGAATACGGGCCTGTCCTTGAATCGAGAAAGAAATGTTTTCAAACCCAATTGACTAGTTTCTTGGGCCGTGATATAACCCACTATGTGCTTATTATAGCAACAGTGATACACCCGAGGTATATGTTTAAATATGCAGCTATAAAATTGAAAATATATTATTAATATATTTTGTATGACAATATACTTTTAATTTTGTCTGCATATTAATTGGATTTATGATAAATTAAACAAAAAATATCTAAAAGAAAATGAAATAACATGATCGCATTAAAAAGAAATAAAAGGAAAAAGAGTAAACGTGGATACGGAGGAGAAGAAAGAACAAAGAATAGTAGATATATATTACATTAAAAATTTATCTTTTAATTAAGGTTAATTTTTTTTTGTTATCTATTTTAGAACACAACGGGGTAATTATTTTAGGGCCTCACACTTAGTATATTATATAAATAGATATAGATTTCAACCGTGTCTCTTCCGTGTTAAAGCTCTAACTATTAGTAGAAAGTAGAAACACAAGTCAAATTTTGTGAATAAAACAACTCAAGCACCACTTTTTAATTGGGAATTGACATATGCAAAAATGCTCTCTCCATCCCCTATTGCATTTATTATTTTAATTTGACACATAGTTGAAAGTTAATTAACGTTTAGGAATTCTCGAAATCATCTCGCCCCTAAACAATTGTATAACAATTTTGTGTAAGAGGATACTCTTGAAAATGAAATTTTTTTTTAAAGAAAATTTAGAGAAGATATATTGGAAGTTATTTTTTTTGGTATATATCAGGGTTTCCCCCAACTGGACGTCGGAGACTATTTCTCTTCGAGGCGTAGAGATCACCGAAGTGAGTTTTGCCTCTCCTAATAAAGTTTTTTCCATACACACCGTCAGGAATCGAACCTTGAACAAATGCTTAAGGAACCCAACTATCTACCAACTGTGTTGGATCGTAAACCCAAAATTTAAAAAGACTTTTCCAAGTGACTAGCTATTTTGATTTTATTTGCCAATTCAACCTACAGCGGAGAGCAACTTCCGTTGATATGGCATGCTATTAATATGAGATTATTTTCGCCAACATAAGTTAACTCAGTTGGTAAGGACGGACCATTTTCCCTCAAAAGGTTGTGTGATCGATTCCCTCTGCTGACGTGAGGGCTGTGTTGGTGTGCAATCTATAAGTACTTCTGTGAGTAACCTATGGTCCCGGAGGCATGCCCTGATCCTGGTAGGTGATCGGAGTCGATCCTACCTAAATTTTAGTTTCACCAAAAAAAAAAAAATATTTTGGAAATTAGGATTGACGCAATTTTTATGGAATTTTTACTCTTTTGTACATTTTTTCAGATATATTGAAATCTCTAGTTCGTCAACAATAGATCTAGTCCGATTTGATTGAACCAATTACATTCTTTTACATGTCAAGCGTGAAGATCACTTTTAAACATAGAGGAAAAAGAAATGATGATATGAAAAGATGTCATGCTTAGTTCAAGACTTTTAAAAATGAATGCACTAAGGTAGAGTGGGGTCATTTTTGGAATCATAACACATTAAAAGTGGAGCCAAACTAACAAACGACCCTTCAATTAATATAGGTATTACTACAAATGACTCCTAACTAAAACTATAATTATTATATACATTATCTTAAAAATGATTCTGCACGGGGGCCTGTTCAAAGATGCATTTGTTTGTGTGTATATATATATATATATATATATATATATGTATATATTTAAGTAACCAAGATTGACTTGCTTATGATTGCTTATTTAAGTTCTTGTTAATATGAAGATATTGATGCAATGATTCCCAAAGATAAAAGTTACACAACTTAGGAACAAAAGTCTAATTGAAAAGACTGATCATGATCATCTTTAATTAAATTAATTTTGGATACCTAAAATAATAATTAAAGTCTTTGAGGCGTATCTTGTATTTTCGGAAATGAATTCTGATTTTTTTTTGGGGAATGTATATTACAGAAATTTCTGTGAAAATGTTGACTTTATTTGTTTGTTTGGATGTATTTTTAGAATTTGGTTGAAAGTAGTGTAGATGTAATATAAAGTTGATTTTTATTAGGATTTGATATATGAAATGATTGAGTTGGTTATAAATGTGATGATGATGGGAAAAAAATATTAAAATAATATTTTTTTTAATAATGTTATGAGTTGATAATAAAATAATATGTATATATATGTGTATATATATATATACACATATACACACATAATATAATATATATTATAGAAAGAAAAAAAAAAAGGAGCCAACAAACAGTTGGGGGGGGGGGTGTTCATGGGTTGGGGTAGGGTAGGCGGGTGGGTATGGGTTTTATTTTTTTTAGCTTTAGATTTTTATCATTTTTTCATTTCGTGTTTTCTTTTCAATTTTATATTTTAAAAGTTCAAGAAAATTGAATTTTACTCGTCTATATTTATAATAGTTAGTGTAATTATACGGTTCGCATTGGACAAATATAAAAACAGGATGTGGTCTATATATACAATATTTTTTGAAATGTGTAAATATGATTGGAGTATAAATAGTTCTATATTTCTTTTTTCATTTACATATAATATTTTATTTTCAATTTGATTGAAGCAAATTTTTTTCATCTTCTTATAATGAGATACTATGATGTTATATAAAATATTTGCTTGAGCTCAAGCCGAGAAATTTGGCGAGACTCGGCTCGAGGTCGGCTCGTGGGCAACCCTATTAAATACCACGTTAGTACCAAAATGAAATAATCGAGATTCGGTCGGTATTTATTTGAATATTGAGAAGCTAAAAAAGTATAATTTAAAATCCAATAAACAACAAAGGAAATTATTAAAATGAAATTATAAATCACATAATATTGTACATACTTTTGGTAAATGCATAACCAATTAAGTCTCAATTTAAGTACACATACATGAAACAAACAAATAGGAACTTACAAATAAAAATACAACATTATCCAAAAAATAGTGGATAGTGCAGGGGAGGAAAATGTGAATAGTGGATTATATATTATACAAATTATATACTATTAAATATTATTTAATAATAATAATTGGAATATTGAAAAATTGAATAGGTATTTTTATTATATATAATATGGAAAGTAAGAGAATGAGTTGAATAGTGGGATAATATAATTAATGATGTGAATAGATTGAAATGATGAAATGATTGGTTGTTGTATAGGGGAATGTGCAGTGTATTTAAAATTTGATCATTTTCTGTTGAATTTAGCTTGGACTGTGTATTTTCATTTTTTGATGATCCAAAAAATGAAAATATTTTTAAAATTTCTAACCATACATAGCCTTAATAATCTAGAATCCCATGAGCCAAGCTTCCTACTAATTATCACGAAAGTAGCACGCTCGCCCTTAATCAAAACTTCACATTTCTTTGATGTAATCCAACTCACACATAGAGTGGAGATTATGAAAAAGTCGTCAATAAAGCTTAGTTATACTTGTGATATTGAGACCACAAATATTAAAGGTCTTGGTTCGACTCCCACTATCGTGTGGATCTTAATTTCTCTACTTTCATATTAGTTCGTAGTTGATTGTAATAGTTGTTAATTGATTATAAACTGCTACTATTTAATATTCATGACATGTATCATGTAAATAAATCATGTAAGAGTGAATTACCTTTGTCATGATGTGATCGATTCACGGTTAACGCAAAATGACCAATCACTATAATAATTAACTTATGATTAGTTGAGCGTGACCAAATTCCATTTCAAACAAGAATTTTTCAGAACACTGTTCCAACAAAGACCAGTCATATATATGACTATTTTTTTCATGGAATTGAATAATAAATTAAATACTAATTAAGTACTACATTGTTAGTTTGCCAAGATTATATAGTGGTAGACACCTTTTCCATATCTAATATGCATTTCAGGTGAAGTGGTTCTTCCATTTGTATTTGTTCCGAAAGTGATTTCTTTTATTTCCCTCTTACATATATAAATTAAGATTAATGGTTTGTCCTTGTATTTATGTTAAAAAAATTGCTTGACTGTCAATTGATCATTATTGTAGAAGGGTTTGAACATAAACATATGACATGTTGGTACTTCAAGATATTGTTAAAATTTAATCTCCTAATGATTGCTACAATAAAATAAAATAAATATATGGTTTGGTTGGAGCTGAACTTTTTTTGGTAAAATTTAGTGAAACTATGAGTTGTGGTCCGTGGACTTATTTTAGTACATACCAAAAATGAAAGAATTGTTATTATGAATATAAAGTGGAAGAGCCATCACATTGATTTTATCTTTGGACTATATATATATATATGTATATATATATATATGTATGTATCGATTAAGCTAGTTAGGTGTAGCGACTTAATTAATCATCTTGTCCTTGTTATAAATGACAATGAAATGAGATTGCATAAATGAAGATATAATGTAAATTATTAGTGGGATTTAATCATCTTTGATTGTGAAAGTAACATTATTATTCAACCAGCAAATCAAAGGGAATTAACTTGGTTTTGGAGTAATAAAATCATCCTATTATGTCAGGGTAACAAGATTGCTTGGCTTATCCCTTCATTAATGTTTATTTATTTTTTTGGCCAGTTGACAATGACATTAATTTGCATCTAAACCACAAGAAGAAAGAATAGTGTTAACTAAGTACTCATATATATATAAAAGAGGGAAAGAATAAAACAATAATAAATTTGTATAATAAATAACTCATCTCTTATATAATTGGTAAAATTTAAAATAATTTATGATACAATTATCATGATGCATGATGCGATCCTACGTACTCATTTGAATATTACTTAAATAATATCATGAACTGTTAAATTATATATTGATGTAGGTAGAATTTGGATCTTGGGCCAAGCTGAGGAAGGCTAAGGCTTAATGGGCCAAAACACATTAAAATGGTGAATTCAGGTCAATTCTGGAAGATGTCCAACCTGAGCTAGAAGAGTTGGAAGACTTGGACGACCTGCCAACCTGGACCTGCGGGAATAAGGCAAATCTATATATGGCAAGGCTGGAGACAAGATTTAATTAAAGTCAAAGACTTTCCATAGCAAGAGGAGGAAATTAAGCCCCAGATCTGATTAATTAGGCCTAATTCCTTAATGGGATTTATCCTAATTAAGAAGATTATAATTTACCTTAATTACATAAAGTAATTAAGGAAAGAAGACCAAGCATTATTCATTTTACCATATTGAAGATTCTCTACAACTTGTATAAATAGTCATTCTAGAGGATGAATGAAGAGAGATCCATTGTAAAAATAATACATACTATAGAGAAATAAAGGAGACAAACTTTACACCCCTGTGGACGTAGGTC
Organism: Buddleja alternifolia; assembly: GCA_019426215.1. Taxonomy (NCBI): domain Eukaryota; kingdom Viridiplantae; phylum Streptophyta; class Magnoliopsida; order Lamiales; family Scrophulariaceae; genus Buddleja; species Buddleja alternifolia. The sequence continues at coordinate 31,247,627 of CM033403.1, forward strand.
ATATTCGACCGAACCACGTTAAATCTTGTGTTATTTACATTATCGCACTTATATTATCGTCATATCTCATCATAACACTCATATTATCTCATACATTAATATAAATATTATTGGTGTGAAACCCACACACATCAATTGGCGCCGTCTGTGGGAAATTGAGTTCAAGGCGTGAGTTTTTATTTTTATCTTTGTATTATCTTTATTAATTATCTTTTTGTTCTTCAAGAAGATGGCAGAAAGATGACAACACAAGAATCGAGCAAAGAAAAGAAGATCGTGTGAAGAGATGATTTAACAAATCCTTATGGCCTCATCACTCAAAATTTTGAGATAAGTTTTCTCATATGAATCCAAAAAATCAATGAAAAAATAAAGTTAAATATTTTTTGTTCTCGTATAATTTGGGCAAGAACATTGAAAGCTTGACATTCAATCTAGAGATTCAAGACTTCTTGATAATTATTTCCTCTATATGCTTGTATATGTTGTTAAAAGTGAATATGGAATTATGCAAAATCATTTACATTACATAGAGATGTAGAATTTCACTTGTCATGATGGAGTAATTATACGTTGACTTTCCATGTGTGAAAAACATGGTTTCTATGTTTATAATATATTCTTTTATGGAGTACAAATTAGGATAAGTTCCACGATTGTATTATATTATTTTAACCCTCAATTCTTATGGCAGCAAGAATACAAGAATGGAAGACTACACATAAAAAGGGAGAATCCCTAAATATAAATCTCACTCTTATTTTTATTATTCAAAGAGCATGAATTGATGAATTTAGGATCTATTTAGAGAGACATGGTTTGCTTTTATCTTTCTATAGAGCCTTTTTATAGGTCAGTGACACGCTAATACTTAACGTGCTTTGATAGCAAGTGTACTAGTCGTGGTAGTAATAAAGTGGACTAAAAGTCCGGGTTGTCGAACCACGGAGACTTGAATTCTAGTTTATGATTTTAATGAAAGTAAAGACAATTAAAGTAAAGCAAGAGGAAAACAATTAAGTAAACGAAAGATCAAAGGAGGGAACAAGCTATGAATTAAACCTCACGAATTGGTTAAAAAGACTAAGGCACATGCTATGACCAAATCTACTCGTCAATATATATGAACTACTCTTCGAATTATTAGACTCCTATTGCTTTGGTGGAAACTCCTAAATTAACTATTACCCGATGTCTCGGCACATAATAATCCTATGATTAATTGACGGTTCTCTAAATATGTCTATCCGAGAATCTAATCAAAAATCACGCATTAACGTTCTAGAGCTTCGAACGAATCCGGCTAACAACACCCGGAATCTTTACCTATTTCTAGGGCAATCCCTCATTTGTTTCGGATGATGTGTTAATTCTTTTGCACCCTAATCTATTTTCTCTCGAACAACTAGATTAGGCAAGATAGCAAGCATATGGTGATCAAACACATGATTGGAATAAAAGCATAGAATTAACACACAAAGCAATAGGAGAATTAATACAAAGAGCAACTTCACATATATTGATTCATAAATTGGCCTTCACATGGCCTTAGTTCTACAATATTAGCCTCTCATCAAAGCCTTAAGAAAATCTAATACAAACATATACATACTCATGGAAATAAACATGTAAATGCAAATAATTAAAACTCCCTCAATTGATTGATGATGGATCTTTGCTCTTGATCTTCAATCCTTAGCTCCTCCCTCTTTGTTCCCCTCCAAAAGTGATGAAGAAATATGGTGATGAATGATGATGAGTGAAAAGTGATGGATCAAATGCCTCTCTCTCCCTCCTCTCCAAGATTGATCGGTCAATTGCCCCTTAGGATCCCTTAAGAAGACCAACACAAATCAGCCCCTCATGTGTATGTCCCCCCTAGTGTCCCCTCCACTACTCTTAAAGTGAGTAGTATAAAATTCCCAAAAGTAGATCTAGTAAGAAACATACTTATGACATCCCCCCCATACATGTGATGACCTCTTGGCTTTAAATGTTCCATTCCCCCATCAAATGATGATCTTTTGGCTGAAAGGAGTCAAATCTCGGATGTGTCCACGCCTAGGCGCGGGTTTTATGGCGCTCGGGCGCCCAAATCAGAATGTTCGGAGTATTTGCCTCTGTCTGGCGCAGTATTTGTATTTCCTTCATAACTCTCTCCACAAAACTCCGATTTGGATGATTCAAGTTCTCATTTGAAGCTAACACATAGTTCTACAACTTTGTAGAAGGAAACTTCATCCAATTCGGTCTCTAAACATACGGAAAAAGTGCTCGAACGTGGAAAGTGGTGCTGAAACGGCACCCGGGCGTGGGCAAGATGGCGCCTAGGCGTAGAGGTGCATAGAAATTTGGCCTAAACTTGTTTTATACGTCATTTTTCATCCCGTTCTTTGATTGTATCCATTTAAGACCTGAAATCACTTAATGCACGAATGAAACGCACATGTGGCAAGAATCAAGCGATAAATGAACCTAAGACATAAACGCAAAGGGGCTTAAAAACACGTAAAAATGCCTCTTATCAGTCAGTGATGAATCAAGCTGCTTATAAAAAAGGCGTACAAGATCGATCGAGAAAAGCTGGCACGCTTGGAATAGAGCTGGAAGAGCTGGGTAGGGAAAACAACCTATGCTGCTTCGCTAGGTCGGAGAACAGGATGTTGGTAGCATCTTAGGCTGGTTTGCAAAGCTGAAGTGTACATTGGGTCTTCGCCTAACCAGAATTGCAGGTTGGGATTGGGCAAAGCTAAAATGCAGGAAAACCTGGAAGAATGTAACACACCTATTACAGGTTTGGATGCAGAGCTCCACAAAAATTTTTGTAAGAATTTTCTTTGTTTTTATTATGAAAATTACGAGAATATATATATGTACGATTATGTGAATATATGATTATATGTTTGTGCTTGTGAAACTGTGAAAAGAAATAAGGGGGAGTTGGTGGAATGGGAGGTAGCTGGAGGTAGGATGCACCACCTGGATGGGTAGCCCGGATTCGTATAGCCAGGCGGCCTGCGGTTTTGAATCTGATGGCCCCATACCAAGAGGATATAAAGGTGGGTTGGTACGAAGTTATTCTGGGAATAACTCTGTGACCAACTCGCATTGGAAGACCGGGGTTAAGGAAGCTACAAGGTTGGCTGGAGATATAAGGCTGGAGGAGGGGACTAATTCTCCCACTCCTGGATGAAATAAGATGGGAAAAGAGAGAATAAGGAAAGATGCCAATGGTAGCAGGCTGGCCAGCTGTGAGCCCGTTGATGAAATATGTGGGAACGGAGAGGAGAATAAGGGGAAACAAAGAAGGTGAAAGATGTTGATATTGGCAGGTCTCCACAATTGCATGAGAGTGGAAGGTCTTCACGACTGCATGATATTGGCAGGTCTTCACGATTGGATGATATTTGCAGGTCTCCACGACTGCATGAGATTGGCATGTCTTCACAACTGCATGAGAGTGGCAGGTCTTCACGACTGCATGAGAGTGGCAGGTCTTCACGACTGCATGAGATTGGCAGGTCCACATGACTGCGCAAAAAAAGGCAAGTCTCCACGATTGCTAATGAGAATGAAATGCAGGTCTCCTTGACTGCACATGAGAATGAACTATGCAAGTCTCCACGATTGCACACCTGAACTACAAGCAAGGCTGCAATGCTGCGGCTCAGATCTTGCCAGTAGAAATTCTTGAAAACTAACGAGTTCATATGTTTTGGTGGAAGGAATACCTGGTGTTTTGTTCATAGGGAAATTCTTAAGTCAGAAATGAGAAATAAACTTCAAAAAAAGCAGGAATGACACAAGCAAAACTGAATACTACAATTTATAAGCAAGTAAGTCAAAATATTCCATAATATTTGTGATACGTATGCATTCAAAGTTAAATGCAGGAAAAGTAGGAGGTATAACTTGATCTGCACAAGGCAAGTTCATAGAGTAAAACCTCAAATCAGGGGAAACACAGGTGTTCCTACCTAAAGCTAGGCAGGTCAGGATAAGCAAAACCAGGAGTCAAATTTATCCAAGGGGCTACATATGTCCATCAAAAGCACAATATTCATAAAGGTTGTGAGCATGGCTGTCCAAGATGTGCTAAAGCTTCAGGTCTGTAGGTCGGCGGAAGATCTGGTGTACTTGCCCTGAAGGAGATACCCAAAGCTGGAGACGATTATGCTAGGAGTGGTCATGAGATCACTCCAGAAGAAGGAAATACTTAGAACAAGAAGGAGAGAAGGAGAGAAGGAGAAGAACGAACCGCAGAAGAAATATCAAGCTCCGGAGGGACGCCAGATGCGCCATCTGGATCTAGAATGGATGAAGAGCAGGAAGGTTGGGTGCCCCAACCTGAAATGTAGAAGTAGCGTAGTGGCATCGTGGAAAGGAGCCCCCTCACCAGGTGCGACAGCAGCATAATGTCATACCCGAAAAAGAAGATATCCAGGCAAAAGAAAATGAGGAAGAGTTGCATCACCAAATGCAACGCCGACGCAATAGCACACCTGAGAAGGAAGACCTCCAGGGACATCATCCAAAAGGCTGTGTAGGAAAAGGCAAGGATCTCAAAGACGAGGCCATCAATAATGAGTCAGCCCATTCTCGTCAAGAAGACCATGAAAAAAAAACCCGGATCAGCCAGAGGTGGGTATTCTGACGGAGCTGAAAAAGCTGCATTTGGGATCACAGGATGCAGGTTGGCGGGAAAGAAATTTCCTCACGACAGGAGTCAACTCTCAACCTGATCATGGATCAACTTAAAGAGATGGTAGGTGGACCTACCAAGCTGTGTTGCACACTAAAAATGCAGGTATGCAGGAATTGAAGAAAGGAGATGGAGATTTGGTGCCCCCACCTCCGAAGGGGACATCTAATGCGAAAAAGAGGATAGTAGAGGTGATAATGAGATCACCCTAGATGACAACTCCTTTAGAAGGGCCGAAAGTATGGAATACTTGGAGCAAGAAAGAAGGGAAGATGAACATAAGCCACGAAAGATAGTATCCAGCTCCAAAGAGCTGCCGCAAGTGTTGAATGGAGTTAGAAGAAGAGAAAGATCGAGAAGGTTGGTTTCTTCATCCTAAGCCACAAAAAGAACATTTACGCGAGAAATGGTTGCATCATCAACACACCTATGAAAGAAAATCTCCAGGAGGTCAGCCGCCAGGCTGGGCAGGAAGAGGCGAATGCCTCAAAGACGAGGCCAACAATTATGAGTCTACCCAATCTCTGTGGGAAGACTCTAAAATGAACATAGAATATAAAGAAAAGTAAGAAAAGATGGAGCTCATGTCAGAAGAGGAGATCCAACTATATCAAGGGATCCGATTCATGGAATCTATCATGAAGGAAGAATTACCCCAAGATTTTAGAAGTCGTTCCATCACACCACATGATGGTACCACTGATCTAGAATACCATTTGTACACCTTTTGGAACTATGCTTTATTGCATAGATATTTCGACGCTACGACCTAAGCTTAGCTATGCAAAGAAAGAAGTCTCAGTTGAGCTCCAATGCTAGCGGATAATGAAAAGCTAAAACCTATTCAACAAGGCACAGATAGCTGGTGTTCCAGCTAAGCTACTTCACTAGAAGTTCTAGCCCAGATGGGGCCATCCTAAAGTTTCAGCCCAGGTGGGGTAATCTAGAAGTTCCATCCCTACTGGCGAAGCCCAGAAGATCCAGCCCAGCTCGTGTAGAATAGGGCTATCAGCAATGAAGGATTGCAAGATCATGAGGTGAAGATCACAATTACAAGACCAAGTGGATTAAATCCCTATGGATTTCCACTCTAAACTAAAAAATCAAGCCTGGACCGGATGTCATCCATCAAAGACTCATAGAAAAGCTAAAAGGCTTGCAGGAGCGTTGTTATCTGATCCATAAACGGAAGAAGACAACAAAGTAAAATGAGGCAACCAAAATATACACATTTGGGGGCCTTGTTCAAGGACGACTCAATAACCTCTTAAGTAAGCGTTGAGTGGTGTGATTGAGAAAGTTAGCCATACTTTTCACAAATCCATGCTACATAGTTGGATTCTTGTTTTTCAGCACAAGTGTTTGAGGAGTACTTGGGGCTCGAGGCCAAGCCCACAAAGCTGGAAGATCTGGAGATTGAAAAAGACCCAAGAGGAGAAACTTCTAAAGAAGTCTTTGGAGTAATCGACCTTTTTTTTAGCTTGTGCTAGGTCACAACTTGGACGAGCTGGAACCATATGACCTAAACAAGATGAAATAGTAGTTGGAGGCTGCACCACTAGTGGCTGCAGATTTGTCGGAGAACCAGTAGGAGAAAGAAGGAGGGTTCACCTCCAGCACAACAAGTGGCGCCACTACTAAAGCAACTGGCAGACCTTTGTTCGACGAATCAAATGAATCTTTTTTGCCATGACTAAGATTCCTGGAAAAGCCAAATTTGTAGGTTCCGCGGAAGAATGGAGTTTCGAGTTTTAATCACTAAAAAGAGGAGAGGAGTGGAAAAAGACAAAAAAAGACTAGGGTTTTCTAAACCCATCTGAAGAAATTGGAAGCTTTGCAGCTTGGGTAGCTTTGCAGCATTGTCAGCATACCCTTCATAGAAAATTGGCCCTACACGTGGCCCAGATCCGTACGCTAAAAGGAGAAGTAGTTATGGCAACACACAAGGCCGACGTAATGATGAAGCATGAGCTCTTAGGAGCCATCAATAGCCTGCGGAGCATGGAGAAGCTCAACCGTCAAGCCCTTTTTTGTCAAATCAACATTAGGGTTTCCTAATCCTTCTATGGAGGTCATTTCAGCTTTTCAGTTGAACAACTTGGCGTTTTATGCAGTTCTGCAGCTTGATCAGCTTGTCCAATATTTTTTCTTCTCAACTCTTACAGTTTGACAAGTCAAACTGTAGAGTTGGGGGGACTATTGATGTAGGTAGAATTCGGATCTTGGGCCAAGCTAAGGAAGTCCAAGGCTTAATGGGCCAAAGCCCATTAAGATGGTGAATTCTGGTCCATTCTGGAAGATGTCCAACCTGAGCTAGAAGAGCTGGAAGACCTGGAAGACCTGCCAACTTGGACCTGCGGGAATAAGGCAAATCTATATATGGCAAGGCTGGAGACAAGATCTAATTAAAGTCAAAGACTTTCCATAGCAAGAAGAGGAAATTAAGCCCCAGATCTGATTAATTAGGCCTAATTCCTTAATGGGATTTAGCCTAATTAAGAAGATTATAATTAACCTTAATTACATAAAGTAATTAAGGAAAGAAGACCAAGCATTATTCATTTTACCATATTAAAGATTCTCTACAACTTGTATAAATAGTCATTTTAGAGGATGAATGAAGAGAGATCCATTGTAAAAATAATACATACTATAGAGAAATAAAGGAGACGAACTTTACACCCCCGTGGACGTAGGTCATATTCGACCGAACCACGTTAAATCTTGTGTTATTTACATTATCGCACTTATATTATCGTCATATCTCATCATAACACTCATATTATCCAATATATTAATATAAATATTATTGGTGTGAAACCCACACACATCATATATGATATCACCAATGTGTTACTTGTATTATAATATTTTCATTTAACGCTTCATAAATCATAATCAGATTTGGATAATACTCAAATGGCTAGCATTGATACACAGGAAAGTATTGAGAACTATAATAGATGAAGTAGCTACACACGAGTATATGGAACTAGCTAGCTAACTAGAGACATAATACTGATCTACATATATTTTCATAGTTATATAATATGTATATGCATATTATGTACATGTATATTAGTTTTCATGCTTGAAGATAATAAGTCAGATTGGATATAATAAAGCAAAATTTTAAGTTAAATTTGGCTTGATATCAACTAGCAGGTGACGTTGATTTTATACATCAACCACTACAAAAAAAAAAAAAAAGATTATTGCTCATGTTAATATGTCATGGTGAAAAGTCTTTTTGCCATGGTTAAAATCAATTGACCACGGCTTTGACCGTGGTATTTGCAAGCATGGCCAAAACATTTACCATGGGTTATAGCCATGGTCAATGTTTTATTCATTGTAAAGACCATAACTTTTAATCATGGTAAAAAAGTGATAGGTTAGCATTTCTTCCACTATGGCTAGTTAGTGCTTAAAATAGTTAGCATTCTTTTTCACCATGTCTAACTTTAGTGTGGCTATATGAAACATCTACCACGGCCAATCTAGTCATGAGCTTAGACTGTTATAGACCACGATTATTAGTCATGACATATATTTTCATTGTCAATACTCAATTTTCTTGTAGTCAACATAGCATTTATCTGAATAATGCTTAGAGTCCCGTTGCTATTGGAAGCAAAAGAAAGAAGGCCGATTTTGTTGTTGCATTGCAACTATGATTCTTACTAGGTAACAATTTAGACTTAATTTTCGTCATTGTTAACTTTATAAGACGTTATTCTTGTGGCAAACTTGTTATCAATTTATTACATAACATTAGTAACAAATATTATAGCATAACGAGGGAAAATATTACTTTTGGTCCCATAAAAGTTCGGCCGAAACACTTTTAGTTCCAAAAGAATTTTTTTAACACATTTGGTTCCATTTGACTCAAAATGTGACACTTTTGGTCTCAACCGTATGTTTTTGGATGGAAAATATCAACATAAACACACACTCTATTAGAACGAGTGGAATATAAAATAAATTTTTTAAATTAAATTCATTTTTGGTCCCCAACTGTCCAAAACACTTGCCATTTTCCGTCAATTTTTTACCTTTTGGGATTAAAAATGTCACATTTTGAGTCTAATGGGACAAAAAGTATCAAAAAATATCTTATGAGACTAAAAGTGTATTGACCGAACTTCTATGAGACCAAAAATGAATTTTTGCCAGCATAACTATTTAACATTTTGTTAAAGTGTTAGATAATAATGTTTCTTGTAATAAAGTTTACAACGGATCCTATACAAATCCTGCACATTGAGAATAATGATTATCTTCATACTCAAAAGTCATAGAAGCTATCAAGAGTAATCAACATTTATCTTCACAGAGATTCTCTAATAGAAGTTAAGAGAGGCTAGTTCAGATAAATTAATCTTTAAACTTATTCTAAATATTTGATGGCATGTGTTGAGTAACTGGATACACAACAAGTGGCCGGCCCGTAATTTTCTATTTTTATTTTTTTTGAAAATGAAGACAGTTAATTATTTTACATCCAACCATCGAATATATGTTCATCAAATATAGCACCTAATAAACCCTTAATCTCTAAGACAATTTTATATATATTATAATTATAGAAGAACTTATACTATGAACATTCCTTTTTGAATCTTGATCAACATCTACACAACTTTTGACTCCGATCTTCCAATCATCTCAAATGAGAAGAAAAAAATAAAATAAAATAAAGTTGAACTGTCATGTTATGAAAGAAGAATCTATGCCAACTTTAAGTACTCATTTATTAATCCGCCGCACAATTAAACTTAAGTGTGAAAGAATAATATATAGAGACTTTAGCACCAAAAATTTAACCCTACATATATTAAGTAGACTCATTGTCCGTACAAACGAATGCACGTGAGTCATCATATAGAATCATGGGATGAAGCATATATTTTCAGAAGCTTTCTTCAAGAAATGATCAAACTCTTGAAATTGGAATTATAAAATGTATTTACTTGTGTTGTAAATTACCCCCGCTGATATGTTTATTTGTAAAATACTAAGTAGAGAATATATTTATATATGATGAGAAGTGACATACATATGGCCTCAAACCACATAATTTTATTTTGGCTAAATCGTATTTTTATCTAATTGAATAAAATTTGAATACTTTCGATCATGCTTACCAGCGACGTACAATTAGTCTCAAAATTTAAAAATATACTATAGTGGTAGATTTTGGATGCAATAGCCACATGAGGGGCATTTTTTTTTGGCTAAGTGGAGCACGTTTTTACTTCTGTTAATTTGATGTGAAAAACTCATTTGAAATACATTTGATGACTTCAATTAAGTAGAATATATATGTTCCCATGAGTTTTCCTAATCAATTGATGGATATCTTTCCATCTACATTTTTTCTGCCAAATTAACATAACTAATTAACCGCGAAGTGACATTCTCATAACCAATTTCGTTCAAAAATTGTCTATAAGAACCAAATATGCAATAATTTCTAAAATAGGAGACTAAATATGCGGAACCCATAAAGCTCTTGACCAAAGCTGCTAACCCAGCCCCAATGGACCAACAATTGATTTTACCTTTTATTCTTAATATACTTCTTTTTGTAAGCTTTTTATTCATAATATACCACTACAACTATTTATATATAACACAACCCAACACGATTACATGAGCGATTTTTATGTTACACCAAACATAATTACAATTATCTGTATCGTGAGCTGCGTGTGAATCTCACTAACTACATAATAGGTTATTATTGTGCCGGGGAAAAAATATATAGGTTATTGTCTACTTGGAAAATTAATATATGAGAAATCACTTTCAAGAATTATAATAATTTTAACTAAGAATTGATCTTATCCTAATGGTCCTTTAATCAATATATAGTTCTCTACACTAGTACATCTTCAGTTCCTTGCTTCCTCATTCATAGGTAATGGAACATGCGGAATTCATAATTAAACGTTGTAGCTTTAATTCTTTTGTTGTTTTAGGGTAATTATTAATGATTTACTAGGCTATCTTTTTTTTTTTTGGTCTAGACCCGGGTATCCACCGCCGGTAGCAGTGACTATTCACGTCGCCGAGGGAGCTCTCCAATTGGAGGTAAACGGCTGGCCTCGAAATGCTCTCCATTCCCATAGACAGGAATCGAACTCTTGACCTCATGGTTAAAGGACAAAGTGAGTTACCAACTACGCCACACCTCGTGATTTTTACTAAGCTATCTGATGCGATATTATATCAAATTAGTACCTCGGCAACCACGCATAAATATATGTATGGAAATTTAGGATTTGACTGACAACACAATAAACTAGATCTCTCTTAACTGATAGTCATTAGAGCTTTCCGATATGATTTGTAAACGCGAAAATGTACTAAATTAACTAATATTTATAAGCGTATTTAATAGGCCATGTGCCTAATTAACTAATTAACACCTCACTAACCAACTAATGTGGATTATGGGTCACTTGGCTCACTTCTATTGTAAGAAGCTCATAAATATCAATCCAATAATATTATTTATTTCTATTTAAATTCCTAAATTTCCCTAATCATAATCACAACACATCACTATCTTTATTTTTTTTGATTCAGTTTTAGCTTTCTACTGAATATGACAGGAAAATTCTCTGAGATAAACTGACTAATTAAGATAGTCAAGTCACTAAAAGATTAGCCTTTACAAGACACTTAAAAATTAAATTAATCATGAAAAAAGTTGATGGTTAAGAATTTCTGTAATGGTGGGATGCTAGATTAATTAAAATAATATAATGATAAATATATTATAATTAATTATGGTATCACAACCACTGTAATAGAAATTATTATCGCCACTGCTTTTTGTTAACAACTTGCCCACCTATGGTTCTGATAATGTGATCAGTGCTATATTTTATGGCAAGATAATGACAAACTTGAACAAACTAAACAAAAGTTAGAGTACTTAAACAAATGTAATTAAGGTGGTCTTGTCAGGAGAGCCACAAATTCTCTTAATTTATTTGACTAATAATCATTTAAATTAAATAAATACAAAAAACTGTTAACTACTTAATTATAGCCATGCTGAAATGACTTTTTATGATAATTGTATCAAAACTTAAAATCCCCAAAAAACCCTATACTTGATCTAGAGTAATGTTGTTTTCTTTATTATAAATACTTTTAGCTTTTCTTAGGTAGAACCATAGAGCAAATAAAACTAGGGTATGAAAGATATAATTGGTTTATGTGCTACAATATAAACGACATGCAATGTAACTCCCTTTGTAATACTTATAAGCAAAACATTACAAAATTTGAAACCATTTTTTAAAAGGGTTTCAGAATTAAGTATAAAATCTACAAACAAAAATGCGTCATTTCCTAAATAATAATATTCTTCTTCCAAAAATATCATCTTAGTGAATGTAAGTATGTAACACCACTAATTCCAAATAATGTTTTTAATGGGGAAAAAAAAAAGTACTCAAACTTCTATTTTCCAAACCGCACTCAAAGCTCGGAAATATTGCATTCACTCTCATTGGATAGAAGATTTAGTCATGAAATTTGTGATTTTGCGCACCATAGTATAAACATTGGCGCGCATTCGGTCAATGACATAAGTTTTTACACTAAATTGACCAAGTGACTGTATCGTTATTTCTACTAAACGAGGATCCCTAGTTGTGATCATGTGGGTTGGCACGAGATACTAATTACGTAGAGAATAATAATAATATTACTACATTATTTATTTATTTATTTATAATATGCAATTGAAATATTTAATTCAAGTTTGGTGATTTCATTGAAAAATCTTCTTATATGAATATTAAATCATATTAATTTGATTATAAAATAAAATGCATGATTGTTGAACTTAGTGAAATAAATTTTAAAAACAAATGATTGACAATTATTATTAACAAAAGAAAATAAACAGACAAAAAGATAGATAATTGTTTCAATTAGAATTATATATATATATATATATTAATGAGATAGTTACAATCATTACATTGAATATTGGATTAATTATCACAAATCACACTACAAAAAAAAATTATTATTGTCCATGTCAATATACCAGAGTGAAAAGTCCTTTTGCCATGGTTAAAATCAATTGACCATGGCTTTGCTATGACTTTGGCAGTGGTATTTGCAAACATGGCCAAAACATTTACCATGACTTATAGTCATGGTCAATGTCTTGTTCATAGTAAAGACCATGACTTTTAGTCATTGTAAAAAAGTGTTAGGTTAACATTTTTCTACCACGGCTAGTAGAGCTTAAAATAATTAGCATTTTTTTTCACCACGACTAACTTTAGTATGGCTATATGAAGCATCTACCACGGCCAAGTTAACCATGAGCTTAGACCGCTATAGACCACGATTTTAAGCCATGACATATATTTTCATTGCCAATACTCATTTTTATTGTAGTGTCAACAATCTTCTATTACAAACCAAAAAAAATGAACTACTATATATATAAATCGAAAAATAACTCACACATCTGGTGGAATCGAACACATGACCTCTAAGTTATGGGGTCTCAGTCTACCACTTATCATTGGTGAATGCGAATTATGTTGTCAACTAACTTATTTTGAAATTTTAAAATTGATTATTTTAGATAAAGATTGATAACTACATCTATACATATATATTTATTTAAAGAATGTATAATAATTAATTATGTGACATATTGAATTCAATTAGGCTATTCACATGTGTTTTATTTGAATATCCTGAAAGATTGTATTTTATTATATATATTGGTCGGAAACCACTAACTTTTTTAAACATGCGAGTTTTTATCACAGAATTAAGAGAACTGACGGCTACCTCATATTACTCACATAACCATTTACGTTCAAAAGCTAAGGTTATACACCAAATATGCGACGCTTTTAACACTATGAAGTAAATATACAGACACCGTAAAATTTGGAACAAATGTGCAATCTTGCTCTTAAAATTAATGTTTATATAAACGACATATTGAAATTGGGGGTACTAAAGTAAAAGAAAATTTCAACTCAAATTTAATTTAATATGTGAAGCTCTTCAGCAAACTTGTCCCACATGAGAAAAAGAAAAAAAATAAATGATTTATAGACAATTTGTAACACCCCGCCCCTTTATTTTATATAATTATCAATTAAGCTATTATTAAATAGAATATATATATATATATATTTAGATATTACCAACTTATTTAAAATGATATATTAGAATCAACTAAAATCTAGGGATATAACTTGGTTACAACCCTACATCTAAGTTGTTGTTATCAAATCCTAACAAAAATTTAACTCTAACAACTTGAAGCTTATCCAAACTCTTTTAATGCATTATCAGTAATAATTATATTTATATATAGATGTATCTTTCTACTTGTTTTCTCAATTAAATAATGAATTTTCGGATATATTAATTAACACGTGATTTAGATGAGCATATCACCTCAAATCTACCAAATCTAGTGGATTTAAGCCTATCTCATCATATCTAACCCCTTATGGACTTAGAAATCTACTCAAACTCTTCCAACTGAACCCCACACTCCCCTATAAATAGCCCCCACCTATGCATACGAAAATTGCACCTCTTATTCATATTTCTCCCTCAAATTTCATCTAGGCTTAGGAAGTTCATTAGAAGAATCTGAGGAGGCTGTTGTTGTTCAAGCTCGGGCTGACGGTGAGGTAGGTATTTTGAAAAACCCTAGTTTTCTCTATAGTATTTTATGATAACAATTAGGTTCTTACTTTGTAAATCCAATGTTGTAGGATCCGAAAAACCCCACAGACGTGTAGCTAAATCGAGTTTCAAAATAGTAAGTGGTTTTTTTACCCTTCTATTGTTTGTGTAAAATTATTTCAAAACTCCATGTTATGTTTTATAAAAACTATTTTGATATAAAAATAGGTCTTGAGCATGCTAGATTTAGCTTTCTTATATAAAATTTCTACCATGTGATCTGTGTTTTGTAAACTATCAATTTGCTTGTTTTAAAAGATTGCCTTTGAAATTGTGAATGATTCGTATGCTCTGAATTATTAGTATCTGTTAGTAAGGAATTAATTCCGGGCCTCCTGTAGGGCTTTAAATATACAGTGTTTGAACCTTTGAGCCTACTGCGGCGAATTAATAGCAGTTTTGAACCTTTGAGCCTACTGCGGCGAATTAATAGCAGTTTTGGCCTACCTAGCGGGATAAACAGCTAGGACTTGATCAAGTTTACTACTAGGTCCTAAGAAGTTCACGAGCATTAGAATAATTCTGTGATAGATTGATATATTTGAAATTATTTGATAAAGTGTTTCTAAATTTTTATTTGCCTACAAAGTCGATCACATGCTATATATGTAAGTTTTGTTGCAAACCCCTTTTATAAAGTACTTGATTCTTTAATAAAAATGGCTCAATTTATGCTTTCACATGATTTTTACTATATATATATATATATATATACTTAACATGCTCTAGACCGGTAGAAGGCGTTAGAACTATTTACTGGGCGACCTTTGTCGCTCATACCACGATTCTAACTTTTTGTAGAAAGTTTAGTCGAGTCAGAGGAGGATGAGGAACAATATTTGGGGTGGTGAAGATGGTGTTTTGCTAGGATGCGACCTTTAGAATTTTCTAAATTCAATAAATGTTTTTGGGATTTTTGTCGTTTTTACGAAAAAACCTTATTTTATTGCGGAACTTTTGTTTATTTGAGCATTTGTGATAAAAGAGAATTTTAAGTTTTATTTTAGTTTTGCTTTGAACCTCTGGGTTTCGTGTCTTTAAGTCCTTTTGGGCTTGGGGACATGGCCATCACGCGGCCCCAATTTTGGGGGCGTGACAGAGTGGTATCAGAGCATAGGATCCGATCTTTGAATTAATAGGTTCAAGATAAGGTAAATGTGCCCTATAACCATAAGTATAAGTAGTGGTTTAGATGAATTAGGTTTACTACATAGAAAGTTGAAAAAGAAAAAAAAAAAACAGAATTTTGGAACCATAGATTAAGAAATTTGATTAGGATATCCAATAGTTAGTCCCTTTTTTAGTCTTTAGTACAATTAGTAATTCTTGCGCCCGTGAATAATAAAATGTTTAGGACACCATTTTAAATTAACTGGGAAGGCCCACGTTTTCCAAGTTAATAGTTTGTGTGGGAGGGAGAGAAGAAAAGTAGCAGAGCGAAGATTTTAGGAATTTTATATAGGATTAAAGTGGCTCTTTGCACGAACTTGAGAGAATAAATAAGTCATTTGCTTTGTTATTAGTTTTTACTTAAAAAAAAAAAAAAACTTTTCGGTGACCTCTCTCCACTTTTAAGTAATTCTATTCTTTATCACACTATCACTCACGAATTTCAGTACTTTTGACCAAGTCCCGCAATTTTTTTAAATGATTAAATTCTGACATATTTCTCAGTTTACAAAAAAAAAAAATTACTTTTGAAAGTTCACAAATATATTTTCAATCTTAATTGGATTGATCATTACTATCACATTTTCCAATGATAATTCAATGATTTTCATTTAAGATGCACTTTGCTATTAAACCAGTAGCACTATTTTCTTAATCCATGCACTTAATTTGTATTTTTTTTCTTTTCAACTTCTCTTTAGTTTCTAAAAGTTAAGAATGAGAAACTAACATTTCAAATAAATATATATTTCTTATTTTAGAAGGTTTCATGTTAGTTAAGTTTCAAAAAATAGACATGAAGTGTGTAATTCATAAAGTTTAGTAATCCAATTCCTTTATGTTAAGCAACAAAAAAAATAAAAATTCTTTCTCCACCAAGGTTGAACTTTTTCCTTTGGAAAAAAAAAAAACGTTCCTTATAGAATATGGACCCAAACCATAGACCATGAGTATCTACCCATAAAGACTCATTCAGCCCCCGTCGAGTCCACAACTCAACTATTAGAAGCATTTGATCATTGAAAGGAACTCAACAAACACTTAGTTAAACTCCAAGACCGCCCCGATCAAGTTCTAGCAAAGAATGAAGTGCTAAATCACTATTTTAGGATATAATTTGAAATCAACTTAGTTTCATGATTAATTCATATTTCCAAGGCATCTCATAGGATATCTCTCGCTGACCTAAGAGAGTTAAAGGTTTGAATTAAAAACTTATAGATAAAAGACATATCCATCCTAGTGTATCTGCATGGGGAGCCCCGATGCTATATGTGATGAAAAAAAAATGAGAGGTTGTGGTTATGCATTGATTATAGATATCTGAACAAGATCACTATAAAGAATAAATATACCTTATCAAGAATCGATGAGTTGTTCGACTAGGTAAAGGATGCCAAAGTATTTTTTTGAGATAGACTTAAGATCCGAATACCGTTAGCAAAAGGTTGAGGTCGAGAACATACCTCATACTATTTTTTAGGAAGAAGTACAGGCATTATGAAGTTTTGAAATGTCTTTTGGATTGACGAATGCTCTAGTCACATTTACGGATTAAGACTCAATATACAAAGCCCAAATTCATAAGTTTTTGTGGTACTTATAGATGATATACTCAGTGAAAAAGACCATAAAGAGCACCTTAGAATCATATTGAGAACATTAAGAAGGAAAAAGGAAAAAGCTATACTCAAAATTCAGCAAGTATGAATTTTAGATCAGGATGGAATAATCAAGACCCTAAAAAGACCTATGTTGACTCAAAAGAGAGCTAAAGTCAATTGGAACCCGCAGTATGATAAAAATTTTGGGTAGTTAAAACAAATGCTTGCATCTACACCTATATTGACTTTATCATCAAAGACATGCGGATTTGTCTTATATGGTGATGCATAAAAAAAATGGACTAGTGTGTGTCCTAATGCCAAACTAGAAAGTAATCGCTTAGTTATCAAGGCAGCTGAAACCTTATGTGCATAATCACTCACGACCTGAATTAAAATTGGCTTTCTTAGTCCTTGCCCTAATTATATGGCAGCTGAAACCTTATGTGCATAATCACTCACGACCTGAATTAAAATTGGCTTTCTTAGTCCTTGCCCTAATTATATGGAGACATTTTCTTTATAAAGAAATATATATATATATATCGACCACAAAACCCTCGAATATCTTGTTACTTTATTGGAATTAAATGTGAGGCAAATGAGATAGTTACAGTTTTAATGGAATACGACTTAAACATTATAGACCGCCGGGGGAAGGTGAACTATATGGCAGATGCTCTAAGTAGGAAGAAGAACAATAGTTTTACGGACATGCAGGTAAGAGAAATGGAATCCTTAGAACTTGAAGTAATAGAATCTACCGAGAATGTACTAGCTGCTTCAAAAAAAAAAAAGCCACCAACCTATTATTGAAATGATTAAAACTTAAAATTCGAACTCTGAGAGAGTAAAGTACAAGAAAAGATAAAAGGATTGTTGACTTATTCTCAAGTTAGAAGAGATGAGAGTTTTAGATGAGATGAAAATTGTGCATTCCTAGAGATGAGAAGCTAAGAAAAGAAATTTTGACAAAAGCTCAAAATTCTCTATGCACTGGGTGAATACAACGATGTGTAGAGACTTGAAGGGGGGCTTATTCTGGAAAACGTAGCTGATTTCGTGGCCTACCTAGTGGGATAAACAGCTAGGACTTGATCAAGTTTACTACTAGGTCCTAAGAAGTTCACGAGCATTAGAATAATTCTGTGATAGATTGATATGTTTGAAATTATTTGATAAAGTGTTTCTAAATTTTTATTTGCCTACAAAGTCGATCACATGCTATATATGTAAGTTTTGTTGCAAACCCCTTTTATAAAGTACTTGATTCTTTAATAAAAATAGCTCAATTTATGCTTTCACATGATTTTTACTATATATATATATATATATATATATATATATATATATATATACTTAACATGCTCTAGACCGGTAGAAGGCGTTAGAACTATTTACTGGGCGACCTTTGTCGCTCATACCACGATTCTAACTTTTTGTAGAAAGTTTAGTCGAGTCAGAGGAGGATGAGGAACAATATTTGGGGTGGTGAAGATGGTGTTTTGCTAGGATGCGACCTTTAGAATTTTCTGAATTCAATAAATGTTTTTGGGATTTTTGTCGTTTTTACGAAAAAACCTTATTTTATTGCGGAACTTTTGTTTATTTGAGCATTTGTGATAAAAGAGAATTTTAAGTTTTATTTTAGTTTTGCTTTGAACCTCTGGGTTTCGTGTCTTTAAGTCCTTTTGGGCTTGGGGACATGGCCATCACGCGGCCCCAATTTTGGGGGCGTGACACAATTGCCTAAAAATTCAAGTGTAACATTAGATATCCTTTTTAGTTGTAGTTCAAGTGAACAATTTTATGTTACACTCAGAGGATTCAGAGGCACATTTCGCGTCCAACAGACTTGTGGGCCAGCGGCGTGACAAATGGTTTCAAAGCCATTCGCCAGCCAAAATTTCTGGGAGCTAAGTGTTACACAGGGCAAATAGTTACGCGTGTGAGAGCCACCTCTTGAATTTGCGGGGGCAAAGTGCTACATGGCACGAGTCATCTCTTGAGCCCGTAAGAGCCACTACTAGAGTCTCGCGCCTGGCAACAGGTCCTGGACTGTGTCACGTCGTGACGAAGACATCATATTCTAAGGGAATGTGATTGTGAAGCCCCCTATAAACTTGTTCCACAAGGGAAAAAAAATAAAAATGAAATGATTTATAAATAACTGCCAAGGAATTCAAGTGCAACAATATCCCTTTTGTAAAGTAGTGGTTCGAGTGCCCAATTTCAGGTTACACTCAATGGGTTCGAAGGCCAGCTTCGCGTCCAACGGGCTCGCGGTCCATGGCGTAACGTAATCGTATCCACATGTAATCTACAAGCACGACAAAGAAATTATCTATTAGTGATAAGATGTCAAGCGATAATGTCAAAATTGTCAATATTTAAATTTTATAGTGACGGAAATTTATGTTTTGTCACAAAAATATTTTCAATAGTTTAATATTGACAAGTTACATATAAGATCTTCAACTACAAGCCCTATTTCATTTCCTATTGCAAGGTAATAGATGCATGGTACTTGTCTAATACTCTTGCAATAGATTATGCAATAAGAGATCTCATGTGAATTGTATATTAGTTGTCAATCATATTTATTATTGACAAGGAAATTGTTATCACTTTTATTAATTAGTGACACATATTTAATGATAACTTGGTGATAACAACTATAATTGTCACTATGCGTGTGGGAAATTTTAGTCCGCTCCCGACTCGGCTACACAAGTGTATTTAAAAAGAAGAATGTATTACACTTGTCATATGATTGGTCTTTTTTTTGTGAAATACACATGGATATGTCTGAGCCAGGAGCGGTCTAGAATTTCTCGTACGTATATTGTCATTAATTATCAATAGTCACAACTTAAAAAAAGCTCTTGTCACTAAAAGTCATTATAGTGACAGAACAAAAATTATTTTCACTAATCTTGTATATTACTTTACATTTTGTAAATAATACTATTTTTTATTGTAGTGAAGGCATGTGAATTACATTTGTCATATCATTGATTTTAAAGCAGAAAGTGAATTATATTTGAAATGATCAAACGGGTTCATGCTAGAATTGCTCATAGAGTATATAATAGCAGTTAGGAAAAATCTATGTTAGACCAAGTCCAATGATCCTAATATTTATCTTTCTCATACAATAAAATGTATTATGTGTGATTTTCACACAAAAAAATAAACACCAAATACACATTAAAACCATTAAATTCGGTTCATAGAATTACCCATAGAAGCTATATGGGACAGAGAGAATAAAGGTCTATGCAACGACAGAACGACACGTGTACAGCATTGACCCCGTCAGTATGAGAATATGCATGGACTTTCCCATATATAAATACCTCCCCACTCCCAATGAATTGTGCAAGGACTTTCAGTTTCCAGAGAACAAACATATATACACTATATCATATCGTATAACTATCCACCATATATAGTTTCCTTCCTTCCTGCACAATAATTTCCTTCTTTCTTGATTACTTTTTAAATTAAAGAAGAGGAAACAAAGAAGAAAAAGAGAGATTTCAGATTTTTCCTCCTCCATTCGCCGCATCTTACTACTAAATAAAGGTACATATACACTGGTCCAAGATAGTTCATTTCTTTTCTTTGTTTGTTTTGTTCAAAAATTTCTTTAATTATTCTGTGAAAAAATATATGTTAAGTTCTGTTTCTTGTAAATGAAACAGGTCTAATTATAACGAGTATGAGGATCTCATTCTCTGCCTGCAAGCACACAGTACAGCCCCTGGTGACCTTTCCTGGTGGCCTGATCAACATGGACCAGTTGATCATTCCCCGACAGCGCCGCAAGGACAAGGTGGTGGTGGTAATGGGCGCCACCGGCACGGGCAAATCCCGTCTCTCCATCGACTTAGCCACCCAATTCCGAGCTGAGATAATCAACTCCGACAAAATTCAAGTCTACAGAGGCCTAGACATAGTGACAAACAAGGTTACTGACGAGGAATGCCTCGATGTGCCCCACCATTTGCTAGGGTTTGTCAATCCCGATGAGGATTTCTTGGCCCACGATTTCGTCTACCACGCATCACAGGCGGCCGATGCCATAACACAGAGAGGCCGGTTACCTATCATCGCCGGCGGGTCAAATTCTTTCATAAAAGCCCTCGTGAACGATGACATTGAGTTTCGTTCAAAGTACGAGTGTTGTTTCCTTTGGGTGGACGTGGCGATGCCTGTTCTGCATTCTTTCGTGTCGAAAAGAGTTGACCAGATGGTGACCGCCGGGTTGGTGGAGGAGGCTAAGGAGTTTTTTGAGCCGGCAGGTGACTATGCGCGTGGGATTAGGCGTGCCATTGGAGTGCCCGAGATGGATGAGTTTTTTCGATATGAAAATATTGTTGATGGTGCCACTAGGGCTAAGCTTCTTGAGGTAGCTATTGATCAAGTTAAACTCAACACTTGTAAGTTAGCTTGTCATCAACTTCGTAACATTTTGAGGCTAGGAGAGCAATTGGAGCGGCGGACACACCGCCTCGACGCCACCGAGGCATTTCTCAAACACGGCGAGGAGTCTGATGAAGCTTGGGAGAGGGTGGTGGCGGGCCCTGGCACTAGAATTGTGGGCCGATTCCTCTATGAAGACCACATAGATTTTGTCTCAACCATCATTGCGCCACCTCCTCTGGCAGCAACTGCGGCAACATCAGTCATCTTGGGGCCCACTAACACCGCCGCAATCGCTGCTGCCACTCACTAAAGGGACCCCACCCAATTATAAATAGTTCAAAACACTTGGCATATCAACTACTTATTCCAACCTCGTTTTCAATATCTAAAGTACAATATATAATCGTTGTGTTTATCTCTCATTCACCTAACCTGCAGAATCCCAACATAAACATCAGTTCTCGCATAAAGATGACACAATATGCAAAATTATTGTATATGTATATACTGCTTGTACATCAAATGATATAGATTAAGTATGCTGATGTGACTTAATCTACATAATTTGGTGTTTCCGATCCACAATGGGGCATATAAGCATTTTCTGTAATTAATTTTGGTCAAGGTGAATCTTTTAGATGCCACATGGCATAGCCCATGAGCTGCCACGTGGTGAGCACCAAAATCTTCCTTTCTCCTTCTTTCCATTCTTAACCATCTATGCTGCTGTCAGACAGTTAAGTTGGAAGCATTTTAGAAATCTCTGCAGTAATGCTCCACCTAGATATGAATATTTTGCAGGGACCTATTTTTGGCCTATTTGGTGCGCTGCATTTGCCAAAAAGAACAAAATAAGAAGAGGGCCCACTGCACTTCTGTTGCGAGATATATTTTCAGTTTTTTTTTTTTTTTTGGGGGGGGGTAGTTCCGATTGAATAAAGTGTCCCTTTGTGTAATTTATTTTGTATAATGAGCTGTATTATTCCCGGATTTGACAACTCAATGGTATATATAAGACTTGGAATATATTATGATCGAGTGGTTCATTGAATAAGTTTTGACGGTTACAATTTCTATATCTTGATGATTTTTTTCCCTCAAATGTGGGTATCATATTCCCCATGGAATCAATTTTACCATAGCTAATCATAAAAATGCAGGCAAATTGCTCATAGTTGTAATTGTTGGTTCTAATTATCAGCATCAAAAATTTAAGCTTGAAGTGACCGTAACATTAAAATATCATGTAAAAATAGAAAAATATCGACATTAACTTTTATAAAAGTAGACAAATATCAACTTTGATTTGTAGGATCGACGCTCTCTAATAAAAGTTAAGGGTCGTACCCGATTTGGATATTAGATGAATTGAGCTAAGTGGGTGGCTTACTAATTTTCGTCGAATTCAGAAAGTCGCACTTTATAAATAAAAGCTAAGGGTCCATGTTGGGTCTTCAATGTTGCACTTGGCCTCTTGACCAAGTAGTTTACGTACTTCTTTAGCAAGGACGAAGTTATTACATAGGTCAAACTTTATAAACGTGATGATGATCAAGATGTTGGGTTATTAAGCTTTAATTTATGAGAAACACCTTGATTCTAGATTACAATATTATTCTATGGTCGAATGTGATGTTAGGTGGGGAACTGGAGAGTGAATGACGTGAAAGCAAATGATCTGGTTAGCGATATTTATAGAAGCCCTAATGTTGTATAAGGATATTTATACGGCATGTGACTCTTTATGTTCGTGCAACGTGAATGTGATCTAAGACCTCGATTTAGGTAGTATGGTCGGGTTTAGAGTTAGGGCTAACCGAACCTGAAAAATACGTGGATGCTGATTGTGTTGTAAATAATATTTCACAATTTTGGAATATTGTGAATAGCTAGTGATCATATGAATATCTGATCCGAAAAGAATAGTTTGAATCTTAATCACCATTATGGTGAGTGTATCTCTCTCTTTTGTACTCAGGCCACTTTACTTAACCACTTTTAGGTTTCGAATGATAAATTCTCTTTCCGTGAACTATTCTTTTTCTTCATTTGGCATTTGAGAGGAAATTCGACTTTTGGAAATTCCCACTCGTTTTCGACACCGAAAGGCTAAAGTTTTCTAAGCTAAATAAAAAATCACTTTAGGTTCTCTTTAAAGAGATGCATTTAATTTTTATCATGTCCTTTTAAGACTATGATTGAGGATGCTCATATAGAAGTTTATAGATTTTATAAAATGATGTTTTTTTTATAAAATACAAATTCTTGAATTTGGAGAAAAAAATGATATTGAACTTCTAGAATATTTGTAACTGTAATTTGATAAGTTATGATCATACTTATTAAATGATGTTGCCAATACTTTTAAAAAAATATATATTAGGATCTCCTTTTCCAAAGAACTTGTGAAATCGTAATATGTTATTTTCAATTGTCTGAGATCCTCCAAAACATTTGTCAAACAATATTTAGTAAATGTTATGAATTTAACCAAAATTTCTTTCAATGACTCGTTAAAAGAATTTTTTTGTATATATATGGACTTATAACGTGAAGATGAAAATATTTTCACGTAGGGTATTTCTCTTTATCCATTGGATTCTGGAGTAGGAATTAATAGCTTATGCTCTCATGTATTCTTAAATCCATTGTTTTACCTTCTTATACTCTGGATTAGTAAGAGTTTGCATACATGTATTCTCAAACTAAATTCATCAATTTGAGCCCCTAAAACTTTCAAAATAACTCACTTTGCGGGACTTTTGTTAGCTCTCAATTGAAAATGTTAGAAATTAACCCGTAAAATTAGTAAATCACTAGTCTTGTTGAAATAATATATTATGTAGTAACACAACAAACATAAATAATTTGGGGGCGAAAATTGAATTAATTTATATATATACATATATATATATATATGTATTAATTATTTTACTGAAAATTGCATGCAAGTATTTAGTATTCTTCATTTTATATATTAGATCGAATTTGAAATATGTTGGCTTTGTAAAAAGTTTAGTTCTTTCTATTTGTTGTTATATTACACAGCATATTGATTCAAAGATACAATAAGATGATTTTCTTAGCAATTTAGAATTTTTTTTTTTAAATTTTTGTAGCTATAAGCTAACAGAAGATCGCTTTTGCGAGAGACGCTTTGATGAGTTCAGAGAGATAAAATGCTGGATTTGACAATAGAATGGGGTAAGCTCTTACATGTCTAGACTTCAAAAGGTAAAAAGATGGATTTGAGGCTACAAATGGCAAACTCTTATGTACGGCTCAAGAGTTGGGGAGTAAAGTGGAACTTACCTTTTCTTTCAAAAGTAATGTTTGGCTCATTTGTTTTAAAGTGTAAACTAAAAATTATTTTCTGAAAATGGTACATGGAGATTCAAAATTTGGGTTAAAAAGTTCGGGTTTATTAAGATGTTAAAAGAGGGTCTTTTTTTCTCAAAAAAATATTTTCCAAATGCTTTAAACAAGCACATTTTTCGCCATAGAAACCCAAAAGTATTTTGGCAAATTAATACCAAACATGCTAAAGATTCTTTTAACAATTTACAAACATATACACCATTATCATCCCATCTCAAAAATTAAGGAGACTTATGGTACTTGTACGGACATAGGGTGTGACAGCCAAAATGAATATTCTCCCTACAAACCTAGATTTTTGATATAGAGGGTAAACTTATGTAAAAATTACTCAAATAGAATATATTTTTCTTGAGGTACCTAATTATTATTCTCTACACAGTGAAATTTGTATTGTTCGTCTATGTAGTGGGAGCAAAATTCTCGGTACATCAAAATCTTAGGATGAGAGGAAAAAGGTGAGTGTTGAAAACAACCATCTATATATCCAATTGTCAGCGGTGGAATAAGTGTGTTGCACTATTGCATCCATTCCTCTACATAATAAGTTGTGATAATACCATAGGAATCGGAGGAAATGGAACACATGAGATGTATCAAGAGCAACACTCTAATGAAATTGAAGATAGTAGGATGAAAGAAAGAATGAGTAATGAAAGCAGCTACCGATATATTCAATTATCAATCATCACTAAGCGTCACACTGTTACAATTGATCCACTATAAAATTTTTCATAGAATGAGATGAGAAAATAACGTGGGAATCAAATGAAATGAGACAAAGGGCACAAACAGGTGTATTGCTAGGGACCCATCCATGAAAAATTGCTTAATTCTTCTGCATCCTACATGATTCCAACTAAATTTATAATATATATATATGTAACATATCTATCTATATATATCTATATTTATATAATATGTATAACATGAAGTCCTTATATACCCACTCAATAAAAGGCCTGGGGACCTGCATGAGATAAAAAGACTTGTTTTGTTCTTATATATACTACAAAACTTCGCTATCACTTATGGAAGAAGCTCACAAATTTGTGGTCAAAATCAACTTTTTGTAAAAAATGGCATTCCATCCCTGATTGGAAAAGGGCACAATGATTTCTACTTTCATTTCATGGGAATATAATCATGTGTTGTGTGTGGTATTATTTCAGTTCCGAAATTGGCTTGAACATTTTTTTTAAAGAATTTATAATAAAATCGTATTTAGATTAATGAGTTATAGGCCAAAACCTATTAGCGAAACTGGGGTCCCAAGATATTAGAGGTCTTGGGTTCTACTACCACCGACAACATGTGAGTTTTTCTCTACTTTCTTGATAGTTATATATTGTTGTGATTAGTGCTTCTTGTTATATGTTGTTTGATTGTTTATATTCATGGTGTATTTGTACATGTAACCGATTATCTCAAAAAAAAATAATGAGTTGTATACTAGTTTGATTAAGTGAGTTTACTCGTTTGATTAATTTCACGTTTCATTTTAAGAAAATATACTTGATTTACTTATAATTTTCAAATTAAAATGAAGATCGTGTTTACCAAAAGCTAATACTATTTTTCCAAAAAGAGTTGCTCTAAAGTATTTTCTACGGAGAATTTCCTATAACGAGTAAAGCAAAAATATTCTCATATTGAAAACACAAAAAAAGAATTAAAGAAAGAAAGAATCCGCAAAATGAACCAAATATAGTTTCGTTCTTCAATCACATAGAGCCATCTAAAATAAAGTTGTTCGTAGGACTAATATAGTAATGCATTGGCACATTGATCTTCAAGAACATATTCTTTAAATTTTTTTGGGAGAATCATTGCTTACACAAAAGTTAATTTTTGTTGTTATTTTGTTTACTCTGAACATTACCTTTATAAGATATAATATATAGAAAAATGATTTTGCAAAAAGGCTAATAGTTTCTCACTAATGAAGATATTAATCAGCTTTTATTAATTCTATATACATTGTACTAGTATTAGTTTGTTACAGATATGAATCTGCTTTTCACCGACTAATAATTTTTATTAAGGATTTCTCCACCTTTATTACAGAAAGTTATATTAAGTCTATAATTTGTGTTACGATTCCATTTACATTGTACAATTATTAATTCTCTTATAGTGATCATTTACAAAGGCTAAAGTTGACAGATAAATGCAAATTCATCAATGAAAAATTGAATGAAATGTTCTCTGTGGCAAAGACAAAATAAAGATCAAACTTGTTTAGTGAAAAACAACATATATGCACCATCTATCATTAAATTCCTTGTATAAGGACAGTCAAACATAAGATTGTGGTACGCGGTGCCTAGTTGGTCATATCAAGATACATGAAGAAAATTTGATAGAATCGTCATTTTCTTCAATATGCAGCAAAAACAATTTTGATGAACATGAAAAAGTAAAATCAAGTTACATTTTACTCTCAAATTTTCAGTTGTGAAGTTCGCAAAATTGTCTCGCATTGATTAGAAGAGAAAACTCAAACTATAGTGTTTTGCATGTTTGCTCGATGACCTAGTTATCGACATGTTTGGTCATTTTCCTGGTTGATTTAGCCTCATTTTATGTCGAACATGACATCCGTAGTATCGAGAACCCTTTGTTATGTTAAAAACATAGATTGTTGAGTGTCTTGTATAAGTTATAATTACTCTCTAAATGATAAATACGATGTCACAATCCCAACAAAATACTGTAGACTAGTACGCAAGTTTAATTCCATGAAATTTTCAATGAGAAATTCTTATTTTAGAATTATTATGAAAAATTTATCCTTCATTGAAAGTCTATTATTTAATTTATCATTAATTTCTTACAAACAAACAATTCATAGGAGATTCTAAATCCAAAGATATGGCAAAAGAAAAAAGATAAAGCATGATCTTTTAATATTTTTCTTTCACATAAATACAATCAAGAGTGGGGACAATGCTGGCTGCTTCAGGTTAAATTTTTTATGCAAAAAATTTTTTTGAGAGAGATTCACGCAATTACAATCGGACAATTATAAAGCTACAAACTTTGATACTTTGAAGAAAAAAACGAAAAAAGAAAATAATAGCTACTAATGAATGGCCATAAATTGGTGGCCACTAATCGTTGTCTAGTCTTGCTCAAAAAAAGAAAAAAAAATCGTTGTCTAGTCATTCTAATGCACTAAAAAAGCTATCACAAGGTACAAAACCGTGCCAATATATAGAATCGAATTATTACCTAATTTTAACTATCAAAGGAAAAAAAAAAAAGAATTATACCTAATTTGAATGTGATGTTGAACTACCAAAAAAAATTGAGGGATTAAACATGACACGAAGTCAGATACTTCTACCAATGAAGGAACATTTAGTTATGAAAGTCGGATTCAATTAGTAAAGTTGAGCATATATAAAGTCATCGAAGCGAATTGTTTTATATAAAAATTGTTTAATATGATTTATCAGACATGAAAAATTGTAATGTATTGAAGTTTGGTTAAGGTTTTTTTTTTGTTACAATTGAAGTTTAGTGTAAATAGTAATTGGATGGAGTTCGAGTGAGCTTTAATCAAATCAAGTTTGGGTGACTTTATTTTTTACTCACTTTTATTTGATTTGTTAATTAATCGAGTCGAGTTTAAAGTCTCATGGAACCTAGCTAAAATCAATTAATGATCAAGGGTCACTGATTCAACTTTTGATGAACGTTGTAGCAATAATGATATTATAATTTTGAAATAAATAATAATTAATATAAATCAAAATACATAAAATAATATAAAAATGCATAACCAAAAGTACTAATGAAAAGCTCGTTGCTAGTAAATTGTGAAAAACTCATCAATAAATTGATATCAACCAAGTATTTGATTATTGCCTGTAAAGAGTGAGACGTGATTTAAATTATGTAGTCATTCAATTTATATGAATCTAAAAATATTCTATCACTTTTTTTAAATGAATCGGTTACATGATACATGTTATGAATATCAAATTGCGACATATTATAACCAACTAACAACTATTACAATCAATTAACAACTACAACGAAAATTACAACCAACTTACAGTTATTACAGTTAACTAACAACTACAATTAGAACCTAAGATCTCTAATATCTTGGGGTCTCTGCTTTGTCAGTAAAGTTAGGCTTCATTGACAAAATATTCTATCACTTGGACATTATTTTGTTCTAGCAGCTCGTATCCCTCTTCAGTTTGGGAATGAGACATCTCAAGTTCAACTCAAACTTGAGTTGCTTCAATTTATAAGAATTTTAGAGAAAGTTGAGAACTAGTTTTGTTCTCATAACCTAGTACCCTTCAATCGATTCAATTATAAAATGCTAGTGGTTTTATCGATTTTTAGAATATAGAATAATATAATATTGAGTTTGGTCTAACTTTCTGGTTTGACTGAGTCCGCTTTATGGACTAGGTTTTGTCGTGCCCACGTGTCCATGCTGGATTCGAAACAATACGGACTTTCAAATGTTCAAACATAATAATATGTCTAAGCATAGTGTGCAATATATTGTTACCTATAAAATTGCCTAATTATATGAAATTTTCGCAAAAACTATTGTAAAATATAAAATAAAATATCAGAAATGATAAAATTTAGACGAACTACACAGCAATAATTAAATGTGGCAAATGCCACAAATATGTCCACATCAAACCAATTGAAACATTCCCCTTTATGCATTTGCTCCTTTTGCAATCATTGTACATTCTAGGAAATTCTTATGCTACATTTCACTTAAATGTCCACATTTGTTGCTTGGTTTAGCATATGTGGCATGTAAATAGCCGTGTATTGTATTTTGGAACGTTTAAAATATCAAATTTGATTCTTCATGAAAATTAAAATATTTCATTCGGTATATGATTTCTTATATATACATTATTTGCATAAAATTCTTTCTTTTAATATACAACTTAATTATATATATGTCACGCGTGCATAAACTATATATAAAATGAAATAATTTTGAAATAAATATTCGAGGTGATAAAAGACGTGGCACCTTCAAGAGATAATATTTTGAATTATCATCAATGTAGTCCTTGTGTTGGTTTTGCGCATACCTTAACTAGAAGACGATATAGAGGTAAGACAATTTGGTCAAATATGTTTTATTTGTGTGAGGTGAATCATTAATTGACATAACTTTGTTATCTTATGTGATAATATTTTTCATTTTTTGTCGTGCTCGTGTAGTGCATTGTATTTTGTTCCTAGTACAGACATTTCGAATTCTTACAACAATTGACAATTTTATGTTGGGCTTGATTATTTGTTGATTTATGGAACAAAAGTCCAAAAGAGATTTAAAATCTTGGAATGGTTCTAAATGTTTTACTATGAAGTTGAATTGAACAATATTTTCTATTATTTACATTATTTTGGGGCATTTCAGACCTTATATTCGAAAATCATATATTATCTTGTATCTCATTTCTTATACATACAATATATACTTACAATCCATGTATCTGCATGTTTAATGAAGAAATTACATATCTAAAGTGTATATAAGAAATTAAATTGGAAATGAAATTAGAATAATAGAATCGAACTGATTTTGAGGATGAATGCATTTTCTATTTGCATGGAAATGATGTTTCAATTTACTATAGTATAAATCAAATCGATTAATCTTTTTTTTAAAAAAAATTTTTGGGAGGGATTACCATAGCAAAGTAACCCGACAAACTCGGGGTCATAGTCATTATGCAAGGCCAAATGGTCTCCATTTTATCTAATTCCAAAAGCATACAAGTATCTACATCCGGAGTGCTAAATCTCCTTAGCATTTGATGTAGTCTTGTATTAGCCATATTGTTCATCGTTCGATTTATCTCTCTCCAAACGTGAGTAATATTCAATTGCTAGGGACAACTCAACCAATTTCGCAATTCGGGATATACTACCAATGAATTTGTGAGCATATGTCACCTCAATGATACCATCAACTGCTTCCCAACCATACGTATGTAGTATATTCTGCTATGACTTGATTCCCAAACAAATTAATCTTTTGGCTAATATATTTTCTTTGATAATTTTGCTTTCATTTTTAAATGTTACTATTGGTTGTGTTGTTTAATTTTATTCAATTGGTTTTTGGAGACATTAACTCGCATTCTTTATTGTTGCATTGAGAATAGTAGTTGCGATAGAGCCATTTTGTTGGGCTGGAGAATTATTTGATATCTTTTAATACACAAACAACATATTAAGCTAAGCAAGAAAAGAGATATAGGTACTCTTTGAATTTAAATAATGATAAAAAAAGTTTCTACATAGTGTTTGAAAAGCCGAAAAAGCATTAAGATTATTTGTTTGATGGTAGTTCCAAGTGTTAGTGTATATATAAAGTTAATATAGTCCGGCCCGTTTGTATAGTTAGGGCTACAGTATTTATTTATATATATACGTGTAATAATGTACTCTTGTAACTCACTCAGAAATACACAATTATATTTCTATTGAATTCTTCTACATTACTTACCCTAAAAATTCTACATTACTAACACCAAGTATTATTCTTCTAAGGGATAATTACACTGGCCTCCCATAATGAATGAGTTAATTACAGCCTCTTCCCTTCTATTATGTATAATTATAAACACCCCCTGTCGTCGTCAACCTCCGTCTCACAATTCCCCTCTCCCCCTCACCCCCTCCATTCACCTTTTTAACGGAAAAAGTTGACATCATTATCAACAAAATTCATAAATCTGGTGTTGCCCTTGCATTGACTTTATTTAGGGGTCGACTATATTACTGGACCAACCATCAAATAAATAAAATGGGTTGAAATGAGAGTTATATTTGTGATCATGCTTTTCTTAGTATATGCAGGGTTAAAAGAAGAATAAAGTTACTCGATATTCGATTCGAAATTGTTAGGTAAAACTTCGTTTGATCTCGATTCGTTAACATAGAAATCAAACCCGAACAACTTTTTATTTGTTCGATAAGTATGAAGCTCGATTCGATTAGTAAAAAATTATGAAATATGTGCAAAAAAGTCAAGCTACTCGTGTTCGACTCGATTAAATCTCGTTTGAGATCGATTCGATTAACAATCAAACTAAGCTCAAACACAATTCTGAAGCTTGATAACAATTTAAATAAACTTGAACAACAATTTGTTCAACTCGACTCATTTACAACATACTTTTAAAGTGACCAGAGGAACAAACCTCTCAGGTAAAAGTCCAGGTCATTTATTCAGCTACTCATTTTAAGTAAGTTGTCTGAAACGAAGTCCACCATGAGAAAATCTCATTTTCGCTATGAAAACTAGGTACTTATCAATTAAGTATTCACCTTGTAGATCGAATCGAAAAGTCTTGATATTTCAACATAATTGATTATGGGGATAATTGCATCAACCTCCTCTGAACTATAGACAATTGACATCCACGCCCTCACTTTGGGAATGTTGGCAAAGACTTCCCTCTCCTCAATTTTTCAATTGAATTTACTATTTAAAGACTAAAATGCCCTTTGTTGTTAGAGCAAAAATGTTAACTTAGATTTAATAATATATTTAATTTTTTTTAAAGTATCATTAAATGACATTGTAATAAAACACTACAAGAAAACAGGGTTTCAGCCACAGAAAAATCCGTCGCTGAAGCCCAAATTTCCGTCGCTAAAACTTATTAGCGACGGAAAATTTCCGTCGCCGCCCCTGTAGCTGAAAGTGGCGTCGCTAATTTGCGACGGAAATTTTCCGTCGCTGATTTTAGCGACGGCTCAGATATTCCGTCTCTGTTTCTGTGGCTAATTTGGGGACTTTTCAAACACAATCCGTCTCTAAATCCGTCACTATTCTGTCTCTGAATCCGTATCTAATTTCATTTATTTTTTGCAATAAAGCCGTCTCTAATGTCCGTCTCTGATTTAGTGAGCATTTCCGTCTCTATATCCGTCGTTAATCCGGCCTCTAATTTTAAACGATTCTGTCTCTAAATCCGTCTCTGAATCCCTCAATATTTTTTATATTTCATTTATTAATTTTATTAATCCTCATTCATTACAAATAATCCCAATACAATTAAATTCTAAATTAATTTCAATCAACGCAATTAATGTGATCATCACCGAATGTCAAAAATCAAACATACATTTGAAAATCTATGAAACCAATTAATTTAAATCAACAAAAACATTCATTTTGGAAACAAATATCTTACAATTTATGTACCTTTATTATTTAAAATACTATGTCCAAATTGAAGATTCAACTATAGTTCTTGATTTACAAATGTTTCAAGAATATGATTATCCCTTCAAGATCTTCCAACTTCATCAAACTTCATCAGTAACCTGAAATGGAAAAAAGAGTAAATCTCAACTGTATATACTAGAAAAAAATGCAAACGCATACGTAAGAACGTCCAATTGTTCACACCAAATCTGCAACATGCTCCAATACTTTCAGAAGTAATTCCTAATATAAACACCCCAAATATTAGTTTGATTTTTATGTCTGATCACTCTAAGTAATACTTCCTTTAGTTCTTTTTCTTTGATTATCAACTCAATATATTATAAGCTAATTTTGGAATAAATTGATGGTCAACCGAGCAATCTAAGGCTATGCCTTTCTTGTCCAAAGACTTAAGGCAGGAGATGGAGCTAAATAAAGGATAGACCCCAAATAACTTATCTCAAGAAAATCAAAAGAGAAATTTTTAATCAAAGAATCTTAAACAAATTTTGGAAATAAAACTTAGATGGGATCCCTTGATTTAACTAAGCTTAAAAAATTGCCATTAAACAAAAGATGTTAATGCACCAGAGTCATGAACAAGAGTTAGTATACCTCAAAATTTGCAGCACTAAAGACTTGTGAGAAACCAGGGACGTGCTCCACTGAGTTATGATTATCGGAAGGAGCTTACGTTGTCCTGGAATTCAATAATAACACTCAAATGAATCATAATTTCAAAGGAAAATCATTATATACACACACACGAATAGATAATAACATTTAGGATTTTCTTGAACTTGCTGCAAGGGAAAAGATAAAGATAGGAGAGCTAGCAGTATCAATCTTGTTTTTTAATAATACAATAAATTATCAATCTTTACTAAATTGCCACAAAAATAAAGAAATTCCAGTAACACAAAAACCACATAAATAGCTAAGAAAACCACTAAATTTATGAAGTTATTTTATTTCGAAGACAACAGTCATGCTTCAATAGTGACCAGTTTTGCATAATAAGGAGAAACTATCCCTAATGATCACTTATATAAGAGAAAAGGTAGAAAGCATTATAATGTAAATCAAGAGCAATATAAGAGTATGGAGGACAATGAAAACTTAAGTCTTAGACTGGTTATGCCAAAATCTATTACATGGAAAGTTTTCAATCACACTAACCATGTGATACACTACAAGGATAGCAATTAATCATATAATGGGTGATATAACATTAGTAATGGGTGTTATGAGAGTTGGAACTTTCACAGTAGTTGCATAAGTATCACTTGCCTTTAACAACGACTTCTAAGGTTGTAGTATCAATAATATATCAAATAATAAGGTGAAATCATGAAACACAAGCTAATAACATTATGCTTTCTGTCAAGTCAACAACCAATACATATCACTCTTAAATACCATAAAACACGAGTTCATAATATTTTCTGTCAAGTCGACGGCCGTAATTATTGCCCTCAAGGAAAAAGCTTAAGATATGTAACATAGAAGTACCTTAGAAGGCATGAACCTATTATCTTTTTCATTTACCTATTATAAGAAAATATGTATTTTACTTCTAATAAGAAAATAAGATCATTAATAAAGATCATTATAAGAAGTAGCTGCGCATCAAAATTTTTGTGCCAGTCAGACTCTATAACCAAGTTTATGTCAAACCCTTTCTTAACGACCTCGATTCCACGTTTCCATTGACAGACAAATTCCTAACATAAACAAAAACGTGATTTCACATTCTCCACACTAATGCCAAAATTAAACAATAAACCAATTTCCAACCGATGTCATACAGTAAAGATAAATTTCAAAATAAATGCACAAATAACTCTATACACAAAGATGAAACTTTCTCCATAGTAACATACAACTTAATCAAAGAAAGCTCTCTGTAAGTCAACCAACCACGAAAAATTGAAAAATTAAATTAAACAAAACTATTCGGAGAAAATCAAGACCTAAATACATAAACTTCCCCAAAATATAACAAACTTAGCAAGTAGAGTGGTCTAAACTCTAAACACCATAACTACTTGTTAACTCAGTCAAAATTAGCAAAAATAAAATGGTTCGAAATTACCAGCCAGCTTGTTATCCTAAATCACTAAATGAAAGAACACAAATTTGATCATTAAACCCTAGCCCCAATTTCTACAAATTTTGAATAAAAAATTGATTTACCTGGTTGCCTAGCTCCACAGCGGCTGGTTCCCTACCTCATCTGAACAAAAAAAATCAGAAAAATGGACTGTAAATCTCATAGCTATCACTGTAATAGCAAGGTTCACAACAGAGAAATAAAGAGATGCACTTACTTATGCAGATAGAACCCGTTAGCGACCTGCACACTTATAAGTGCTGAAAACCGACCCTAAAGTCGCCCAAAACACGAAAACCGTGCCCTAACTTGCTCAAATTTCTGAAATTCTACCCACACACGCCGAATAAGAACCGAACACCACATAACTATGTACCCAAGCATCGTCCCGTCTCAAACTTGTTGAAAATTGGCTCAAGAAAACCAGAAATCCGACGATAATCGCCCAAAACTCGAAAAATTCGCCCAAAATCGCACAAGACCAGTGTAAAGGATTTAAACTCGAAAGGTCACCGGTGAAATATGTGGTGGGTCGGATTGGTAATGGGTAGGATGGATTTGGTGTTAATTCGATGTTTAATGGAGAGATGAAGGAGAATCGAGCGTGAGAGTGGGGAGAAAGATGGTTCATGCGTAAAAAGTTTGGGGATGAAAAAGGGGTTTGCTGGGTTTGTGTTGTGAGTGGGAAACCGTGGTTTGCTGGGTTTTAATAATTAGTCCTAGTTTTTTATAAAAGTAAATGCATAATCTATTAATATATAATTAGTAGAAATAAATAAATATAAATTACTTACCAAAAAAAATAAAAAATATATATATATATTAAATTAAATAATGAAAAAGGTTCACGAGCTTTCAATCACATATAAACGAGCTTGAACTCGAGTAGAAATCGCAAGGCTCAGCTCAAGCAGGCTCGACTCGTTGAACACCCCTGATCATTGAGATCAAGTCTAAATGCTTATATTTTTTATTTTATTTTGTTCTTATATTAATTATAATTTAATTTTGTTCTTAATTTTAATTTTATTTTTATTTCTATCTCAAATATAAGATAAAAATATAATTCAATTTCCCGATAGATTAAAAAACCTAAGTTCTTCTCGGATATATTACAAATTACACAACCCTTTAAAACTCCGATATGCGACGGTGGATATGCTAGAAAGTTGGTGGTGGAAGTCGGGCAAGAGAGGGTTAGGTTTATGATGATTTGGTCGTCAGATCTAATCTTTCCTTTCTTTATAAATAGATTTTATTATGTTAGTTTTTTATTTTATCACTCTCTATATGACAAAAACTAATAGAAGTGTATTTCTAATATATTATATATGGTAATTGAATAAAAAAAAGTATAATTGGTAAAATAAATACTTTCTTATGTAAATCTCATTATGCCTCTAATTGTTTACATGATAATCACAAACTTCATCTCAATTTATGTAAATCTTGTCACTCTATATGTGTTTCAGTGTTTAGGGTAAATTTAGGGTTTAGGGTATGTAGTTTAGGGTTTAGGGTATATAGTTTAGGGTAATTTAGGGTTTAGGGCTATTTGTTTACAAAAAAAAACAAAATAGTCTAACCAGCCTAATTAATTCGAGCCAAAAAAGTCTCGATATAAATAATATTTAAATATTATTATTTATATTGTATACTATACTATATATACGAAATTATTATTTTTTTGGTCTAATATATATACTATATTATAAGTTTCCACATAAATAATAAGTTTTGCTAAGTTTATTAATTATATTGACAAGAGATTGGATTGAGGATAAATAACCCACTATCATAGAGACCCAATGGGCTATTTGGGTCTAAAATGCCTAATTAAGGCATTTTAGCATATAAATAAGCTATTTTAATAAAGTTGTAATATATATTAGATATATTATAATTATGTTTTAATGTGTCAATTAGAAAAGCTTTGGACAATGGCCTCATTAGTGGTGTAATGAGGTGGGCATCGAGTCGAACCGATTCGATATATATATATATATATATTTTCAGTTCGAGTCAAACCAACAAGTCTTGGTCGAGCAAAATAATACTTGTTTGTAGAATCGCGAGCCTTGACAATAATAACTTTTGTTTGGAGGTCACAGGTTCGATTCATAGCGTTGTAATGGATTTGTTTTTAGTTTTTTAATGAAATAAAATAAGATGTACTTAATTTTACACCTACATTAGTACATGTATTATCATGTGGTCCAATGGCATTCAATTCCTTATATGTAATTGGAGGTCACAGTTTCGATTCTTGGAGTTTGAATCAATTTTTTTAATTTTTTAATTAAGCAAATAAGTAATTTTTTAATTAAACAAATAAGACTTATGTATTACACACAAGCATTTGTCAACAAATTATCTTGTAGTCCAATGGTATAAAATACCAATATTCATGTGGGTGGTTGTGGGTTCAAGCTCTTAAACACACAAATATTTTATCATCCCATTATTTTTGTATTCACTTTTTTTCCATCTCTAATTATGTTGCTGATTCCATCTCTGACAATAAGACGAAATGTCGTGTTGATTTTCGTCGCTGATTCCGTCTCTGATTGCCACGGAAATCAAATTTGCATTTCCGTCTCTAAATCCGTCTTACATATGAAAATTGAGACGGAAAAAATCCGTCTCTAAAATAGATAAATCACATAATCAAATTAGCGACGGATTTAGAGACGCACCTCTCTCCATCTCTAAATCCGTCACTGAAACCGTCTCTGTTTAGCACAAACTTTCCCCATCGTGAATTCATTTGAAAAATTGAGACGGATTCAAAAATCCGTCGGTAATCCGTCGTTGATATGCGACAAAATTTATTTCGGTGGCTGAATCCGTCTCTGATTTGCCACGAATTTTTGTCCGTCTCTGATTTTCCGTGGCTGAAGCCCTGTTTTCTTGTAGTGAAATACATACCATACATCATCCCAAATTAAAAAAAAAATAGAGATATATTTCTAAAACTCTTAAATTATAAATTAATTAAAAAAAAATCTCGGATACTTTGATTCTTAAGTTGAAATTAAAAAAATGTACAATGAAAAATTAACTTATGACTATTGTATAAATGAAACACAAATTAATGAAAAATTATAACTCAATAAGTAGCAAACCTATATATATATTAAAAAATTTCACTTAATTGAATGAAAAGAAAAACCCAAATATCACCATAACTCCTCAATTCCGAATACGAAATTATACTAATTCCAATTAAAAAAAAGTACTTGGCAATGCAATTTCCCCATTGATTGCACCAAAAAAAATAAAAAATTCCCCATTTATTTTGGACTTTAAATTAAATAAATATTTAAAAAGTATTTACCAAAACAAAAACAAAAACTCTTCCCTCTATTTTTGGGCTTTGGGTTCCAAACAACACAAAACTCTTGAATCCAAATATTAGCTACAAATCATGGAAAGCCCATACCAAGTGAGCCCAATATTGTCATTATAATTTATGAACTGCAAGGCTGCGTACAATAAGCACTGTAGACAATAAAAAATCTAGGGTTCTTAATGGCCCTCTTTTACTCATCCTCAAAACCCCCAAATTTGTGCCCTAAATTTCATGCAATTCAAGGACCCTTTTCATTGAAAACATCAATTTTCACAACCGCCAATTTCAAACTTTCAAGAATTTCAATTTCTGCCCCAGCTAAATTTATTAATACATATATTCAGAAAGCTAAATGTAGCTCAAATTTGAGGTCTTCAGATGAACTGGATAAAGGGTTTCCCTCTAGCGGCATAATCTTCATAAAAGGTACGCATTTCTGATTGATGCTAAAAAAATTTAAATAGTACTTTTGTTTGATATATTGTGTAGAAACATTGCTATTCCCCTAAAAATTGTGCTTCAAAATAGTTTTATTTGCATTCATCTAATTATTAATATCAGATAAGATAAACTAAAAAACATTTGTTATTCACAATGTTTTCTTCGTTCGAATTCTTTTCTCAGTCATGTTATCATTTTCAGTCTTAAATTGCAAAGGGAAATAGTTCGAGATTCTCACATTGTGTCCCGTGGCTTTTAAAAATTATTATAATTGGTCCCAACCGAATTTTCCGTCTAAAATGTAACGGTCGGTCAACTCCGTTAATCAACATTTTGACGGTTTTTTTTTTGGAGATTTTGTGTTTGAGTAGCACGTGATTTTGAATAGAATTATTGTGATATTGAATAAAATTCGTGTGTGAGTGCATTCACGCACGAATTCTCCCAAAACCAACCAGTCAAAATGTTGACCGTTAAATATTGGATGAAAAATTTGGTTGGGATCAAATGTGAGAATTTTTAAAAGTTACGGGACAAAATATGAGAATTTCGCAATTAA
Source organism: Buddleja alternifolia (assembly GCA_019426215.1). Taxonomy (NCBI): domain Eukaryota; kingdom Viridiplantae; phylum Streptophyta; class Magnoliopsida; order Lamiales; family Scrophulariaceae; genus Buddleja; species Buddleja alternifolia. The sequence continues at coordinate 31,287,363 of CM033403.1, forward strand.
TGGGATCAAAATCGAAAAAGGCCAAACATATGAAACAAAAAATGCAATTTTCCCTATTGCAAATGTCCGAATAAATTGAATTTAGCATATATGTATAATATTTTTCTGAGTGGAACGGAAAGAATGAGTAGAGCAGGTACGAGGTCATTCGAAGGAGCTCTCGAGACTCAGGGTCCGAGACATTCACAATATCGATGTAGTGGGATCAAATTGTGGGACCACTATATACGGATGACTGTGATTATATTGGACATGGACTGTAGGAGCTCCTAAAAATCACTCGGTATATGACTAAGGCAATGAATTATGATTACGTCTTTTTGTTTCAGTTATGTGATGAGACAATTTTCTGTTTCAACTACTGGTTGAAAAAGAGGGCCTCCTTCTATTTTTATTGGTGCTCGTGGTTCGGTGGCACTTGAATATGTGTATCGTTTGGATGTTATAAGATGTTATAGTACAGCGTTTAGAGTCCTTAGACTAAGTAAAAATTAATCAAGAGAACTAGCCATGTAATGAAATGTGAATTTGGCTGAGAAGATAAAAGTAATGCAGCCATTATCACATTATTATGTACTTTTTGTTATTATCGCAATTTTTCTTTTGTCTCGACTGCTTAAGCATAGATATTGACGTACACAGGACTTGCGCAGTCGACTTCAGAGCGAGGGTTAAAGGCGGCATTTTCACAATTTGGAGAAGTCAGTCGAGGTACAACTCATCCTAGGCCTTACATTTGTCATCTTTAGACTTTTTACACCATTGAATATGTTGGGAGAAAAACAAAATCAAGCAGCGAAAGCGACAAATAAGATTGCAATAAAACAATCAACCACTCTCCCCACTTGTATGAACTTAAAAGGAAACACCAAGCACACCGATTAAACCAATCGTAGCAGCAATAACAAGTATGGAAATGGATAACGAACAATCACACATGAGACACCAGATTTTTACGTGGAAAACCTCTTCAAATTGAAGAGTAAAAACCACGGGACACAACGGTCCAAACCAAAGCTCCACTATAATCAATAGAGGCTACAAAATACAAGTCACAAGTCACCAAATGGGTACACAACCCCAACAATACAGCAAATAATCACTCTTGACAAAACAAGAGAAGCAAAAACAGAATTACACCAAAAACAGAGGCTGCTGTTCGAACTGAATAACTCGAGCTAGGCAACATAAAATGGAAATCTGACCGGACAGAATGAACCACTATGTGTCGTGAACCTGCTGTCCAAATTTCAGCCAAATCCGACAAGAAATGACCCCTCAAACGACAGTTCGAACTCTGATGCGCGCCCAAAAAAACTGCTGCTGTGTACCTGAGGCCTTTTTCACCTTTCTTTCTTCTTAAACCCTTTTTCTACCTTAAACCCTTAGATATTTTCATCCTTTTTTCAATATCTAAGTAAAGGCCAAACACTTGGGCTTAAAAATCCACCATTGGGCCTCCCCAAAATTGGATTTTTTCCACATAGGAAGGGAGCCCAAACCCAACAAATTGTTTCCATATCAAAAGGAATTGTTTTCAGCGTAAAAGATTTTTGAAAGAAAACAATGGAAAAGAGAAGAACTCAGATGGCGAGAATAATAAGGACAAAATTAATGTGACTCATGAAGATCTTCTCTTTCTCCGGGATTATGACACCGTGAATCTTGCTCATGATGAGACTACTTGGGTAATTGACAATGGTGCTTCAATACATGTTACATATCAAAGAGATATATTTACATCATATACACCTGGAAAGTTTGAAGATGTGAGGACTGCAGATCACGAAGTTATCGAATGTATTTGTGTTGGGGAGATTTGCTTGGAGACATCAAATGGGTCTAAAATGGTACTCAAGGATGTAAAGCATATTCCTAGTGTTCGATTGAATCTACTATCAGTTGGCAAACTTTGTGGTGAGAAATATGATAGTCTCTTTTCAGGTGATACTTGGAAACTTTGCAAAGGTGTCATGGTATTGGCTAGAGGCAAACAACACTCCAATTTGTACTTAACACGTGCAAAGGTCATCAGAGATAGTGTAAATGCAGTAGAATCAAATGACAGAATAATTGAGTCTGATGACAAGACAGAGTTGTGGCACAGGAGGCTTAGTCACATTAGCGAGAAGGGGCTTGATTGTCTAGCCAAGAAAAATGTGTTACATGGAGTAAAGCGTGCAAAACTTGAGAAGTGTGCTCATTGCTTTGCTGGGAAACAAAGGAGAGTGTCTTTCGCTAGTCGGCCTTCTAGAAAATCAGATTTCCTACAGTTGGTGCATTCTGATGTTTGTGGTCCCCTCAAGGTGCGGTCACTTGGTGGTGCACAATACTTTGTGACTTTTATAGATGACTATTCTAGAAAGCTTTGGGTGTACACTTTAAAGACAAAGGACCAGGTGATTGATGTGTTCAAGCAATTCCAAGTTTCAGTTGAACGCCACACAAGAAAGAAATTGAAATGTATCCGTACTGACAACAGTGTGTATGGCCTTTTGATAGGTATTGCAGAGACCAAGGAATTGTTCACCAGAAAACACGTCCTAAAACACCTCAGTTGAATGGTATAGCTGAAAGGATGAACAAGACATTGATTGAGAGGATGGACAAGACATTGATTGAGAGAGTCAGATGTTCCCAAGATCATTTTGGGGTGAGGCGTTAAGCACTGCAGTTCATGTGATTAATCTTTCACCTACTCATTCTCTTAATGGTGATGTTCCTGACAAAGTTTGGTTTGACAAGGATGTTTTTTATGATCACTTGAGGATCTTCGGTTGCAAAGCCTTTGTCCATGTACCAGCTGATGAGAGGTCTAAGTTTGATGCGAAGACTAGACAATGTATTTTTATTGGTTATGGCCAGGATGAGTTTGGCTAGAGATTTTACGATCCAGTTGCAAAGAAACTTGTCAGAAGCTGTGATGTGGTATTCATGGAGGATCAGACTATTGACGACATTACAAAGGCAGAGAAGTCGGAATTTCAAAATAATGGTGACTTTTCATTTTGATCCAATTCCCTTGTCGGATCAAAATGAGAATGTTGTCCAAAATGACTATCAAGATGAGCATAATGATCCGCAAGGTGTTGGTGCAACTAATGATGCTCCCATGAGTGAGGTTGTTGATGATCGACAACAAGATACACCTACGGTTGCACCAGAAGCTCCACTAAAAAGATCTACTAGAAACCGACAACCCTTTACCAGGTTCTCTTCAAATGAGTATGTACTCTTGATTGATGGGGGAGAGCCTGAGACCTATGAAAAAGCTATGAGGAGTTATCAGAGACGGAAATGGCTTGATGCTATGGAAGATGAAATGAAGCCTTTGCAAGACAATCATACATTTGAGCTAGTACATTTACCTAAAGGCAAGAGAGCTTAGATTGGTTGTCAAGGGTTTTGGTCAGAGGAAAGGAGTTGATTTTGAAGAAATATTCTCTCCCGTTGTGAAAATGTCTTCAATCCGAGTGGTGTTGGGTTTAGCAGCTAGTCTTGATTTAGAAATTGAGCAAATGGACGTCAAGACAGCTTTTCTTCACGGCGATCTGGAGGAGAAAATATACATGGAGCAACCCGAGGGCTTTAGGGTAAAAGGAAAAGAGGACTTTGTGTGTAAATTGAAGAAGAGCTTGTATGGCCTAAAACAAGCACCGAGACAATGGTATAAGAAGTTTGCGTCGGTTATGGGGGGAGCAAGGCTATAGAAAGACTACTTCGGACCATTGTGTATTTGTGCAAAAGTTCTTCGACAATGATTTTATTATCTTATTGCTCTGTGTAGATGATATGCTTATAGTTGGGCAAAGTACTTCCAGAGTTAACATGTTGAAGCGAGAGTTGAGTAATTCTTTTGCTATGAAAGACTTGGGGCCATCAAACAAATTCTTGGCATGAGAATCACCCGTGACCGAAAGACCAAGAAATTGTGGTTATCTCAAGAGAAATATATTGAGAAAGTGCTTCAAAAATTCAGAATGGATAAGTCTAAAGCGGTGAGCACTCTACTTGCTACAAACTTTAAATTGAGTTTGAAGCAATGTCCTTCTAGCGAGAGTGAGAAGAAAGACATGGAGAAAGTTCCTTATGCATCAGGGGTAAGTAGCTTGATGTAAGTGATGGTTTGCACCAGGTCGGATATCGCTCATGCTGTTGGCATAGTTAGTCGATATCTTTCAAATCCAGGAAGAGAGCATTGGGATGCTTTGAAGTGGATTCTGAGATATCTTCGTGGAACCTCCAACTTGAAGCTTTGCTTTGGAAGTAAAAATCCTACTCTTATTGCTTATACAGATTCAGATATGGCTGGAGATGTTGACTCGAGAAAGTCTACTTCAGGTTATTTGATTAACTTTGCAGGGGGAGCGGTGGCTTGGCAATCAAGATTGCAAAAGTGTGTTGTGTTATCAACTACTGAGGCAGAGTTCATAGCTGCAATTGAAGCTAGTAAAGAGTTAATTTGGATGCGAAATTTTCTACAAGAACTTGGCTTTACACAAAGCAGATATGTGCTTTTATATGACAGTCAAAGTACAATTCATCTTGGTAAAAATTTGACTTTTCACTCTAGGTCCGAACACATCGATGTGAGGTATCATTGGATACGTGATGCTTTGGATGCTAAGTTACTTGAACTTGAAAAGGTTCATACGGATGATAACGGTGCTGATATGTTGACGAAGTCCTTACCAAGAGGAAAGTTTGAAGCTTGTCATTTGATCGCCGGTTTGGCGAATCCTTCCACAGAGTTCGGGAGGGGAAGATTTGTTGGGTTTGGGCTCCCTTCCTATGTGGAAAAAGTCCAATTTTGGGGAGGCCCAATGGTGGATTTTTAAGCCCAAGTATTTGGCCTTTACTTAGATATTAAAAAAAGGATGAAAATATCTAAGGGTTTAAGGTAGAAAAAGGGTTTAAGAAGAAAGAAAGGTGAAAAAGGCCACAGGTACACAGCAGCAGTTTTTTTGGTCGCGCAGCAGAGTTCGAACTGTCGTTTGAGGGGTCATTTCTTGTCGGATTTGGCTGAAATTTGGACAGCAGGTTCATGACACATTGTGGTTCATTCTGTCCAGTCAGATTTCCAATTTATGTTGCCTAGCTCGAGTTATTCAGTTCGAACAGCAGCCTCTGTTTTTGGTGTAATTCTGTTTTTGCTTCTCTTGTTTTGTCAAGAGTGATTATTTGCTGTGTTGTTGGGGTTGTGTACCCATTTGGTGAGTTGTATTTTGTAACCTCTATTGATTATAGTGGAGCTTTGGTTTGGACTGTTGTGTCCCGTGGTTTTTACTCTTCAATTTGAAGAGGTTTTCCACGTAAAAATCTGGTGTCTCATGTGTGATTGTTCGTTATCCATTTCCATACTTGTTATTGCTGCTATGATTGGTTTAATCGGTGTGCTTGGTGCTTCCTCTTAAGTTCATACAAGTGGGGAGAGTGGTTGATTGTTTTATTGCAATCTTGTTTGTCGCTTTCGTTGCTTGATTTTGTTTTTCTCCCAACAGAATAGAATAGAATCATCAGAAAGTTAATTTTGTTATCTGTTGGCAGTAAAAATCGTAAATGATAAAAAAACCAAGCAATCTCTTGGATTTGCTTATATATGGTTTATGTGCGAAGAACACGCACGAGCTTCGGTTGAAGAGATGAATGGGAAGGTATGCATTTGCTATCTTGATTCTGCTAGTTTAATTGTTGAAAGTTTTCTTGACTTGGGGTATATTTGGGTGTTTTCCAGTTTTTTGAGGGCAAATTTATATATGTGACGATTGCAAAGCCCGGATCTTGCAAAACTCGTCCAGATCCTAGACCGTACAAGTTCTAGCGAGGGGAATGAGTCATTTTGAGAACCTTTCGGGCCTTAGAGCTCTGGGATGACTACTATATGGTGGGACCAACATAAGTCGACTGTATACGAATGATTGTGATTGTATTCAAATTTGAGACTCCCAAAGAATCACTTAAGGAAGAGTTTGGCGCGCACATACCAAAATGCAAATAAGAAAACCTCCGTATTTATTGTTATGTGCCAGTCAATTGCTAATTGTATAGAGTATAGATTGATAATGATGTATATTTATAATCCTACATTTGTGCAGTTTATAGGCTAAATTATGGTTTCCTGTTAGTAGTTAGGATTACATTGTGAAACATTTCTGCAATATTTTGTAAAGCTAAAAGAAAAAGAATTGTTTTGAGACTTTAAGTTACGAAAACTCCTGAATACGATGTCGTTTATGATTATTTATCATTCGATTTTCATCGTAAAATCACTTTTACAGTTTTAAAACATCCCATTTTCAAAATGTAATAGCTTTTTCTAAACCTACTCATCGTGTAACCATTTTCATTTACTTCTTAAACCTCGACTAAGTCGTAGGACAGCCCATATGTCCTAGCATGTTTTTGACCAATTTAATGCTAATTTTAACACAATTACTATATAATATATATGCCCTATATATATGACGGTCAACTAATACAATAATGGCTTAATTAAAGTGGTAGTAGTAAGGGAATTCAAAAATATGTGTTTGTCTATTCACTATGAGTTGTATAGACGTGTAATAACATTTAAGTTATGTTTGGATATTAAATTTTGATGAGGAAAGAGAAACGGAAATGTTTTCAAAAATCGGAGTATCATTATTATAAAGAGGGATGTGCTTATAATGTTATATTCATTTAATTTCGCCGGTTGAAGTTAGGCTTTATTGGCGTCAAAATTTGTTTTTAAGTTGTGAGCGACTTATTTCTTTTTTTTGAAACGGGAAGAAGTAGGTTAACGTAGTGAATTATTCCAACATATTAGGATCCGTACTTATCACTCTAGGCCAAGTAATCCCATTCCTATATTGCTCCAGAGGTTCAAAGAGCTCGTCCATCGTCTCCATAAGGGTTGCTACATTGTGACAATATCCCATCTTAGCTAGAAGGTCCGCCTGCCTATTGGCTTCTCTAGAAGCATGCGACACGTGAGTCTCCCAAGGGCGATTCAAAGCTGCCCTATTCCACGAAACAACAACATAATCACTATGCGAGAAAGTGGCATGCATTCGATGGCCTCCTTGCTATCAGTTTCGACATGCACAACTTGACCATGCAAATCTCAAGCCACAAGCTACTTATTTCTTGATCCATATATAGATAACAAGCATACGAGGATACTTGTTTCGATTTATGTTGATGTGAGTATCACTTATCTCGTTATTCATCGTAATTAATTAATTATAAATGATTATATTAAATTAATGATTGACAAAACTAGTTATATTTCCCATAAACTTGGTCAAAAATTCACTCCAACACAACAAACACTCCCAATTTCAAATCTAACTAATTCCCACAAATAGAAATACATACATATACACATATATATATATATATATAAATAATAAATCACACATACATAACATCGTACTCTCTCTCCTCTTCTCACGCCCACACACAACCTTCAGAACGTACGTACACAAAGAGCAAAGCTTGGAAAGGAGTGTGGTGGAAAAGACGATAATCATGCACCCGATTCATGCGGTGGCGCTAGCGGCGGAGGCGATCTGGAACGGCGGCGGCGCACACCACCACGGCGGCTTACTAGGAGCGGAGATAGAATTCGGAACGGTGTGGTGGTTCGTGTACGCGGGGATATCGTGTGTGATGGTGCTGTTCGCGGGGATAATGTCGGGCCTCACGTTAGGGTTAATGTCTTTGGGCCTCGTCGACCTCGAGATCCTCCAGCGGAGCGGCTCTCCGTCGGAAAAGAAACAGGCAGGTTGGCATAATTTTAACCTAACTTATAACATATTGTGGTATTGATTCTTGTTTGAATTGTTGATATGGTTTGATGTGAAAATGTTGCTGTTGTGATGAGATTGGATTTGTGTTTTTTTGATGATGATTGGATGGGGAATTTTCACATTTGGTCCCGTAGGACATCACACATTTCAGATTTATAGACAGTTTGGCACAGCTTTTGAAATGCTTCAAATCGCGTTTGAACTCTTAACCTCAATTTTTGGTGCGTTTCGCCCCTTCCTATGATATAATGGATATGTTTGGATTCACTTTTAATTAATAAGTCTATTTGTAAAATGGACATTTCAAAATGGGCATTTCAAATAAGTGCTTTTAAAAATGTAAAGCGTTTGGCAAATTTACACTTAAAGTAACTTTTTATAAAAGTGCAGGAGATAAAATTTTAAAAGCTATTTCTTCCAAATGGACTTTTGGAGAAGTGACTTATTCCAAAAGTCCGTTTAAATTTAATTACCAAACAAGTAAAATTTTCACAAATGGACTTCTACCTCCAAAAGTCTATTTGAAAAGTGTTACCTATCGCTTGGGCATTTTTGCCACGTTTTGGAAAAATTGAAAATCCTAGGCTGTGTTTGTTTTTGTTTTCAAACAAAGTTTGGCCAAAAAGTTTGGTCAAAACTTGTTTGCTTTATGTTTTTTGTCAAAGAATTTGTCAGCTATTGTCTCCCTATTTGTGTCTATTTTAGGGTGCCTACTAATTACATCAATTTCAATATATATATATATATATATATAACCATAATATTACAATCATTTAAAACTTATCTTATATTATATTTTTCAATCATTAACTAATTATAAACACAACTTTTCAGACAAAAAGTTTACATCAATTACAATATATATATATATATATATAACCATAATATTACAATCATTTAAAACTTATCTTATATTATATTTTTCAATCATTAACTAATTATAAACACAACTTTTCAAACAAAAAATTACATGATTTGACTGTTGCAGTAACTTTTGTCTCTTCTGAAAATAAAATCAAACACAAAACCAAACACATTTTCATCAAAATACGCAACTCCCAATAAACTTTTTCACCAAAATTTTTACCATAAAAAAACCCCAAAATAAAAACAAACACAGCCTTAGCTTTTGCAATAATCAATTCTGTAAGAATCAATTATCCCATAATTTATTATGCAAAAGCTGGGCCAAATTCACCCGTAGTATTATTGGAATTTCAGTTGCATTTTTGGTCTCATAGAACTCAAAAAGTTGCACTTTTTGTCTTAAAAGACATGATGGAAAAAGGCGAGTGTCATACACGCGCCGTTTTTTGTATTTTCTGAGATAACGGCGCGTGTATGATGCTCGCTTTTTTCCATCTACTTTTTGACGGCTGGGACCAAAAGTGGAACTTTTCGAGTCCTTTGGGACCAAAAAATGCAACTGAAATTCTAATTGACTAAATTTGAAATGGGCGAAGTCCATGTGGACCTTAAATGAATTTTTCCCATGATTGGATAGAAAATGATTTTTTAAAATTCACAAATGGTTACTAGACCAATTAATTTCACGTAGTATTGTTTTTTTTTTTCGATTATCATTGTGATTGTTGTTTGTTAACGTAATGGCAGTGTTATGAACTGTTTTGTTTGAATTTCTGAAGTTAAGGGGATAAAGATTGATCCTTTTGTTTTCCCTCTTAATCAGAAGTTTTACCATTCATACAGGAATTGTAAATGTGGCATATTCTTGTTTTTTCGTTTTATCTATTTTCATTCTCATTTTGATGCTATTGTTCCTTAGTTCCAATAATATATGGATTCAAATTGCAAAGTAGTTTGATGTGGATTTGTTATAGAAAGAGTGAATCTAATAGGAATGGGACTGGATTTGTAAGCATTAGTTGAATTGGTGATATGAAACTATGTGGGAAGTTTTATGTTGAGATTGGTCCTGAGGTGGGTTGGATTGGACTGGATTCGATTAGAAATTTTAACGAGATAAAGTTGGAACTTTTTAAATCAGAATTTTCAGCTGGAATCACAATTTTTTTTTCCTTATCGCTGTTGTCATAATCATAATCCTTATTGCTTTTATGGATATGATTGCTAGTTCCACAAATAGTTAGATTGAATTTTCCGATGATAATAGGATAAAGTTCGAATTTTTCAAAATCAGCTGAGGATGTGAAGAGTTGTTGCTTTCTACATTACTATCGTTGTCCCTAGTGTTCTTATTGCTGATATCGTTGCTAAAACTAGTAACCTAACGACTTCTCTGTACTCTGGATTGAAGTTTCATTATAATTATCAGAACACATGAATTTACAACTCTGTACGAGCGTAACCTGTTATAATTTAATTCAGTAGTTAAAAGATGCGGATAATTGTTAATGCCACTTGTATTATGTACTATTCACATATTTGGAGGAATATATTTTTGCTTTTTGTCAGATTTTCATTAGTCTTTTCTAAGAAGTATCAGTGTTTTTCGATTTGATATTGATGGTAAGTTTGTTGTTTCCAGCTGCAATACTTCCAGTGGTTCAGAAGCAGCATCAGCTTCTTGTGACATTGCTTTTATGTAACGCTGTTGCAATGGAGGTGACAATTTCTGGGGCCTATAAATTTGTCTCATTTATTTTTTCAGTATCAATTTAAATCGAGATGGCTTCTGGAGACAAAAATAAAGATGAAAGTGCAACTATGTGTAGCCTTACGTTTTGTTTGAAATATTTTCATTTTGAGATTTCGTATTTGCTTATTTCACTTGTTTGAAAGTTCTATTTGAATATGACTTTTGCATCCTGCAGGCACTTCCAATATACCTGGATAGAATTTTCAATCAATACGTTGCCATTATACTGTCTGTGACTTTTGTTCTATTTTTTGGAGAGGTATTTATTGAATATTTAGACTAAAGTTCTGATCGTCTTCTTTTTCTTTTTTAATCTGTGTTTAGTTGCATTCTAATGATTCGTATCCTTATTTTTTTATGTTATCAGGTTATTCCTCAAGCGATATGCACTAGATACGGACTTGCTGTAGGTGCAAATTTTGTTTGGCTTGTCCGTATTCTGATGGTTATTAGCTACCCCATTTCTTTTCCAGTTGGAAAGGTAATTTTTGATTCACAAATGATAAAATGTTTTTCCACATAACTTTGTGTTCGGTTTAGTCTTCGAATTAAAAGTTATCAATAATGAATTTCGAGATTTTATGAATTCAGATTCTTGATTGTGTACTCGGACATAATGAGGTACTGTTTAGACGAGCTCAGCTGAAGGCTCTTGTCTCTATCCACAGCAAGGAGGTAATAATACTTTTTAATGAACTTTTCCATTCTGCGTAATAATATTTTAGTTCTACTAAATTCTTTAATTTGCTGAAACTGCCAATTTTCATCTGTCTGCCACATTTTATTTTCCCTTGACCAACACTGAGCGGTCATTTCGTTCGTAGGCTGGCAAAGGCGGTGAACTCACGCATGATGAGACAACAATTATTAGTGGAGCGCTAGATTTAACGGAGAAGGTATGCAACTTAGATTTCCTTGTTCCTTACGAATAATTGATGTACTTTTGACTTTGATGTACAAAATATTGGCCTTAGATGGGAATAAAGACTTTTAAGATACTAATCAAAAGTTTAATTACTTCAATTTCTTTTAATTTGATTAGGCGTCTACCAAGTAGAACTTTATTTGCTGTTTATGACCTAAAATTTAATACTTTTTTTGAATGATACTAATCTTAAATTTTATGTTGTAGTATCTTAAAAGTCTTCTGATTTTCTCTTTGTTTCATTTATTTATCTGCGCAACTGCAAACAGACTGCTGAGGAGGCCATGACACCAATCGAGTCGACATTTTCTTTGGATGTCAATTCAAAGTTAGACTGGTAAGAGTTGCTTGCCTTTTGAAAAAGGGTTCCGTCGGATGCTTTCTCATTTTCCCATAAATTACATGCAAAACTTTTGCTGTTTTTCTGTTAGAAAAAATATATGTGTAGCACTTAGGCCTGTCACAATAAGAACCATATTTTGAAGATCTTATTCCGGTCTTTTGTTAACTTTGAGTTCGTAATTGTTAATTCAAGACAGACCTTACATTAAATTTTCTCTTCTCAGGGAAGCAATGGGCAAGATTCTGTCTCGTGGTCATAGTCGAGTTCCTGTCTATTCTGGGAACCCAAAGAATATTATTGGCCTTTTACTGGTAAACTCCCCGAAATTGTACGTTTTTGTTAGCGTGTTTGAATTGTGAGAGTGTGTATGTGAAGAATATTTCATTAGATTCTTGGCTGGTGTGAGATGTGAATTTGTTTAGTAAAGAAGAGATTTAAAATAGGATGTAAATATGTCTAGAACTAACAAGTAAATCTATTTTAGAAAGTGCACTTTATTTCAACAGTTCTCTTAGCCTGTATCTAAACATGTAACTCTTTGAAACATGTTCATTGTTAGGTAAAAAGTCTTCTCACCGTGCGCGCAGAAACAGAGACCCCAGTTAGTGCTGTTTCTATTCGGAGAATTCCACGGTACACCGTCAAGTTCTCAACATACTTATAAATCATATTTTTTTTTTATAAAAGTTGAATTATTTATTTATTTGAACTTTTTTTTTCCTCAGTGTTCCTTCAGATATGCCTCTATACGACATACTCAACGAGTTCCAAAAAGGTGGCAGTCATATGGCAGCTGTGGTGAATCCCAAAGCCAGGAACCAAAAACATCCAACTATTGTGCACAAGTCTGAGGAGAGTGAAGTTACAAACGGGGACTCACACTTAACTACTCCATTGCTATCGAAGAAAGAAGAGAAGCATGAGGATGTTGTTGTTGACATAGAGAGGGTGTCGAGGCCCGCCTCCAAAAGTAACCTCGCATATCATGATGCAGTTGTTAATGGATCACCAGATGACTTTGAAGATGGTGAAGTTATTGGTATTATCACCTTGGAAGATGTATTTGAAGAACTTTTGCAGGTAAATTTTATCAGTATATTAGCTTCGCTTTGCAGTTTTTCCTTTTGTTGGCAGTCGGTAATTTTTTTTTGGGATAATTACGTGCAAATCCCCCTCACTTATTGGCTAAATTGCCACAAGCTAGGTTCTGCAAATTACCAAGACACCCCTTTACAATTTGAAAAACATGGGATAAAATTATAATCTGCTTTTACTGATATGGTAAGATTGTAATATGTTTTTACTGACAGGGAAAATTATAGGAATTTCTTAAAACTGGAGGTTCTTTTTTCGTAATAGGGTCTCTTACATGGTGTTTACGTAATTTACCATTTTTTTCCTTGTCAATGCAGGAGGAAATTGTTGATGAGACGGATGAATTTGTTGATGTACACAAAAGGTAATTTGAGACTTCTTTGAGCATCTACGTACAAAAGAAACGGTGATTAGCGATGAAAAAATTATAACATTCTTTCGAGCTGCAGGATACGTGTGGCAGCAGCTGCAGCTGCTTCATCAGTCGCACGGGCCCCATCAAGTCGGAGGTTAATAGTAGCGAAAGGAGCTGTGAGTAAACTATTCTGATGCTCACTTGTACAAATTTCCTTGAGGCAAGCCGAAACTAAAATTAAAATTATGAAATTCTTACATATTCTTAATTTCAATCAGGGAGGCCAAAATAAGCAAGGACAGACACCCAAGAAACCAGGTGAGGATGATTCCAGCAAGACTGCAAAGTAATGCAGGCGAGCCGGTGCAATAAGAGATTAAGACTGCTACCTCGTGCAATAGTATGATATAACTTTGAGCGTACATAGTATTATTCTTTACAAGTTGACCCGACAATAGTTAAACATAATAAAGTAGAACCATTAGGTTGCTAAGTTCAATATAACATTGATTTATTGAGGTTATAGCATATTGCCTGTGTAGTTCTCGCTGATGTCCACTGAGATAAAACTCAAAGTCGAACAACAAGAGAAAGTAAAGATTTTCTGCAATTCTTCTGCTCAAATTTTCCACTGGATTTTACACTTCTCATGTCCATTTTGCCAGAAATTTCGAATTTCAAACCTGTATTTTGCATTGGACTGCTCAAATTATCCACTAGATTTTACACTTCTCGTCTTGCGTGTAATTCTCCCATGTTGATTAGTGAACGACTCTTCGGACTGAAATGTGATTATCCTCCTTCCTTCTTCCACTGTCAATCATCAAAGCTTATGCGTCCAACTTCATTCGTACAAGAATGATAGAACACCTCCATATGATGTAAAGGCGCGTCCTTTGCTCTTGAATGTAACGCGAACACTTTTGCCATGACGGGACCTTCCTTCCTCTAGTCGAGTCCATGATAATGGAAACCTGAATCTTGATTTAGAGAATTTGATTACTGAGGCTAGTTTGTGCTGTAACAGTGTAGGATAGTGTCTGTTGTTACGTATATAGCTCGTTGTTATGTATATAGCTGATAGCAAAGCTGCAACTGAACTACGTTTTTACTGTGGCGAAGGCTATAAGCTCATAGTTAAAATGCTATTTGATATGTAGAATATGATCAATGTGACAATTAGTGAGGACTTGTGTATATGATATATGATATATATATATATATATATAGGTGTGATTCTCTTTGGAGGATTAGATTGAATGGATAATGTGGTTGTTGACAGGTATTGCCCTCTGATAGGAGGGATTGTGATGCCAACTTGTAAAGGGTCCCACTGTTTGGAAAAGATTAATATGCAGAGTCATCAGTTTGTCTCCCTGCCAAACTCCATGGAACCTAGTTTTATAATTTAATATTCTATTATTTTTTTTGCACAACAGTCAACAGGCAGTGGAAATTGGAAATAGTACAAAACCCTGATTTCAGGGTGGAAATTGGATGCTTTTGTGTGGTTTCGCATGAATGCATATATATATATATATATATATATAAGTTGGTGCATTGAATGCTTACAGTCACCTGCTACTGTCTGCTACCTCTCAAAGATTTTTTAAGCATGCAAAATGCCAGTTCACTAATTCCAGAAAACTTGTTAGGATGTCAAGGGTTAGGTACTGATCAGACATTATGGTGCACCTTCTTGCGCATCTAACACCACATATTTACCAAGTGGTGGGTAATTTTCATTACCCATCTCCATTTAAAATGCACCCACCCATGATGAATTTGGGTGGATAATGTACCGGGAGCATTGCTCTCGATATGGTATAGAATTTTTCGATCATTATTTTTAAGGCTCTGTTTGAATGTGTTTTCATTTCATTTTCAACTGTCATTTCCTAAAACGTATGGGAAAATGAATTTTTTGATTTGCGTGAAAATGTCTGCATATTTAGTTGCATTCCCAAAAATTGTTGAAATTGATGATTTGGTGATGTGTGAAATGATTGAGTTAGTTAGAAGTAATGATTAGGTGTATATTATAAATAAATAACAGATAGTATTATATTGATTAAATATATTTATAAGTAAAAATGATAAAAAATTGACCTAAAGAAAAGCACTAAAATTACTCAAAATGAGTCTTAAAAGGTGCACAGACTTATGAAGGTTAATGCTATGTATATTATTACTTTATAGCACAACAATTGTTGTTGGAAATATGAATTTTTAGAAGGAGATATAGAAGAGAGAGAAATGTGAGTGTGATTTGGTAAAGTGAAAAGTAATTATTGGATAATGTGAAAATAGAATATGAAAATACGTGTATTTTAAGTTGAGAATAGTGTAAGTGTGTATTTTCATTTTCAAATGAGAATGAAAATAAAAATGGAGCTATGAAAACACAAACAAACAAAGCCTAAGAGTTCTCAATGCCGAAGGTTTTGAGTCAATCACCCTTGTTTATATAATAAGATGTATGTGGGACTATTATATGTAAATTACGATTATATTGAGATTTGAAGTTTTAAACCTTTTTCAGAAACACTTTCATTAATGTTATTAGTCTAAAGTATATTGAGTTGCGATTACATATAACACTTTCATTAATGTTACATATAACTTAATTGTTTTTAATATATAAAAAATGATTATTTATCTACAATATAATTTCACATCTTTTTATAATCATCATTACTCCATAACTTAATCATTTCCTACAATATATCTCAATAAAATATCAAGTTTATATCACATAACACTACTTCCGGCCATTTTTTAAAAATACAGTCAAAGGTACAACAAAATTGACATTCTCACGCGAATATTGATAATTCACATCCTCAATACAAATTCTAAAAACATATTTGGAAATACAACCAAACAAAACTTCATATCTAAACAGGATCTTAATCTCTGTAGCTTGCATGTGGAACATATATGTTTGTCAAATCAAAGTTGAACTTCAAGTGCCAAATTGTGTCCCATTGCCATGCAAAAGAGTGGCAGAGGAAGAGTTCTCACAACGACACATCTTATCTCAAAACAAAAGAATCAAAGATAAGATCGTATTATCAAAGTGGACCTAATAAAAATTCATAACTTATATATATATATATATATATATATAGTTTATTGCAATTTACTGCGAAATTCGTATATAGCAAAAAAACTCCCTGTGAAAAAACAGTAGGCAATTTAGCTCCCTGTGTTTTTCGGAATGAAGCAGAAAAACTCCCCACCCGCCTCACGCGCCAAAACTGAGACTTTGCATGCTGTTTTTGTTGTTTAAAGTCCAATTTGCCCCTTTTTTGCTATAAAAAGCCTTAATTACCTTATATTTGGTCCCCCCCTTATATTTGAATACAAAACTGCTTTGTTCTAGATGTCTCCTGATTATGTGCAATATATGCATAGATAGCCCTATGTGTCTAGTTTCATGGAAATAAAACAGTTCGTGAATCCAAGCTTTCAACAATGAGTTATGGATTTTCTCGTGAAGACGCGCACAGCTATCTGCACAGCTGACATATTTTTAGCTAGCTTTGAATACAAAACTGATTTGTTATAGATGTCTCCTAATTATGTGCGATATATTTGTGGATAGACCTATGTGTCTAGTTTCATGGGAAGAAAACGGTTCATGAATCTGAGCTTTCAACAATGAGTTATGAATTTTCTCGTGAAAACGCGCACAACTATCTCCACAGCAGACATATTTTTAGCTCTCTTTGAATACAAAACTGCTTTGTTCTAGATGTTTTCTGATTATGTGAGATATATGCGTGGATAGCCCTATGTGTCTAGTTTCATGGGAAGAAAACAGCTCATGAATCCGACCTTTCAACAATGAGTTATGAATTTTCTCGTGAACACGCGCACAACTATCTGTACAGCCGACATGTTTTTGGTTAGCTTTGAATACAAAACTGATTTGTTCTAGATGTATCCTGATTATGTGCGATATATTCATGGATAGACCTATGTGTCTAGTTTCATGGGAAGAAAACGGTTCATAAATCCGAGCTTTCAACAATGAGTTATGAATTTTCTTGTGAAAACGCGCACAGTTGTCTGTCTACGAGGGTATTTTTGTCCATCCAAAAAAACTTTAATGTGTAAAATCTGCGGGGAGGCAGTGTGCTTCATTCCGAAAAACACAGGGAGCTAAATTGCCTATTGTTTTTTCACAAGGAATTTTTTTGCTATATACGAATTTTGCAGGGAGCTAAATTGCAATAAACCCTATATATATATATATGTGTGTGTGTGTAAACAGCTAATATAAGCTCAGTAAATCTCACGGGGCAAATAGTTCTGGCTATTCTCTGAGTTTTAGTCCACACAAAATAACAAGAAGACAATTGGTGAGCCAGGTGAGCCTGTGTTGACTATATTGAGACAAGTCACTTATGTTTGTTTTTATATTGATATGTCTTAAAGTCTTAATTTCTAAATTGAATTTTTTTTTTTCCGAGGATGGAGCACTCGAGCAAATGTCTAGTCAGCTACCCTCATTGTGTTTACATGTTCGACTTAGGAATCTTGGGGTGTGTGAAGTTGACAAATATTTGACAACCATCGGAACTCTCTTTGTACCTCTTTCAAATACAATATAATTATGTCCTCATCCATTAACGTAACCTGATATGTGTGAATCATGTAAAAAATTATGTTTGTTTCTTGATTTATGTTTTTGATTACACTCTCTCTCTCATCGAACTCAAGAAAAGATAATTGGGCAAAATCCAAGAGCATTGGGGTCGGGGGGGGGGGGGGGGGGGGTCCGATTTCCTATTGCATATTAAACATGCTTTAGGAAATAGGAAGTACAATAATGGACACTCAAAAGTAGTAATGTGACTAACTGAAACACCTCCATCACAATATTTCCCTTTTTAAGTAACACAAATAAAAGGTTGAGAAGTAGACACCAAGCTGTGGAAGTGAGAAGGGGTAATAAGGGTGGGGTTCCCACTGTTTATGATATAGCCCACTGTTGCACCTTCTTCAGCTTATGAGACGAGTTTAATGATTCGAGTGTATATTCTAGCCTATATACACACAATTATTTATGGAATTGCTCACAATACGCTTTCATGCGTGTGAGAGATATACACTAGGACCATTGAACTTAGGGGTGTAAACGAGTCGAGCTCCTGTATACACGACTTTGAGGGGCTCGAGCTCACGAGCCCAAGCTCGCGAGCTCGAGCCTGAATTGGGGGAGTTAATATTTAATATATATAATTAATATTCAATATATATAATTAATATTTATAATATAAAAATAAATATATATAAAAATTATGAAGAAGGCTTGCGAGCTTTTTGCAGAATAAATGAGCTCGCGAGTTAAGATATAATATATATAATTAATATTTATAATATAAAAATAAATATATATAAAAATTATGAAGCAGCTCGCGAGCTTTTGCAGAAATAAATAGGCTCGAGCTCGAGTAGAGCCGGCTCGGCTCAACCTACACCCGTAATTGAACTCGGTCTAGCATAGATTTTTCTTTCAGTTTATCATCATTAATAAGAGGAGATAAATTTGTTGATCTTCTTCCATCCCACATTGGTTGGGAGAGAGGGTTTTCAAAATCGTTGAAGAAGATTTTTTGATCAACTTATATAGTGTGATAAAATGATATCAGCGGAGGGAGGAGTGTACTAGACCCGACTAGTGTTTGGACTCACGTGTGTGAGTGCACGATTGAGGATTGTGCTTGGATTAGATGGTGGAGCATGTAACACTTCCGCATTATGAATAAGAAGAGAAAAATCGGGTGCCCTTTTCCCGTATTTCTACATTGGTAGGAGGAGAGGGCTTCCAGCAATCAGACCGAAGTGGATTTTTAGACCAACTTATATAGTGTGATAAAATGACATCAAAGTAGGACTGTGCACAATGAAAAATCGTGCTTGGATTGGGTGGTAGAAAATGCAACACTTTCCACATCTTGAATAAGAAATGAGAACTGGGTTACCCTTTCCCCATTCCATATTGATAGTAGGAATTTGGTACCCTGTTAGTATAACGGCTGGATTCGTGTGTGTGCCTGATGTAGAACCATGCTTGGATTGTGTGGTGGAGAAATGTTACACCTTCCGCGTCTGCACCAGTCGCGAGGGATTTTGTCAACCATCTTATATAAAATGGTATTCTTCCCTTTTTTTTTTGGTTTCGACCCATAACTTTACCAACCAACACTTTACAAACTTAAAATGTGGCAAAATTATGGGACAAGAAAATAGAGGAAGAATACCATAAAATATTGTGGGATTGAATACATGATCTTTAAGCTAGGTTGCATGGATACGGATACGGGGACACAGGTACGATACGATACGGACACGGCGATATGGATTTTCAAAGAATTTAGGATACGACACGGTAGGGATACGGTTATACAATATACTCTCTCCGTCCCAAAAAGGATGTCCACTATTCCACTTTTATCTGTCTCAAAATGATTGTCCCTTACTATAAATGTATGCATTTATTGTCTAATCTGACTATATTACCCTCCATTTTAATTGAGAAATATATAATTAATTCATTTTTACTATAAAACTGCAATCGTATTTAAGGAAGATAGTTCCACAAATGGAAAATAAACAATAGTAATAAATTAAATTAAAATCATGACATGTTTTAAAAGGTAATATTATTAGTTGTCTTTTGTTTTATGAAAAGGGTATTTTAGGGAAACAATAGACTTTTGATAATTCCCAAACAAAATCAAAAGAGACATCCTTTTTGGGGATGGGGGGAGTATATATTATTATATATTTATATTTATATAGTTTTATGCATTAATAATGTACAAACAAAATAAAGTAAGAACTAATAATAATATACACACATAATTTCACTATTAGGCATTTTATAAAACACTGGAAGGATGATGCATTTTTATGACTTTCAGACATAGTTTTTACATTAAACTCTTAAAATCTTTAAATTTACCTAATATGGTGCTCTTGAAACAAAAAAAATGAAGTAACCAGAACAAAAATTGAATCTCCAAAGTGTGATAGAATTTTAGATGTAAAGTAGTAATTCCTAATCCAACCCCTTAGAGTTGAATTAAAGAAGAATAAAAGATGACTTTGAAGTTGGAACTATTATCTCAAACTAAAAGGTAATTTAAAATGGTGAAAGAAGAGCTTGAATTGCACTTTTGATTTTGATTGTAGAGCTAGAAGTAGTAGAAAGGAAAAAAGGGCTTCACGTAAGCTGCTTTGGTGTGGATCTGAGTTATGATTTAGTTAGATTATTCCTATTAGTAATTCAGGCTCTCTAAATTTCAAAAATATAACATTCAACCCCGCCGTGTCCTAAAACGTGCCGGACACTTTCCTAGCCGTGTCCGAAACTGTGTCCCATTTTTTTTCTTTGATTTTCAAACACTCTGTCACGCCCCCAAAATTGGGGTCGCGTGGTGGCCGTGTCCCCAAGCCCGAAAGGACTTAAAGACACGAAACTCAGAGGTTCAAAGCAATACTAAAATGAAATTTAAAACTTCTTCTTTATTACAATTTCTCAAAAGTTCAGAAATAAAATAGGGTTTTCGTAAAAACGACAAAAATCCCAAAAACATTTATTTAATTCAAACAAATTCTAAAAGTAACATCCTAGCCAATCACCATCTTCACCACCCCAAATATTGTTCCTCGTCCTCCTCTGACTCGACTAAACTTTCTGTAAAATTTAGAATCGTGGTATGAGCGACAAAGGTCGCCCAGTAAACAGTTCTAACGCCTTCTACCGGTCTAGTGCATGTTAAGTATGTATACATTGTAAAAAATCTTGTGAAAGCATAAAATGAACTATTTTTACTAAATCAAAGTACGTACTTTATAGAAGGGGGTTTTCAATTCAACAAAAACTTACATATATAGCATGTGATCGACTTTGTAGGCAAATCAAAATTTAGAATCACTTTATCAAATAACTTCAAATATATCAATCTATCAAAGAATTTTTCTAATGCTCTTGAACTTCTTAGGACCTAGTAGTAAACTTGATCAAGCCCTAGCTGTTTATCCCGCTAGGTAGGCCAAAACTACTATTAATTCGCCGCAGGAGGCTCAAAGATTCAAACACTGTATATTTAAAGCCCTACAGGAGGCCCGAAATTAATTCCTTACCAATAGATACTAATAATTCAGAGCATACGAATCATTCACAATTTCAAATGTAATTTTTTAACACAAGCAAATTGACAGTTTACAAAATATAGATCACATGGTAGCAGTTTTATATAAGAAAACTAAATCTAGCATGCTCAAGACTTTTTTTTTTAATATCAAAATAGTTTTACAAAATATAACATGGAGTTTTGAAATAAATTTCACAAACAATAGAAGGGTAAAAACCACTTACTATTTTGAAACTCGATTTAGCTACACGTCTGTGGGGTTTTTCGGATCCTACAACATTGGATTTCCAAAGTAAGAACCTAATTGTTATCATAAAATACTAGAGATAAAAACTAGGGTTTTTCAAAATATCTACCTCAACGTTAGCCCGAGCTTGAACAACGACAACCTCCTCAAATTCTTCTAATGAACTTCCTAAGCCTAGATGAAATTTGAGGGAGAAATATGAATAAGAGGTGCAATTTTCGTATGCATAGGTGGTGGCTATTTATAGGGGAGTCTTGGGTTCAGTTAGAAGAGTTTGAGTAGATTTCTAAGTCTCTAAGGGGTTAGATATTAAATCATGTGTTAATTAATATATCCAAAAATTCATTATTTAATTGAGAAAATAAGTAGAAAGATACATCTATATATAAATATAAATATTACTGATAATGCATTAAAAGAGTTTGGATAAGCTTCAAGTTGTTAGAGTTAAATTTTTGTTAGGATTTGATAACAACAACTTAGATATAGAGTAGTAACCAAGTTATATCCCTAGATTTTAGTTGATTCTAATATATTCTTATCCCTAGATTTCAGTTGATTCTAATATATCATTTTAAATAAGTTGGTAATATCTAAATATATATATATATATTCTATTTATAATAGCTTAATTGATAATCATATAAAATAAAGGGGCGGGTGTTACATCCTCCCCTCCTTATAAAAAGTTTCGTCCTCGAAACTTAAGAAAATTTAGATACCTTGGTTCGAGAAGAGGTGCGGATAGCAGTTAAGCATGTTTTCCTCTAGCTCCCATGTTGCTTCTTGCTCGGTGTGGTTGGACCATTAGACTTTTACATACGGAATCGTTCTGCGTCGTAAGACCTGGTCTTTGTGATTCACAATGCGCAGTGGAAATTCCTCATAATTTAAATTCTCCTCGATTAGTAGTGGCTCAAATTCCTAGACGTGGCTCGCATCTGAAGTATATTTTCTCAATTGAGATACGTGAAATACATTATGGACTCTGGATAGTGTTGGAGGTAGGGCAAGCCGATATGCTAGATCTCCCACTTTCTCGAGTATCTCAAAAGGTTTGATATATCGGGGGTTAAGTTTTCCACCTCTCCCAAAGCATACTACGCCTCTTGTAGGGGATACCTTGAGATACACCTTTTCTTCTTCTTGGAATGTTAACGGTTTCCTTTTACTATCTGCTCAACTCTTCTGTCGATCTTGAGCTACTTTCAATCGCTCTCAAATTTTGGAAATCTTTTCTAGTGTGATATGG
Source organism: Buddleja alternifolia (assembly GCA_019426215.1). Classification (NCBI taxonomy): domain Eukaryota; kingdom Viridiplantae; phylum Streptophyta; class Magnoliopsida; order Lamiales; family Scrophulariaceae; genus Buddleja; species Buddleja alternifolia. The sequence goes on from CM033403.1 coordinate 31,310,164, forward strand.
AACAGTTCCGGTCTTGTGGTTTTGGTCTCGCCGACCTCATCCCAATATAATGGAGACCTACATTTTCTTCCATATAATGCTTCGTATGGGGCCATGTTGATACTACTATGATAGCTATTATTGTAAGAGAATTCTATAGGGGTCAGATGCTCAACTCAACTACCCTTGAAGTCTAACATGCAACCCCTCAACATATCCTCTATAGTTTGTAAGGTCCTTTTTGATTGGCCATCCGTTTGTGGGTGGAAAGCGTTGCTCAATTCTATCTTGGTTTCCATTATTTGTTGGAAACTTTTCCAAAAACGTGATGTGAAACGGGCATCTCGATCCGACACTATACTTAAAGGGATATCGTGTAGTCTTACTATGTTGTCCATTTACATAGAAACTAACTTATCAAGGGTGAAGGTTGCGCGCATAGGTAAGAAGTGTGCCGACTTGGTGAGTCTATCAATAATCACCCAGATGGTGTCGTATCCTTGTCGAGTTTTGGATAGTCCTACCACGAAGTCCATGGTTATGTAATCCCATTTCCACTGTGGGATTTCTAGAGGTTGAAGAAGTCCTCCCGGACGTTGGTGTTCAGCTTTGATCTGTTGGCATACCAGACATCTAGTCACAAAGTTAGCCACATCTTTCTTCATACCGTCCCACCAACAGCTTCTCTTCAAGTCTCGATACATTTTTGTACTTCCCGGGTGTATCAAAAATCTTGAATTGTGAGCCTCTGTTAAGATTTCTCTTCTCAAGTTTTCCTCCTTCGGGACACACATTCTTCCTTTCATCCAGACGCCCTCGTCGTTTCTGACTTGGAAGTTAGACAACGATCCTTCTCTCACTTTCTTTCTATACTCTATTATTTTTGGGTAGTTGTTTTGAGCTTGTCTAATCCGTTCCAATAGAGGTGGGCAGTCGCTCAATGCAGCTAGAGTGCTCTTGGTAGATTCTACTACTTCGAGTTCTAAAGATTCCATATCTCGGATCAACATGGAGACAAGACTGGCATTTGTCTTCCTACTTAGCGCATCTGCAACTCGGTTTGCTTTGCCCGGATGATATTTGATACTCAGGTCATAGTCCTTCAATAGTTCTAACCATCTTTTTTGTCGCATATTCAATTCTTTCTATGTGAAAAGATACTTGAGACTTTTGTGATCTGTATATACCTTGCACTCTTCTCCGTAAAGGTAGTGTCTCCATATCATTAAGGCAAAGACCACCGCTGCTAACTCTAAATCATGAGTTGGGTAATTTTTTTCATAGGGCTTCAACTGCCTTGATGCATAGGCGATTTCCTTATCGTTTTGCATTAGTACGCATCCCAATCCATTCTTCGAGACATCACTGTATATAACAAACTTACCTTCCTCTGAGGGTAGGGATAGTACAGGTGCCGATGCCAGTCTTTCTTTTAGTTCCTTAAAGCTTCGATCGCACTCCGAACTCCAATCGAACTTAGTCCCCTTTTGGGTCAACCTTGTTAACGGCAGGGATAGAGTTGAGAATCCTTCTACAAACTTCCTGTAGTACCCTGCTAGACCCAAGAAACTTCTTACTTCCATGACATTGGTCGGTTTAGACCATTCAATTATTGCTTCAATTTTCTTTGGGTCTACGGCTATACCGTTTCTAGATATGACATGCCCCAAGAATATCACATTCTCGAGCCAAAACTCACACTTATTGAATTTGGCATAGAGTTCTTTTTCTCTTAAGGTTTGAAGTACAACCCTGGGGTGTTCCTCGTGTTGTTGTTCACTTGCAGAGTATATCAAGATGTCATCTATAAAGACTACAACAAACTTATCCAGTTAGGGTTTGAACACCCTGTTCATCAGGTCCATGAATGCAGCTGGGGCATTGGTTAGTCCGAAGGGTAGCACCAAGAATTCGTAATGTCCATACCTAGTCCTGAAGGCAGTCTTAGGTATGTCTCTGGCCTTTACCTTTAACTGATGGTATCCGGACCGTAAGTCTATTTTAGAGAATACCTTAGCACCCTTTAGTTGGTCGAACAAATCATCAATTCTTGGTAGAGGATGCTTATTCTTTATGGTGATCTTGTTCAGTTCCCTATAATCGATGCATAACCTCAAGCTTCCATCCTTTTTCTTCACGAACAATACAGGGGCTCCCCATGGGGATACGCTAGGCCGTATATGTCTTTTATCTATAAGTTCCTGCAATTGCGTCTTCAACTCCCTCAGTTTAGCAGGAGCCATTCTATAAGGCGCCTTAGAGATAGGTGCGGATCCTGGAATTAAATTGATTTCAAATTCAATTTCCCTATCTGGTGGTGCCCCAGGTAATTCATCAGGAAATACGTCCGGAAATTCCTTCACTACTGGAATGTCTTCCAATTTCATTTCCTTGATTGTTTCTGCAGTTATGAGAGCCAACAAGACCTCACATCCATTTTTGATTGCCTTAAAGATTTGAGTTGCAGAGAGCAATGCGTTAGCTTTCTTGGGTCGTAATCCTACGTTCCCTTGATATGAGAATGATTCTCTCCCAGGCGGGTAAAAATTGATATTCTTGGCTCTACAATCTATGTGAGCATAATTGTCTGCTAACCAATCCATCCCAAGTATCATGTCAAATTCTCTCATATTTAATTGCACTAGGTTGGCATTAAGTCTTACGCTTTTTTATTTCTATGGAGTAGTCCTTATAGATTATCAAAACTTTATTCCCAGGTGTGGATACTCTATAAGGTTCTTCCAAGTGTTCAGCTTCTCTATTCATAAGCTTAGTAAAACTTGTAGATAGGAATGAATGCGTAGCTCCAGAGTCAAAAAGTACGAAAGCAGGTAGATTATTAATCAATAATGTACCTGTGACCACGTCCTCTGCATTGTCAGCTTCTTGCTCGGTCATGGAATATACCCTCGCGTTCCCATTCTGTCTTGCGCCATTGGTCCTTGGCATAAATACCTTTGTCAACTCATTCTCCGGAACTTTACATTCAGTTACTTTATGCCCCACTTGCCCACACCGAAAGCATGCACCAGTTTTCCATCGACACTCCCCGTTGTGCACACGATGACAGTGTTCGCACTCCTTGGATTGAATCCCTTGGTTAGGTCGTTGTTGTTGTGGCCTCTTATTACCTTGGGGTGCATTGGTTGTCATCCTTGAACCCTGCCCAAGGTTCATCCCGGTCTCTGGTCTCTTCAGCTTGTTCTCTTCATCTCTTCTTTTTATGTTTGCTTCTGCCCTTATGGAAGCTCCAAGCAATTCATCAAAATTCCTTGCCTCAAACACTGCCAGTGTCGACTGAATTCGGCTCTTCAAACCCTTAGTGAACTTGTGCATCTTCAGTTGAAGGTCTCCCATGATTGTGGGTGAATACTTTCCCAATGAGTGAAACTTTGCAGAGTATTCTAGTACTGACATGTCTGGAAGCTGAGTGATGCTATCAAACTCAGCCATCTTTTGTAGACGGATGGAATTGGGAAATAAATGTTTGTAGACGGATGGCATTGGGTTTGAAGCAATATGGAGCTTGAAGAAGATGTGTAATCTCTGTCCTCACTTATTCCTGAATATGGTTCCTTAAGTTTTCTTAAGTTTCGAGGACGAAACTTTGTATAAGGGGGTAGGATGTAATACCTGGCCCATTAGTTGGATTTATTAAAGCCAATCATAATTATTAATTAAACTCATTAACTATTTGATTAGATATATACAATTACTAAGTTTTTATTATTTTAAATTAGGTGATGAGATCTTGAGGATTTATCAAACTTCGGATAAGGTTCTAGATTTGAAATATTGAAAAGGTCTCTATTTTAAATATGCTAAATCTTAGGGATTTACCAGATAAGATCCTAAATCCTACGTAGTTGAATAGGAATGGAATTCCAACCCACTAAATCTTTAGGATTTGACCAAATCCTGGTAATAACCAACTCCTAAACACTTGATACTAATCCAAACTCTCTTACATGTATTATTAAATCTTGTAATATTAATATATATATATATATATATATATACATGTAGGTATATTTTCTAATTAAAAAAAAACCTAATTTTTGTATTTAATATTTGACAAATCTTTTTGGATGAGCATATCACCTCAAATCTACCAAATCTAGTGGATTTTAGCTTATCTCATCATATCTAACCCTTTAGGGACTTAGAAACCTACTCAAACTCTTCTAACTGAACCCCAGACTCCCTTATAAATAGCCCCCCACCTATGCATATGAAAATTGTACCTCTTGTTCATACTTCTCCCTCAAATTTCATCTAGGCTTAGGAAGTTCATTAGAATAATCCAAGGAGGCTGTCGTTGTTCAAGCTCGGGCTGACGGTGAGGTAGATATTTTGAAAAACCCTAGTTTTTCTCTCTAGTATTTTATGATAACAATTAGGTTCTTACTTTGGAAATCCAATGTTGTAGGATCCGAAAAACCCAACAGACGTGTAGCTAAGTCGATTTTCCAAAGTAGTAAGTGGCTTTTACCCTTCTATTGTTTGTGAAATTTATTTCAAAACTCCATGTTATATTTTGTAAAACTATTTTGATATGAAAATAGGTCTTGAGCATGCTAGATTTAGTTTTCTTATATAAAATTGCTACCATGTGATCTATGTTTTGTAAACTGTCAATTTGCTTGTGTTAAAAGATTGCATTTGAAATTGAGAATGATTTGTATGCTCTGAATTATTAACATCTATTGGTAAGGAATAAATTTTGGGCCTCCTGTAGGGCTTTAAAAATACAGTGTTTGAATCTTTGAGCCTTATGTGGCGAATTAATAGTAGTGTTTGAACCTTTGAGCCTACTGCGGCGAATTAATAGCAGTTTTGGCTTACCTAGCGGGATAAACAGCTAGGACTTGATCAAGTTTACTACTAGGTTCTAAGAAGTTCACGAGCATTAGAATAATTCTCTGATAGATTGATATATTTAAAGTTATTTAATAAAGTGATACTAATTTTTGATTTGCCTACAAAGTCAATCACATGCTATATATATAAGTTTTGTTGAATTGCCAACCCCCTTTTAATAAAATACTTTGATTTAGTAAAAATAGTTCTTTTTATGCTTTCACATGATTTTTACAATGTATATATACTTAACATGCTCTAGACCGGTAGAAGGCGTTAGAACTATTTACTGGGCGACCTTTGTCGCTCATACCACGATTCTAAATTTTTGCAGAAAGTATAGTCGAGTCAAAGGAGAACGAGGAACAATATTTGGGGTGGTGAAGATGGTGATTTGCTAGGATGCTACTTTTAAAAAAATTCGAATTCAATAAATATTTTTGGGATTTTTGTCGTTTTTACGAAAACCTTGTTTTATTTCGAAAATTTTGCCTATTTTGACCATTTGTAATAAAAGAGAAGTTTTAAATTTATTATAGTATTGGTTTAAACCCCTGGGTTTTGTGTCTTTTAGTCCTTTCGGGCTTGGGGACATGGCCATCACGCGGCCCAATTTTGGGGGCGTGACAGAGTGGTATCAGAGCAATACTAAAATGAAATTTAAAACTTCTTCTTTATTACAATTGCTCAAAAGTTCAGAAATAAAAAACAGGGTTTTCGTAAAAATGACAAAAATCCCAAAAACATTTATTTAATTCAAACAAATTCTAAAAGTAACATCCTAGCCAATCACCATCTTCACCACCCCAAATATTGTTCCTCGTCCTCCTCTGACTCGACTAAACTTTCTGTAAAATTTAGAATCGTGGTATGAGCGACAAAGGTCGCCCAGTAAATAGTTCTAACGCCTTCTACCGGTTTAGAGCATGTTAAGTATGTATACATTATAAAAATCATGTGAAAGCATAAAATGAACTATTTTTACTAAATCAAAGTACGTACTTTATAGAAGGGGGTTTTCAATTCAACAAAAACTTACATATATAGCATGTGATCGACTTTGTAGGCAAATCAAAATTTAGAATCACTTTATCAAATAACTTCAAATATATCAATCTATCAAAGAATTTTTCTAATGCTCTTGAACTTCTTAAGACTTAGTAGTAAACTTGATCAAGCCCTAGCTGTTTATCCCGCTAGGTAGGCCAAAACTGCTATTAATTCGCCGCAGGAGGCTCAAAAATTCAAACACTATATATTTAAAGCCCTACAGGAGGCCCGAAATTAATTCCTTACCAATAGATACTAATAATTCAGAGCATACGAATCATTCACAATTTCAAATGCAATCTTTTAACACAAGCAAATTGACAGTTTACAAAACATAGATCACATGGTAGCAATTTTATATAAGAAAACTAAATCTAGCATGCTCAAGACCTATTTTCATATCAAAATAGTTTTACAAAATATAACATGGAGTTTTGAAATAAAGTTCACAAACAATAGAAGGGTAAAAGCCACTTACTACTTTGGAAAATCGACTTAGCTACACGTCTGTTGGGTTTTTCGGATCCTACAACATTGGATTTCCAAAGTAAGAACCTAATTGTTATCATAAAATACTAGAGAGAAAAACTAGGATTTTTCAAAATATCTACCTCACCGTCAGCCCGAGCTTGAACAACGACAGCCTCCTTGGATTATTCTAATGAACTTCCTAAGCCTAGATGAAATTTGAGGGAGAAGTATGAACAAGAGGTACAATTTTCGTATGCATAGGTGGGGGCTATTTATAGGGGAGTCTGGGGTTCAGTTAGAAGAGTTTGAATAGGTTTCTAAGTCCTTAAGGGGTTAGATATGATGAGATGAGCTTAAATCCACTAGATTTGGTAGAATTGAGATGATATGCTCATCTAAATCATGTGTTAATTAATATATCCAAAAATTCATTATTTAATTGAGAAAACAAGTAGAAAGATACATCTATATATAAATATAAATATTACTGATAATGCATTAAAAGAGTTTGGATAAGCTTCAAGTTGTTAGAGTTAAATTTTTGTTAGGATTTGATAACAACAACTTAGATGTAGAGTAGTAACCAAGTTATATCCCTAGATTTTAGTTGATTCTAATATATTCTTATCCCTAGATTTTAGTTGATTCTAATATATCATTTTAAATAAGTTGGTAATATCTAAATATATATATATATATATATATATTCTATTTAATAATAGCTTAATTGATAATTATATAAAATAAAGGGGCGGGTGTTACACACTCCAGGTGGCTTGTCCGACACGTATCGGGGCCGTGTCTGAGGCGTATCCGTGTCCCCCAAGTGTTCAACACTGCATTATGTGATTTTTAGGAGTATCCGTATATCATAATTTTTAAGTAATGAGACCTCAGTCTTACCATTAAGCTATGACATCATTGACAATATTTTTTCTCCTTACCGCCGCTTTATGAGAGTAGAATGTTGTAGACTAGGTCCGTGACAAATTTCTCGGAACAAGTAATAAATTACATGAGAATTTTTTTGAATTTTAGGAGAACACTTAAGAAATTTTCATGTATATATAAACAAGAGAATTACTCAACTTATCTATCTTTAATATACGCTTTGCATTTGAAAAATATTTAAATAAATACTTATATTTAAATTTAGATAAAAACTAATTTTGTATATTGCACTTTTCTTCTCCAATTTCCTCGTCAAAATCTAAAGTTGAAATAAGGTGTAAAGCGAAATCTTTTGTTTTTTTTTTTTTTTGGTAAAGTTTTCTTTCACGTTTCAGTTGAAGGGGACTTTGAATTAAAAGGAAATCTTTAATTTATTTACACTATTAACAAAACTCCAAAGCCTTACTTGCAAACGATCCTATACTTTTGAGGCAATTAGAAATTTTACATTTGTTGAGAACATCTTTTCTTCATTGTTTTAGCTCAACTGTACTAGTCTTGAAATATAAAGATTTAAGGGTTGATTCCATTTTACCCCTCCATCACCCAATTATAGATATACCATCCTCCAAGTATTTTTCCGCATCACTTTGCTCCCTCCATTTTATTAAAATCATGAAATATAAAGATTTAAGGGTTGATTCCATTTTACCCCTCCATCACCCAATTATAGATATACCATCCTCCAAGTATTTTTCCGCATCACTTTGCTCCCTCCATTTTATTAAAATCACACTAGTGCTAAAAAATTCTCCAAGTAGTGCAGCAACACTCTCCAAGTAACAAATATGACACACGGAAATTTAATTTTCTTTCTTGTAGTACATTTTTGAACCAACCTAAAATTTTAAATAACAACTTTGTATATCCATTATTGGCGCTAGGGGTGTAAGCGGTATGGATTGAGAAGGTTTGTCCATATTTTTAGCCCGACAGGATGTTTTACGATTCTGAATTCTTTAACCAAAGATCGACTCGACAAATATTGAAACTGCACTTCGCGATCCATTTGGGTTGGGGTGGCTTGGGGCGTTTTTTGCGGTTTGCTACCTTTTTTTTTTTTTTTTTACTTAAGTTGTTTATCAAGTGTTAAATTACATGTGCATTATTTAAAATTTTATATTATATTTACTATACTCCCATCAATGATTATATATGATAGATTTTGCACCTAAAAATGTAATTGAAGTATGTAAAATATGACTTAAATAATTATTTTCACAAAATAACTCCAACTTGTACAATAATAAACAAAAATACTTGATTCAAGATGTTCTGATAACGTACAGAACTCTAAACTCACAAGTTTGTTGTTCTTTAAAGTCACAAATGCTAAAATATCAAACTAATTCATGTCTTTAATATTACAAGCCTTTCGAACAAAAATTTCTTTATTGTAAATTTGTAGTATTAAATTATTAATTATAAGATATTAAAAATTTCTTTAAAGTCACAAATGCTATCAAACTAATTCATGTCTTCAAAATTACAAGCCTTTCGAGCAAAAATTACTTTATTGTGAATTTGTAGTATTAAATTATTAATTATAAGATATTAAAAATATAATCTAACATACATTTTGAGTAAAAAACATGTTGCACCCTGTAAAGTTGGTTTTTTTGGCACTTTCCATCCTTAGAAATTTAAACACACACTTTGCATCCTCACTTTTATGGTCTTTGGCAACTTGCACCCTCGATCCATATTCCAGCAAAAGAACTCGTCGACTCTCTTTGACTGAGGACAAAAATGTCTCCACACCTTATATCCCGATATGAAGTTCCTGCCAAAAACAAAGAAAAGTTAGAAAAGCGTCATTTTCTACCTAAAAGCTGATATAGCCCCATTTGTTTTTAAAAAAATAGAGCAAACGAAACTTCTTCATTTTGAAAAGTTAAGCAAATGGATTCACAAACTTCAAGCACCAAGTAAACCTATTGGCACTATGGACAAGAAATTGCACTTGTACGTTGTCATTATGGCCATATTTTGCCATTAATAACCTATTGGCAAAAGGATAATTCGGGTAGAATATTGCACAAATACCCAAATTACGTGGTAAGATGTTATTTATTTTTTATTTTTTTATTGTATTTGGTGATGATTATTTATTTTCATATTCTAACTATTATATTGTATAAATTTCAACTTATAAATTAAATTTATCTTAGTGCAGAAAAGGATGTGAATTCTTCAATTGGTATGCCCCTCAGATGTGTTACAAAGCAAAAAAGAATCATACCAAATTACATGTGGGTCTTTAGCAATAATTTTGGCGGGAAAAATATGTGTTGACTGATTTATTCTTGAAATATTGGGAAGATTCGACGGAGCTCTTGTCACATTGACTATTTTTGCTGAATTATGGATCGAGGGTACAAGTTGCCACATCTCATGAAAGTGAGAGTGCAAAGTGTATGTTTTAATTTCTAAGGGTGTTTTAATTTCTGAGGGTGAAAAATACCAAAAACCCAATTTTATAGGGTGCAAAATGCTTTTTACTCCATTTTAAGTCTTTATGTTAAGGCTAAATTTTATTCTATCACTGCCACAAAAATATCATGTTCTCTTTTTAAAAACTAAGAAAACTTAATTTGTTATCAATTTTTTTTTCAGAATTACCATCACACTTCACTCAAAAACATTACATTTAGAAAAGAACAAACTTATTTTATTAGCGGTACAATCAATTTCATAATTATGTTGTAGAATTTAATATGTGCTTAGAGATCAATGTTTATTTATTAGTTTCTATCTACCAATAAATTTCTTTCTATCTGTAATATTATCATGTTTTCTCAAAAATGATTTAATTTTTATTTTTAAATTTTAAATCAAAAGATAATTTATCACATATTCAACAAGTGAATACTTACAATAATAAAGTATAGATACATTTGAGTAAATAAGAAGTCATATATCATTTGTGAAATGAGGGGTATTACATGAGAGTGATTAATTAAATTATAATTATACTGATATGGGTAAAAACCCACTTTGACAAAATTACCCCCCAAAGTTAGCTTTATTCCCCAAACAGGCCAAGATCCGCGCGTTTTAGTTCGGGTTCGGTATGACCCGCCCGTCTGATCCGACAGACCCGGAACCTCAGCCGCAGATTGGTAAGACGTGGATCTTAGAGATCATTACGCGTGTCTTATCCCTATCCGTACAGGGTGGTCTCTCCTATAAATACCCCACTCCATTTATCACTTTGGGGGGAAGTCTTTCATTACTCCACATTTACTATAACGACCTCGATCCTTTAGTCTATACTGACTTGATCGTCGGAGGGTCTACGCTGGGGTCAACCCCAGCTCGACCTTAACGTGGGTCCTTTGATTTGAGGTAGTTCTAGTTTAGGAGCTTCGCGATCGTGTTCGAGCCGAGCTTCACTGAAGAGGGTCGAGTTCATTTTAGACCTAAATCAGTTGGCGCCGTCTGTGGGAACATTACCAGAGATCAAGGAAATTTCAAGGATCGGTGGAGGGTGCAATCAAGAAGGATAATAGAGCCGATTTTGAAGGTTCAACATCTCGATCTCCGCCACCTGCAATCGAGCCTCCAGTAATGCCTGAAGCTCCAACTATTGAGCCAATAGTGTGTATGGTGGAAATGGAGTTCAATCGGAGAATGCAAGAGTGGGAAGGCAAAACTATTGAAGGATCACATTCAGAGAGCGCCGACTACACCGAACGTTTCAGTTCACCCTCAACCTCCTACCCAACATAACTTATTTTTGGGAAGAATTGCAAAGAGGGTCGAGATCTGTGAGACCTCAGACAAGTGTTGGGTGCAAATATGTGATTATGATGAAATGCAAAGTCAAGCTCCTTCAAAGATCGAATCTAAAGATTGAGTATGCATTGAAGAAAATCCCGCCTATATAAGTCATGGGGAAGGTTCTCTCTTCTGTGAGGAGATCTTAACAGAGACGGTGGGCACAAATCTTAGGTTACCAGACGGGGATGGCGATCCTAGAGAGCATTTGGTCTCAATCGAATGTTCAACAAAGAAGCTCTAGAGATGCCAAACACCTCGATGGATATGTTGATCCAGTTACTTCTACATGGCCTGAAAAAGGGACTATTGGCATCAGCATTAGTTATCCAAATTGATGACAATGGTAGAGCAATACAACCAAGAGGAAGAGTTGAAAATCAGAAGAAAAGGATCACCATGATCGAGAACAAGGATCGAGATCTGAAAAAGATCATGAATGACCCATCAAAGGCTCCAAGGGTACGAGAAGTATACCACTTTAAATTTTACTATCGAGCCGAGCTTCACTGAAGAGGGTCGAGTTCATTTTAGACCCAAATCAGTTGACCCAAGTCGACCTTAAATTTTACTATCGAGCATCGAGATATACTCCAATGGCCTAGAAAAATGAGAGTAACGCCGACCAACAAGTACTGCAATTTTAGCAAGGATAAGGATCATGATACCAAAGAAGGTTCACAGTTGAAAGACGAGATAGAAAGGCTAACAAAGCAAGGTTACTTGAGGGTCAAGATGATCCTACGATCCTAACAGTTAATGCCACAGAAGGATCAATTTCTGTGATGGCGATTTGGGTGTTTTGGTAAGGTCTCAGGATGATCCCATGATGATCACAATGGTTGTAGCCAACTTCTCTGTTCAAATGGGCAGCACCCCATTGACGGGTTTTGGAGGGTCAAAGATTGAGAACGATCTACTTCCCCACCTCACTTGGGGTAGTGCCAAAAAGAAAAAGGGTGATGGTGAAGTACCTCGTGGTCAATGCGCTCTTCGCGTATAACGCTATTCTAGGAAGGTCGGGCTTAAACTAAGTTGGTGCAATCAATTCCACTCCGCATCTCAAAATGAAATTTAAAACAAAAGAAGTAGTATGAGAGGTCTGATGTGGCCAAAAGATGGTGAGAAAGTGTTATACTTCCCTAAAAAAGAGAAACGATAACACGCGAACTCAATCCAGATCACAGAAAGGACCAACAGAGTAAAATAATGCTCTTAATGAGCTCGAAGCTCCCATCGAAAGAAAGAAAGTAAGGATGAAGTTGTCAGAGCGCCCAGAGAATCCAAAAAAGTTCAAGCAATGCTTAATGTGGAACCACTACGATCTGTTAAACATGTGCAAAGACTCACTAGCGGGAAGGCCAACCTTGAAGGTTTGCATTTCTTTAAAATAACTTTCTAAGAGATTTTTAAATATCTTACTTCGCTACCATGGCTCACGAGGTCGATCCTCAACGAACCTTTAATTCTGCACTTAGCAATTTTTCAGGGTGCTATCAATACTATACTAACTCGAGAGATCGAGACCGGCCATAGGCCGATCTATAACGCAAGCAAAATTCTACAAAAACCAGAGAATAGTTATTCTGAAATGGACAAATGGGTGTTAGCTATGGTTATAGTTGTGCGAGAACTCTGACCTTACTTCCAATCATGCCGAATCATAATGCTCGTAATGCAACCACAACATCAGGTTCTAGCCAAGCCAGGAGTTTTGGATAAATTGGTAAAGTGAGTAGTCGAGCTACGGGAGTTTGATAAATATCAGTCATTGCTAACTTTGTGATCAAGGTCATATCGATCCACGAAGAGCAAAAAATAACAAAAGCATGGATGTTTCATGTAATTGGTTCATCAACGACCCAAAGAGAGATGATAGGAATTTGGCTCTAGGATATATAAGGGTCATTTTTGAAGTATGCAATCAAACTCGAGTTTGGAATCGCCAATAATGAGGCAAAAATATGAAAGTGGAAAGAGTGTCTATATATATATATCGACCCACAGCTCATTGCAATTTAGGTTGATGGTTTTTGTGAACTAAAGGAGAGAAGCATGATGATATACCTGAACAAGGTACAACATCTCATTTCTCAATTGGAAGAAGTAAAAAATTTGTTAAATTCATAGGTAATGAAAGCAAGCAAGTTACATTGATGGTCTCTAAACACTCGGAAATCAGATCTGAAAAGGATCAACCTGAAGTGGTAATAATAGAGGTTGAACCAAGCTGGATGGATGATTTAAAGAAACATTTGGATGGACTCTACCCGAGGATTGTCACAGCAAAAAGGATCATACATCAAGCAAATCTTCACCATTATGGAGAACAAACTCTATAAAAGGTACAAACGAACCTAACCCATCAGCCGACAACACTTATGGAAATGATCAAGGTCATTTACCTGCAATACCTTTTTCAAAAAAAAAAAAAAGAGGGAGCTCGACCCGTGAGGTTGATAATGAGCTTCATCCTCTAAGTTTGACCCAGGAAGCAAAGAAATCCGCTTTTAAAAGAGAGAACAAAATTTTGATGAAGAACTCCAACCAAAATCTCGATCCATGAAGCAAAAGCAAGTGAGACCCTGCGAAATAAGGATTCAACTCAAGATCAGCACTTACGAATCCGAAGTTAATCAACATCATAGGATACTCGAGCTACATGCTTATGACAAGGTACATTTTTTGTATCCATAACTATCAATATAATTGCTGAGTACACTTTAAAAAAAAAAATCTGGAAATGGTTGCCCATGAACCATGACCCAAGTTCTAAAAAAGACTTGGTAAACATTTAAATATTTCTTAATAAAGAAATAAAAATGGTTGCTCATGGACCATGGACCATGACCCAATTTCTGAAAAAAACTTGGCAAACATTTAAATATTTCTTAATAAAGAAATAAAAATGGTTGCTCATGAACCATGAACCTTGAACTATAACCCCAATTCTGAAAAATAACTTGGCAAACATTTAAGTATTTCTTAATAAATAAATAGAAATGGTTTCTCATGAACCATGAACCATGAGCCAAATTCTGAAAAATGGTTAGAAGTTAAATATTTCTAAAAAAAAAAAAAGAGAGAGAGAGAGAGAGAGAAATAAGGAAGACCAAGATCTAAGAACCAAAATCTGAAAAAGATACAAAAACCAACTAAAAGGACGACATGCAAAGTTGGTCCTAAATCTGAAAAAGATGGTCAAATTATCCAAATTTAAAAGGTTGGCATACGAAGTCGACCTTATCTCTGAAAAAGATCGAAAAAATAAATAAATATATATATTAAGTCAGAAGGTTCATTACGAACTCGACCCTACCTCTGAAAAAAATGGTCAAATTATCCAAATTGAAAAAGTTGACACATGATGTCGATCTTACCTCCCAAAAAGATGAAAAATTATTAAGTCAGAAAGTTCTTAATGAACTCGACTCTATCTCTGTAAAGGGAAAAAATCAATCAGTGGGAAGGTTCACAATGAACTCAACCCTGTCTCTGAAAAAGATGGTATAATTATCCAAATTTAAAAGGAAGACATACGAAATCGACCTTACCTCTGAAAAAGAGGGAAAAAATCATTGAGTCGGAAGGTTCACAATGAACTTGACCCTACCTCTGAAAAAGATGGTAAAATTATCCAAATTTAAAAGGAATACATACGAAGTCGACCTTACCTCTGAAAAAGAGGGAAAAAATCAATGAGTTGGAAGGTTTACAATGAACTCGACCTTACCTCTGAAAAATATGGTATAATTATCCAAATTTAAAAGGAAGACATACGAAGTCGACCTTACCTCTGAAAAAGAGGTAAAAAATCAATGAGTCGGAAGGTTCACAATGAACTTGACCCTACCTCTGAAAAAGTGGTATAATTATCCAAATTTAAAAGGAAGACATACGAAGTTGATCTTACCTCTGAAAAAGAGGGAAAAAATCAATGAGTCGGAAGGTTTACAATGAACTCGACCCTATCTCTGAAAAAGATGGTATAATTATCCAAATTTAAAAGGAAGACATACGAAGTCGACTTACCTCTGAAAAAGAGGGAAAAGATCAATGAGTCGGAAGGTTCACAAAGAACTTGATCCTACCTCTGAAAAAGATGGTATAATTATATAAAAATAAAAGGACGACATGCGAAGTCGATCCTATACTTGAAAAAGATATGTGAACTAAAAGGACGACACACAAAGTCGATCCTATATCTGAAATCAACCAAAAGGACGACGAATGACGTCGATCCTAAACCTGTAAGAGTAATTTCAAAGGGACGACAAGCAAAGTCAATCCTAAATCTGAAAAAGATGGTAAAGTCAGCTAAAAGGACGACATGCGAAGTTGATCCTATATCTGAAATCAACCAAAAGGACGACGAATGACGTCGATCATAAGCCTGTAAGAATAATTTCAAAAGGACGACAAGCGAAGTCGATCCTAAATCTGAAAAATATGGTAAAATCAGCTAAAAGGACGACATGCGAAGTCGATCCTATACTTGAAAAAGATATGTAAACTAAAAGGACGACACACAAAGTCGATCCTTATATCTGAAATCAACCAAAAGGACGACGAACGACGTCGATCCTAAACCTGTAGAGACTAATTTCAATAGGACGACATGCGAAGTCGATCCTAAATCTGCAAAGTGATCAACTAAAAGGACGACATACATAATAAAGGAGATCCTATGTGAACACATTTGTTCAAATAGCATCACACATACTTGCACCACAATAGAGTGACCAAGATAAAATAATTGTTCAGACAAAATGAAAGGGTTAGAGATAAAAATAGATTGCAAATATCTATGATCACTATTGTCGACCTTCAAATACGCAATCAAGCCTCGCCATCTTCATCGGCATCCCTACATTCCCTTCTTTTTCATCACCTTGGATTGGCTCAGCAACCGTGCAAGGATTCAATTGCCTAAAGTCAACGGCCAAGATGCTTTCTAGAAAGCACAAAGGAACGGCTTCAATCAAAGGACTTTTCTTTCTACTTCATCAGTCATGATTGCACCTCGTGATTGTGCTTCACATTAACTAATGAAGTGGGGGATTAATGATATGGGTAAAAACCCACTTTGACAAAATTACCCCCTAAAGTTAGCTTTATTTCCCAAACAGGCCAAGATCCGCGCGTTTTAGTTTGGGTTCGGTATGACCCGACCCGTCCGATCCGACAGACCCGGAACCTCAGCCACAAATTGGTAAGACCTGGATCTTAGAGATCATGGAGTGTGTCTTATCCCTATCCGTACAGGGTGGTCTCTCCTATAAATACCTCACTCCATTAATCACTTTGGGGGGAAGTCTTTCATTACTCCACATTTACTATAGCGACCTCGATCCTTTAGTCTCTACTGACTTGATCCTCGGAGGGTCTACACTAGGGTCAACCCCAGCTCGACCTTAACGAGGGTCCTTTGATTTCAGGTAGTTCCAGTTTAGGAGCTTCGCGATCGTGTTCAAGCCGAGCTTCACTGAAGAGGGTCGAGTTCATTTCATTACTCTACATTTACTATAGCGGCCTCAATCCTTTAGTTTATACTGACTTGATCGTCGGAGGGTTTACGCTGGGGTCAACCCCAGCTCGACCTTAACAAGTGTCCTTTGATTTCAGGTAGTTCCAGTTTAGGAGCTTCGCGATCGTGTTCGAGCCGAGCTTCACTGAAGAGGGTCGAGTTCATTTCATTACTCCACATTTACTATAGTGACCTCAATCCTTTAGTCTATACTGACTTGATCGTCGGAGGGTCTACGCTGGGGTCAACCCCAGCTCGACCTTAACGAGGGTCCTTTGATTTCAGGTAGTTCCAGTTTAGGAGTTTTGCGATCGTGTTCGAGCTGAGCTTCACTGAAGAGGGTCGAGTTCATTTTAGACCTAAATCATATACATATATATATATATATATATATATTGCATACGGTTGGGTGCGGTTTTAGTAGTCCATAAAAAGTAAAAATCAAAATCGATTGCAAAAAATACGATTTTTTTAGAACTTAACCCAAAACCAACCCATCAAGTCACGAACCCACCATTTGCGGTACGGTTTGTGTTGGGCGGTCAGAACCAACACTCTACATATAATGTCATAATGAATATTCTTATAAATAATTACAATTAGGGACGGTGTAGGGGCTGGTGGTGGCACCCCTCAACTTTGGATAAATAAAATTTTTACCCTATAATTATTTAAATTTAAGTTTTCGTTCTATTCACCACAAATTTGTATTGTTGGCTCCGTCCTTGATTACAATGTGTATTTCAAATTCCACGTGCAAATTTTTAATAAAAGTTTCATACTTCAAACAAAAATCTAAATTATTCATCAAAATGATGTATTATTCGTCATATTCAATATGGAATATGTATGTTTCAATTCCAATGTATGTGCAAGTACAAATTCGTCAAGTTACATATCTAAAAAAATTAGAGTATTTCTCAATTATTTGTACGTACATTGATTTAACTCGAATTTCGTTGGGCTAACTCGAACAAAATCAACGACCCAAATGGGCCGAACCCAAATAACTATCAAATGAGATTATAGACTGGACTTGACAGAGTCAAGCTGTCTACGTACCTAATTGGATATAATTAAGTCCGACGTAGTTCAAAGAAATGAGTTCATATATACGTATTTGCTTCGTATATAACGAGGCAAAATACTAGACTAAGAGCGACTGAAATATCGTAAAACAAAGTGAATTTAAAGAGTATTGTGTGAGAATTGATTGGTCCTCCAATAAATGAGTTGGAGAGACTATTTATAGTGGTAAGTCGGCCATTATTCCTGAGGGCCAAATGGGCCTGGATAGGTGTCGACTGTTTAGTTGACCTTTTAAATTTGGATCGTCGGGTTGGGATATCGGGTTGGGTCATAACTTGACCCGTATATCTGAAATACACGGATTTATTGAATATTTTGTGATTCATTATTTTTATATGAATATTTTGACCATTGACCTAAAAAGCAAGTTTTTGACTTATCATGATTCATACATGTATTACACATTCATGATACGATTTATGATTGTCCCTCTTTTATTCCGCAGCTCATATTGTTTTTGAACAATGTACTTATGCTTTTTTCTCTGAAAAAACTACGATTTTTTTTTAATAATACAGGGGCAATATACAACTATTTGTTTTCCAGGATGTCAAGTGTCTAATTAGACTATTTCCAGGGCGTCAAGTGTCTAATTAGACTATTTCCAGGGCGCAAAATGCAAATTCCCCATTTAAAAACAACACGTACTAGAAATATATAGAAAGCCAGCATTCAAAATTCCACAACTTAACATCGTTGAATAATTGATCAATGATCAGTGATCATATATATACATTGTGTGTATATATATATCCACAGAGAGAGAGAGAAACGATGTCGTGTTTGGCGTCGTGCTGTACATCGGTAGCGTCGGGAATTACAAAGCGGTGGGCAAGAATTGGGTACTGTGGATTGTTTGGTGTATCTATAATTGTTTCTTTGATTCTTAGAGAAGTCGGTGCACCTCTCCTCAAACGCCTCTCTTGTAAGTCAGTTTTGAAGAAAATTTGAACTGTTCTTTTGGAGATTGATAGTTTTAGCTTTTGACTAAGATATATGGACTTAGCATGTATGCTTGGTGGTTTTAGTTCTTTATTTTTTGAAGTTTGTGAAGTATGGCCCTAATTGGATGGCCACCCCTCCTTTGAAAACAAGTTTTTTAGAGATTTTTTTCTCTAAAATTATATTTGTTTGGCATATCATGATAGTTTCTTTAAGAAAAATATCTCAAAATTGTAGCTAATTTTGAAGAAATTCTTGCAAAAAAAGAGAAAAAATATTTTTTTACTATTCATGATTTGACAGTTTACCCATCAATTAAAAAAGGTTTTTCCGGTTATCTCCCAACACCGAGAGTCAAATTAATCATATATTTTGATACAAAATAACAAAACATGCAAAATAAGATCCACTTTGCCTATTTTTTGTTGTCTAAATCAATGAGTTTGAGTGGATATATTTATGAAATTTTTTATTTAAATATCAATCCAAACAAATTTCTCACAACAAAAAACATATCACATCAACCATAATCATTGTATGTTTTTCTCTAAAAAATACCCATCCAAGCACACTTTTAAGACAACATTTCTTATCTCTAAAAGTAATTTTTTCTCACTTTTATCATGAAAAAAAATTCTCTGAGATGGATATGTCATCCAATTAGGGCCTATGTTTCTTTTATTACTTTTACTGATTCAGCTCGAATTTCGTTGGACAATCCAAACCAAGTCGTAGACCTGGATTGTCACGATCCGGGCTCGCGAGCCTGTCGTACCAGAGAAATCTCATCAATCAACGACTCAAATTAGATGGGTTACTTACACATGTCACTTTATAAATAGAAGCTTAGAAACTCGAGTGTAATAGTGTTTTAAATGTCCAACTCAAGTATAAGCTCAATGGGTGAAGTCCAACGGGCTCGTGTCGGGGGGGGACCCAATTGAGTTGGATTATAGACTGGACTTGACCTAGTCTAACTGCCTACGTACATAATCAAAATATCAAATAGGATCAAGTCTGACATAATTCAATTGATAGAGTTGAACCTATTGCAAGTACGCTTCAGTAAATACGAGGTAAAACTGGAGGTAAATATGAGATGAATCGAGAGAGAATTGAGCAGTAATAAATGCTGGTCCCCCCATTTATAGTGTTGTAGGGTTACTATTCATGTCGTGACATTTGGATCACTCAGATTGTGCCACTTGCTCTGCGATCAATGGTTAGATCATCCAGGTAGTCGGGTCGGATTGTTTCCTCGACCCGACCCGTCATATAAAAAGCACATGAATCCTGGGATCGGTAATAGTATTTCAATCAGGTCTGGGGCAAATGTGTTGGTAAATACAGGAGTTTTTATCCTATCACTTACCAACTGTTTCATTTGTTCTGTTTACTGACATATTTTCAGCTGAAGTGTCACTATTTTTGTGTAATCTATGTTTCATTTTTATTTTGGTATTTATATGGAGAAGAGTTTAGGTTCTTCTTTGTGATGTTTATTTGAGGTTTTGTTATCTCCGGCCTATTTTCGCTGAAATTGGAGGAATAAGTTTGAGCTTTTCCTGTTTGAAACATAGCAAATTGTGATGCTTTAAAGGTGGAAATTACATGTTTATCTTGATAAGGATAGATTTAAAACGAAGAAATAAGTTTCGAGATATGCTGCAGGCAAACAAATGCCTTATTAATCAACTATTCTGCAACGACTTAAGGCGGACTCGTTCCAATCCAATTCTAATCATCCTACTATTATATCTTTACTTATTACTGCAAGCATGAATTGGTTGTTTAAGGTTCCACTTTCTCCAGTTAAGTATTACGATAGCTGAGACTCTGTCATGGATTCGGTTTACAGGGATAAATACTTCAAACAACCTCTCAAATGAATGGTTTCAAATACAAGCGGTTCTTCGTGTCAGCATGGGGAATTTCTTGTTTTTCGGAATTCTAGCTATTATAATGATTCGGATTAAGGATCAAAATGACAGGCGTGATTCGTTGCATCATGGTGGATGGATTGCGAAGATGTTAGTTTGGACTTTGCTCATCATCCTCATGTTTTTCCTACCAAATGTCGTTATAACTGTCTATGGTGAGTTTTGTGCCCATATTTGGATATATGTTCTGGAGAATTCGTTTGATTTAAAATCAGTTTAACTCTTTATACGATGTGTGTTTGATATGCACATTGTCACTTTGTTTTATTTCTCCTGTTAGTTTTTTTGGCACTTTTACAACTTTTTCTGAAATTCAGCATTTCGATAAAAGCACAAGTTTTTGCAAACAAGCTTATTCTCTCTATCCATGCGTCATCCTCTTAAGTTATATAAAACAACACCATCTTTTAATTTCTATGCTACTGGTCCAAGTGAAGTAATTAATTGGCCAGCAATATATCTTGATTAACTATGGCAAACTATCATCTATATAGGTGTACTTTCAAAATTTGGGGCCGGATTATTCCTATTGGTCCAAGTTATAATACTGTTAAATGCGACACATTCATGGAACGATTCATGGGTTGCAAAAGACGAGCAGCAATGGTAGGTACCGATTATTATATCTTGCTTATTTTTCGCCCAGTGAAAGTGCTTCATCATATTCTCTGTGGTATTTTCTAGGTCTCTTGCCTTGCTTGCTGTATCAGTAGCTTGCTATATTGTAGCATTTACATTTTCTGGAATCCTATTCATCTGGTTCAATCCTTCTGGACACGATTGTGGTCTTAACGTGTTTTTCGTTGTCATGACCATCGTTCTTGCTTTTGTTTTTGCTGTTATTGCGTTACATCCAAAGGTAAAAAATATTTATTTCTAATAATTAGAGATCTCTTGGAAATTCATATATTCACTGTCTTTTCTATATCTGTGTGATTTTGCTGATGTAATAAGTTTGCATCTGGAGTCTTTTAAGGCTGAGTTTTTAAGCTTATGGCATTGAGATCCCGAAATCAAAATTCTTGAAAATGAAAATGGATTTGTGTAATTGTTTCTCCCGGTTCTAAGGCCTCTCAATTCATGCAGCAAACATAGCATAAATTCATTTCAGCAATCAATTTGAGTTGATACGTCAAATTAAATTTATATTTTGAAATTGAAGGAACTCGCAGTACTGACATCCGTGAGAAGCTTAGTCTCGTCAATTTTTAATTACTGAAACTGGTTTTTCTCATTTAACACGAGGTAATTGATGATTTCAACAGGTTAATGGCAGCATCCTGCCTGCTTCGGTGATATCCGCTTATTGTGCTTATGTTTGTTACACTGGTCTCTCTAGTGAACCTCGAGATTATGTGTGCAACGGTGTTCACGAAAAGTCAAAAGCTGTATCAACAATCACCCTTATTCTTGGGATGCTTACAACAGTTCTATCCGTCTTATACTCTGCACTTCGTGCTGGATCATCATCAACCTTTCCATTCCCGACGTCCTCACCTAGAGCAGGTACTAAAAACTTGTGCAAAAGCTATTTCCAGTAGTTTAGATTTTTCTTATTCTTTCCTGAAGCCAGTTTTTGTCATTAATTCCGAGAATCATGTTATATGTTATATGTTGTGTTTTGTTTTTGGTTTTTTTTTTTTTTGTTGTGTGGGGGTTGTGGGGGGCGGAGACATGGAAAATTACACCATAGTCCATACGTCCCCTTGCAATTTTAGTTCCAATATATTCCGTATGAAGCGCTTTTTTGCAACTATAGTCTAAGACATTGAAAACAGACGAAAACCAACAGTTTGTTTACGCGCTTTGCAGGTGAACGGTTCGTGCATTTCACACACGAAATTTCATCTGTTTTTAACAAATCGGACCATAATTGCAAAAGAATACATTATATGGGACTACTTTTGTAGGTTTGTAAACAATGACTAAAACTGCAATAAGCTCTATCCTGTGAGACTAATATTGCAATTTTCCCATTAGAGAAATTCGAGACTCTGTATTTTAAGGTCGGGTAATCTTACAATCTCCCGGGACCCTGAATCCCAAAAAATCACAACTATGTATGTATTCAGACCCGACTGGGTCCACCATATACTGATGGTTTGATGGTTAGGATTAAAAGGGATTTAAAGTGCCGAGGGCTCTAAGAATCACTCAGTTTAGGTCAACCTTTGACGTGCCTGAGCCTTTATGCATATATGACTTGGTTTTTAATTTCTGAAAATTTTGTGTGAAAGGTGACAAGAAACCTCTTCTCGAGTCAGACGAGCTGGAATCCGGTAAAGGAAAGCCCGAAACAGAAGCCCGATCCCTTAGTTACTTATATACATTTTCACATCTGATATTTGCTCTGGCTAGCATGTACTCAGCCATGCTTCTTTCGAGATGGACCAGCAGTTCAGAGAACCCAAACCTTATAGATGTTGGTTGGACGTCGGTTTGGGTTTGTATCTGCACCGAGTGGGTCATTGCTGGATTATATGTTTGGTCGCTCGTGGCTCCTGTGCTCTTTCCTGATCGTGAATTTTATTTGTTGACATGGATTTTCATGGAACCAGGGTCTACAGGAAAATTTATGGATTCTTCGAACACCTCAAATCCGTTGATGATCAGACGACGTGAGAGAATGCCTCTTCAGTTGTATCTACCGCCACCACTCGATGATGATGGCGTCTTCCTAGCTTATGTTGGCATGCCTTCATATTCAAATGATGAATGGAATGACGGGGATGTGGCCCCGTTTTCGACCTCCGATGCTTAAAAGTCAGCGATACAGGAACTCGGACGATGAGAAATTTATTTGACAAGAATATGTAAAGAAATTAAGAATTATATGCAGTTGTAAATACTAAGCTTATGTTTGGTTGTATTTTCAAGTATGTTTTAAGGATTTTGTATTGTGAATGAGACTTATTCAATTATAAGTCTTCGTGTGAGAATATTGAATTTTGTGGTATGCTTGGTTGTATTTTTAAAAAATGGTTGGAAGTAGTGTTGATGTGATATAAAGATGATGTTTTATTGAGATTTTATTTATCATTATATTATTTAATATGTAATAATGAAAAAATATACAAATAATTATTATAATTTGTACTACTTAGTTTATAATTCATATAACATGCTTAATTTCAGTAAAATCTTCAAATATTAATGAAAATAATAAATTAGTTATCAAAAATGAAACATTTGACAATAGTTTCAACTCAAAAGTACGAGTATAATTCGTCAATTTCAAAATATATCTGAAAAATAAAATATTTTTAAATTATTTGAACCTACGTATACTACTTCTATTTTACATTTGGTTAGCGACGAAATCACTGACCTATACAGGGTAATTCTATGTCAGACCGAATTTAATAGTTCGAGTATGAATTCTGTGTCTATTCCTCTCACACAAGTATGTGTGTGGAGATCGTACACATTACTATGTGAGAGACATTTGGTTCCTTGTGTGCAGCGAGGGTGCTAGAAAGATTGGTTCGTTTTTTGCTTCCTTGTGCAATTTTGAACTTCCGGATACTGAGAATTTACACATTTGGTGGGAATCATGGAGAGTGGGTGTTGAGGCTCGTGGAATCCGCACGCTTCTTCCGATTATTATCACTTCGTTTATATGGCTTGAGCAAAGCATGAGTGGATTATGAGTGAATTGGATTTAATGAGTTTCGTATACGGTGGCGGGTAGAACATTATA
The DNA here is from genome assembly GCA_019426215.1 of Buddleja alternifolia. Lineage (NCBI taxonomy): Eukaryota > Viridiplantae > Streptophyta > Magnoliopsida > Lamiales > Scrophulariaceae > Buddleja > Buddleja alternifolia. The sequence goes on from CM033403.1 coordinate 31,334,453, forward strand.
TCCGTCTTCTTTATAGAAACAGTTTGATTAATTCTACTAATTTTAAGGGGGATAGCAAATTGGCTGCACATTCGGGAATCAAGACGGATCGAGCCGCGACATTGGTGTCCACTAAGGTTCAATGGATGCCTCTTTCATAAGGATGCATGGATCAAACTTAATACGGATGGGGCATCGAGAGGGAACCTGGGCGAGGCAGGAGCAGGTGAAATAATTTGAGACCTACACGGGAAGTTAATTTTGGCTTTTGCTGGATACATTGGAGAGGCAACTAACATCTTTGCAGAACTCTAGATCTATGGTGTATGCAAGGGATTGGAACTTTGTTATGAGTACGGATATAGGCAAGTGTGGGTTGAGGTGGATGCAAATGTTATTCTTCACTTAATTGCTACTGATGCGCTGGGTTGTTGGGTTTTACACAAGGTATTAAATGTCGGTATCGGTGTCGATATCGGGGTAGTAAATTTACGAAAATTTCGAAAGAAATTTCGGGAATATTTAAAATTTCAATTTTGATTTTAACGAAATTATGAAAATTTATAGAAATATTTGGAAATTTCACAATGAAACTTTGTGTAACTTTAAAAATCATAATGATGCATCTTTTACATAAATAATATTTGTATATATAATGTATGTATAGTGAATTTTGTCAAATAGTATGACTAAAATCTGTGGCGAAAAATATAAAATAAATATGATTTGAGAGTAAAGTAATAACCAAATTTCCTAAGAACTTCATTTAAACAAAATACCACAATTATTTATAGACAATCACAATAATTTGGACTCATTCTTATTTAAAAATAAATAATTAAATATTATTTTAAATTTTGGAATATTTTGGGTTTGGTCAAAATTTTGGAAATTTCCGGAAATATTTAACAAAGTAATTTTATTAAAAATTCGAGATTTCGGGTAATATTGGAAATATCGAGAAATTTCGATAGATCTTCTGCAAAATTGGATCGATGGTGAGATTTCGCTTCGAGACCCCCGGAAATCCAAAATTCGGTAGAAATTCAAGGTTTCAGAGGATATTTCAGACCATGATTTTACGTAACCTTCTTCAACGTACCAATATTATGCGAGCACGGATGAGCACTAAATTACACACATTTTAAGAGAAGGAAAAGGGGCGTCGGACTTAATGGCTAACAAAGCTTGCAATGACAGAGACCATTATTCTTTGGGAAGAAGAAGCTCCCAAAAAACTCATGGCTTGGATCAAGATATACATAAATTTTCCGTGTTTCCGATTTAGATGGAGATAGGATTGGTTTATGTGTCTTGTAAGGAAGTAGTACTCCTTGTTTATATATGTTTTGGTTGCTATGGGTGTAAGGTAGTTAGTACTCCTTATCTCGTTATTTTTGTAATTATGATTGTTAGGGAGTTAGTACTCCTTATTTATCTCGTTTTTTTTTTTTTATGGAATAAAGAAGTGACAAAGGGGCACGATAACACCCTCCCTCCACTAGGGTGGTTTCTTACAAAAAATATATATATATATATATATATATATATATATATATATATATATACTAGGGAAAAGCAAGAACCGCGCGTTGCGCGGTCAATAATGCCCAGACTTATATGTAAAAAATGAGTAAAAAAAATTGCATGCAAATGGTAAGTATATAATTTTCAATGGCAATATAAAAAGTGATTAAATATCAGTACGTTAAAAAAACAAAATTATTTTGACATCATTATTTTATATAAAATTATTCGTTGATATCCCATTGAAACCCGAATAGATTGTTTTACTTCATACACGTGAAAGTTGATAAAACAACATATATCGCACTCCTTAATATCGCTAATCAAAATCAAATACAAATTTTATAGTTCGATAATGTTTCACATAAATAAGGTTGAACAACAACTTGTTCGGATAACAAATGGAAAAATCGGGTTGTAAATTCCAATCACTACTATAATCAGATAATAATCCACTGTTTTGCCCAGTTTCCATCGTAATTTGATGATGAAAATGAAAATAATTTTTGGTTTTCCGATAGGGGTGGTCAGTGGTGGCAAAAACATGGGATTATATATATCTATATATATGGAAGAGAAGACGTTTCTGGTTTTACTCAGACTCCTTGTCCTTTAATGTCAAGAGTCGTGTGACTGTGGTCACTTTAATGTCAAGAGTCTTCGTTTCCTTTAATGTCAAGAGATGTCGTGTCCTTTAATGTCAAGAGTCGTGTTTTTTTTAACTTTAAAAAAATATATGTATCATTAAATAATGTCTAATAATGTGCTTATATTTAATAATAATTATTTGTACCATAAAGTTGTTTCCTTATCTCGATGAAAGATATTGAGTATATTTTGAAATTCCATATCCTCAATAAAGGTTAACCAAGTTATTTGGTCTCAACAAAGGTGAACGGATCACATGGTATAATATATATACATACATACATATATATATATGACATTAATTTAAATTTAGCACACTAATGTGTACATAGATGATAGGACCACAAATATCCAAATGGAATAAGATAACATATAAAGAAACTACCACATTGTCAATTGGGTCCATCGTTTCATTACATTGTCTTTCTCTTTTATCACTATTTTTTTACCTAATAAGCGAAATATCCCCTTACTTATAATCTAAGAGTAAAAAAGAGAAACATAAGAAGAAGATACAGTAGTTACCTTTTTTTAAATATAGAAAATAAATTTTTATGCAAGTTTGTCCTATTATATAAAAAATATTCAATTTGTAATTTAAAAAATTAAATTTAGAAATTCTAAGATATACGTAACAAATTATTTGTACATCAAATAACTTTGATATTTAAATTTAGGAATCCATAATTGAAGTACCAAATATTGAGATTTTTCAAAATAATAAATCTTAGGATGAAAAAAATCGAGTGTAAGAAAATTCATGTGGAGTAAACAAACTCTCATACGAGAGAGAAAATAAATAGAGTATAAACAGTGGATAGTCATAGAAACAACCATGGAACGAGCTACAATTTGTAATAATGGACTTAGTTTTCTTTGTGACAATATAATTTTTCATGTTATGGGAAGGTTATCATGGTATGCATGCATTGTGGAGGAAGGCCAATTGGGTCTTTTAGCAAAATATTTTCAACATTGTTGGTATTCCATCCCTATTCTTTTATTTGATATTAACCTAAAGTTGTTTCCTTATCTCGATGAAAGATCTTGGGCAGATCTTGAAATTCCATATCCTCGATAAAGGTTAATTAAAGTTAGTATAACTAAAATTGGGTCCATCGTTTCATTTCATTGTTTTTTTCTTTTATCACTATTTTTTTGTCTAATAAACTAAATATGCCATTACCAATAATCTAAGAGTAAAAAAGTGAAAAATGTCTAATAATATGGTTATGTTTGATCATAATTCTTTGTACCATAAAGTTGTTTCCTTATCTCGATGAAAGATATTGGGTAGATATATGAGTTACGGATATGGTCCACTTTTTTATGATGTAGAGTTTTCTTTCAAAACTCTCACATCCTTAAATAAGCAAATACAATTAAAGATAATACTAAATATTAAACTACATCTTCGTTCCTCCTTGCTGTACCTCACTTAATCATTAAAATACCATTGATAACAACTTAATTATTAAATACAATTAAGGATAATAATGATGTTCTTTTTCCGTCTTGCTGCTCGCCACTTATAATTAAAATATAATTGATATCGACTGAAATGATTAGCATAGTCAGTCTGTTGAGATTAACATATAATTGTTATCCACTTACTGAACCGATTAGCACATTCAGAATCTCTTCAATCAACAATTTCAGTTCTGCAAAATGCGTCATACAATGCAAATTGCTCAAGAAACCAAGCAAGGGATCTAATGTGGCGGTGGTCACCCAACACAAATTCTACCCATAATTAAAGTCTGTCTAATCACACCACTAACCCCACTAATCACACCACTATCTCCACTAATCAAACCACTAACTCCACTAAGAATCATAACAAAAGAAGACTTCCCAAACCCTAAACAATCAATTATAAAAAATATTCAATTTATAATTTTAAAAATTAAATGTAGAAATTCTAAGAGTCGTGTGTCTTTTTAACTTTAAAAAGATATATCTATCATTAAGTAATGTCTAATAATGTGCTTATGTTTAATAATAATTTTTTTGTACCCTAAAGTTGTTTCCTTATCTCGATGAAAGATTTTGGATAGATCTTGAAATTCCATATCCTTGATAAAGGTTAATTAAAGTTAGTATAAATAAAGTTAATGAGGATCAGAGTATAATTCAGGTTAATTAAAGTTAGTGAGGATCAAAATTGAACAATATCTTCCTCCACCAAACCCTACAAAGAATTTTCAGAGTATAAATAGGGAATATTTGTTAGGATCATCTTCTACGAAAAAGAGGAGATATAAACAGGGGAGACAGGGGATCATCTTACACGAGTAGAAACAGAGTATAAACAGGGAATTCAGGGGATCATCTTGCACAAGTAGAAACAGAGTATAAACAGGGTTAGTTCATATAAACAACCGTGGAACGAGGTACAATTTCTAATAATAAACTTAGTTTCCTTTGTGAGGATATAATTTTTCATGTTATGGGAAGGTTATCAAGGGATGATGCATTGTGGAGGCTGCCCGATTAGGTCTTTTATCAAAATATTTTCAACATTGTTGGTATTCCATCCCTACTCTTTTATTCGATATTAACCGTTTCGAACAAAGGGGTTATCATGGTTTAGATTTTATTCATTTTGTTAATCGCACTATACTTGAACATAATGAAAGTGTGGTTGAAACTTTGAGCTTTGAGTTACCAATGGGGGCCGAGGCATTGCATTCGATAAGGCAAGAGTGGGTGGCTTTTGGAATAGATCATTCTGTGCGCATACTGAAATTAGTCGGTCGGTTATCCACTTCACTCCCCAACGGTCTGTTTTTCTCACAAACTGTTATTCAGTTAAAATTATATCTACCGAACTACATTGTTAGGTGGGAAGATAGATATAATTTACGAAATTTAAAAAGACTCATATTGAAGTACATTGTGTTGTATGATAACACATTTTCTTTACGACTTGGAAAATGGTGTCCTCAGTTGAATGATTTGCAGTTATTCAATTGTGATTTTAGAGGACTAACAGAATTTCAGGCATATTTGCCTTCTGTAAAAATATTCAAGATGGCATTCAATCGAGCCCAAGGAAATGTGAATATAAAAGTACACTTCCCCAATGTAGATGTCCTTGTTATTTTATTGAAACAAGATGGACAGGGTCCCGGTCATTTACAAGTAATGGGGCCGTTAGCTCGTTCTCTACAGTGGATAGTACACCGTCATGTACAATACATCGGATCAACTTGCTCAACATATCGACTACTTCGAGAGTTTGTAAAAATGACGAAAGAATTGCTGTCCAGCGAACGAGCACGTGTGCCGGTTGATTTTGTTAGGGTATATCTATATATCATTGTTTGAATAAGTGCAAATGCTTTTAAGAAGTTTTTTTGATTTTTTTTAATTGTTTGGTTAGAGGTTGGCGCATGTGGAGTCTCTACATCGCATTATGCGCGAGGTATTTTTTTGTTAATATGCACTGTCTAGAGATCAGGTCTTCGAAGCTGCTTGACAATCTTGCTGTCACATTGGTGCTCATCAGTAGATGTACAGGCTTGAATAAACTTAAAGTCGATTTGGTGGTAATATTTTAAGTTTTATTGTTTGTGGTTTATTAGTTATTACATGGTTTATTAAACACGTTTTTTGTTTGGTCTTCTAAAATAAAATTGTAATTGACTTAACATGTGTAGGGTGCACCATGGGAAAATGCGGGCATTAGTGTATCCAACTACGTAAAGGACTGGAAGTTGCAAACAATGGGATTGGAGTCATTGAAAGAGGTCACGATATTCAACTTCTCGAGTTCTGATTGCGAGCTAAGCTACATTTTGTACGTGTTGTCGCAAACAACTGAGTTGGATACACTAAATATTTACTGTGTTAATCAATTTTTTGATGATGTAATTGGTGTGTATAAGAGGGCATCAATTAGAGCGTATGAAGGTACCGCGTCAAAAAATGTGCAAATTCGTTTCATAAAAGGGGCTTACCCTATAATAAGAGTAGAATGAAAATTGCACAATAATTTTACAGTAGTTCGAAATATCAATTTGATCCAACAATGTACTTAATTTGAATATGAATGTACGAGGTCAAGCAATTTGCACAAGGGCACTTAATTTCCGTAAATTTTATTTAGTGTATTATATATTTATTTCCGTAAATTTTATTTAGTGTATTATTATAAATTAATATTTTATTATGTATTTTATTGAATACTACTTTGAGAAAAATGGATAGTGTGAGCCGGAAGGATACAAGTCCAAAGTTCGTAATAAGTGTGAGCTAACTTTGAGCCAACCTATTGTCATCACATAGGTTATAAAATACCATGTAAAATTGGGACCATAATCATGAAATTAATGTTGTCGGAGAAATAGATGGGTTTTTTTAATAATAACTTTTTTTGTTCTTTATGTTTTTAACTTTCAAAAGTGAACAATAAAGAGAAAATAACAAGAACTCACATGTTCTTGCCCCAAAGTCAATCCAATATTATCCAAATTATTTTTCTTCCCCCAAACAAACTCAATTCCTCCCCTTTTATAGTATTCTTACTAATTAACACTATTAAATGTTTCTACCACTTAATAATGCTTGTACCACTTAAGAAGATATGGTTGTAGATCCGCAGGAATCCATCAATTAGGTTGAAGCTCTAATGGAGAAAGGTCAGCTTATCTTGATCTCATTCTTATATTAATTTAGTAATTTTTGCTTTCTTCTTTATCAATTTACTTTTTGTGGAATTAAATGCAGTTGATGAATCACTTAAAAGAACACTCTAGGTTTGCATATATTTCCCTTTTTCCTTTTTATTTATATTTTTGGGATTACTTTTCCTTTTTGATATGCTTATAGAACTTGTCTTTTCTAACTGTGTGGCTTTTGTAATTTATTTATTTATTTATCTATCACAATTAAGTATTTTACCTCTTAATAGTGCTTCTACCACTTAATACTATTAAGTATTGCTACCACTTAATAGTGTTTCTAACACTTATCATTATTAAGTATTTTACCTCTTAATAGTGCTCCTACCACTTAACACCATCAAGTGTTCCTACCACTTAATAGTGTTTCACATTTACTAAAAGACTCCTAAGCATAGAAGGAAACAACTCACAATTAAAAAATATCAATGAACACATAAAAGCAGATCAACACTCTAATTAACACACCATCATTAATCCCATCATCATAAAAACACACACTAAACACGCATTATAGTTGATCATTTTTCCTCATACTTTTAAGATAAAGTTAACAATCAAGAAGAGAAAAGGGGTGGATTGAATTGTCTTTAAAATCAGTGCTTCTCTCTAATTTAACAAACTCAAAAGCTTCAGATCATCAAACATACTGAGTGGCTAACAAGCCATATTAAGTTTCAGATTGCCGAACTCACAAATTTCATAACAACGAGCTTATAAAGCAAGGTATTGAACTCATTCACGGAACATACTGTTCCCCGGGAAAATTAGAATATTGGGCTCGTACGATAGGGCCTATTGCAATTTTAGTCCCATTATTTTCAAAGTTGCAAAAACAGTCCCATCTCCCATTATTTTCAAAGTTGCAAAAACAGTCCCATCTAAATTAACAAAATTGTACGAATTTGATATTTTATTCAATATGAACAAGAAGGATTTTACTCCAATATAGTCTATCCAACAAGAAATCAAAAAATTCTTAGGTAAAAAAGATCTTAACTACAGGGCTTATACAAGTTATGCACCTGAAGAGCTTCAGAACCTTGAAGATAGTTATTTCGCATGCCTCGACGGTAAACAAAATTAAATCCAAGCTTCCCAAGAAAAATATTAGACAACTGCCTGCCTTTCAGCGCTTATTAAAATTCAAACTCTTTACAAATTCATTATTTGACAATAAATGGAGACAAAGCAGAAAAGTTTCAATGTGAATAAACAAGCACAACATGATCAAAGATATCTGAAGAAAGGATAAAATATTCAGGCAGCACATGAAGAATGACAAGACATAATAATCGACGATTACCACTTAAGTTATTTTCTGAATGATAAGATTCATCATGTGAAACTATCTGATCTAAGGACTCTTCTTCTGCAACAAGGAATTCTACTGCATCATCAACGTCACCACCCACTTGTTGTAAAGCCTAGAACGGCATCAAGGTTATCAAAAAAGAAGCTTTACCATCCATTCTATAAATCATAAACCATTTGGAGAAAATATAACAGTCACCTTATCAAGCTGAGCACACATTTATTTTGCTTGGTAAATATAGCAGCAGTTGAAGAAAATTAGTAAGCGATACAATTTAACATAATCCTGTTCGACTTTGTTCGCATCTTCTCATCCACTTCCAGCCTTTACCAATTTAACATAATCCTGGTCTTTACACCCCTCTTTCGACTTCTTGATAGCTGGTTTAGGTTGATCGGATTTTGCCGCAAGATTCGCATCTCGAGCTCGAGCTCTCACTAGCTCGAGCCTAGCTCTCGAGCTCGAGAGCCACTAGCTCGAGCTCGAGCTCGAGCTCGTTTGCAATTAGTGACTTACAAAACTTGCTCAATTTCATCACACCTTCAAATCGGGAAAGGGAAGAATTACCTTCAACAGAATTAAGATCAATGATGTTTTCCACCGCAAGCTCTCACCTGAACCACCGGTCATCTCTCTCATAAGTCGTCGGGTGGAGAGGAAAGCGGTATTGAGGGGCGACAAATCCTTCAAAAGCTCGATCTTCAACTTCTCCTCCGCCACCGGTGATTTTCATCAACGACCTTTTTCTTCTCTTCTGCTAGATTTATATTTTTTTCTTTGTAGTCACAAACCTCTCAATTATTATTTCATCTTCTGTGATGAAAGGGCTGAGAGATTGAAATTGACATGGAGATGAAAGGGTGAGAGATTATAAAGGAGATGGAAATTGAAATGTAAATTGACAATTAAAAAGAAAACAAAAAGATGAACCAAATCCGAACCATCAAGAATCACCTAAATCGGAAACAGAGCTTCGATCCCCTTCGATCTCAACATCTCCCGCAACAACAAGAAAAAAACTCACCATCGTCTGCCTCATATTGAAAGAGGAGAAAAAGAGAGAGAGCGAGAGAGAAAGAGAGATATGGTTTGGGTGGGGATTTGGGGAATAAGGAGATAAGAATTCAATGGTGGATGCTGGTGAGTGCAAATCTGACGGGACTGTACAGAACGACGTCGTTTTGGGTGTTGGATGACAAAAAAAACAATAAATAAATTACAGAAGACGACAATGAACTGAACGACCAAAAAGGGACTGTAGCAAACTCTTTCACTCTTATTAAGTATGGTTATATATATATATATATATATATATATATATATATATATATATATATATATATATATATCAGAGACATAGATATTAGGACCATTAAAGTTGATTTAATATAAATCTTTTCAACCTACACATATATAAGATTTTTTTTACTAATAGAAAACAGGTACAATATGCAATTATCTGTTTTCTAGGATGCAAAGTGTCTAATTAGACTATTTTCAGGGAGCCAAATGCAAATTACCCATTGCTAAAAATCCAGAATTCAAAACTCTAGAATTTAGCATCGTTGAAAAATGGATCACAGTAACCAATAAACCAAACCTCAATTTCCCATTTCTAATCTTAACTACATACCTCGATCACATCATCATCATCATCTATAGAGAGAGAGAGAGAGAGGGGAGAGAGAGCGCGAAACGATGTCGTGTTTGGCGTCGTGCTGTGTGTCGATGACGTGCGGTCTCTGCACATCGGTGGCGTCGGGAATCACAAAGCGGTCGGCGAGATTTGGGTACTGTGGAATGTTCGGTGTATCTATAATTGTATCGTGGATTCTCAGAGAAGTCGGTGCGCCGCTCCTCAAACACCTATCCTGTAAGTCGATTTAGAGCAAAGTTGAACTGTTCTTTTGGAGATTGGTAGAGTTTTATCTGGCGCTGAAAGACGAAACAAGCTACTCTACTCGAGCTCGATTGCTAAAAGCTCGTTTGAGCTGGGTTCGTCAATTGAAGCAAAATTTGAATTGTTATTGATGGATTTTTGTGCTTTTGAGTGAGATTTTGTGCTTAGATATGTTCGATTGGTGGTTTTAGGTTAATTTGGAAGTTTGTGAAGTGGAATTGTTTTATTGTTTACCTAATTTAGCTTTTGGTTTGTTTAATTTGACATGTTTTCAGCTGAAGTGTTGCTATTGTTGAGTGATTTGTGTTTCGTAATTATGGATGTAAGGAGGAGAGTCGTGGTGTTAGAGGTAATTCTATGCCTGACCGAGTCCGATTGTGAATTTTGTGTTTATTTCTCAAACACTTGTGTGTGTGGGGATCGCACACGATACACCTTACTGAGTGAGAGATATAGACACTCGTATTATTGGACTCGGTCTAGCATAGATTTTTCCATGGTGTTACAGTCTATAAAGATGTTGTTTGGTGATGTTTATTTGGGGATTTTGTTAGCTCCTGCTTATTTTATCTGAAATTGGGGGAATAAGTTTGAGCTGTTCCGGTTTGAACTTTGAACTAGCAAACTTTAATGGTTAATGTGCTTTTGGTGTTTGAGAAACGAAAAGCTGGATAATTTATGGTTATATTGATAACGGTAGATTTAAAAAATAAAAATAAAAACAGAAATAAGTTTGGAGATATATGCTGCAGGTAAACAAATGCTTTTATAATCAATTATTACACAACAACTTAGGTAGAAATTGTCGCTCATTTCGGTCCAGTTCTGATTATCCGACTATTATGTCTTGGCTGGTTGCTGTGTGCATGAACTGGTCGTTTAAGGTTCAGGATTTGGTCCTTTTTCTCCTGTGAAGTATCACTATAGCTGAGATGTTGTCATGGATTTGGTTTACAGGGATAAATACATCAGACAACCTATCAGATGAATGGTTTCAAATACAAGCGGTTCTTCGTGTAAGCATGGGGAATTTCTTGTTTTTCGGAATTCTAGCAATTATAATGATTGGGGTGAAGGATCAGAATGACAGGCGTGATGCGTTGCATCATGGTGGATGGATTGCTAAGATGTTGGTTTGGGCTTTGCTCATCATTCTCATGTTTTTCCTCCCCAATTTCATCATAAATGTCTATGGTGAGTTTTGTGGCCATATTTGGATATATGTTCTGGAGAATTCGTTTGCTAAAGAGACAGTTTAACTAATTATATAATATATGCGATTGGTGTACACATTATTGCTTTGTTCTGCATTCTGGTAGAGTTACAAAAGGAGCAATTTTACAATTCTTGGTAGTTCTAAGTAGCCCTATCTTGGAAAAAATAAATAAAAAAAGGAATAAACCTCATATAACAACTTCTTGGGGCATATTCAAAATCTCAGAAATCAATTATTTTAATTCGTCACTAACTTAATGGTTATTGTGCTACTAAGCTGTTATAGTGGTTTGTAAAGTCTTAGCAATGAAATTGAAAAAAAGAAATCCCTTTTTTGGACTTGTAAAGAAGTCAATATAACTTATTCCGGTTTGCAATCTGTTCTATTGTATGCCTAATGCACAAAATTTCGTGATAATTTGAATTTGGTGGTGCTTCCATATCTTTTTTGCTCTCTCTTAGTCAGCATTAATCCGGAGAAGTGTAACGTTCTCTCTAACCTTGCATCATCCTCTTAACTTATATATAACGACACCATTTTTTTTATTGTATGTTACTGGTCCAAGTGCACTATTTAATTGTCCCGCAAATATATCTTAATTTAACTCTGGGGAACCATATATGTAGGTGTACTTTCAAAGTTTGGGGCCGGGTTATTCTTATTGGTCCAGGTTCTATTACTGTTAGATGCCACACATTCATGGAATGATTCATGGGTTGCTAAAGACGAGCGGAAGTGGTAGGTACCAATTATTATATCTTCTTTATTTCTGCCTTGTGAAAGTGCTTGATCATATTGTCTGTGATACTTTCAGGTATCTCGCCTTGCTTGCTGTATCAGTAGCTTGCTATATTGGAGCATTTGCATTTTCTGGAATCCTATTCATCTGGTTCAATCCTTCTGGCCACGATTGTGGGCTTAACGTGTTTTTCCTTGTGATGACCATTATTCTTGGTTTTCTTTTTGCTGTTATTGCCTTACATCCCAAGGTAAAAAACATTTACTTCTGATAATTATAGATCTCCTAGAAATGCTTATTTTAACTTGTGTTGCCGATTTAATAAGCTTGCATTTTAAAGCCGAGTTTTTAAACTTATGCCATTGGAATCTCGAAATTGAAATTCTTGAAAACGGAAAAGAATTTGTGTAAACATAGCTTAAATTTATGAGATAATTGCATGCACAACCCCGTTATTTATTGGTTAATTACCATGAGGCATTTGAGGTTTTGCAAATTACCAACACACCCTGTCAGGTCTTACAACTAGAGAAATAGGGGGTTAAATTATAATATGCTTTTACTAACAAGAGGTGAAAGTATAATATACTTCTATCGACAAAGGAAGGAAGTTATGATGAATTTTCAAGCCTCGGGGTATTTTTCGTAATTAGGGTCTCAGGGGTGTCAATCTAATTTATGCTAAATTTAATTCAACATTCAATTTAAGTTGATATGTTGAATTTAACTTATCTTTTGAAATTTCTTAAATCTAATTTACTAACTCGTAGTTTCGTCAATTTTTGATGAGTGAAACTGGGTTTTCTCATTTAACACGAGGTAACTGGTAATGGTGATTTCAACAGGTTAATGGCAGTCTCTTGCCTGCTTCGGTGATATCCGTTTACTGTGCTTATGTTTGTTACACTGGTCTCTCGAGTGAACCTCGAGGTTATGTGTGCAATGGTCTTCACAAGAAGTCAAAAGCTGTATCCACAGCGACCCTTATTTTTGGGATGCTTACAACTGTTCTATCTGTCTTATATTCTGCACTTCGTGCTGGATCATCAACAACCTTTCTATCTCCACCGTCCTCACCTAGAGCAGGTACTTAAAACTTCTGCAAAATTATTTCATATAGTCTTCATTTTGCATATTCTTTTGGGTAAATTACATAGACATTTCCTACATGAGTCGTTACTTACAAAAAACACCCCAAAATTTGAGAAATTATCAGAATTTCCACGAAAAACAAATTACAACTTCACCACATGTCAGTAAAAAGCATATTACAATTTCACCTTTATTTTTCGAGTTATGACAAGGGTGTCTTGGTAATTTGTAAAACCACGGGGGCTTCGTTATAATTACTCAATAAGTGAGTGGGTGTGCATGTAATTATCCATATATTTTTTATGAAGTCGTTTCAGTATTATGAAAGTCATGATATGTGTTTCTCCTTTTCCTTTTTGGGGTGCGGTTGTGGGGTAGAAAAATTCAAGACTCTGTATGTAGTAATACAGGTCAGGTAAGTTTTTAGGAGCTTTCGAGACTCTTAGATCCTAGCAAAATCACTACCATCTGTGTTAGAACCAACGTGGGCCCACCAAACACCGATGGTTAGTATCATAAGGGACTTAAAGTCCTTAGAGTTCTAAGAAGCACTCGGTGTAGGTCAACGGTTAACATGCATGAGCCATTATGCAGAGATGACTTGGTTAAGTTGTGAATTTTTTTTGTGATAGGTGACAAGAAACCTCTTCTCGAGTCAGACGAGCTGGAAGCCGGTAAAGGAAAGACCGAAACAGAAGCTCGGCCTGTTAGTTACTCATATATGTTTTTCCATCTGATATTTGCTCTGGCCAGCATGTACTCGGCCATGCTCCTTTCAGGATGGACCAGCAATTCTGAGGACCCGAACCTCATAGATGTTGGTTGGACTTCAGTTTGGGTTCGTATATGCACCGAGTGGGTCACTGCTGGATTATATGTTTGGTCGCTCGTGGCTCCTCTGCTCTTACCTGATCGTGAATTTTATTAAGTCTCAAATTTCAAAAGGAAACAAAGGAGGTTTATGTTGTTATCCTCTGCTCTTTCCTGATCGTGAATTTTATTAAATCTCGAATTTCGAAAGGAAACGAAAGAGGTTTATGTTGTGTTAATACTTGGCATGTATCTGTAATGTAATGTATGTCTATGCAATTTGAAGACGAATGTATAGTTCAATGTATTTATAGGCTTATAGCTAGTCATATACTGTGTATTAGATATGTATGAATTTTATCAAAAATAAAATAAATATGTATGAAATTAATATAGAAATAATGGAATTTAAATATTTCTGTATTTTTTTATTTTTTTTGTCTGTTTGAGGTATAGAAGATTTATGTACCTTATACATGACATGTAGTGGGTTTTTTAATTAATTTCATAAAACAACAAAAACAATGAGAAAGGTACCAATTACAACCAAAAGTGCACAAAAACCTTGATACAATAACATTCAACACAATAAGACATTACATAAAGGTACAAAAAGCAAGCCAAAAGAAAAAGGGGAAAAGAAGAGGGTATAAAAATTAAGAAAATGACTCAACTTTCTTTCTGACTTAGAGGAGGATCCGAGTCAGCTCCCTTGGAAAAGATATTAAACTCCAAAAAGAGTCGAGACGTTCCAAGTTCAATTTTACCTCCAAAAAATTAGAAAGAAATGCACAACCTTCACATTTGACTCCCTTGAAAAGGACCATGTTGTGATTTTCGGAAGTATGAATACTTACAACCGTTGTATGTAATGAATCGTCGAAGGCACACATATTGTACGTTATGAGTCCTGCTTTCACTATATTGATGACTGATTGTGATTGTCCAAATTCCGAGAATTTGTTCAATTAATTGTGACTATGCAAAGTTCAAGATGAGATGTGTGTTTGTAATTCGTTAATTCGTGCAAAGATTTTAGTTTCATTTTAAAATATGTGAAATTCAAATGAAATTGACAACCCAATTTATATTCAAAGAAACTAAAAGCATTAAATCATTTTTTTTAATACGAATAAACAGTACATATTATTAAGTAGCTAGCCAGGAGAACATCAACGAGCCAGTAAATCAGCAACTAAATTGAATGAAAGTTTAACAAAACAAATAAAAGCATTAAATTTCAATAACATTTAATTTAATTTCACACGTTAAGAGAAAGTGCAAAAGACAAATCCCGACAAAATAAACTTTGTACTCCTAAACTATTCATTTTATCGTATTTAGATCCCTGAATTATTAAATATAACAAAATGGTCCCTCGATTTGCCTTTTTATGGCTTATCGTGACTTGATTTGAGGGATCATTTTGCGACGTTTGATAGTTGAGGGACCTAAATACATTAAGATGAATAGTTTAAGGGTAAAAAAGTGTAGTTTGCCCCCAAATTTATCACCTATTAATTTGCATAATATACTATATGTATATACCATACTTAATAAGAGTGAAAGAGTTTGCTACAGTTCTTTTTGGTCGTTCAGTTCATTGTCTCTTCTGTGATTTATTTATTGTTTTTTTTGTCATCCAACACCAAAACGACGTCGTTCTGTACAGTCCCGTCAGATTTGCACTCACCAGCATCCACCATTGATGAATTCTTATCTCCTTATTCCCCAAATCCCCACCCAAACCATATCTCTCTTTCTCTCTCTCTCTCTCGCTCTCTCTCTTTTTCTCCTCTTTCAATATGAGCAGACGATGGTGAGTTTTTTTCTTGTTGTTGCGGGAGATGTTGAGATCGAAGGGGATCGAAGCTCTGTTTCCGATTTAGGTGATTCTTGATGGTTCGGATTTGGTTCATCTTTTTGTTTTATTTTTAATTGTCAATTTACATTTCAATTTCCATCTCCTTTATAATCTCTCACCCTTTCATCTCCATGTCAATTTTTTGCTACAGTTCTTTTTGGTCGTTCAGTTCATTGTCTCTTCTGTGATTTATTTATTGTTTTTTTTGTCATCCAACACCAAAACGACGTCGTTCTGTACAGTCCCGTCAGATTTGCACTCACCAGCATCCACCATTGATGAATTCTTATCTCCTTATTCCCCAAATCCCCACCCAAACCATATCTCTCTTTCTCTCTCTCTCTCTCGCTCTCTCTCTTTTCTCCTCTTTCAATATGAGCAGACGATGGTGAGTTTTTTTTGTTTTGCGGGAGATGTTGAGATCGAAAGGGGATCGAAGCTCTGTTTTCGATTTAGGTGATTCTTGATGGTTCGGATTGGGGGACATCTTTGTTGTTTTATTTTAATTGTCAATTTACATTTCAATTTCCATCTCCTTTATAATCTCTCAACCTTTCATCTCCATGTCAATTTCAATCTCTCAGCCCTTTCATCACAGAAGATGAAATAATAATTGAGAGGTTTGTGACTACAAAGAAAAAAATATAAATCTAGCATAAGAGAAGAAAAAGGTCGTTGATGAAAATCACCGGCGGCGGAGGAGAAGTTGAAGATCGAGCTTTTGAAGGATTTGTCGCCCCTCAATACAGCTTTCCTCTCCACCCGACGACTTATGAGAGAGATGACCGGTGGTTCAGGTGAGAGCTTGCGGTGGAAAACATCATTGATCTTAATTCTGTTTCTTCCCTTTCCCGATTTGAAGGTGTGATGAAATTGAGCAAGTTTTGTAAGTCACTAATTGCAAACGAGATCGAGATCGAGCTCGAGCTAGTGGCTCTCGAGCTCGAGAGCTCGAGATAGTGGCTCTCGAGCTCGAGATAGTGGCTCTCGAGCTCGAGAGTATATATATGTATATATATACGGCTTTGATTTCCCCATCTCATTTCAAACTATTCTCATCATAAAAAAATTCAGCTAAACAGTCCTATATCCGTTGAATATTTGTTATTCATCGCCGGAGCTGAGATGTCTTCGTTTGAAATTGTGGATTCCGGTAAATTTTCCGGCGGAAGGTCGAACTTCTCGCAAACATGTAACCTTCTGAGTCAGTACTTGAAAGAGAACGGCAGCTTTGGAGACCTTACACTTGGATTAACCACTCCTAAAGTCGAACCTAAAGGTATGATGATTTAATGTTTTTCTACTTTTAGTTTTCTTGATCTGTTGATTGCTGTATTTGGTTTTAGATTTGGTTTATAATGTATTTTCTTGGCTGATTTAACAGAGATTGTTGCGGGAGATGTTGAGATCGAAGGGGATCGAAGCTCCCTCAATACAGCTTTCCTCTCCACCCCACGACTTATGAGAGAGATGACCGGTGGTTCAGGTGAGAGCTTGCGGTGGAAAACATCATTGATCTTAATTCTGTTTCTTCCCTTTCCCGATTTGAAGGTGTGATGAAATTGAGCAAGTTTTGTAAGTCACTAATTGCAAACGAGATCGAGCTCGAACTCGAGCTAGTGGCTCTCGAGCTCTCGAGCTCGAGATAGTGGCTCTCGAGCTCGAGATAGTGGCTCTCGAGCTCGAGATAGTGGCTCTCGAGCTCGAGAGTATATATATGTATATATATACGGCTTTGATTTCCCCATCTCATTTCAAACTATTCTCATCATAAAAAAAATTCAGCTAAACAGTCCTATATCCGTTGAATATTTGTTATTCATCGCCGGAGCTGAGATGTCTTCGTTTGAAATTGTGGATTCCGGTAAATTTTTCGGCGGAAGGTCGAACTTCTCGCAAACATGTAACCTTCTGAGTCAGTACTTGAAAGAGAACGGCAGCTTTGGAGACCTTACACTTGGATTAACCACTCCTAAAGTCGAACCTAAAGGTATGATGATTTAATGTTTTTCTACTTTTAGTTTTCTTGATCTGTTGATTGCTGTATTTGGTTTTAGATTTGGTTTATAATGTATTTTCTTGGCTGATTTAACAGAGATTGTTGCGGGAGATGTTGAGATCGAAGGGGATCGAAGCTCCCTCAATACAGCTTTCCTCTCCACCCCACGACTTATGAGAGAGATGACCGGTGGTTCAGGTGAGAGCTTGCGGTGGAAAACATCATTGATCTTAATTCTGTTTCTTCCCTTTCCCGATTTGAAGGTGTGATGAAATTGAGCAAGTTTTGTAAGTCACTAATTGCAAACGAGATCGAGCTCGAGCTCGAGCTAGTGGCTCTCGAGCTCGAGAGTATATATATGTATATATATACGGCTTTGATTTCCCCATCTCATTTCAAACTATTCTCATCATAAAAAAAATTCAGCTAAACAGTCCTATATCCGTTGAATATTTGTTATTCATCGCCGGAGCTGAGATGTCTTCGTTTGAAATTGTGGATTCCGGTAAATTTTCCGACGGAAGGTCGAACTTCTCGCAAACATGTAACCTTCTGAGTCAGTACTTGAAAGAGAACGGCAGCTTTGGAGACCTTACACTTGGATTAACCACTCCTAAAGTCGAACCTAAAGGTATGATGATTTAATGTTTTTCTACTTTTAGTTTTCTTGATCTGTTGATTGCTGTATTTGGTTTTAGATTTGGTTTATAATGTATTTTCTTGGCTGATTTAACAGAGATTGTTGCGGGAGATGTTGAGATCGAAGGGGATCGAAGCTCTGTTTCCGATTTAGGTGATTCTTGATGGTTCGGATTTGGTTCATCTTTTTGTTTTCTTTTTAATTGTCAATTTACATTTCAATTTCCATCTCCTTTATAATCTCTCACCCTTTCATCTCCATGTCAATTTCAATCTCTCAGCTCTTTCATCACAGAAGATGCGCTTTCCTCTCCACCCGACGACTTATGAGAGAGATGACCGGTGGTTCAGGTGAGACCTTGCGGTGGAAAACATCATTGATCTTAATTCTGTTTCTTCCCTTTCCCGATTTGAAGGTGTGATGAAATTGAGCAAGTTTTGTAAGTCACTAATCCCAAACGAGATCGAGCTCGAGTTCGAGCTAGTGGCTCTCGAGCTCGAGATAGTGGCTCTCGAGCTCGAGATAGTGGCTCTCGAGCTCGAGTTATCAAGAAGTCGAAAGAGGGGTGTAAAGACCAGGATTATGTTAAATTGGTAAAGGCTGGAAGTGGATGAGAAGATGCGAACAAAGTCGAACAGGATTATGTTAAATTGTATCGCTTACTAATTTTCTTCAACTGCTGCTATATTTACCAAGCAAAATAAATGTGTGCTCAGCTTGATAAGGTGACTGTTATATTTTCTCCAAATGGTTTATGATTTATAGAATGGATGGTAAAGCTTCTTTTTTGATAACCTTGATGCCGTTCTAGGCTTTACAACAAGTGGGTGGTGACGTTGATGATGCAGTAGAATTCCTTGTTGCAGAAGAAGAGTCCTTAGATCAGATAGTTTCACATGATGAATCTTATCATTCAGAAAATAACTTAAGTGGTAATCGTCGATTATTATGTCTTGTCATTCTTCATGTGCTGCCTGAATATTTATCCTTTCTTCAGATATCTTTGATCATGTTGTGCTTGTTTATTCACATTGAAACTTTTTGCTGCTTTGTCTCCATTTATTGTCAAATAATGAATTTGTAAAGAGTTTGAATTTAATAAGCGCTGAAAGGCAGGCAGTTGTCTAATATTTTTCTTGGGAAGCTTGGATTTAATTTTGTTTACCGTCGAGGCATGCGAAATAACTATCTTCAAGGTTCTGAAGCTCTTCAGGTGCATAACTTGTATAAGCCCTGTAGTTAAGATCTTTTTTACCTAAGAATTTTTTGATTTCTTGTTGGATAGACTATATTGGAGTAAAATCCTTCTTGTTCATATTGAATAAAATATCAAATTCGTACAATTTTGTTAATTTAGATGGGACTGTTTTTGCAACTTTGAAAATAATGGGAGATGGGACTGTTTTTGCAACTTTGAAAATAATGGGACTAAAATTGCAATAGGCCCTATCGTACGAGCCCAATATTCTAATTTTCCCGGGGAACAGTATGTTCCGTGAATGAGTTCAATACCTTGCTTTATAAGCTCGTTGTTATGAAATTTGTGAGTTCGGCAATCTGAAACTTAATATGGCTTGTTAGCCACTCAGTATGTTTGATGATCTGAAGCTTTTGAGTTTGTTAAATTAGAGAGAAGCACTGATTTTAAAGACAATTCAATCCACCCCTTTTCTCTTCTTGATTGTTACTTTATCTTAAAGTATGAGGAAAAATGATCAACTATAATGCGTGTTTAGTGTGTGTTTTTATGATGATGGGATTAATGATGGTGTGTTAATTAGAGTGTTGATCTGCTTTTATGTGTTCATTGATATTTTTTAATTGTGAGTTGTTTCCTTCTATGCTTAGGAGTCTTTTAGTAAATGTGAAACACTATTAAGTGGTAGGAACACTTGATGGTGTTAAGTGGTAGGAGCACTATTAAGAGGTAAAATACTTAATAATGATAAGTGTTAGAAACACTATTAAGTGGTAGCAATACTTAATAGTATTAAGTGGTAGAAGCACTATTAAGAGGTAAAATACTTAATTGTGATAGATAAATAAATAAATAAATTACAAAAGCCACACAGTTAGAAAAGACAAGTTCTATAAGCATATCAAAAAGGAAAAGTAATCCCAAAAATATAAATAAAAAGGAAAAGGGAAATATATGCAAACCTAGAGTGTTCTTTTAAGTGATTCATCAACTGCATTTAATTCCACAAAAAGTAAATTGATAAAGAAGAAAGCAAAAATTACTAAATTAATAAAGAATGAGATCAAGATAAGCTGACCTTTCTCCATAGAGCTTCAACCTAATTGATGGATTCCTGCGGATCTACAACCATATCTTCTTAAGTGGTACAAGCATTATTAAGTGGTAGAAACATTTAATAGTGTTAATTAGTAAGAATACTATAAAAGGGGAGGAATTGAGTTTGTTTGGGGGAAGAAAAATAATTTGGATAATATTGGATTGACTTTGGGGCAAGAACATGTGAGTTCTTGTTATTTTCTCTTTATTGTTCACTTTTGAAAGTTAAAAACATAAAGAACAAAAAAAGTTATTATTAAAAAAACCCATCTATTTCTCCGACAACATTAATTTCATGATTATGGTCCCAATTTTACATGGTATTTTATAACCTATGTGATGACAATAGGTTGGCTCAAAGTTAGCTCACACTTATTACGAACTTTGGACTTGTATCCTTCCGGCTCACACTATCCATTTTTCTCAAAGTAGTATTCAATAAAATACATAATAAAATATTAATTTATAATAATACACTAAATAAAATTTACGGAAATAAATATATAATACACTAAATAAAATTTACGGAAATTAAGTGCCCTTGTGCAAATTGCTTGACCTCGTACATTCATATTCAATTAAGTACATTGTTGGATCAAATTGATATTTCGAACTACTGTAAAATTATTGTGCAATTTTCATTCTACTCTTATTATAGGGTAAGCCCCTTTTATGAAACGAATTTGCACATTTTTTGACGCGGTACCTTCATACGCTCTAATTGATGCCCTCTTATACACACCAATTACATCATCAAAAAATTGATTAACACAGTAAATATTTAGTGTATCCAACTCAGTTGTTTGCGACAACACGTACAAAATGTAGCTTAGCTCGCAATCAGAACTCGAGAAGTTGAATATCGTGACCTCTTTCAATGACTCCAATCCCATTGTTTGCAACTTCCAGTCCTTTACGTAGTTGGATACACTAATGCCCGCATTTTCCCATGGTGCACCCTACACATGTTAAGTCAATTACAATTTTATTTTAGAAGACCAAACAAAAAACGTGTTTAATAAACCATGTAATAACTAATAAACCACAAACAATAAAACTTAAAATATTACCACCAAATCGACTTTAAGTTTATTCAAGCCTGTACATCTACTGATGAGCACCAATGTGACAGCAAGATTGTCAAGCAGCTTCGAAGACCTGATCTCTAGACAGTGCATATTAACAAAAAAATACCTCGCCATAATGCGATGTAGAGACTCCACATGCGCCAACCTCTAACCAAACAATTAAAAAAATCAAAAAAACTTCTTAAAAGCATTTGCACTTATTCAAACAATGATATATAGATATACCCTAACAAAATCAACCGGCACACGTGCTCGTTCGCTGGACAGCAATTCTTTCGTCATTTTTACAAACTCTCGAAGTAGTCGATATGTTGAGCAAGTTGATCCGATGTATTGTACATGACGGTGTACTATCCACTGTAGAGAACGAGCTAACGGCCCCATTACTTGTAAATGACCGGGACCCTGTTCCATCTTGTTTCAATAAAATAACAAGGACATCTACATTGGGGAAGTGTACTTTTATATTCACATTTCCTTGGGCTCGATTGAATGCCATCTTGAATATTTTTACAGAAGGCAAATATGCCTGAAATTCTGTTAGTCCTCTAAAATCACAATTGAATAACTGCAAATCATTCAACTGAGGACACCATTTTCCAAGTCGTAAAGAAAATGTGTTATCATACAACACAATGTACTTCAATATGAGTCTTTTTAAATTTCGTAAATTATATCTATCTTCCCACCTAACAATGTAGTTCGGTAGATATAATTTTAACTGAATAACAGTTTGTGAGAAAAACAGACCGTTGGGGAGTGAAGTGGATAACCGACCGACTAATTTCAGTATGCGCACAGAATGATCTATTCCAAAAGCCACCCACTCTTGCCTTATCGAATGCAATGCCTCGGCCCCCATTGGTAACTCAAAGCTCAAAGTTTCAACCACACTTTCATTATGTTCAAGTATAGTGCGATTAACAAAATGAATAAAATCTAAACCATGATAACCCCTTTGTTCGAAACGGTTAATATCGAATAAAAGAGTAGGGATGGAATACCAACAATGTTGAAAATATTTTGATAAAAGACCTAATCGGGCAGCCTCCACAATGCATGCATCCCTTGATAACCTTCCCATAACATGAAAAATTATATCCTCACAAAGGAAACTAAGTTTATTATTAGAAATTGTACCTCGTTCCACGGTTGTTTATATGAACTAACCCTGTTTATACTCTGTTTCTACTTGTGCAAGATGATCCCCTGAATTCCCTGTTTATACTCTGTTTCTACTCGTGTAAGATGATCCCCTGTCTCCCCTGTTTATATCTCCTCTTTTTCGTAGAAGATGATCCTAACAAATATTCCCTATTTATACTCTGAAAATTCTTTGTAGGGTTTGGTGGAGGAAGATATTGTTCAATTTTGATCCTCACTAACTTTAATTAACCTGAATTATACTCTGATCCTCATTAACTTTATTTATACTAACTTTAATTAACCTTTATCAAGGATATGGAATTTCAAGATCTATCCAAAATCTTTCATCGAGATAAGGAAATAACTTTAGGGTACAAAAAAATTATTATTAAACATAAGCACATTATTAGACATTACTTAATGATAGATATATCTTTTAAAGTTAAAAAGACACACGACTCTTAGAATTTCTACATTTAATTTTTAAATTATAAATTGAATATTTTTTATAATTGATTGTTTAGGGTTTGGGAAGTCTTCTTTTGTTATGATTCTTAGTGGAGTTAGTGGTTTGATTAGTGGAGATAGTGGTGTGATTAGTGGGGTTAGTGGTGTGATTAGACAGACTTTAATTATGGGTAGAATTTGTGTTGGGTGACCACCGCCACATTAGATCCCTTGCTTGGTTTCTTGAGCAATTTGCATTGTATGACGCATTTTGCAGAACTGAAATTGTTGATTGAAGAGATTCTGAATGTGCTAATCGGTTCAGTAAGTGGATAACAATTATATGTTAATCTCAACAGACTGACTATGCTAATCATTTCAGTCGATATCAATTATATTTTAATTATAAGTGGCGAGCAGCAAGACGGAAAAAGAACATCATTATTATCCTTAATTGTATTTAATAATTAAGTTGTTATCAATGGTATTTTAATGATTAAGTGAGGTACAGCAAGGAGGAACGAAGATGTAGTTTAATATTTAGTATTATCTTTAATTGTATTTGCTTATTTAAGGATGTGAGAGTTTTGAAAGAAAACTCTACATCATAAAAAAGTGGACCATATCCGTAACTCATATATCTACCCAATATCTTTCATCGAGATAAGGAAACAACTTTATGGTACAAAGAATTATGATTAAACATAACCATATTATTAGACATTTTTCACTTTTTTACTCTTAGATTATTGGTAATGGCATATTTAGTTTATTAGACAAAAAAATAGTGATAAAAGAAAAAAACAATGAAATGAAACGATGGACCCAATTTTAGTTATACTAACTTTAATTAACCTTTATCGAGGATATGGAATTTCAAGATCTGTCCAAGATCTTTCATCGAGATAAGGAAACAACTTTAGGTTAATATCAAATAAAAGAATAGGGATGGAATACCAACAATGTTGAAAATATTTTGCTAAAAGACCCAATTGGCCTTCCTCCACAATGCATGCATACCATGATAACCTTCCCATAACATGAAAAATTATATTGTCACAAAGAAAACTAAGTCCATTATTACAAATTGTAGCTCGTTCCATGGTTGTTTCTATGACTATCCACTGTTTACACTCTATTTATTTTCTCTCTCGTATGAGAGTTTGTTTACTCCACATGAATTTTCTTACACTCGATTTTTTTCATCCTAAGATTTATTATTTTGAAAAATCTCAATATTTGGTACTTCAATTATGGATTCCTAAATTTAAATATCAAAGTTATTTGATGTACAAATAATTTGTTACGTATATCTTAGAATTTCAAAATTTAATTTTTTAAATTACAAATTGAATATTTTTTATATAATAGGACAAACTTGCATAAAAATTTATTTTCTATATTTAAAAAAAGGTAACTACTGTATCTTCTTCTTATGTTTCTCTTTTTTACTCTTAGATTATAAGTAAGGGGATATTTCGCTTATTAGGTAAAAAAATAGTGATAAAAGAGAAAGACAATGTAATGAAACGATGGACCCAATTGACAATGTGGTAGTTTCTTTATATGTTATCTTATTCCATTTGGATATTTGTGGTCCTATCATCTATGTACACATTAGTGTGCTAAATTTAAATTAATGTCATATATATATATATGTATGTATGTATATATATTATACCATGTGATCCGTTCACCTTTGTTGAGACCAAATAACTTGGTTAACCTTTATTGAGGATATGGAATTTCAAAATATACTCAATATCTTTCATCGAGATAAGGAAACAACTTTATGGTACAAAGAATTATTATTAAATATAAGCACATTATTAGACATTATTTAATGATACATATATCTTTTTAAAGTTAAAAAAAACACGACTCTTGACATTAAAGGACACGACATCTCTTGACATTAAAGGAAACGAAGACTCTTGACATTAAAGTGACCACAGTCACACGACTCTTGACATTAAAGGACAAGGAGCTTGAGTAAAACCAGAAACGTCTTCTCTTCCATATATATAGATATATATAATCCCATGTTTTTGCCACCACTTATTTTCATTTTCATCATCAAATTACGATGGAAACTGGGCAAAACAGTGGATTATTATCTGATTATAGTAGTGATTGGAATTTACAACCCGATTTTTCCATTTGTTATCCGAACAAGTTGTTGTTCAACCTTATTTATGTGAAACATTATCGAACTATAAAATTTGTATTTGATTTTGATTAGCGATATTAAGGAGTGCGATATATGTTGTTTTATCAACTTTCACGTGTATGAAGTAAAACAATCTATTCGGGTTTCAATGGGATATCAACGAATAATTTTATATAAAATAATGATGTCAAAATAATTTTGTTTTTTTAACGTACTGATATTTAATCACTTTTTATATTGCCATTGAAAATTATATACTTACCATTTGCATGCAATTTTTTTTACTCATTTTTTACATATAAGTATGGGCATTATTGACCGCGCAACGCGCGGTTCTTGCTTTTCCCTAGTATGTATATACACACACATGTATATAATAGTATTCACTATTCAGTTACTACTTCAGAAGTTCGCATACTGATAACTGAATTAACCATTAACGTGCGCATCTTTTCCCTTCCCCCGCCCAAAAGACGCTCAAAATATACATACATATATATATATACACACACACACATATATATGTGTGTGTGTGTGTTTGTGATTCACTACTTCACAAGTTCGCATACCATGATAACCGAATTAACCATAACGTGCGCATCTTTTCCCTTCCCCCGGCCAAAATAGGCTCAAAATCTACACACACACACACATATATATATATATGTATGTATAGATAGATAGATAGTAGCACTTACTATTCACTACTTCACAAGTTCGTTCCCATACTGAGATAACTGAATTAACCATAACGTGCGCATCCTTGCCCTTCCCCCGCCCAAAATACACTCAAAAACTACACTTACCTCCTCCCCTCCACCGGAAACAACCCACCACTACCGTACCTCCGCCGCCATCATCATGGCTCCTCCCGACGACACAGATCACGAACCACCACTCTCCGCCTTCTGTGACCTCCTCATCCTCATCCTCGTCATCCCCTCCGCAACCTTCTTGATCATCTCATTTTCATCACACATCTTACACTCTCTCTCTCTCCTCCTCCCCCCTCTCCCAACCATTACTATCCCAACCATTACGATTCCCGATTTTATTTACACGAAATCGGACTTGAAATTTCTCGCGGTAGTTGTACTCTTTCATGTGATTGTTGCTGTTTTGTGGGAGATATATTGTGGGCGTACATCAAGAAAGTGTGGGAGGTTTGGGTGTAAAGGGCTGAAAAATGCGATTACGGAGTTCGATTATCGATTGCAGGGTGAGGAGTTATTGAGAAGTGGTGATGGGAATAGAGAAGTGAGATATGTGAATGAGTTGCCTGAGTCCAGAGTTGAGGATATCCCGGACCACGAGTTCTATCTCGAAGAGCTGAGGAAGATGGCCCCGGTTAACGGGCGTGTTGTGCTGCTGGTTCACGGAAAATGTGGGTGCCCTGTTTCGAAACTGGAAGTGTGGGGGCCTAAAGATCGGCGGCGGCGCAAGAAGAAGTGAGTGTGAAGTTTTTGATTGATTCTTGATTATTGAAATGTGATTGTGTGATTGAAATTTGACTATGTGCAATATATTGTACTTGATTTTAGTTCAATGTTCAGTGTGTTGCTTAGAGTTTTTGAAAATTTAGTTCAATATGTTGTTGTTGGTTTTAGTTTATACTGGAAGTTATGTGTAGTTAAGTGTGATTGAATAATGAATTTATGTATAAATGATGGACTGTTATCGGATTGTTGGCTGTTCTTGACTTCGATAAGATTAGTTAGATAACAAGAATTTGTGCTTCTTTTGATCGGCGCAACAAGAATTGATTGTGAAGTTTTGGTTTAATATTGATTCTTGATTTTTGATAAAGAATGATGATGAACTTTATGTGGGTTGTGGGACTTGTTTTGGTTGCGATACTATGGGTTGTGGGATTTGTTTTGATTGTGATACGCTAATGGATATTGAAATGTGACTGTAGTGTTTTGTAGAATTGGTTTTAGTTCTGTGGTTTCTGTGTTGATTGGAGTTTTTGAAAATTGACTATGTGCAATATATTGTAGTTGATTGCGGGAAGTTTGTGTAGTTATGTGTGATTGAATATTGAATTTATGCATAGATGATGGACTGTTATTGGATTGTTGATAGTTCTTTGACTTTGATAAGTTAAGCTATTGTACAGCAATTGTTTTCGTCTGTGGTGGAGATAGAAAGGGGGGGGGGGGCGCGGCTTAATAGAGTGGCCTTCTGATACTCGATAATGAGTCTTAGATAAAACGGGGCGATATCTGAAATGTATACGACAGTTTCTTTACCGTTTGACCTGGCAAAAGGTCATAGTCATCCCAGCAAGAGTTTTTGTGGGAACGGAATGTTTGCAGTAGTTATAAGGAATAAATGATCGTTATCAAATGAGAAAGTTTAGTTGTCACTCAAGAGTACTTGGGATCTATTCTATGTTGGCTTTTTTACGGGTTTGTAGCAGAGGTAGTGAATGATCCACATGTGGTACATTTGAGTGTCAAATTCTTTGGTAAGGGAGCTTGAGCCTCTTATACGGGTCTATTTTGACATTTTTTGCATGATATTTCACAATGCGTGAAAGATGTGCTAGTAACAAGGGCATAACATATGTGTATCCATATTACCAAAACGTGCCAAGCTACACGGACACTGTCGTTTGTTTACTTCATGGATAGAATGGATGGATGTCTTGTTAATTGAATCCAGAACTTATCATTAGTTCTTTACTGTAATTATAGCCAAATTGTAACAGTCCCTGTTCTCCCATGCAACTGTTTTTGATTCATACATGCACTTATATGAATGATCCTTTTCTCAACCCACTTTTATATAACTCGTTTTTCTCTGATGTCGTCTTCAGGAATCGGGCTCTTACTGCTGACTGAGGAGATCATCGCTGACTATGGTGGATTTTGTCACTTGGGCTTCATCCATTATTCCTTCTTTCGCCATTAGTTTTCGTGTTAGGAACACTGTTGTTATACTGAAAGCAACTTTAGTCTTGCCTGTTTTCTACTCTCATTGAAAGTTGTTCGTTGTTGTGTAGAAACTTAGATGTAACCCCGTTATTGGGGAACTGTAACTCGTTCTCTATACCATATCAGTAAGAATAATAAGTGAATGAAATCTCCGAAATACAGCTTTAGTATAATGCTTTGTTATCACTTTTTGTGTGGAAGCAGCCTTCATATTGTGATGAGAATAGTAGCAGAGCTGGTATTGTAAATGAAGCTTGGTATTTGGATTAGAAAGTTTCTCCTGCTGCTGCTTTTCTGAAGCTTTTTTGTTTGGAAAATGCTATATACCGTTTTCATACCATCAATTTTTTACCTCTTCTAGTTTTGGTAGAAAGTTAAAGTACTAAATCCATTAAAGTCAGTCAATTATAGTATCTTTTTTGTCAAAACTATGAGAGGTGAAAAACGGTAGTATAAAAAAAGTGGAATATAGCATTGCTCTTTCAGTTTTCATGTTCATTGGGTCTCTGATTTATTGCTTTTCCGTCATTTAGTTGCATTTATTGGTAAGGTTGAAAGTCCATTCAAACTAGATATTCTGCTCATGATCGGTCGTTACAAAATTGTTTGAGATCTTTTGTTAATATAATAAACTTTGTTTAAATACACTGTTTTGTTTGATAAATTTTGAAATTTAGCTCGATTAGTAAAAATATGTGTGGAAAAATTTAGTTACTTGAGCGCAATTCATATTTGGTTTTATTAAAGCTCGTGTGAGCTCTATTTGTTTAATAGTCAACTCAAGTCAAACAAATTTGAAGGTAGATGATTCTTTGTTCTACTCAACTCCGATTCATTTACAACTATATTTGTCGATATATGGTTATATATTTTACGCCTGTTTGGCCTCAATATCTTGTGATGCTAAAAAGAATCAAATTATTCGTTATTCGCCTCAAAATTGGTAGTTAAAAGCTCGGTTCGAGCTCTATTCATTAATATGATGATGAGAAAATTACACACAGACCCGGAGAAATTACAAAAAAAAAAAAAAAAACTCACTTTTTAAAATTACCAAAATAGAAACACCTCTCAAGGAATCTATTTTTAAGGTTTACAGGGGTAAAATTGTAAAAAATTATAAATACATAGGAGTGTAATTGTAAAAATACCTTAACATACGGAGTCTTTATGTAATTTCCAAAAAAAGTGAGGAATTTTTTGGTAATTAAGTGAGGGGGCTCTTTGTAATTTTCCCTATAATAAATTAGGTATAAACACATCGTTTTATTCTATAAGTGTTGAATCTCAATCTTAATAAAAATATTTTAAAAAATTCAATTATTGGAGCTCGACTCATATCGATTTGACTAAAGCTCGTGAGCTATTAAGCTCTGTTATTCAATATTCAAAGATCAAACAAGTTAAACTCAAATTTAACAACGATTATTCTACTCGGCTCGATTGCTTTAGCTAACTCTATTTCATGGATATATAGTTATATATGCATTAGGCATGTTTTGGTTTCAATATCCCTCCATTGATTTGAATTCCTTCTTTCTGATGAGACCATCTAATGAACATTGCTCTCCGACCCAAACCCCAACCTTTCAACTTTCAATTTCATCCTCTCCGCATCAATTTCAAATGCCTCTCCACAATTTCCCCTCCAATTCTCCAAACCCTCATCCTTGACGACAACCCCAACAAACCCAATTCATTAGAATTCTCACTAGTTTCTGCGCTCAAATCCATCTCATCATGCCCTTCATTAATCTCTCATGGGCAGCAACTACATTCTCTGATACAAAAATCTGGGCTCAACTCCAATGTATTCATACAAAACAGCTTGATCAGTATGTACTCTAAAATCGGCCTGCTTTCGTGTGCGAAATCGATTTTCGAATGCTCCCAGAATTTGGATATGGTGTCATGTAACATAATGCTTGCAGGGTATGTGAGATATGGCCGTTTGAGTGATGCGTATGAGGTGTTTTTGAAAATGCCTCAGAGAAGTTGCGTGTCTTATACGACTATGATTATGGGGTTGGCTCAAAATGAGTTCTATGGGGATGCGGTCAGAGTGTTTAGGGAAATGAGGTTGTCGGGGGTGTTCCCTAGCGAAGTAACGATGGCTAGTGTTATCTCGGCTTATGCACGTGTTGATGGAAATCGAAGATGTGCAAAGTCTTTGCATGGATTTGTGTTGAGACTTGGTCTTGATTTGCCTGTTATTGTTTCGACTAACTTGGTTCACTATTACTGCGTGACTATGTGCCTTGATGACGCCCGTGTTGTTTTTGATGAGATGGTGGAGAAGAACGTTGTTTCGTGGAATGTGATGCTGAATGGGTACGTTAAGGCGGGGTTGATTGATTTTGCTAGAGAGCTGTTTGAGGGAATTCCTGGAAAAGATGTCGTTTCTTGGGGTACGATGATGGATGGATATGTTCAACTGAGGAGATTGGGAGATGCTTTGGCACTCTATTGTGAGATGAGGCACATTGGATCAAGTCCTAATGAAGTTATGATTGTTGATATAATTTCTGCTTGTGGGCAAACGTTAAAATTAATCGAGGGTCAGCAATTTCATGTCTTAGCAGTGAAGATGGGGTTTAACTGTTATGACTTCATGCAAGCAACTTTAGTTCATTTTTATGCAGCTTGTCGGGAAATTGAGCTTGCTCGTTTGCAGTTTGAAGAAGGGAGCAAGAATCATGTAGCAAATTGGAATGCTCTTATAGCAGGACTAATAAGAAATGGAATGATCGATGATGCTATGCGTTTATTTAATGAGATGCCTGAACGAGATGTATTTTCTTGGAGTTCGATGATTTCTGGTTATTCACAAAACGGGCAGTCTAAATTAGCTCTTGAACTTTTCCATGAAATGGTAGAAAAGGGGATTAAGCCAAATGAAATTACGATGGTTAGTGTTCTTTCTGCCATCTCTAGTCTAGGCACATTGAAGGAAGGAAAATGGGCTCATGACTACATTTTTAGTAACTCTATACCAATTCATGACAATCTCAGTGCAGCCATTATCGATATGTATGCAAAATGTGGGAGTATCGATTCAGCTTTAGAAGTTTTCCATCAAGTTCGTGAGAAAGCCATAGACGTCTCACCTTGGAACGCAATTATATGTGGATTAGCCATGCATGGCCATGCAGAAATGTCGTTAACAATTTTCTCAGACTTGCAGGGACGTAAAATGAATCTAAATTCAATAACGTTCATCGGTGTCTTGAGCGCTTGTTGCCATGCTGGATTGGTAGAAGAAGGCAAAAAGCATTTTAAAAGCATGAAAAGGATATATGATTTAGAACCAAATATAAAGCATTATGGATGTATGGTGGATCTCTTAGGCAGATCTGGAAGATTAAAGGAAGCTGAAGAACTCATAAAGAGTATGCCTATGAAGGCAGATGTTGTTGTTTGGGGTACGCTATTGGCGGCTTGTAAAATGCATGGTGATACAGATATAGGCGAAAGAGCTGCTGAGAATTTGGTGAATGTGGAACCATCACATGGTCCAAGTAGAGTTCTTTTGTCGAACATTTACGCAGATGTAGGCAGGTGGGACGATGCTTTTTCAGTGCGGAGGGAAATGCAAAGTGGGAAAATGTGGAGATCGCCAGGCTATAGTGGTGTTGTGTAATATTTGTGACTCCGGTTAAAATTTCGGGAAATTTTGGTGATGGTATGCCTAATTTGGGTATAGGTACTAAATTACTAATATCCCCGCTATATTGAAAATATACTCAGTTTGAAAGATGATCCACATATTTCTCCGGGTTGACCCAGAACCCGAAGCTACACAGTACACACCGAGCCTAAGATGATGACGCATGATATCATCCCTATGAACCATGTGGTCATCTCATATACGAACACCATGGGATTTCTCAATAAGTACCTCTAGTCATAAATTGAAAAGGGGATACAATTTATTCTCAAACTCTCCTATTTTCTCCTCTCGAGCATCGCATTCGACCCTAGAATACTTATTTTAAAGATTTGACGCAAATTCCCTCTATAGATTGGAGCACCGTTTAGTACAATCCAATGAATACGATGCAAATTAGTTAACGAGCCCATAGATTTGATCTAGCCATTTGAACAAGGCTTATCGTCTAACAAGGCATGAGACGGTTTGACCTTGTATCTAAGGACAGTCCGTATATACTTTATTACCCGGGTTGTCCTGACCTGTTGCTCTTACTGTTCTGGGTACGTCGAACAAAATATGGCCCAAATTAGTTGAAGATTTTGCAAAATAATTTAATATTATTTTAAATTTCGGGAAATTTCCAATTTCGATAACAATTTTGGACAATGATGGATTTTGGTCGAAATTTAAATGGATATACAGCAAAATCGTGCTGATTGGATTTGGCTTTGCGACCCTGGAAATTCGAATTTCGGTCAAAATTTAGGCATTTCAATCAAAATTCAAGACCATGAATGCAGCCAATGTTCATGATTCAGTCTCGGGTTACAAAAAAATAGTCCTTTGCAAATCACAGTGAAATGCCAAGAACTTTTCGCTGTTAAATAGATTTCAAAAACTTCCATTCTTCTGTACAAGTTTTTCTATCTAAAAATCAGTGGCTACATATCTCCTGTACAACACATCTTGTTAATCTAACAAAAAATTTCGAAAGTACAACAAAAAAACACTCAAAATTCAGTTTCTATGATCAGTTCAGCTGCAGAGCCCATACTGCCAACTCCACCAACCCCAAGCAAAGCAAGAGCAAGCTCCTCCTCGTTCCATCGTCTCAGCCCGCCACTCAATCTCTTCAACAACTCAACATCCAACTCGAGTATCCATGTAGGCATACATCTCACCATCAAGCTCACAAAACCAGACACGTAAGCATGCCACGTAGCCGGGTCACAGCCAAGCGAAATTTTTCCATCTAATGCACTAGCCAAGAATTCCATGTGACATCCAAGAATTTTAGGCCGTCTTTTCGAAGCTGATGATGATGACGTGTCGACACCCCAAATAAAAGCTCCACAAAGGGCCGCTAAATACGCCAGCACATACCCTTTCAGCATAAGGAGAATTCCATTTTTACCCTCATCTTGCTCGGACTGGTGAATAGACATGAACCAAGAAGGAAGAGTTTCTTTAATTAGTGATTGGACAAGCCCGAGCCCACCCGTTATGAAGATCACTGAAGCTCCTAAAGAAGCAGCTAATTTAACCTTGGTTAGAGCTGCAGCGAGAGAAGCGGGCCCGTTTTTCAAATTTTTCAGCTTTTTTTCGAATTTAGGAATATTCCCTCCATAGGCTATATCTTTTACTGTTTGCATGAGTAGTGAAATTATCTCCTCTCTTAAGAACATGACGTCTCTAATTGAGCGGTAAACTCGTAAATATAAAATCCCCGGAGCTACCGGAGAGATCCCACCGTTGAAATGAGATCCAAATCCATGGCCTAGAAGTGCTCCTATGCCACCATTGCTTGAGATGCAAAAGCTACTGTTCAATCCAAGTGTGGCATTGAAACAGCTTCTGAGAAGCTGAATGACTGCATCGTTGCTGTGAAGAAAGACAGTTCGAGAAGCAGAGAAGACAAGGAAGTCACTCCAACGCTTTGCCTTTTGGGTCCATAAAGAAGCTACTATTGGCATGCATGGCCATGGGCAACCTGCTGCAAGGGATTCCAGAGCCGGGCCCGCCAGATCGAGAAAACGTTGTGAGGCTTTATCGAGCTTATAGGTTATTGTGAGGCTCACGAATGCAGCTAATGGCAGCGGGAGCTCAGCTGGAGAACTTCCTCCTTCATAATTTATGCAAGAATTTGAAGGTTGAGAATAGAAAAACAAGTTGGAGGGCTTATGCTTAAAATTTGTTTCAAGGTAAACGAGTAAATTACAAAAACACCCTCTGCATGAGACGCCAATTATGCAAAACACCTCGAGGTTTGAGAAATTACATTAACTTCCCATGTCAGTAACAACATATTACAATTTTACCATGTTTTCCGAGTTGTCAGTATCTGACAGGGGATGTCTTCGTGATTTGCAAACCTCAAGGAGTTCGATAATTACCCAATAAGTGAAAGGGTTGTGTATGTAATCGTCTCAAAATAGGATTTATGTAAGCAATAGATTTTGAGTACTTAAAATTTTTCCAGTAGTCCACATGCAAAAGAAACTCTAAGGCTATGTTTGGTTCTTGGATTTTGGTGAGGAAAAAGAAAAAGAAAATATCATGTGTGATTCTAGTTATAATACTTTGGTGCTTTATTTTCTAATCATTCTCTTTTCTATTTTCATTTTCCCCACCAAATTCTAAAAACCAAACAGCGTAAGCAAAACGAAGAAGAGAACTGCTCTTTTAAGAAAAATTTGTCATAATAGCAGCAAACCTGCAGCGAGACTGGGGACATCCACACCGGTGGCAGCAAGTATTTTCTTTATCTGTTCCTCAACATTAGAAAGATTAGCAGCTGGACTCGGCCAATCTGTTCCATTCATAAAAACTGACTTCCATACGCCACGAGTCACTTCAGCCGAGAAGTAACTTACAATGGTTGCCAAAGTTGCAGGAAGATAATCAGCCAAATCTTTCAGCCCTGTTTGTGCAACGATCTTATTATTGACTTAAAACCATAGATTAAAGCTTAAACGATATTGTCGAAATTTCGTCTTTTCTTTTAAGAAAGGAACTACTTCAAATTATAGAAACAACTTTCTCCAAATTTTCGAAAATAATTCAAACACTCGATGTTTTCTTAGGATGTCGGAAACCTGAATATATCTTTCAGAACTTTTTCTATGACAATTTTTTTCCAAATATTTAACTTATGAAGCGTTTTATTCCCGAATCTTATTCTGATTTAAATATGATTTTCTTAATTAGAGATAATCACATTATACTAACTTGTTTTCTACTTTTTCCCAATACATACATACACATATATATATAAGATATAACATGATTTCAATCGGGATACACACATACATACATTATATTCATTAAGAAGTGAATATTACTTATCAAAATATTCCCAGAATTGATTTTGTTATGTAAGCGGGATTTTATCGACTGTTTCATGAATTGTCCCGAATAGTTTAAGACTTAATAATGAATATACTTTAATCAAAATTTTGTTAACTCAAAGAAAACCTAAGAAGTGCATCAAACTGACCTGTGCATAGTTCACGAGGTGACAATCTTCCATGAGCACATGCACTTAACGAGGCATCTACTACAAAAGGGACAGCTTCAAGAATATCCCAAGCGGGTAACTTAGGCCTTAAATAACCGTCTTCACTTCCAAGTCCGGACGAACAACTACTTCCAGATGTAACAGTAATCACTGACTGGTTTCTATTGATTTTCCTAAACATCATGTTAAGCAGGGTATCGACAGTATGATGGACTGGGGTCCCGTTAACAAGGCCCGTTAATGGAGAAGCTATACAAGTCAAATGCTGCCTATACCACACTTTAAGTTTCGGAAATGAGTCCACGAATATGGGTTTGGAAGACGTCGCACTGGCTACTTGTGCAAGTCTTCTCCTATTTGGATCTTTGAGTGAGTTTCCTGAAGATACTAAGTGGGAGTTACGAACTAAAAGGAGGTATTCTGGAGTGAGTTGGGATCCCACGGGAGGTACATCTCCTACACCGTATTCAATAGGAGGATGATTAAACCTCCATAGCTTAAGGAGAAGAGCAAATGCATTTGAAAACACAGCATGGGCTGAAATCTCTTCTCCTGTGGTCATCGTCCATGAGATATTGGGCACACAAGAACCAAATACTTCACATATTGTCATTAACGAACCAGCTAGCTCCGGAACCTGTGAAAGGATAATACATATGTAAGCTATGATGCATGGATATTCCTAAAAATGGTCTCGTATCTTACTGGCCTCAGATATGGATACTGTATGGATACCAATTGGATATGTGCCCGATACCTTCTTCAAGTGTCCGAAAGGAAAAAAAAAAGATTCAGGATACCGTGTCGGATACAATAATTGAAGTATCCGACATGCCGAGGATACGAGCAGGGTATTATTTAATATTATACAGTATTTTTTGGGGCAGAATGAGAAGAAAGAATTTTTTTTTTCGGTTTTTGTTCAAAACTAAAAAGTTAAAAAGTAAACAAAGTAACAAACATAAAAGAAATTGGAAGAACGGAAACCCTCCTTCCCTCATTTTCACTTATCAATCTGCTTATTTGTCTCTTGCTTCATGGGAAAGTCGTTTTTGCACTATATCATCGAATTTTGTGATAAAATGGTAACTGCAGGTATTGTAAATTGATGCCCTTACACCGCAAAGGAGGAAATCGTACAGTTACCTTTGAAGATGTTTGAACATATTAATAGTGAACTAATTAGTAATGTACTTAGTATTACATTTTTATCTATGTTAGTTAACCGGTTGTATCAGATTTCCTTTTACATTATGTATATGTATATGTGTGTGTGTGTATATGTATATGTATATATATATATATGTATATGTATATATGTATATGTACATATATATGTATGTATGTATGTATGTATGTATGTGTATATGTATATGTATATGTATATGTATATGTATGTATGTATATATGTATATGTATATGTATGTATGTATATGTATATGTATATGTATATGTATACTCATATTCCGGCGAATTGTATCCTAGAATTTTAGAATATATCGTATCATGTATTCATATAGTATCGTACCCCATATCTGTATTTGTGCATCATAGTCTGTAAAGAGTCACTGATTCACTATACTCGCTTCCTCATAAACATTTTGTAGCTCATCTTTAGACCATTTTCCACAAGTCCAATAAATTCTCATATGAAACCATCTTCTAATGTTTATCCAAAAACAAAAGCCAAACGATGAAACTGTCTTCTAATGTCTAAAGGAGAAATCTTTCACTTTTGTAAAAGTAAACATACCAAACCGTGGAGGGAGAAAATCTGGACACAGTCAACCGGTGCTATCCCAACAAGAAGAACATTGAGCATGGGAGCATAATCAATCAAATAGCTATCGTCCCCGGAATAGTCAATGGGCACTGGTGGCGACAGCAATCTAGTTATAAAATAAATAGTGCGTTCCTGCGTAGTAAAGAGATATACACTGTCAGAAAATTGGTTAATTTGATGCTTATGAGAGAGAGAGAGGGAGAACATAAAGATGTTAATGTCTTACTACCTGAATATTCCATCCACGAATCAACGAGGCCCCACAAAGAATAGTAGCAGCAGCTATCCTTTCATCGTTAGATCCTTTCACTGCAATCTCAAAGACTTTCTCAATCTCTGCGAAGCTTCCATTAAATCCATGAGCTAGAATTCAGTTGCTTTATTCTTTCAAAAATCAATGAAAAGAAAAGCTTAACCAAAGAAGAAATGTCAACCGAAGGCCAGGGGGCAGCATTTTTAGCATGTTATATTTACTTTATTGATCCTAAATATGGATCTCGCGAATTACATTTGATTCTAAGTAGGAATGCGTAAAAACTCCAAAAAATGTTGAACTTTAAGTGCACCACTAACATTAATACATGCATACCTTGAAGCGGGAGTCGAGACTAAAGCATTGATCATCACTGGAGTGAGAGATGCCCCTTTCATAAGGGATGACCAGCCAGGTACTTGAGTAGGAACACTTTGTGGTAGTTGGTTGATGCGTCCATTTACATAACCTGGCCAGAAATAAGCAGATGTGTCCAAAAGGTTCCTGGCAATGCATGCCTCCACAATTAAATGATGTAGGTTGCCCGCTGTAAACAACACAGAGATATTATGTGGGGAAAACGAAGTGAGAAAAAAGTCTAATGACTGCCCTTTACACTGAAAAAATCATCTTTAGGTATGATATTCACCTCAAGATTCAGGATTTTTCATAAAAACTTGTACTACCTGAATCTCAAGAAAACTATGCTTCATGAGAGAGAATTGCAGCATTAGTCCCATGGTCCTCTTGCAATTTTAGTCCCAATATTTACAAACTTGCAAAATTAGTTTTATTGAATTGATTTTTTATAGCATTTTTAGTCCCAACAGTTCAAAAACGCGCAGAAATCACTAGTTTGGTCGCGTGCTCAAATTACATCTAGTTTTTAATGGATAAGACCAAAATTGCAAAACATTGCATGATGTTGGACTAATTTTGCAAATTTGTATATAATAAGACTAAAATTGCAATAAACTCTATCTTGTAGGACCTATATTGCAAATTTCCCACTTCATAAAGTAATCTTGAAAGTATTAATCAAAAATTTGTTTATAGAAAATTGCAAACTGTTTCCAAACTTTCCAAACACTGAAGATTTAACCAATGGCTTTGTAGGCAAATAATCATAACTTACAGCAGTTAATTGGCATATCCGTCGTGCTGATGCACTCAAAATATGCGGTACCAACATTGATGCCAGATAAAAACAACATTGCTTTAGTAGCAGCCTGATTGGCTGCAGGAATGACCGATTGAGGTGGAGTTAGCAAGCTCTGATAATCTTGTAGATTTTGTAGGCTAAAAATCAAATCCATTCGTCGCTTCCTCGTGACCTGATGTTTGCTGCCTAAACCATATTCAAACTCATCTAATGCCACACTTTCCTCTTCCTCAATAAGATCAGAAATTACAAGAGTTGTGATAGATAATAACATGCACAGACGAGTATCCAGGCGTGGCACAGGTCCCTCAATAGGATCCCTCTCCTAAAATTCGAAAATGTTAATTCAATTATCAAAGAAACATTTTTGTTATAAAAGAGAATAAATTTCATCTACTATGGGAGGAAATTTACAATGGTTTATAAGTCGGTATAATGGACTCTTTTAGTAACTTGTGTGAATAACTGTCACGGACAGATGTAAAGTAGTTGCTATCAGAGCCCATTCTCCTGAGCTTTCGCTTGCGGGCCCCCATCCTATGGACCCGGGGCGTGACATTATCAGTTATTCAACAATTTGTTTTGCTTGGGAATGCGAATAGGATCAAGTAAAAAGCTAAAGAATGAAGCATAAGCTTTTGCACAAGCATGTAACTATGGAAATCGAGATGAAATATTTCAGAATTCTTCCTACCATGAACTGGTTCTTTATTCTAGCATCTGGGGATTACTCAATCATGCTTCCCAAAAGAACAAAAAAAACAAGGTCCTATCCATAAGAGTAAGTATCGAAATCTATTTCTTACCCTCTGAACATGGCGTAAAGCAGCCATCCAGAGTCCTAGAAAGATTTCATGCCAAGAGGTAGCGTTTATTGCTTGAAGGGACTTAACTAAACCTGCAAAAATGTAACAATGAATTACACTCTTTACATCTTTTAGTTTCTTCTGAAGTATTCAAAGTTAAATCCGGATATTATGTTTTACCAGTAATGATTTCTACTGCACTTGTTGCATTAACTTGTGAACCATCCATTGCATCTTCTAGAAGCAGATCAAGAGGGAGCCAAAGAGCAGACCTACTAGTCCCGAGACAGAGACTAGCAGCATTAACTAGAGGTCTCGATTGCACCATAGGATGAATATCATGTAGTAAATTTGCTTGTGAATGCTGAGACGTAATTTTGCTAGAATCTGATATTAAATGTAGAAGAACCTCCGGTTTAAGAGTTTTTGAGTTTCTTAAAGCTGATGAATTCTCTACAAGCAGGTCTACTCGATGAATAAAGTTTTCCCAGTGTGCACACCTGACAGATTGAACAATATTCAATCAGCATTCTAGATAAATCAAAATACTTAACATAGAATCGAGTGATAAGATGATAGTTATGAATACCATTGGATTATTAGGTTTCTTCCAATATAAATACCATTTACATAATTTGTTTTCAAGGGATGCATCAAACTCTACATTTTGAGATCGAGAAAAAAGATTCTAGTACGTGGTTGATGTGAAGTGTGCAAAGTTAATAATAAAAAGGCACAGAACTTCAAAAAAGCAATCAAGAAAGGACTGAAATTCTAACATGTTTTGGCGTGCCAAGTAAAGAATCCTGGAAGTTACTTTATTTTGCAGAAATTGCCCAATCAACTCAATAGTCATGACGGAATTAATAGTTTGCAATCTCTCTCTATATTCTTTCCTCTTCTCTCCATAAATATTGTGGTCATCTACTTCCATATCTTGAGGTTTGACAGGCCATTTAGGGTCATTCTCGGTATGTTGTAGTAATCCTTCATCATCAAGTGCTACATCAACTAACTGCCAAACAATGGAAAAGACAAAAAGAACCAAAAGGGCGCCAGCTTCATTTGCTCGCATGCTGAATGACTGAGATAAATGGAGAACCGTGTCTAACGAAATCATGGTCCTGTGTTAGTACAAAATAGATAACGTAAGATTGATATTGAAAATAATAACACTGCTGTTAAAATCCATTACTCTCTTCTTAAAACGTTCTCTACATCAAGACGTATAACAAAATAAACATAAGCACAGAGACGGAAGGAAAAAGAATGATATTAGTGAAAATTAAGTACTCACTTTTGATAGTTTGGTAAATTTGTGTTTTCTTTAAGTGAGAAAGCATGTAGCTTTAGGAGTTCCATATAAAGCCTAAATGCTGCTGGACACGAACGCCGATATGGAATTACCCTGTTCACAAGTAAAAAAAGAATAATGAAACTAATATTTATCACAAACAGGACATCAAGAGCGGGAAAAAAAATAAAAGGGTTCGTGATGAATGATCTTCGTAATTTACAACACTTGGTGACACTTTTAGACCGTACCGAGAATCACATTAACAGCGAGAAGAGGTACAACAAAATCCAATACCAATTACAATGCCTAGAAAGCACAATGATGCATTTTGACAAGCTTGGAAACTACATTGCTAACAATTGTAGCCAAAAATGCGAAGTAAATATGAAGGATAGCTATCTCATATTCCAAAAACCAATGCAAACAAGCTTGACATGACGACAAATAGACAATTAGTGGAACATAACAATACATTATTGTGATTTTCCATTCCTTTCAATCTTGAAGACTATTAGTTCACAAAATGTGTGCGAAATTTGAATACATGAAACAGAACAAAATAAATAAATGAACA
Organism: Buddleja alternifolia; assembly: GCA_019426215.1. Lineage (NCBI taxonomy): Eukaryota > Viridiplantae > Streptophyta > Magnoliopsida > Lamiales > Scrophulariaceae > Buddleja > Buddleja alternifolia. The sequence continues at coordinate 31,375,997 of CM033403.1, forward strand.
ATCACTTATCACTAGAAGAAACCAATGACACACAAGACAAACTAGAGCTATTGTTGATTCTTCTTATGCGTTGGATAAAAAGTATGTTCGATGAAAGAAGAAAAACGGTCATCTCCTGAAAGTAACAATTGAATCAATCACACCCCATCAAAACTCAATCACTCAAAACAGCAAATTTTTATATTAACTACAACTAAATCACTGATCAACAGATACAACAAAACACCAAAAACTTTCAAGAACAAATATCACCAAAGATTGAAACTTTACACCAACCCCATGTGATAAAACTTCAAAGATTTGAAAAATAGGCAAGATCAAATCTAAAAACACATGAAAATTCATGATAAGTAAGCAATACAAGAGCAAGCAACAAATTTTCAAGAACAAATTACAGTAAATATTGGTACTTGGCAACAAATCAATATCACAACACTCATAGAAAACCCATAAGGAAAAAGTAAGTGAACTTTGGTCGCGGAGACATGCTCTGCCCGTGGCAGGTATCTAGAGCCGATCCTACCCAAACTTTTTACTTACCAAAAACCAAAGAATAATAAAAGTACACAAAATGGTTCAAGAAAAGGACCTTATTGAGAGCAAGCCAAGAACAAGAAAGGGAGGCACAATCTTGAGAGCCAAAGCTTTCTCTAAGAACTTCCAAGCAATGGGCACATTATTTTCCCAACAAATGTGAGAAACTAAAATATTGGCAAGCTCAACACAAGGTAAATCAATTCCAACAGAGCCTAAGTTAGATGAAATTTGAATTGCCCATAATAAAGGGTCACAGCCCTTTTCTTCTGCCACCTTAGTCACCCCCAAAATAGAGTCCCATATAGTGCTCTGTGTTGCCACCTCCATTGCAACTCTCACAACCTCATTGTTTCATGTTTTGGAGAGAAGGGTTCAAGAGATTTCAGATGGGTTTTGTTTGAATGAACTCTTTGTATGTATATGTGTATGTGTGTGTGTGTGTTTTGGTGGGATTGTAGTGAAGGCTGGTATGGTGTGGGGATGGAATTAACAAAACGGAGGCTTATACTACAGTGGTGCAATGTGGTTGGTCTAAACTGTGAATGTCAAATTCAGAAAGTGCACTTTATAGTTTGGGGAAATATATATATATTAAGGAATAATTTCAGAACAACAGCTATGAACTATTAAGAAAGTGGGCTAATAATGGGGCTGTTTGGGTGGGTTTTGGGGGTGGGTAATTTTTTTAAATAAATAATTGAGTAGTAATTGATTATTAAAATATTTAGTTTAGGTGAAGAAAAATTTAAAGAAATATTATATTTTTAAAAAAAAAATTCAAAAAATACCACAAATTTGACCGGATATCAGAAAATATAACAAAACGCTTTGGTCCAAGGCGTGATCACTGACAAAACAGTGACAGTCACGCCGGTCAAAGGCGTGTGAGGCTGACAGTCACGCCTTGGACCAAGGCGTGAGGCTGACGGTCACGCCTTGGTCCAAGGCGTGACTGTCAGCCTTGGCCCAAGGAGTGACAAGAAATACCCGGCTGACAGTCACACCTTGGTCCAAGACGTGACTGTCAGAACCCACCCTGTTCGCCGGTCAACAATACTGTGTAACACTGTCTCCTGATGTCTATAAATTCCACACGAGGACTTGGGGTGAGCATACCAAACAAACATTCAAATTGTAACAATCGGGTTTTTTGTATTTCCATCTTGGCATTTAGCATTCAATATTCGAGATTTTTTGCTCTTTTCTCTTCAAATTGTTTCAGGTAAATTTTAATTATATAATTTTTTTTAATATTGTAATAATGGTATATTAGTATTTTAGTTAGTCAAAATTTTAATTTAGTGCTTTTAGTATAATTTAGCCAAATAATGTGTTATCATTTTAATATAATTTTGAGGTATGATTTATAAGTATATGTATAATTTGAGGTTTAATATTGAAATGACTAGGTTTATGTATTTTTTAGTGTAGTTTAGAATTTTCATATAATATTTAGGTATATTTTTGAATAATTAAATACAATTAATTCATCGTAATGTCGTTATGTGTTATTATAATTGTTGTATAATTTTTAGTTATGATTTTGTATAGTTTAATTATGTGTTGTTATCACTTATTTTTCAATTCAGGATGGCGAGTACCAGTGGTAGTGGCAATGAGGATATGATATACGGGCAATTATACAATAGTGTGCTGACAGAGCATGTCAATCATAGGTGTGAACTGGTTTTCAGCACAGATGATAGTGAGTTATTACTACGTTCTAGACGAGCAGACTCTCATACATTCAATATTGCCTTTCCGAAGGTTCTACATCCGCATGTTCTTCATAAACTTAATGAAATGGGGTTTTACCGCATTTACAAGTTAAGTAAGATGGAAAATGATTTGGGTCTTCTATCTGCCCTGGTTGAGAGGTGGCGTTCAGAGACGAACACTTTTCATTTACGAAATGGAGAGGCTACAATTACTCTTCAAGACGTAGCAATTTTATGGGGTTTACCAGTCGACGGTCGTCCAGTAATTGCTAATGACAAGTGTACGACCATCAAACAACATCAAGGCAGGATATTCGACATCCTAGGGATTGACACTAACCGTTCTGATTTTCCGAGTAATGGGTTCAAGATAAAAGCAAAGAAGGTTGTTGATCATGTGAGTGTGGAAAATACCCAAATTACGACAATTTCCGATGAAGCGGATGTTGATAAAATAGCATGTTGTTGGGTATTTCTCTTGATAGGCGTGATGTGTGCGGACAGTCAAGGAGATGTGATTCCATGTTATTGGTTGAAGCTGTTAGAAGACGTTCCCGCAGTCGGCACATATAGTTGGGGGAGTGCTATATTAGCGTACTTGTACCGAGAACTCACAAAGGCATGTGTGAAAACCAAAAATAGTATTGCAGGTCCATTAAATTTGCTACAGGTGTGATACATTGTGTTTCAGTACATTGTGTTTTTACCTTATTTAGAGTTGAGAATGCTTATGAGATTAATTAATGTATTTACTTTTGACAGATTTGGGCATGGTCACGGATAGTAGTTGTTAGTCCTACCAAGCTTCCTCAAGATATTAAGCCGATAGATGAAAATGGCATTGCACGAGCTCCTTATAGTGCACGGTAAGTTATTTATATATTCACTTTTATTAACATCATATTTTCTGTACTTATTTTCGTTTTTCATATTGAAGGTGGTTTCCACCTCGATCATGGAGCTTTGTTGTTGCTAACAATCTTCCTGCATTCAGAGAGCAGCTTGATTTGATGAGCGATCATCACGTGAGTGATAAAGTATAGTCACATTATTATATTATATTATGAAGTATTATATGCCTTTGATATTATTATATTGTGTCTTATTTCAGTTTGTTTGGACTCTGTACAATTTTTTAGATGCCGACATTGCTGAACTGCCTCCACAATGTTTGTGTTGGAGAGAGTGGACATCATCTGTCCCATTGATATGCTTTAACATTGTGGAGTGGCACCATCCCGAGCGTGTTATGCGACAGTTTGGTTACGTACAAACTATTCCGCCGGCAGTAGAACGCTTTAGGAGGATTAATCGCAGGGGACGAGATGTGGAAAACATGGTAGGAGAATTCAGTCGGGAAATTGAAATATGGTATAACCGTGAATATCACACTGTAAATGGAGTTTTGGGTTTGGGCACGGCACCGGGCTATGATGAGTGGTATCAATCCATCACGCGTCGTTTTATATCACGGACCTTTAATTGGTCGAAAAACACATACCAAACAGGGACGGGTCCTCTTCTGTATAATGTGGTTAGTATTTGATTTGATGCATGATATTTTACTACATCTCTTATTTCTATCTCATACTTTTGTTTATTTTTTCAGCATAATGAAGTTCAGAATGAGCAAAACCTCCTCCGACAAGTCCCTCAGAATGACAGTGATGCTAATAGAATATTAGGGACAGTGAGATCGAGTCTTTCTCACATTGCTAGTTTGGTAGGAGAGGAGGATGCACGACAAAGATGGACTCATAGTGAGGATGCACGACAAAGATGGATTCACACTGAGGATGCACGACAAAGATGGATTCACACTGAGAATGCACGACAAAGATGGACTCACACTCAACCGCTCCGTGTCGATCCCCCATCACCGGTATATCGTCCCACATTCGATCCGCAATCACAAATTTTACATCCCACACCTGATCAACAGTCACAAGGTTTCTATTATGGAGGAGGCACTTCATATTCCCAATCACAAGGTTTCAATTATGGAGGAGAAGGCACTTCCTATAGGAGGTCAGACTCGTTGGACACATTGATACCTTTAGATATGATTTTTTCCGCAACACAGTCAACTCCACCACAAGACCAGAGAAATATTTCTCCTGTTCCTTTAACTTGGGATATGAACAGCCCCTGCACCTCATGAACAAGAATACGTAACTCAAGAAGATCAGCCGGCACCGAGAAATGAGCGACGGCGACGATCCGAAAGGGTGGCGAATCCCATTGTTTGCCTTACAGAGTTGCAATGTCGAAGGCAACAATAGAAACCTTTGTAACTAATTTTATTATCCCATTTTTTGTATTTTATTAGTATTAGTTTAGTTATTGTTCAATAATATTTCGTTTTATTATCCCTTAAAGTGTTACAAACAAAAAAAATCACAAGAATTATCTTTAATTATTAAGGCAATAAGGAAATTCTTTTTTTATTAAAACGAAAAATATTACAACATAGACATTCAATACTAATTAAACAATAAAATATTAAAATAGTGCTCAACAATCTACAAGTCCATCTCATTTTGAATGCGAGTGCTCACGTTTCTGCCCACAAGTCGTTTCTTCTTCGAATAAGGGTCGTGGACTAGCTCAAGATTTGGGGTATCCCAATAATACTTTTCAGGCAACGGATAGAACTTTCTTTCATATATTTTGATATACTCATCAACTCCGTAATATTGTTTAACAAGAATTATCGACCTTAAAGTCATTGCTTTGGCCAAGGCAACCGCATGTGAGCATAAAATTCCAATTGCCGTCCAATGTCCACAAGAACAATTTTGATTTTTTAGGTCTACAGAGTACCTTCGACCACGGCTTTCGAATTGGGCACGACAAAAAACTTGGCCAGTTTGGTTAGAATAAGAAAACTTTCTAACTTCGTGGCTACTGGAAGCGTCGGTCTCTTTCTCGTATAGTTTAGTAGCTTGTCTTGTCAAGGGACCGTTGCTCTTCATTTTTAAACCATCTACCGCTCGATCACAAAAATATGTGGCAAGTTTATGGAATGTGAATTCCACAATAGCTGAAGGTGGAAGATGTCGAGCTGTTTTCATCACATTATTAAAGCTCTCTCCCATGTTTGTAGTCATAATGCCTTCACGCACCCCTCCATCATGTGAAAGTGTCCATTTTTCTTTCTCGATTTTGTCCAACCAAGCTCCAGCCTCTCATTTAATGCACGAATTTTGTTCATTTCATGTTCAATTTTTTCGATGCTATGTGCATTTCCTGCATTAGAGCATAGTTGCTTCAAAGCCTTATTTTTGAACGTGTGGTTAAAGTTCAAAACCACATGACGCAGACAATATCGATGACATCCTAGAGGAGGGTGAAACGCGCCTACAACTTTGGCTCCATTTAATAGGCTCTGATGACGATCAGAAAGAAGGCAGACGCCTTCGTTGGGTGAAACAAAATAGTGGCTCAGACACCGTAGAAACCAAAGCCAGGATTCGTTCGTCTCATTATCGACGATTGTGAATACAAGAGGTAAGATGTTATTATTTCCATCCAGAGTAGTTGCAATCAACAACTTACCATTGTAGCGCGCATATAGATGTGTCCCATTGACACAAATGACTCTCCGACAATGTTGGAATCCATCTATACATGGTTTGAATGCCCAAAACACATACTTCAACACTTTTGGATTTTCATGCGGATCTTTGTGTACCCATTCAACAATTGTGCCTGGATTCCATTTCTTGATAGCTCGCAGTAACTTAGGTAAGTTTCGCACGGAGTCCTCCCAAGTCCTGTATACAAGTTCATTTGCACGTTGCAAACTATACCAAGCCTTGCCATAACTTATTTGGCATTTCCATTTCTGCTGTACAAGTATGATTATTTGATTGATCTCAAATGCCGGATTTGTTCCACATGTGGTATAAGTTCGTTGGCAATCAAATTCATGTCCAAGTTTGGGTGTTTCTCCCTGGTATTGTCGAAGAAACATGAGTGTAACTTACCGAATTTTGAAATTATCCACATGTTTTAGTTTAACGTTGAAATGAGCTCGGAGTTCAAATTCGCATTGCTCTTGTTTGTCTTTGTGTTTGCATACCACTTTCCACTTGTTCGATTCACTGATCGTCACCTTGTACTCACGTTTTTGGTGCTTTTACGTGGTAATCTTTCACCGCTTTTTGCAAGCATTCTCGTTATCTTCAACCTGATCCAAATGGGGTTCTGCTGAACTGCTCGCCCCTGCGTGGTGAGAAAAATGAGCATTGTAGTTGGCTTCCTCAAAATGCTCAGAAGGGCCTAAATGGATAAACAAAAAATTCGAAAGAAGCACGGGTTAAAATATGCTGACAAAATATGCATATCAGGAATTGTGCATTTGGCCCCAAAAAAAATGTGCATATGCACGGGTTAGAATAATAAAAAATAGTCTTAAAAAATGTGCATTTGGCCCCAAAATTCATATTTACCTGCATGCATATCAAGAATTGAAAAATCCCATGAAGAATTAGTAACCAAATTTTCATTATGTACAATTCCAACACCACCATACGCATCACCCGATGTTGAACATCCTAAAAAACAATCACAAAAAATAAAAAATTTAAAATATGTACAAACAAGAAATATTTTAGAAAATATGATGGCACAATGAAAGATAAAACATAGATTACCTGCTTGTGCATCGACCATTTGGCTTATACCTATATTTAAATCTGGTAAGAAGGGTTGTGAATAAAATGGTGGGAATTGGTTTGGCGTCGGCGTCACTTGTGTTAACAATGACGAAAAGGGATCCTGAGATTGTATTATTTGTTTCTCAATAAAAAGCTCCAATGTAGAAACTTCATTCATAGGATCCAAGAAAAATCACAAGTCTTCATCGTCTTTGATTTCCATTAAATTCTCCCTAAAGGTACCCCTTTCTCCATATGAGTATTTAATAAAAACTTTCAACAAAATTGATTCACATCAATTTTGGTTCTATCATATAACATTTTCACCAAATCAACAAATTTGATCTTACGGTCTATTCTCAAGTTAGCGCTCGGACGTATACTACTATATCTTATTGAATTTGATTATTCTATTATCTCACCATCAGAGAAAATAATAAGTTTGACAGTGCTCGATCTCGACATTTCTGCAAAATATCAATTCTTTAATTTTAGTTCAAACCGCAGAATACTACTAATAATATCAAAGTTCAAACTATAAATACTAAAATCAATAACAAGACAAAAAATTTAATTACACTTACAAATTATAGACCTTAAAATTTTGAAATTATTCCTAATTTCAACTAAAATACTTAAAATTGAACTTTACTAATCTGGGTAGGATACATAGATATTATACATACACATTATAATACACTAAACTCTACTAAACAAACCAGATAATTAATAATACTAGTTTAATATTCTAATTTAAGCCCTAAATCAAGTTCTATATTAAAATTAAAAATTAAAGTTTAAATTAGCATAAATCTTACGCCACTAACATACGCTTCAATTTAACTAAGTCAAAAAATGAATTTAACAACAAATACAAACAACATAAATTATAATACTAAAAATTACCCCAATTTAACTAACTGCTACTTTGATTCTAAATTATAATTTAAAATTAGGTTTAAATTAGCATAAATCTTATAATATTTAAATCACAAACTACAAAATAAAATAATAAACTTAGTAAAAAAATTACCTGTAAATTTTTGAAAGTTTGAATATTCTTGATCCAAATGTAGAAGAATAATTGTAGAACACTTTAAGGGATAAATGTTTTCGGAAGAATGGATGGAGAAAAAACGGGCCGCGAAGATATAAGCAAAAGCCGAGCCTGGTCCAAGGGGGTCACGCCTTGAGCCAAGGCGTGACTATCACTTTTTGCAGTGATCACGCCTTGGCCCAAGGCGTTTTGTGGTATTTCCTATATCCCGGTCAAATTTGTGGTATTTTTCGAATTTTTTTTTTTAAATATAATATTTCTTTAAATTTTGTGTTTTATAGTTTATGGTTTATTATTGCATTGGGCAATTGATTATTGAATTGAGAACATGGACTGTGGATCTCATGGGAAATTTTATGTTAGATCACGTTTGATTTCAATGGTACTAGTGTCTATCCTCTGTCATACAATATTGTGCAATTTTGAAATATATATATATATATATATATGTGTGTGTGTGTGTGTGAGAAAAATAGGCACAAAATTCATGATCGGACCATTAGACTCGGTCTGATATTTAATTACTCGGATCTCATGTGTTATTTAAAACTTGAAATTATTTTTGCACATATTTTAGCTTTATAGTTCATTGGATAATGTACACGTTAAATATATATTTAAGAGTTTATGTAGAATAATGGTGTTTATGATGGAATTAAATAATTTTTTGTCAAGTAGGACATTATAAAATGTGTAAAACTCTTTGACAATTATTTTACTTTTTGTTGCATCTCCTATGAAATTGGAAAATTTTAGTTCGTTCCCGACTCGACCAAATCCATATGCATTTTATAACATAACTTTCTAATTATATGACAAGTGTAATACACTTTTTTTGTGAAATACACTTGGCTGAGGCCTCTTCTAAATGATTTTTTTATTTTTTTGTCGAACATCAACTAATATTCTATTTGGAGAAGAGTTATTTATTTTCCATCTCCAAACTGCCTATTTTGTTAGAAACAAAAGTATATGGTGTTTGGTAAAATAAAAAGATGGATACTAACTCCGAAATTGATTATTTAATATGTCAACATATAGGTACTAGTAAACACTTTAGTTATTTATATATTTGAATTATCGCTAAAGATTAAAATGTATTTATCGTAAGATATTTGAAGGAATATTCAAGGATCTAATATAGTAAATGTTATAAATATTCATCATGTTTAACAGAAAAAGGAAAGGTAAAAGAGAAAGATAAATTAATTATTGAGTAACTGAATAGTATTCAAGGAAGAGAAAGGAGAGAGGTGGATCATTCTCAATTTATCCAATATTGACGAAGTATTATAGAGGTTTTTTTTTTCTTTTTTTTTGGGTAAGATAATATAGAGTTATTTGGACACTATATGATGCACCAATTCCATGTCCCTCCATTTAAATCCAAGACAAATTGTTGGAGGGTAGTTAGGGCTAATAGCCTAATATTCCATCTTTATCTTTGCATTTCTAATTTTTTTTTAATCAGATATGCGCATAGAATAATAGTTCATGTCCATTTATAATACTGAACGAGCGTAAATCATTGTGCACACGGGCTCGCCAAAATTGCAGTAATTATGGCTCAAATCAAGAAAATTCTTCTTCATTCTCCTACTTTCATTTATGAAAAGCTCCTTTGAAATTGGACAAGTAATGACCATTTTTAAATAAAAATTGTAAATTTCAATATTAAAAAAAGGATTAAATTCAAACTAGTTAGTTGATGATCATATTGTGTGTGTGTGTGTGTGTGTGTGTTTGATTTATTTTCAAGAAATATAATTTTATAGTGGTGAGGGGTAGGTAGAGATGAAGACATGGTGATATCCCTATCAAAAGTTGGCCTTTGTGTGGATGGTGTTTGCCAACCATATAGTATTTAAAAAGTGGCTCTTTTTTATATCTTAACTTTTTCCAATGAGGGTAAGTTTAAATGTATAGTTTATCAAAAAATGTATGGTGTGGCATCTTTATTCTACATACTTGGCTTATAAATGATGATATCTTGGTTGGTGAGACATAGTGACTTGGTCATGCCTATCAATATGTCTAGCAAGTGAAAATTATGGGACCATTTTCATCCAATCTCACATCATATCTTGCTCTCCATTTTTCTTTGTAATTAGAAAGTATGGGTGATCTATATAACAATTCTTTTTGGATGGGATTATAGAATTGTAGAATGTTTAAATTAACGGAGATGTATTGTTAGAGGACGCACTCTGTAACCTCATATCAAAATGTCAGTCAAGTTGAAGTTCATCAACAATGATGACAAAACCAACCGAACTAAACACTTTTGTTCTTCATATCTTGGCTTAAATCTCTTTGATTTTACATTTGTCCTTTATATCGGAATCTTATGGGAGATTGTGTTGAAGGTTGAAAAGATTGGAACATTTTTTGATCTTTCTCTTGTATTATTTCACAAATTGTAAAGTGAGTGAAAACGGCAAAGTAAGAAAGAAGTATAATTTTTATCAAGTGAAAAACAACAAATAAGATATCCAAACATATTATCATTTTTCATTCTTACCATCTTCGTCCTTGTCATATGCAAAACGATTATTCTGAAAATGTATTGTATCTCTTTCAACATAGCTTCACTAGAATATAATTAATGAGTTCAACATCAAACTTTACCAAAATATTCATTGAAATACTTCTAACTTTGCCTAATACATAATATATGTGTATATATATATCATGGTAAATTAGGTGATATGTTTTGGTGATCTACTAGAAACATACAATTAACTGCCCCCGTGAAAAGGTCCAAGTTGGTAGGACTTAGATGTGGTGGATATGGTGTATATATTGGTTAGGACAGTAATGTATATTAGAATTTGACATCTTATCTTGTGCTCCTTCTTTCAATTTTGCTTTGTTTTTCACTAAAACTTTGGACCAAAAAAACTCTCTTCTATTTAATTATAAATTTTGCATTAAAATTATTTTAAATTAACTTTTTTAAAAAAATTAAAAACAATATCTAGACTAAGGGAATACCCCTAATTCTACAAACCCGGGTCAATAGTTTTTAATCATGGATCACATAAACCCTATAAGATTACAAATAAAGAGAGAAAAGTCACAACTTGTGATAGTATGAAATTAATCCAAGACCTTCCATATAAAAAGGGAAGCTGATATCACTAGACTAACAATTCTTGAATATCTCGAAACCAAGTTAATCAATTAATACTACGAGACAAGCAAACAGATTAAGAATGCAGTTTTTGGCCCAAATTTTACTCTGAAAAATGTACTGTAAAAAGTTTGCCCTACCATAAATTTTTACCTACCCTTAACTTGGAAAGTCAACTTAATCAATCCAAATTAATTAGTTAGTATGGTTTTTCACTAAAATTGGTGGCATATCAAAAAATAGTAAGATTGATATATAAGTAAGTATGTTGCAATTATGCTTTTTCTCCTCCCAATGTCACCATGCCGCTTGGCTTGGACAGTGACCAACCAACAACTAATCATCAATTGAACATTATAGTCTTAATCTATCTTTGGTACTTTCATAAACACACGCGAATTACGCCTAATTTGTAAGCTTAACTTAAAATGATCATATTTTTCATTTGGGAATTAATATTAGCGTTCTTATAATGACACTCTACTTACCTTTTAATTTGTTTAAATGGATAATAATGCCCCATCATGTGAAATATGAGTATTAATTCCATAAACTTTGAAAGATGAACATGCCCTTTTTAAATTGTTTTTGTATTCCTTTTTCTACTTTTGTTTTAACGGACAATAAATAATTAATTATAAAAATTATATGTAACTAATTTAAATCACACCAAAAAATGGTGTATTAAAAGGGAAAAATTTAGCTCACATTCAGTTTGGTCAATTGAAAAATAATTCATGAGCGATTGACTAATCAACAAATAAAAGTAATTCCTTAGGTTTGATCAAATTGAATTTGTGCTAGAATATTTTGCATCCCAAATATTTAGGGATGACAATAGGGCAGGATCAAATGGGTATTCGTCCCGAATCAGTCCCGGTTGGGACGGATTTGGGTACATCAAATGGGTTATGGGGGCGGGTAGTGGGTTTGATGCAACCAACCCCATAACCCGTCTCACTAGTGTTATTCTAGTAAATAGATTTTAATTTAATATTTTCAGCATAACTTAATATTAAGTTTGCACAACTTAATATTTTTTATTATATTTTTGGTGAACTAAAAGTGATTGGTGAACTTGAAAAGTCTCAGAAATAGACAAAAACCCTAGATGGTCTTGTTCATTTTATTTTATGGTTAAGTTGATGAAGAATTTGGAATATTTTGTCTTATGATTTATTTTAATTTTGAAGTAGTAGAATTCATACATAGTCATGAATGTTATTTGGTGTAATATCATATTGATATGGGTGTTAAATTTGGATTTATGATTGTGCATTGATTAACATTTTTGTGGATTTTCAGGATATTTGTTTATGTTGTAAGTTTATTAGTTGTTGGATTGTTCGGATTCAGGTCAAAGTCATTGTTGGTTGGATGAATTAATAAATTTTCATGACTCATTCGGGGTTATTAGGTAAAACTCAAACCTGCCGGATATTTGGCGGGCGGGAGCTGTTTTGGATTTCAATAATGTTAAATGGGGCAAGTAGCGGATTTTGCTAGACCCACTTCATGCCCGCTCCATTGTCATCCCTATAAATATTTTCTCATCAATGTATGGGATAAAAACATGAGGACCATACTTGCAGTATGTTATAACTTTCAATGGCGACCCGGTATCGGTGGCTAGAAACACATATTTATAATAGAGTTTTAGTTAGAGTTTTATTTATGCATATACTTCATGCATTTTATCAAATTTATTGGACGAAATTAGTTAACAACAAATAAATTTGACAAGCAAGTACATATTTTGGAAAACTACTACATCTGCACAAGCTAAGTAAGACTCATAGACGTAAAATAAATTTTGCTTATCATCACTGTAGTTACTTCACATATTTGGAATACACCACACTGTGATGATTAATTTCACTTCAATTAATATATATAATAGAGGAAGTATTCTATGTTAGTATGATCTGCAATAAGAGGGGAAAAAATAATGCTTTAGAAATGTGAGAATTATTCAAAATTGACAAATTCATCTTGTAAAATTGATAAAATATTTATGCATAAACTGAGAGGTATTCTTGTCTAATTAAACAAATTAAAAAATAAGTGGAGTGCCGACAAGGGTCTTGCAAATCACCCAAGACACAATTTTCAGCTACCATTGTCCGATCATTTTGTTTATTTCCATTTGTATATTTTAATATTTTCCGTGGTGTTTTTGGATTCGATATCCTATCATTTCCTTTTCAAGTAATATGGTATATCATTAGGCTAAGTTTTATAAGTTTCTAAACCAGCTTGAAAAAGTCCATTATTTAGCCTTAAAAAAAAAGAAAAAAAGAAGACCTAGGTCGGGACTTTGTACAACTTATATGTGAATACAGGTTGGAACTAATCTTCCATTATTATTTTTCGTGAATTATTTTTTTTGGTTATCTACCACAGTATTCCGGGCATTGTCGGACTAATCTGTTGGTCGACCCAGGTCGCACACTTGGCCTGATGGGTGAGTCTCCCAATGGGGGTAACTGCGTACATAAGGAATCGAAGTTGAAACCTTGTTTAAGCGAAACCGAGCTGCTTACCACTCATACCAACCTCCATTCCAAAATTATTATTCTTGCGACTTTGTATCTTTTTTGAATATTTTATTATTTTTTACTAATTTTTGGGTACGAGTTCTTCATATTGTTTCATAATTTTATTTTCTTCCACTAACTAAATTGGAATTGATTATGAACTATAAACTTCGTAACCTAATAATAACATATATAGACATTCAAATAATACTAGTAATTTACTCATAAAAGGATAAATTAGCAACATCAATCACATTTAACATACTATTAAGCAAATTATGGCATGAAAGACAAGTTATTGCGTCCCTTTGAACGTTTAGTTTAAAGAAAATCCATGATGAGAAGCATGAAAAGCAACCAAAAAGTGGCATCATGAGGGGAAAATGGATATTATGGTGATTGAGCAATTCCACCAAGAGAAACTTAGTGCAAAATCAATATTTAAGTACTTTCACCCAATACATGACAAAAGATAAACAACCTACAAAAAGAGCACACGTATATAAAACACTCATTAAACATGAAAGATATTTACCGAGACCTGTTGGTCTAGTGGTATACACTTCCCACTTTATGTGAGAGGTTCTAGGTTCGAATCCAGGTTAACACAAGTTGTAGCTCCCCCTTCCTTTATGGAGCTAAATATAGTTTTTATGATTTAAGATTATAACTATCAACCCAAGTTTGTCAGGCTAAATATGTAGGGTATCCCCTTTTATCTTGAATTAAAAGATGAAAGGCATTTACTTATATTTAGTATCTCTAACGCGTCCTTCACATACAAATCGTAATATTTTTCAGAAACCTCATGTGGTACTCTTTTTCATAGATTGGTGGCGGGATGATTTGAATTCAAGAACTTCTATTTTGTCTGGTTTTGTTAGCATATTGTATGATTATTGTATCTAAAAGGTTAAACTGTTAGAAAGGAGACATATTTAATACTTGGTATTTCTAACATAAGATAATTATTCCAATCAAATTAGAATGACTTAGGTTGCCATTTAAATCGTCACTTCTAATTTGGTATTGCATCTCGTATTCTAAATTACATATATATTTCAAATGAAATAAACATAATTATTTTTACAAGAGATCATATGACAACTGTTAGGTGAATTTGACCATGAATTTGAGTGGCTTATGTAGCTTGGATGTTGAATTTTATGGGCTTAAATGAATCTACATTTGGAGTAGATGAATTTAACATTTTGAGTTACTCAAATCCACATTCGGATAAATGAGAAATTAATGTCCAAAGTAGGTCACTTGAACTAACTTTAAAGTATTGGATTACAGTGGAGTTGTGGAAAGCCTAAGGAGGCTTGTCGGACATTGATAAATCATCCAAAAGTAGATGCGTATATAATTTCTAGGATTGACATAATGGTTTGGGCCCTTAGGGCACCACAATTTTATGGAAGGGGGAGGACCTATGTAAGTGTTATTGGTTCAACACAAAGCCCATTCGCCAGCGCTCCCTGGGCCGAGATTGGGTTCGTGTCGCATGTGCGGGTTGGTTCAGTTCATGGGTTTTGCGCGCCCGGATTAATATTTGAACCGTTGGATGATGACTTATCATGGTCAGACGTGATCTGCATGCCATAGTCGTGCGATCGATGGCCACAATAGCATGCGTAGTAGTGCACATGGACCGCGTGCAACCTTTCTGCCGAAAAAGCATGATTTCCACCTAAATGGTGTATTTGGCCGAACGAGTGTTGTTTTGACCGAAAAGACACTTATGGAGGTTAAATCGAAAAGTTATGTTTGCTAGCCCACAACTTTCTGACTTCTATAAATAACCCCCTCCGATCCGAAAATTTCATCCCTCCAATCATTCTCTCTTCTCTCTTTCTGTTTTTGAGTTCTAATTAGTGAACACAAAAGTATTCTTGCAAAGTTGTTTGAAAACGAGATTGCAAACAAGTCTTTTGTTTGATAAATTTCAGAATTTGCAGTGGTACTATTTTCGTCTTAAATTGTGCATCTTGAAACACAAATTAACACATTTCATCACCTCCAAGAGCGGATCAATATTGTGTTAAAAAGAGTGAGTAATCTAAACTCGTGTTTTGATTTAAATAAATTGTGTGTTGTGCATTTTCTCTAACACAAACTAGTCAAACTTTGTTGTTTAGTTGATCATCAAGTTTAAGTATATGTGCTTTTATTCGAACATACAGTGCAATACCTACCTTTAACGTTTTCTAAGAAGGTGGTGGTCAAGTGGTTCCAAACTTACTTCCAAGTGGTTTAGTATTGCTGAGGTCATGAATTCGAATCTTGACTGGAGCAGCCAACTTTTGGAATTATACTTGCCTTTGATGCTGCTACTCTGACGGGGCCAGTGCTTGCGTTAGTTGTCCAGTTGGTCTGATATATTTGTTGGTGAACACGAGAGCCCGAATATTGAGTAGCGGGGGTGCTTTGATCACCATCACTAACACCCTCTTTTTAGTTTCATCCAAAAAAAAAAAAAGTTCATTAGGATTCTCATTGATTCGAATTTCCACATGAAGTGTAGGTAGTTATGATCATTTCAATAACAAAGAGGAATAGTGTGCATTTTTTGTTGGGAATTTCTGGAAAAAATATCTCATACTTCTGGTCAATGATGTCTTGGGCCTCTTGATCTAGTTATAAGATCGAAACCCCATGACATAGAGGTCATGAATTAGATCTCACCAAATGTGTGGGTTATTTCTTTACTTATATAATACTTTATTCTTTGTAATTTGTAATAAAAAATTATTGACTGATATAGTTGATATGATATTTGATGCAATATTGTAACCATCTCATACAAAACAAATAACATACTCCTTGATTCTGTATAAAATATTCTGTAATAGATTAGAATTTGACTTCGCATAAAATTGGACAAAAAGCCATGGAATAGGCTTTTTTTCTTGCACATAGCAATTGAAGTCCATTGACAAAAGAAACTGGACCGAACTGAACTGAAAGACAAATTCAAAGCCCACTTAGTTTTATGGGCAACACAAGAACTCTTTTTCGGTTTGTATTTAGACAAGGGCAGAATACACTTTGTACCCCTACATTATTTATTTTGTCACATTAAAATCCCTAAACTATAAAATATAACAATCTGGTCCCTAACTATCAGACGTAACAAAATAGTCCCTCGATTTGATGGGTGCATGTGTTTGGCTTGCTGTGACATGTTGCTAACTTGACACTGAGTTTGATCATTGTAATGTAGGCATTGAAAAAATTTGTCAATTTTACTCTTACTTGCTTTCAATAGAATAAGTCTTTTGTGTACTTATAATTTTGCTATTATTTAACCATATGGTTATCATTTTCTACTTATTTTTGTGCAGAAAATAATACACCGATTTTCTACTAATTTTTTAAGAAAAATTTACTAAAATCTCCTTAAAATAAATTTTATACCCAAAAAATTATTATATAATATTTTTCAATCCAAAAACTCGTTTCACCAACTTTTCTTTTCAAAAAATCCAACATTTAGGGAATACATTTATGGATTTAATTGTCCTTATCTTTCTAGAGCAAACATTAATCAACTGTAGTTCCATCTAAAAATTTATTAATGTAGAAATTTTATATCAATAATTGATACTAAGTTATGGTTTTAATTTTCCTTTTCAAATTTTTTAATCTTCATAAAAAATTTAAAAACTAGATTTTAAATAATTACCATATTAAAAATAAAATAAATTATATAATATTTAAAGTACTTAATATTCAAAAATAAAATTCGTATTATACTATTTATCAATTAAAAAATTTAGAAAAAAAGATTTCGATAAGAAAATTACTTGATCAATTATCAACTTCATAAATGTAGGATAATTTAGAATTGATCAAGTAATTTTTGTTATCCTTCATTCATTAAGTAATTGGACTAAATTACAATTTAATTAACAATTGACCAAGTAATTTTTTTTATCAATATCTTTTTGTTTAAAATTTGATAATAGTAACAGTTATCAATTTGAAATTTCTAAATAAATAAATCTCTATAAAGAACTGTAATTGATTAATTTTTAATCTAGAAGCTAAGGGCAATTAAGTCCATACATTTACTAACTTTACACTTGATTGTTTGGAATGAAAAGTGGGTGACGTGAGTTTTTTTATATTAAAAATTACTATCATGAACTCTTTGGATATAAAAGTTTATTTTAAGGGGTTTGTAGTAATTTTTTCTAAAACAAATTAGTGAAAAATTGATGTATTATTTTCAATACAAAGGCTAGTAGAAAATGGTGTGAAAATGTTTAAAAAGTAGCAAAATTATAAGCACACAAAAAACCTATTTTATAGAAAGAAAGTGAGCAAAAATGGCAAAATTTAAAATTGCCGCATTTCCCAAGACCAATGCCACGTCAGCAATATTTCATGGCAAACCAAACACGTTCTTGAGTTGAGAGACTATTTTGTTACGTTTGATAGTTCAAAGACCATTTTGTTACATTTGATAATTCAGAAATCTAAATGTCACAAAGTGAATAGTTCAGGAGTACAAAGTGTATTTTGCCCTTTAAACAAAAACAACAATATGTTACTCTTCTGAGTCCATAAATGTTTCCGAAAGCAAGCTGTACATCTTCTATGTGAAAAGTGGTCAAGAAGTCCACAATTAGTAATAGAGCCAGGATTTTCAATTTGGGGGCGAATACAAAAAGAAGCGGACAAAGCTTGATATTTTTAATCTTTGGAGGGGCAAACTTTTAAATTTCAAAATTTTATAGGCCAATATGTTTTTATATAAGTTTGTGGGCGGGGGCAACTACCACCACCAGCTCCTCTAGCTTCGTCTTTGTTCACAATCAATACTATCTTGATAGTGGACGATCTTGTATATATAATAGTATAGAAAAAAGTTAAAACATTTATGCTTGTTGTGTCCTGATACGACAAAATAAAAGACAACCCATGGAAACTAGAAAGACCTTCATGAAAGTATGAAAGATCCGCAATTCAACCTGACTTGAGACAATTTTCATAGATCATGAGGACCCGGACTCACATGGGACTGCGAGCTCCATGTGCATCCACGCAATGCCTCTCATGTCTTTATAAATGTCTCAAACAATAATATTATATTCAATATTTTGGATCGCCTTTTAACTCTTTTCGATCATAAAACCTTGTCTACCTTGAGCATCGGAGGACATACCCCAAAAATATCTCCTGGCTAACCTAATGTCTCCTTTTGGTTTCAAGTCATTCCCTTGTCCAAAAGGAAACCGAAGATGGCAATTCAGCCTCCACTGGTTTCTCAAATCATATTCTATATATGTACATGTGAGGATAGAGGGCTATTCTGTTTATGCGTATTATGTGAGAAAATTCTTTTTACACTTGGTAATCTTATATCTAAAGGTGCGCAACACTAGAAATATTTTCAACTGCATGTCTGCATTAACCAATTTGCTTTCTTTAAGTTATTCTATAATGCCAAATAAGGGCATCTCCAACGTATTGTATCAAAATTGTGTAATTTTATATTATTTTAATGCAGTTACAGTAAATTCACTCTAATGTATTGCACCACTTTTAATAGTAAAATGAATATTCTGTATCTATTTCTTCTTACACCTTATTTTATACTGTTTCTCATATTTTACAAATAATACCCAACTTTAAATTTTTTTATTACATATTCATCCAAAAAAATATATTTTGTTAGTTTATGATATTACATTAACAAATCTTTGGAGACGCGACCAAAGCATTTGAAGATTTGGAGATGCGACAAAAAAAATTAGCAATAAAAGAACTTACAAGAGATGATAAAATTTTGGAGCATGATTGGAGTTCTACCAGTGATTTTGGGGGGGTAATTTACTAAATTACCCTAGATCCTATGGTAAAAAATAAACCGGGATCAATAGTCTCAATCCACCATAGAATCACCCGTCTTCTTCTATGAGTTATTGATAATTAATGCATAGCTCTTTGGACTTCATGAAATAATACAAACTTTACTATAATAACAGTTAGTTATTATTCAATGGTATACAAATCTAAGCCATTATTTAATGTTAAAGATTTGTAGACCATTAAATAATTAACTAACTGTTATTACAGTAAAGTTTGTAGTAATTTTATGAATTTCAATTAACCGGGTTAGTTCGAATGGTAATCAGCTCGGTTCCGTTTAAGCAAAATCTCGGGTTTGATTTCTTGTGTAGCACTTACCCCCATTGGGAGACTCACCCACCAGGTCAGATGTGAGACCCGGGCTGACCAACAGATTAGTCCAGTAATGCTCGGGATATTGTGGTAGGCAACCAATTTTTTTTTTTTTTTTTTTTTTATGAATTTCAAAGAGCTATGCATTAGGGACCCATGCATTAGTTGTTCAATAAATAAATAAATTGGGGCTATGCATTATCAAGAACCTATGTTACACAATGCATGTATAATATTTAAAAATAAATTCATTAGATTCATTTCCAAAAATTAATTTTGTAGTTTTTTAAATTTATTTGTTATTTGTTTAACTTTTATGATTTAGTTTTTAACAAAAGACCAATAATATTATCTTTTTTCCTATTTTAGTCCAAAAAAGTTGTAAAATATTAAAAAACCACTATGTCTGGTATCCAAGGCATATCAGATACAGACACTTCAAATTTTGTATCGGATATTGTATCAAAAATTTTCTCTTTTCTTTTTATATTCGAACACTTCAAAAATGGCATGAATACGGTATCCAGGAGTATCCTACAGATAAGATACGATACGGTATGTTTTTAAGAGTATCCGTGCATCATGGTCAAGAACTCATAGAACAAGATAGGATAATTTCATATACCCAGTTTGATAGAGTCGGTTTCATTATAAATTGTTGATAGATTAAAACCATGAGAAATTTTATGGAACATTATGAGCAATATTGCTCCTAGTATTCTACATACCACAAAAACATGTGAGGGGTGGAGATTTTCATCACCCATCTACCTTAGAAAAAATCATCCACCACAAATTAATTTTGTGATGTAGTTGCATTGAAAGTCTTGCTCTGGGGCACCACAAAATTATTCTGAAAACCATTCGTATAGATGCACGAGTATCTAAGCCTCGTTCAAAGAGATCTAATACCATATATTATAATCGGATCACAGATATATACCACTTGCCATTTTTTTTTCATTCATGAAGAGGAGGGGGTTACCCAAGATGTTTGTGTTAACCCGACATACCCGGGCTAGTAGTCAAAATACGTGGCCAAGTTCGACCAAAAATGTCATCATCCAAAATGTGAAGAATACGCTCATCAGGCGCATTACAAAATGTGAATTGGGTGTGTAATCCTAACTTGGCTAGCATGTCTGCTGCCCTGTTGCCTTCCCGCCAAATGCAGGTGATATAGACCTCCCAGCCTCTATGCAAGACATCACGTATTTTTTGGATCAACTCGTAGTAATAATGAGCTGTGGAGGCTTCCACAATGCTTTGTGTAGCAGTCCAACAGTCAGATTCAAGAATAAGCTTCCGTACTCCAGAGTTCCACGCCATCTCTAGTCCTTCTAGAATAGCTCCCAGCTCAGCCTCGACAGAAGAGCATGGTGGTATCTGCCCCATAAAATCTTTTATCCAATTACCATGTTCATTCCGCAAGGTACCCCCAATCCCCGTCCAACGAGTAGAATTGTCTGCAATTTGTGTTACTGCCGCATCCACGTTTACTTTACAGTAACCAGGAGTTGGCTTTCTCCAACCTGTCTGCATCTAGAGTACGGTTACATCCGGGTCAAACAACGTCGAGTGTATAGTGCCGTCAATTCGTGAGTGTAAAATATCTAGGACCATTGTAGGTGCCTCATTCCTTTCACCATGAATCAGCTCGTTGCGGACCTGCCAAATGAAAGACAAAATTTCAGTAAATGCTAATGACCAATTATCGCACCATGCATACCTATTTGCCGTGTGAGATAGGTTCCAATCCACCCAACTTTTACTCGTGCCCGAGAAAAATCTCGAGTGGTAATTCGGGTGGACTGTCGTCTCCCACACGTTCCTCGTCCACGCACAGTTGCGTAATGCATGTAGGTTGGTGTCCGCCGACCTGCCACAATTATCACAATTGTTAGTATGAGTTATCTGTCGAGTTTTTAAGGTGGATTTTGTGAGAACACATTCATGTCTAAGAAGCCAAAGGAAAAAACGACGACGAAAAACTCCCCTGATTTTCCAGATTCTGGACCACTTTTAACTTTCAGCAACACAAGTGGTTGTTCTCGATAAGGCTTCATAAGCACTTTTGACACTATATTGGCCATCTATAGCATATTTCCAGCACGGGATGTCTTCCTGGCCACTTAAAGCATCTAAGTCGATCCCCCGAAGCACTTCTCGCACATTATACGGCAGATGGCTTAGAGACATCCAATCCCACCCGATATCCGGTATCCAATAACTCTGCACCGAACGGACAGCCGTCTCGTGATCTAAGTGATTGTCAATTTGGGCCAAGAGATTACCGCCCGTTATCCATTCATCTAGCCAGAACCGGATTTTGCTCCCATCCCCAATACGCCATTTGATACCCGATCGGACAAGAGGTAACAAATCCAAAATACTTTTCCAGCTTTGGGACATGTTATTGCGTGAGTGACCTCGCCTTCGAAGGAGATATTTATGTCGAAGTACCTGGACCCATAATTTCGATTCATTTGTGAGTACCTGCCAGCCCAGTTTACCCAAAAAATCCATGTTTGTGAGCCGCATTTTTCGAAGTCCCAACCCGCCAGCTCTTTCGGGTTGACACACCGTATCCCAGCTAATAAGATGTATTTTCCTCTCATCATCTGAACCGCCCCATAGGAACTGTCTATTGGCTCTATCAATTGCATCACATAGTCCTAATGGAAGTCGAAGTGTTTGCATATGGTAAGCCGGGATTGACTCCGTGACTGACTTTATCAGAGTAGCTCGCCCCGTAAGTGCTAGATGTTTCCGTTTCCATCCTTGGTTTTTTTTTTAACTCGATCTAGAATAAAAGTGAGGTCTTTCCGCAAGAGACGCCCATGGTTGAGGGGGACGCCAAGATATCGACCTAAATTATCCGTCTGTCCCAGGGAGATAAGTCGACCAATACGCTGCTTATCTTCAATGGTGATATTTTTGGAGAAGAAGATGCGAGATTTCTGCTGATTTACTGTCTGTCCCGAAAGATCACAGTAGTATCCCAAAGTATTCATGGCCACGATAACTTGGTGGTTGGTGGCTTCGCCAAAAAGTAGTAGATCATCCGGAAACATTAGATGAAAAAGACGCGGACCCGATCGTGATGTAGGAACAGCCTTCCAAGTCTTTTCCCGAACTGATTTATCAATAAGTGCACCTAATTTCTGGACACAGAAGACAAAGAGATAGGGCGAAAGTGGATCCCCCTTGTCTTAAGCCTCGCTTCGGCATGAACCACTCTGTGACTTTCCCATTCCACAAAAGGGAAAGTTGAGTCGTCGTAGTGCATGCCATAATAAGCTTAACCCAAGGGTCAGGGAATCCAAGCTCACATAACACATTTTCCAAAAACGTCCAATTAATTTTGTCATTCGCTTTTTCAAAGTCAATTTTTGCCACAAAATAACCTTTTTTACCCTTACGATTGCACATATCATGAAGAACCTCTTGAGTGATAAGTACATTATCAATGGTCTGTCGACCCTTGATAAAGCTACTCTGAGTTTGTAATTAAATCTCGGAGCTATATTAAAATAGTAGCTAAATTTTTACCTTTTTTCATTCCTTCTAGCCAAGAATTTAAGTCTGGCTGATGTAGGCCATGACGTAGCCTCCCACGGTATTTTCGCATAATCTGTCGTCTAATTACAAGGAAATGTCACTTATGGTCCTTCAATTATTACGTTTATCTCAGTTATATTTTTAAACTAAAGTTTGTTACGCTAATATCTTCAAAGTAATAAATTCATCTCATTTTAGTCCTTTTCGGTTAGGGGTGTAAATGGGTCGAGCTGAGCCGAACGAATTATTGTTCAAACTTGTTTGAATTGCAATCAAGTTTCAAAATTTATGTTTGAGCTTGTTTGATTGTTAATCGAGTCGAGCTCAAATGAGCTTTAATCGAGCCGAGCACAAATCGAACTCGAGTAGTTTGACTTTTTGTACATGTTTTTATCAATTTTTATTAATCGAGCCGAGCTTCTAACACAAAAAGTTGTTCAAGCTTGGTTTGATATGCTGACGAATCGAGCACAAACGAGCTTTCAGCGAATGAGCTCGAGTCGAATATCGAGTAGTTTGGTTCGTCTTTCAACTCTATTTTCGGTGATTTATGACCGGAACTGTCGGGTTTCGAGTTGCACTTTGGTCCCAAAAGTATCATATTTGGATCCCATTGGTCTCTAAACCCCAAAAAAGGCGGGAAAATTTCTATTTTTGGCAATTTTACAATCTACCTTATTTTAATTATTATTATTTTACTAATATACATTAATAGATACTTAAAGGTAATGTCTCATAGAAGGATAAAATATTATATATATTAATAATAAATTCCTAAATGAAAGAATAGAAATTACTACCTTATTTTAATTGTTATTATTTAGCTAATATATACTAATAGTCAATTTTTAAATGAAATGACAAAAATAATTATATTTTTTTACTCATTAAATAATTAAATGATTACTTAATTATTCAATTATTTAATTTTAATTAATAAAAATAAAATAATTCACGAATTACAAGATAATTATAATTGAGTTATTTAAATTTTTAATAATAAGATGAATATTTTAACAAGATTAATAAAAATTTATTAACTAAATTAAATACTTATTACACTAAGAGATTAATTATCTATTGTAGATCAATAACACTTAAATTATATTTTTATTGAAAAAAAATTAATTATGATCTCACAAAATGATATTCGTTAAGAATAGAAAAAGAAAAAAGACAACAAACCTTAAAAAAAGAACAAGAAAAGGAAAATATTCGTTAACCGGCCATATCCACAGATTCAGACATGTATTTTGCATTATCATTTTTGGTCACTTCTAGAGCAAACAACCTACTAACAAATTAGTTTTTCACCATGAATTCTAAAAGAACCAATTTAGTAATTTATCTATGCTATAATGAGAAAGGACTTTATACGTATGTCTGTCCATGAGATTCCTGTGTCTGATATGTATTAGCTAAACAATAACAATTAAAATAATGTAGTTGTTTTTATTCTCTAATTTAGGAATTAATTATGAATCAATATTAATTTTTATCCTTCTATAAGACATTACCTATAAGTATATACTAATTTATACTAGTTAAATTACACTACATAAAATAAGGTAGATTGTAAAATTGCCAAAAACAAAAATTATCCCCTTTTTTTTTTGGGTTTAAGGACCAAAGTCATGCAAATTTGGTACTTTGGGGATCAAAGTGCAACTTGAAACCGACAAGTCCGGTCACAAATCTGGAAAAGACTAAAGTGAGATTAAATTATTATTTTGGGGACGATAGCGTAATAAACTTTGGTTTAAGGACGTAAGTGAGACATACATAATAATTTAGGGGCTATAGTGACATTTCCCTTCAATTAAATTAAATAGGCAGAAAAAAGCAAATTCTTACCAAAAAAATAAAAATGTTAGGTCCTCATTGCACTGAGAATCCACCAACTCTGAGCTCAACATATGGATCAGGAAGTGTAGAAGAAATTGGAGGGCTTAAATCATATGTAACTGGAAATCAACATTCTAAGCTTGCTATCCTTATGATTGCTGATGCCTTTGGTAAATCAATATTTTCATTAAAATCTATAAGATATTTCATATTTGTAATTCAATATTGATTTTCTTGGTGGTATTTTAAGTTGAGTATTTAATATATTTTGTATTAATAAAGATTCTTTTTTTGTGCAGGGTATGAAGTTCAAAACTTGAGGTATGTTTATAACTTTTCTTGATTAATATTGAGTAGCTCTTGATTTAGATTTAAAATAGTTTAGATTTGTCTTTTATTTGGGTTTAGAATGTAAGTGAATATATATAATTTAATTAGGGGTTAAAATGTAGGAAGCTTGCAGATAAAATTGCAGATTCAGGGTTCTTAGTAGTGGTTCCTGATTTCTACTATGGTGATCAATACACCCCTGAAAAGTTTGGTGAAATTTGGGTCAAAGCTCATAGCCCGGTTTGTTTCTTTTCCTTTGTTTTTAGGCTACATTATTCTTATTGCAATATTTTCAAAATTCGAAACGTAGTACTTGGTAATCATCAATTATGTTGGGAATATGGACCGTTGATCTCTGTCAAATTAGATACAATGACTAATACAATGAGGGACAAATTGGAGATTGAATTAGGGGTGTATACACAGTCAGGAGCTCGGTTATTAAGCAAGTGGAATTCGAGTATCATCTTAGTTGTCGAAGGCTCACGAGCGCGTTTTATTTAAAAAATAAATAAATTATATATTAATAATTTACAATAATAATAGTTCATTCTTTTAAGGTTGGTTTGAGTTCGAGTCGAGCCCCAAAACGTCAGCGAGCTCGGCTTGTGTATACATCCCTACATTGAGCAAGTCAAAATGCCACAATTAGTCGCTACATGTGCAAGTAATACACACTGCTACTAAAGTTTCTCTCTCTAAAGTACATAGGAAAACGTTATGTCGAGCGTAAGGGGAAAAACATTTGTCATTCTTAGAAGCTCTTTGAATTAAGGGATTCAAAGCTCTTTGATAAGGTCCACTGTACACGAATGATTGTGATTCTGAAAATCCCTAAGAATCACTCATTTTATTTAAAAGAGTACTTATCATAAATCTACATTGTATTTGTTGATTTTTGTGGTTATCGCTCTAGGACAAAGGGTGTGAGGATGCTAAAACTGTAATTGCTGCATTGAAAGCCAAAGGAGTGTCCAAAGTAGGAGTTGCTGGTTTTTGTTGGGGAGGTATACCGTATATACAGCCATTTCATATGTTGTTTTAAAAATTGTATTGTACCATAAAAGAAGCTTGTCCAATTATTTACCATTTAAGAAAATATTTTTCATTTTAATGTAGGGATGGTGGCAGTGAGGCTAGCAAAGTTTGATTGCATAGATGCTGCAATTTTGCTGCATCCGGGTTGGATCACAGTAGAACAAATAAATGGTAATTTTTCAAATTCTCAAAATTCCGAAAATAAAATATTCGTTTTAGACTTAATTGTCCATCTTTGATTTATGGTTGTTACTAAAGGTTTTATGGAGTGTGATACAAAGAAAGAACCGTAACCAAAGAATTCTGACTTCAAATCCAACACCGTGATGAGGTGTTTTGGGGTTTTTTGGGGGGTGTTGGTAATTTTACCGTAGGTTTGTGCTGTAGACGCAGTCATAAATAGATGAGCATATCTCTTGTAAATTGTAACTAAAATATTAGTAAGAATCTCTAATGCGGCCTTGGAGGCAAATAATTTCTCGCGAACTACATTTACGTGCTTGATTTTACCTTCAATATTCTTATAGTACTTTTGATTCGTTTCTAACAATATACCTTGGGGATTTTAGAGGTGAAGACTCCACTTGCAATATTGGGAGCAGAAAATGACGATTTCTGCACACCAGATTTGTTGAAACATTTGGGAGATACTTTATCAGCAAAAGCTGAGGTAATAAAATATAATTCATTTAATCAACTGATCAATCAAAATATTACTCGGATCATTATTTTACAGGTTGATTGCTTTGTGAAAATATTTCCTGGAGTTGGCCATGGATGGACGAAGCGATACAACGACGACGATGAATCTGCTGTTCAAAGTGCTCAAGAGTCTCACTTGGATATACTGAACTGGTTTAACAAACACATCAAATAAAAAGTGACATGGTTGAGCCTGATAAGAGTAAAATACCCTAAAATTTTACCTCCAACCAAAGTTTTAGAAGAGTATTTTGGTCATTTTACACTAATAGCCATGAGTTTCAGTTATAAATATATAACGAGCCTCTTTTGGTTGTGTTGTGCAAAATATTTTACGTAGGAAAAATAATGGTCAGTTTTTGGATTCACTTGTGCTGTAATATGTAGAATTATAGAAATCTGGACTAGCCCCTAATGTAGAAAAATCAACACCATCGTCCCTAATGTTCAATTTTTGTTTCATATATAAGTCTTTTTTGGACATTTTTACCCTTACGTGTGAGTTGTGGGAGCATGCAATCTGAAACAATTTAAGGGTAAAAATGTTCAAAAATGAAAGTGTTACATTAGGTACGATAAGGTTAATTAATTTTTCTACATCATGGACTACTCTGGCATAAATCTTGTACCTTGAGAACTATAAATGTTACTATCCCATTAGACAATAATACTTGGTATTGACCCCGGGAAAAATTGCAAATTTATGAACTAAGCCTTCCAAATACCTATCTCGATATCCTATGGAGAAAGTTACTAACCATCCTCTTAGTTTCGATAAATTATTTTATTTGGATTGAGCCATAACTATTATCCTGTCTATTGGATAAGCCCAACAGCCATGGCTTTGTTTGTTTGTGTTTTCATGTTCTTATTTTCATTTTTACTCTCATTTGAAAATAAAAATACACATTTTATATCCACTACTAAAAAATATTACATTAATGATAAAATGTCAAGTGACAATGTAAAAGTTGTCACTAATTGTAAAGTTTTAGTGACAAGAATTTTTGTTTTGTCACAAGAATAAGCTACATGTGTAATAGTGACAAGATTTGTATAGAAGTTGTCACTGTTGATACTTAGTGACAAAGAATTTGTTGTCACTATTGACAATTAGTGACACACCTTTAGTGAAAACTTAGTGATAACAATTACATTTGTCACTATATATGTGTCATTAATTGTCAATAGTGACAACTTTAAAGAAACTTTTGTCACTAAAAATTCTTTTTGTGATAAAGTAAAAATTATTGTCACTCATTATATAGATATATATATATATATGTATATATATATATATAGAACATTGTCACTTCCAACTTTGTCACTAACCTTACTTTTTGTTGTAGTGATCATTTTCAATTGAAAATACACTTATTTCATTTTTTACTTTTATATTCTCCAATAACTACCTTTCACTTTACCAAATCACACACATTTTTTTTTCTCTCACATTTTCGGTAACAAATGAAGTGTTATAGTGGAATAAAATATATGGTCGTAACCTTTATAGGCTCGTGCACATTTTAAGTCCCATTTTGAATATTATTAATGCTTTTTTTTAGGGTTGATTTTTATCATTTTTACTTATAAGTATATTTAATTAATATAATATAATCTATTATTTTATATATACAATTCACATAATTTTTACTTTTAACTAAATCGATTGTTTCATACGTCATCAAATCATCAATTTTCAACAATTTTCAAAAACATAACTAAAATGCCTCTATAATCACACGAAAATTAAATATTCATTTTCCTATATATTTAAGAAAATGACAATTGAAAATAAAAAGAAAATACATCCAAACATATCCATTGACCTTCTCAATGAGCTACCACCACGTATTTATCCACATGTTTTAATTCCCTACTATTTCTAGGTGATGTATGCAGTGACGTGCTCTCATTGTACCTTTGCCAACTATCATGGAATATACTTAAACCCCTCAAAATTTCATCTAAAAACAATTTTTTATCCAAAAAAAAAAAAAAAAGAGGCAAAAATGTTAGGTCCTCACTGCACTAAGAATCCACCAACTCTAAGCTCAACATGTGGATCAGGAACTGTGGAAGAAATTGGAGGGCTTAAAACATATGTAACTGGCAGTCAACATTCTAAGCTTGCTATACTTTTGATTGCTGATGCCTATGGTAAATCAGAATTTTCATTAATCTATTAAATATTTCATATTTGTAATTCAATATTGATTTTCTTAATTATATTATAACTGGAACTTTTCATATGGTGAGATTAAGAGTTACTTATTTTAAAGTTGTGTTTGTGATTTCTTTTTTGCAGGGTATGAAGCTCCAAATTTGAGGTACATTTGAATTTTTTTTTTTTTGGTTTATACCAAGAGTTTTTCCATTCGGACGCCAGATACTAATCCGTTCGAGGCGTAGAGATCACTAAAGTGAGTTTTGTCTCTCCCAACAAAGCCTTTTCCATTCACACGGTCAGGATCAAACCCTGGACAACATGTTTAAAAAACTCAATTATCTACCAACTGTGCTAAACCTTTTTGTTCTATTGAGTAAAGCTTTATTTAGGTTTTAAAATTTTTTTTTTTCCTACCAATCTATATCTATATCTACTATAAATTTTATCTATTAGAAAAATACAAATTACCTAAAAAAGTTAATTTTTTTTGTGATATTTGTTTTGACTCTATTGAATATTTATTGAATAGTTCTAAAATGAGGGCATAATTGAGTTTGGGATCGGTCCTCCAAATTTTATTGTAATTATTTGTGATATATATATTAAGCTTAATGTGGAAACATTTTCTTTTCAGAATTTAAACAGATTTAGTCTTCCACGTGCAACGCATATGCACCTTATAATTTTATAAATATTTATCGGGAAAAAAAATTAATATAGAAAAAGCAATTTTTATATGGTTTAGAATATCATTCACAAGTACTACTATAAGTTTTATTTTATAATGTAGGAAGCTTGCAGACAAAATTGCAGCTTCGGGGTTCCTAGTTGTGGTTCCTGATTTCTACTATGGTGATCCATACACCCCTGAACAATATGAAGTAGGATCATGGATCAAAGCACATAGCCCGGTTCGTTTATTTTTTTCTTTTCATTATTGATCGCAATATATTTCAAGATTTAAATCGAAGTATACTAAAAAAAAAGCATGCATAAGGTATTATGTAGTTGATGCCCATAAATTTGTAGCTATGGCAAAATCACACCCGCAGCCCCTTTTTGAAGCTGATATGGGCGTAGCAAAATGTGGGTATACTACAAAAAAATATACATTTTACAACATTGAAAAAACTATAGTAAAAAATAAAAAATTGTAGTAAAAACCTCATTTACTACGCCTCTGCTACGCTTTTTGGGCGTAAGCATTGTGGCCTCGGTAAAAACTTTTTTAGCGTAGGAAAAAAGTTTTACTACGAATATTTTCCTCATTCACTACGAATTTCATGCATGGTAAAAAAAAGTCTAATGCAACAATTTCTATTCCTACAATTACTAAATTGTAGCATATATTACGTACATACTACACGATTAACATTGTAGTGAATGTTCAAATTAGTTGCTACAATAAGCTCGTGTAGTAAATAATTTTTATTACTACAACTTATGGTTGTAGGAAAAAATTGTATTATTTTGTATTTTTTAAATTTTTTGTGCATTTTTTTATTACCACAAATTCTGGCATCATAATAATTTTTTTCCATAAGATACTATTACCACAGTTTGGTATAATGATAAATATTTTTTTTAGTTGCCGAAATCGGTGTCTTGCTATAACTTTATTCCAACAATCACATTCATCAACAAATATCCATCAACAACCACATCATTAAATTATATATATATATATATATATCACTTGTTACAAAAACTATCACATTTAAATCATTAATGTATAACATTGAATAAGGTCTTCATATGACAATTTAATTAATTTGGGCCATTTGTCAATAACATCAAATATCTAAGACCGAATAAAAAAAAAGTTTTATAAATAGACAAATACCTCGTAATTCAAATTTCATTGTGTTACAAAATAAAATTGTAATAATTAAGGCACGTGCATTGACCATGGCAGCCACCAAAACACTACAGCAGCGGAGGTGATATCTAAATGATCCATTTTACTTCTTCATGACCTAAAAGTATCGAGAACAAGTATTGGTGAAGAAAATGAATCTAATAAATTACTTGTACAAACATAATAAAAGTTTGACACTATAAATATGAGCACACAATCCTATATAATGCGGTTAGTCAACTTACATTAACATACTCCCATGCCACGCTTTTCCCGACTACTTCTCGAACTGTACTTACACCTCTACGAGGTCGCATTAGAAAATAAACTGGTTGAATTGCCTTTCTAATGACAACCTTGATGAATTCATGTCCTAAAGCAATTTCATCAATTTTTTCATTCGGATCCATGCTTAGTAACACACCCTCTGCCACAATTTCTTTCGGTATTTCTGAACAAAATAAAATCACGTTGCTTCCAACCTATAAGCATAACATATTAGTTTAATGATTTAATCTAATTGTATACTCAATCCATTCAAAATAAAAACTCAAACTTTGATATGAAAGTTTGTAAAACAAATTGTAAATTCAACTCTTGACCCAAGCTTCATTTTTTATTATAT
Organism: Buddleja alternifolia; assembly: GCA_019426215.1. Lineage (NCBI taxonomy): Eukaryota > Viridiplantae > Streptophyta > Magnoliopsida > Lamiales > Scrophulariaceae > Buddleja > Buddleja alternifolia. The sequence continues at coordinate 31,407,961 of CM033403.1, forward strand.
CCTTCTGCACTCACCAATAGGCATACAGATAATCTTAACTCTGTACGCTTAAGGATCAGTTCATGATTAATAGCAAAAAAAAAAAAAAAAGCAAAGGAATGGCTCAAAGCAATTAAAACTTGAGATGCCAAACTTTGAACAAAAAAGGGCAAATCAAAAGCTAGAACTTGGTCTGTTGGAAAGAAGTTCTTCAAAAAGAGATAACTCTTATAGAGAGCAACAGTTATGAAAGAAACTTGGCATTTATGTGTTCAAAATCAATACTTTCATGGTAAGGCTCGAATCTAAAAACACTACTGACTACAGAGTCATCAATGCTCACCTCACTTTCTCTTGCTGAGAAAATTCCTTAAGTAACAAATCAAATAAGTTCGTCATTCTGTGAATTGAGGCTACTGTGATCAACATCTCCCCACGACACATTATCCCCTGACAACATTGTGGAAGAACTCAAATTCATACCTAAAGGATCATAAAATCACATAAAAATTAAGCAATCATCTTGACCATTCTTTAATGACAAGAAAAGCATATTTTTCTGATCTTCTGGAAACAGATTGCCGTGAAGTTTCTCAAAAATAGCCAAGTCAGATGGTCATATTGGCCTATAAGCTAAGATTTGACAGTAAAAGTAGTGAGATTTACTATTGAAGAATGTAGAATCAATTACCTGTAACCAAAAAATAATTACCAGAAAATATTTGATATATCTAGAAAATCTGTGAGCCAATAACTTCTTCCATTTATGCAATCTTAACCACACCAGCCATGCCGACTCTCCAATCCTACTAAAGATTTGAACTTTTCATTAATTCTTTACCCAGAATTACAAGCAATGACAGAAAAGAAGAAATAATTTGAGTGTAATAAATTATGTAATTGTACTTTAACAAATCAAAATAGAGAAAATATAAGTTATAAGACTGAATATTAATGGCCAATCCTATAACATGGGAGCTCGGATATGCGTTCATTGCCAATATTGTGAACACCAAAGCTTTCTTATTATGATACTTTTATAAACATTACAGACCAATAACATAGAAGCGCTATTCTGGAGTTACAAATTTCAAAATCACAAAGCCATAGCCAGCAAGAATAGGCAACGTGAACCTTAACAAATAAGCCAAAAAATCACTATCTTCACTCCAATTCAATCCTTAATTGGTACTATATAAGACTTAAATTATGTCTTTGTTTTGTCTGAAGCTACGATCTACTTTGAATGTTTATAAACACATACTGTCGCGGTAATATTCTTGTGCAAATTTCTAAAGCTCAAAGTTTTAAAAGTTTGAGTTGTACTCAAATCATCTGATTCTTTTATTAAAAGGAGTGTCTCGTGAAAGCAGGGGGGCCTTCAACACTGAATATTACAACAACTATACGTATAGATATTAATCAGATATGATATAAGCTCTGCTTTTCTACCACATCCTAATAATTTCTTATATGTGTATATTGGGAAAACAAAAATTAAAGGCTGGCTTTGATTTGGGTACCAGATCACTAAGCAACATTACAAACATAGACACACAAAAGGATTGTATCCAAACCAACTTAAGACAGAAATCCTGTGACATAAAGGAATATCCTAGGAATTAAAACTAAATGTCTAGATTACAGTAAAATCGACTAGAGCACTAATAACAATAGCTGGAATAATAAGACCCATTTGTGTTAATTTCAACTGTAACACTAGTATAGCCGACAAACATCTTAGTTTAGTGCTTGCAAAAGCAAGGTAGACTAACAGATACAATTCTTGAGTTTTATAGCCTGCAACAAGACAAGCTAAATTATATCCTTATATATATGTATTTATATCTTTACATACACATATATTTTAGGGGAATTAATACATGGGGCATTCATATCAATACACGACAATGAGCAAAAAATAACATGAGCATGCAGCCAAAGTATGTCTCAGACTACAATTCCCATTGAATTACAGGGGCTGAGAGGATTAGAGGCAATAAAAAGAGTATATACATTAATGCTCTAGCTACCAAAGTTGTGAAGCATGTTAATCAAAAAACATAGACCAGGAATGAGGTGAGACTCATAAGTGCTGCTTTTACAAGCCATTGACCCACTTGCAGCTATTATAATTCCACTTTCTGTTGATGTGCACTAGTTATATTCCATGAAATCAGACAACCTAACCATACCTTACATATACTTATATATATATTTATACACACTCACATACACAAACACTTAAGTCACAAGGAGATCGTGTAGTAATTAAATATACTTTTACTATGAATTGACTAGATTTGTAGTAATTATATTTAATATATACCACGTGAGGAAAAGCATAATAAATAAGTAACTTTTTACTATGAAATACTTATGCGTGGTATTAGAACAATGTGATTTCAAAGTTTTTTACTACAACTTGGAAATCATGGTAAAAGGTTCGTTTTTACTACAGTATTTTCAATGTAGTTAAAATATTTGTAGTAAAACTATATTTTCTTGTAGTGCTATGGAGTTATAAACTTTTGTAGCTAGCACATGGCTACGGAAGTAATTATATTTTCGAGTGCCGTTTCTCAAGATTTGACGTTGTCACAATTTTGGTGATTTTACCGTCACAAACTTCAATAAATTGAGTGATATAAAGTGGAAAAAACACAATTTTGTTCACAAATTACTTATCAATAAAATTACATTGTATTTGTTGAAGTTTTGTTAGATTAATTGTTGTGTTATTTTGCTATAGGACAAAGGGTGTGATGATGCTAAGACTGTAGTTGCTGCCTTGAAAGCTAAAGGAGTTTCCAAAGTAGGAGTTGGAGGTTTTTGTTGGGGAGGTATATACAGCCATTTTATTGTGTTTCTTTTTCAATTTTCGGAGAAAATGGAAAATTGCAATATTATTCGTACGATATAATTTGTTGCAATTCTAATCTCAGTATTTACAAACTTGCAATATTAGACTCATATGATATGAATATGATACATTTTATTGCAATTTCGGTCTCAGCCATTAAAGATTGGATGCGATTAATTTATTTACTGATCACATGTACGACACATGACCAAACTGATAGTATCTATTAGTTTTTCATATTTGGGACTAAAATGCAAAAATATGCATCCTATGGGATTAATTTTATAAATTAAAATCATGGGGCTAAAAGTGAAACAGTCCCTATACAATGAGACTAACATTTCAATTCTACCGGAAAAAAATTAAGGCATTTCATATTTTGTTTTATTGTACCATAAAAGAAGCTTGTGCAGTTATTTACCATTTCAAAAATTGTTTTCATTTTAATGTAGGGATGGTGGGAGTGAGACTAGCAAAATTTGATTGCATAGATGCTGCAATTTTGCTGCATCCAGGTTGGATTACAGTAGAAGAAATAAATGGTAAAAATTCTTAATACTCAGATTTAAATAAACAAAAAATAGATTTAATTGTTCAGATAATTTTAATCCTTTGATTTATGATTGATAACATGGGATATTAGAGGTGAAGATTCCAATTGCAATACTTGGAGCAGAAATTGACAATTATGCACCTCCAGAGCTATTGAAGCAATTGGAAGATGTTTTATCAGCAAAAGCTGAGGTAAAGAACTTCACTTATGTTGTTTACTTTTTTCCATTCTTGTTTCATATGGGATGTAACATACATAGATTAATGACTAATTATTCAATATTCAAATACAAATGGGTACTATGATTTGCAGGTTGATAGCTTTGTGAAAATATTTCCCGGTGTTTGTCATGGATGGACAACGCGATATAACGACGATGATGAATCTGCTGTTAAGAGTGCTGAAGAGTCTCACTTGGATATGCTCAATTGGTTTGACAAATACATCAAGTAATGAGTGACAGAGTTGTGAAGTCTGATAAAATCGAAGTGCCTTGTGCTAGTAGTCGTAGTTGCTCTAACTCCAACTTTAAATAAGTATTCGATTGTACTTTATAAGACATTTTACTGAAACTCAAGCAAGATACTTTTAGATGCTCAAGATTCGGTTCGCAACCAATGTTGCAAAATCTCGTACTTTGCTTATATATTTTTTACTTAAATTGATGAGTTTGACTGAGATACTTTTTGTGAAAAACGAGAATTTATAAAAAATTTCATAAAACAACTCATTCAAAGCATATATATGTCAATAAAAAAATATATATTTTTGCGAAAAATGATAATTTATAGAATTTTTCATAAAGCAACAACTCATTCAAAACATATATATGTGTTAATAAAAAAGGATATTAAGAATCTTTATTTACAATAAAGATTATCAGAGGAGATAGAAATTTGATTACTAACTTGTTTATAAATATTTAAGATTTTTATCTAAGAGAAGTATTTTGTTGTGTTATGTCCTATTATTTTGTTCCCCTATACTCCTAAATGGAAAAAAAATAATCAAGATATAAGTAACTTTTCAAATATTTCAACAACATTTGTGATAGGACACACATCATTACAAAATTACAAATTAATCTTTTGGTTATTTTGTTTAAGAATAAGTTAAGTTGCAAGTAATATAGAAAACTCAATACTTTTTTTGTTTAGTACTCTAAATTTATTAAATACTATTAACCAACATTTAGTAATTGTTATTCTTACTAATACTAAAAAGGGCAGATATTTCTTTTTTCATATGAGTAATTTGAGTATAATTATTAAATTACTAAAATATCCTTACGCGATATCAAAAATCACCAGATAATATGTAGAATCAACCTGTTTAATTTCTACAAGTCTGATCGATCCCAACCAAGGACTTGACCTGACAATCCTGAATTAAGACTTTTGATCATGTCTATATGACCTAATTATAATGCTATAATATGAAGACCTCTATAAATATTAAATACTCGTAACCAGATTATTTATGAGATTTACACATTTGACTCTACAATTCATCCGTTGAGCATGATATTCAATCTTAGTGCATTTCACTATAAGATACGTGATAATTTCTGATAAATTGAAGTTTGTGTAATATCATATACATCAAAATGAATTATCTCTCGTTTAGATTTTTCTCTCTCGTTCACTTAGCGCACGTTAGATAAACCCTACATGTACTGTGGCCATGGCAAAGAGGAAGAAAGGTCGACCACCAGCGAACAAAGAGGCAACACATACTCCGACTACACTGTCTCTGGCTAGTAATCACGGTGAGCACGGAACTGATAGGGCAACATGGATGAGTTCCAAAAGGGCGATTCCATTGGAAAGCGAAGAAATTGAAGGTAAGTTAGGGCATGATTTGGGTGAAATAGAATTTTTAAAACTTCAGGCCCAGTCGAAATTAGAATCTAGTACAGAAAACATTGAACTTACACATGTATTGAAGGATTGCATTAGACATGTTATGACAATTCACGAAATAAGAGCATAAAGATTAAAGACACACGAATTTACGTGGTTCGGCAATTGCCTACAGCCACGGGAGAGAAGAGAGTATTTTACTATTGATGAAAGAGGTACAAATTACAATGAATGTCAAAAGTACTGAACTGAAAACCTAGCCCCTGATTTTTCCTAAAATACACGTGTACCGTACTGGCCCTTTTGATAATGGGCTTGCTGCATAATTTTGGGCCTAGGACTTTAAGACATATCACAATAATTCTCCACCTTGGATTAAAGTCCAAGTAATAAAATGACCTCAAATAGCAAAACTAAAACTCAAACCTCTCCAAGCCCCTCAAGGGCAATCAATCAAAAACACCAATTTTGACCAAGTCCAAGCAATGCTCGAACTTGTGCACTGGAACTGGCTTGGTCATCATATCAGCAGAATTGTCTTTACTACCAACTTTAGTAACCACAATCTCTCGATTTGATATATACTCTCGAACGAAGTGATACCTTATATTAATATGTTTGGTCCTCTCCCAAAAAAAAACATCTGATTCTGTGTCAAGTGAATGGCACTTTGACTATCAAAGAATACAGTAGGAACCTTCTCCTAAAGACCCAAACTCACAGCTAAACCTTTCAACCATAAAGCTTTTTTGACTGACTCTGTGACTGCCATATACTCTGCCTCTGTGGTAGATAAAGCAACAGTAGATTGAAGAACTGCCTTCCAACTGATAACACCTCCAAATAGAGTAAATATATATCCACTAATAGAACACTTTTTATCCAAATCTCCGGCATAATCAGAATCTACATAGCCAATAACTCCACCTCGAGAAGGATCCTCAGAACTGTCAAACACAAGTCCTAAATTTGTAGTACCTTTCAAGTACCTCAAAATCCATTTAACTGTTTGCCAATGTTCTTCTCCTGGATCTCCCATGTAACAACTCACCACACTAACAACTTGTGCAATATCTGGTCTAGAGCACATCATGGCATACATCATGTTCCCAACTGCACTAGAATAAGGAACCCTAGACATCCGCTACACTTCCTCTTCAGACTGAGGTGATAATAAGGTTGATAATTTAAAATGTGGTGTAAGTGGAACACTAACCGGCTTTGCATATTGCCTCCCAAATTTTTCCACAACTTTCTCAAGGTATGATTTCTGAGATAAAAATAACTTTTCAGCCTTTCGATCACGTCGAATCTCCATACCTAAAATCCTCCTAGCAGCTCCCAGATTCTTCATCTCAAACTCCCCACTCAATCGAGTCTTCAATTTATTAATCTCAATCATGCTCTTTGCAGCAATGAGCATATCATCCACATAAAGGAGTAAATAAATAAAAGAATTATATGAAATCTTCTAAAGTAGACACAAGCATCAAAATCAGTCATACTATAACCAATATCAACCATGAAAGCATCAAACCGCTTATACCACTATCTTGAAGATTGCTTCGACCTGTAGAGAGACTTTTTCAATAGACATACATGATCTTCTTTCCCCTCAACTACAAATCCCTCTAGTTGAGCCATGAAGATGGTCTCCTTAAGTTCACTATGCAAGAAAGTTGTTTTTACATCTAACTGCTCGAGTTCCAAGTTAAATCGAGCAACAACAACAAGTAACAGACGTATGGAACTATGTTTAACAACAGGGAGAAATACTTGACTAAAATCAACTCCACACCTCTGTGTGTACCCCTTAGCTACAAGTCTTGCTTTGTACCTTAAATCCTCTACACCTGGAGTTCCTTGCTTCTTTTTAAACACCCACTTGCAGCCTACAATTTTCTGATCCGTAGGAGGTCTCACTAACTCCCAAGTCTGATTTATGAAGAAATTCTATCTCCTCTGTCATAGCTCCAATCCACTCGGACGGTTCACCCCAAGAAATGGAATCAGAATATGCGACAGGTTCATCAGATTCCATTTCCTCAGCAATAGTCAATGCATATGTTACAAAATCTGCATCAACATATCTTTGTGGTAGCCTAATTTGCCTCGGTCTATCTTTCACAATACAATGAGTTTCTTGAGTGGAAATCTGCTGCAAGGGAGGTGTAATTGGAACCTCCAGCTCCACCTTCTCAGGTGATTCTTCAGAACCTGCATCATCATCAACTACATTGTCTTTTCCTGGACTCATCAAGGCAGACTCATCAAAAATAACATTTCTGCTCGTAATTATTCTACATGTTTTAGGACACCAGACCCTAAATCCCTAACACCCGAAGTGTAACCAAGAAATATGCACTTTTTCGACCTAGGTTCTAGTTTTCTCTCATTAACATGTACATATGCAGGACAACCAAATATTTTAATATTAGAATAATCAGGTGAATTTCCAGACCATACCTCTTCAGGGGTTTTAAGCTCAATGGGTGTAGATGGAGAACGATTTACCAGGAAATATGCTGTAGAAATTGCTTCTGCCCAAAAATCTCTAGATAATCCTGAATTAGACATCATACAATGAGCTTTCTCTATCAACGTTCGGTTCGTACGTTCTCTGACACCATTCTGCTGAGGTGTTGCAACAACTGTATGATGCCTCACAATTCCTTCTTTCTTGCAGAAGTTTACAAATTCAATATTACAAAATTCCAATCCATTGTCAGTGCGAAGACTCTTAATCTATTTTCCCGTCTGCTTCTCAATCATAGTCTTCCACTCCTTGAAAGTGTCAAAAACATCACTTTTCTGCTTCAGAAAGAAGGTCCAAACTTTTCTTGAATAATCATCAACGAAAATCAGCATGTACTTAGCACCAGCCTTAGATGCAACTCATGACGGACCCCAAAGATCAGAATGGATGTAATCCAATGTTCCTTTGGTTCTGTGAACACCTTTACGAAACTGGTTCACTTATGCTTCCCAAAAATACAGTGCTCACAAAAATTCACGTTGCTAGTTCTCCGTCCACAAAGCAAGCCTCGCTTGCTCAAAATCGTGAGTCCACGCTCACTCACATGACCCAAACGCATATGCCACAGTTTTGTCACCTCAGAATCAGACATAGAGGTTGTAGAAACTGCAGCTCCACCTGAAACAATAGTTCCCTGCAGAACATATAAACTGGCACCAAGTCTCTGTCCTTTCATGACGACAAGAGCTCCTTTCGAAACCTTTAAAACACCGTCTGAGCCAGTATACTTATATCCAAGAGCATCGAGAGTGCCCATGGATATAAGATTCTTCTTTAAATCCGGAACATGTCACACTTCTGATAAAGTCCTAACTGCTCATTTTCCAGCAACTTTGCAAGCTGCATCATTACCCATGAGAACAACTCCATTAACAGGTTCGTATGTAGAGAACCAATCCCTATTTGGGCACATATGAAAAGAACAACCAGAATCCATAATCCAATCTCCATCTGATTTTGGACTATCAGAACTGACCAAAAGAACACATCCATTGTTGTCTTCCTCAACAGTACTGGCATTAGCTTCTCCGGGCTTATTTTTCTGTGATTTTCCAGTTTCTTTTTAAGCTTCCATCAATCAACTTTCACATGATTGGTCTTCTTACAGTAACGACAGTAAAGACTTTCTTTCAATTTTGAACGAAACCTCTGCTTGTTGTCTTGGGTAGTCTTATCTTTCGTTCTACCCCTAACAAAGAGCCCCTCACCCTGATTTTCAGATACAGTTGATGATTTCTCCATCAATGGAGTACTTGCTCAACAAGGCTTCTTGAACATCTTTCAACTTAATGGTATCTCTACCATATAGAATTGTATCCCGAAAATTAGAATAAACTGAGGATAACGAACACAGCAACAACAAAGCCAGATCCTCATCTTCATATTTCACCTTAAGGTTTTCCAGATTTGTGACGATCGCCTTGAACATATCGATATGAGCCTGTATCGATGTTCCCTCGTTTAACTTGCAGGCGTATAACTGCTGCTTCAAACGCAGTTTATTGGTGAGACTCAGTCAAAGGGACTGGACCTCAAATACTAGAGTAATACCTCATTGAGTAAGATTGTGAGCCTTATTGGTAACCCAATATTGGCTGACCACATGACTGTTCAAAAGGAACATATTCAATAGGCAAGGTTGTTAGTAGATGTGGATGTCAAGCATATGCCATATATAATACAATTTGTGAATGAGAAGGATTTGGTGGTGGATCAACATGTTAAATATGAATGGAAACCAGTTCAATGCACTTTTTGCAAAGATTATGGGCATGAGGAAAGTGTTTGCAGGAAGAGAAAAGAGTAGCATGTTTAGGTCCCTAAAATTAGTAGGCCAGAGCAGATAGAGCCAAATCAAGATGCAGAAGAGGTTAATACCCACAAACAAGTTAAACAATAACACAATCCATGGAGAATAACCAGGGTAACAGAAACATGCCACACGATTACAAAGAACTGGGTGATTACTGAGAAGGAAAACAGTTCAAAACAACCTGTGGGATAGTTAAGTCGAGAAAAGGGTGATACAGACTATAATGTTACTCCAGGCATGTAACTATGCGAGTTACTGATGATGGAAAACATAGCACCCTGGAACATTAGAGGTCTAAATGGCCCAGGTAAACGGAGAGAGGTAATTGCTCTCTATAATAAATATGAAGTGGGTTTACTGGTTATTTTGGAACATAAAGTGAAAATAACCAATTATGATACAATTTACAATATAATGTGCCAGGATTGGGGGTGTTTGACAAATCTTACTGGCAACCACCGAGGTCGAATCTGAATTATCTGGAGATGGGACCAATTTATAGTGCAATTGTTAAAGTCTACAACTCAAATGATACATACTGAGGTATATAAGCTTACTACACAACTAAGATTTTTAGTGACTTTTATATATGCATTTAATCAAGCTACTAATAGAATAGATCTTTATGATGGACTGAAAGTGTTAGCTCCAAATGTGACTATTCCCCGGTTGCTACTTGGTGATTTTAATTGTGTTTTCAATGATGATGATATATACAATTGGGGGATTAGCTGTTAGTATCAATCAAACTTTGGATTTTAAGGAGTGGAAAGATTGTTGTGAATTGGAAGAAATAAGGTAGAGGGGGTGCAAATACACGTGGAACAATAATCATGAAGATGGGCCAAGAATTTTTTCAAAGATTGATAGAGTGTTTACTAACCACCAGTGGTGTATTGACTACCCAGATTCAGAGACAATTTTCTTGATTGAAGGTGTCTCTGAACATTGTCCAATGGTGATCCAAATGCAAGTGCAGGGTACAAGAAAAAGGGTGTCATTCAAATTCTAAAACATGTGGGCAGATTCTCCAAACTTTTTACCATTAGTAGCACAAAGTTGGGCCAACAGAATAGAGGGGACAAGAATGTGTCAAGTAGTCCAGTATTTGAAAATTTTGAAAAAGGTTTTGAAAACCTTAAACAAGGAGCAGTTTAGTGACACTGAAAAACAGGCCATGAAGTTAAAGGAGGAGCTACTGGAGATTCAGGGTAGTTTGTAGCAAGAACCAGAAACATACATCAACAAAAGCAGGAGAAAGCAATTCACAAGATGTATATGGAAAAATTATTAGCAGCAGAAAAATTTTTGCAACGAAAATCTAAGGTTAATTGGATAAAATTGGGGGACCAAAACAGTAAGTACTTTCACATAGTATATAAGAAGAGACAATATAGAGCACAAGTGGTATCAATACATGATGGGCATAATATGTTGAGAGAATACACTCAAGTGACTGAGCATTTTGTTGAGTTTTATAATAATTTGTTGGGGAAAAACAATCAAACTATAGCCATATAGGAAAAAGTATTTGAAGCTGGTGTTAGATTGGACTGAGAGATTCAAATGGAGCTAATACAACCCATCAGCCAAGATGAAGTGAAGCAGGCTATGTTCACAATATATGCCAATAAAAACTTTGGTCCGGATGGGTATGTGAGTAGATTTTTCAAACAAGCCTGAAATGTGATAGGGAGGGATGTCACTATTGCAGTACTGGAATCCTTCTGGGAAAATGTTGAGACAACTGAATTACACACTATTAGCTTTAATCCCTAAAGTTGACAGTCCTACAGTAGCTAGTGAGTTCAGACCTATAGTGGCTAAGGTCTTGCCTCTACTCGTTAATGAAAATTAGAGGTCATTTATCAAAGACAGATCTATTATTGACAATGTCCTAATACGTCAGGAATTGGTTAGATTATACAATAGTAAAAATGCCTCATCTAGATGTCTAATGAAGATAGACATAAGGAAAGCTTTAGATTCTATGGAATGGGGGTTTCTGAAGGCAGTTCTTGATGGGTTGAGGCTACCTTAAAGATTTAGTGGATGGATTATGGAGTGTGTGACTAAAACATTTTTCTCTGTAGTGTTGAATGGAAAGAGCTATGGGTTTTTCGAGAGAAACGAGGACTGAGACAAGGGGATCCAATTTCCCCCCTTCCCTTTGTTCTTGTGATGGAATATTTGACAAGGAGTCTGAAAATTGCTACTCAATATTCAAAGTTCAGGTATCACCTGGCCTGTAAACATTTGCAACTTACAAATGTCTACTTTGCAGATGGCTTAATGTTGTTCTGTAAAGCCACCAAAAGTTCTTTCAAAGCCTTATGGGAAGCATTTAGGAGGTTTTCTGACACTTCACGGTTGTATGCAAACTAGGGAAAATCAAATATCACTGTGAGAGGTGTCTCACAAGATACTAAACATGAGATTCTGCTCCTGATTGGATTCAGTGAAGGTATTTTCCCCATAAGATAGTTGGGAGTGCCTTTATCCCCGACAAAGTGGACTAAGATGGATTGTGCATCTTTAGTGGACAAGATTACAATAAGACTAACATGCTGAGCTTTTAGAAACATGTCCTATGCAAGTAAAACCAAACTTATCAACTCAATTCTACTCATACTTCATACATACTCGTACTCTATCTTTATACTACCTCAATCAATAGTAAAATTAGTGGAAAAAATGCACAGTATTTCATTGGGGTAAAAAAGACAAATAATAAGATGGCTCTAGTTGGCTGGGAGAAGATGTGCTCATAGAAGAAGTATGATGGCTTGAATTTTAAGTGTTGTAACACTTGGAATGGTGCAGCAGTGGGTAAACAAATCTGGGCTTTATCATATAAAAAAGACACTTTGGGTGAAATGAATTGGATCAGTATACCTCAAGGATTAGGAATTCTGAAGTTATGCACCACCAACTGATTGTAGTTGGTGTTTTAAAAGGCAATCTCAGGGCGCACTCGGGGCAAACGCCTGGGGCGGGGCATTGCTGAAATGCCCAGGGCAATAGGATTTTTTTTCAATTTCCAATCTAAAACTCACTTAAATTTTTTACATGTTTTATTCAATTAGATCAAACATTTTAAAAAAGAAATAAGCTGCAAGAGCAACACAACTTAATGCTCGAGTATTGAGAGCCGAAGATGAAGATAATGATCTTAATGATGAGACTTTTGATAGTGAATGAGTAAATTAGTGCTCGTTAACTATTATTTTAAATCTTTATTTTGCGTGACGCTAGAATTTAAAACAATTATTTGTCTATCTCGATTGTTTTTTGCAAGAGTTGAGCTTGAACTTTTAGTTTGCATGGTTGAATATATTATTATTCTTTACTTTCTCTATCTTATTTTTTAACTTAATTTTATCCTTCAATTTTATAATTTTTCGGTAATTTAAATTAATTCTTAACATTATATTATATCTTTTTAATACTAAAAAAACAAATTTCGCGGGGCGTACGCCCTGTGCCTCGGGGCTTACACCCCGCCTTGTGGGACATAAAACGCCCCGCCCCGCGCCTTCGTCTTTTAAAACATTGGTTGGGTATGGAGAGGATTGGACAAGGTGAAGAGAAAGTTAAGTTCGGGATATGTTAATAACAGATGACAATTTACTCAATCAGGTACATATTCTATTCATAGTGGCTATGAGTGGTTGAGACGACAATTTGATGCATTTATCTTTGCAAAATTGGTTTGGAACAGGTATAACTTGCCTAGGCATTCTTTCAATTTTTGGTTAATCAGGCATCAACATTTGTTGACTAAAGATAGACTAAGTAAATTCATGTTGGGACTTGACTGTACATGTGTGTTATGTGAACATGGGGCAGAAAATATTGAACATTTGTTTTTTGAGTGTGACTGGGCACAACAGTTGGTAAGCAAGACTATGCAGTGGCTCTGAATACAACATTACCTTACTCGTTTCAGTAGATGGGTTAGATGGTTGCGATTTGCTTTCAGAAACTGGAAGTATGGACAGGGCACGGTGCAGTGGTTGCTAGTTTTCTTTATCGAATCTGGGAAGAAAGAAATAAAAGGACTTTTATGCAACTTAAAAGGAATATAGATGTAGAGTTCCTGCAGTTAAAGAAGGAAATGTAAAATATATAAATATGAAATATTTTAAGTCTGGCTGATACAGCCCATGACGTAGGCCCATGGTATTTTCTCAAAACCCCTATTATTCAATTAATTAGTCAGAAAAATGCAAACTCTTACCAAAAAAATAAAAAAAATTTAGGCCCTCATTGCACTGAGAATCCACCAACTTTGAGCACAACATGTGGATCAGGAGCAGTAGAAGAAATTGGAGGGCTTAAAACATATGTAACTGGAAATCAACATTCTAAGCTTGCTATACTTTTGATTGCTGATGCCTTTGGTAAATCAATATTTTCATTAAAATCTATAAGATTTTTCATATTTGTAGTTCAATGTTGATTTTCTTGGTGGTATTTTAAGTTGAGTATTTTATATATTTTGTATTAAAGATTATTTTTTTGCAGGGTCTGAATTTCAAAACTTGAGGTATGTTTTATAACTTTTCTTGAATATTGAGTAAATTTTGATTTAGATTTAAAATATTTTAGATTATTACTTCTTTGTTTGGATTTGTCTTTCATTTGGGCTTAGAATGTAAGTGAATATTTATAATTTAATTAAGGTTAAAATGTAGGAAGGGTTAACTAACAAAGTTGACCGTTAAACAACTCCTTTTCACTCTTTTCTCTCGTCGTACATTAGCTAGCTAACGTGCACTATGGTCATGGCCAAGAAGAAGAAGAGAGGTCAGATTCAGCCGGCGAGGGATTTATTGGTGACTCCACCGCCGATAACTCCTAGGGCAAGAGGTGGGGAGGTGAACCTAGTACAGATGGAGGCTTCGGCGACACAGGAGGCTAGGCCACAGAGTGAGGTTGCGCGCATAATAGCACACGCCCAGGATATGCTCAATAACAATCAGTCGGAGGCACAAATTGTGCGTATACTGCAACAAAGTGTGCAGCGAGTTCGGGAAACCCCTTAAGTGCAGGAATTAGGGCAAAAGGAGCCTGCGCCAGCTAAAGCAGGCATGGTGTGGGATGATTTTGATATCTCAAAATTGAGGAATGCGGGTTGTAAGCTGGAATTCAAAGAACCCCAAACGGTGAATAGCCAATTGATTGGGCTAATTGAGAAAGAAGATGTAATGCCGAAAATTGAATACTGGAGCACTGCTATGGGGTGTTACGTGCTTGGTACAACCCTCCATTCCAGGTAATGAATGGGTATTTGAGGCGTATTTAGGGAAAGATGAACATAGAGAAAGTTCTGCAAATGGTGAATAGCTTTTACTTGGTGAAATTTCATAACATTGAAGATAGGGATGCTGCTTTAGAATTGGGGGTATTTCATTTTGATAGAAAACCCTTAATAGTCAGTCCATGGAATGAGAGCATTGATTATAGTAAAAAGTGTGTAGAGAGTGTTCAAGTATGGGTTAAACTTGAAGGCCTTTGATCTAAAGTATTGGAGTAGTAATGCTTTAAGCAAAATAGTCAGTCTTATTAGTACACCTATAATGGCTGATAAGATGACTATGGGGAAAGAAAGAATACATTATGCTCGGGTACTGGTGGATGTGGAGTTGAATAACATGCCAGATACAGTGTCTTTTCAGAATGAAAAAAAGAGAGTGATAGATCAGAAGGTGACTTATGAGTGGAAGCCTGTGCAGTGTACACATTGTAAGGGATATGGTCATAGGGAACTGGATTGCAGGAAGAAGAAGAGTACTCTAGTTTGGAGGCCAAAAGTGGTGACTATGGAGAAGGATCAACAGGGCAAGGAAGGAGCCCATAAGGAACAAAACTTAGATAACTGCATACAAGCTAGAAAGAGGCCAGAGGTTATCCCTGAAAAAATATGGCAAGTGGTAAATAGGGGAATGAGAGTAATGCAGGGTGAGGATAGACCATCCACCTCAAGAGGACTGATGCAGGATAAGGGGAGAGCTGTAGGAGCAGGGGTAAATTCACACAAAATTCTTGATGATGATCAATCTAGCTTGTTGGAGTGTGAGAGGCCTGAACCATGTCAATAGACAGAGAGAGGTAAAGACTTTCTGTACTAAGTATAATGTTGGTATTATGGGTATCTTGGAACATAAAATAAAGGAGAATAAGATAGATAGAGTTTGTTATAATATGTGTCAGGGATGGGGTGTAAGTACTAATATTGATGAGAACCCTAAGGGAAGGATTTAGGTAATGCGGAAAAAAGAAAATTATGAGGTACAGGTAGAATATAGTACAGCACAGATGATCCATATAAAGGTGACACAGAAGAATACAGATACACAATTTCACTGTGCTTTTGTATATGCTTTGAATGCAGCAGCTGACAGAGAAGGTTTATGGGAAGATATGAGAAGGATAAAGGACCATATATAAGGTCCTTGGGTGGTTCAGGGAGATTTTAATTGTGTATTAGAAGAGAAGGATAGAATTGGTGGAAATCCAGTAATTGTGCATGAAATTGTGGATTTTAAGGAGTGTGTGGAGCAGTGTGACTCGGAGGAAATGAGATGGAAATGGTGCTATTATACATGGAATAACAACCATGTATTCTCAAGAATAGATAGAGCATTTGTAAATGATGAATGGTGTGTTAGATATCCTGATGCTGAAGTTGATTTCCTACCCGAGGGATTATTTGATCATAGCCCAGTTGTGATTAGGTTGATCTCTCAGATAGGAAACAGAGCCAAACCTTTTAAGACATGTGGAGTGCTGATGAAGGATTTCTGAAGATAGTGGAGAAAGCTTGGGCTGAACAAGTGGAAGGGAATACAATGTACAGACTTGTCAGGAAGTTAAAAGGTTTAAAAATGGATTTGAAGAAACTGAATAGAGAGGGGTTTTCAGATATTGAAAAGCAAGCTGAATGTGCATATGTGTAATTACTTGAGCTGCAACAGAGGCTGAATGAGGCACCTGGAAATGTACAAATACAAATGGCAATGAAAGAAAAACAGAAGGAGTGTAGAAGTAAGAATATGGCCAGAGAACAATACTTACAACAGAAGTAAAAAATAACTTGGTTGAAGATAGGGGATATGAATACTAAATATTTTCACTAGGTGATTAGGAAGCAACAATACAAAATGCGAGTTACTAGAATTCAGGAAGCGGAGCGATGGATTACTGAGTATGAGGAAGTGGCTGCACACTTTGTCAAGTACTATACAAACTTGCTTGGTACACATCAGACAACACAAAAAGCTGAAGAGGATGTTTTTGTACAGGGGAATACTTTGACACTGGAGCAAAAAATGGGGTTGTTAAAACCCCCTTGATAAAAAGAAATACAAGAGGCTATGTTCAGTATATGTGTTAACAAAAGTCCAGGGCTAGATGGCTATGATAGTGGGTTCTTTAGAAGTGCTTGGAGTATAGTAGGGGATGAGGTCACTGAGGCTATTCTTAAGTTTTTTCAGACTGGTAGACTGCTGAAACAGTTAAATGCAACATTACTGTGTTTAATTCCAAAAGTTGAGAATCCAGCTAATGCAAAGGAGTTTAGACCTATAGCATGTTGTAATACTATTTACAAATGCATAACTAAACTAATCAGAAAGAGATTGAATGGTGTGCTACCTTTTTTAGTGAATGAAGACCAAGGAGCTTTCACAAAAGGAAGGACTGTAGTGGACAACATAATGATAAGTCAAGACTTGATTAGGTGCTATAATAGGAAAAACATATCCCCTAGATGTTTGATGAAAATAGATTTGCAAAAAGCATATGACTTAGTAGAGTGGGGCTTTCTAAAGGAGGTACTGGAGGGGCTGAAATTTCCTCAAAGATTTTGTGATTGGATCATGGAATGTGACATCAACAACATATTCAGTGGTTCTAAATGGAGAGGTGTTTGGATTTTTCCAAGGTCAGAAAGGACTTAGACAAGGAGACCCTATGTCTCCCCTTTTGTTTGCACTCATCATGGAGTATCTCATAAGGAGGTTCAAAAAAGCAGCTTTGTCTAGCCAGTTTAGATATCATCCTGGATGTAAACAGTTGCAGCTTACCAACATATGCTTTGCAGATGATTTAATGCTATTCTGCAAAGCAAATGTTAGTTCTATCTTTGTTCTTTGGGAAGCTTTTCAGGACTTCTCAAAACAATCTGGATTGTGGGCCAATCAGGGAAAACCAAGCATGTTCATAAGAGGAGTGGATCAAGAGACCAAGCAGCAGCTGATGAATATCACAGGATTTACAGAAGGGCAATTCCCAATGAGGTATCTGGGTATACCTCTCTCACCCACTAAGTGGAGCAAATTGGATTGCTATGTGCTAGTTGAAAGGATCACAAAGAAATTAACTTGCTGGGCTTCAAAACATCTATCTTATGCAGGGAGGGTAACTCTGATAAACTCTGTGTTGATGGCATTACACAGCTACTGGGCTAATGTGTTCATTATTCCACAAGCTATCATCAAACAAATAGAGCAGAAATGCAGGAACTTCTTGTGGGGGCAAACTGAACAGAGAAGAAGGCTGATTCCTATAAGTTGGGAGCATGTATGTGTGAAGAAAAAATTTGGTGGGCTCAATATACAATGTTGGAAAACATGGAATATAGCAGCCATTGGGAAACAGGTTTAGGCTCTTGCAAAAAAGAAGGATTCCTTGTGGGTAAAGTGGGTCAACAATGTTTATCTAAAGAATAAAAATGTTTGGGAGTATAATCCACCTCCTGATTGTTCTTGGGCTTGGAAAAAGATACACTCAGTTAAGGAAAAATTGAAGTAGGGGTTTGAAGGTGAGAAGTGGCTGCATTCTCCAACAGGTAAGTACTCTATTCAGAGTGGTTATATATGGCTTAAGGGTGAGATAAGGATATTCAGAATTGCTGGTGTGGTGTGGAATAAGTTTAATATACCTAAACATTCGGTTACTACTTGGATGGTGATGAATGGTAGGCTCATGACTAAAGAGAGGCTTAGCATGTTTGTGGTTGGTATTGATCAAATGTGTCCATTGTGTGGTCAGGAGATTGAGAATCTGAAGCTCCTATTTTTTGATTGTGGTAGGAGTAGGAATCTGCTAGGGAGGGTCATGCAATGGCTACAGGTAGTTAGATGGCCAACTCAATTGGGGAGATGGAAAAATTGGATTATGTTTGCCTTCAAAAGCTGGAAGATAAGAAGGAACATAATAAATGTTGGTATAGTGGGAGCTATTAACATAATCTGGAGTGAAAGGAACTTGAGGATCTTTGAAGACTCTACTAACACATATGAACAAGTGTTTAAACATTTACAGCAGGAATTGAAATGGAAGTTACAAGGAATGAATCAGAGTAGATGGAGAGATAAGGATAAGATATATATAGATAGAATTTTTGAGTAAATAGGTTTTGGTATATGTTTTGAGCCACACCAAGACATGAAATATCTCCCTTGTGTGTAGTTGTATGAAGCGAATTGTGTTTGTGGGTTTTTTTAATGAAATTACAGTTTACCCAAAAAAAATGTAGGAAGGTTGCAGAGAAAATTGGAGGTTCGGGGTTCTTCGTAGTGGTTCCTGATTTCTACCATGGTGATTGAATCAATACACCACTGAAAAGTTTGGAGAAATTTGGGTCAAAGCTCATAGCCTGGTTTGTTTCTTTTCCTTTATTTTTAGGCTTCATTATTGTTATTGCAATATTGTCAAAATTCGATAAGTGGTACTTGGTAATCAATTATGTTGTGGATATGGACTGTTGATCTCTATCAAATTAGATACCATGATTAATACAAAAAGGGACAAAATGGAGATTGAATTAGGGGTGTATTCTGAGTCGAGGGCTCGGTTTTAAGCAAGTGAAATCCGAGTATCATTTTAGTTGTCGAAGGCTCATAAGCCCTATTAAGGTTGGTTTGAGTTCAAGTCGAGTTGTTTTGTCCCTCCTATGAACTCAAGGTTGAGCCCGAAAACGTCAGCGAGCTCGGCTTGTGTATACACCCCTACATTCAACGAAATATTTGGATTGGGCCATAACTACTGTCTGGGACGGATCCAAAAGGGGTTAGTGGTGGCACTCGCCTCTCATCCTTCAACTTTTAGAAAATTAATTTTATTCACCCTACATTTATATATTGAAAATTTCACCCTTCAAAGTCTACAAATACAATTTTTGTCCTCCCCCGGTCCCAATTTTTTTTCCTAGCTCCGTTCCTGAGTATTGCCCATGGGCTGAGCCCTTCACCTCAACCTTAATAAAGTGCACAATATTTTGAATTTATTCACCACTATATTAATCAGATCTACTACCATACATAATTTCACAGTTATGGACATTTAAACAGCCCCTGACTATGAATAGATAGAATATTAAGGCCTTGTTTGTTTATGTTTTTAAATTCCATTTTCTATATCATAAATCACAAAATCCTAAAAAACCAAACTACAAACTATTTTAATCTAAATTCACCTTTTCTCAACTTCACTTTCTCTTTTTCCTATATAACTACCTATCAATCACTACATCAATTATTTTACATCATCATCAATCAATAATCAATTACTCTAACTAATATTTTTCTCTTTCTCTTTCGTACTTTACAATTTTTTATTTATATTTAACCTACCATACATCATCTATTCATTTTTTATTTGACACATTTTACGAATCCTAAACATTTTCAGAAACATAAATAATCATAGCACACATCACATTTTTTCCGAGAAATATTTAGAATTCTAACTCAGACTTTCGAATGAGGTACCACCACACATTGGTATCTTCTACAATTTTTAATTCCCTCCTATTTCAAGGTGATGTATGAAGTGACATATGCTCTCACTGTATTTTTCCCCACGATCATGGAATATACTTAACTTAAACCCTACAAAATTTCATCTAAAACAGTACAAAATAAAAACAGTTTCTTATCAAAAAAAAATTTTTCAAAAAAAAGAACAAAGATGTTAGGCGCTCAGTGCACTGAGAACCCACCAACTCTGAGCTCAACATGTGGATCAGGAAGTGTAGAAGAAATTAGAGGGCTTAAAACATGTGCAACTGGAAATCAACATTCTAAGCTTGCTATACTTATGATTGCTGATGCCTTTGGTAAATCAGAATTTTCATTAATCTATTAAATATTTCATGTTTGTAATTCAATATTGCTTTTATTGATCATATTATATCTGGAACTTTTCATATGGTGAGATTGAGTAACTTATTTTAAAGTTGTGTTTGTGATTTCATTTTTGCAGGGTATGAAGCTCCAAAATTGAGGTACATTTGACTTTTCCTCTATTGAGTAAAGCTTTATTATAGATTTTAAAATTTGGTCCATATCTATTCCAATCTATATCTATACTTACAATCAATTTTATCTATTAGAAAAATACAAATTACCTAAAAAGGTTTAGTTTTTTGTGATATTTGTTTCGAATGTATTGAATATTTGATGAATAGTTCGAAAATGAGGGCATAATTGAGTTTTGGTGTATTTAGGTGGTTTAGTTTGAATGCAACACCCAACTTTCTTTTTGATATCAAACTCTTTTATGAAAAGCTGACTGTTTAATAATCTTGTAAAGTAGATTTTATTGTAATTATTTGTGATATTTATATTAATCTTAGCATGGAAATATTTTCTTTTAAAAATTTAAAATAGAAAAAGTCTCCCGCATGCACCTTACTAATTTTATAAATATTTATTGGAAATTTTTTAAAATAAAATAATCAATTTTAATATGAATTAGACTCTGATGCACAAGTACTATAAGTTTTGTTCTATAATGTAGGAAGCTGGCAGACAAAATTGCAGCTTCAGGGTTCCTAGTTGTGGTTCCTGATTTCTACTATGGTGATCCATACACCCCTGAACAATATGAAGTAGGATCATGGATCAAAGCACATAGCCCGGTTCGTTTCTTTTTTTCTTTTTGCTTTTTTTTTTCTTGCTTCGATATTGTTATTGCAATATATTTCAAGATTCAAATCGAAGTATACTACAAAAGAACAAGGCATCAGCTACAGAGATTTACGTAATTGATGCCAATAAATCTATTGCTATGCCAACGCAACAGCAGCAGCCCCTTTTCGAAGCTGATAAGGGCGTAGCAAAATGTGGCTATGGATTAGAAAAACATTTGTGGCTAGCACATGGCTACTGAAGTAATTATATTTTAGTAATTACCAAAAAAAGTAATTATATTTTTGAGCGCCATTTCTCAAGATTTGGTGCTGTCACAATTTTGGTGATTTTACCGTTACAAACTTGCATAAATTGAGTGTAAAGTGGACAAAACACAATTTCGTTCACAAATTACTTATCAATGAAATTACATTGTATTTGTTGAAGTTTTGTTAGATTAATTGTTGTGTTATTATGCTATAGGACAAAGGGTGTGAGGATGCTAAGACTGTAGTTGCTGCCTTGAAAGCTAAAGGAGTGTCCAAAGTAGGAGTTGCAGGTTTTTGTTGGGGAGGTACATCCATTTTATTGTATTTCTTTTTTCAATTAATGCACTATTAGTCCCATGGGATAGAGTTGGTTGCAATTTTAGTCTATTATCAAACTTGTAAAAATAGTTCCGTATAATACATTTTATTGTAATTTTGGTCTCACTTGTTAAAAATTGGACGGAATTTCATGTGTGCAATGCACGCACTGTTAATTTTATTATTGATCACGTGTAAGACATGTGACCAAACTGATGGTTTCTGTTCGTGTGTTAACAGTTGGGATTAACAATGCAAAAATATGCATCCTATGAGACTAATTTTGCAAATATATAAATAATGGAAGTAAAAATTGGACCGTCCATATCCTATGTGACTAATATTGCAATTATTCCGGAAAAAAATTAAGACATTTCATATTTTGTTTATTGTACCATAAAAGAAGCGTGTGCAATTATTTACCATTTGAATTTTTTTTTCATTTTAATGTAGGGATGGTGGGGGTGAGACTAGCAAAATTTGATTGCATAGATGCTGCAATTTTGCTGCATCCAGGTCCAATTACAGTAGAAGAAATAAATGGTAAAAATTCTTAATACTCAGATTTAAATAAACAAAAAATAGATTTAATAGTTCAGATAATTTTAATCCTTTGATTTATGATTGATAATATGGGATTTTAGAGGTGAAGACTCCAATTGCAATACTTGGAGCACAAATTGATAATCATGCACCTCCAGAGCTATTGAAGCAATTGGGAGATGTTTTATCAGCAAAAGCTGAGGTAATAAACTTCACTTATGTTGTTTACTTTTTTCCATTCTTGTTTCATATGGGATGTAACATACATAGATTAATGACTAATTATTCAATATTCAAATACAAATGGGTACTATACTTTGCAGGTTGATAGCTTTGTGAAAATATTTCCTGGCGTTGGTCATGGATGGACAACGCGATATAACGACAATGACGAATCTGCGGTTAAGAGTGCTGAAGAGTCTCACTTGGATATGCTCAATTGGTTTAACAAATACATCAAGTAATGAGTGACAGAGTCGTGGAGTCTGATAAAATCGAAGTACCTTGTGCTAATAGTCGTAGTAGCTCTAAACTCCAACTTTAAATAAGTATTCGATTGTACTTTATAAGACATCTTACTGAAACTCAAGCAAGATACTTTGAGATGCTCAAAATTTGGTTCGTAACCACTGTTGCAAAATCTCGTACTTTGCTTATATATATTTTTACTTAAATTGATGAGTTTGACTGAGATATTTTGTGAAAAATGATAATGTATAGAACTTTTGATAAAACAACTCATTCAAAACTTGTATATGTCAATAAAAAAAGACAAAGAATCTCTATTTCTAATAAAGAATATTAGAGGAGATAGAAAATTGATTACTAAGTTGTTTATAAAATATTTACAAGATTTTTATCTAAGAGAAGTAATTTGTTGTGTTATGTCCTATTATTTTGTTCCCCTATGCTCTTTAATGGGAGAAAAAAAATTCAAAATATAGCTTACTTTTCAAACATCTCAACAACATTTGTGATAGGACTCACTATTGGAAGGCACGTGTATAATATTATATATGATAGTGTATATCTTGTAATTACAGTATGTTGTGTAAATATGGTAGGAGAATATCTTTAGGATTATTTTTTGTTATTAGGCATGATCTGGGCGATTTCTTTGCCTTAGCTTTGCTGCCAATTATTGTATAAAAGGTTTCTCGGTTGAATGGAATAAACAAGAAAAGGTATCTCCAAAACTTTTCACACATCATTACAATTTAATATTCAAGTTAGAGAAAATTACTAATTAATCTTTTGGATATTTTTTAAGATTAAGTTAAGTTTCAAGTAATATAGAAAACTCAGACAGTTTTTGTTTAACTAGTAAACAACACGTGCGTTGCACATGAATTATGTGATTTTGTTAAAGCGATTTATGTATATAGATATTGTTCAATTTAAAACTTTTATATTCAAAAATTAAATAATATTTGAACTAATTGAACCATTATTCAATAAATTAAGATAATTTGATAAGGTAAAAATTGATTGACACGAAATACTAAATTAACACGTAAAAAAATTGAGTTAATTGAAATCGAAACCTAGATAATAATGTAAATAATTAAATTCTTATTCAAATTCATACTTCATTTATTCCTTCTCTTTTTATTTTTTATGAATCATATGCTCCCCTCTTGTTTTCTTTCTTTGATTTCTTTGTCTCCTTGCAATTGTATCTTTATTTTGGTTCACAAATTTGATAGATATGTGTTTTCCTTTTTCTTTTTTCTTTTCCTTTTCTATTCTCTAAAGCAACCACAACATATTTCTTCTCAAGATCATCGGTGTGTCTCCATTTTGAACCCCAATTAAATTGTTTGTTGAATCAAAGAAGGTTGGCACTTGGCTTTAGATATTACTTTCCTTTTTGTTTATTTAATACCGTGAAATGTACGTGTTTCATTTGTAAAATTAAATTTCATATATATAAATGTAGTGGAACTAAAAGATATGTATATTGCATGTAAAAGCCAACACAAGTTGGCTCAATTGGTATGGACGGGTCACCTCCCCTCGGAAGGTTGTGTATTCGATTCCCTCTGCCGACGTGAAGGCTATGTTGGTGGGCAATCTGTAAATACATATGTAATCGACCCATAGTCCCGGAGGTATGCCCTGACCCTGGTTGGTAACCGGAGCCAACCCTACCTAAACTTTTATTTACAAAGAAAAAAATTGCACGTAAAAAGCTAATGCGCAATAGAGAAAAATAATAAAAACATAATGTAGAATATTTTTCGTTTATTGACGTGATTTTTCTTATCATCATATATTGGATTCCATTCATAGTATTTTTTTTTCGTAAAGAAAGCGCTAGTCATATTTCAAATAAATAGTCTTTTGTGCTACCACTAATGATTTAGTTTCATAAATATATTTAGTATAATATATAAGCTTTATGAAATCATTCAAAACTATAACCGATTAAGTGAACATTTAAAATATTTGAAGGCAATAAAATGAGAAAATATCGACCAATATACATTTTTGAGTAAAGTATTTAAAGATTATAAGCTATTGCACATTCAGAAAACCTAAATTACAATTCAACTACGTGAATTCTTACTAAATAAACTATAATTATTTTAAATTTTATATAAATTCTCTTGGTTTATCTTGATGACTCGTGATGTTGCTTTTTAACTTTGTTTAATAATGTTTTTTTCGATTTATCTTCATGAATATTTAGTTATCTATTCCCCTCATTTAATACATGATTGTTGGTGTTGTTTTCTTCTTTTATTAAATTGTTAAACTGTTGAAATGAAATGAAATTGTAAGGAAAAGAATACCAATATTTTCTAAAATTATTTTATCTAATATTTAGATTTCATGTCATCTTCTGAAGTTATGTATCATTTTCAATGTTGAGGATTTATGAAATTAAATGTTGAAGTAGCAAATTAAGAAACTTATTTTCTCAACGAACTTAATATATAAATATCTTGGACAACTATGAGCCGCTGAATTGTTTATGAAACTTTTTTAGTTTGTTTACTTTTCACAGCCAAAAGATATTAATATGTATTCCTAATTTTGGGATGTAATATTTTGTATGGATGTGAAATTTGTCAAATTAATATGATTAAGTTATATGCTCAATAGATTTAAAATTTACAATTTACGGAAAAAATATCATAGAAAATTATTCTTTCTTAATTAAATAAGCAAGTTCTAATTTTACCTTTGTTAATGTGTATAAGATGTTTTGTCCTAGTTTTCTAATAATAAGTATCAATTTTAATATCTTCATATTTAAATGGAGTCATGATTGGTTTAAAATCATTTTATTTGAAAAGATTAGTTTAAACAAACTCATAAAGCATCAATTAGATTAATCAATATTTTTTTCCGAATGATTTTATATGATACATGTCATGAATATCAAATTGGGATAAATTACAACCAACTAATAATTATTACAATCATCTAACAACTACTATAAAATTAGAGAAAAGCCCATACACTTTGGTTGGGAGTCGAACCCAAAACCTTTAATATTTTGGGGGCTCAGCTTTGTCAATATAGCTAGACTTCATAGACAAATTAACCAATATCTACGAATCTATACTTGATTATCAAATGAAAACCTCATTTTTTATGTAAATCTAATTGAAATGTAAAAAAAGATATAATTCAATTTAAAAACTCTTTTTTTTTTTTTGCAATTGTGATTACTGAAATTCAAAATTTTATTTTCTATATATGTAATATATAAATTTTTAAATAGTATCCTGACCTAAAAAATGTGCATTTTACCCGTTGATCGTGCACTTCATCATTAATAGGTTTCTTAATATATCAAAATGTTTTATTAAAACTTTGAGAGTTAAGTAAAATGTTTTATCAAAATTTTGATATGTGATATCCATTTCTTAATATATATGGATCAATCAGTTTGAATAATTTATAATTATAAACTACTATGGTTATTCTAGGTTTATGTATGTTTGAAAAAATAACTATAAATATATTCTTGTATTATAAGATAACTTGAAATGATTGAAATGTCAATATATAATGCAAGTTCGATTATTATGTCAATATATAGTGCAAGAAATTGGTAAAGGATAATATTTCAGTGAAATATTTCACTTGATTCAACCAATATAAGGATTAAATGATTAAAGTGCACATTTGTTAAGGTTAGGGAGCAAACCTCTCAAAATATATAAGAATCTCTGCAAAAATATTCCACCAAAAACAAACTTAGGGGGCACATTCTGCATGAATATTCAAAAGCTAGGATGTTGAGTTTGTTTTTTTTTTTTAAATAAGGGGGAAGAACGAAACCCCTAATAGATTGAGAGTGAATATGCATTTTACCCTATTTAAAAATTTCTTATAACGATATTATGCCTAATGTATAATTTATGAAATCACATCGTAATTATAACTTTCTTATATATGAATGTCCTAAATCCCAACATTATTATGCTTTTCCTATATATTATACGAATTTTTTGATTAATTTTCTTATAAATGTCCCGTCAAATAGTAACTATTAGTGAGCAATGTTTTTACCACTAAGCTCTCGATGATTGCCATCACTTAAGTGCTTGTATAAGTCGAATAAATATATTTGGATATTTTGCAAATTAATATTTTTTTTGAAGAAATATTAGTTTGTAAAAAATAAAATTTATTTGTATTCAAGAAAAGCTTATCTGCAATAGTACTCCTCCATCTTAGAAAGGTTACCCCTTTGACATTTCATAGGAAAGAAGAAAAGTTAAATTCAAACCATCTATTCGTAGATATTCCTTCACACGAATAAAAAATTGATATCTATTCATTTAAATAAAATCACATTTTTTAACTAACAAAATATATATTTGAGAAAATATAAAATTAATTCCATGTTTCCACACATATGTACTTTCTTAGAAAAGTGGATTTTGAGTGTATATATATATAATATATTAAAAAAGTCTTGACACATTATGGCCTAAGAGAATAAAAACTTTATTTTTAATATGATAAATCAAATTGAAAAAAAATAAACTTGAATCCCTATGTTAGACACGTGTATATATACACACATATATAGGTTTTTTTATTTATCTTCTCTTTTTAGTAAATAAATAAAGAGATGCTTAAACAATAAAAACTTTATTTAATATGATAAATCAAATTAAAAAAAAAACTTGAATCCCTATGTTGAACATGTGTATATATACACATATATAGAGCTTTTTTTATTTATCTTCCCTTTTTAGTAAATAAATAAGTAGGAGTAACTTATGTACCTCTACATATTATTATTTTTATGTAACTTTATTATAGTCCTAATGTAATTAGACATCTTAGATGCTTCAAATTTATTTTTATTAGCTATTATTTGACTCTTTTGCCATTAAAAAAGTGAACTATATAGGGATATATTAGGTACATCAAAAGTTTCAAGAAACCATCCATACTTTTATAATAGTAGAGGTAGAGATTAGTACTCTAAATTATTATTCTTACTAATACGGACAAGGGCATATATTTCCTTTTTCATATGAGTAATTTGAGTACAATTATTAAATTACTAAAATATCCTTGCACGATATCAAAAATCACCAGACAATGTGTAGAATCAACCTGTAAAATCATCTACTATGATCTATATTTAGTATAGTTTATAGACTACGCAGTGATTATGGATGGAACCAGGACTGTTTGGGGGGGGGGGGGGGGGGCGTTGACCCAACTAATTCAATTCCAAATCACTTTTCAATTTTCATAATAGAGTAAATAAATTTTGTAGGATATACACAATTACAACTTACACATTATGCTAAAGATAGTGTTGTACATATAAAGGGAGAGATAAAAGGCAAGAAAGACATCAAAAAATCTCATGCCTTGTGTGTTTATTTTTTTAATTCCATTTTTTATATCCTGAATCACAAAATTCTAAAAAATACCCTACAAACTATTTTCATCCAATTTTATATTTTCTCAATTTCACATTTTCTTTTCGTTATATTACCTATCAATCATTATCAATAATCTTTATTCTAACTAATATTTTTCTCTTTCATGCTTTATAAATTTT
Source organism: Buddleja alternifolia (assembly GCA_019426215.1). Classification (NCBI taxonomy): domain Eukaryota; kingdom Viridiplantae; phylum Streptophyta; class Magnoliopsida; order Lamiales; family Scrophulariaceae; genus Buddleja; species Buddleja alternifolia. The sequence continues at coordinate 31,436,664 of CM033403.1, forward strand.
TAATTTATATTTAATCTATCATTATTCAACTAATGATTTTTTATTTAATACATTTTACAAATTTTAATCCTTTATAAAAATATAAACAAACAGTACACACATAACATTATTTTTACACAAATTTTCGTAATAATCATTTTCCCAAAGGCCTCTCCCATATTAATTATGTGGGCCATCATATTAGCCTTTCTTGCGGCCATTATTAGGCATGAAGCTTGCCAACATAAATAATCTATTTGGGTTCCAGACACTTCCGACCATTGATTATAATTCTAACTTCTTTCATCCACAATTTAATTTTACTTTAGTATAAAACCACACACACAAACACACACTAATACACACACATATAAATATATATATATATATATATATCTCTACAATTCCTAGAATTCAGAAAGAAGAAGAAATGTCTGGAAATCAGTGCTGTGAGAACCCACCAACTCTAAGCTCAAGCAGCGGCGCTGGCCAAGTGCAACAACTTGGAGGCCTCAATTGCTATGTTTCTGGCCCTGCTGATTCGAAATTTGCTGTCGTTTTAATCTCAGATGTTTTTGGTACGCTCTAATTATGTTTCTTCAAATTTGCAATTTTTGATTTGAAAAGTTTCAATCTTTTTGTTTGGATTTTGTGGGTTTCGATTTTGGTGCTTGTTTGATGGGACATGGGAGTGCGTGCGCATTTTTTGTTTTATATATGTGGGATGCTGTTTTCCTATTTGCGTTTTTTCTTTCATAATAGTTATTATAATCTTTTTAATACTTTTTGTTGCACTTAATAAGTTGCTTTTTAATCTTTGCTATAGTTCCGATTCTCCTGAATATTTGGATGAATTTGCATTTCATTTTCAATCGTCAATTTCTAAATCGTATGAAAAAGTGAGTTTTTTTTCTTTTTTCTTTTTATGTGAAAATATTTGGCATGTTTAGTTGTGTTTTTGAAAATAATTGAATTTGATGATGTCTGATCTGATTGAGTTAGTTAAAAATAATGATCATGTGAATATTATCAGCATGGACTGTTGATTGGTTCAAGGTTCAAATTATTAAGGCACATCATGAGTGCTTTAGTGATGATGTTTTGGCGTGGACTAGCTTGGGGTCAAATTTAGTTTTGGATTGAGTTGACTAATGATTTTTATGGAGTTATGCAGTATGATCTGGGGTATAAGTGAATTGAGTGAGCTAATAAGTTATTGTTCGAATTTGTTTGGATTTTCATCGAGCATAAGAATTGTGTTTGAGCTTGGTTTAATTGCTATTGAAATCGAGCTGAAAACGAGTTTTAATTGAGTCGAGCTCGAATATTGATATCTATAGACATATTTTATCTTCCTTTAACTAATTTAGTCGAGTTCGAGCCCAGTTTCAACCCTTATCGGTCGGTTAAGTGTATTCTAAGTTTGTTTGTTATGCTAAATGAACAGAGCTCAAATGATAACGATTGATCTTAGGTTGAGTAGATGTTTCTTCCTGCATAAAACGCGTGTTACCTTCTGGTATCTTGTTCTGTGGGGTTTGGGTAGTGGGATCCACCCTTCCTGGTTGTCTTCCTCTAGCCATTCAGCACGCCGCATTTGGGGTCCTTCTGGAGCAGGATATTTCCTGCGAGGCTCTCCCCTTCTTCTCTTTCGGGCTGAGTTATGAACTCAACACTTCCAACTCTGTTACCATAGACCATCTCTGGGTGACTTCAAAATCATCTACACCACCATCCCTTACTACCGCAGGAATTTTTTCAGGTACCTGCGACATTAGATTTTTTCCATACCTTCGGAATCCTTGCGGATCTGAATCTTTCATGGCCTTTTCAATTGCTGCATCCACAATTGCTTACAACTGGTCAGCCGTTAAGTGATAAGAGGGGTTCGACGGTGGCGGGACATCTCTCTGGCCAGCCTGCTTTGCAGGCTGCTGAAGGGTCTCTTCCTCCCTTGCTGGGTCTCCAGCCACCTGATTCGGCGGTAATTCTTGCATTTCATCAATCAATCGCCTAGCCATGATAACCGGCGTCTCAGGTGCATGATTGTCTTTGTCTGAATAAAGTAACATCTTTTTCTTTTCTTCGCTTCTCATGGCCTCTTGCATTTCTGTCATATGTCATATCTCTCCCTGCCATCAAGATTTGATGATAAACACTTACAGAAAATAAATAATCTTACCTCACATCGTGATACTCAATTTTCCTACAGACGGAGCCAATTGCTACTTGTCCGATTCACACCAATATTATTTAAATTATAGGATATAGGATAATTGAGACTAATACATAAGATAATAGATATTTTGACAGAATAACAATACTAAAGCATAAAAGTCTCGTTTTATACAAATCTTGATGATATAGGCTAGCTATGGTAGCTGGAGCGAAGCTTGCTGCCTTCCTTATCTAAATATGGCAGGTAGCTGATCTAAGTAGCTATAAATCAGGAGCCTCGGTCTGCACCAGATCCAACAAGGATTAAGCCCAAATCCGCTTGATTGCCTCGACTTATTATGATAAGGACTTGATTATTAGGCCATGTTTGCCTCTTAATTGATTCTTGATTCCCCCTATCTTGTGGTCAAAGACTTTCCATAAGTCCTCGAATCAATGGGTGGATCAGCTACCTGGGCCTGAGCCCATTGCTTTTAAAAAATGTCTTCCCCTATTAGTACTTGGGCTTTATCAGCTTGGCCCAATCCAAGTAAATTCCACTCACATCACAAGATATAAGCAACTTTCCAAACATCTCAACAACACTTGTAATATGATATTTATCATTACAAGTTAATATTCAAGTTAGAGAAAATTACAAATTAATCTTTTGGTTATTTTGTTTAAGATTAAGTTACAAGTAATTTAGAACACTCGGACTTTTTTTGTTTAATAATTAGTTCTCTAAATTTATTAAATACTATTAACGAACATTTAGTAATTATTATTCTTACCAATACTAACAAGGGCATATATTTCTTTTTTCATATGAGTAAATTGAGTACAATTATTTACTTACTAAATTATCCTTATGCGATATCAAAAATCACCAGACAATGTGTAGAATCAACCTGTTTTCTAGAGTCTGGTCGATCCCAACCAAGGACTTGACCTTACAATATTGAATCAAGACTTTAGATCATGTCCATAAGGCCTCATTATAATGAGCTATATTGCTACTCTACGAAGACCTCTATAAATATTAAATACTCATAGCTAGAGCCCAGATTATTTATGAGATTTACACATTTGACTCTTCAATTCTTTCGTTTAGCATGATATTCAATCCTAGTGCACTTCACTATTAGATACGTGATGATTTCTGATAAATTGAAGCTTGTCTAATATCATATACTATGATCTATATTCAGTATAGCTTATGTACGATGCAGTGATTGGGGATGGAGTCAGGATTCTGACTTGGGTGTGTGGGGAGGCGAGATTAAAATGCAAAAATATACATATGAAATATTTAGTTTTATATACATTTTTCCCGGTTGGATAAAGATCTTTTTCTCTTAAGATAATCAAATTTATGTACCTAATATTAACACAAACCATAGTAAGAAATATAAATATTATAACAAAAAGTTTTCTGTGAACAAAAAGGGGGAAGTAATTATATTTAAGATAATATAAAACTCAAAAATATGCAAATCACGGTTAAAGAAACATAGTGTTATCCTATTTATTAGATATAACTTTGAACAGTCTAAATGTGCTTGACATTTTTTCATTACATCGAACTTGCCAATGATTAAGTCAATATTAAAAGTTTGAGTATTTTCTTTTTCAATGTAAACTAGTAATTAACTAATCAAAAAATCATCTTCCACATCACTACGCAATCTCGTTTTGACAATTTTCAAGAATACGCACGCTCTGTTGTTGCAGTAGAAATCGAAAGAGTCAAACTAAGCCGAATCATTATGGTAGATTTATTGTCTTCCCCACCTTTGACAATATATGGCGAAATGCCACCAAAAAATGAAACAACTATATCCACTAATTAATTTTCTACTTACAAAAATAAATCTCCACTCTCCATTAAGGCAATACTCGCCACCCCCTTATACATATATAACTACACATATAAACACAATAAACACAACACACTATTTGATATCTTTCATTTTTTTTTTCCGGCTAAATATATCTATCTATCTTCAATTTCTCTGTTTTCAAAAAAAAAAAAATTAAATTGTTTTATATACACCCATCATGTAATAGTTGAAATCCTCAACCAAATTATTACTTTTTTTTACTAGAGCTTAGAGATGTAAAGTGAAGAAAATCAAATCTCAAAGATTTGTATTCAAATAATACAATACATTATTGAACTTTGAGATTAGAAAATTATAATACACTTTCACCACCCTAGACATACTAAAAATAAAGTTGTGAACGGACACTTTCAGCATTGGGGAAATAGATTAAAAAAATCAAGTATACTAAGAATATTTGAGTAATAGAGATGAAACTTTTGAGGGGGCAAAATTACATTTTCAAATTTTTTATGCCTGAAAGTAAAACAATTAAAAATTTGAAGACGGGGCACCCTCCAGCCCCCTCCCCGGCCCTACCCTGCTAGTGACTTAATTTTCAAGTTGGACAAAAATACAAGTAAAATCCCAGTCAATCAAGACACAAACGTATTTGGGGCTATAAACGAGTCAAATCGAATAAATCATAGTTCAGGTTTGTTTGAAATTATTAAATTTCAAAGTTTGTGTTTGAGTTTGATTTAATTTGACTTTTAATTGAATTGAGCTCGAGTCACTTGCTCTTTTTGTTCACATATATCATTTTTCACTAATTATAAGTCAAGTTCGAGTCGAGTTTTAAAATTAATGGACTCACAAAAAATTTTAAAAGCTTAGTTTGATATATTAACAAATTGAGCTTAAACAAATATTTAACGAACAACCTTGAGATGCGTATCAATGAACTTAATTTATCTTTTAGCCCTAATCGCGTGAGACCAGTAGCTTTTACGAAATGACCCTACTAATTCAATTCCAAATCACTTTTCAATTTTCATAATAGAATAAATAATTTTTGTAGGGTATTCATAATTACAACTTACACATCATGATTAAGATATTGTTGTTCATACAGAGAAAGAAACAAGGCGAGAAAGATAGCCAAAAACCTTATCCTAATTATGTGGGCCATCATATTAGCCTTTCTTGTGGCCATTTATATGCAAGAATCTTCTCTACGGCACTAATTTATTTGTGTTCCAGGCACTTCCGGACCATTGATTATAGACTCTAGGGTAAAATACACTTTGTATCCCTGATTTATTCACTTTATCTCATTTAGGTTCTTAAATTATTAAATACAATAAAATAATTCTTGAACTATTAAACGTAACAAAATAATCCCCCAACTTAAAGAATTGTTTGGCTAGTATTTTTAAATTGATAAATAGTATAATATAAATATTATTTTTGTATGGCAAGTACTTTAAATACTTTTATACAATTTATTAAGGGAAATTTTCTAAAATCTCCTTAAAATAAACTTTATAATCAAAAAAATCCTTTATAATATTTTTCAATCCCAAAAATCCATTTCACCAACTTTTCTTTTCAAGAAATTCAGTATTTAGTTTAATAAATTTGTGGAATTAATTGTCCCTTCTAGATCAATAAAGAATGAATTGTAGTTTTATCTAAAAATTTAGTTATGTATAATTTCATATCGATAATTGGTACTAATTATGATTTAAAATTTATTTTTTTAAAATTTTAATCATCTTAAAAAAATTTAAAAGTATATTTTAAATTAGCTTTTAACTCGTGCCAAGGTATGAATACATGAATAATAAAATAAAATAAACAATAATGAGTAATATATTGTACTCAATCCTCAACGGAAATAGACACCAAATACAAATTAAAAATAAATTAAATTATATAAAAATATATAAAGTGCTTAATGTAAAAAATAACATTTGTATTATACTATTTATCAATTTAAAAAATTAGCCAGACAATTCCTTAAGTTGAGGGATCAATTTGTTACGTTTGAAAACTTAAGGACCATTTTGTTACATTTAATAGTTCAGATATCTAAATGAGATAAAATGAATAGTTCAGGGTGCAAAATGTATTTTGCCCTAGATTCTAACCACAAATATTTTACTTTAGTATAAACCACAAAAACAAAAACACACACACACACACATATATATATTTATCTACAATTCCTAGAATTCAGAAAGAAGAAGAAATGTCGGGAAATCAGTGCTGTGAGAACCCACCAACTCTAAGCTCAAGCAGCGGCGCTGGCCAAGTGCAACAACTTGGAGGCCTCAATTGCTATGTTTCTGGCCTTGCTGATTCACAATTTGCTGTCCTTTTAATCTCAGATATTTTTGGTATGCGCTAATTATGTTTCTTCAAATTTGCAATTTTTGATTTGAAAAGTTTCAATCTTTTTGTTTGGATTTTGTCGGTATTGATTTTGGTGCTTTGTTTGATGGGACATGGGAGCGCGTGTGCATTTTATTTTCCTATTTGCATTTTTTCTTTCATAATAGTTATTATAATCTTTTTAATACTTTTTGATGCACGTAATAAGTTACTTTTTAGTTTTAACTATAGTTCCGATTCACTAAATATTTGGATGTATGTTCGTTTCATTTTCAATGGTCAATTTCTAAAACGTATGGAAAAATGAGTTTTTTTTTTTATGTGAAAATATTTGGCTTGTTTGGTTGTGTTTTTTAAAATGGTTGGATTTGATGATGTCTGATCTGATTGAGTTAGTTAAAAGTAATGATCATGTGAATATTATCAGTATTGACTGTTGATTGGTTCAAGGTTCAAATTATCAAGGCATATCATGATTGCTTTAGTGATGATGTTTTGGTATTGACTAGCTTGGGGGTCAAATTTAGTTTTGGATTGAGTTGACTAATGATTTTTATGGAGTTATGGAGTATGATCAGGGGTATAAGTGGATTGAGTGGAGCTTAATAAGTTATTGTTCAAATTTTTTTGGATTTTCATCGACCATAAGAATTGTGTTTGAGTTGGTTTAATTGCTAATGAAATCGAGCTGAAAACGAGTTTTAATTGTGTCGAGCTCGAATATTGATATCTATTGACATATTTTATCTTTCTTTAATTAATTTAGTCGAGGTCGAGCCCAGCTTCAACCCTTATCGGTCGGTTTGGTGTATTCTAAGTTTGTTTGTTATGCTAAATGAACGGAGCTCAAATGATAACTATTGATCTCAGGTTGAGTATCTTGTAGTTTGGTTTGTTTTACAACGTTACGTCCGATTGAAAAAAATTATGTATGAAGTTGGTAATAGCACCTTTTTTTAGTTCTCTCTCTTTTATTGTATCATACGAAACATCTTACACAGAAATCATATTTCTAGATGGGCGTTTTTCCCTTATGTTATCTAGAAGTAGAAAATATAGCAGGGTTTTTCACTTAAATCTTGTTTCCCTTTTGTGATTTTTTCTTTTATTGTTGTTTTCATTCCCTATAGTACGTATTTAGTCGATTACTATTTGAAATCGGCTCTTCTGCTTAGAAACGAAATGTTCCCGAGAATTCTTGCTCTCTTTGGACTCTTTATAGCTAGATGCACCGGGATCAAGTTTGATTTATAGGACTAATAATATATAGGCATGTTGTTCTCAAGCATAAGTGTTCTAGCTTACTTGACTACTTTAGTCATTAGGGGTGATGATCAATGGCTGGTACTCGGAAGCTACACGGGCTATTGACGTAGTTCGAGTTTTCACAAGTGTCTATGCACTAATCTTATGTGTGCTCCGTTACGTGCTGTACATCAACATTTCTTGTTCATAATAAACCTATTAATGTTACTTTCACATTCTGACTTATTTAATCTGCTTTGGGTATATGCAGGATATGAGGCTCCAAACTTGAGGTACTATCTCCATGACCGATTAATGTCGTTTGGATATTATCTTACTCTATGTTATCTTTCAACCTGTAATTGAGATTCAAGTTATCTGGTTTTGTTTACTTATTTTTGTTGTTTTTTGTGGCAAAAGTGCGATAACATTGCCATTGATTCAGGGTGAACAATCATCTTTCATACACTGACACACAACATAATTTTGTTTTAAACTTAAATAAATAATCTTATATATGTTCCATATGATACTAAAATGGCGTCTATATACTGAATAGGAAGCTGGCGGATAAAGTTGCAGCTGCTGGATTTTATACTGTGGTTCCAGATTTTCTCTATGGAGATCCATATGTACCTGAGAAACAACCCATCTCTCTTTGGATTAAAGATCATGGAACCGTGAGTTTTTCTTTTCCCTCACTCATCTATTTCGCAGGAAAATAAATATGGCTTTACTTAAATTGCGATTCGCAACTTGTCTGCTGATACGGTGTATTTTTTGCTGATTGTCAACCCATATTTCAATCTTAAATACATAGAAGTCCTCGACTTTTGGACCAACTTCAAGTTCATTCTACTTCGCGCTCCCAAGCATGTGACTATGTCAAAATAGGAGAACATATATAAAATGCACTAACATAGTTAGTAATATTAGTAACAAAATCTGAAGTGAGATGTTAAATTGTTACTAGATATATAATTAATGATAATACTTCTGCCTTGTCAAAAACACCGGCTATGTTTGGTTGTGTTTTGGGATGGTATTTTGGTGAGAAATTTATGAGGACACATGCATATTTGATGAGATTGTGTTTGGTTTTATTTTGGGAGTTGGTTTTTCGGTGTTTTTTTTGGTGAGATAGTGTTTGGTTTTGTTTCCAGAGGTAACAAAAGTTATTGTAACAATCAAATCATGAAGCTTTTGTCTGTTAATAATTAGTTAATGATTGAAAGTTAAGACAAAAATTACTGTAACAATCAAATGATGAAGCTTTTGTCTGTTAATAATTAGTTAATGATTGAAAGTTAAGACAGGGTAGAGGCTAAAGTAGGGGACAAAACCTGGGTTGTAGATTTTTAAATAAATAATCATTGTGTTTTTTTTTTTAACCTAAAAACGTATTTTTGGCCCAAAATTGTGTTAACTAAACACAATTGGGCCAAAATTTTGGACCAAATTGGGTTTAGAAACATATCCAAGCATAGCCAACAATTTTTGGTGACAATTTATTTTTAAGCTGTCACCAGTAGCGACACATGTTTAGTGACATTAGTGATTACATTACACAAATATAGCGACATTACATTTGTTGCCAATATAAGTTATCACTAAACATGTGTCCCTAATTATCAATATTGGTTACAACTTCTTTATCAGTAATATTATTAGTGACATATACAATTCTTGCCATTATCAAATATTTGAAAATAATTTTTTGTGACGAAAAACATATTCTTGTTTAGTTTTATGTCTAATGAATTGCTTCTTTATTTCTCCACAGGATAAAGGATTTGAAGATGCAAAGCCAGTTATTGAAGCTCTAAAGAGCAAAGGCGTAACCAAGATTGGAGCTGCAGGCTTCTGTTGGGGAGGTGAGTGCTTTTGTTTATGAAGTTAAATTCAAACTTTAACCAGTCTCTGTTTGTAACTCAAAACGATAGTTCTAAAGAAAAGAATTTCATATTTATTTATGGTATAAATTGAAATTTGTTTCAGCGAAGGTGGTCGTGGAACTAGGGAAGCATCCTTATATCGAAGCAGGGGTGCTGCTACATCCGTCGTTTGTGTCTTTAGAGGATATTCAGGGTAAGAATTAGAATGATCCGTAGTCCCTGTTTGTGTACATTTTTCAAAAGAGTTTTCTATTCTTTGGATCACAATTTTCAGAAAATTACATTTGCAACCCATTATCAACCAAAAACACCTTTTCTTCAATTTAATCTTTACTTTTTCCTTTATAACTAGCTAACTAACAATCATCACATCCATTACTTCACACTATCTATTATCAATAATTATCTACTTCAACTATTCTTTGGTTTCTCTTTCAAAAATTACCAACTCAATCATTTTACAAAACGTGCATCAATGAATCACATTGATTCGACCCATTATACTAATTCCAACCATTTTCTAAAAGCATAAACAAATACAACCAATATCATGTCATTTTCACAAGCAGGGATGGAACCCCGGGGGGGGGGGTAGGCACGCATCCTCCCTCAACTATGAAAATTAAATTTTTTTTCCCTACAAATTTTTGAAATTTTAAATTTCGCCTCCCCAAAATCTAAAAATATCTGATTCCTCCCTCACCCTCTGTTTTGTATTCACCCCCAAAACCTATATTCCTGGCTCCATTGTTGTTCACACGAATATCCATGAACACATTTCCTTGAGGAATTTTCTGAATCAAAAACATAAATAAACAAAGCCATAGCATTTCCGGGATTTTATGAGGAAAATTAACAAAATATGTGTCGTTCCGTTATTGCATCATTAATAGTGAGATAATTCTCAGGAGTTAAGGTTCCGATATCAATACTTGGAGCTGAGATTGACCAGATGTCTCCCCCAGAGCTTGTTAAACAATTTGAAGCTGCCTTAAACGCCAAGCCTGAGGTAAGAAAACTGTAATTCTGGTTGAACCTGGTTTGGACTAGAATTATCATACATTTTTTGCATGCATCTACGGGGGCTTCCTATTTCAAATCTTGTTTTAAAAGTGCAATTGTGACTCTTTTACTTATTTAATTTATGTCAAAATTCTTCATATTTCAGATTGATGGGTTCGTGAAGATATTTCCAGGGGTTTCACACGGGTGGTCTGTCAGATATAAGGATGACGATGCATTATCTGTAAGGAGTGCTGAAGAGGCTCACAGGGACATGTTAGATTGGTTTGCTAAGTATCTTAAGTAAAGTGTCTTAACAATATCTTATTCAGAAGATGTCTTGGTTAAATTAGAGTGTTCTAGCTTATAAACGACACAATATGTGGGATGATTTATGAATAATTTGTCTAGGCAAGCTTTGCCCGGAGACCCAGTTTGGTACTTGTAGTCGCTTAAATTGAATGAGAGCTTTTTCCCCCTTCTGTAATCTTGATATATTACGAGAAAATAAACGAGTTATGATTCAAAGATCAGACTAATATCCGTTTCTATGTAATTACTAGACCTGGTCATTTCAGATGTCATTGATGAGCAATTATAAGTGAGGAATTATCCGCGTGTGAGTGGGTTCGAGGCCCTCAGCTCGGTCTCTATTTGCCCTGTGACAAATTGTTGGATTGTTTGTTCTTAGTAAATTTTTCTGGTTGTTGACAATGTTTCAGTATTTGAAGTAGAGAATGTGAAAACATAGCCAATGATATCTTGACAACGTGGTAAAATTATTGTTCAGCCCGTTCGTGCTCCTCACCCGAGGATCACTCTCTGCCCTAGCCCGGAGAGAGTCTCTATAATCCAGAGGTTATGATTCGATCTCAATGAATAGGTGAGTATATGTTTCGGTACTTATATAGTAGTTCATTGTTGACAATCTGTAATAGGAGATTATTGACAAACGATAACTAATTTGTAAGCATGTACTTGTTACACACACACAAAAAAAGAAAAGAATGTATGAACATATCAAATTCAGTCTAATAGAAGTGGGTCCGTGTACAACCTTGTTGAAATCTTTAGTTATTTGAACTCTTGAAAAATCAGAGGAGATAGCATCCATCCCTCAGAACCAGTTCCTTCTCCCTTTCATATCTGTTCAATTATAAACACATCAAGTTAAATATGTACTTATCTGAAAAATCCTAAAGAAGCTATATATATATATATATATATATATGAACATACCTGCTTGTCATGCATTATCTATGTCATGCATGACATATGACCACAGCTCAACCAATGGAGTGTTTGGCCGGTGGAAAATTGCTCTTCATCAAGCATCCCATCCGAGAGCAAAAAAAAAAAAACATAGCAAAGTGTGTGTAGTGTAGTATACCTAGCAATTTGTGGTAGATACAACTACAAAACACTCACCTATATAACTAGAGTGGTTGTACACCTATAAAAAGTGTGTATAAAATTTCTCTCATAGTCGGAAACTCTCGTGGACGTAATTTTGCCGAACCACGTATCTTGTGTGCATTATAGTTATATTCGGGTATTATTTTGAGTTGGTGGGAAAAATTTAAATATTCCGCTAACAAAAATAAAGTGCTTAGGGGAACCAAAAAAATAAACAATCTCAAATTGAATATAATCGATCATGAGAAAATTATATCGTAAAAATATTGGGAAAATCACAAAAAATGGAATGGATTGGAAATAAGATGATACCTACAATGAAATTATTCCACATGAACATTTGGGACATGGGAAATCTTGGGCCATTCAGAGTTATAAAGGTGACTTTCTGGATTTTTTATCCCCTCAAGCAGTGGACAGCCACTAATCGAGACGACACGCAATTGGGTGAGACGTTGCATGGCTTCCTTAGACGGTAGATGCCTTAGCCGTTTGCAATTGTCTAGCCATAAATGTTCTAGAGATGAGAAGTTCCCAATCCATTCTGACAAAACTTCTATGCCAAAACCATTTAAGCCTAAACAAGTGAGATCAGTGAGATGCTGAAGTTGATCCGGCAGAGACTCCCACTGTGGCCATCCATATAACCTTAAATCCTCGAGTGAGTGTTGTCCTTGGATGCCTTGGAGAGCCTCACAGAATGAAGTGAAACTGAGTTCTTCAGAAAAACAACCAATTTGCAATTCTCTTAACTCGCTAAGACAATTGATATTCGTGGGAAAACTCCTCAACTTGGGACATTCGAAAATTCTCAATATACTCATACGCGCCATTTTCTGACAGTCGACTTCAAAAGAAGAGGCCAGATTATCACACTCTGATATCTCCAACAGCTCAAGAGACGTGCACGACTCTAGCACTTTACTCGGAAAGTCTGTCAGCTCTCGGCATTGATGAATTTTCAAGGATTTGAGAGAAATTAAATCTCCCCTCGGGTATTGAATTGACTTGAGATTATCGCATCCGTATATAGTTAATTTCCGAAGAGCTCGTAAGTTGTATGCATCACCAGGAAACTCAAGATGGGTTAGGCTAGGGCAATAAAGTATTCCAAGAGATTCAAGGCATTGGTTGTTGTACAATAGCTTTTCAGGAAGACAAGCTAAGCCTTCAACCTTTCTGATTTCCAAATCAATGAGAGAATGTAAGTTTCTACTGGATATCTTATCCAATAATAATAAGCCCCTGTCCACAATTCTAATCTTCAATTCTTTAAGAGATGGAAAATCAAGACTTGGAGCAATATTCATGTTCCTGCACTCGTAAATATCCAAAGATTGAAGGTTAGGAAAAGCATCAACTCTAGATGGTTCAATCCACTCCACCAGATTCGTCATGTATGCTAGTTTGAAACGTTCAAGTGCTCGAAATGGTGGAGGTTGCCTACCACTTTCACTGCTACTTGACTCGTTTCCACCATGTGGATAATAAAATGAATGCCCTATTGATTTTACACTTTCAAGTCGAGTCAACTCCAGTGCCTTGAGCAAGGGTAGATGACCAAGTGTTGGAATTTCTTGGCATCTTTCACAATCCACTAGTTTGATCTCAATTAATTTATTGAGCGTGAAGACCTCACCAACAGTCATGTTCAACGTCCACGATGGAAAATTGTCTCCAAGGAATCTTTCAATGGTTAAGCTTTTTACATTTTGATGAGGCTGAAGACCTTCCAACACTTGTTCATCATTGTTGTTGCCTTCCCTTGGCCAACTCCAGATGAACACTAATTTGAGTATGTTTGGCTTGTCAAATAGGCCAGCTCTACCAGCTTCTTCTTTATCATTCACATGTTCAAGATTGCGTATCTCGAGTTCTCCTTTCAAATTCTTCAAATATCCCAACTCTTCAATTCGACGACCCTTCTCAAGGCCTACATTAAAGAATTCTAATGTTCGAAGACAAGTTAGCTTTCCTATTTCACGTGGCATCTTGAAATCTTCATCATTTCTTAAAATGAGGTGTCTCAAGCTAACTAACTCTTGGAATCGTTCTGGGAGCCTAGCAAGGCGGTAGCAACGAGCCCTCAATGTCTGTAAATTATGAAGCTTACAAATAGATTCTGGAAAAGCTTCAATCTCATTGTAAGACACGTCAAGAAATCTCAAATGTATCAGCTTGCCAATTGAGTTTGTCAATTCGATGACCTCTGCCTCTTGTAGATTTAGAATATGCAAGTTTTTGAAATCTTTGAACGCTCGATTGGATATCTTGTCGCCTCCCAAGAATAAAGTTCGCAAATAAATTGCTCCCTCTTTCATTTTGTTTTGGGTTTCTTCATCAAGTGACTTGATGGCCAAATATCTAACTTGAGGAGGAGGGATGCTATTTGCAGTGTAGTTTTCAACATTAAAACTTTCCGACTTTGAAACTAAACATGCCAAATCGTGCACCAAATCATGCATCTTTGAGTATATTATATTGCCAAATTCATCCGTCACTACCTCTTGGAAGAAAGAATTTTGCAGCAAAATATCATGAACTTTGTTCCCTATATTCTCCATATCATTTCCATCATTTTCTATAAGAAATCCTTCGGCCATCCAAAGTTGGATTAGCAGCTCTTTCTCTATTCCGGCATCCTTTGGGAAAATGGAGCAATACGCAAAACACTTTTTAAGTATAGGAGATGATAATCTATCGAAGCTAACCTTTAATACTCGTAGTACTTCATGACTTTCCTTTCCATTGGAAGCTGAAAAACCACCACGCAGAAATGAGGTCCATTCATCAATTTCCTTCCCCCGCAAAGTTCCCCCGATGATATTTGCTGCTAATGGTACACCTCCACATCTAGAGGCAATATCCTTCCCGATGTTTTCCAAGTCTTTAGGAACTTCAACACCTGAAAAAGCTCTTGCCTTAATTATTGACCAACAATCATCATCAGATAACGTAGCAAGAGGATAAGCAGCCCTTGTGTTCACAATTGATGCCACATCTGCGCTACGAGTAGTCACAAGACAGAAACTACCTTTGTTTGGATTGATTCCAACAAGTGAATTCTTAAAATCTTCCCATTCTTCTCTCTGATCATTCCACAAATCGTCAAGAACAAGTAAATATCTTCCATCTTTTAGTCTTTTTTTAAGCCCTTTAATGATAGCTTCCTTACTTTCTACCTGAACAACATCAGTTGTTAATGTTTCAAGAATTATCTTGAAAAGCCTTGTGGTATTGAAATTTTCAGATACACACACCCAAATCCTTTCGTGGAAATGTTTCACTATTCCAGAGTCATTAAAGATCAATCGAGCTAAAACTGTCTTCCCAAGGCCACCCATCCCAACGATGGCAACGACTGAAACAACTTCATCACTCGGCTTAACCAACATAGAGACTATTTCCGACACATTATTCTCTCTACCAAGAATAATTGGATCAACAGTTATGGAATCAGTTTCCATGATTGAAGGAAGAGAAGGAGCAGAGTCTACGACTCTCTTCTGAAGGCCGTAGCTAATGGCCTCATCATTAACCTTTCTCAACTTCTTATTCACATCTCTGATCTTACGACCCATATTTGAACGAAAGATCAAAGGATTGGTGAAGGAGAAGAAGAAGCATACCTTTCGCTTCATCTGGTTTCTGATCTCTACCTTACGACGAATGATTAGATAGTTGAACTCATCCAACAAGTTGTCAGCTTCATAGGCCACATCTTCGAGATTTTTCAGCCATAACTTCACAGCTTGTTCTTCAACGTGGCGCATGGATGCATCGTGCAAGAATGCCTGAATCATGGCCAATGATTTTTTCAGGCTTTTCAGTTCATTCTTGATACCCAACACGAGGCCGATTTCTTCAGCAGCAACAGCGATGAGCTTCTCCACCAAAACTTGCACTGTTGCATCGATCACATTTTCAGCCATGTTATTGGGTATAGGATTCAAAAGTTGTATATATGAGTGAGTTAGAATACAACGAAAAACAGAGTTCGTATGCTTTGGTGAAAATTGAACGAGTCCTATCTTTTGTTATTTGATGACATAACAAGAAGAAAATTAGTGTTAAAAATATAGCAAATGGTAGACAATTTGTCATAATTCACCTAACAATGACTATGATTTACGCCATTTTTTTTAAGTTGGAAGTTTCATATAGAGTGTGAGCAGACTCATGTTTGATGTGCAATATAATCTGGAAAGTTGAAAATTTGCTAAGGCCACAACAACTAAAATTATAAAAGCATAGATGATCGGAACGAATGTTTTTCGTAACTTAAAAATAATTAATTGATCAACTAATCAATGACGAGGAGTCTAATCTGTTCACATTGACAAAATGAACAGAATTTTCGTTATTCAGACAAATAATAAGTTGTTGGAATGTTACATTCTTTTCTATAAGTGAGATGATAAGTTGTTGGGATGTTACTCTTAAATCTCATTGTTTTATTATTACTAGTAAACAACACGTGTGTCGCACGTGAATTATATGACCATGTTGAAAGAATTCAAATATACAAATCTTTATTCAAGTTGAAAATGCTTCTTATTGAGAATTTAATTAATATTGACTTAACTAAGTGAGATTATTACTCAATAAACTATAAATATCTAATAAATTAAATATTGATTAACATAAAAAAACTCAATCAATACGTAAAATAATTACGTATAAAAATTGAAACATTGATAATAATAATGTAATAAGTAAATTCTTATATAAATTTTCCTTCTTTTTATGGACGGAACGTTCTTACTTTTTTTCTCCTTGAGTTTGTTGTGTATTTGTAACCGTCTCTTCATTATGACTAAAAAATTTGATATCATGTATTCTTCTTGTTTCCCTTTCATTCACCCTTTTTTTTTTTTTACTTTTTCTATTTTCTAAAGCAACTTTACCACATGTCTTCTCGAGAACATTTAATGTATCCGGCCCCATTTTAACCTCAATTTAACTTTTGGCAAAATATCTATAGATTGACTTAGATAATGCTTTACGTTTTGTTTACCTCGCTACTATTGAATGTATCTCATTCATTTATAAAATTAAGTTTCATTAATAAAAATGTAGGAAAAGTAAAAGAATATGTATGTTCCACATAAAAGCTAATGTGCAGTAGAAAAAATAGTAACCAATAAGGATTTTCTTTCTTCATTTTCTAACGTGATTCTTGTTCTTATAGTATTTTGGATTCTATTACTCTCATTTTTCCCTAAACAATGCCCTAAAATCTTTCAAATAAACATTCTTCTACTAACACTGATGATTTAGTGTCGTAAATATAATTAATAAAATATATAAGCTTTCTAAGGCAAAACTATAATTGATTGAATAAATATTGAAAATATTTGAAGGCAATAAAATGAGAAAACATCAATCAATACAATTTTTGAATATTTAAAAATTAAATCATAATTTAACTAAATAAATTCTTACTCAATAAAGTATAAGGATTTTAATCTTGTATAAAAACTTTGTTTGACCTTGATGACTCGCGGTGTTGGATTTTAATTTATTTGTTGCTTTATTTCTCCATTTATTTTGCTTAATATATATATATATATATATAGGATATGGATCAAATACATCCCAATTCATTAGGTAAGATATAAGACCCAATCTACACCCTTGATACCATTTGATCCAAAGGTCCAGATTTAACTCCAATTTTCAGATTTTATAATTGTTTTTATTGCTGTCAGGGGCATTTTAGGTATTAAATGATAACAAACATATGCAATTTTCATGCAGTATCAAATCAAGTCCCCCATATTACGCGCCATAACAGAATTCAATATTTTCTTTCCATTTTCAGCTCGATCAGATCACAAATTATTCATTTTGATCACAGTATTCATCATCAAATTCAATAAACCAGCAAAGATCGTTTCATCACAATCCATTTTGTCCATCAATTTTCAATTCGATCATATCAAAGCTCGTTTCATGGCAATCCATTTCGTTCGGTTCACAATTGATTCGAATCAATAAATTATAATCGTCAATTCATAATAATCGCCAGTTCATCGTTCATCAATTATCGTCATCGCCAGTTCCGTGCTTATCAACATCGTCAGTTTTCGCGTTTATGGCTGAGATCATTTTAGGTATTTTTAATCATCATCATATCGATTTATGCGAAAAAATTGCGAAAGTTTGTGATATTTTTGCAATTTTGGGATATATATCATATTATACACCATCGTTGATGATGTTTGATTATTATACTCAATCGTCAGTTTTGCGTTTATGGACAATTAATTTTGATATACATCATCGTATACATTAATATACAGTTCTTGTAATGATGGTATACATTATAATTTTATTCAGAACTTATATTTATTGTATACATTTCAAGCAGTAAATTGAATACATTATACATCATCTTATATGACATTATACACTATATTATACACTACTATACATTATATATAGTGATGTTATATAGTATATTATGAACACATCGTATGTTTATGATAGGCTAAATAATCAAACATCATCACAGTTTTTGATGTTTGATTATTATTAACAGGATCAGCAGTGTATAGCAATAATGATGTTGAGAATCAATGTGTCGGATCTTCTTCGTCGTCTAATTCTATATCATCTCCGGGCGGTTCAAAATATTGGGAACCAGTGTGTGCTACTGAGTTTAAACCTTGCATTGGTAAGGCATTTGAAAGCTTGAAGTTTGCATTTGAGTTTTACAAAAGCTATGCTCGGTTATGTGGTTTTGATGTACGCAAGTGTTCCCAAAAAACTCATAAGGATCATACGGTCATATCTAAACATTATGTATGTAGTCGGTCCGGTGTTTACAAAAACTGTGATGATGTTGGTAGGAAGAAGAAGTGTATGATTGGTCGATGTGATTGTAACGCCAAGATTGTAGTGAGGTTTAGTGCTTCCCAGGGATATGTTATAAAGAAATTTGTTGAGCGGCACAATCACGAGTTGGCGACCGACGAGGGGAAACAGTTTCTAAAAGTTAATCGGAACATTGATCCGTCCCAGATTATGTTTTGCTTAAACGCATCAAAGGTGAATGTTGGCGCCGTCAAATCACATTCATTCTTGAAGGAGATTGCAGGTGGGTTTAATAATGTTGGGTCGACTTCTACAGATTTCAAAAACGCAAAAAGGGATGTGAAGCAATACGTCGGTGAGAACGATGGGGAGATGATTGTTAGGAAATTTATAAATTTGAAAAAAATGTGTGAAGGATTTTTTTTTTGATTATGCCACAGATGATGACGGTTGTATGAGTAAGTTGTTTTGGGCTGATCTGATCGCAGTAAGGAATTTTGAACTGTTTGGTGATGTTTGCTCGGTCGATGCAACACTTCGATCCAATAAGTAAGCACTATTGTTTGAATGCATAATACATATTTTTTTAATATGTAATGAATATATGGTGTATAACACATTATCAGTTAATGTATATTATTCATTCAATAAATGTATAATGAATCATTAGTTAATGTATATTTGATTACCCTATTAATAAATGTATAATGATTCATTAATTGTCGGTGTAATTCCTTTTCAGGTATCAAATGAAATTTGTTCCTTTTTCTGGTTTAGATAACCACAAGAGAATAGTCACCTTTGGTGCTTCTCTAATCGCAAAAGAAGACATTGAGTCGTATACGTGGGTTTTTGAAGCTTTTACACGTGCAATGGGATGGGAACCAATCTATATTGTATCTGATCAATGTCCTGCTATGAAACAGGCTATTCCTAGTGTTTTTAAGAAGGCTAGGCATCGTCTTTGCGCGTGGCATATCATGAAGAAGTTCCCAACCAAGGTTTGTGTCTTTACTGCTTTTTTGAATCCATATTATATTAATGTGTTACAATAGCATTTGACATAATGTAGTATGATATTGTATTTAGTGTACAGTGCATTTTAATAAGATTTAATTTTATAATGTATAATGTGTTTGTACTAGATTGTATAATGATACTTTTATGTAGTGTATAGTACAATATATTATGCTATATAATATGTTTTGCATTTGATTGTTTTTTGTTCAGATTTCACCACATACAGGTAACTATGCTGAAGTAGTGAGAAAGGTGAATAATTTTGTGTATAATGACGACATCACGCCACGTGAGTTTGAAGATGGTTGGAATGCTCTTATTTCAAAGTATGGGCTAAGTCATATTGAATGGCTTTCTGAAATTTACGACAACAGACATTCGTGGGTATCCGCATATTATCGAGATGTTTCGATGGGTGGGTTATTGAGGACTACATCAATTTCAGAGTCGGTTAATTCATTCTTTAATCAATTCTATGTAAAGGGTGACACAATCATTGAGTTCTATAGTAGATTTGAAAGTGCTATGGACAGGCAAAGGAATACGAATGCAAGATTAAATCACGAGTCTTTGGTCTCTAAACCATCAACCGAAACCCCTCTTCCGATAGAGGAGGATGCTTCGGAGGTATATACACGTGCTGTTTTCTATGATGTACAAGTGGAGATCAAAAAGTCTGCATATCAAGTGATACTGCAAAGTCTAAATGTTGTTGATGGTGTGAAATCATTTGTCGTATTTGATTTCGACAATGAATCAAAGTTATATGAGGTATATCATTTTTTTTATAGTGTATGTTATTATTATATATGTTGTATATTATTAAACAAGTAATGTATGTTACAGTTTGTTCTTTGTATTTATGTTATAGGTGAAACATTTTGCATCGAACAATCAGGTTGATTGTTCTTGCCGATTGTTTTTGAGGCGGGGTATTTTGTGCAGACACATTTTCTTTGCATTCAACCAAAGCCGAATACTCAAATTGCCCGGCGAGTATGTTCTGAATAGATGGAGAAAAAATGCAAAAATTATGGCTTCCGATATAATTAATAACCAAGTCAGACATTATCGTGCGATGATTGAGAAGAACACAAATGATGTGAGTCAAATTTGGATTGACTTTCAATCATGTTTAAATCTTGCAGGTTTTAACAAAGAAAAACTCGACTACATAAAAAATCAATTGGTGGATATGAAGTCTCATTTGAGTGTTGGTGCGGACGATAACAATAAGAATAACAAGAATGCTGTTATCGAGACACTAGTGGGACCCCAAATTGAGAACGAGCTCGGGATCAGAAATCCTCAAATGAGCCGATCTAAAGGGTGCGGTAAAAGAATTAAGAGCAGTGCCGAGATATCAAAGCATGTTCCTAAGAGGAGAAAATGCGCTGCATGCGGAAAAGTTGATGGGCATAATGCAAGAACATGTCCATCAAAAGAAAAATAGAAGTGTTTTCTTTTTTTACAATTAGTACTGTACAATGAAGTAGTATTCAATGTATAACATATCATTATACAGTGTATAATGATGTGTTAATCAATGTATAATGATTCAAAGGATCTCTGTGTATACTGAAACATTTATTGAAAGTGAATGAAGTGTATGTTAAAAAATGTCATAATGTATGTTGTATACTTTAATTGAGTTTTTTTATTATGTACAGTGAATATATTGGGGCTGTTAGAATGTATACTTATGTGCTTTATATAACATTAAACCTTAAACTCAATGACCAGAACAATATAAACAGGTTACGAGCAATGAACAAACTTTTTATATATTTAAACTGCTCAACTAAAACTAATAACGTGATGTACAAAAACTAATAAAATATACAAAAACTAATAACATGTACATCTAACAAAAAATGTTGTAAATGTATCACGTTGTTTATATCTATAGCTTCTTCCCCTTTTTCATTTGGGCTTGTTCACGTTCAAAATCCCTTGATCGTTTGATAATGTCGTCCTTGAGTGTGTTCAAATCACAAGTAAGGATTTTCTCCAGATAAAGTGCTCTCAATCTAGTGAGTTTTGCAACTTGTGTTTTCTGCATTATATAAATATTAAAGTTAGATAGACAGGAAAATAAAAATTTTCAGAAACTTTCATTTCGTAGAATAAAAAAGTGTAAATCATTACGTTTTCTGCACCCAATTCTAGATCCCAATTCTTTAATCCCCCACCGAAGTAAGTTTTCATGTGACGCATTACAAAAACACCACAGTCCGAGCTGTTTCTGTGTGTACGCCATGGCATTGGAAGCCTTTCCATTTCTACCGTTGACAATGCTTGTGCAACTGGATGGTTCATATCATTCAGGAATTTGGTAAACATGGCCCTCTGTTTTGAAACAAACAAACAAAAAAACTATGAGGCACAGTGTATAAATATATTAATATCATTATACAGTATATTATTGACCCAATATACAATGTATAATTAATAATTATACACTGTATGCCGGTCCATTATACAGCAGTATAATATCATTTAACAGTGTATTTTCATATCATTATTAAGTGGGTTAGTATACAATTTTTATGGTGCACCAGTGTATAATGTAAAGTTAATTGTGTGATGATGAAGATTTAACACATATATATAGACATAAAAAAAATAAACATTAGTGTTTACAGGATTGTTACCAAAGAGAATGGCACATGTTGGTATTTGTTTTCGAACGACACATCCGTTTTTTTATTGTCAAGGATCTCAATAGCTGGATGCTTTAAATTAAAGCACATCACGTAGTAGTGTCCAGCGTGAAGAATAGGAAAGACAACCTATATATCGATGGGATGAAAGTGGTGTTAATGAATCTCCATAAAATTCGATAATTTTATGAATGTAACGGTTTTAGCTTACCAACGTAACATCGGTTATGTTCACTCTTGGAAAGATGTCCAGACGATTTTCGATGTTTTCCACGAATCTTTAATGCAGTGCATCATCATGTTTGGCGCCTTTGTTTGACGTGAAGAAAACCTGTTATCAAATTTTAAAAAAAAATTAGTTAGCGAGCAGAACATTATATCGTATACATTAACAAAAAGTACAGAAGTATATTCTACCGTGTCGGACACGTGGAAAAAAATCTAAGCGGTGATGTTGGTGCTCTTGTTGACTCGCCATTGTTCAACAGGTATGACCAGAGGTCGATGACTCCAGATAAAAGCTCTGTCCGTTGAGACAATGTCTTTACATCCCAAATATAGCCAATTACATCACCACTTGTGAAAACAACAGATTTGTAAAACCATTATATAGTGTAATAAGTTATTGTTCATTATACAGTATGTATAATGATGTAATATCACGTTAATCAATATTACCATTATACATGTACTCACATGTCGTCATCATTAACTTGATTCACCCAATCCCATAGCCTTTTTTCATTTGCGCCCTGTTTTGAGATTATATTCACAATCCGTTGAACATATGGAGAACACAGGTCTGGAGCTGGTTTGAATCGTCTCTTTGTTTCTCCAATGATCTCAACAGCGGGGGCAATGGTAACGTTACCAGTGTATTGTCTAGCAATTGACAACACAGCCCCCTCTTGATCATCCTGACGCTGTTTCTCCGGTGTTTGTGTCAACAAGTTGAAGGTTGGTTGTGAATGTACTGGTGGACTTACTCTCTTAAACGGCGTATATTGTTCGGGTTGGAGATGCGGATCAGCGGGGGCGGCTGCATGTTGTTCAGGTGAGGAAAGGGCCTCTGGTTGATATGTTCTTGTCTCTGGTTCCCCCTCTGGATCCTCATGACGCGGTTTTGCCGGTGTTTGTGTCAACAATTTGAAGGTTGGCTGTGAATGTACTGGTGGACTTATTCTTTTAACCGGCATAGATTGTTCGGGTTGGAGAGACGGATCAGCTTGGGCGGATGTATGTTGTTCAGGTGAGGAAGGGGCCTCTGGTTGATATGTATTTGTCGCTGGTTTTGTTCTATACAGTTTTTCAACATGATCTAACACCCTTTTTTCAATTACCTTCAACCGTGGATTCGATGGAACAATGGAGTCATATGATTCGATGTATCCATTGTACTTAATAAGTTTATCCACCAGGTCCAATGCAGCCCTTTCCAAATTGAAAATCATCCCATGCCTATACAGTAGTTTACAAACCATTATACACTACATTTAAGTGCAATTATACAGCATGTGATTGTACAGTATACAGTTATAATAATTTTACTAATTACATAAATATGCATACCTCTTCAAATGTATTCCAGTCTGTGATGGATGCATCTGATTCTGTGGGAGCTTCTAAAGAGGTAGTGGGTTGTTTTGGAGCTTCAATATGTTGTGCAACATGCTTCCCTTTGTCAGCCTTCATTTCCCACTGCTCCTTTGATATGATCCCCTACCCAAAAACTCCCTGCTGAATCTCTATGTTACTCTTTTCTCGTAGCGCAGAGTCTGTCTAAGTGAGCCAAGTGGGGATTGATCTTGGTACTGTCATATGCCCCTTGTAGTTGACTCTGTCAGCATACAATATCTGAATTTCGAGGAAAAGAAAAAAGTTGAGATCATACAATTATACAGTAACACATAAACCATTATTCAGTATATGATAAACCATTATACACTAAATAATGTACCATTATACAGTATTAGTTCATATAACACATTATAACACGACAGGGTATGAGTTATACACTGTAAAATATACACATTATACACATTACACACATTATAACACATTATAGTGTATGAGTTATACACTGTAAAATATAGTGTTAGTTCATATAGCACATTATAACACATTATAGTGTATGAAGTTATACACTGCAACATATAGTGTTAAGTTCATTTAACACATTATACACATTATACACTAAATCAACAAAAACACATTATTGGAACACAATCAACATCAGAAGAGGCACTGCAAACTTACAATCAGAAACAGAAGAGGTCCAGTGTACATGCGTTTCGTCGGATCTTCTTCCCAAACGTGTTTCGTGTCTCCCAAAGTTCAGGAGTAGTCCGGGCCAATTGTATCTTGACAACTCATCAAGAGACCCCTTGAAATTTAGTATCTTCTTGTTGACGAATGGTGTACCAGGGGTCTCTATCAAGCCATTATACATAATCATCATAAAATTCAGCTTAAATTGATCTGTGAGTTGTTTATCAGATTGAATTGCCTTCACGACCATTGATGCTGAAACTTTAAACTTTTTGGACTTATCAAGCCCAAATTAGTCAGTGAATGCGTCCGCTCTCTTTGGATTTTTTACAGTGAGGTCTATAGGCCGATTCCCGTGTGGAAATCCCAAAACCTCGGCCACATCATACTCTGTAATATTTATTTTTCCTCCGGGCAGATTAAGCCTGAAATTCGCTGGATTTAAAGATTTTACAACTTTATATCCAAGCCTGTGAGGCAGCTCTGTAATGTTGAAATCCAAAAAGGATCAGAACCCGGATTGTCTCACCCATTTTCGTTGTGGTTCGGTCAGTTTTGAAAGAGCATCCACCAAGACCTTCAACGATACTCTTATTCGTGTATATTCAACCACCTTCTTTTTCCCCTGTGGTGGATGTTTGGATACGGTCTGGGTTTTCTGTTTTTTAGATTTTGTTTTTACAGGGGGGCGGTGTGTCGCACATCTTTTCCAAGCAACAGGTTGTTGTTCTGATTTGGTCTCTTCGTCTTGATCAGACGATTCTTCTGCTGATTGTACGTATTCATCATCAGTAATAGGTTGTTCAACACTAAGAGGCTCAACAACATCGGCAGGCACAAGTTGCACCCTATCAATTGAATCGGTAGAGGATGAATCTCCTTCAGCAACTGCATTACAGAGTAGACAAAGACATTATACACAATAGAATTAATATGATGTATAATATTATACACAGTGTTATTCATTATTATACACTACAATGCAAATCATTATACACCCAAATATACAGTATGTGGATACACAATAGAATTAATATGATGTATAATATTATACACAGTGTTATTCATTATTATACACTACAATGCAAACCATTATACACCCAAATACACAGTATGTGCATACACAATAGAATTAATATGATGTATAATATTATACACAGTCTTATTCATTATTATACACTACAATGCAAACCATTATACATCTACGTTTTATAACCCAACCATAATATTGTCACCCATAGGTACATAAGCCATCAAAACAAACAAAACCAGCGTATAGATACATTGCATATTCCCAATATAGTTGTAATACACAGAGTATACGTACAGAAGCCATCAAAATCCACAAAATACGTAATATTGTCACCCATAGGTCGAACAAGAAATGAAAAGTGTGTGTATAATCGATACCTATTCTTCTGGATGGATTTTTCATCCTCATTTTTTGATGAAAATGAAATCGGTTTGCGAGAGTATCAAAACTAGGGTTCCCAGCTATAGAAAATGAGAGTTTAATGTTCGCAAGTTTAAAAATGGGAGAGATTTCAATGAAATCGGGTATGTTCATTAGGTTTAAAATTGGGAGAGATATCAGGGGAGACGGGGGAGAGAATTTAGGAGAGGATCGATGTATAATAGGTGTAAATTACCAGAATACCCCTCAGACAGCTTCATTTTTTAGTTTCCCGTGTGTACAGTGAATAATCTGGACTGTTGGATTTAATGGATCCAATGGTGTAGATTGGGTCTTATATCTTATCTAATATAGGGTATGTATTAGATCTTGACCCTATATATATATATATTTTGTTTTGAGAAATCCAAGCCTTTTTCTTCCATCATGAATTTTTATTACTAGACCTGAGTTTCACAAAATTGATTATAGCTGTGATAAATTATTTATGCTAAAAGTAACTGGTTATTTTATTTTTATTTTTTTGCTAAGAAATATTTTCTCGTTCATGCATATAACACTATTGATATAATATTTAATTGCGGTAAAGTGCTTAATTAATTTGTATTTTGTCATAGGATGCAAATATTTTTATAGTAGTATAGATATAAATATAGAATATAGATATCGATATCTTAAGAATTTTCGTTCTACAATAAATATAAGATTTCCTTGAGGCATAAAAAGTTGATAAAGAATGACTATTTGGGGTTTATATAAACTTCCAAAAATATATGTGGGGCCAATTATGATAATATACAATAATAATAATGTGTGGCTTATCCTTTAAATATATTATATCTCGCAATTTGCTACCCAAGTTGCTACAACTTGGGTATTGTCTGTGAGAAAAGTTTTTTCCTATTAGGATTACAGCAAAGCAAGATGCATTATTATTAGTAAGAGAACAAAACATTCTTTGCATCTGCTTTCTCTCTTTCTTTGCATCTACACTCACACAGACGAGATAATTTTCTTGCATATTTGTGAACATTAAATTTCGAAACATTTAATTTTAGGGCATGCGATGTCATAGTGTTTAGGATTTAGGGTTTAGGGGTTAGAGCTTCAGGGTTAGTATTATTACATATGAAATGATGTATTGTTACAACTAAAAGGATGTATTAATAAATGTAAAAGCCATACGTTAACATTTAAGATGATGTATTGTTAATAAAATGACGTATGTGAATAATCTATCGACGTATGTATATAGTCTAATGATGTACGTATGTAATCAAATGACGTATGTATAGTCTAATGGCGGTTCTTGTGGATCGATTCATGGAATTGGTCATTTTAAGGAATTTTTAGGCAGTCCTTGTCGACGTATTAATACATAATATTGACATATGAATGCAAGTCAATTGATGTATTATTTTCTGAAATCGACGTATGATTGTTTATCAATTGACATATGAATGCTAGTCAATTGACGTATTCTTGTCTATCAATCGACGTATAGGTACACTGAATACGACGTATTAATACATAATATTGACGTATGAATGCAAGTCAATTGACGTATTATTTTCTGAAATCGACGTATGATTATCTATCAATTGACGTAATAGTACATTTAATATGACGTATTAAAACATTTCAATTGATTGACGTATGAATTCTAGTCAATTGACGTATTATTGTCTATCAATCGACGTATAGGTACAATTCATATGACATATTAATACATAATATTGACGTATGGTTGCAAGTCAATTGACTTATAATTTTCTAGAAATGACGTATGGTTATCTATCAATTGACGTAATAATACATTTAATATGATGTATTAGTACATTTAAATTGACGTATGAATGCTAGTCAATTGATGTGTTATTGTATATCTATCGACGTATAAGTACACTTAATATGAAGTATTAATACATAATATTGATGTATAGTTGCAAGTCAATTGACTACTATTTTCTGAAAATGACGTATGGTTGTCTATCAATTGACGTAATAATACATTTAATATGACGTATTAGTACATTCAAATTGACGCATGAATGCAAGTCAATTGACATATTATTGTCTATCAATCGACGTATAGGTACACTTAATATGACGTATTAGTACATAATATTGACGTATTATTTTCTGGAAATGCCGTATGGTTGTCTATCAATTGAAGTAATAATACATTTAATATACCGTATTAGTATATTCAAATTGACCTATGAATGCTAGTCAATTGATGTATTATTGTCTATCAATCGACATATAGGTACACTTAATATGACGTATTAGTACATAATATTTACTTATGAATGCATATTAAATTTAGCTTACATTTGACGGAAAAACTGTTTAGTTTTAAACATTTCTTGATAATGTGTCATACATTTTGGAAATCCCTATGTGTCTAATTTTAAAAGAAAAAAATATTTTATTATTTCGAGCATTGTACAGTGCGTTATGGATATTTTCGTGAAGTTGCGCAAAACTGTCTATAAATTTTAACTTATGTTTGAAAAAAAAACTGTTTCATACTAGATATTTTTTGGTAATATGTCATACATTTTTAGAAATTCCTATGTGTCTACTTTGAAATAAAAAAAAGTGTTTATGATTTCGAGCAACATACAATGCGTTATGAACTTTCTCGTGAAGTCGTGCAAAATTGTCAATAAATTTTAGCTCATATTTGTAGACAAAACTGCTTAATCCTAAACATATCTTGATAATGTATCATACCTATTAAGAACTCTCTATGTGTCTATTTTCAAAATAAAATAACGATTTATGATTTCGAGCATCCTACAACACGTTATAGAATTTCCCGTAAGATTGCGCAAAACTATAGAAAATTTTTAGCTTACGTTTGAATAAAAAACTGTTTCATATTAGATTGTTCTTTATAAGATTTTATACATTTTATGAAAGCCCTATGTGTCTAGTTTGAAATACAAAACCATTTTATGATTCCGACCATTCTACAGTGCGCTATAAACTTTCTCGTGAAATCGCGCAAAATTGTCATTAAATTTTAGCTTATGTTTGAAGCAAAAACTGTTTTATACCATAAGGTTCTTGATAATGTGACATACTTATTTAGAAAGCCCTATGTGTCTACTTTCAAAAGAAAAAAACGGTTTATGATTCCGAGCATGCTACAACGCGTTATAGAATTTCTCGTAAGATTGCGCAAAACTGTTAAATATCAATTGAAAATACGTCGATTGTACACTAAATATGCGTCGAACATGGTTTATGCATACGGTAGTTGCTGTTCGTATGAAACTCAAAATAAAAATAAAAATTGTAATTGGAACAAAGTCAATATGGATCTCGATTTGTTCCTTTCATCATGGAGAACAAAATGGTGTCGCCTTTGAACAACTTCAATCGCCGAAAAAGTCTATGTAATCGGATTTGAGGTGAAGGGGAAAAGAAAAAAAGAGGAAAGAGAAGAGAGAAGAGGGAGAAGAGAGAGGTGGAGAAGAAGGTGAAATAAAAAAAAAAATGAGGAGTATTTTCGTCCTTTCAAGTGGGTAGAGAGTGAATTCAAAATTGTAATATGAATTAGGGAGTTGAGACTGTAGATTTATGGGTAGGGATTGATTCATATATTTGATTAGAGATTGGGGATTTTTGATTAATTTTCCCTTATATAAACTTTAGGGGTGTTCACGAATCGACTGAACCGACCGAGAACTGAAATTTCAGTCCGAACTGAAAATCGAACCGAAAATTTCGGTTCGGTTTTCGGTCTTCTTTTTTTTGGCAAATTTCAGTTTTTCAGTTAATTGAATTTTTTTTATATAGTATAATATAGACCAAAAACTATAAAAAATGTGTTTTCTAGTGCCAACTTATAGAAAAATTAAGAAAATGATGTGGGGGTAATTATGATAATATACAATAATAATAATGTGTGGCTTATCCTTTAAATATATTATATCTCGCAACTTGTTACCCAAGTTGCTACAACTTGGGTATTGTCTGTGAGAAAAGTTTGTTCCTATTAGGATTACAGCAAAGCAAGATGCATTATTATTAGTAAGAGAAGAAAACATTCTTTGCATCTGCTTTCTCTCTTTCTTTGCATCTACACTCACACAGACGAGACAACCTTTGATTCATCAACCCAAAAAACAAAAACAAAAAACGAAATGGCTGAAACTGTGATCAGTGCTAGTGTGGAAGTTTTGGTGAAAAAGCTTGTCGATGTTCTTTCTGAAGAGATTGGCCTCGCGAGGGGTGTCAAGAATGAGCTGAAAGGGCTGGAGGAGTCATTGAAAACGGTCCAAGCATTCCTGCACGATGCCTCGAGGCGCCAAGTTGAAGACGGACAAGTTAAATTGTGGCTGAAGAAACTTGAAGATGTAGCCTGTGAAGCGGATGACTTGTTGGATGAGTTCAACTATGAACTGATCCGTCGTAAGGTGGAGATCAGAAACCAAATGACGAGAAAGGTGCGCTTCTTTTTCACATCCTACAATCCTGTGATCTTTCGTCTAAACATGGCACATAAGATCAAGAATGTCAATACGAAGTTGAAGAAGGTTAATGACGATGCCACTAGCTATAACCTTCAAAACAGAGTTGTTGATTCTCCCATTTATCTTCCTCCAGTTATCGAAACTGATTCCGTAACTGTTGATCCAATTGTTATTGGTAGAGATGGTGATGTGTCCAAAATAGTCAATGTATTGGTTAATCCTAGCGATGAAGTTGTTTCGGTCCTTCCCATTAGTGGAATGGGAGGGCTCGGGAAGACAACTTTAGCTCGATCGGTCTTCAAGGACCCGAGAACAGTGACACATTTCAATGAAAGAATTTGGGTGTGTGTATCTGACAAATTCGATACCAAAGTGTTGTTGAAGAAAATTCTTGAAACATTGACAAAGAATGTTGTCCTGGTCGAGGAAAAGGAAACTATACTTAATACTCTTCAAGAGAAACTAAAAAATGGAAGATATTTACTTGTTCTTGATGATCTGTGGAATGATGAAAGAAGCGCCTGGGAAGATTTTAAGCATTCACTATTTGGAATAAATCCAAACAAAGGCAATTTTTGTCTTGTGACTACTCGTAGTGCAAATGTGTCATCAATTGTGAACACAACAACAAGCACTGATTATCCTTTGGATAAATTATCAGATGATGATTGCTGGTCAATAATCAAGGCAAGAGCTTTCTTTGGTGCGGAAGTTCCCAACGATTTGGAAATCATTGGGAAGGTTATTGCCTCTAAATGCGGAGGTGTACCGTTAGCGGCAACTATCGTTGGGGGAACTTTGCGAGGGAAGGGAAGTGATGAATGGACCTCATTTCTGCAGAGCGGATTTTCAGCTTCCAATAAAGAAGAGAGTGAAGTAGTACGAGTATTAAAGGTCAGTTTTGATCGATTACCATATCCGTTGTTTAAAAAATGTTTTGCATATTGTTCCATTTTCCCAAAGGATACAGAAATAGAAAAAGAGCTGTTAATCCAACTTTGGATGGCCGAAGGATTTCTCATAGGAAATGATGGATATGATATGGAGACTATAGGGAGCGGAGTTTATGATTTCTTGCTGCAAAATTCTTTCTTGCAAGAGGCAGTAAAGGATGAGTTTGGCAATATCATGCACTCAAAAATGCATGATTTGGTGCATGATTTGGCATGTTCAGTTTCAAAGGAAGAAAGTTTTAATGATCAAAACTTCACTGGAAATAGTATCCCTCCTCCTCCTCAAGTTAGATACCTGGCTATCAAATCACTTGATGAAGAAGCGCACAGCAAAATGAAAGATGGAGCAATTTATTTGCGGGCTTTATTCTTGGGAGGAGGCAAGATATTTGAGAGAGTGTTCAAAGATTTCAAAAACTTGCATACTCTAAATCTACAAGCGGAACAGGTCACGGAATTGAACTCAATTGGCAAGCTGCTTCACTTGAGATTTCTTAATCTGTCTTATTATCAGATGGAAGCTTTTCCAGAATCTATTTGTAAGCTTCTAAACTTGCAGACATTTAGGGCTCTTTATTGCGCCGACCTTGAAAGGCTCCCAGACAGATTCAATCAATTAATTAGCTTGAGACATCTCATTATATCATTTAACAAAGATCTCGAAATGCCACATGAAATAGGAAAGCTAACTTGTCTTCGGACATTAGAGTTCTTCAACGTGAGCCAGAAGAAGGGTTGTCGGATCGAAGAGTTGGGATTCTTGAAGAATCTGAAGGGAAAACTCACGATACGAAAACTTGAATGTGTGAAAGATAAAGAAGAGGCTGCTAGAGCAGGCCTAATTGAAAAGCCAAACATATACAAGTTAGAATTAATCTGGAGTGAGTCAAGGGAAGGTATCAACAATGATGAAGAAGTGTTGGGAGGGCTTCAACCTCATCCAAATATAAAAATCTTAAAGATTGTAAATTTTCTAGGAGATAATTTTCCATCATGGACCTTGAATACGACGGTTGGTCTCAACAAATTAGTTGAGTTCAAATTAGTGGATTGTGAAAGATGCCAAGAGATTCCAACACTGGGTCATCTACCCATGCTCAAGATATTGGAGTTGAGAGGACTGGAAAGTGTAAAATCAGTCGGTCATTCATTTTACTATCCCAGTGGTGGAAACAACGAGTCATCAAGTAGCAGTGGAAGTGGTTTGCAACCTCCACCATTTCGAGCACTTGAATGTTTCACACTGAGTAATATGACGAATCTGGTGGAGTGGATGGAACCATCTAAAGTTAATGGATGTACGGACGATGCTTTTCCAAAGCTTGAGAAGTTCCTAATCGTGAAGTGTCACAGAATGAGTATTGCTCCAAGGCATGGTTTTCCATCTCTTAAAGAATTGACGATTGAAGGTGTAGACGTAGGCTCCCAGTTATTGGATAAGATATGCAGCAACTCTCTCACTGATTTGGGAATCATTGATGTTAAAGACCTCACTTGTCTTCCTGAAAGGCTATTGCACGACAACCAACACCTTGAATCTTTGGAAATAGATGGTTGTCATGGCCTAACGCATCTTGAATTTCCGGATGATGCACACATTTTTCGGTCTCTTCGGAAATTAAGTATAACAGAGTGCAATAACCTCAAGTCAATTCGATATTCAAACAGAGAATTAATTTCTCGAAATTGCCCGAAATTTCCGAGTAAAATGGTAGGGTCATGTTCGTCTGTTAAGAAATCCGATTGCGATAATCGACCTTCTTCTTTCCAAGTAGACTGTCAGGGAATGCCGAGTCTGTATAGCATGAATATTTCCAAATGTCCCAAGTTGAGGAGTTTGCCCAAGAATATGGATTGTCTTGGTCACTTAAAAGAATTGATAATCGGTCCCTTTTGTGAAGAAGTGGGGTACACTTCATTCTGTGATGCTCTCCAAGGCATTCAACGACTGCACTCACTTCAGGAATTAAGATTATATGGATGGGTACAGTGGGAGTCTGTGCCACATCAACTTCAGCATCTAATTGCTCTCACTCATTTAGGATTACATGGTTTTAGCATAGAAGCTTTACCTGATTGGTTTGGAAACTTGTCATCTCTGAAATTGTTAAGTATAATAAGTTGTGAAAAGCTAAGGCATCTGCCATCCAAGGAAGCCATGCAACGCCTCACCCAATTGAGTAACATCTGGATTTTGGGTTGCCCACTGCTTAAAGAGATTCGAAATCCAGAAAGCAACCTTTATCATTCTGAATGGCCCAAGATTTCCCATGTCCCCGTTGTCACTGTGAACTAATTTCATCCAATTCGTCCTCTCTCTGTCATGTCCTCAATCTTTTCCTATGACATGATTTTCTGATAATCAATTATATTTAGTTTGAGAGACTTTTTTACTTTTTTGGTTCCTTAATTTGGAATCAATCTTTTTTACTTTTTTACACTCCCAAATAATCACACTCCAAATCTTTTTTCTTCTTCATTATCCTCCTTTTCTTTTTCAATTTCTAAATCAACTTTAGCATGTTTGTTCTCATGGTCCTTTTTATTTTGAAGATCTATGTGTCTTCTCGCTTCTTCTTTGATTTCCGCCTCTTTTTGCTTTGGCCATTTCTGAAGTAGTTGTACATTGTTGGACTTGGTCATTTGGTGCGTCTTCATTTTGAGGCACAGCTACATCTTTCGCTAGGTCAATGTAGTTTCTCCTAGATGTTTGTTTCCTTTTTTTTGTTTGTTTTGATACTTCTAGAGTTATCCTTTCTATTGCGTGTTCTATATATAACCAACAACAATTACCTATTTATCACTTGTGACTTTTTGTTAAGGGCAAATAAAACGAAATTATGTGGATTACTTTAGGCCCAATCCCATAAAATAAGAGGACTCATGCTCTCCCAAAATAAATTGAATATTTTATAAATTTATAATTGTAAAGAGCTGAGTGAACATAAAACAATTTAATTGCAAAATAATTAAAATTAATAATTTAAACTTTAATCAGGGATGAACATTACTATAAAGTATTCTTTTATATATGCGAGAGAATAATTTTTTTAGGAGGGTAGATTAAAACAATCAAGGAAAATTGCTAAAACCCCCTTCAAAAAAATTTTATATCCAGAAAACCTATGAAAATGTTTCTCAATCTCCAAAACTCATTTTACCAACTTTTCATCCGAAAAAACCCAAAAATTAAGATTAACAACTGCTTGAACTAAATGACCTTTCAATTCTTAAGTCAATAAATGATTAATTAATTTCTTTTTGCGAAATCTCTTTGTTTAAAATTTTTTAATTGATATTATATAATTTAAGTTTTATTGTTTCATATAAAATATTTTAAATATTTTTATGTAATTTATTTTTGACTTTAACATGATCATATCTAAATACATACCATTTTTTATATTTTAAATTTATAGAAGTTCACTAAGGAAAGCAAAAA
Source organism: Buddleja alternifolia (assembly GCA_019426215.1). NCBI lineage: Eukaryota > Viridiplantae > Streptophyta > Magnoliopsida > Lamiales > Scrophulariaceae > Buddleja > Buddleja alternifolia. The sequence continues at coordinate 31,471,644 of CM033403.1, forward strand.
AAAAAAAAAGGGTGGAAGAGAAGCAAAGTAACTTCATCAAAGTTAATTAAACAAAATAGGTTACCATTCTTCCTTTTTTATGCTTTTTTACTTGTTTATGTATAGTTTTTCAAATTTCCGAAAGCAGCTTGCCCAGGAGAATTTCATAGTAGTAACTGCCTTTCATTTATTCGACTAACAAATATGAAAACAGTATGAATTGATAACAAAAAGCTGAAAAAATAGATAAGAGAATAATAACTAATATTGCAGAGAGTCGGTGAGAGGATAAGAGAAGGTTTATTATTAAGGAAAAACAAAAAGGTAAGAAATACTGCTATATATATATATATATTATTGATTATATTTATTTAATCTCCACGCAATCATAAAATATTTCAAACAAATATAAATATAAATTTATCTAACCGTACCCACCAATAATAAAAAAATTAAGCATGCCACACACACACACACACACACACATATATATATATAATGCAAGAAAATTTAGTCTAAATATAAATATTTGAATCGTCTGTGTGTGGCGGCATCTTTCTTATTTTTGTTTTCCTTGTAATATGTACTTCTTCATCAACTGTTTCTCAAACTTACAATTTTTTTTGTCATGTCATGTTCCAACTTTCACATTCATATATTTTTCATCTTAATATCAAATTGTCATTAATTAATCCACCATCGTTAGGGTGGCGAACCCTCGCATCGTCATACTTACCCAGTATGAATTGATAACAAAAAGCTGAAAAAATAGATAAGAGAATAATAACTAATATTGCAGAGAGTCGGTGAGAGGATAAGAGAAGGTTTATTATTAAGGAAAAACAAAAAGGTAAGAAATACTGCTATATATATATATATATATTATTGATTATATTTATTTAATCTCCACGCAATCATAAAATATTTCAAACAAATAGAAATATAAATTTATCTAACCGCACCCACCAATAATTAAAAAATTAAGCATGCCACACACACACACACACACACACACACATATATATAATGCAAGAAAATTTAGTCTAAATATAAATATTTGAATCTTCTGTGTGTGGCGGCATCTTTCTTATTTTTGTTTTCCTTGTAATATGTACTTCTTCATCAACTGTTTCTCAAACTTACAATTTTTTTTGTCATGTCATGTTCCAACTTTCACATTCATATATTTTTCATCTTAATATCAAATTGTCATTAATTAATCCACCATCGTTAGGGTGGCGAACCCTCGCATCGTCATACTTACCCAGTATGAATTGATAACAAAAAGCTGAAAAAATAGATAAGAGAATAATAACTAATATTGCAGAGAGTCGGTGAGAGGATAAGAGAAGGTTTATTATTAAGGAAAAACAAAAAGGTAAGAAATACTGCTATATATATATATATATTATTGATTATATTTATTTAATCTCCACGCAATCATAAAATATTTCAAACAAATAGAAATATAAATTTATCTAACCGCACCCACCAATAATTAAAAAATTAAGCATGCCACACACACACACACACACACACACATATATATATAATGCAAGAAAATTTAGTCTAAATATAAATATTTGAATCTTCTGTGTGTGGCGGCATCTTTCTTATTTTTGTTTTCCTTGTAATATGTACTTCTTCATCAACTGTTTCTCAAACTTACAATTTTTTTTGTCATGTCATGTTCCAACTTTCACATTCATATATTTTTCATCTTAATATCAAATTGTCATTAATTAATCCACCATCGTTAGGGTGGCGAACCCTCGCATATACCACAAAATTACGAATATTGTCTAGACTGACATCTTTACCAAAAGCAGTCATTAAAATGATATAAAGAACTATATGCCTGTACGAGTTGGGTAATAGTTGAGTTGGACACAAACCATAAGAAAGAAGAAGATTGTTAATAAACTCATGTAAGAGAAACCTAACCCTAGAGATTAGGTGAGCAATATGAAAAGTACGAAATCCTACAGGGGCCCTATACATACGATCTGTCAAAGTAAGGAATCGGATTTCATAATCTCGGGGAATAAAATATTTCACCCTCAACTCGTTTTTCCTAGACGACCTCACTTTAGAGATATCTTCTAACCAAGTGATGTTGGGGTTAACGTTGATTGGACCCTCTAAATCTACAGTACCCTCGTATGTTTCAGGCGGGCCTACCAGTTCATTACGAATACTAGTTTCTTCTACTAGACGATCCAACTCGTTTGACCCAACGGGTCTATTACTCGTAGAATCAGATGAGTCTTCAATCTCATTGTTATTTACTAATGACTAAAACCTTGTACAAGCCATAATATAAAAAGAGATATACAAAGGACGAGAAAACGAAAACTAGAAATACCTATGGACGGTAAGAGTACGAGATCTGGGAATGAACTGCAAATACTAAAGGCCCTTTTTCTGATGAAGAGAAAAACTCTCTCTCTATAGACAACAGAAATTCTCTCTCTAAAATGTAAAGGTGAAAGTAAAAAATATTTTGACAGAGGTCCTATTTATAGAGAAAGATGATGAGGGGATGCAACGGTTGAGATTGATCTGTAAAAACACGCCTGACGACTGAGATGACACAACCCCTGACATTCTAAAAGTAACCGCTTTGTGTACCTGTTACACTGATAGACGTGTCGGTTACGAAAAGTCGTGCCACGAAAAAGTGTGCACATTTATGATAGATTGCACGCCGCCATTCACACAATAATAGAGCAAGCATAAATGATCGAAGACACGTGATCATTCATTATTGAAGGGAGAAAAGGTGAGCATTTATTATCAAAAGACGTGACTCTCTAGATGATAAAAAATAGTTAAATCGGATAAATCCATCTGTAGAATCATATTACAACACGAGTAGAGGTCTACGAAATTAGAATCGTTAAATAATTATCTACTTCCTCAGTATGAATTCAAGTCGTAATATGACCAACTCTTCAAACTGATGAAGTGGGGGACTTAATGATATACCATAATATGGTATCTAGGCCCACAAGCACTAATACAAGGACAAAGGCCACACAAAGCCCAAAATCCAATATGGGGCCAAGGATCCACGCTAAGTAACAGTAACGGGTAGGGTCATTCCCTGACCTGACCCCACGGCCTAAGTCATCTACCGTTCAATGGTACCACTTGTCATTATCTTACAGATGGCCACCAACCATCCTGACAGGGTGTATGTGTTATAAATATGCCCTCATAACATTTATTGAGGGTTGGATTCTCTTGAATATTCTCTCTAGCTTTAGCCTCGTATCTTCAGCAGCAACGAGTCTATAGACTAAGAAGTACGTTCCTATATACATATAAATTTGGAAGTTAGAATCATCTATTGAGTACGACCTTGGTCATACACTCTAATATAGAACTACATTGACTTGATCCTGATTAGATACGTAGGTAGCTTGATTATCATTGAGCGCAGTCTTAAATCATCATCTCCATACTCGTAGTAGGGTTCAAGTCTTTCCAGACTGATAGATTCGAGTTCCCGGATTCGGGTTAGATCAGTATGCATCCTCTTTCAATACATGCTCGAGCAATCAAATGCGCTTTAAGATAATTTACAACTTATTCATATGAAGCATTTTGATGTATACTTATTAATAAGATGCTACATTTTTCATTCATATTTCGTGTATATGTTATAATTCTAATTTATTTGATTTTTTAAGTAATTTAATAGATTCATATAAACACGTGCAACGCATGTGCTCTTTACTAGTACTACTATAAAAGTATATATGGATCTTCATGGAGTTTTTTCCAATTGTAAAATGACTTAATTGTCCTTACTTAGGTAATAACCTTATAAATATATTAATATTATTAATTATTAATTTAATTAAGTATAGATACTATGCAATAATGGTCGACATGATTAGTAAGCTATAAAGTCATGCATTTCAGCTATAGCCACATGAATTCATGCTCTAGCATTTTAACTCTACATTAAGTAAATATTCAATTATAACCTTTCAACTCCTAAAAGTCTCAAGTGAACGGCTCCAGCCTTCATGAAAGAATATACTCACTTAATGATTTTACAAATGGACAAATAAATGCTTTAATAAACAAAAATGCAAAGGTATACTAAAAGTCTCATATAAGATGGTTCACTTCCAACCACTAATTACCCATTCAAAATGCCTTTAAAACCACTCCAAACATGATTTAGTGCAAAAAAGGAAAAAAGAAGAAAGGGACGGATAAATAAGAATTTCCTAAAGGCACATGCATCAACTATAAGTAGAGTTGAATTGGACAAAGAAATAGAGTTGTTTTCCCCAAATCGAAGAAGGGACGACGTGATTTTTCAACTCATGCATCCCCATGATATCTAGAAGGGAATATCCTATAAGCTTTAAAGAAATGTTTCACCAAGACTGAGAGAAGACATCCTTTCCTTTTATCCTCCAAATGAATCAAAGACTACACAATAAAATGTTTCCAAACCTAGTAGAAAATATCATTACGAGGTTTACTACAAGGTCTCTACGAGAGGGTGGTTACGAATCCCCCAAAATCACAAACAACCTTTATTTGTCGTGAACCTACAAAAGGTTAAGATTTTTGAATTTGATTTGAATTTTTTTATTTTAGTATTGGATTGAAGTTCTGAAAATGTAACCTGGTGCGGCTTTCACCATTCAAATCCAAAATGAGTCATGTAAAATTACAATGTTTAAGATTATGGGCTGAGGAAAAAATGGAGTTAGCAACTCTGTCAAAGATGAAAACCATTATGTAGAAAGATAATCATCACCTAGAGTCCTGGAGATGGGGCATAGATTTATGATATTGTACGATATCATACATTTCAGTTACAATTTTAGGGCTATAGTGAATGTTAAGTATTCTTTGATTGAATAGATTTTTTTTCACATTGCAATTATTTGATTTCATCTATCTATATCTATATCTATATCTATTCTAAAAGTATGAATGATTTAGGGTGATTTACATGATTTACATGATTTACAACTTTTGAATTAGGACCAAAATAACCCTATTCTAATATTATCCTAATCCTCAAATATTAAATAAAATATTAATTAAAATTAAGAAGAAGATGCATTATTGTTATCATGCATGCACTTGTAATTAATCATTTTTTGAGAATCTTAATGGCTGGTTGACAAGCATTCCAATGGACACTGGTTAGCTTTATGTGTTCATTTTCAACTTTTACCCAAAAGTTACATTTTCTCAGTTAAAGATGCTTTGCCTCCAAGTTACAGATTCTTGGATCAATTATAATGCTTTGCTTTTTAAGCAGGAACTCATCGTACTTGGATTCATATTTGGATCCTGCTTTTATGTCATTAATCAAAGATCCACATCAGAGACGCAGACAACAGTGGGAAAAAGCTGCTCAGGCACGAAGTGGTTTTAATTTTGCTAAAGTGGTTGGATATGGTGACCTTGGGGGTCCTCCTTTGTCTGCTGCTGAAGAATATTCACTTCATTCGAGATATCTTGCTAAAGCAAACTCACTCAATCTTTCTGAAATTGCTGAAATGAAAATAGTGTAAGCAAACTTAATCTTTCTGAATTGACATTAAAACTCTTTCATACTAAGCATAGCTCAAAACTCTGAACTCTTTTCAGATAGAAACAGTTGCGGAATATCTTTGTTTCTCCTTCGGTTACATAGAACGTAAACAATGAGTTAACTGTGTCAACATCCAGACATTAATTTGTATATCTTGTGTCTATTTCAGTTACCGAGGAGGGATTGATAGTGAAGGTCGTCCAGTTATGGTGGTGGTTGGAGCACATTTTCTTCTAAGGTGTCTCGATCTAGAACGTCTTGTGCTCTATGTAATAAAGGTAAATTTTCATAAATTTCACGAATTTACTTCTCATCTTAATGTCCGATAGCCATGCTTATGTTTCCTTGACCCAATTTGTTGTCTTGCAGTTGATAATTGTATTTGTCTATTGTGTTTTCAGGAGTTTGAGCCCTTGATACAGAAGCCCTATACTATTGTTTATTTCCATTCTGCAGCATCCTTACGAATGTGTGTATTTTCTCCTCCACATCCTTTTGTTCTTGGCATCAATTTTGTCATTTCCTATACTGAGTTATTGCTTCTTTGATCTGGAATTTAGTGTTTTCTCATACCTCAACGAAAACAATTTTAATTTTAACGAAGAATTAAATAATGATTTTTTCATTTATTGGCACTAAACAAATTTCTGTTGCTGCTGTTTTAATATTTAAAATACTGCTAAACTATATCAAAAACATTTTGATCTGTAGACAACCAGATCTGGGATGGATGAAGAGATTACAGCATATACTCGGCCAAAAACACCAGCGTAATCTTCATGTACGTGGGTATTTTTACTAACAAAGATTTTCGGTGCAGCTATACAGATTGTAATATGTATCTCCTTTTTATGGTGTAGGCAATATACGTCCTTCACCCGAACTTTGGCCTAAAAGGCAATATTTGCGATGCAGCTTTTTGTAGATAATGTGGTATGCCTTATCTCCCTTCTTTAGCTATTTGTAGGTAATTTGGAAAAAGAAAAGTGGTTAGTTTAAGACATCCTCTACCTCACTCTGAAACTAATGTACTGGTTTTCTAGGTGTGGAAGAAGGTAGTTTATGTTGATCGTCTTCTGCAACTATTTAGATACGTTCCACGAGAGCAATTGACTATTCCGGATTTCGCGTTTTAGTGATTTTCCTTGACTTCTTACAATCACTTGGCTATTTTTACTATGATTAAGTCAGTTTCTTTAACAGAGAATGGTGAGGTTTCGCAATTGCCATATTTGTTCAATTTGCTTGTTGATAAGCCATTGTTAGCCGTTAGGGAGTTCTGGTCGGAGTAATTACACTCGTCCATGTATGGTGGGCCCATGTGGGCCCCACATAACAGACGGTTGTGTTTTTCCGATACCCAGGTCTCTGAAGAACAATCCACTCAATAATCACATATATAATTCAGATCCTGATTTGATGATTCAGGAACACGTTGAGTACCGACTAAAATGAGAATAGGGAAATTCCTTAACCGTTTTTCTGAAATATGTGATGCATGCATGATTTAGAAGTGAATGGAGGAAAGGGTGTTATTGTGGATCCAAGAACAAAATATCTATATCAGCGGCCATATGTACTAAAGCTGTTTAATACAGTTTGGGCTGGCGAGTGACACAGCAAAATCTGCTACTTTTAATGATTTTTATTTAATTTATTTTCAGTTGTTATTTTGCGTGATGGTCTTAATTTTTTTTAGCATCTTATGTATTGTATTGTGTATAGATTGAATTCACCCCCCAACCCCTCTTGTATGTGTCATTTTATATTGGTTTTAGTTTTTACGAATAAAATTGCTTCGTAATTTTGACTCGATTAAAGAATTTTATATTCTACTATAATATTTTTGCATTTAGTAATCAAGGAAATCCTCTATGATTTTGTTCAAATCGGGATGTCAATCTGTTATTTATGTAGATGATAAAGCTGTGTGTATCTAAAGAATTCAATCAAATGATTTATGCTTGTAGAACAAGGATTTTAGCGAGAAAAGGAGAAACAAAATTGAAATAAAGTATAATTTTTCTCTTCGTTTATTGGGTTAATACTTGCTAGAAATGATAAAAAAAAAAAAATTGTCTCACTGTTTACTGTTATTGAAAATGTGGTAACAAGCTATCGGTTTTATTTTCTCACAAAATCTATATTCTATCTATATCTATTCTAATTCTAAAGTATAAATGATTTAGGGTGATTTACAATTTTTGAATTAGGACCAAAATAACCCTATTCTAATATTATCATAATCCTCAAAAATTTTAGATAAAATATTAAAATTAAAAAGAAGATGTATTATTGTTATCATGCATGCACTTGTAATTAATCATTTTTTCACAATCTTAATGGCCGGTTGACAAGCATTCCAATGGACACTAGGTCACCTCTGCAGCTCTGCCAAATCATTTTTTAACTAATTCTTGTGATTTTGTCTTGCTGCAGAATCCATTAATATTGTTAAAGAAATTATCTAATTGCTGCAATTACCATCAACTGGGACTTCGGTAATTTCATATTAAGTCTCTAAAATCTAATTCTCTGGCTTTATCTCATGTCTTAGGTGGAATCATAGTTCAAAGTCGCGGTATCGGTGGTAATATCGATGGGTACTATTCCATATCGATCGCGGCGTATCGGGATATTATCAGGTGATACGATACAAAAGCATTATAAAATGCTTCAAAATTTTTAAAAAATTAGTAAAATTAAAGAAAAATGCAAATAACACAAATTGCTACTTTTTAATACATATTAAAAGTATTTACATGTTTATATACTTTCCTCTCTCTCTCTCTCCCTCTCTCTATATTCCTTATTTGTTTTCAATCACATTACACCAAGCGGGTTTATCCAAGATTCTTGCGTAAATTCCATGTAACAACATTACATAAGGATCTAATCTTTTTCTTCCCAATCATCATTTCTACTTCAGATATCAACATATCAGCAAGATATTCCACAGCAAGATATCAACATATCCAACAAAAAAAATTTAACAAAAATCGTCGATATTATCCGAAAATCAGCCGATAATATCAAAAAACTCCGATATTATCATATCGGCGATACCATACCAAACCGGTAATAAATAGTATCGCCGGAATTTATCGGATCGGAGGGGTCTGATCCGATTATGTATCGGCTGATATCATCGGATATCGGCCAATACTTTGAACCATGGGTGGAATCCCAAATTTGAATGTATGTATAGTGCTCTATTTTGGTTCCATTCTATGAGCTCTATTTTTAACTTTTTTTCTTTTTGATTTGTGTTAAAACTCTAAAGTAAGTTTCTGGATGATCAATTTTTATGTTTATAAATGCATTGAATAATGCTATACTTGTCACAAGCGATGTTGCTTTTTCCTTTTTTTTTTTTTGTTTTTTTGTCTGTTTTCCTATGTAAATTATCATTTTATTTAATTGATTTTTCATTCTTTTGCCGCCATTGATTTGTTTGGAGCAAAATTGACGTCACGGTTGTATTTGGGTGTATGTATGTGTATATATATAGTCAATAAGGAAATTTTCATATTGTTAGAAATGTCATCAGTTAAGTTGCTTGGAGTTGATGTTCACTCTATGTTGGTTGGATTTTTTTTACTCTTTTTCTGTTTTATCGATTTCACCTTTTACATTTTCTCCATCGAAGAGTTTTAATCATTTCATTTAGTATATCAATATTTTGTTATTGCTATTGTTCAGTTCATTATATTAAGGTTTGCTATACTTTTGCATCAGTTACTGAGAATTCTGTTGTGAAAATTTACGCTCGCTTTCTTTTTTACAAACTTAATTTTTTTCTTTCGACTAATGTTTATTCATTACTTAGTGGAGGAGTATATCTGGGATCATTTAAGTTGGTTGGTTTTGTACAATTATAGAATGTATTTAGCTGTATATGTCTGTATAACTAAAGTAAAACATGAGAGTATAGGGAGTTGAATGATATATTACGGCAATTGATTATTGATTACGAAGTCACTGTTTTGTGAATATCATTTGAATGAAGTGTTGTGATTTCAGTTGTTCTATGGGTATAAAGTGAATAACCGTGTTCTTAGAGAGTGTTGGGTCTAATATGATTCGCAAAGTTGTCCTACGTATTTAACTAGATTATTTATTTTACAGTGATTTACTATGAGATGATTTACAATGACTTTTGGGTTAAGACTAAAATACTCCTATAATAAATTAATATTATTCTCTAATTAAAAAGTTATTTTGTTAAGACTAAAATACCCCTATAATAATAATTTAATATTATTCTATAATTAAAAAAGTTATTTTTATTGTTGAATGTTCATGAACTTAAAAGACGAGATCAAAACTGAATTTAATACTACCCCTATAATAATAAATTAATATTATTCTCCAATTAAAAAAGTTATTATTATTGTTCAATGTTCATGAACTTGAAAGACAAGATTGTTCAATGTATTATCAAGTTGAATTTAATACTAAATATAATTATTCTTGTGAATCTGAAAAGTTTTCAATTTCAAGAATTGCTTATATATATTTTGTTTACATTGTTGGTCGATCTGAGGTTTGAAGCACAATGGGTGAACCTTCAAATTGATATAACCAAATTTGAAAGGCTTGAGCAGCCAACGTATAAAATGGTGTTGTTCACATATTTTTCATTTAGATTTACTTCTGTTTCCATGTCTTCTTTTTTGTTCATCACCATTTCTGTTGCGGGGTTATGTGCAATTGATGAATCATCTTAAAAGAATATTACAAGTTTGTATTTTTTGCATTATTCTTATTTGTATTATATCCTCTCCTAATTATTCTTCAGCTTGATTTGTTTATGACTATTATTATAGAAAATTCAGCAGCATATGTATTTCCACTGATATAAACCCAATTTAAAAGCTGCGTGGCGTTCCTATTTTCAATTTTATGAGCAATATATGTGAAGGAGTCATTAGATGCACTTGAAAGGATGAAAAGGGTATTTGAATACGTTGAGAGACTAAATCTGGGATTTGAGACTCCGATTTTAAGAGAAGAGACACCACCAAAGACAAGTAATGCGTAAGAGAAAGCTGAGTTCAATCGCAAATCAACCTCAGCAAGAAACGAGGCACCAAGAGGAGTATCACGTCCTTTTAGTCCCATCATTATTCTCGCTTTCATTCTAAATCAAACCACCCATCTTAGACGAGTCTCTATGGCTGGAACATCTCAACTTTCTTGGGATTAATGGTATTAAGCCGACTTCAGATGCAGGGTGTTGAAGTTAAAATTGGAATTGGGACTTGAGAACCATTGCATATGCTCAATTGTCTAACAATTCTTTCAATTCAATTCAGTTTAGTTGTATTATTGTGGTACCTAAAAAACAAACATAAATTTCAAAATAAAAATAAAAATACAGTGTACCATATGAAAACCCTTTAATTAGACCAAAAACCAATATAAGGGCGGATTTTTTGTTTTTTGGTAAATTAACTTCATTAACAGCTAACCATCCATCCAAATTAAGGGCGAAATTTGACGTATAACCAAAGATTGCAGCATAGAGAAAATTCTATGCTATATCATTCAATGGACCACATACAATATACTCACACAAATTAAAATATTTACACACATGTATCATGCTTAAATATGATTAAAATGCAATCACTCATATTACATTTTTAAGTATATGTTTATTTATAATATGGCCATTACCTTTTACTTATTTAATTGGAAAAACAATTCCCACTATACGCATTATCATCGCTTATCTCCGTGGAGATGAAGGAAAAAAGGGGGAGAGATCTGCACTTCAGTATGCCCCTTGGTTCCACAACTAAAGGACATGAAAGGTATAGTAATTTTAATTTATTTCAATGTAAATTTTTTACCATACAACATAACTATTACAGTACCATGAATTGATGATGAACCATATTTGAATAGGAAATTCAGTAATTGCACAAGATTTACTTGCGACTAAGCAAAATTTTAGTTAATCAAAACTTAGAATTCACTCCCACTTCTATATTAATTTATTTTCAGCCATGGCTCCAATGATTTACATTCTATTATTAATAATGGCTTGACTTGGCTACAATCTTTTGTAGTTTTTGGTCATGTTTAACTTTATCCAAAGTCTACATTTCATAGGCCGTCATGACCAATGTTCTTGAACTAACCACATCATGATAATTTCCTAATAATGAAGCTAAGTTTCATTTCAATATACCAAATGAAAAAGGAAAGAAAATAAGAGGAAACACTTATTTTGATATTCTCAGTTGAGTTTAGAAGTTTCATTAAATTATGTGAATTAATTTTTTTGTGTTAGATTAATTGTTGATTTGATTTGATGATATTTATATTATCATAAAAAAATTATCGTTATAAGGTCAATTAGTTTTCAATCAGATGAGAATTAACCTTGCATGTCACATTTTCTTCTTCTTTCCTAATCAGCATTTTTGTTTATAATCATAAATTGTTATGTCTTTTACATTTCTTACTTTAGTATTGAACTATCAATTTACTATCCTTGAATAAAAATGTATTTTTAGCTTTTTCACTTCTGTTTTGTTTGTTGAAGCACTTAGAATAAAATGGAAGGCTGTTATATTAAATTAAATTATTCTAAATTGAATTTAATATTAAACTTCTCTAAACTGGACTAAAAAGTTAGAGAATGATTATATACTAAATGGTTATATACAATTAATTCTTATGAGGACTCTAATTTTAGATTTTCAGAATTTTTACTCTTCAAAAGTTTTAAAGTATTTTTAATAGTGAACATTATACAAAGTATTATAAGTATTAATTGAATATTTTAAATTAAAGTACAGAAATCCTAATCATATATATATGACAATCCAGATGATACTTAGTGAGACTGGGAGTTGGACTCCCGGTGAATTTCAATTACACATAATGTTAAAATATGTGTGGGGTCCATCAAAAAATATATATATATATATATATATATATATATTATTGTGTATTAACAATTTGTGTGGTTGAAATTCACCGGAAGTCCAACTGAATATCTGATGTTGATATATTTTCATGTATATTTTGGATATAAAATATATTCTAGGAGGGTTTTATTAGTTTTCTTCTAATATTTATATACTAACAAAAAGCCATTCACTCAAGCTATATCTTATCTTATATGATACTTATTATTGTTTCAAGAGAACAGTTGATAGGGTTGATATATGATAAATCATCCGTCAAAGCCCGTGTAACACATGGAAAAAATATTGAAAATTGAACTTCTTAATCCTTATAAGCTTTGTGTTAGGAAACAATTTATGTTAGAAGTTTACATGATGACAAGAGTCTGCTTTGTGTTAGACCTCAAAATTATGTAAGTTTGATTTTATTAGAAATTATGTATAGGCTTTGAAGATTAGATTTTATTAAGGCTTTTTATCTCTTCTGAGTTTTAGGCTAAGTATTTGAATCCTTGTAGCATTGATGGAATTCTAGATGAGTACTCTATCAAGTTAAGACCAAAGATCAGGCGCTCAAAGTCTATTGAAGTTAAGATCTGAACAGCTACGGAAAAATGTCGAAGCAAATCAAGTTGTAAAGATCATTCAGCGTTAAATGAGCATCCCCAAGACAAAATTCATCTGAATTAAATCCGAAATTAAGAGGGAGTTAAATACAATTTTAAAAAGAAACATTTATCTCAACGGAGATTTAATTCACATACATTTAATGATGATAAGAGCATTGATGGTGATAAGTACATAGGACACACGGATTAAGCCTCCCATTAGACTGTCAGAATCAGAGTCTGCAACACCAACTTTTTACAGTAGAATTGCAGGGATAAAAAAACAGAAGTTGTTCACTCACCGAATGTGAAAGACATGTGCCCTATATATGTCAAACGTATCACCAACTTTTTGCAGTAGAATTGCTAGGATAAAAGAATGGAAGTTGTTCACTAGCCGAATGTGAAAGACATGTGCCCCATATGTGTCAAACGTATACATTATCCAAAATAGGAATTCCCAACAAACCCTAATCACCAATATGAAATCTTAAGTCTAATTGCTATTACATTGAAGTCTCAAATGTACTTCCAAGAAAAGCTCAAACTCCATAGCTAAAATCCTTCAAATTTTTCATCCCTTTCAAAGATACACAAATATCTCAAAACTCTTCTTAGAAGAACCTGAACTACTATTGAGATAGTCTTAGTTTGATCTTATCAAGCAAACCTTTCGAGAAACAACCTTCCAACCTCACCATTTATGTGAAGAAAGTGTTACACTTGCGGGAGCCAGCTCTTCAGGTTGCGACGCAAAGTGATATAAGTGTGACAAGCCACCTCTTGAGCCTGTGGGAGCCACCACTAGAGTCCCAAAGCCTGGCGATAGATCCTCGAGGATGTCACGCCGCAATGAGAACAACGCTTTATGAAATATGGGTGATTGTGAATCCATGTATCCCACATGGAAAAAATATATTGAAAAACTAAACTCCTTACAAGCTTCGGCCCAAAAACTCATATTCATCTATTGAATTACCATTTTAGGTAAGTGCTTTACAACCTAATTTTGGGGATGCATAGGGCGGGTTTGGAGGCAATTCTCGCATCCATTGGGCTCGCGGGTGTGTGGCGTGCTCATTATTGTGGTATGATTTGTGCAAATGATATCGTGCTTCAATTTAAAATACTATAGACCGTGTAACTTGTAAAAAATGTAATGAGAAAGACATAAAAACCACATTAAGGCAATCATACTAGAAATATAATTTTCAAAGGAAAAATGCTTATTTATGCATAAACTTATCAAACATTGTTGCATTATTTTGAAGGTATAGATTGGTTTAAAATGTCGTATAATACGACTATAATACATGTATTCGAATATTTGAGAACGCAACAACCATGTGTGTTAGATGTCCCATAAATGAATACATGACATCAATTCAAGAGGTAATTTTATACTAATTTAGATTGTCTCTTTATCTCTTTATATATAATTTTTAATTTTTCATCATATTATATTATATATAATTTGCTAATTTAAGTTTCTAATATATTCATTTTCTTGGAGAGGACTTAAATCAAAGTAATATAGATCACTAAGCCTACAAGGAGCAAAAGAATCCGCTTTCTCATGGTACTTAATAGAAAACATAAATGAATAAGGGGAACTTAGTGTCATAGCGGATGCACTTCAAAGAGTACAATCAAAAAAGAATGGGAGAAAAAGGCAGGAAAACTAAGAATGGTCCAGAGAAGAACGCAAGTGAAACGCAAACAAAATTTTCTATGCCAAACTTTAAAATAAAGAAACTACATATTCTGTAGAAGCTCACACAAACAAAACAAAACAACTAACAATAACAATAAGGAAGACAACATCAAAAACATAATTCCAAGTAATGATGAAGAGTCATTTTGCAATTTCATAAAAAAAAAAAAAGTATTAAAAAGAAATTTATGAAGTCAGGTAAAAAACAAAAAAAAATTACAACGTCCATCAAGGTCAAACAAGAGAAGAACTAATGAGAACTTCAAATAAGATAACACATTACTTGTTTATATTTAATGTTACTTATCATTTTAACTATTTTTAATTTATTACGTGCGCTCGAGAATGTCAATTTTATACTTTCTAGCATTTAAATTATGTAAATCTTAATAAATTCGTAAGAATCACGCACGTGCTCTTTACTAGTATTACCTAAAAAGATGTACTCTTGAGTAATTAGAATACTGCAACCAACAATACACCTAGACATGGAAGAAATTATCAGAAAATAACAAAATAAAAAGAATGGAAAACAATACAAAAACAGGATTGATTGGAAACTGAATTCAACTTCAATTGACTCGGACATATGGGAGATATGCGATGGATGAAGTTATTGAACGTCGACTAGTGGGACATGGGAGATCTTGGGCCATTCAGAATGATAAAGGTGGCTTTCTGGATCTCTCATCCCCTTAAGCAGTCGGCAACCTCGAATCCAGACTTCACTCAATTGGGTGAGACGATGCATGGCTTCCTTAGATGGCAGATGCCTTAGCCTTTTGCAATTGGATAGCGATAATCGTTCTAGAGATGAGAAGTCCCCGAACCATTCAGGCAAAGCTTCTATGCCAAACTCATATAATCTGAAATGAGTGAGAGCAGTGAGATGTTGAAGATCCGGAAGAGACTCCCACTGCAGCCATCCATATAAATATAATTCCCGAAGTGAGTACAGTCGTTGGATGCCTTGGAGAGCCTCACAGAATGAGGTCAGACCCACTTCTTCAGAGAAGGGGCCAATCTCTAGTTCTCTTAAGTGGCAGAGACAATTGATATTCTTGGGCAAACTCCTCAACTTGGGACAACAAGAAATATTTATGCGATACAAACTCGGCAGTCTCTGACCGTCTACTAGAAAAGAAGAGACCAGGTTATTGCAATATGATATCTCCAAATTTTCAAGAGATGTACATGACTCCAGCATTTTACTCGAAATGTCAGTCAGCCCTCTGCAATGTTTAATTTCCAAGGTTCGGAGAGAGATTAGTTCTCCACTTGAATATCGAATTGACTTGAGATTATCGCAAATAGTTATCCTTAATTTCTTAAGAGAACGGAAATTGTGTGCATCATCAGGAAATTCAAGATGTGTTAGGCTACGACAATTATTTATTTGCAGATATTCAAGGCTTTGGTTGTTGTACAAAAACCTTGCGGGAAGACAAATGAGGCCTCAACATGCTCAATTTTCAAACTCATGAGAGAGCTTAAATTTCCACTGCATATATTATCCAATAATAGCGAGCCTCTGTCTATACCTCTGATCCTCAATCTTTCAAGAGATGGAAAATCATGACTTGGAGCAATAGTCATGTTGAAGCAATCCTCAATTTCCAAAGATTGAAGCTTAGGAAAAGCATCAACTCTAGATGATTCAATCCACTCTACAAGACTTGTCATATATGCTAGTTTGAAACATTCAAGTGCTCGAAATGGCGGAGGTTGTTGACCACTTTCCCTCCTACTTGACTCGTTTCCACCGTTAGGATAGTAAAATGAACAATCAATTGACTTTACACTTTCCAATCCTGTCAACTCCAATATCTTGAGCATGGGTAGATGACCCACTGTTGGAATCTCTTCGCATCTTTTACAGTCAACTAAACTTATCTCAATTAATTTGTTGAGTGTGAATGCTTCACCAACAGTCATATTCAAGGTCCATGAAGGAAAATTATCACCAAGAAAATTTTTAATGGTTAAGCTTTTTATATTTTGATGAGGTTGAAGGCCTTCTAATACTTCTTCATCGTTGTTGTTTCCTTTCCTTGACCCACTCCAAACAAACCCTAATTTGAGGATGTTTGGCTTTTCAATTAGACCTGCTCTAGAAGCCTCTTCTTTATCATTCACGCATTCAAGATTGTGTATCACGAGTTTTCCCTTCAAATTCTTTAGGAAGCCCAACTCATCAATTTGAAAACCCTTGTCGTGTCCCACGTTAAAGAACTCTAGTGTTCGAAGACAAGTGAGCATTCCTATTTCACGTGGCATTTCAAAATCTGTAGAATATGGTACAATGAGATGTCTCAAACTAAGTAATTGCTGGAATCCTTCTGGGAGCCTTGCAAGGGAGGAGCAATAAGCAGCATTGAAAGTCTGCAAATTAAGAAGTTTACAAATAGATTCTGGAAAAGCTCCGATCTCATGATTGTCAGACACATCAAGGAATCTTAAATGTATTAGCTTTCCAATTGAGTTCGTCATCTCCATGACAGGAGCCCCTTGTAGAACTAGAATATGCAAATTCTTCAAATCTTTGAACAAACTATGGAATATCTTGTTGCCTCCCAAGAATAGAGTCCGGACATAAATTGCTCTCTCTTTCAATATCTTGTGCGCTTCTCCATCAAGCGATTTGATGGCCATATATCTAACTTGAGGAGGTGGGGTGCTATTTGCAGCAGAGTTGTCAACATTAAAACTTTCTGCCTTTGAACTTGAACAAGCCAAATCGTGCACCAAATCATGCATCTTTGACTGTTTGATATTGCCAAACTCATTCTTTATTGCCTCTTGCAAGAAAGCATTTTGTAGCAAAATGTCATAAACTCTGCTTCCTATAGTCTCCATATCATTTCCATTATTTTCTATGAGAAATCCTTCAGCCATCCAAAGTTGGATTAGCCGCTGTTTCTCTATCTTTGCATCCTTTGGGAAAATGGAACAGTACACAAAACACTTTTTAAGTAAAGGAGATGGCAAACGATCAAAGCTTACCTTCAATACTCGTAGCACCCCACTTTCTTCTCTAATGGAATCTGAAAATCCACCATGCAGAAATGAGGTCCAATCATCACTTTCCTTCCCTTTCAAAATTGCACCAACCATGTTTGCAGCTAACGGAAGACCTCCGCATTTAGAAGCGATACCCTTTCCAATGAATTCCAAATCTTTAGGAACTTCCTCACCAGCAGGGACGGAGCCAGGGGGGGTGGGGCTGGAGGGTGCGGTCGCCCCCCCTCAATTTTGAAAAATCGTTTTTTTACCTTACAAAATTTTTGATATTTGTATTTCGCCCCCCTCAAAATCGAAAAATATCATGTTTTTTCCCTTTATTTTGAGTTCGCCCCCCTCCAAACCCAAAATCTTGGCTATAATGAAAGAGATATAAGAGTATAAAGTATGTTAAAAGTTGTAATTGAACCTAGTTTCTTATTATATTTTTCTTCACAAATATACCGTACCGTACCGTACCAAACCAAGGCGGGCAAGCCCCCCGCACCCCCCTTTCACTCCTTCGACTATTTGCCAAAAAAAATGTATATCTATATCACAACAATCTCGCCCCCCCTCATTCACATTCCTGGCTCTGTCCCTACTCACCAGAAAAAGCTCTTATCTTAATTATTGACCAACAATCATCGTTAGATAATTTATCCAAAGAATAAGCTGCCCTAGGGCTCACAATTGATGCCACATTTGTACAACGAGTTGTCACAAGACAAAAATTGCCTTCATTTGGATTGATTCCGAGAAGTGAACTCTTAAAAACTTCCCAGTATCCTCTTTGATCATTCCACAAATCATCAAGAACAAGTAGATACCTTTTATCTTTCAATTTCTCTTGAAGCTTGTTGATGACAGCTTCCCTGCTCTCCAGCTGAATAATATCAGTCGTTAAGATCTCGAGAATTCTCTTATAAAGCCTTGTGGTGTCAAAATTTTTAGATACACACACCCAAATCCTTTGATCAAAATGTCTCATGGTTCGCGTGTCATTAAAGATAGATCGAGCTAAAGTTGTCTTCCCGATGATGGGAACGACTGAGACAACTTCATTGCTCGGATTAACCAGCGTATTGACTATTTTGGCCACATCATTTTCTCTACCAAGAACAATTGGATCCACACTTTGGGAAACAGTTTCATTATATGGGGGAAGATAAATAGCAGAATCTGCAATTATCTGCTGAAGGCCAAAGCTAGTGGCCTCTTTATTAACCCTTTCTAACTTCTTATTCACATCCTTGATCTTATGAGCCATGTTTAGACGAAAGATCACATGATTTTTGAACGAGAAAAAGAAGCGCACCTTTCTCTTCATTTGGTTTTTGATCTGTACCTTACGACGAATTATTTCATAGTTGAAGTCATCCAACAAGTGATCCGCTTCATAGGCGACATCTTGAAGATTATTGAGCCACACCTTCACTGCTTCGTTTTCCACTTTTAGCCTCGAGACATCATTCAAGAATGCCTGGACCATGGTCAATGATTTCTGCAGTCTCTTCAGTTCATTTTTGACACCAAAAACGGGGCCAATCTCTTTAACAGAAACAGCGAGAAGCCTTTCCAACAAAACTTGCAGAGTAGCACTGATCACAGCATCAGCCATTTTATTTTTGTTTACGTAAAAGATTCAAAGGTTGTCTTTGTGTGAGGTTGTCTTTGTTTTTGTGTGAATGTAGATGCAAAGGAAGAGATTCAGCACAGAAAGAAAGCAAATGCAAAGGTTGTCTTTGTTTTCTTCCCTTTCTATTACACTTAAGCTGCAATAATGCATCTTGCTTTGCTGTAATCCTAATATATATTATATGTTCAAGTTGGAATTTAATAAGTATTGTGAGTTGTTAAGCAAAAAAAATAATTTCTAGGTAATTGATCAATCTTCAGTCGGCAACACTAAGGTACCTCACCTCTGCTAAGCATTAACCAATTTGATAAACCTCCCATAAATTTTTTAACTGGGTCTGGGTCTGGGTCTAGAGACCCATAGACCCAAATGCTCTCGTCTCTCTGTCCTCATCTAACCTCCGCCGGTTGGTAAAGTTTTGATTTTTTCTTGTGGGTTTTTGATTTTATTAATGACCAGAATATGATTTGAGTTTTTTGTTAGCAGATAATGATTTGAGTTTTTTGTTAGCAATGCAATGATGAGTTTATAACCATTTTTTTGATGAATTCAAAAAGTTGGGTGATGAATTTGTATTAGCAGTATTTGACAGAGTTCTTCCTTCTGCACTTTCTTTGTCTTCATTGTGATGCAGCCATTTTATCTATATCTATATATATATATATACACACATATTGCAAGTATAGTGAAAATACATATAGATATATGTGTCTATATTAGTCGTACATACATATATTATATATGTTGTTGTGTAAGAAATAATTGTCACTTTCTGCCCAAAAATAATACAAAAAAAAACCCAAAAAATAAAGAAGTATAAAAATTAGGGATAATTACACTCACAGACCCAATGTATTGGGTCCCCCTTGGGTCTGAGTCTGGGCCAATGATGGAGTAATTACACAAACCTTCCCTCACTAATTGATAATTACAAACACACCCCTCATGTTAAAGATTTCTTACAATTGCACCCCCTATGTGTGTAACAATTCTTACAGGGTATGTTTGTAATTATTAATTGGTGAGGGGAGATTTGTGTAATTACTCTATCATTGATGGGGTGTGAGTGTAATTATCCCTAAAAATTACAAGACAATTGCTATAAAATTATTGCAAATGATAGAACAATTGGTGATATGACGTGGTAGGTTTCGTTTCATTCCTTCGTCTCATTTGCATAATCAATGAATTATGCCGTTTTTTAAAGTTGGAATTTTCAATGATGGTGTGAGCTGACCGCTGTTTGATATGCAATATATTCTGGAAAATTGAAAATTTGATAAGTCCTGAACAACGAATAAAATTATAAATGCATATAGATGATAAGAACGAAAGTTCGGTAATTTAGAGAAAATTGTTTAATTAATCAACTAATCAATTACGAGGCATCTAATCCGTTCACATTGACAAAGTGATCAGCAGAAATGCCTTCATTCAGACAAATATTAAGTTGTTGAATGTCACATTCGTTTCTACTACAAAATGATTAAGTTGTTGGAAAGTTACTCTTACATCTAGTTGTTTTCTTATTTATTATTTATATAAGGTTTACTGCAATTTACCTACCTGTGAAAGTTTGATATAGCAAATAAAGCCCTGTGAAAAAAAAAAAAAAAAACAATTTACCTCCCCACGAAAAAAACATTGAAGCATGCCTTCCTAAATATATGGGATAATTGCATATTGTACCCTTGTGAAACACGAAACCTGCACACATCCCCCTTATGTTAAAAAAATAGCTTGAAATGCCTCTATGTTTTTCAAAATCCTGCACAAAACCTCCAACCCTGCTTCAAACACTGCGCGTGAATGCTTCCTTCCACGGATTTAACACGAATGGGAGGTTTCATGCAGGGTTTTGAAAATCATAGGGTTATTTCAGGCTATTTTTTTAACACAGGGGGATGTGTGCAGGTTTCATATTTTACAGGGATGATATGCAATTATCCCTAAATATATTTCACCTATGTTCATCAATCAAAAGACCAAAGAGCCCTTACTTTTTAAAGATATTTATTTTATAATTTTCTATTTAATTTTTACTTTTTAATTCATTTACATTACTTTTATTTTTTTTCTTTCATCTTCCCCAATTCATCATCTTCACCTAACCCTAATTCCAATCCCCTCATCACCACCCTCCATTCTCACCACCCACCATTCTTTCAAAACTCAGCTCATCAACCCCCGTGCCGCCGCCGCCTCCACGGGCCAGCGACCTCCAGCCTGGGTCACCACACTCCAGATCCACCACCACACTCCATATCCGCCGCCATTGCTCAAAACCTTCACCAGCGACCTCCAGCCTGTGCCACCACGCTTCAGTTCCACCACCACACTCCATATCCGCTGCCACACTCCATATCTGCTGCCAAACTACTCCAAACCCCCTTGACAGGCCGCCAGATCCACCACTACTCAAGCACCCCCATTCACCATTCACCTCTGCACTTGAAGATTAAGATTAAAATTAAAAATGGTTTATCCAAAGCTAAGGAGAAATTGGTTTTTGCACCGCCCCTTGTGACCACCGCCCGGAAACCATCACAGCAACCGCATGTGAAAACATTTGAAACTAATGAACATATGTATATATAGGATATGGATCAAATACATCCCAATTCATTAGGTAAGATATAAGATCCAATCCACACCATTGATACCATTTGATCCTAAGGTCTAATTTTAACACATTTTTCAGATTTTATAATTATTTTTAATGCTGTCAGGGGCATTTTAGTCATTAAATCATAACAAACACATGCAATTTTGCATGCAGTATCAAATCAAATCCTCCTTTTTACGCGCCATAACCGAATTCATTATTTTCTTTCTATTTTCAGCTCGATCATATCAGCTCGTGTAATCCCAATCAAGTCTGTGTATCCAATTTCCACTCGATCAGATCAAAGATACGTTTTGTTTATCCAAATTCACCGCGCGATCAGTTCTCCATTGATACGAGTCTTTTTCCCAGATTAATTCATCATCAAATCAATTAATCATCAAGATCGTTTAATCATAATCGTCAATTTGGCTTCATTCAAATAAAGAGAAATAGATCCAATCCTAGTAGCCACGACGCTTTCCCCGCGTTCTACTTTGATCATTACTTCTTCTTGGCCTAGCTTTCCACTTCTCTGCAGATCCTGATCCAAACAACAAACATGGGCACTAGCCCCTGAGTCCAGAATCCACGAAGTAGAAAAGACAGTCATAGAATAATTAGTTTCAAAAACAAAGAGTTCCATACCTTTTGCGCCTTTGCCTAATTTGGGACAGTTCCTCTTCTAGTGGCCAAACTCACCACACTCGAGACATCTATCCATTTTCTTAGGCCTTTTACTTCAATAAAACCCTTAAGCCTTTCCCTTACCCTTATGGACACCCCCTTGAGCTCCAAGTTCGCCAGACTGTTTCTTATTCTTCTTCTTCTTAGACTTAGAATCTTTAGGTCCAGAAGAGATGACCAAGGCAATTTCCTTTCCCTTTGGTTTCATTTGAGATTGTGCAGTAACCAATTTGTTCATTAGCCCAGCTAAATTGCACTCTATCTCATTGCAATTAAAGTTAACTACAAATTAGGAGAAGGAATCAGGAAGAGACTGCAAGATTAAGTCAGTTTGAAGGGTGGCATTCATGGTGAATTCGAGAGCTTCCAATTTCTCAATCCTCGAAATCATTTTGAGCACATGATCACCAACCTTCTCACTTTCTTTCATCTTGGCTCCGAAGAGCTCTTTCGATATCTCATATCGAGCAGTACGACTGTGCTCACCATAGAGCTCTACCAGGTGAGCAAGAATAGCTCTTGCAATGGGCATCTTATCATGTGACCTTTGAAGATCATTGGTCATGGATCCCACCATGTATCCTCTCACCCGGAGGTCATCCTTAACCCATTTTTCATGGGCTTGGACCTCTTCCTCATTGGCACGTGTTCTAGCAGAAGCCGCCGGGATATCAGCCTCCAAGACGTATCCCAGAGGTTCCATATTGAGGACAATCCTCAAATTTCTAAGCCAGTCCACATAGTTGGGTCCAGTAAGAGTATTGTTTTTTAATAGAATTGAAAGTGGGTTTGCCATATTTGAGAGAGATAAACGAGAAAATAACTGCAGAAAAGAATCAGACTTAATTAGATTACTTGTTTTGACTTAACCAAGAAAAATTAAGGACTTAAAATTAATCTTGGCTCCCACTGTATTTTTCGAATCCCACACTCCCATGTGAAAATCGGGAATCATCATTGGCATCGATTCCACAGCGGTTATTGAGGTCCTCAATTAATTAAATGGGTTGCAACCTAACCGGTTTCTGACCCATTAATTATTTGAAGTGATATCTAATATCAATTTATTAATAAACATTTCAATAGCTTTCCCCATAGTTCACCAAACCGCAACCGAACAGGTTGCTAAGCTCATGAACTACCCGAGTTCATTCCTACTAACTCTTATAATCTAACATTTGAATTTCAACTTGCAACTGAACAGGTTTCTGGGGTGAAATATGCTTCGATTAAGGCATTTCATGCACTTAATAAAATTTCAAATTATTTTTAACTGTAAAACCCCCATAACTGGGAAGCATTACACATTTATAGTAATTTTAATTTTAGAAAGCTTAGTGGAGGGTGAGGATGTCAAACATCATTTTCTAACTCGGTATTATTTATTTGGGAGAATTTAAATTGTCAAAAGTTTTGATCTCACTTTGCGTATTATTCAATTTATATAGCACTTTTATTTTATATTGATCGTGTATAAAAATACTACTAATAATCATGCCTTTCAATATAAATATTCATGGAATTTAAATAAATGAATAAATAAATTCATCACTCGATCATGGACTTTTACTAGAGGGCCCGAGCCAATGGGCCATCACAAAAGGCATAAATTAAAACCTATTTAACATTCATGGGCCTTTTGACTTTATCAATTTTGAACTATTCTATTTTAATTCTTAAAAGAATTCATGCATTATTTCTAAGAATATAATAAACAGCCTCAAACTTGATAACACATAAGACATAAAGGTAAAATAAATAAACCTGAATCCATGATCGGTGTTTCAATCACATAAGACATACTCGCATCAATTAATATATGCTCGCAACATTAAATCACTTATGTTGATTATTTAAAATTTTAGTCCAACTAAAAAGTCCTTTTATAAATTCTCAACTTTTATGTATTATTTATTTCAATTAAAATCATTTTAGTCCTACTAGATGACTTAGATATACAAAATTCAAAATTAAGTATATCTACCTTTAATAAAAATAAAATTAGTCCAACTAAATAAATACGTAAAATATGAAATTCTATTTTATTTTGATTTAAAGCAATCATTAAATGGAAAGAATTTTATTTGATTAAAGAATTAATTATTAATCATCCAAGAAAAATAATATATTCTATATTCAAATATTCAAGTATTTTGCAAGTCGAAAAAAAATTAATAATATTTAATCCATAAATTAATTATTAATCTCTAAGAAAAATAATTAATTATTTTTAATTAAATATTTAATTCCAATTAATCTTATTGGGCTCGATTTCATCAAACCCAAGTTACCATCATTTTGGTCTACTTTAATTTAATTCAATTGTGCTCAAATTAATTAATTCGAAATAACATGCACATTTTACTAATTTCTATTGGGCTATTTTTAATTAAAATCCAAATCACCTATCGAATGGCTCATTTGGAATTAAATCAAGCCCAAATTAATTAATAAATTGAGATTGATTGAATTTCTTGTTGGTTTTAATTAAATTGTATCGGGTCATCATCCTTTTGACCCATCCGAATAATTAAATTTACCCAAACCCAAATTTCAATTTCGACCCATTACATAGCCCGTTATACGACCCGAATCCAAGACCCAGTTCAACAAATCGGGTGTGAAAACTCACGACCAGTCGGGCCATGCACAAGGCCCCACGGGCCGCGGCTGGGTGGCCAGGCCACATGGCCTGGCCGTGCGGCAGCTGCACGCAGCAGTGCGCGCACAGCTCTTGCGCGTGCTTAGCACGCGCGCAGATTTCAGCCCCGTTTTTCCTCGTTTCTTATTTTTTTCATTCATCATGAATATACCTAGATATACAATAAATATAAAAAATAAAAATCCATGCTTTAAACCATAAAAAACGCAGATTTAATTAACACATAATCGCATGCTTCAAAAACACATATTATGCATATCATAAATCACATAAACTCAATTAAATATGCGAATCAGAGATTGGCTCTGATACCACTGTTGGGTTTCGCTATAAATAAGATAAACGCAGCGGAAAGGATTTCAAAAATTTTTATTTTAAAACCCAACGTTGAATTCAATAATCGCATATTCAAATTGCACGATAAACTTAACGAATAAAACTTACTCGTTAAAACGAAGTTGTTGGAGAATCTTTCTTCTTCCACCAGATTCGAAACCTTGAAGCTTTCAAATCTTCAATCCTTTGATTTGATCTTCAAAACTTGAACTTGATCCGAACAACGAAATACATCATCTCTAAATTGTCACGCATGAATCAACAATCGAAAAATTCCCACTTCTTCTCTAAAGGGGCGGCGGCTAGGGTTATTGGAGAGGGGAGGAATATTTTCTTCTTTCTTTCTAGAAGAGTTATGATCTTCACTTACTTGTTCAAAGTCAAAGAGTCCTTATGTACCTCATGACTTATTGAACAAGCCAAAACAAAAGAGCCCAAAATTAGTGCATCACATGGACGCCCATTTAGGCCTATTAGGCGTCCACTTTGGACGCCTTCTAGAAGTCCGAGATTTGTTTTATTTAATTAATTTCTTATTTCAATTAATAATTTATTATATCCAATAAATAAATTATTGAATCAAATAATCTAATTAATTAGATAAATTAATTCATCAATATATTTCGTTAGGAAATTAATTAATAATTTTACACAACTCATAGATGCAGATAAGAATTAAGGAGAGAGATCAATTTTACCCCCCTGTGATATGCCTAATTATTCAAAAACCTCCCTATGATATGAAAATTACCAATAAACCCCCCTAAGAAAAATTAAATGATACACACCGCCTCCCTCCTGACTTTTGGCCTTCAAATTTTTCTGTGATGACTAAAATACCCTTAACTTTTAAAACTATTTACATTATATTTTAATTTAACTATTTTTTATTTATTATATATTATTATTAGTTATTTTATATTTATTTTTTCATCATCTTGCCCAACCTACCTTCTTCCCCATTTCTCCATCCTTCCTTCTTCCCCAAAATCATAATATACAATTCCCTTTTCCCATCAAAAATCAAACCCCAAAATACACCACATCCACCTTCAAACCCACACCACATCCACCTTATCATTTTCAGAGCTGCTATTCTTCTTGAAGTTGGTATCCACCTTATCAATTTAGCTTTCCCACTCCGTCTATGGCAGCCATTAATCGATGAATAACAAATATCCATTTCCTTTTATCCCAACCAAAAGAACTCTTTTTTAAAAAATTATATACGTACACACACACACACACTGACACGAAAAATTCTTACGTGTATTAAACAGCAAGTGGACTGGTCGTGTGTAGTAATAAAGTGGACAATAAAGTCCGGGTTGTCGAACCTCAAGGACTTGTATTTTAGTTTATGATTTTAAAGCAATTGAAGAACTTAAACTAAAACAAGAATTAACTAAAATATTATGTAAGTAAGATATAAGAAACAAGATGTCGAAATCAAGATAGCTATGGAAAAGAGCAACTAAGACACATGTGTTGGCATAAATTAATCAATTTTCATTATAAACATGTTCTCATATTATTAGACTAATGTTGCTTTGGTGGAAAAAACCTTAAATAATTACTACCCGATTTCTCGGCTGTAATAATCCTATGATTAATTGATGGTTCTCTAGATATGTCTATCCGAGAATCTAACCAACAATCATGCATTCAAGTTCTAGAATTTCCCCGGATTAATCCGGCTAACTGCACCCGGGAATCTCTACCTATCTCTAGGGGCAACTCCCTATTTTTTACGGATTATGTGATGATCCTCTTTGCACCTTAAATTAACTTCTCTCGAACGAATAATTTAAGCAATAAATCATGCATATGGTAGCTAAGCATATGATGCATTCAAACAAGATCAAGACACAAAGCAACAATAGAATTAATATGAAAAACACAATTTATAACTCAATTATCATAATTTAGCCTCAACATGGCCTTAGTTCGAAGAATCTATTTCATCATAAAAGATAAAAGATAGGAACTTAAATTAAGATTCATATTCATAGACAAAAACAAATCTAAATCTAAGAAACTCCCTCGTATTTTGATGGTTGAACTTCGATCTTCATCTCTTTCATGCTTCTTGATTTCTTCACCTTCAGAGGTTGTTGATAATCTTCATAACTAATCTAAGGATGATGAAGATGATAGGATGTGTTTAGGCAATGGGGAATGTGTTTTCAAGTGTGTTTGTAGGATGACCTCCAATCCTCCTTTTATAGGAATTCACCAACCAAGAACATGTGCTTCCATTCTCTTTTATTTCCACCTACCATTCTCTTGCTTTCCATCTACCAAGAATGTGAACTACCATTCTCTTGTTTTCCACCTACCATTCTTTTACTTTCCTCCTACCAAGAATGTGAACTACCATTCTCTTGTTTTCCACCTACCATTCTCTTACTTTCCTCCTACCAAGAATGTGAACTACCATTCTCTTGTTTTCCACCTACTAAGAATGGGAGCTGCCACTTTCGTATTTTCCAGCGCAGGGATAGTGGTTTATTCATAAACGTCTCCACAGACCTCCGAATTGGATGATTCAAGTCCCCATGTAAAGATAAGACATAGATCTAAAACTTTGTAGAAGGACACATCATCAAATTCGGTCTCTACCAAATGGCGTTCCAACGTGGAGATTGTTTCTGATTTGGCGCCCAGGTGTGCGGAAATGGTACTAAAATATGATTTTGGCTAACTCCAGCTTGTTTCTTGCTTGTTTGGTCGTAGAGGTGTGAAACATCTTGGCCTAAACTTGTTTTATACGTCCTTTTTCAGCCCGTTCTTCGATTGTATCCATTTAAGGCCTGAAATCACTTAATGCACGAATTAAACACACAAGTGACAAAGTCAAGCGATAAATGAACCTAAAACATAAACGCAAAGGGGCTTAATAACACGTAAAAATGACTCCTATCACACACACACAAAAAGGAATTGCAAATTTGTAAAAACAAACAAAATAGCTACAAATTATGGAATCATTCATCTATCTATTCAAATAAATACTAATGGTACTTTAATTTCTTTAACTGGAAAATGGTTGTATCTATGTTTTTGGTCCACATTTGAATTTGAAAATTTGCAGATTTCAAATCTGCAAATTTGGTGAAATCTGCAAATTTGCAGATTCAGGTAAGAGAGGAGAGTAGGGAAAGAAAAGGGCAAGATTCAGGTGAGGGAGGCCTGGGTGGCGGTAATCGGCGATGGGGACGGAGGCCTAACGGTGGTTGAGTGGTGGTGACGGACAGTCAGGACGGTGGGGGTGGGGCTGGTTCAGATGGTGTGTTTGTGTGTGTGTGTGTGTATATATACATATATAGTTGTTATCATATATATTATTTTTATTGATTAATAAATGTATAGGTCTAATCTTGATCGTTGATTTTATCATATAAGATCCAATGGTGTTAGATTAAGGGCAAAAAAAGTCCAATAAACCCAAAAAAATTATAAATATTCGCAATATTCGCACGTGGAGCGCGTAGGGGGGTTAGTTGCATACTTATTTTTTTCATAGGGGGGTGTTTTGTGAATTTTTATATCACGGGGGGATTTTCGAATAATAAGACCTATCACCGGGGGTAAATGGGATTTTACTCAAGAATTAAGTGAAAAACTAAGTAATGCCTTTTATAAATTATGATTTAAGTTTAATACAAGATAGATGCCCTACATATTCTACCCTCTATGGCATCTGAGGGCATAATCTTAACACACTTTACTATAAGTGTGCCAAAAACTTTACATTTCTAAAAGCACTTATTTGAAATGTCAATTTTGGAATGTTCATCTTTCAAATGGATTTATTAATTGAGAAGTCGAACCAAACGCATCCTAAATTTGCAACTTTAGTGGTAAATAATTGAACCCTCTTGTAAGCTTTCATTTTTTTATTTTAACTTTATTTATCATCTTATGTATTCAATTTTGAATTGAAATCTTGTTTTATCAATTGGATTATGCCATGATCCTATAGTTTACATTAGGGGTGTAAACGAGCCGAGCTCGAGCCGAGCCTGGCAAAATTGTCAGGCTCGAGCTCGATCTCGATCTCGAGCCGAGCTTGGCAAAATTGTCAGCTGACTATGCGAGCTTGAGCTCGTCGATCCATGTTTTGCAAGCTTGAGCTCAAGCTCGCTTTGCCCTTGTTTTCAGTGTGATCCCTCTACTTCCTATGGGATGG
Source organism: Buddleja alternifolia (assembly GCA_019426215.1). Lineage (NCBI taxonomy): Eukaryota > Viridiplantae > Streptophyta > Magnoliopsida > Lamiales > Scrophulariaceae > Buddleja > Buddleja alternifolia. The sequence continues at coordinate 31,501,564 of CM033403.1, forward strand.
GAAGATAGGCACTAGAGAGATCGACCTTGATTACTAAAACTAGTTCGCAAGTTATATGAAGTCTTTAATGGGCAAATAAAGACTTCGAATACTTGTACAATCATAGCTCTGACATGGGAGTGTCTGTCTGGTATCATGGGATGATAGGAGATTGAGATTGTAGGCACGTCAGTGGAACTGATATGCTCAAACATGACTCGCATCAGTTCTATCACATGGCTTTTCACTCTGTGACTGTCAATGATAGAACTGATTATGCGTAATAGGTATGTGTGAACCTTTGACCTGAAGTATCAGGCTGAAGACGCACTTGTGACGTCAAGTCTTTCACTAGAGTAGTTAGACCCAATTCACCCGTTGGTGGGCTCGACCTCGAAATGCGGACTTGATGGGCAAGTGGTAATATTTAGCAAATATCTAATATGGGATTTGTTCTCTCATGATAAGTGAATGAGAATGTACCCTATGTGATTATAGATAAATAGAGATTAAAGTCTTTGGCCAAAGCAAAAGAGATGATTGTGCTAGGCACTAAATCAATCTCAATGATCTCGTATTATTATAATTAATACATATGGTCAAGTCCAGTGAGTTTGACAAAGCCATGACTCTCACTTGACCAGGGAACATGAACAAAGGGTTTAAACATATACGGTATTTACGATTGAAAAGGTTGCGGAATGATCCTATCATTCGTTTTCGTTTGGGTTACGAAGTGGGCCACGTGACTGGCTAGGTGTTACCCACTTCCTTTGGTTTCCTCTCATTGCTAAACGAAACGAACCTAAAGAGTCACGCTAAAGGATCGACAAAGAAAAATGAAAAAGGAATTTCTATTTTCTTCTAGGAGTTTTAATTTATTGGATAAATTAAATAAATAATTATTCATTAGATGAAATAATTAATTATATGAAAAGGCTATGGAAAAAGCTCGAGTCGAGCCTGGGCTCGCGAGCCTCGTCACTTGAAATTGAAAAATTTGGCAGTTGCAACAACAGATTGTTGCAGACATCCATAACAAAATAAAAAAAATATATGAAAAAAGTAATTACGATAGGTGACACCAAGAACTTCTTGTAGCGGTGTTGGCTTCGTGCGGCGGCGACTGTGAGGCCGCGGTGGTGCGCACAGCGTGGTGGTGGCCGATGGGTCTTCACAATTATGTAGATCTGGTGTGGCGGGGCTTGGGGTCAAGCTGAGGGCGTGCGACGGGGATGCGGCGGTTTCCCGACGGCGATTTGGGTCTGTCAAGCGGAGAATTGGGTGGTATAAATTGTCGGGTGGCTAGGGTCTTCAAGATTTTCCAATTGCAAATGTTGGTTGCTGTTAAGTGAAAGAAGAAAGTGAAAAGGGAATTCTATTTTTAAAATTATTTAACGTTTTATTAATTTAATTAATAATATAAAAAATACAATATATTAATTTTATTAATATAAGTAATAATTAAAGATATTTATATTAAAATTAAAAATATTTATATTAAAAATAGAGAAGCTCGCAAGCCGGCTCGCGAGCTTTGAACAAAGTAAATCGGGCTTGAGCTCGAGCTCGACGGGAAGCTCGAGCTCGAGTCGAGCTCGGTTCGAGCCGGCTCGGCTCAAGTTACACCCCAAGTTTACATGGACTTAGGATTTTTCTTTTATTTTTTTCTCTTATATGTATATTCCTTAAATTTACGTGCGCTATTAGCGCTTTCAATTTGTGAATAAAATTCTTTGTAGGTCTTTAATTTTAAAAAGAATATTAAAAAAAAAAATTATTTTATACATTTATGTCCAAACAATTCTTGTAAATGAGTTATTATGAGAGTACTAAAATATCATTTATATGAATAATAGAGAATGTTATTTGTTCTTTTATTATCAAAAGGAATAAAATAAATTATAATAAACATTACATCTACCATTTAATCTAACTTTGTAAATATTTAATGATTGACATTCAGTCATGCATAACAAAATAATTGGACATAAACATGTGTTTTTGAGTTATCAACGTCTTGAAATTTGTAGTAAACTTGTTACGAGATTCAAGTTGAATAAAAGTTGAATTTATTGGCTGGTCATTCTTTTCATTTCGAGCTAAAGTGAGATTTTAATCCTCATAAATAGGCATTTAAAAATTACTTATCAAGAAACCTTGTGGTGGAATACTGGGAATTGCTAACTGCAATGTAAGACTATGTATGTCATTTCTTTAGTATGAGATTGATTTAATTTTATTAAAAATATTAAAAAATACAAAATAGTAAAACCACTTGTAATGTATATTAGATTATAAAGTATCATATTATTTTGATATTTTTGTTTTCCTTTTTCTCGTATGTATACATTTTTTCTATATACATAAATTGTGGTGTTGAGTGTTTTCAATTTGATATTTATATTTATATATATTTGTTTACAAATTCATAAACAATTCATGTGGTTTAAGTTGTTTGATACATTTAGTAACATGAAATTACTAATTAATACATTATTATGGATATTACTATATTTGACAATACCGAAGCTGGGAGCATGTCTTTTCACTAAAATATGACTTTTGTAATTGTTAAAGAGCTAAAAATGTAATGTAATCTAATTTAAGGGTGTGGTTAATATCAATATGTGAACCTACAAGGATTGTATATATAGGCTAATATAAGAAAAAATAATCAGACACCAACCCAAATTCATTTAAAGATAACTCTTTGATATATATTTTTATAGTTTGTTTAGGTTTTTCTCTCATTTGCTTGCCAATTAACTTATTCCTATTATAATGCCAGAGGATAAAGAAAAGACTAATTTTAGTAAAAATAAATAACAATATTAATTTCATGACACTTTGTTGTTATATAGAAAAATAGATAAATTCTATAACAAAAATTTCATTTGTTTATTTGTTCAAAAGGTTATATGGAGTAAAATTTCTTCCTCATAAGTAAATAATTTTATTGTATTAATAATTAATTTAATCTATCCTTCTAAAAAAATTAATGTTAGTTCATTGTATGCACTACTACAATAAATGAGTCTATTTGTTCATTGTATATATTTATGATGATTAATTTTGTATCTACTTTTTCTTATTAGATATTATTTGACATTTTTGTAAAAATGATTGATATGTATAAGTAGTAAATAATTTTTTATCTTTCAACGCAAATATTTTCTAGAATATGTAATTCTTTTTTGACTAATGAGTAACATAAAATTTTTAAATGGACTTTATAAGCCAATTAACTGAAAAAAATTAATGTTTAAAAAGGTCAATTATGCATAATGTAAATATTACCAATAGTCGCGTCCTTTTCTCCTCAAATTCAATTTTTCATATCCTTTTAATTATAGAATTCATGTGGAATGCACATCGAAATTTATCACATATGATATAAATTATTTATCCATTTAAAAATTTTATGCGGCTCATTATATAAAAAATAATTATTCATTCAAGAAAAAAAATGAATGGTGGAATACATAAATTTACTCACTATTAATATATATCAACCATTTTTATATAATTATGAAATAATATTCAATAAAAAAGTAGATAAAAAGTTACATGTGAGTATATACAATGAACATAATAACTCATTTATTGTAATTGTGTATACAATGAACACATTTATCTATTTTAGAAGGTTATATTAAATTATTAATTAATACAATCAATTGATTTACTTAATTATTTTTAAACTGTATATATGTTCCTAGATTTCACATATTTGCTTGTTTTTGACATATTTCCTTGTTTTTTGTATTTTTTTACAGGACTGTGTTCATATTTCATGCAAATCACAACGGCCAATTGAAGAAATCCAAAAACAAGACCTGTAAATAGATTAGTATAAAGGTTAGTGTTTTCTAGTTTCAAGAGATTATTCGTATAAAAGTTAGTTTCAAGACAAACGACGTAGATTGTGGCTTCTTCGTTATGAGATTCATGAAGAATATTATTAGCCACGGAGAATCTACAATCCCAATAGCGGTATGCATAATCCTAATACTCAATTTTTTTCCCTTTTGAAGTTAATTATTAAACCTTTGGTAGGTAGCTGAAACGTTCTTTGGGTTTGCAATCTCTATCTTATAGTGTACTTTCATGATTGTCGATGCCCCTTCTACACTCACGTGCAAATTGATGAAGTACGTAGCGAAGTGGCACAATACATTATCGAATGCGCTTAGAAACTGAGTAATGTATTTTTTGTAAATTGTGACTTCTATTGTAAATTGTGATTTAATTTGTTGTATGTAAATTGTGATTAGTTTAATTAGTTGATTGTAAACTCGTGATTTGTTGGAGATCATAAAATTTTGTTGTTGGAGGAGAGAATTGGTTATATTGAAGTTTTTTGTTTTTGTTGTTTCTGTTGAATCTGTTGTGCTGTGTTAATTTGTTGTGTTGGTTTGTTGAATTTTGTACAGGAAGGTTATAAACTAAGCAGGCAAAATAATATTAATAAAAAATATATACCTATTACAGCGGTTAAAAACCGCTGTAATAGGCCTAACCCCTCTATTATAGCGGTGCCTATTACAGCGGTTAAAAACCGCTGTAATAGGTATAATATAACCGCTGTAATAGGTATTTTTTGGGGGTAGTGTTGTTCAATCCAGAAATGATTATTCATTGTTTACATACTCAAGGAGGAGGAGTTTTGTCATTCTTTTATTATATGTGAATGATATCTTGATTACTGGAAATGATGAAGTTTTGATCTCTGATTGTAAAGCTTTTTCGAACTCCACCTTTCATATGAAAGATTTAGGAGAGTTAAAATTCTTTGTGGGAATAGAAATTGCTAGATCTTCCAAAGGCATTTGTATGAACCAAAGACAATATACTTTAGATTTGTTATCTGAAATTGGCATGACAGGTTGTAAGCCAGTTAGTACCCATGTTGAAGTCAATATGAAATTGCATGATGAGATTATAAGTGGATCTGATGATGCACTTGTTCAAGATATTTCACAATTTCAAAGAATTGTTGGTAAATTGATATATATGTGCATTACTAGGACAGATATAAATTATGGTGTTCAATTGTTGAGCCAGTTCATGCATAAGCCTATGCATTCACATGTTGCAATGAATAGAATTTTAAGATATTTAAAGGCTAAACCTGGAATTGGATTATTTTTTCCTTCTAACAATTCTTCTGTGTTAAAAGCATATTGTGACAGTGACTAGGCTTCATGTATATGCATTGTTTATTGATGATTCTCTTGTGTCATGGAAGTCAAAGAAGCAGAGTAAAATCTCCAGGAGTTCAGCAGAGGCTGAATATAGAGCCATGGGAGCGGTCACAACATTGTGGATTCTTGGCATATATAAAGATTTGGGCATGAATGAGTTGCAACCAGTTAAGATTTTCAGTGACAGCAAGTTTGCCATTCAAATTGCAGCAAATTCAGTGTTCCATGAGAAAACCAAACATATTGAGGTGGATTTGCATTTCATTAGAGTTAAGATTCAACAAGGTGTGATTTGCACAGAGTATATACCAAGTACTGATCAGCCAGCAGATGTGTTAACAAAACCCCTAAGCAAAAATCAGTTTGAGCACTTAATGGTCAAGTTTGGTGTCCTTAATTTATATGGACAACAAACTTGAGGGGGAGTATTGAGAAGTGTATGACTTATACACCTCATATATGTGAGGTGGCTTTTGTATTAGTATATAAGTGCCACATAAGTGATTAGGTGGCAAAGTTAATTTGTTAGTCATATAAATACCTTGCCTTCTTTGTAAATTAGTTAACACTTTCATTCTATCAATATTACCGTTGCATTGTCCTCTTCCATATTCTCTCTTCTCTCTTTCTTTTCTGTTTTTACTTTCTCCTTCAATCACCAACAATGGTGATTTCAGATTGTTAACAGACGAGGCGTCTAATCTATTCACATTGACAAAGTGAACAGAAATTTCGTTATTCAGACAAATAATAAATTGTTGGAATGTTACATTCTTTTCTATAAGTGAAATGATAAGTTGTTGGGATGTTACTCTTAAATCTAATTGATTTATTATTATATCATTATATATATTGCACTTAACATTGTTTTAACTGGATTCTTGTATAGCTTGCTGTTCTAATGAATGACCCTCAAGTTCAATTTCACATGATATTTGCTCTTTAATCTTAAAAAATAAGTTTGAAATATACAATTTCAGTATTTTTCTAACTTCGTTTTGCATTTTTATCTTCACATGGGAGTTGGGGTAATAATGACTTTGTCCCTCATTTCCCTTTAATTTTGGGTGCCAATAGGCAATTTTCACTCCAAACACGAAAATCCCCAAATTTGAGTGCCACGTAGACATTTTTCGGTGAATTTATGATTTTCCAGCGTGATTTGTACCAAAAATGCAAAAAATCAACTTTTTCTGTATGATAATTAAATTTGTCCCCTTCATTGTACCGAAATGGCAAGCACTCCCCTTTCATATATGAAAATTGCAATTTTTTCTGTATTTCATGCTTAATTGTCTCTTGAGATTCATATAATCTAAAATTTACTTGACATATTTCACTATAAATTTAAATCGAGTCCTCCAGCATAACATGATACGCAAATCATAGAAAAACTTAGGCTTTGTTTGGATGTGTTTTTATTTCATTTTCAATCGTCATTTTCTAAAATGTATGGGGGAATGAGTTTTTTGATTTTTGTGTGAGAAAAGTGAAAAAAGTAGGTGTGTTTGGTTATGTTTTTAAAAATAGTTGAAATTGGTGATTATGATGTATGAAATGATTGAAAAGTAATGATTAGATGAATAGTATTGGATTTAAAAATTTAAAGGAGATAAGAGAGAAATGTTTAAAAAATTAAAAGGAAATGAGAGAGAAAAGTGATAAAAAGAAATTGTGAGATGAGTGATGTGAAATGTAATTTTAAAGAAATGATTGAAATTTATTGGAAACGTAAAAATAAGAATAAAAATGAGAATATTTTCAGTTAAAAACGGTGTAAAGTGTGTATTTTTATTTTCAGATGAAAATGAGAATGGAAAAGGCAATTTGAAAACACAAACAAACAAGGCCTTACCTCTTTACTTTCTCATAGAATCTCTTAGAAGTATCTAGATATATAGATGCATCTTCTAATTCTTAAGATGCTTTAATCATTATGAATGAAGTCTTGTCACTTAATATGCTCCCTACGATTATTTTTTTCTACATAATTAAAAGAAGACGTGTGAAATAAATATGGGATTATATGACTTGCTATAGAATGGCGAATAATAAAAACTTCAAAGTTAACCATGATAGTTTTTCATAACTAAATCACAAAAATATATTTTAATTATATTTTAAAAAATGAATTTGCCTCCTATAACTTCACACGTAATATGTTTACACGTGCATATACGTAATTTTTACTAGTGTCAATAAAAAGAGGGAAAGTAACTCAATATTATACTTCTTGCATCAACATGTGATGAATAAAACAAATAAATTTTAATACTAGAAAATATTGTGAGCCATCGAAGACAACAAACATCTTGTATCCCTGCGTCTAAAAACCTGAAAAGATGAATCAAATAGGCAATATTAGCTAAAAAGATTAAGAAAAAAATAGTCTTTCCGGCCAGCAAATTCCGATGACTTGAACATCAAATCAAGACTATACTAACGATTGATGACTTAGAAGAAACGAATATGTACTCCTGAGTGATTACAAATTTAGAATGCTGCAATTACCAATACACCTACCGTACAACCGTAAGAAAAATAATATCAAAAGTTGAAGGTAACCGATGATATAAAAATCATCACAAAATGAAATATTGAAAACAACCAAAAAGGGGGACTGATTGGAAATGAAAGTGATGTGGATCATTTTTCGTCAAGTGAATGAACCAACTCAATAGGAACAACATGTCTAGCATGACCCAAAATAATGAAATTATAGACTGCATTTGGCTACTTGATCAAGCTGCCTACGTAGAAATGAAACTGAATTCATTTTCAATGCACATAGACATGTCGGACATGGGAAATCTTGGGCCATTCAGAATGATAAAGGTCGCTTCCTGGATTGTTCATCCCCCTAAGTAGTGGACATCCTCTAATCCAGACGTCGCTCAATTGGGTGAGACGTCGCATGGCTTCGTTAGACGGTAGATGCCTTAGCCTTTCGCAATTGGATATATAAAAGTACCTTAGGGATGAGAAGTTCCCAACCCATTCTGGCAAAACTTCTATGCCAAAACCAATTAATCCTAAACTAGTGAGACTCGTGAGATGCTGAAGCTGATCCGGCAAAGAGTCCCAATGCGGCCATCCACGTAATGTCAAAACCCGAAGCGAGTGCAGTCCTTGGATGCCCTTAAGAGTCTCGGATAAAGAAATCAAACCCAATTCGCCTGCGAACGGACCAAAGGACAATTCTCTTAAGTGGCCATGACAATCCATATTCTTAGGCAAACTCCTCAACTTGGGACATCCCAAAATGTTCAAGCGGTACAGACTCGGTATTTTCTGAAAATCTATTACAAAAGAAGAAGCCAGATTTTCGCAATCTGATATCTGCAAATACCCAAGAGACATACATGACTCTAGCATTTTACTAGGGAAGTCTGTCAGCCTTGGGCAACGATGAATTCTCAAGGTCCGAAGAGAAATTAATTCCCCGCTTGAATATCGAATTGACTTGAGATTATGGCATCCAAATATCTTTAATTTCTGAAGAGACCGAAAATTGTGTGCATCATCCCGAAACTCGAGATGGGTTAGGCTACCACAATTTTCGAGTTCCAGAGATTCGAGGTGTCGGTTGTTGTACAATAGCCTTTCAGGAAGGCCAGCGAGGTCTTCAACTTCACTGATTTCCAAACTAATGAGAGAGCTGCTACATATCTTATCCAGTAATAGTGAGCCTCTGTCTACACCTTTAATCCTGAATTCTTTGAGAGATGGAAAACCATGACTTGGAGCAATATTGATGTTGTGGCACTCCATGATTTCGAGATATTCAAGGTTTGGAAAAGCATCAATTCTGGATGAATTATTCTTCGGTTCAATCCACTCCACCAGATTCGTCATTTTTTCTAGTTTGAAACGTTCAAGTGCTCGAAAAGGTGGAGCTTGCTGACCACCTCCGCTTCTACTCGACTCATTACTATCATGGAGGTGGTAAAATGAATGACTTATTGATTTTACACTTTCCATTCCATCCAATACCAACACCTTGAGCAGGGGTAGATGACCCAATGTTGGAATTTCTTGGTATTTTTCACAATTCACTAATATCAGCTCAATTAATTTGTTGAGCGTGAATACCTCACCAACAGTCATGTTCAAGGTCCATGACGGAAAATTATCAGCAAGGAAATTTTCAATGGTTAAGCTTTTTATATTTGGATGAGGTTGAAGGCCTGCCAACACTTCTTCATCATTGTTGTTTCCTTCCCTTGACCGACTCCAGAACAAGACTAGTTCCATTATATTTGGCTTTTCGATTAGTCGTGCTCTAGCAGCCTCTTCTTTATCACTTACGCATTCAAGATTGAATATCTTGAGTTTTCCCTTCAAATTCTTTAAGAAGCCCAACTCTTCAATCCGATGACCTTTGTCAAGGCCCACACAAAAGAACTCTAATGTCCGAAGACAAGTGAGTTTTCCTATTTCATTTGGCATTTTGAAACCTTGAGTATACGATATAATGAGATGTCTCAAGCTAACTAACTGCTGGAATCGATTCGGGAGCCTTGCAAGGAAGGAGCAATGACTAGCCCTCAATGTTTGCAAATTAAGAAGCTTACAAATAGATTCTGGAAAATCTTTAATCTCACTTAGAGACACGTCAAGAAATCTCAAATGTATCAGCATGCCAATTGAGTTTGACAATTCAATGACATCTGCCCCGTGTAGATTTAATATATGCAAGTTTTTAAAATCTTTGAACACTCTCTCTGATATCTTGTCGTCTCCCAAGAATAAAGTCCGCAAATAAATTGCTCCCTCTTTCATTATATTGTGCACTTCTTCATCAAGTGATTTGATGGCCAAATATCTAACTTGAGGAGGGATGCTATTCGTGGTGCTGTTTTCGACATTAAAACTTTTTCCCTTTGAAACAGAACATGCCAAGTCATGCACCAAATCATGAATTTTTGAATGCCTGATATAGCCAAACCTATCATTTTCTATCTCTTGAAAGAAAGAATTTTGCAGCAAAATATCATAAACTCCGCTCCCTATATTCTCCATATCACTTCCATCATTTTCTATAAGAAATCCTTCGGCCATCCAAAGTTGGATTAGCAGCTCCTTCTCTATTTGTGCATCCTTTCGGAAAATGGAACAATATGCAAAACACTTTTTAAGTAAAGGAGATGGCAAGCGATCAAAACTAACCTTTAATACTCGCAGTACTTCACTTTGTTCCCTATTGGAACCTGAAAATCCACTATGTAGAAATGAGGCCCAATCATCACTTTCCTTTCCTCGCAAAGTTCCCCCAACCATGTTTGCTGCTAATGGTACTCCCCTACATCTGGTAGCAATATCCTTCCCAATGATTTCCAATTCTCTAGGAACTTCTTCACTTGAAAAGGCTCTTTCCTTAATTATTGACCAACAATCGTCATCAGATAATTTATCCAAAGGATAAACAACCCTTGTGTTCACAATTGATGCCACATCTTCACTACGAGTAGTCACAAGACATGAATTGCCTTTGTTTGGATTGATTCCAAGAAGTGAACTCTTAAAATCTTCCCAGTCTCTTCTTCGATCATTCCACAAATCATCAAGAACAAGTAGATACCTTTTATCTTTCAGTCGCTCCTGAAGCTTGTTGATGACAGCTTCCCTGCTCTCTAGTTGAACAACATTAGTCGTTAACGTTTCGAGAATTCTTTTCAAAAGCCTTGAGGTGTCGAAATTTTCAGAGGCACACACCCAAATCCTTTGATCGAAATGTCTCACAGTTCGTGTGTCATTAAAGATCAATCTAGCTAGAGTTGTCTTTCCAAGCCCTCCCATCCCAACGATGGGAACGACTGAAACAACTTCATTGCTCGGGTTGACCAACATATCAACAATTGTCGGCACATCATTTTCTCTTCCGCGAATAACTGGATCAACACTTTGGGAAACAGTTTCGGTAATTGGAGGAAGATAAATAGCGGATGCTGCAACTATCTGGTGAAGGCCAAAGTTAATGGCCTCTTCATTGACTCTTTTCAACTTCATATTCACATTCTTGATCTTACGACCCATGTTTAGACGAAAGACCAAAGGATTGTTGGACGAGAAAAAGAGCTTTGTCTTCATTCTGTTATCGATCTCTATCTTACGACGAATGATTTCATAGTTGAACTCATCCAACAAGTGATCCGCTTCATAAGCAACATGTTCGAGATTCGTAAGCCACAACTTCACTGCTTCGTTTTCGACATTTCGCCTCGAGGCATCGTTCAAGAATGCCTGGACCATGGTCAATGATTTCTGCAGTCTCCTCAGTTCATTCTTGACACCAAATGCGTGGCCAATCTCTTCAACAGAAACAGCGAGAAGCTTTTCCAATAAAACTTGCAGAGTAGCACCAATTACAGCTTCAACCATTTTGTTTTTGTTTAAGTAAAGGATTCAAAGGTTGTCTCTGTGTGATTGCAGATGCAAAGAAAGAGTTTCAGCACAGAAAGAAAGAGATTCAAAGGTTGCCTATGTGTGTATGTAGTTGTTTTCTTCACTTTCTAGTTCCCAATACACTTAAGCTGCAATAAATTTGTATTTTTCTTTATGTTATCTTATCTATATCTATATCTATATCTATATCTATCTATATCTATATCTATATCTATACTATACTAAAAGTGTGGATTTTTATGTTGTTTCTTCCAATTGTGAATTGTCCACTTTATCCTTTTGAATTGATTAAATTAATAATATATAATATGAAAATTATAGATAAATGATTAACAACTTTTCAATTCCCACCTTATTAATTAAAATACTAAAATCTCATCCCAACACACTGAATAACGCTCCCTGTATCCTAATTACTTAATTCTCTTTGCTAATGAATAATTACATTTTAATGAGTAGAATGGGAGGATATTGGGTTAGGGGGAAAAATGAACGGTTTCAAGATCATACTCAACAGGTTCACATTGTCTTTCAACTTTCCCAAAGTTAAGAGTCCTCTGCACTAAATTTGTTTAGTCTTCTGAGCTATGAAAATAGAATTGGAAGACGAACAAACTAAAGAGATTAAGTGGAGTTATTTCTGTTTCTATTAAACTGATCTTGTGAAGCGGTTATCTTTTAAATATTTTAAAGCTACAAGACCCTTCACATACCACTAACATTTGATAATTGATAATACATTAACTATTTGTCTCTTCCTTTACTAATACCTTCTTACTATAAATTGATGTCTCTAAGCAAAGGCAACCAAAACTTAGAGATATGACAAGACGAAAGCTAGATGTATTTTTGCAGCAAAATTTAAATCAGACACCAGTCATGGAGTTTGCAAACTTCGAACAGGATGATCTCTATTTCTGGGTTTAGTTGGAGATAACTTGGGAGGGAACTTAGGGATATGAATTATTTGTGGGATTTATTTTGTGAATCTCATATGATCCAATTGGTGAATCAAGATTCAACCTTCAGGGAACGAGGAGAAAGCCAAAAAAGTACTTTTATTTGTTATCTATGTAGTAAATTTATAGAGCATGTTAATTCCTTTGTTTCAACTTTTAGGCTCATGAATCCTTACTTGCAAATTTTTAGTCATTCTTAAAATTCACTTTATAAAAGAAAAGTATTTTAAAAATATTGATAATCACTTCCGTTCAACTTCATTCAGTTGTCCGCAGTTTTTAAAAAAGAACGGTCGACAACCAACTTTTGATCGAAGTGGAGAAGAAATATATGAAGAAGAATAAAGTAAAAAATTCGACGACTAAGTAAAAGAGAACACAAGAGGAATCACGGTCAAATAAAAGGACAAATGTAACCATAATCTCAAATTTTTATACTCCATTGAGTAAAAAACATTTACGTAGTTGAACTATTAGTTAGGTTTTGGGTAATTGATATTTTTGTTTGTTTAAACATTTTATCCAACTATTGTCTTCCAATGCTTTAGTGTTACAATCGAATATAAGTTATACATTGATTTTGGCGAGGTTTTTATTCTACCAATTATGTTCATTGAAAATAAACAATCAACGGTACTAAAATAATATTTATTTGGTTTATAACTAATAATTTTAAGAATACGTAAAAAGAATGCAGTGGTAATACTAATCAAGACATTAGGAAAAGAAAAGAAAAAACATTCATCATGTTGTAAGTTATTAAATTTATGCACTCCATATGCTTTTGACGTGCAACGCACGTACATTTTACTAGTTTGACAATGATATGGAAAAACGCATTTCTTATTTTGTGAGTGCATTTTTCATGGAAAATTATGAATAATATTTTTTATTTACCAAACATATTTCTATATCATCTAGAGGGAAAATCGCATTCTGCCCTTTTAAATTTTGATCTCATGGGATTCTCACATTATTTTCCATAATTTTTAAAAATTCTCACATTTGGTCCCAAATCAATTTTCCGTCCAATATTTAACGGTCAACTCGTTAGTCAATATTTTGACCTTTTCTTTGGGAGATTTTCTGCATGAGTGACAAGTGATATTGAATATAAACGTCATAATATTGAATATAATTATATTCATGTGTGAGTAGACTCATACACGAATTCACCCAAAGAAAAAATCGATTAAAATGTTGACTAACGGATTTGAACGTTAAATTTTGGATGGAAAATTCAGGGGGTCAAATATGAGAATTTTTAGTTACGGGCACAATGTGAGATTCCCATAACGAATGAGATCAAAATTGAAATAGGCCAAACATATCAGATAAATTTATTTGCAATTTTCTCATCATCTAGAAGTATATATCATGTTTCTATTTATCACCGCATGCTATATGTCTTTGTTTTGGTTGTGTTTAATGATTTGATTTAAAAATTATTTCTTACTATCATGAATGCATTATATGATTGTCGGTAAGATGAGGACAATTGATTATTCGAAATTACTACCCATTAAATAAATAATTACATTGAGAGCAAGGATACAAAACTATTTCATTGGATATGTAGACGATTGTATATAATGACATATTTGTGTAGTGACTATAATTGAATTGTTTATTAGTTTATAAGTATTTTTAATTGAGAAGTTTCTGTGTTGGATAAAAATCTTCAATGAAAATAATTATATGAATTATCCTTCATTGTTCTTAAATTACAAAGGCAATATATGTCTCTCGTTTTTCTTTTTTGGGTTACCATATTTACTATTATCACGCATTAATTGATGACTAGTGTTACAGTTTCAAAAAAGGTAAACATCATTAATAGTCTCTAAAATTTCAAATTTGTATCACTTTGATCCTTAAAGTACAAAATGCTACGCCTACCGTCCCTAAAATTTAGCTTTTGTTTCACTTTCGTTCTTCCGGACAATTTTTGGTGGATTTTGGCCAGATTAGGGAGCATGTGCACCTCAAGTGACACCTTTTAGAGCAAATGTGAGGTTCATTTGTTCTTCTTGTTACACATGTGAAGTGTACATAGTGATCGATCTGTCCAAAATTTATCGAAAAATGGTTGAAAGGATAAAACTGAAGCAAAAACTAAATTTAACTTCAGGGACTATGAGTGACATTCCCTTCAAAATTCAAGCGGAGGTTATTTATGTCATTTACACAAGTCATGGGGGTAAGTGAGGATTTTCAAATTTCAAGTGAGGAGCCAAATTGTTACACACAGATAAAGTGATAAAGATTTATTTTAGTCCTAGCGTTTTGAGTATTAAGATATGCAGCCTTGGAGTGAATGGTGTGGGGGCAATTCCTTATCTTGATTCATGTATTAGTTCTTGACTAGTCACCATTTAGGTTCAAGAATTTTAACGAGAAAAAATTACTAGGAAAACAGAAACACAAAATCTTACATTTATTTGGTTATTTAGGGAAAACAATGGGAAGCAAGAACGCAATGGTTGTGATATGTGTTTTCTAAAAAATTTTTCCTTTTTTTTTTTTTTTTTGAATTTTCGACATCTTTTTATAGCGAGGAAAATGAATTTTCCATTGTCACATGTAATTTTCCATCAGTTTCTTTCCCAATAGGATCTTCGGTAACTCACAACCAAGCTTAGTCTATGTTTGTTTGTGTTTTTGTAACTACAGTTTCATTCTTATTTGAAAATGAAAATACACAGTTTACAATATTTTTAACTGAAAATACACTTATTTCATTTTCACTTTCACATTATTCAATAACTACTTTTTATTTTACCAATTCACATCACATTTTCTTTCTCTCACATCTCCTTCTAAAAATTCATTTTTTCAGCAACAATTGTGGTGTTATAGTGGAATAAAACACATATTACCTTCATAGTCTTGTGCACATTTTAAGACTCATTCTGAGTATTTTATTGCTTTTTTAGGGTCAATTTTTATCATTTTTACTTACAAATATATTTAATCAATATAATATTATTTATTATTTTATCTATATTATATTCATAATCATTACTTTTAACTAACTCAATCATTTCACACATCATCAAATCATGAATTCCAACTATTTTCAGAAACACAATCAAACATACCGTCATTTTCACATAAAAATTAAAAAACTCATTTTTTACATACGTTTTAAAAAATAATGGTTGAAAATAAAATAAAAATACATCCAAACAGAGCCTTAGTTTTGTTCGCATTTTCTTTCCTTTTCCTAGTGTTAAATCCTATGATGCACGGATACTCCTGAAGTTGGACTCGTGCAGCATCGTACTCGTATCAGATATGATATTTTGCGGATACCACCGGATACGTATCGGATACTTTTTTTACGTATCCAAAAATTAAATAAAAAAAATTCCAAATACCGTATCTGGTACTTCAGGATGCCGTATCCAATATAAAATTTGAAATGATTGACACGCCTTAGATACAAGATTTTGAATTTATATAATACTTTATAGGTTAAAATAAAAAAATCATAATGACTTTGACCATACGTTAAAAATTTAAACAAACAAAAATAAAATTTAAAGAAGTAAAAAATCGTTTTGGTTTCACTTTTTCATATGTTTTTTCTTCTCTTGTTCCACGTGAAACCTATCATTAACACTTTAATACTAAAGATTTTGGAAAAAAAGGTAAATATTGGTATCAATAAAATGACGTTTATACACCGCAAATGATGAAATATTTTGGTTACTTTCGAAAATTTTTGAACTTATAAACAATAAAGTTGTG
The DNA here is from genome assembly GCA_019426215.1 of Buddleja alternifolia. Lineage (NCBI taxonomy): Eukaryota > Viridiplantae > Streptophyta > Magnoliopsida > Lamiales > Scrophulariaceae > Buddleja > Buddleja alternifolia. Next base: position 31,517,867 of record CM033403.1, read on the forward strand.
TCAGTATTGCAGTTTTATTTATATTAGTGAATATATTAACTCAAATTTATTTTTAAATATTATATATATATATATTCGTATTTCCGATGTATCATATTTTATAATTTTGAATTTTATCGTATTTCATATATGTATTCGTGCATAATATGTTAAATCCAACTATCAAACAAAGTGTTAGGCCTTTGATGAGATGCCTTTAATAACAATGGTCCCTACACCTTTGACCCTTACTGCATTCTTTGAGCAATTATTAAATTGATACATGTACTATAACATTTTATTAAATTGGTCCCTACACCTTTGACCCACCCCACCTACTCTTCTAGAATCTTTGATCATAGATTTCTGTCGATTTTTTTTTTCCTTTTGTCTCTAGCTTTTCCCTCTCTATTTGTTGTAATAGTTAGATTCGTTAAAATACTTCTAGCATTTTAATTAAGAGTAACAAATATGTTAACAAGATTTGCTTATAAAAGATGAACGTAAATATGGATTAGTTGCATGAAAAACAGAAAAAGTTGACTCGATAGCCTAGTGTGCAACTGCTTTAGGTAATTATTTTTTTTAATTATTTTTATATTATATAATATATTGTATTAAAAAATTAAAAATGGGCTGGGCTTTTTCGGCCCATAAGCTGAAAAGGGCCTGGCCTTAACCTGAATAGAATCAGGCTCATCAGAGATCAAGGCCTTAAAAATGCTGGCCTCTGATGGGCCAAGGTTTTAACAGGGCCGGCCTTAATAATGACGGTCTTGATAGGCATTAAAGGCCGGCCTTTTTAAACCTTTAGTTATAGTCTTAATTGATGATTCTTCCATCAATAATAAGAAATTAAATCTTCCCATAATATTTCAAGTTGCTTTTGAAATATTTCTTTAATATTGTAATAGAACACCTTGCAACAATACTTCATATCTATCTTTAACAAGATGTGATCTTTTGTTAGAAAAATTCAATAACTGGGGGACCTTAGAATGTAGCAACATATAGTTGTTCTGATTTTTCATTATTCAACTGTATAAATTAGAGAAAATTACACACAGACTCCCTCACTAATTGTGTAATTACACAAATTCACCCTCACTTATCAAAAATTACAAACACAGGCGTTTCATTATTCAATGGTATAAACTGATCTCAATTAATTCAATGGTATCTCTGCTAAGCTTTATTCTTGTCCTTTTACTCGGCAACAAAAAAATAAAACATTGGTGACAAAATATAAGTGACAATATTAAAAGTGTCACTAAATATATATATTAAGTGACAACAATTTTTGTTTTGTCACAAACAAAGTGTTCACATGTGCAATAGTGGCAAGAGTTGAACTAAAAAATAAATAATAGTGACAAAAATTGTTCACAAATTGTCACTCTTGATAATTGATGATAAGAAAATTGTTGTCACTATTGATAAATAGTGACACATGTTTAGTGACAACAAATAAAATTGTCACTCTATTTGTGTTGTCACCAAATTGTCACTATATATGTATCATTAATTTGTCAACAGTGACAACTTAATAAAACTTTTGTCACTAAAAATTACTATTGTGATAAAACATAAATTATTCTCACTCATTATGTATTTTTAGTGATAATTTAAATATTGTCACTTAAACGTTTGTCACTAATATTATATTTTGTAGTGACTTATGACAAATTTAAATAAACACAAAATAAAATAAAAAGAGCATTTTGGAGTATTATAGTACTATGTATCTATATCTATCTATAATAATCCATGTCTACAATAATAATAATAATAAGCAGTATTATAAAAGTATGAGTGTATGAAAAAAGTTTCTTTGAATTTTTTCTCCGACTAATATATGGAAAAAATATCCATAAAGTAGTACTTTTCTTAAGGAAAATTATGTGAACTAATGTTTTGATGGTCTTGAATTTAGAAAATATATTAATTAGAAACCTTAAATTGGACTTTCTTTTGTGGTAAGAGATTAAGAGTTATTGAATTGCCAAAAATAAAAATCATTAAAAACATTAAACCCTTCAAACTGTGGTCATTTTCACATTTTTTCAAAAATACTTTTTTTTTTCCACTTTACATCCTGAATTCCAAAGAATTGACACTTTTTTATATTTTTTATATTCCGGTGGAATATTCGGCCAAAAAATCCTCATATGATTGCATTTGCAATTTTTAATGTCACATATGTCCTTTTAAGTGATGAATTTTGATGAATTACTCTTTTACTCTTAAAAGGTCATACTTTCAATTAAAAAAAACATGATTTAATTAAATAAAAAGAAGAAAAAATTGGTAAATTTATTTTTGTCTTAAAACTTTAATTAAATAATTTAATTTAAGAAAATCAAATAAATCTTTTTTTGTTCTTCTTCATTATTAACCGTCTCCACCTAACTGCCGCCGTCACCCACCACCACCTTCCACCGCAGCCGTCGAACATTTGAAATAAATTGTAAAGCAAATTATGCTAGTACTAAGTACGTATTAAACATTAATTCTGATAGAATTATATTCTGATTATATTCTGATTGATATTTACAAGAGTACATAACACATGTATATATAGATAAATATGGTAGCCCTAACTATACAAATGGGCTGGGCTTATATTAACTTTATAGATACACTAATACCCCCCTGCAAACTAAGCAGTGGGACTAACGCGAAGATTGGCTTGTAAACGTGAGAATGTAGGAGCAGGTGAAGCTTTGGTGAAAATATCGGCAATCTGATCCGAAGTAGGGACATACTTCACCAAAACATCGCCAACGGCAACTTTCTCACGGACGAAGTGATAGTCTATTTCAATGTGTTTCGTGCGAGCGTGAAACACAGGATTGAGAACAAGATATATAGCACTAATGTTGTCGCAATAGATTTGAATCGGATGTGGCAGAAAAATACTCAGATCACGAAGTATGTAGCGAAGCCAACATGTTTCAGCAACAGCATAGGCGATAGAGCGATACTCAGACTCAGTACTAGAGCAGGAAACGGTGGCCTGTTTCTTGGCGGACCAGGAGATGAGGTTCTCACCAAGATAGACAGCATAACCAGTGGTGGAACGACGACTATCAGGACAACCAGCCCAATCAGAATCTGCATAAACGGTAAGTGAATCCAAAGAAGACGGGCGAATGAAAAACCCAAGGTCGAGGCTACCCCAAAGATACCGAAGAATCCGTTTGACCATCTGAAAATGAACCTCCCGAGGCGAATGCATAAACTGACTGACCAAAGTAACAGCATAAGCAATATCAGGCCGTGTGTGCGTGAGATACTGGAGGCCCCCAACAATGCTACGATATAGTGTCGGATCAGAGAATAGATCACCTTCAAGAGCAGAAGGAGTGGATTTCGCAGAAAGAGGAGAGGCGAGGGGCTTCAAACTCATCATGTCAAAACGCTGAAGAAGCTCGATCGCATACTTTTTCTGGGAAAGAAAGAGACCATGAGAGTTCCGCGTAGCATGAATGCCCAAAAAATAATGGAGATCGCCTAGGTCTTTCATAGCAAACTCCTGAGAGAGGCGTGATATAAGAGAAGTGATGGCCTGTGGATCATTCCCTGTCAAAACAATATCATCCACATAGAGCAGCAGAACTAAGATAACAGAGCCAGATCGAGAGACAAACATAGACATGTCAGCCTTGCTGCTAGTGAACCCAAGTCGCAAGAGATAAGAACCAAACTTCTGAAACCAAGCCCGGGGAGCTTGTTTCAGTCCATAAAGCGCCTTCTGTAATCGACAAACATGAGTGGGATAATGAGGGTGAACAAAGCCACGGGGCTGAGCCATATGCACTGTCTCTATGAGGTCACCATGAAGAAAAGCATTTTTCACATCTAGCTGATGAATAACCCAGTGCCGAGAGGTGGCAATAGAAAGAACCGTGCGAATCGTAGTTGGTTTAACCACCGGACTAAAAGTCTCACCAAAATCAATACCAGCCTGCTGCTTAAAACCCTGAGCTACCAAGCGGGCCTTATATCGCTCTACTGAACCATTAGACTTGAATTTCACCCGGTACACCCATTTGGAACCTACAAGATTTTGAGAAGAATGCGGTGGCACAAGGATCCATGTGTGATTGGCTTGAAGAGCATCAAACTCATCAGCCATGGCAGCTCGCCAGAGAGGATCCTTAGCGGCCTGGGTATAGCATGTCGGCTCAGTGAGGGGGGAAACAACAGTCAGGGATGGAAGGACACGAGGCTTACGAGTGCCAGCACGTAAGCGAGTGATCATCGGATGACGAGATGGCTGTGACGGGACAGTAAGAGGGGAGGAAGGTGATGAAGTGACGAAAGTAGATCCATCAATAGAGGGTGGTGGAGACAAGGGTGGAGGGGACTCAAGAGAGGAGGACGGGGAGATAGATACATCAGAGGATGGAGACGAACTATCAAGTAAGGGAGGTAAGACAGGAGAAGTAACGGAAGGGGGGGAAATGGACACAGCGGGAGCAGGGACATGAGGGGAAGAAGCAGGTACATGATTTAGAGAGGGAGGATGAGGAGGGGATGAGACGGGAGCAGGGACAGGAGGAGAGGAGACGGGTACAGGACCTAGATAGGGAGGATGAGGAAGGGATACCGGGAAGGAGGGGGAAAGGGGCGGGGAAGGATTAGATACGGCGGCAGAAGCGGATAACAAGGTAGGATAAGGAAAATTGTCTTCATCAAAGATAACATGGCGACTGATATGAATATTGCCCGTGAGGGGGTCAAGACAACGATAGCCCTTATAATCTGGGGCATAGCCCAAGAAAATACAGGCAGTGGAACGAGGATCAAGCTTGTGGGAAGCTCGATGACCTAGGTAAGGGAAACAGGCACAACCGAAAGTCCTAAAAGAGGCATAGTCGGGTGAACGACCAAATAGAGCTTCAAAAGGAGACTTGTGAGTGAGCATGGGAGTGGGAAGACGGTTGATGAGAAAGACAGCAGTGTAGAGAGCGTCAACCCAAAAGGAAAGGGGAAGATGTGCAGTAAGCAACCCAAAAGGACACGTATGTCCTGCGTGATGGTCTCGTTTGATGGATCAGCCTCCTTCCATATTGCGCCAACTTGAGAAACGAAAGACAAGTTGAAAGTGTGCTGATCCAGGGCAGGTGTACTACGCAGCACAATGGTATAATTCACCAAAGGAGTATAGTGGCGGAGGCTTCTGAAAAAGCGACAATAAGGATTGTCCCTGAGCATATGCACAAGGCTAGCAACCAAGTCAGGATTCAAATGAAAGCTACGCTGACCGGTGGTACGCACCAGCCCATCAAACTCATGAAAATACAAATCTAAATTGGAACCAGCCGGTGCATCCTCCCTCAGGCTGCGAATATAGTGATACACCATGCCTTGAACAACTAGAGTGTACACGCCTTTGTTTGACCAGCAATAATTTTTATCAGCCTTCATACCAATGGACGTGAATGCGAGATAATTTTTGTAAGACCTTATGTGCCGCCTGAATTCAACGGAAATCTCGTACTCTCCAATAAGAAGGTCGGTCAACCTGGGCAACATTTCACGCGGGGCCAAGGAAACCTGACCCTCCCCACAACAAAAACCAGGAGGCTCGCGATAAAATCGCAAGGCATTACAATAGACACAAGGACCTACATCCGGAAGTATCCACGGCTCAAGGGGCAGATCGTCTATAAGCCTCATATTTCTCCTCCTTTTTCGGGCGGCGAGAACAGGGTCTGGAGAACAAAAAAACAGGAAACCATAAGACAAGACGAAACAAAAGAAAACGGAAAGCCAAAAGAACAGTTACAACAATCGAAACAGGGTACCATGTGAATAATCCTCCGCACGAGAAGAAGCCACCCTGATATCCACATGCTGTTCAGCAGAAGCGTGTAGTGGTTCGGGCCTAACACTGACGGAGCAACTTACTAAGTCATCACTTAACACTTGCTCAGCAGCTAAAAATGCCTTTCTCTTGGCACTCCGAACTAACCTTCGCCCTAACAAAGATGCTTGATGTTGCTCTGTGGACCGTGCTGCGTATCTCTGATGGCGCGCTAGATTCTTAGCATCTCGATCCATGCACACAACAATCTCTAAACACATTGGTGCGATAATCCAAACAGGTAATATACCGCAAAATGACGCATGCCAACAAAAAAAACCCCGCATGAATACCAGTTACAAACATGGAACACATAGGCAGCCAAAACCAAACAAGCACCACCCAACCTAACCCAGTTAAGACACCCCAGAGGCATGACCACGTTTGATCATAGCAAAAGTATCAGGGAGAAACAGGAAAAATCTTCGAGTTTTCATTTTTTAAATAAGAAAACATGATTGTTTTTTATATTCCTTAGCGTGAAATTTATGATTGAACGTGCAGCCCTGGCTACAAAAACTTTTGTAAGGTTTAGGGCAGCGTAGAAAGTTTCAGAATCACCAAATAGCAAGAACTCGCACTCCTCGCATTTCCGTCACACAATGGCATCACAAATGATAATAAGATTATTATCAACCGCCTTGTAGCCAGCCCGAAGCTGGGTCGCAATGAGAAAAGCAAGGTTGAATAATACAGTTTAGAGATTCTAAAGCGCACAATGCACACTATTGTGCATCCTCTATATACTTATAATTGAAAAAAAAAATTAACAGACAATTGACTATGTAAAACATAAATACTATGACGATTTGATTAGATACTTCTCGTAGCCACACGACTAATTAGCACGCATAGTAACCTGTAAACGTAGGTTAAAGGTGCATAAAGAAATGGACAGTTCACCAAATAATATGGAGTTTCAGTTCGAGGTCGAGACAGCCTGAGTGCACATGTAAAGTAAGACAACTTCTTAACATATATAATCGTATAGTAAGATAGATTACTATATAACTAGATAAACATCTTTATTTTAGGACCTTCTATTTTTTTAAGAGACCTTTATTTTAGGGACTGAATTCGATATTTCAATGTTTTGAACATCAACTTCACCACTTGAATTAAATCTCGTCCAATTAAAAATTAGTGAGGATAAGAAGGAAGTTTGATAGAAAGTAATTCTTTATGATTTTTTTTTCCTAAGAGAAAGACATAATGTGTGAGAAGAAATAGAAAAGAAAAAATATTATAAATGAAGAAATTGATTGAGGCACTTGTCAAAATTTAAGAATGAAAATGAATTCACCAAATTTGACAGCACAAGTAGTTATTCTAGAAATCTCATATTTTATTTAATAGTATTGATTATTAGAGATGATTCACCTATAGACCAGGACCAAGAATTCTGATTGATCCAAGTTTAATGTGTGTGTGTGTGGGGAGGGGGGGGGGGTAATCATCCATGTTACAAGTTACAACTAATAAGGGAATAAGAATTTATGTCAAATTCAATTTCGAAATTTGGTATTGATTGAACAAGTGCAATTTGAAAGTGGAATGAATTGTAGTTGTAAATTAGGGCCGAAAGATGCATCACACTACTTAATAGTTAATATTCAATCTGAAATCAATTGTTAAAATCTCATATTGTTGAACACATATTTTACTTTTTTGGAAAAACGATCATATTGTTTTATTCAATAAAAGTTTACAATGTAAGAACAATATAACTTAGACTGTCTCTAATGCAATTAAGAATAATTGAAACATCAAAGACCAAGATTTTTTAAAATAACAAATTTTAAGGAAAAACAAACGAGCACAAAAACATTTTTGTGCAAAAGACCATATTTTTATTTAAGAGAGACGAAACTTTCACTTGAGAGAAAAAAACAAAATACTAAACTAAAAAACTATATAAAATCTTCGTCTTATCAGATTTAAAGTTGAGATGCACAACTTGAAGGAGCATGCTCCAACCTAGCCCGTCAACTATGGTGGTGACAACTGTGATGATGGAGGCGACTGCTTCACCAAGTCATCGTCGACAGAGAAGAAAGGTAGAAAAAGACGGTTGAACACATCTTACTTGATGAAGTATAAAATATGGAACGAGCTCAATTCGATTAGTAAAAAGGGTATAGTATGTGCAAATAGTCAAGTTACTCGAATTTAGTTCGTGTCTGACTCGATTGAAGCTCGTTTGGGCTTAATTCTATTATTAATGAAACTAAACTCAAATGAAACTTATGCAACTTGATAATTATTCAATCAAATTCAAATAGTACTTTATTTCACTTGACTTAATTTGTCTATAATTATAACCCTACGTTGAAGGTAATTGACAATTTTCTTTATAAATTATACTTGGATTGAACCAAATTGAATCTGACCTAAAAATTTTCATTATTATTCTTATACTTTTGAATCTAACTTGTGGGTATTTATCGTTTATATAACCAATTTATGTTGCACAACCACACGGCTAAACAAGTACATTGCAATTTTCGTTGGTGAAACCTAGGGACGGCAAGGGTAGGGGTCTGCTAAAAGCTATGATACATCTCGCCAAAATTATCAATTCTTTAAATTTGTAAATATCAATATATCCTCTATCAGATTTTGGCAAAATAAAAAGTATGAGATAGAATTGTAATCTTATTTTATTCCAAATAAATATTATAATAATTTTTCAGACATTGAGTTTTTTCTCATAATTAGAGTCTCGCATAAAAGATGTTTGATATAATTACTCTTTTGAAAATCCCGTATTACACCTCTACTGGCAAAACTAAGACCTTATGATATTAGAGGTCTTGGGCTAGTCTCACTTGCGTGTGAGTCTTTCCCTAATACATATTAGCAATTAATTTGATGTAATAGTTGTTAATTGGTTGTAGATTGGTACTATTTGATGCTCATGACATGTATTAAGTAATCGATTCGTTCAAAACAAAATTGGTATTACATAAATAGTTTACATTTCACCCCGGACTTAACAACATTTCATTTATCTTAGAAGAATCAAGCATTAGTTATTCACTATCTAAGTATTTTACTATGATACTCGTCCTTGTACTCCAAATTCAAAGTCATGTTTTAATTTTAGAACATCTAATATGAAAACCTTTTTTTTTTATTTGAGGGTTAATATGAAAACTTTACCACCTCCCACTTGTGAGTGGGAGGTCCTAGGTTCAAAACCTAGGAGTCCAAATTCAAAGTCATGTTTTAATTTTAGAATATCTAATATGAAAACTTTTTTTTTTATTTGAGGGTTAATTTGAAAATTTTACCACCTCCCACTTGTGAGTGGGAGGTCCTGGGTTCAAATCCCAGGAGTCCAAATTCAAAGTCATGTTTTAATTTTAGAACATCTAATATGAAAACTATTTTTTTTATTTGAGGGTTATTATGAAAACTTTACCACCTCCCACTTGTGAGTGGGAGGTACTGGGTTCAAAACCCAGGAGTCACAGTTGTGTGGCTCTCCCTCCTTTATGGAGTTTGATAGAGTCTTTATGGCTCAGTTGAAAACTATCAACTCGGGTTTGTCGAACTATATATATAGGGTACCCTCTCCCTCTTATATTAAAAAAAAACGTAACATTTATTAAAATGATAGTGAGATATAACTAATCGCCCACCATTACTGTTAAGTGTAATGATTTGATATAAATATCTATAGGGAACCTAACCACTTGGATAAGATCAAAATAGGTAGCATTAAAATGAAGAACCTAAGTGAATTAAACATCAATGAGAATCACTAAATCAAGAATGCAAAAGAAGTACTTCAAGCATTAACAGATACATTAATTTCAAAAGTAGTGATATATTTATCAAGGGGCAATCCTTCACTTAAGGTGCGAAAAAACAATGTGATGATGAAAAGAATCAAAGAACTTTGGCTGGACGAAATTCAATTTACAAAAACATTCATCCAATGAAATTTAATATGAAAGAATTGACCAAAAACCATCCTAAAATGTTATGAGATTAGTCATGCAAGAAAATAAAACAACAATTCTCCGTTCATTAGAAAAACTTAGCAGACTCACACCAAAGAGAATCACTAAATGAAGAATGCAAAAGAAGTACTTGTTGAATTAATAGATACATTGATTTCAAAAGAACAATAAAGTTGAAAGGTCAAGACAAATAATCTTAATAAAAGCAGCCAATATATATATATATACACACACTACTTCAATCATAGAGCAGATCCCAAAAAAAAACTGAACCCGGCAAAAACACTCCATTACAATATATACACACTACTTCAATCATAGAGCAGGCCCAAAAAAAAACTGAACCCGGAAAAAAAAATTCATTTTTTTCCTAAACCAGCGCGGTGACCAAACTTTCAGAGGCCAAATTCACATGCAAGACATGATCATTTTTTAAAACTGTAAAACAAACCAAAAAAATTAGAGAATGAACAAAAAAATTTCAAAAACCTTCAAAATCAGCCAAGGTGGAGATGTGGCGGAGCAGGTCGAAGCCCGAAATGAATGAAACACGAATCCGAGCAGCCCTTGGTGGAAGAAATAGCCGGAGGTGTGAACTGAGTCTGAGAGACCCCCTTTTACAGTATTCTTACTACTTAACACTATTAAATGTTTCTACCACTTAATAGTGCTTCTACCACTTAATACTATTAAGTATTCCTACCACTTAATAGTGTTTCTACCACTTAACACAATTAAATATTTTACCTCCTAATAGTGCTTCTACCACTTAACACCATTAAGTGTTCCTATCACTTAATAGTATTTCACAGTTACTAAAAGACTCATAAGCATAAAAGGAAATAACTCATACTCCATTACAATAATTAAATTAAATCATCTACATGATAACATTATTAGTAGAATTAAAAAAGCCACAACAGCAGGACGATTAAGTTTTACTGTAGCAGGGACATTCACTCCTATTAAGTATTGTAATGTATATGTATAATATGTCTATCTTTTCTCTTTTTTTTTTACTTGTCCTTTTATCTTTCGGTCAAAGACATGAAGAAGTAGCTGGGTTCTTTTGCTTACAATTAATGCTTTGTCCCTCATGCTATGCCTATAACCCATGCATTGCATAGTTGCCTGACACAATTTTAAAGTTGTCCTTTTGCAAGATTTCTTTTGTTTTTTAATTATTTAATAATTCACAAACAATCACTATTTTACATAGATTACTACTAGAGTTTTAAAAGATTGCTATTTTGTCTATTTAATTTAAAATAATGTTTTTATTTTTCTCTATCTTAGTTTTATTTTTATGTATATATATATATGTATATAATATATACAGTACGGGTCAACCGATTTTTTCGAAACGGTCCCACTGGTTGGACCAATGACCCAGTGACCCGATAAATTTTTCGATTCGCTTACCGATCCGACAGGTTTTGACTATTTGATTACTTATTATATATATGGTACTACATTATTCTGTTTATTATAATGTATTTTAGATTAAGGACATGTCTTATGAAGTGAAGTAGCATTTAAATGTAAATAAATTTGGGAAAGTAATTGGAATGCCCATTATAATATATAAGGGTCATTTATTGCGCCTGAATATATATATATATATATATATATATATTGATCTAACTAAAATCCGGATTCTCAAACCAATCAGTCTGGAAGGACTCGAATCCTACCACAAGTATGGAGATAATAATTTAAGACTGCACTCAATAATAATTAAGTCACCTACGTACCTAATTAAGATTAAGTTAACGTAGTTCCATATTAGGACAAATAGTCAGGGTCGTACTCAGTGGACGATTCTCACTTTCAAATTTATATGTATATAGGAAGGTACTTCTCAGTCTATAGACTTGTTATTTCTGGATATATGAGGCTAATGCTAGAGAGAATATTCTAGAAATTTTAACCCCCAATAAATGGTCTCAGGGAATTTTATAGCACTCACCCTGTACAAGTGGTTGGTGGACATCTGCAGGATGTCAACAGGTCGCACCACTCTACGTTGGATGACTCGGACTGTAGAGTCACCCGACCCGATACTGTTATTTAGCGCAGATCTTCGGCCCAATATCATATTTTGGGCTTGTATTGGGCCTAGGACGTATGTTCTAATACTAATGGGCTTAAAGACTCATATTTTGATATATATATATATATATATATAGTAATGCTATATACTATCTTTTATATACCAATAATAATAATAATAATAACAACAATAAGTTGTTGGACCTAAGTCTCAAGTTAGTCTCATTTTGGAGTAAGAATGAAATTAAAACAACTCTAGATAATTAACAGAAGAGCTTAATATTAAATTTTGTAAACTAATTACTGATTTTATTAAAAAGATTTAGAGGGTGGGAAAAAGGATAAATTATGAATATTACCTTGAAGTAAGCCTTTTGCAGATGAAAGATGAAGACTGGAAAGGTCTTCAGAATCAAGGCCACATTTAACTTTGTCAGGCAACCTTTGCAAGAAATCACCTCTCATTCTGCTCATCCACTTCAAATCCTCACTCCCTCTCATAAATCTTTCTCTGAGTACTCCATATTGCCTGATCTTCAATATTTCTCAAATCAAACTATATATACATATATATATATACACACACATAAATGTGTTACAATTGGGAGAAAATTAATTGAGGAGCTATCCACCGATGTTGGAACAACTAACCCCCAGTGTTGCCGCTATACATTAATTGGCACTGTTACAGTTAATGTCTGAATCGACTATGACGTGGGTGAGTGCTCACAAGAACATTATTGGAGCAGAGGTACACTCACAAACAGAACCCATTTCAAGCTTTGATGTAGACAAGGGTGTTGAATTTAATACTTAGGGAACATGAACTCTAGGAAAAGGACATTCGCCAAACACCCTGACAAGGCAACCAAGCTAGAAGACGTGACGTGCAAATCATAAACCACCATGGCTGTTAAGTCAAAATGTGCACTGTAACTAATATAATTGATTGTTGTTTGATACTTTGAATATTTGATGAACGTGACAGTGAACTACAAATCAAGACTATATACTATTATACTCAGCACAAAATATGTGGAAAACAATATAAGAATGATGAACTAAAAGCAAAACAAAAGAATACTACCCAAAAAAATGTACTCTTGAGTGATTAGAATACACACCTAGAAGGGAAAAAGTTATCAAAGTTGAAATTATATCACGTCGACCTCTGGGACATGGGAAATCTTGCGCCATTCAGAATGATAAAGGTCGCTTTCTGGATCCTTCATCCCCATAAGCAATGGACAGTCAATAATCCAGACTTCACGCAATCGGGTGAGACGTCGCATGGCTTCGTTAGATGGCAGATGCCTTAGCCTTTCGCAATTGAATATATGTAACTCTTTTAGAGATAACAAGTTTCCAAACCAATCCGGTAAAGCTTCTACGCCAAAACCATCTAACGTTAAACGAGTGAGAGCACTTAGATGCTGAAGTTGATGTGGCAGAGACTCCCACTGTAGCCATCCATATAAGTATAATTCACGAAGTGAGTGCAGTTGTTGAACGCCTTGGAGAGCCTCATAGAATGAAGTCAATCCCACTTCTTCAGAAAAGTGACCAATTTGCAATTCTCTTAAGTGGTTAAGACAATCGATATTCTTGGGCAGACTCCTCAACTTGCGACATTTGGAAATATTCATGCTATACAGATTCGGCATTCCCTGACAGTCTACTTGGAAAGAGGCCAGATTATTGCACTTTGATATCTCCAAACTCTCAAGAGACGGACATGACTCTAGCATTTTACTCGTGATGTCTGTCAGTCCTACGCAATTGCTAATTTCCAAGGTCCGAAGAGAAATTAATCCTCCGCTTGAATATCGAATTGACTTGAGATTACGGCAAGACATTATCTCTAATTTCTGAAGAGACCTAAAACTGTGTGCAACATCAGGAAATTCAAGATGGGTTAGCCTATGACAAAAACATATTTCCAGAATTTCAAGGTGTTGGTTGTCGTACAATAGTCTCTCAGGAAGACAAGTGAGGTCTTCAACTTTATCGATTTTCAAACTAATGAGAGAGTTACTGCGTATCTTATCCAGTAATAACGAGCCTCTGCCTCTAATCTTCAATTTCTTAAGAGATGGAAAACCATGACTTGGAGCAATAGTCATATTGGGGCACTTCTCAATTTTCAAACATTGAAGGTTAGGAAAAGCACCAACTGTAGATGGTTCACTCCACTCTACAAGATTTGTCAAATATTCTAGTTTGAAACGTTCAAGTGCTCGAAATGGTGGAGGTTGCGAACAACTCCCACTGATACTTAACTCGTCTTTACCATAAGGATAATAAAATGAATGACCTATTGATTTTACACTCGATAGTCGACTCAACACCAATATCTTGAGCATAGGTAGATGACCCAGTGTTGGAATCTGATGGCATCTCTCACAGTTCACTAATTTGATCTTAACTAATTTGTTGAGAGCGAATACTTCACCAACAGTCATATTCAAAGTCCATGATGGAAAATTATCTCCAAGAAAATTGTGAATGGTTAAGCTTTTTATATTGTGATGAGGCTGAAGGCCTTCCAACACTTCTTGATCAATGTTATTTCCTTCCCTTGGCCAACTCCTACTCCAGAATAACACCAATTTGAGTATGTTCGGCTTTTTAATTAGGTGTGCTCTAGAAGCCTCTTCTTTATCATTCACACATTGAAGATCGCGTATCACGAGTTTTCCCTTCAAATGCTTCAAGGGTCCCAACTCCTCAATTTGAAGACCCTTCTCTTGGCCCACGTTGAAGAACTTTAATGTCCGAAGACAAGTGAGCTTTCCTATTTCACGTGGCATTTGGAAAAGATACATGCACTGTAAAATGAGATGTCTCAAGCTAACTAACTGATGGAATCGGTCTGGGAGCATTGCGAGGGAGGAGCAATAGATAGCCCTCAAAGTCTGCAAATTAAGAAGCTTACAAATAGATTTTGGAAAAGCTTTCATCTCAAAATTGTGAGACACATCAAGTAACCTCAAGTGTATCAGCTCACCAATTGAGTTTGGCAATTCAATGACATGTGCCCGTTGTAGAACTAGAATATGCAAATTTTTAAAATCTTTGAACTCTCTATCAAAGATCTTGTCGCCTACCAAGAATAAAGTCCGCAAATAAATTGCTCCCTCTTTTGTTATCTTGTGCTCTTCTGCTTCATCAAGTGATTTGATGGCAAGATATCTAACTTGGGGCGGGATGCTATTTGAAGTGGAATTTTCGACATTAAAACTTTTTGCCTTTGAAATTAAACATGCCAAATCATGCACCAAATCATGCATCTTTGAGTGCTTGATATTTCCAAAATCATCCCTAACGGCCTCTTGCAAGAAAGAATTTTGCAGCAAAAAATCGTAAACTCTCTCCCCTATACTCTCCATATCATTTTCATCGTTTTCTATAAGAAATCCTTCGGCCATCCAAAGTTGGATTAGCAACTCTTTTTCTATTTCTGCATCCTTTGGGAAAATGGAACAATATGCAAGACATTTTTTAAGTAAAGGAGATGGCAAGCGGTCGAAACTAACCTTTAATACTTGTAGCACTTCGCTTTCTCCTCTATTGGAACCTGAAAATCCACTATGTAGAAATGAAGCCCAATCATCACTTTCCTTTCCTTGTAAAGTTGCCCCAACCATGGTTGCTGCTAACGGTAGACCTCCACATCTTGAAGCAATTTCCTTTCCAATGATTTCCAATTCTCTAGGAACTCCCACATCTGAAAAAGCTCTTGCCGTAATTACTAGCCAACAATCATCATCAGATAATTTACCCAAAGAATAAGAAGCTCTTGGGTTCACGATTGATGCCACATCTTTACTACGAGTAGTCACGAGACAGAAATTGCCTTTGTTTGGATTGATTCCAACAAAGGAACTCTTAAAATCTTCCCAATCTCTTCTTTGATCATTCCACATATCATCAAGAACAAGTAAGTATCTTTTATTTTTCAATTTATCTTGAAGCTTATTTATGATAGCTTCCTTGCTATCTACCTGAACAACTTCATTTGTTAATGTTTCGAGAATTCTCTTTAAAAGCCTTTTGGTATCGAAATTTTCAGATACACACACCCAAATTCTTTGATTGAAATGTTTCAGTGTTCGCACGTCATTGAATATTAGTCGAGCTAAAGTTGTCTTTCCAAGGCCTCCCATCCCAACGATGGGAACCACTGAAACAACTTCATCGCTCGGATTAACTAACAAATTAACTATATTCGACACATCATTTTCTCTACCAAGAACAATAGGATCAACACTTACGGAATCAGTTTCCATAACCGGAGGAAGATAAATAGCAGAATCAACAACTCTCTTCTGAAGGCCATAACTATTGGCATCTTCATTAACCTTATTCAACTTCATATTCAATTCCTTGATCTTATGAGACATCTTTAAACGAAACATCAAAGGGTTGGTGAAGGAGAAGAAGAAGCATACCTTTCGCTTCATTTGGTTTTTGATCTCTACCTTACGACGAATGATATCATAGTTGAACTCATCCATTATGTCGTCTGCTTCATAGGCTACATCTTCAAGATTCTTCAGCCACAACTTCACAGCTTCGTCGTCCACTTGGCGCCTCGAGGCATCATGCAAGAATGCATGAATCATGTCCAATGATTCCTTCATCCTTCTTAGTTCATTCTTGACACCCAACATAAGGCCAACCTCTTCAACAGCAATAGAAAGCAGCTTCTCCACCAAAAGTTGCACAGTAGCACCAAGCACAGCTTCACCAGCCATTATATATTAATTATAGATACAAAGAAAGAGATATATATTTTTTTTCCTCAATATTTTAACACAATCTTAGGTAAAGGCAAATGTGAGTTAGGATTCTCAACTTCTTAACCAATATAAAGAGTTCGACAACACAAACTTCTCAATTACTGATTCCAAAAGTGTCAGCCATTCTGAATAATACTTTGCCCGATTAAATTTTAATTATAGCTAAAACTAAGGGAAAATCACATTTTTCATACCGTAATTGACCATCTGTATACTTTTGATACCAAACATTTTAAAAATCTCACTTCTCATACAAACTTGGCCATTTTTTCTCATTTTTCATACCACCGTTAGTTTTCTTCACAAAAAATCGGCCACTTCTTACCAATTTGTGAAGAAATCGAACCACTACTTACTATTTTGTGAAGAAATCGGCCACTTCTTACCAATTTGTGAAGAAATCGCACCAAATTCCCCAATTTTTTTGTGAAGAAAACTACCGGTGGTATGAAAAGTGAGAAAAAATGGCCAAGTTTGTATCAAAAGAGAGATTTCAAGAATATTTGGTATCAAAAGTGTACAGGTGGTCAATTACGGTATGAAAAATGCGACTTTCCCCTAAAATTAATATATTACTTTTCTTTTTCTTTTTTTCAGTTTTACCCCTCCTTTTAAAATGTTTGAAAAACAAATTTAAGATTAATACGTTGAGACTCGAAAGTTTGTGTTTACACTTAATAATATAAAATGACAATATTCAATAGTGTTCGTAAAAAAGTATTCTATATCAATTTTAATTGATGATTTATATTTATTCTTAGTAATTATCATAAATAATTATTTTTCATGATTATTTACTTTGGTAATTCAAATATAATACTAAAATAAGAATATTTATTAGATTGTGTTAAAGTATAGATATTTTCTGATATGTAACTCAAAGGGTATATTTGTAAATAATAGATTAGTTAGATGGTTAATTAGTTAATTAGTTAGACGGTTAACTAGTTAACTAGTTAGCTTAGTTAGTAAGCTTTCCTATTCAGCTTTCCCTTTTCTATAAATACATATTTGTACAGTGAATATCATTTGAGATAAGAAAATATACAGAAATGAATCTATTCTCCCTCTCTCTCTGCTTTCTCAATTACTCCATACATATGAAGTTTAACATGGTATCAAGAGCTTGATTGATCCTCATTTCTGATCATCATCTCGGTTCGATCACAAATCATTGTTGTTTTCGAATCACTATCAATTTCTGTTTTGTTCCACCGATTCAATTGAATCACTATCACTTTCAGTTTGATTCGATTGAATCATTATCAGTTTCAGTCCGATTTTCCGTTCTGATTGAGTTTGGTTTGGTGTTATGTCTGATTGTTCAACAATGGTGAACAATACTGGAGGATTTCAGCCGAACAATAATGGTGGATTTCAGATGGCTTTCACACCAGGGGCTTTGCTCCTCCAAAATTCTGATTTACCTGGTACAATGCTTGTAAATCAAGCCCTAATTGGAGCCACAAACTATGTTCCATGGCGTCGTTCCATGGAAATCGCACTAGCTTGCAAAAATAAGCTAGGGTTTGTAAATGGAGATATACCAAGACCTGAAGATGGAGATCCAAGTATTGGACAATGGGAGCAGGTAAATAATATGGTAATCTCATGGATTCTTAGTGCTGTTTCTAAGGACATTGCCAACTCCATTTTGCATAGTAGTACAGCTGCCATTATGTGGAATAACTTGAAGAGGAGATTCTCTAGTAGCACTGGTTCTAGAATTTTTGGCCTAAGAAAAGCTATTTCTGGTTGTCATCAAGAAAACTTAAGTGTAGAAGCCTATTACACTAAGATCAAACAATTATGGGATGAATTGGAAGCAATGATTAATATGCCTACTTGTAGAGGGAATGCTCATTGTGAAGTATTGAGAGCATGGGAAAATCAACAGGAAGAACAAAAACTCATGCAATTCTTGATGGGGCTAAATGATTCATTTAAACCTGTGAGAGGACACATTTTGTTGATGAAGCCATTGCCTAGCATAGATGATGCATACTCAATGGTTCAACAAGAAGAAAAACAAATAGACATGACACATTTTATGCCCACAGATACTGTTTTGATGGCTGGAGGTTCAGCTACACAGCCACGAGTTTGGAATAATGCAAATGGTACAGGAAAGAAACATAATCAGTCCAACTTGTACTGTGAGCATTGCCAAAGGACAGGGCATACATTAGCAAAATGTTTCAAGATACATGGCTTTCCAGCAAACTATAAGCCAAAGGGTAGACCACAAACTAGTTTCTCTCACAAACCTCAGATTAGTCAAGGCTACAACAATCACATGGTGCAGCAGGTTTCAGCTCACAGTGGGGGCTCCATGAGTAATGTTGGTGAATTCAATGATGATAAGTCTTCTCAGATTTCAGTCTCTAATGCCAGTACTTCTACCCATAACACTCCTCAGCTCACACCTGATCAAATAACTCAACTTCTCAGCCTACTCAACAACACATCAATTCATTCCTCCACTCAGTCTGCCCCTCAACCCTCATTAGCAGGTATAAGCTATTGTTTTTCTGCACCCTCTAATTCAGTCACCTGGATAATCGACAGTGGTGCTACAGACCACATCACACATTGTTTTTCCCTGTTAGAATCCCCACAACAACTTCACACTCCTCATACAGTTCATTTACCTAATGGACATTCTGCTCAAGTCACACATACAGGCACCATCACTCTTAATTCCCATATAACACTTCATAAAGTCCTATATGTATCCTCTTTTACACATAATTTGCTATCTGTCAGCAAGTTAAGCTTTGACTCCAACTGTTTCATCACTTTCACTTCCACCACTTGCTTTCTGCAGGGCCCTTTGCTGAAGAGTCCTTTGGCCATTGGTAACCAAGTTGCTGGTCTTTACTGCCTCACACCTCCATCTTTTGTATCTCATAGTTCTACTTCAAATACTTTAAATAAGGCAAAAATTTGGCACAATAGACTTGGACATACTTCTCTTGACAAACTCAGACACCTTTCAAATGTTATTTCTGATTTGTACACTGTAAAACATTTGGAATGTACCATATGTCCTATTGCTAAACAGTCCAGATTGCCATTTAATAAGAGTGACTCTTTTACTTCTAATATCTTTGATCTTGTGCATTGTGATGTGTGGGGCCCATATAAACACCCTACTCATCATGGCCATAGATATTTTCTAACAATTGTTGATGATTTCTCAAGATATACTTGGTGTCATCTTATGACTTCTAAAGTAGAAGTTGCTTCTGCTCTTCAAAATTTCTTCCAATTCATTCTTAATCAATTCAATATATCCATTAAAGTGTTTAGATCAGATAATGGAACAGAATTTCTCAACCATACCCTTCATTCTTTTTTTAAACAACATGGGGTTTTACACCAAACAAGCTGCACACATTCCCCTCAGCAAAATGGTATTCCTGAAAGAAAGCATAGACATATACTTGACATTGCCCGCGCCCTTAGATTTCAGGCCTATTTGCCTATCCAATTTTGGGGAGATTGTGCTTCCACTGCTACTTACATCATCAACAGATTACCCTCCACCCTTCTTCATCACAAATCCCCCTTTGAACTCTTGTATGGCCATGTTCCATCTTATACACATATGAAGGTGTTTGGTTGTTTGTGTTTTCCTTCCACCATTGCTCACAATAGAGATAAGTTTGAGCCAAGAGCCTCCAAATGCATTTTCCTTGGGTATCCCACTACTCAAAAGGGTTATCTAGTGTTTGATCTTGCTACTCACAAGAGATTTGTCAGTAGAGATGTTTCTTTTGTTGAAAACACATTTCCATTTGCCCACACAGGCTCTTCTCCTACTGTGCTTCCTTATCCCACTGATTCCATTGAGTTTGATCCAACTCACATTGATATTACACCCCACACTTTGCCCCTTTCATCTACTTCTGTTCTTCCTTCTAATACTCCTCCTCCTCCACTGCCTAGACAATCTACTAGGCCTAAAGTCCCTCCTTCTTGGCACAAGGACTATATTTGCTCTTCACATCACACCTCTTCTAGCACTGCTCACCCCATTTCTCACTTTCTTTCTTTCACATCTATTCCTTCTACCTATTCCTCTTTTGCTCTTAACTCTGAAATCCATCCTGAACCCACTTCTTACTCTCAAGCTTATAAAATCCCTCAATGGAGAGAAGCCATGGCACTAGAGATTAAAGCCTTGGAAGACAATCATACTTGGTTTATCACCAATTTACCCCCTGGAAAACCCACTGTTGGCTGTAAATGGGTGTACAAAGTAAAGTATAAATCAGATGGCACTCTTGAAAGGTATAAAGCAAGGTTAGTTGCTAAGGGATACACTCAAACTGAAGGGATAGATTACCATGATACATTTGCTCCAGTAGCTAAAATGACTACTGTACGAACTCTCTTAGCTATTGCAGCTGCCAAGGGTTGGGCTTTAGCACAGCTAGATGTTAATAATGCATTCTTACATGGTGATTTGACTGAAGAGGTCTATATGGATTTACCTCCAGGTTTTGCCATTCAGGGAGGATATTCTAGACCTGTTTGCAAGTTAGTTAAGTCTCTATATGGCCTTAAACAGGCCTCAAGACAATGGTTTGCAAAATTCTCCACTACACTACTTGATATTGGCTTTATTCAATCAAAGTGTGATCATTCTTTATTCACAAGATCTGATGGCTCTGACTTTACTGCAATATTAGTTTATGTTGATGATGTAGTTATGACAGGGACAAGTCACAAGTTAATCAATGAGTTGAAGACACTGTTAGATGACAGATTCAAAATAAAGGATTTAGGAGAGCTTAAGTACTTCCTTGGCCTGGAAATAATCAGAACAAGTGATGGAGTATACTTGAATCAAAGAAAATATGCTCAAGATATACTCTCTGATGCTGGACTCCTTGGATCAAAACCTAGCTCCATTCCAATGGATCAAAACCACAAATTGAACAACACTGATGGAGAAGAACTTGAGGACCCCTCCATATATAGAAGGTTGGTGGGAAGGTTGATTTATCTCACAATTTCCAGACCAGATTTAGCTTACTCAGTACACATTTTGAGCCAGTTCATGGCAAAACCTAGAAGTCCCCATCAACACATGGCTTACAAAGTGATGAGATATGTCAAGGGTACCATTGGTCAAGGATTGATGTTTCCTGCTAATCAGGATTTAAAATTGGAGGCTTATTGTGATGCGGATTGGGCTTCATGCCCAATCACAAGAAGGTCAGTTACTGGATATTGTATTAAGCTTGGAGAGGCTCTTATATCATGGAAAACAAAGAAGCAACAAACTGTCTCCAGGTCTTCAGCAGAATCTGAATACAGATCCATGGCAGCTGTTTGTTGTGAATTATCTTGGCTTTTAAATCTGTTAAAAGAGTTGCAAGTTAATGGTTTAACACCAGTCCCTTTATCATGTGATAGCCAGGCTGCTCTACATATTGCATCTAATCCGGTCTATCATGAGAGAACAAAACATATAGAACTTGATTGTCATCTTGTTAGAGAAAGACTTCAAGAAGGCATGATAAAACCAAGTTATGTGCATACAAAACTACAGGTTGCTGATTTGTTCACAAAATCTCTTGGAAAAGCTCAATTGGACTTCTTTCTAAGCAAGTTGGGAGTTTGCAATTTACTACAACCTCCAACTTGAGGGAGGATGTTAAAGTATAGATATTTTCTGATATGTAACTCAAAGGGTATATTTGTAAATAATAGATTAGTTAGATGGTTAATTAGTTAATTAGTTAGACGGTTAACTAGTTAACTAGTTAGCTTAGTTAGTAAGCTTTCCTATTCAGCTTTCCCTTTTCTATAAATACATATTTGTACAGTGAATATCATTTGAGATAAGAAAATATACAGAAATGAATCTATTCTCCCTCTCTCTCTGCTTTCTCAATTACTCCATACATATGAAGTTTAACAGATTGTATGAGGTTCAACATAAAATATTCCATTTAGTAATAACTAATAAGCATATATATTATCATCATTATTAAAGAAAAAAATTTTATACATCAGCTTCCAATATGATCTGATAATATTTGTCTATGATCTCGCTTTAATCTTCTAATAAACTATTGAAAAATATTTTCAATTGACATTAATATTCCATCTTGACTACATCTACTCTATTGTACAACTTTTTTGTCCTGAAATAATCGATTACATGTATCAATTAAATCATGTATATGAATCATCAATCAACATATAACATTAATATTAATTTACAATATCTATCAACTAGTAATAAAATAGAGTAGTACCTTGATTGTAGTCTTTGTGTATTAAAAGTTGTCATTTTTTGTATAATCTGATTTGACAATGATATGAAACACGTGTATTTATTTTTTGTGAGTGCATTTTTTCATGGAAAACTATGAATATATTTGTTTACCCAATATGATCTTTATATATTATCTAGAAGTATATATCATGGTTTGTTTATTAGCATATATATTAAGTCATTGTTATGTATCTTTCATTCTTTCGGTTGTGTTTAATATTGAGACAAGGATATACAAGTATTTGTAATTTTGTATGCATATGTAAATTGTGTTTAATGACATGTTTATGTCATTTACGTAAGTCCGGGGTAATGTCAAAGTGTTACTGATGATGGTAAAAATTGTCAGTCGTTGAATGTCACGTGTTTAACCACGTGGGATGGTGGAATCGATTCAACGCACGACAAACTAGATTGGGAGTTGATGAATGTATAGACTGCACTCGCTATTTAAGTGAGCTGCCTATGTACCCGATGAATATGGGATCAAGTCAGTTCGTAGTTCCGTATTGGTTTTATTCTCAGTTCTAGCCAGAGGATTTTTCTGGAGAGAGTAGATAATGAGCATTTCTCAGCTCCTCTAAGGTATTTATATGGAGCTGGTAGTGGGCCATGGGCCGTGAGCTTAGCTTTATCAGCAGCCCATCAGGCTTAATAATAATCTTTTTATTATGCCTTAGACTAATAAAATAGCTCAAGTATTCTTATTGGGTCGTCAACCCTTTTGGACTTGACTCGTATATTAACCGTGGACTTTAACCCACGGATAGCGCCACGGTCCGTGCCAGGAGTAGATTAATTACCGTAGTGCTTCTAGACATTTTTGGTGCTCATCAGTTACACATATGAAGTGGAAAATTTTTATTCCTTGCGTTTTATGTTGTAAGATGCACAGCCCATATTCATTACTTGAAGTAAAAGTTGTGGGACAATTTCTTATCTTCATCCTCTTATTAATTCTTGACTTGTCGTTTTGAAAATCAATCGAGATAAAATTAGATGACACGAAAAAGGATTCTTCCTCAAAGTACAAGGTTTATGATAAGTTTGGTTGAAGAATTTTGACGGAAAAGGAAATATATTAGAATAGAAGAAAGGGTAATAGGCGGATTGCATCCTCGAATTACTATTTGCCAACTACTCACACAAGATTTTCTATTGTAAAATGGTGTTGCATCTCCTATTGTATTTATTTTTATGCATGACAAATGTATGAATCTATTTATTCCTTAAATATATAAGTGGTTTGAATTTTGTACACTTCTTATGTACAGAAGTAAATGCAACAGGACATATAACACCATTTACAATAGAGTATCCGAATTGCGAATTACCACCTTTTGGCACAATGCATTCTTAAATTTAATTTTGACGTTTTGTACTCTCGAATTGCATATAGCTTGGCATTTTGCACTCTTAGGTGAATTTACACCACCTAACTCACTCAAAAAATGAGTTCACTAAGTTCGTTAAGGATAAAATTGTAAATATGAAGACACAAAATTGTACCAAACAAAACGTGAAAATCCGAAGGCTAGATTATACAAAAAAAACTTGGAAAATGTAGAAAGTCCTCTCAATTCTAGGATTAGCTAATAAGAATATCTCTAAAATTCTCACTTTATACTTGAAACCCTTGTGTTATTTCCATCATCGACCTCAAGCCTTAATATCCCCACCATTGTTGCCTCTATATAGAAGGGTTTTTCCCTGGATTGAAGAGAAGATTTTAGGAATTTTAGTTTATTGACTAACCCTGAAATATTGAGAGAAATTTCTACATATTTTCACGTTTATATGTTACAATTTTGCTTTCGGACTTTACAAATTTTCACATTCTTTTTTCTTGGTACATTTTTGCCTTCTATACAATTTTACCCTCAAAATTGAGTGAAACTCGTTTTTTTTTTTTTTTTTGAGTTAGATGGTGAAATTGTTTTAGAGTGGAAATGTCAATATATATGTAATTTCAGAGTGCAAAGTGCAAAAAATTAAATTAAGGGTGTATTGTATCGAAATGTGGCAATTCAAGGTGCAAATTGCTAATTGCCCTAGAAGAAGATAAAAACAAAGAAAAGTACAATCTCAAATGTGTTTAATTATCTAGGGCAAATGATGGGAAAGAAAAAAAGTGATGGTTGCGATGGAGCTTGCGATGTCTTTGAATTTTCTCACGTTTTTCTAGGAAAGAAAATGAGATTTTCATAATAATGTGTAATTTTCTGCCAAATATTTTTCCCCGTATAATCTTTCCTAACTACCAAGCTTATTTTTCCTTCTTTTCCTCGTAAAATCCTTGAACTAAACAAAGTGTCGGGCAATTGATGTGGCACCATAACACTTAATTACCGCACCTTGTGTACAATCATTAAAATAATACATGTACTATAACATTTTATTAATGGTTCACGATAATTTTGCATGTTCATCACTACTCTTTATAGACACTAGCATATGAACCGAAACCAAACGAGCCTTTGCTTTCGTTGGTGTCTCATCCACTTCAAAAAACTGTTCATCCTAAAGAACCGTCCCCACAAATCTTCCCCATTAAATCGTGGAAATTCCACCTTAGATCTCTTGGTAGGAAGTTGATACCAGTGTCCATTTTGTATACCCCCTGCCTGCAGGAGAAGCATCACCATTCTCTGTTGGTGTTGATGAGTTTCCTCCATTAGTTTGATTTAATTTGCTGATATTGCAAAAATCAAATTGCATATATCCTCAAACATTCTTCAAAGAACTTTTAAATTGTTCTTTGAGCGTGTCAATTTCCTTTCAGACATCCAAACTACGAAGACTTTCTGCCATCTTACCAAATCTGCCAAGAATCATCCCAACTCCTTTTTCTTTCTTTTTTTTTGGTATTGAAAAATTGGGTAGGGTAGGGTTGGCTCCAGTCACCTACCACTGGTCAAGGCATGCGCTCCGGGACCAAAAGTTGCCTACAGAGGTACTTACTGTTGGATATTTTGTTTTTGAAAAGTGTGTGTTACACGACTTTTGCATAAGAAATTCGAACACCGTAAGTATCCAGGATACGAAATATTATTGGATAATATTAATCTACGTTCCGAGTAGATGAGTTAAGGACTTCGAATTTCTCAAATCGAATTTAAAACGAATGAGAAATTAAGTGTCAAAGTTGGGTGTTTGAAGTGGGTTATCCCACGTAGGAAATGGATCAAAGTTGTAATTGGTAAATTGGTTTATATACAATTACCTTGAGACAAAGTGTTGGCCCTTTGCGTCACCACAATTTTGTGGAAGGGAGAGAACCTAGACTTGCCTTGGTTAGCCACGCGTGTGCCGCCGCCATCCGCCATCCGCCGGGCTTGGGCTTGGAAGATATTAATTTTTTGAACAAAAATTAATTGGGATAAATGCAGACACCACCCCCCCCCCCACCTATGGGGGTCAATGCACTTTGCCCCCTCACCTATTGAAATGTGCACTTTACCCCCTCATATATCATAAATGTGTACTTAACCCCCTCAGGTAGGTTTCGAGCAAAACATGCAAAGGATTTTTCCGCAATTTTCTATTTTTTTCCTTTGAATTTTCTACCCGAACCTGCTTGAGGGGGTTAAGTGCACATTTATGATATGTGAGGGGATAAAGTGCATATTTCAATAGGTGAGGGGGTAAAGTGCATTGACCCCCATAGGTAAGGGGGGTGTCTGCATTTATCCCAAATTAATTCCACAAAAATTGATCCATTAACAATTTATCCAATAGTTGAAAATCTGATATGTTAAAGTGAGATTGAACAAACACTGGCCACGTTTGTTCATTTTTTGAATTAGTCTTCTAGAAGGTCTAACATTCGAACGTTGTGGTTTTAATGTTTGAACGTTGACCGGGGTTAATGCATAGACTGGAACGCTTTTGCTACCTTAACAGCTGAAAAACGCTTCAGCTCAACGTTCGAACGTTGCCAAGCAAGCAACGTTCGAACGTTGGCTGCAGTAACAAAATTCTAATTAATTTCTCACATTTAATTTGTCAGATTTCCAAGCCTATAAATAGGCTCCTCCAGCTGAATGGAAAGGTACACCAAAAGCATTTCATCGGATCCATGGTTCGCAAGAACCGCCGTAGCTACTGTCGCGGAGGTCACTGTTCCAATTCCATTACAATGTCACGAAACGACCGCGGCCGTTGCACGTTTTCCCATTAAATTGCTTTAAAAAATTCTATTTTTTAAACAATTAAAACATTCATGATTTGTATTATTGTCTAATTAACACAATTTTAAGCATACAAAATTAAATTACTAAGTATATAAGTACAAAAACTATGCTTCCAATTTTATTTGAGCTATTTTATTAAATTAATTCATGTTAATCCGACTATGATGTAAAATTGAAACAATATATTCAAATTTCACTACATATCAATCTCAAGACTCCAATTCACTTTTTCCACTCTTAACTCAAAATTTAAGCAATTTAACATGTAGAGACATAGAAAATTACCCAAAGTTTTAGCTATTTAACCTAATAAAATATTATTTAAAAAGGAATCATATATATCTAAATTAAAGTATCTCTCCATTTCCTTTTTCTTTTCATTTTCCCTTTTTTTTTCTCCAGTTTTCTTTTTCCTCTTTTATTCCTTAATCTCTTTACTGTCTTCTTCGTCTTTTTTCACAGACTTCATAGCCATGTTTGAGACAGCCATTCCCACGTCGTTTTACCTTTACTAATATCATGCGCGTGTCACATGTGCCGAAAAATGAGGGAATAATCCCTAAGATTTTGTTGGATCCAGTCACAATGAGCTAAATACAACATTCACCAAAAGTGAGGATATCCGGTGCACATTTTGACAGGATGGGTGGCAATGTACACAACCCCCATAAATTCGGGGGTGTTTGCTTTTATCCCTTATACTTACATCAAAAAATGAAGAATTAATCAAATATAATTAATGACTACATGTTAACTCAAATTAAAAGAAATAGATAATATTAGAACCCAAGAACTTTAGAATCAGTTGGCATCAAAATAGCATGTGTCAACTTAAGTATGGATTAAAGTTTTTAAACGTATTCATTGAAACTCTGAAAACGTTTCCATTTTCAAGTCAGTGAAAACTAGAATAGAGTGTAGTTTTCGAAATTCTTCAGTTTCTAATGAAACACTTCTTATTCTTTCATTTTCCACGAAATATTTCAGTTTACAACCGCAATTTTTAATTTTTCCAAATATTCTAACAAAACTCTTATTTGTAATTATTTGCATTTAAATTCTTTGTACCATATTATCATTACAAACTTAAGAATAATTGATTTACAATACTATAATAAGTGTATTGTAGTCTACTTTTTTGAGGTACTATATTCCTTATAGTTAATTCTAATTATTACTGCATTAATTAGTCGCAATAAGGATCAAACGTCACATATTGATTTTAATATCATAAATTATTTAACATAGTCCACTGAAAATAAAAACTAATACGCACCAAATTGCAAAAAATAATCTAAAGTTATTTATTTCATGATTTTCAACATGTTTCTTTAATTTTACAAATTTTCTTTGTTGTTTCCTATACGGTTCAGAAAAGTTTCTAATATTTATGAGTTCGAAATACATGCTGAAAACGAAACTTTGATCCATGAACTTAAGTACCAATTAATTGAAAGAAAAAGGAAAATAACTTAAGTACCAATTTACCATAGGTCCACCTTCACTTATATTCACAAACTTTGGGGTACTATTGTAATTGTCATCAAATAGCACACTACCCCCAATTCCCAAGGACATTCTCGTAATTCATCACACCCCTATCTCATCATCAATACATATAACCCCCAAATTTTACCCAAAATACATACACAACAAGGAAAAGAAAAAAAACGTAAAATTCACAAATAATTCTTTATTTCTTGATTTAGGGATTTTAACAAGGAAGAAAGCCTCACAAATAATTTTTTTCAAAAACCTCCCAAACGACACCGTATTATCCTCCCTTCCCGCCATGGCTGCACAGGTGGCGGAGCCACCGTCCTCCGCCCCCCAGCAATCGGGCGGCACCGCCGCCGAAGCCGAGCCGCGGACGGAAAACCAGCTCGACAGCGCCAAGACCTTAATCTGCGCTCTCAATTTCCTGTCACGCAATTTGCCCTTGCCGCAACACGTTTACGACGCCGTTTCGTCTATATATCTCGACGCGTCTGCCGGTGGCGGCGATGGCGTCTCTACGGATGTCGATTGTGACGGTGCGAGAGATGAGGCTGCTTCGCCGTTGCGGACGGTGAGGGATTTGAATTTTATTTTGTTTTTTGTTTTTTTTAGGAAGATAATGCGATTCAGGAATACTCTAATTATGTTTAATTTGTTGGAATTAGTGTAAGTGATAATTCACGATTGTTGGAATTATGTTTAGTTCAGGAATTACCCTAATTATGTTTAATTTGTATTAGTGTAAGTGTGTTAGAACAGAATGATTACGATTTAGGTTTTTTTACTACTAGTTGGTGTTTATCTGTTTTAGTGATTGTAGCTTTTTGGGAATTTGATTACTTTTGCTTTGATTTTTGAAGCTACTTAGGGTTGCATTTAGTTACCATTCTTGGAATTTTGGTTGAGTGTAGTTATTTGAGGAGAAAGATTACATCTTTTGAGTTGAAATTGCAAGTATTATTTTCTTCTGTACTTCTTTTCCAATTCGTTGGGAATTCGGTAATTAGATTTGAAATTGTTGGGGTACTTCTTTCGTTTATGATTGAGACTACATGCGGTTACATAATTTTCGCCTTAGTGTAATAGTTTTAAAAATAGTTACAATTTTTATGTAATTAGTAGTCGTAAGTTTTCTGTTTTTTCGCGTTTTATCACAGTATTGAATGATACTGGAAGGTTGCTAATATTGAGGCTATTAGGTTTTTTAATTACTTATTGGAATCTTAGTTGTAAACAAGAGTTGTCATGTTTTTCGTTTAGGGATTGCTTTAATTTTTTAATGTTTCAAGAATTGGGTGATTAGGTTTGAAATTTCGGTAACTGAAAGGCACTCAGGCTAGAGCTAGCTAAGTGTGTAAATTCGTGGGATTTTGGTTTCAGTGTAGTTGTTTTTCTAAGAGAAAGATTGCAGGTTTTGGTTTACAGTAATGGTTGTTTTCCTTTTCAGTTTTCCGTTTCAATGTTTGGAGAATTTTGTGATTAATTTAAAATTGTGTTTACTGATACTGGCAGTCTGCTTCAGTAATTGAGTCTACTGGGGGGTTTAAATTGGTTTAAATATTACAACTTTTGTTGATTGCAATTATTTTCAGAGGGGAACGATAGGTTCTTGTTATATTAGAGGTTTTTTCCATTCTCTTCTTTGTTAAATATTTCAGGGAATTTGGTATTTTCTTTGAAAACTGGTTTACTGATGCTGGTAGTTTGTTTAAATACTTGGGAGTTTTTTGGAATTATTGTTTTAGCTTAATTGCTAGTCTGTTCTCTTTTTCTTCTTTTTTAATGTTTCAAGAACTGGTAACTGTGTGTGGAAATGGAGGTTATTGATGCTGTGAATTTGCTTAAAATTAAGGCTACTTGAGATGTGTTTGTGGATAATCTTTTGGATTTTTTGTTTCAGAGTAATTGCTTTGATAGAGAGATGCAGGTTTTGGTAAATCATAGTGGTTGTTTCTTGGTCTTCCTTTTTTCTTTTCAATACTTACTTTACCGTCCATTATCTTATTAAAGTTTGGTAGTTAGGTTTGGAAATAAGGTTATTGGGTGTAAAGTGTTAATGGATTTGGAAGAAAGTGGATAGCTTCTTATTAGCTCTGAGTAACTCTATAGTCTGATAGATCTTTTACAGTACTGATTAATCTGAGAAGAATGAAGATAGAGTTCTTTTCTATCTATCAATACATGCAACAGTGAAAGTATGAAACCCTTGTAGGAGGTCTCGACTTTACGAATTGGTTGGTTCAAGGTCCTCTATGTAGTGTGATCCAGATTTACTGTTACTGCTATTTTATTTTTTACCCTTCGAAATTTAAAATGAATTATAACTTCAGTAATTTGTGATTTTATAGGTGGGGGTGCAGCTAATGTATGTTGAAAAATCTCTATTTTTTTTTTCTCCAATTTTCTGAGAAGTTAAAGTCCAGCTTCATGAGGGTGCATATTTTAACTACAGATTCTTGGTTTTTTGATTAAATAAAAAAAGAGCAGCGTTCTTCACATCTTTGTTACTTTAATAAGTGCTTTTGGAAACTCTTTTGTTTGACGTGACAATAATAATTAGAGTTACTGAGTGTTGAAGATTGCTCTTAAGTAGTTAAGTAGTGTGTCTTAATTAACCTTTCTTTTCCTGTTCTTATGTTTTATTGATAAAAGAACGCTGATTTTAACTTTCTTAGGCTCACTTAACTGCATGCTTATATTTATATGTGGATTTCTCTCGCGACAGCCATTTTTGTGTCGAACTGAGGGGCTAAATTTTTTATTTTTTTCTATACCTTTACTCTCTTTGTCCTATATTTACTACTCTCATTCCTTTTTAGAGTTCCAAAATAAGATTCAATTTCTTATAACGATTTCTTCTTCTTTAAAAAACTGCCCTTTAAATTAAATTAAGGGAAAATTACACACAAACCTCCTCATTTATTGTGTAATTACCAAAACTCTCCCTCACTTATTGGAAATTACCAACACACTCACTCATGTTAAGGATTTCTTACTATTACACCCCCTGTTGCTTAACAATTCTTACAATTTTACCCCTATAAACCTTACAAATAGACCTCATGAGGTGGGTGTTGGTAATTTCCAATGAGTGAGGAGGAGTTTTTGTAATTACACAATAATGTTGAGGGGGGTCTGTGTGTAATTTTCCCTTAAATTAATGACATGACACGACTAACTCTATATTACTACTAGGAAGGGCTATACGTACAAGTACACAAAACTTACACATTTTCTAACTCTCATCTAAAACTTCATGTCAGATCAAACTGTCTACTTTTTGTTGACGGAAGGAAAATTAATTTAGGTCGTGTTTCTTCGGGTTACAGCTACTTCTATACTAGTGTGTGGGTTTCGATATAATTAGAATTAATTTGATCGTGGACTTTTTGTCTAACTTTGTCGAGTTTTCTTTCCTGTTATATCCTCGGTAAAGTTTGCTTTTGCTCCGTGTAAGATATCAGCGTTGATTTAATAATTATGGTGCAGGATAATTTTGGCGTTTCAAGTTACGAGGAGTTAATGTTGGACTTCGAAGATGCTGTATTGAAGCAGAGATCGAGTTGTTTACCAGGTTCCAGATTGTCGGACTTAAAGGAAACCCGGATTCAGAGCCGAGTTCAGCATCGGTTAACCGAACTTGAGGGTAACTATTTTCAAGTAGAATTATTTTGTAAAATAGTATCAGAAATCAATCATTCGCTGATTTGGTAATGGCCTTTGTGATATGGCTTCTATGCACACGTCTGGATGCTTGTAATCCTGATCATCTCTTCTTCTCTACCTGCCATTACAATTGTAAAAGATTTCCTGTTAAACTGTTAGCCGTGGTTTACTTTGTATTTGGTTGTGCTAGATCTCGCTATTTGGTGATTTTTGTTTTTTATTTTTTTTGGCTTGTTACTTGTTAGTGGTCTTGTCCTACTCTTTAGCTTATCCTGTCATCTTTAATGAATCTTTATCTCATTTTATGACACCTTTCTCTGGTTTTGAATTCCAAGCTGATTTCCATTTATTTACTTTCTTTATCTGAAAGCTTCTACACTGAATTATAACGATTTTACCTTTCACTTGATGAACCTATTATGGTCTCCTTGTATGTCCAAAACCATGTTGGATGCTCGAAAATGACTTTTTACTATCATCCCATTGTTTTCTGCAAGATGTATTTGAAATTGTATGTATACATTGTTTTCACATCTATAATGGTGATTGCTTTAGTTATAATTTTTATTTTCCTTTTTATTCGGATGGGGATGTTGGGGTCTGAAGACTGATCTAACTATGGATGCAAATAGTTCAACTGACGTATCATAATTCTGCAGTGAGATCTCTAAGTGTTTGGCAGAGCAAGATACTGGGGTTTGAATTTGGAAATCCAAGAGTCCCAGATCCAAAACCAAATTCACTGTTTGGGAAAAAAAAAAAAACTAAAAGTGTTTTTGGATTTGAAATGAAAATTAAGCTTTTAACTACTGTAACCTCCCTTTTAAAATAAACTGTAAAAAATTAACAATTTTGTTTACTAAATTGTTTCTCATATGGAGATTACTTGATTCCGATATGGCGAACTTTTTCCAGCAGGCAAATAGTTTTTTTGAAACTATATCCAGGAAAATCCTCATTGCCATGTCCTATTGAACTTCAAAGTCCTAAATGTAATAATGCATCTGTAATATACTGCAATTTGACAATCGATAAGCTGTTGATTAAATTGCCTTCAGAGAGGAGTCAAAGCATGCCCAAGATAATAATCAATCTGAGATTGTGATTCATGACAATAAGTACATGGAGCATATCTATTACCTCTGCATATAGATATCTAGGTACATGTACATAATCATATTTATATTTGTAGAGATGTGTGAAGATCTTTTTCGAAAAACATTTGATAGACTCTGCGGGTCAACCCCCTCATTATTTTGTGCTTGTCGTGTGTTCTAAAAGACACTCCCGCATAAGCAACTTAAACTGATATATGATGTTTAGGGTCGAAAGGCAAGAAAAAGCGTGTCAGTTATCTGAATGAGTTGCTTATCAGCTTTCTGATGCTTTGATAGAACTTAGGTCCCTTGAGTCTCATCTTACCATGACTTTTGAGGTTTTGAGCTTTTTAGGAAGCTAGCAAGAGTTTGTTAAGGTAAAAGCACTATAGTGGCAAAAGATTTAAGCTAATGTGGATTAGATTAACAGAGTTTTTGAAATCCCATGTCTAGTGAGTTCAACATTTGCAAGGGGTTTACAATCAATTTTCTAGATTGCATCAAATCCCTGAAAGCCAAATTCTCTATTATAACTCAAGTCATTCCAGACAATTAAACATGGGGTTTACAACCTAACGCCTAATAGATCCTGGCTAGTCAAACATATTGTTAATATGTATGTATGTGGTAAAGTATTTCTTTAATTAAGTGCTTTTTCTTGATATACCTCTTAAACTACTTTGTCCACCACATAAAATACGTTTTTGTGAATGATGTTCTATTCTTCTTTCTTAAAACAGAATTGCCAACAAGCAGAGGCGAGGACCTGCAGTCGAGATGCTTGCTTGAACTCTATGGACTTAAGGTAGAGTTTATTTGTGAGGCGACAACAATATCTGTTGAAACTAGGTTGAATGAAATCATGAAATTCACAGGAGAGGGTGAAGGTGGTTGGTTTTCTGGATTAACTGCTGTTTTAAGGACATGTCTGTTTGGAGAAAGTTGTGTTTATCAACTCCTTTGCAAAAACATTTTCTGCATAGAGTAATGAATATATTCATCGTTATGTTCTTAAATTTCGACATGATTTGAAATGGAAAACTAACTTAAACAATTCATTGATTATTTGCTTGTATGTTTCTGGCATTTCAAAGTGAAGCAACTGAAATGGCGAATAGAATCGTTGTGAGGGGATAAACTAGCTTTTCTTTTTTGTTAATTTAGTCAATTTTATTGCTAATATTAAAATGTATCAAAATGCTGTCTCATTCTCCAATCCATGAACGCGAGCACCTTCTTATGCTGCTCTCTTCGCCCAAGCTTCAGAATGTAGTGGTTCTAATTAGATTTGACATTGCATTCCTTGTTCCTGTCAGTTAGCTGAGCTCCAGAGTAAAGTGCGCTCTGAAGTTAGTTCTGAATATTGGCTTCGGCTGCATTGTGCAAATCCTGACAAACAGTTGTTTGATTGGGGCATGATGCGTTTACGTCGTCCTTTATATGGTATCGGAGATGCGTTCGCTATGGAAGCTGATGATCCACTGAAGAAGAAACGAGAGGTTGAGGTACGGGGTCCTCTGTTTGATATTTAGTATTTACCAGTTTTCTGTTTCTGCTAACATATTTATATAAGATGCTGCTTGAAACTTTTTTACTTATGACATCATGTCTCAAAGATCTTACAGTGTATTGTCTGTCGGTGAGGATATTGATTCACAAAAAATTATTCATTAACTTTGTTGCAGAGATTGTCAAGATTTGAGGAAGAAGAAAGGAATCGTATAGAGACTAGGAAAAGGAAATTCTTTGCTGACTTACTTAATGCTGTACGCGAACTCCAGTTGCAAGTGCAGGCTTCTCAGAAACGGCGGAAACAGAGAAATGATGGTGTTCAGGCACGACTTTCTTTCTGCACTTTTATTTATTCCTTCTCTTGGACTTGCAATATGACATGGCTACGAACAAATGTTAGATGAAAGCAGATATCTTAAAAAGGGCAGAAAATGTTTGGATCTAATATTATAATGTCAATAGTTTTTGAATTTCTAAGTTACAAACTAATTGACGTATATGAGTTTTAAAGACAAATATTATGAATACAGGAAGTATATTTTTGTTTGAATTGACTGTGTTGCGACTGCTTACGAAATGAAAATTCGGAACATTTCTTTCAAGATTGTTAAGAGACATTTCATAATAATTATGTCAATCTATGAGTTGCAACACACGAGTGAGAGATGCTTAGTCCTGACACCAAACCAAAAATGCGATGATGTGTGGTTGGCTTGTTATTCCCCTTTGGGTTTCTTATTAAAGATAGAAGTTACATTTTACGTCATATTCAATAAAATCTTTCCATTTGCGTAGGCTTGGCATGGGAGGCTAAGGCAACGAGCAACACGAGCTGAGAAGTTGAGGTTCCAAGCTCTGAAAGCTGACGATCAGGAGGCATACATGAAAATGGTTGAGGAGAGTAAGAATGAAAGATTGACAATGCTCCTAGGCAAAACTAATGATCTCTTAGTTCGCTTGGGAGCTGCTGTTCAACGTCAAAAAGATGCTGGACATGACAGCATTGGACCCTTGCAAGTTTCAGACACTGACTTGCCTGAGTTATCTGCTTCGAGGACCGATACGCCAGCACAATCAATTCCGGAAGATGATGAAGAGGTCGGCGATGAATCTCATGATAAAGGGAAGACAGGTGATTTACTAGAAGGGCAGCGGAAGTATAATTCTGTTGTACACTCAATCGAGGAGAAGGTATTGTGTGATTATCTGGCAATTTCTTTTGCAATGTGTTCCTTCAGACTATGCTTTTGGATCAAATCCTTTCGGAAGGTTTCTGGTATCTGTCCTCCGCTGGATGTGTAATTATCAAAGTTTAGCATTAAGTGACCACTAAAACATGAGCTAAAGACCGAAATACGTCAAACAGGATTGCTGGACTAGATTTTCTTGCCCACATTTTTTCCCCTCTATATTGTGAAAATATCACACGTTGGATAGTAATTTCTAGTTACTAGCTCTTCAGTGTTTTATAAGATGTTGACTACCCTAACAATAACTGTTATAGGTGACCGAGCAACCAACTATGCTTCAAGGTGGAGAGCTACGACCTTACCAAATAGAGGGGCTTCAATGGATGCTGTCATTATTTAATAACAACTTAAATGGGATTTTAGCTGATGAAATGGGGTTGGGAAAAACGATTCAGACCATCTCTTTGATTGCTTATCTCATGGAAAACAAGGGTGTAACTGGGCCCCACTTGATTGTCGCCCCAAAAGCTGTCCTGCCAAATTGGGTTAATGAATTTACAACTTGGGCTCCCAGGTATGCTTTCAAATTCTCTTGAGCAAGTAGTTTGTGAATAAATGCCTTTGCACTCATAAACTTTCTCTATGTTTCAGCATTTCTGCTGTTCTTTATGATGGGCGTCTAGATGAAAGAAAGGCCATGAGAGAAGAGTGTTCGGGAGAAGGGAAGTTCAATGTTCTGATTACCCATTATGATCTTATTATTAGAGACAAAGCATTTCTAAGGAAAATTCACTGGCACTACCTGATTGTTGATGAAGGACATCGACTTAAAAATTATGACTGTGTTCTTGCAAGGACTCTTGTTTCAGGGTACAGTCTCTAATAACTTCAATTATTATTTCTGTACATGCGTATCTGGATTTCACTTTTACCTCTCTTTTGAACTGGGTTGGTTATTTAAAGTGTTTAGTATATTTATTGTATTGCTGTAATTTAAAGTCATCTTTTACCATGGATCTGGCCTTGTCAAGTATATGTTATCATTTTACTGCATGGCAGCATCATTATCAAGAGTAGTTTTAGATGAAAACGATTGTCTAATTGAATATTGATTTTGACAGTTATCGAATTCGGAGGAGACTTCTGTTGACTGGTACACCTATACAGAATAGCTTACAAGAGTTATGGTCCCTACTTAATTTTCTCCTACCTACCATCTTTAATTCAGTTGAGAACTTTGAAGAGTGGTTTAATGCCCCTTTTGCCGACAAATGCGATGTCTCATTAACAGATGAAGAACAGTTGTTAGTCATTCGTCGCTTGCACCATGTATGAATTGGTTCCTTGTGTGTCTTTTCCTTATATTTCCATAATTCAATTTTCTGACTCATTCATCTTCTGCTTGCAATACAAGGTCATAAGGCCTTTTATATTGAGGAGGAAGAAAGATGAGGTTGAGAAGTTTCTACCTAGTAAAGTTCAGGTTATACTAAAATGTGACCTGTCAGCATGGCAGAGAGCATATTATCAGCAAGTGACTGAAATGGGGAGAGTCGGTCTGGCTCATGGTGAGGAGTTTCTTATGTTAACATAGCTCCTCTTAGTTTTTGCTTGATGAGATTTCTTACCTAGACCGGTTTGGCTGAACTCAACAAATCACATGGCAAGTACTATTACACTTGCCTTGTGATTTCACTCTTCTTGGAGTGTGCCCAAAGGCCCCAAACACATGGCTAGTGTTTGCTTGTAATTGAGTTTGACCAAACCTGGTGCTGGCAATTTTTTGCATCAGGCACGATATGTAGCATTTCCGCACTTCCCTTGCACATAATCGTTCAAATTCTTCGATTAGAGTATTGAAAGATGTAGGATTAAATAACCCAAGATGTAACTATATATATTAAAAAATAGGGATAATTACACTCATGCCCCCTCGATGATGTGGTTATTACACAAATCTCCACTCACTAATTGATAATTACAAACACACCCCCTCAGAGGGTCTATTTTTAAGGTTTACAGGGGTGCAATTGTAAGAAATCTTTGACATGAGGGAGTGTGTTTGTAATTATCAATTAGTGAGGGGAGGTTTGTGTAATTACCCCTTTATTGAGGGGTGTGAGTGTAATTATCCCTAAAAAATAAATAAATCAATACTGGAGATGTAACTCTAGTAATACTTGCACTGTCTCGCAACTTGCTGGAGTGGCTGGCCACCTAGGCACTCTTGTCCTAGTAAACAAGACCATTTGTAGAAGTGCCAACCAGAGATGCAAATGAGTTCATAACCAACACAGTGGATAGGACCAGAGAAAATATGTCACCATGTGTGTTGGTCCCAGAAAACTGCTAAAGTATCATTCTCAATTTGATATCATTTTCTTTCTACATCCATCTGATGTCTCATTATTTCACTATATTGCAATTTGTTGATATTTTCATTAATATGACAATCGTTTTATTTCTCTTACATCCTCTGGTGTCTTCTCCAGCCCCGACAAACATAGAACACCCCTTCAGGAAATAGAGAATAAAAAAATGGATTGCCCGGTGGCCCTTTTTTATTTTCTTTGTTTAGGCATTTTGATTCTCAGTCCATAGTACCTTAAGAGTGGATAAGTACCTCTTACCTATGATGTGAATTTGCAGGTAGTGGGAAGTCCAAAAGTCTGCAGAACCTGACAATGCAGCTTCGTAAATGTTGTAACCACCCATACTTATTTCTCGGGGATTATTTTATGCAACGAAGCGAGGACATTGTCAGGTCATCCGGAAAATTTGAGCTTCTTGACCGTTTACTCCCCAAACTTCATAAAGCTGGGCACAGAGTACTCCTTTTCTCCCAAATGACTAAGCTAATGACCATACTTGGAGATTATCTCAAGTTAAAAGGTTTTCAGTTTCTTAGACTTGATGGCACTACTAACACTGGCGACAGAGGCAAATTACTCAAAGAATTTAATGCCCCCGACTCTCCTTACTTCATATTTCTTCTAAGCACTCGCGCTGGAGGACTTGGTCTGAATTTACAGACCGCAGACACCGTGATAATTTTTGACAGTGACTGGAATCCTCAAATGGACCAGCAGGCAGAAGATCGGGCCCATCGCATCGGGCAGAAAAAGGAGGTAAGGGTTTTTGTGCTTGTCAGTGTTGGATCGGTTGAAGAGGTTATCTTAGAAAGAGCGAAGCAGAAAATGGGCATTGATGCGAAGGTCATCCAGGCGGGATTGTTTAATACAACTTCCACAGGTTTGTTGCTTGCAATAAAATAAAATACCTTTTCATATTTTTAGGAAATGCTAAATTTTAGGCAAAAATATGAAGTAAAGTTGCGCCATTAGAGGTTGTTCAACCTGGTATATATAATTGTTAACTTTGAATTGTGGGGGTGAATTGTTCTCTTAAGTTGCATTTAGATACGGGGATGTGAGCTGAGGGTTTCAAATTCAATAATAACAAATTATTTGCTCTTGTTTGGATAATTTTCATTTACTGTGGAGTTCACATCCCTTATTAAAAAATTCATGTTTTTTTGTCATTATCATGGATTTGTAGTTCACTCAACATACGAGTGATTTGAAAGCCTTTACTAAATCCAAAAATTGTCAATTCATTCCGAAGCTTACATGTTTTGGATCTACACCTACACAACAATTTAAAAAAAAAAAAATTCTCTCTTGAGAAATCCACTTGACCATCATGTCGTTGCATGGAAATGTTTCGGAGCTATTGTCTCTGTCAATAATCCTACTGTTCTTTCTGTTTTATGATTGGTTGAAACAATATTGACGTAGTTATTCATTTACATACACAGCTCAAGACAGGAGAGAGATGTTAGAGGAAATCATGCGTAGAGGCACAAGTGCGCTCGGAGCAGATGTGCCAAGTGAAAGAGAAATCAACCGTTTGGCAGCCCGATCAGATGAGGAGTTCTGGTTGTTTGAGAAAATGGATGAGGAGAGAAGACAGAGAGAGAATTACAGATCCCGTCTCATGGAAGAGCATGAAGTCCCAGATTGGGTTTATGCTGTACCAGATCTGAAAGATGGTAAAGGAAAAGGATCTATACATGATTTTGACGTCCCGATCACTGGAAAAAGACGTAGAAAAGAGGTTATTCGTGATGATACAATTAGCGATATACAGTGGATGAAAGCTGTGGAGAATGGAGAGGATGTGACTAAATTGAATCCCACAAAAAGGAGAAGAGAAAATAATCCGCCTCTCTCAAATAATGAATTATTGCCTAAAAGCAATTCGAATAATAATGTCTCGGCGGAGAAGAAAGTAGCGGAGTTGAAGAGCGAAAGTGTTTCGGTGGCGAGTGAAGATACATTTGGGTGGAGCTCTCAGAAGTCAAAGTCTGAAGCAGAAAGTTCTCAAAGAAGTGGATTAGAGGATTTAGAAGGTGGGTTAAATGGTTTAACATGGAAAGCATATAAGAGGAAGAGGTCAAGCTTAATTTGATTGTATTATTAAGTTATATAGAGGAGCTATTTTGTGTAGCAATTAGGGTTTAGAGATGAACTAGGTTGGTTACTTGAATGGAGCCCCATTTGATAACCCCCTTTCTTAAGAGGATTCTTTGCAACGTACAAATAATTTGCAAATGGAGTTTAGTTTATCTCGTTGTTTAGAGTGTCATTCTGCAAGATTAGAAAATGGATTTGTTTGTAACTTGCAAGTGACAAAATTGACGAATCCAAAAGATAAACATTAACTTTGTCCGTAGTTCTTGAAATATATTAAGAAAAATATTTAGTATTTAGTATTTTATTTTTTAGGCATAATTATGGTACCCCCTCTTATAATGTGTAATTATCAAAAAGTCCCTCATTTTTAAAATTACCAACACCTCCTATAGGAGTTTAATTGTAAGGTTTTCAGGGATGTATTGTAAAAAAATTTAAAGATGGGAGGGAGTAATTGTAAGGAGTGTCTTATATCAAGGGGTTTTTATGTAATTTAAAAATATGAGGGAGTAGTGGGGTAATTACACATTGCTCGAGGGAAAATTTGTGTAATTTTTTGTATGTTTTTTTTTCTTGTCCATTCTTTACCAAAATGAAGGGTGGTTTACGTAATTTCAAAAATATGAGGGGGTAATTAGGTAATTACACGAGGAAAGATTTGTGTAATTTTTTAGTATTTTTGTTGTCCATTTTTTTACCAAAATGTATAATTCAACAAGAGGATATGAATGTTGGACGGCTCCAAACATTAAGGGTGTAGCTGAAATTTTCTCAAAACAAACAAGTGAATCCATAATTTAGCATATCTGGGTGTGGGTGTAATTTGCCAAATAAATAGATTTAACTACTAAACTAGCCCATGCCACTACATTATTAGGAGTGCACACGAGCTACGTTTGGGCCGAGCTTGATCAAATTGCATGGCTCAAGCTCGACAATCAGAAATACATCATTATGTGCATTTGTGTGTGTGTATATATATATACCATCAAACATTTAATTAGGTTCCATCTCTAATCAAGGCAGCACACAAGTCACCTCGACTCGATGCCCACCAATATGAACAGAACAATACCAATTTGATAGCATTATCCCTGAAAAAATACTAAACCAAAACACTCCATAAGTAAATAGTATCACTTTACGATGGAAAGTAAACACAATTAAAGAAGAAGAACGAAATGCCACAATGGTACCGATATAAGGTACCAAAAATATCATAAGTCTACATGCCAAGTCGAAACTGAAACACAGAATTCTCAAAAGTACCTGTGAATCAGCTGATACATGATACTAAATAAGCTAAACCAGGAATCTAAGGGCAAAAATGTCCCATCAAATACAAAATACCGATACAACTAAAGACGCAGCATCTCTGCTCAAGTCTACCAGACCCCAATCGAAAGCTATCAACTAAAACCATTGATTCCTACATCTGAAGGAGGACCGCGATACCATTTTTACTCTTCGTGATTCACATCAAGATTTTTGAGTTGCGCTTCCAATTCATCCTGGCTACCCTCATCTTCATCCCCAGACTCCTTGTCATCAAAATCTTCCCCATCCGGGTCATTCTCATCCAACTCCCCAAGTTTATCTTCACATCCTTTAAAAATATCTTTCAACTCGTCAATACCTTCCTCAGAAACGAAGTTCCCGTTAACATTAAGCACCTTCAACCCGGGCAAATGCACCAAAACATTAGCCAGGGCTCTAACTCCAGCTCTTCTAAGAGAATTATGGCTCATATCAACCTCCTTCAATTGATCATAGCCTTCTCCAATTGCTTTACTTATCAAAATTGCACCATCATCCTTAAACTCATTCTCAGACAAATTCAACTTCACAAGAGACTTCTTGCTAGAAATTAAACCAGCGAAACTTGGAGCAGCTTCAGCAGTTATATCATTTCCAGCCATTTCCAGCACCCCGAGTGAAGGTGCTGAATCTTTCAAAGCATTGGCTATTGCAATTGCACCTTCGTCTTCGAGATTCAAGTAGCTCAAGTAAATCTCAGTGAGATACTCATGTTTGTAGAGAGCCTCGCTAAGTTTGACACCAGCCTCTACACCGAACATGTTGTCACGGAGATCAATTTTTTTCAGATTCTTACATAAAGCAAGTGCTTCAGTTAAAGCGACCCCACCTTCAGAGCCGACTCGAGTAGATGAGCATCGAAAATCCTCTAACAAAGGACAACGCTTTAGAATCTCGGAAATAGCAATCGCCCCTTCATCGCCAGTCATATTATTATGAAACTGAA
Organism: Buddleja alternifolia; assembly: GCA_019426215.1. Lineage (NCBI taxonomy): Eukaryota > Viridiplantae > Streptophyta > Magnoliopsida > Lamiales > Scrophulariaceae > Buddleja > Buddleja alternifolia. The sequence goes on from CM033403.1 coordinate 31,560,728, forward strand.
GAATTTTTAACTTATCTGTGGATGGAACAAGCTCACAAACAGCTTGTGCAGCTTCTTTCGATATCCCATCATTCATCAGATATAGTTCCTCCAAGCTATTTTGAGATTTTAAGAGCTTCTCAAATGCTCGAACTCCCTTCTCACCCAATGCATTGTCAGAGATATTCAGACACTTCAAATTAGAACCTTCTAGAGCTTCAGAGAAGATATTCATCACGTCGAGAGCTTCCGCCTCTGGTCTTCCTGCAACAAAATCTGACAAATCCACTTCCTTTAGTTGGTTCTTAATCGATGCTAAGATAGGGCCGGCAACACGAGCAGCTCCTAGACCAAAGCTTCGATTGCTAAAACATATTTTAGAGTAAGAATTTCCAGGCTCTTTTAAGGGACTCAAAAGTGTTTGAGCTTCATCTTCTTCTATAAATGCCCTTTGGCCTTTGGAAATGTCAAAAAGCATTTCATGAATTGCAGAATCAATTTCGGGTTTTGGTGTTTCTGTTTCCTCTATCTTGGATCCTCCCTTGAGAACATCCAAAATTAGCTTACTGCATTCTTTGGCGTATAACTGCACTGCAGAGCTGCCATCGCCATCCGGTTCCTGTTCATAGTGTTGATTTGCACTAACAAACGCTGATTCTTCAATTTTCTTGGCATGTTTTGAGGCCTCAACATCGCTTAGACTGCCATACTTGCGGGTGAAAATTGTCGGGGTGGAGAGATTGTTCTTCATTCGTTCCACTAGCATCTGTCGTGTGTTCTGGCTAGGAGGCCAGAGTTTGATGGTGATGTGGCGGCGTTCTCCATTTGGTGTTTTTTCCATTGCAAAGTAACCTATAATTTAGAATTAAGCTAAGTATTAGTCAAATATAGCATGTTACTTGCAAAAACAAATACATAAGACAAATTAATAAAGCCAACAGTAGAAGTTGCAGCAGCAGCAGCAAAAAGATAACTCAGAAAAACAATACCAACAAAAATCGAGATTTCAAATCACATTTCGTTATGGATCATACTTTCAGAAAGAGGGAAAGGCCAACATTATCAGCACTAAAATATACGTATTTATTTAGTTCAAAGATAAGAACCATTGTTCCAAAAGCCAAAGCCAGCAGCAAGCACTTACACTGGTGTTATCAAGAGATAAGTTGTCCAAAAACATCACAAATGCGGGAAAATTATACCTCAAGAAGAGAGGAAAAGCTCCAAAATAAACTGAGGTCTATGCGAACTTGAATGGAGTACTGTGCAAGTACGCAATTTGTGTCTCAGAGATGCATTGCTATAACCATTTGGAACAAAATATACTACTAAATACGGTTAATAATGTGCTATAAAAGCACACTGGCGCACTCCCTTTTGGATCCTTGTAATTACGGACGGTTCAAAAGAATCCTATCAATAATATTTTTTTATCCTAGACATTAGGTAGATTAGGTCAATCAGGCTAAACAGAGTTATAATAAATACTTACCAAACGGAATTGATTCATTCATTTAGGATAAGTCTGAAGTTACTTTTATTTTGCAAACAATTTACCACTTCGGATTCATTTCTTGAAATATTTTGTCAAATTTATCTTCTCATCATTTAAATAAAGAGTACACTGCAGTTCTTTACTTAATTTATGTTCATAAGCTAAGTTTCGTTATTTTCACACTGAAACGAGACTATTATGTGAAAATTTCCTGTAAATCTATGAACACAAATTGACTAAACCATTTAACAGCAGACAAACATTAACCAAAGAAGCAATCCATAAATTCGTTAAACTTCGTCGGGGCCCTCAGAGTTAGGTGAAGGAAACACAAAATATAAATCTCACATTATTATGGTTCAAAAATATTTTTTTAAAAAAATGGAAGAAGAAGAAGCTAAATGCTTGTGGAGATGCAAATATAAATAACATTTATTTCATTTCTTTTCATGTAGTACTTAAACCACATTAAAATTTTCTTAATACTGATATTCATTTCGTCAGATAGTAAATTGTAAGGAAAATCCAGTTTTAATTTATTTTTCTTTGCTAAATCCTAAATCCAAAGGCTAGCATCTATATATATAACAGATCCACAGAATAAAAAAAAAAACCCTTTATATGAAACTGCCAAAATATTAAATTAAAATACAAAAACACAGTAAAAGAAAATAGAAATAAAAGAAAGCCCATAAAATCATTTCGTAATGCGTAGCTGCCTATGTGGGTTTTACATACAGAAAGTGAATCACTAAACAGAAACCCTAAAAACCCTAAAATGGCGAAAAGGCATTAGATAAAATTAGAAAATATATATACATATACATATATATATATAGAAGAAGAAGATAGAAATGGGATACCTTTATCGCGGCTTCTAGTTTTTTCTGATAGGAAGTTGCAGCTCTTTTGAATGGTGTAGCTTAGAATATACGTCTTTGTGTATATATATAGGAGGGAAATGAAAGGAACTGAAATCTGAAATGAGAATGTATGGGGGGAAGTGAAAATAAAGAAACTTGCGCATATAATTTATAAATAAACTTTTGAGAAAATTACAACTGGACCCCTCACTTATTGTGTAATTATCAAAAATATCCTTATTTATCTGAAATTAGAAACACACTTCCTGACGGTCTCTTTGTAAGGTTTATAGGGTAAAATTTTAAGAATTCTTAAATATATAAGGGGTATAATTGTAACAAACTACTTAAAATGAAGAGGACTTTATATAATTTTTAAAAAGTAAGGAGTTTTGTAGATTTTTTTTTTTTTTTATGATAAAGGAGTTTTGTACTTATTACACATTAAGTGAGGGGATCTCTGTGTGCGCAATTTTCGCTAAACTTTTTAAATTTTCTATGCTCTTTCAATATAATAATGACTATACCCCGTTTCTATATGTCGCTACAAATATGCTTTGTGAAATACTTAAATCAATTTGGACCCATATACTTCCTAAAAGTCTATGTATTAGTTTAGATTAAGAATAAGATTCTAAATGATCCTTAGAAAAAATGGATATGTTTTACTTTTTTTTTCTCAAAAATAATTGTTAAAAGATAGCAATTCACATTTGTTAAGTGAACATTTCAAAATTTAGGAACGTCTATTTTTGGATGGAGAGAATGTATATTTTTATAGCACATAATGTGTGTACACGTGAAAAGATTACGTTGACCAACTATGTGGTGGTAAGTAGTTTCTACTCCCGTAAGGAGGAGAACATAAGTTCGAATCTTGGGAATCGCATTTGTTGGGAGGGGGACCAACCTTTAATGCTCCGATCTACCGAGATTAGTCTTGGCCTCTAACGATGGCTGGGGATACCTTGGTACACCAAAAAAAAAAAAAATAGGTTGAGAATAATTCATATCGACTAGAGAATTTTATAATTATGGAATGTTATTTTTGCTAAAGCTCGTTAGAACATATATGCAATGTTTGGTTATGTTTTCATACAATGTTTGGTCCGAAATTCTCACCAAATCATGTTTGGTTCACAAAATATTTGATCAAAAATACACTACTTTTTTTGTCCAAAAAAGTAAATAATAATTATTTTCCATCTTTCTACACCTACCTTGTCCCTACACTTCTCTCTATACGCTCTCTCTCTCTTCTCTCTCCTCTCTAACAGACAAAAGATTCATGATTTGACTGCTACAATAACTTTTGTTCCCTCTGGAAACAAAATCAAATATTATCTCATAAAAAAAACACACCAAAAAACCAACTCCCAAAATAAAACCAAACATGCACATATCTCCATAAATTTCTCATTAAAATACCATCCCAAAACATCACCAAACATAGTCATAGTCACTGAAAGGCTACCGATTCACTTAAAAATATATTATAATTATTGATGAATCAAATATTATAAGCCCGTCCATATCAGCCCATAATACATAAATCACAAATTGGTGTGGTAAATACACTTTTCAGCGCAAAGTTGTTTACTAGACTTGCCCAAGCCCATGATATGTCATGGCCCACTATTTGATTAGGCCTCCTTTAGGATTGTGGATCACACTCCCTAAGCGTATCCACAACCTCACTAATTTCAGCAGCCCAAGTGTCATTACTCCAATTTGTTGTTGATTTTGGGCATGGATGGAGCTAGGAATAGGGGCACACATCGAGTCGAACCGGATAGCGAGCAGCTTAATTCGAGCTCCAACTTTTTCGAGTTTAGGCTCTATGTTTGTCTTCACGAACTTGAGATTCGTTTTCTTTTATAAACTCTTTCAACGTGGAGGTTGAAGGAGGATATCACTATTTTTATGTCTTTGATCCACTATAGATATAGCTTCTTTCGTTTCACAGTGAAGTTTGTAATTTCCATTTTTATTTGGATTATATTGTAATTAATCGAAGTTTGTTAATGAATATATAAGAGACTTAAATTTTGTATATACTCTGTGTGTGTGTAATATAAATTAGGAAAAATTACTAAAAACCCCTTAAAATAAATTTTTGTATCCAAAAAACCCATGAAAATCTTTTTCAATCTTAAAAACTCAAAAGTTAGGATTAACAACTTTTTAAACTATATTACCCTTCATTGATCCAGTTAAGAATTGATTAATTAATTTTTTTTTATCAGATTCTTTTTATTTTAAATTCTTCAAATTGATAAATCGTATAATAAATATTTTATTTTTTAATATAAATATTTTTAAATATTGTATATAATTTATTTTTATTTTTAATCTTAATATGCCAATCATTTTTTAAATTTTTTAAAAAAAGATTAGAAAAATCTGAAAATTAAGATTAAAACCAATGAGTATCGATTATCAATATAAGAATTCTAAATAAATAAATTTATATAAGAAACTATACTTGATTAAGTTTTAATCTAAAAGGCTAAGAGCAATTAACTCCATAAATTTATTAACCCTAAATTTTGGGAGTTTTGGAATGAAATTGGTAGAATGAGTTTTTTGGATTCAAAATATTTTGATGATTTTTTGGATACAAAAGTTTATTTTAGCGTGGTTTTAGTAATTTTTCCTATAAATTATAGAACACCATTCTATAATAGAAAATTTGATGCCTAATTAAGAAAAAGGGTTTTACATCATTTTACGTGAATAGTGGTATATATTTCGAAAACGATGGGTCATAAAAATACTACAATAACATCCCTCTTGATATTACTTAGATTTGCGCTATGACATTTTGAATAATAATTCATAAATACTCATGAGTCATGATTAGCAAGTGAATGCTTCTAATCTAAGATCTTTTAAAAAAGTATATAGTTGACACCTTACTTGGGGAAAATGCTCAAAGGGAGTGGTACAATTACCAAAGGATAGGATGAAGCCACGTCATCAATCGATGGTAGTGGATAATGATATGGTTTTATTCACGGTTCTTTAATGTTTGAACAATTGGTCCATTTAAGTATCCCTCCCCCCCCCGAGTGCTTTCTTTTAAGACAAAACGGTATTACTCAATCAAAAGGTCAACACGCAAAGCATTTGCTGTTAGCACAGGGAGTCCAAGAACAGACTCTTGATCCTTCAAAATAGAACTAGCAAAATAATGGGCAACAGAGTTCCCACAAAGATAAATGAAAACAAAGTTGAAAGCAAAAAACGAACAAGCAAGAAACCTAACATTGTCCAATGCCTGACCGAAAAAAGAAAAACAAGAATCAGAAGATTGGAGAGCTAAAGTCACATATTCACAGTTTCCTTACTTAGTGCTTTGAATATACATAAAATAAGTCATTCTTTTGGGATAATTCTATATTAGACCAAGATTAATAATTACAATTCATCATATACTATTGGATGAACATATATATATATAGAGTCAAGATCGAATACATACCCTCTCGTAGATAAGATCTAAAACCCAATATATATCATTTAATACATTAAATCCAACAGTCCAAAAAATAAGGAATAAATAGGCAGGAAAAATTGGAAAATAGGGATTAGGGTGTTTACACCATAAAATAATTGGGCTTTCGAAATACAGAGCCCAAATTGTAGAAATTCGAAAAGAAGGGGCTGAGTTAATAAAACCCAAGAATCGAATCTGAAACATAAAATGAATCCAAAAGCCGATAATCTGCATTCAAGAAAGACGCGCCAAGTTGAAGATTTTGAAAGAGACGGTTGGATGCAGTTGACGGCAGTTCCCAAAAACGAGGAGAGTGGGTTGAAGACGGTTCCCAAAGACAAGATATATAGGAGCCGCGGAGAAAAGAAAAGACATCGCAAGATCACCACACTTCTGCATTTTCGTTTTCTTAGGAGTAGTTCATAGCGTAATGTAGGAGTAGCTCTTAGCATAATTTAGGAGTAGTCGTAATGTAATTTAGTATTAGACTCGAAGGAATTTGCCTTTTCAAGGCTTGTATCGGCATTCGATTTCCTGTAATTTTTACGAATCGAAAACTTTTATGGAGGTATAGATTACATGCTTTCAGATTTCATTATTTGACAGTAATTTGTATCTTGACCTGAGTTTTCTATTCATTTTCATCGTTTTAAGAAAAGAAGATTCTCACGTAGGTATAGAATTATTTTGTGTCAGATTTAAGTATCAGAGAAATAATTCTTACCTGTACTTGAATTGTTCTTTTATAGTATTATTGTGTCATTCGAAGAAGATACATATTTTCATCAATTGCGGTCCGAACAACTAATTTAAACAACACATCGAAGTGTTAAATTCTGAACCACCGTCTAGCGTATCGAACTCGAGCGCGGGGGTTGAAAAATAATTCTAAGTGGAGAATTATCACGGGGCTCGGAACACGCAGTTGGATCCACCCTAATCTAATTTGTTTTTATTTTCGAAACAAACAAATGGCGACCACAGTGGGAGTTAGTCGAACGCTCCTTTTATTACGGGAAACAATGGCTTCTCGAATGTACCGATAAGTTAAGGAAGTCTTACGTTCCCAAATAATATCTGAGTACCATATGCAGGGGTGCAAGTTGTGCCCGATGCCCATATGGGAGGAAGTATTGGGGGAAATTCTTTGACCCCTAAATCAGATCGAAATGATTATTGAGAAGATGTACGTGCTTGGTTTTCGAAAAAACAATAGCTAAATGCGGGGAAAATTGAAGACTCATCATCTGAAAGAGTTATGAAGAAATTCGTGCAAATCAAAATGGGTCAATCTTAATGTTTCGAATTATGTTTTTAAATTTGTATTTATGGATAGTTTCAAACATTCGGTAAAATACTTCGAATCGAATCTTAATAGAAGGGGTAACTCGAAAAAATGAAAGAAATAATTTTTCTACGATTTTCTCAGAAAAAAATTCGAACTAATTGCTCTAACAAACAGCTCGAGCAAAGTTGCTCGAGCAAGTTGCTCGAATAAGCAGCTCGAGCAAGAGCCTGTTCGAGCAACCCGCCAACCTGCATTTAAATTGTATTTTGGACAAAGTCCACTTAAGGTGGAACCCACTAATAATTGTAATTATATTAATTACTAACCAATCATGCATTTTCTCCATAAAGAAACTACCCACACACGCACGACTATGTCAAACTTTGTGGCTGGATGGTGCTCTCTACATGTGTGTGTGTATATATATATATATATATATATATATATATATATATATATAAAGGAGAAGTAAAAGTTTACAACCCCATAGTGACTTCTAGCTTATTGGTTTTTCGAGTAAAAATGATTCTCGAACACCTTAAGATTTCAAATTCTGCAAATTCGAACACCTTGATATTTTGAATTCAGCAATTTCGAATACCTTGACATTTCGAATTCAATCGAGCACATTGATATTAGAATTCAATAATCTCGAAATATTTTGCTAATCAACAAAATACTGAAGGGCAAGAAGTCTCACCGATAATTTTACGCTTATTTTTTATCTGAGTCAAAACGATGAACAATCTCGAAATCAAAATAAGCCCCTTTTCGAACCTTCAATTCAGAGTATTCGAGTTAAAGAAATCATTGAACCCATGGATAAAACTCCAGAAGCTCGCCCTTCGAATAAAGCTGCAACTCTCGAGTTATCCTTAGCTGAGTCAAAATCTCTTGAGGTCGAAATGGTGAACACCCTTGAAATTGGGCCCCTGTTCAACTCGAAATGTCAAGGTGCTCGAAATCACTGAATTCGAAATATCAAAGTATTCAAAATGGCTAAACTCAAAATGTCACGTACTCGAAATCAAACATGTTCAAAAAATTATTTTTACTCGAAAAAGGACATGTTCGAAATATCATGTACTCGAAATTAAACATACTCAAAATAGTGGAGGTCTTGCCATTCTCGAGATTAAACATGCTCGAAATTAAATAAAGTGGTGGGCCATGTCAAACGTCTTTTCTTTTTATGCATTATTGCTTGGACTTGAGCTAGGAATGCTCGAGAGGTTTGTTGTCTTATTTTATTATACATATAAAAATTATTATAATGGCATAAAGTGGTGGGCCATGTCAAACCTTTTGAGCATTATTGCTTGGACTTGAGCTAGGGATGCTCGAGCAGGTTTGTTGTCTTCTTTTATGTCATTCATTGCTCATTTCGAACTAAAAAATGATTGCTCATTTCGAACTGAAAGACGTGTCTTTTAATATACATGAACTCGAAACGTTCATGTATATTAGGGGGGCATTTGTTTACACCATAAAATAATTGGGCTTTCGAAATACAAAGCCCAAATTGTAGAAATTCGAAAAGAAGGGGCTGAGTTAATAAAACCCAAGAATCGAATCTGAAACATAAAATGAATCCAAAAGCCGATAATCTGCATTCAAGAAAGACACGCCAAGTTGAAGATTTTGAAAGAGACGGTTGGATGCAGTTGACGGCAGTTCCCAAAAACGAGGAGAGTGGGTTGAAGACGGTTCCCAAAGACAAGATATATAGGAGCCGCGGAGAAAAGAAAAGACATCGCAAGATCACCACACTTCTGCATTTTCGTTTTCTTAGGAGTAGTTCATAGCGTAATGTAGGAGTAGCTCTTAGCATAATTTAGGAGTAGTCGTAATGTAATTTAGTATTAGACTCGAAGGAATTTGCCTTTTCAAGGCTTGTATCGGCATTCGATTTCCTGTAATTTTTACGAATCGAAAACTTTTATGGAGGTATAGATTACATGCTTTCAGATTTCATTATTTTACAGTAATTTGTATCTTGACCTGAGTTTTCTATTCATTTTCATCGTTTTAAGAAAAGAAGATTCTCACGTAGGTATAGAATTATTTTGTGTCAGATTTAAGTATCAGAGAAATAATTCTTACCTGTACTTGAATTGTTCTTTTATAGTATTATTGTGTCATTCGAAGAAGATACATATTTTCATCAATTGCGGTCCGAACAACTAATTTAAACAACACATCGAAGTGTTAAATTCTGAACCACCGTCTAGCGTATCGAACTCGAGCGCGGAGGTTGAAAGATAATTCTAAGTGGAGAATTATCACGGGGTTTGGAACACGCAGTTGGATCCACCCTAATCTAATTTGTTTTTATTTTCGAAACAAACATAGGGGTATAATGGACAAAATGGCAAAATTATACATCACCCATTTACCAAAAATAACGGCAATCATCTCCTGCAATCTCTCAAAAACTGATACCCACGAACTCAGCCGTTTATTATCACAATCTCAGCCCGAGATTAACGCATTCAATTTATAGAATCGTATTAACCTCAGATTTCATTCGATTATCACAAAAAAAAATTCTGAAACCCACATGTTCTAGAAATTCTGAAACCCACGAAAAAATTCTGAAAATCGAGATTGCAAACCCAGAATCTGAAAAGATTGAATTGCACATGTTTTCGCTTACATCATTGTTATTTGCTTTGATTTTTTATTTTTGAATGTTCTGTTATTTCTGTATATTACTTAATTAGTAAACTATAATGGTGATATACCATATATTGTGATTTGAACACATTATACAGCTCATTATATTACATTATACAGCGTATTATATTACATTATACAGCTCATTATATTACATTATACAGCGTATTATATTACATTATACAGCTCATTATATTAAATTATACAGCATATTATATTACATTATACAGTTCATACAATAGAGATATACAACATGTGATTGTGCTCCTTTCAACCGTCAGTTGAATATATTATACAGCATTTTGTACTACATTATACAGTATATTATAACCTATTATACAGTATCATATAAGTCATTATACAGTGAATCCAATAGCTAATTAATCCATTATATAATAGTTAATAATCAAATATACGGTAAATATAAACAAGGTAAAGTACAAAAATAATGGAAATAAATAAAAATAAAAATAAAAATCCGACTGAAAACACAAAAACGCGAAAAAACCTATTAAAACGATGGAATTTGGACTCGATAGGGTGGTGCTCAGTATACTTACGATAAGTATCTGAGTTGTTTTTAAAATGACGTTTCCTACAAGATTGAAGTAGAGTTTGGGACCAAATTCCAAAAACAGTTTTTGCCTTTCGAAAATTTAAATTATATATATATTTTTTTATTTTTTAAAAGCAAAACGCAGTAGATGAGTGGTGATATACAATGTAGTATTTAGTGACATCACAATTAGTGATTTTTTAAACCATCATACAGTAGCTTATAAACCATTATACAGTAGTTTGTAACTCATTATATAATAAATACAACTGTAATATACAATGTATGATTAGTGACATATAATTAGTGATTTCAAACCATTATATAGTATCTTATAAACAACTATACAGTATGTTATAACATTTTATACAGTATCTTACACCCCATTATAGAGTGTGTGTTTATACATCATATAATTACAATTTTATAATTATTATACAGTATCTTACAAGTCATTATACATTATGGTATAACACATAATACAGTGTATTGTAACTCATTATACAGTATATTATAACTAATTATACCATATATCTACTGTATAATGCAGTTCCTGGAGATTCTATTTGTCTTGTTCATAGAGCAAAATCGTTTGCAGAGACTCCATTTGTTTCTTTAAAACAACATCTTCAATTCTCTCGATATGCTCAAAACTTGCAGATTAGTTTCAATTCTGTCGGATTTCAATTCATTATACCTTTTTTTTTTAATCGAAAATTGGTTGTGAAGGTTTGGAAATTCTAGAGAGAGAATCAACATTCAACACCATTCTAGAGAGAGAAACAACACCATTCTTCTCTATATACTTAGAACTTGCAGGTTAGTTTTTCTAATTATTGCCTCCATTACTATAATCACTGCGAAAATAAGAAAAACTTGATCCTCCGAACTCAACTCCGGCGCGGAGGAGAGGCGGCGGCGAGAGAGAGAGAGAAAGAGAAAGGGGAGTGAAGTTGCAGATTTTTGAATTGTAAAAGCGGTTGACAGTCATGACAATCTGTTAACAATTTATTGTTTATCCTTTTTTGATTAATTTATGTTTGGAAATTACCAATTAATTGTTATACCTATTGACTAAAATGCCTTTATCATCACTAAATTAAAGATAAAATCAAATTAATGGCTTTAAATATGGACCTTGGGATCAAATTATTTAAATGGTCTAGATTGGGTCTTATATCTTACCTAAAGTATAGGGATGTATTTGATCCAGACCCTATATATATATATATATATATATATATATATATATTAATAATAGAAATATTAATCACCTTAATATAACGATGTATGGTGGACTGAGATTAAATCTATTAATTTCAATTTACCATAGAATCACCCCTCTTTTGGTCACAAACTCGGTATTCTTATTTTTGTATAGCTTTCAAAATAAGATTATATTTTTTTAAAAATAAACTTATACATTTCTACTTGAAGTAGTTATGTATAACCACTAATTCTTAACAACTAAATTCAAAATTAATAATGTAAACCTACACAAATTTTTCATGTTTAATTTCAATTCTCACTATAAAAACCACATAATATGTGGCAATATCAAAATTATCACTAATTAATCATACAAGTTAATCAACAAAAACTTGTGTTTGGTCAAATAAGATTTTCACTGGCTTACTAGTAAACAACAGTAATGTACAAATTGACAATGTTTGACAACTAGCTACCAAAAAAAATGTTTAAAAGTAGTCACCAATAATTATATATTTAATAAAATCACTATTTCTATTTAGTTACACACATCTAGTTATCAAGTATGTGAAATAAAATAATTGTGAAAGTATGTGAAATAAATAGTTTAATAAAATCACCATTTTTGCCATTATTAAGTATGTGAAAGTCGTTATTGTGGTAAAACAATAATTGTCATTGGTACTAAAACTTGTTTATTGTCATTTACCATTTTATGAATAATATTTATTTTTCTAGTACTCTATGATGATAAAACAAGAGTCGAGCCTCAGTTTTGGGCTAAAGTAATATATATAAAATTTTAGTTGATACCCAACTTCATCGAGCTCATATTATTCATAATGTGACTGAATTATATTTTTTAATTAATTGGTGTTTGGCTTTTAAAGAGAAAAAGATTCATAAGATAAATATAATAACACTTATCATGTTATTATTGTATCGACCTAATCAATTCTAGGTGAAGAATTTTCGGTATACACATAATAACTATCACTTACAAAAAATAAAAATAGTTTGAACAATAAGTAAGTAATCAAATCTTGTCCACATTCCATAATACTCCACATACCGTCCAAATCCTATTTATTCCATGATATGCATGCACCCTAATTACGCTTGCCCACATTTTCTGGGAAATTTTCGCTCAAACGTATATTACTGTAATTATTATTATTATTTTTTGCCAAGAGTATTTTACTCTAATTCAATCTTCATATAATCAATCAAATAAAAATATAAGTCACTCGTCCTTAGATTACATTTGTGTTCATATAATTGGATCTGAGCTAACACAAGTTGATTCAGTTGGTAAGAACGGGTCACTTCCCCTCAGAAGGTTGTATGTTCGATTCCGTCTACCGACGTAAGAGTTGTATTGGTGGACAATCTGTAAGTACCTCTGTAAGTGGTTGTGTGTTCGATTCCCTCTGCCATCGTGAGGGCTGCGTTGGTGGGTGATTTGTAAGTACCTCTGTAAGCGATAATGAACAATTTGTGGTTGTGTGTTCGGACAATGGTTGTGTGTTCGATTCCCTCTGCCGACGTGAGTGCTGTGTTGATGGATCACCTGTAAGTACCTCTGTAAGCAATTGTGAACGATCTGTAAGTACCGTTGTAAATAATTTATGATCCCAAAAGCGTACCTAAACTTTTTTTAACCGAAAAATATGAACTAAAATTTCCAAATATTCCCAAGCTCACCAACCCCGACCCACTCCTCAAATTACCTCCACTATCCCCTACAATATAATATAACGCCCACGGCAAAACACTCAAAACCACCCCCACCCACTACTCAACGTCATGGCCTCCCCCACAACAAAACAAATCCTGACGGACCTCTCCCCAGTCCTCAAGCTCTACACCGACGGCACCGTCGACCGCTTCATCTTCTCACCCGACGTCCCACCCTCGCCCCAACACCCCACCGCCGCCGTCTCTTCCAAAGACACCGCCACCCCTCCCGGCAGACTCTACCTCCCTAAACTCACCAACCCCACCCAAAAACTACCCATCCTACTCTACTTCCACGGCGGCGGATTCTGCATCGGCTCCCCCTTCTCTTCACTATGCCACCGCTATATCGAAACCTTATCGTTATCTGCGAAAACCCTAATCATCTCCGTCAAGTATCGCCTCGCCCCCGAACACCGCCTCCCGGCGGCGTACGACGACGCATGGACGGCTCTTAAATGGGTTTGTTCTCACGTTCTTGATCAAACCGATTTCGATAAAGATCCATGGATAGCTAATCACGGTGACTTTGGCAAAATCTACGTCGGCGGTGATAGCGCCGGAGCAAATATTGCTCATAACATGGCGATCCGAGCCGGGTCGGATCCTTTACCCGGGAATGTGAAAATCTTTGGTAATGTTGTGATATGTACTAAAGTCTTTAAGTTTATATTGTTACTTTTAACATTAATTACTCAGTACCTCTTTCGTTTTCGTTAATAGTGACAATTCTTCCAATGGCATAGGCAATTTAAGAATCGTAAATTGCAAATTGGATCATCTAGTCCAAGCCATGTTTTATCTTCTATTCTACATACTTATATACATGCCAATGTATTAACATTACCCAGTATCTCTTTCGTTTTCATTAATAGTGAAATTATTCCAGTGCCGTAGGCAATTTACGAATTGTAAATTGCAAATTGGATCATCTAATCCAAGCCATGTTTTATCTTCTATTCTACGTACTTATATACATGCAAGTGTATAAATATTTTTCTTAAATAGGAGTGATATGCATTTGGTACAATCGGCATGTATATAACTATGTAGAATAATAGGAGAAACACAACTTGGAGTAGAAGATTCGATTTACGTAAATTATTGTGTCGTTTAATCTCTTCTATGCTTTTATTTCGTGTTTTCTCTAACAGGTACGATTCTTTCTCATCCTTATTTCTGGGGCTCAAATCCGATTGGAAGCGAACCCAAAGAGGATATAGAGCAACATATGCTTTACAGGATGTGGGTACTAGCTTATCCGGATGCTCCGGGTGGGATTGATAACCCGATGATCAACCCGATAGCTGATGGAGCTCCGATGTTATCCGGGCTTGGGGGATTGAAGATGCTTGTTTGTTTGTCGGAGAAGGATGTATTGAGGGGGAGGGGGGTTGCTTACGTGGAGGGGGTGAAGAGAAGTGGGTGGAAAGGTGACGTGGCAGTGGTGGAGGTCGAAGGAGAAGATCATTGCTTTCATGTCTATGATACTGAAAGTGAGAAGGCTAAGAACTTGATCAAACGTATGGCTTCGTTCATTTCAAATTGAAATTTGTGATTTTTATTATGTGATTGTTTCTTGCTATTGTATACAAAAACAGAGTCAAAGGGTTGATGTGGTGTTTCTTGTTTATACAAAGACGAAGTCAAGGGGTAGATGTGGCATCATCTTCAACTTTTGAAAAATTATTTTTTCACCCGGATATTTAAAGTTTGTACTCTTCAAAATTTAAAAATAACAAAATTTATTCCATTTTTATTGTATCGTTCTCGAATCTCAAATCCTGGCTCCGTCCTAATCCTACGTAAGATGGCTACCTCAAATTATGTGAAATAGTGCATGTCTTCAATCTTTCGCAATGATCCGTTTTCTTTTTCTTTTTTAACAAACATTTTCCTTTATTTTGCTCATTGGGAATGTCGATCATCACGTGTATTGAGAAAATTGGACTGCGTGTACTGTTTTTCTTTCTGAACATTGAAATACGGTTATAAGACGAAGAGGATATTGATAAATGTGAGTGCGAATAGCAATACATAAGTAGGCCAAAAACACACCACCCCAATTTTATAAAATTTTCCGTTCAACTCTAAGGCCTCGTTTGGTTTAGGAGGTCATATTAGATATGATAGAATTCCAGTTGATATCATATCACTAAGATGCATTGATTAAAAAAAAAACGAAAATTTAGTTTGATTAGACATGAAAAAGTGGTTTGATATGGTCATGATAGGTTAAATTCTGTTTGGTTGCTTTGATTTTAAGTATGTGATAGTTGTAAAAAGACATAAATATCCTTATAACTAACAATTTTATTATTTAAACACCCTTTTACCTTTTTGAGGTGAATTTAAAAGAATCTATATAAAATGATAAATTTTTCCTCCCCACAACCACCAACCGCCGCTCCCCCAATAACTCGCCAGGCCTCCATAAACCATACCACACATTAAATTTATTTTCGTTAAACCCCCCAACATTCAGAATATTTGAAGAAGGGAGTAATGAACATTAGATCCAAAATAACATACGATTTAACCCCTTTTTAGCCCAACCTTTCCCGTAAACAGTAAACCCTACCTCGAATTAATTTTCATACATGAAACAGCTTTTCATTTTATACAAATATTACATGCTATAATTTATAAATGACATTTTTGGAGAATAAATTGAGCGAAGAAGAAGCTAACCAGAGGTGTGAGGGAGCTCCAATTCTTCTGCCAAAGTGAAAGAGAAAAGTGAAAGAGGAGTTCAAATTTGGCGGGTCTTGTCATTGTTAACAATAATTAGGCGCAAATTAGTCTTTAACTAATTAGTGGGGCGGGACGATAAATTGTGGGTGATGGAATCTACTGTCACATTTCAGCTTGATATATGGACCGTACCCAAGTTATATCATGGGTCGAGCATGTTGAAGCGAACCAAATTTTAAGCTTGATATGGCAGCCTATCAAGCATATGAACCCCTACCAAACGAGCCCTAAAGATATAAGCTTAAACACAATTGTCACGCAACGGACTCGTGATCTCGTTGAACGCGAGACTTACTTCCAAATCTATCGAGTGCATCTTGAATTTAAACAACTCTCAACTAATTGCTTAAAAGCTAAACACAATCGGTTTACATGAGTTCTTTCATTAATGTTTATATCGGCATAAATGCAATTTTTAGTTGACCATTCCGTTAGTTTTTAACGGAATAGTTTCAATAACTACGTGAATTTTTTTGTTAATTTTAATAGAAAATAAATTGTGAGACTAACATTGTTTAAAAAATGACTAATGTCACAACTTATCCAAATTATTAAGATTATTTCTAAAGTCGCATTATCGCGGGACTAGAATTAAAAATACCCTTGCAATTTTATCATTTATACTTTTTCAATTCTTGTTCAATGAGGGATGGGGCATCACAAGAATCATACCAACAATTGTTAAGTTGGAATTCAAAAAACTTAAGGTATTGGAGGCGGTGGTCTGTACGTGAAAGTGGTGCTTAACAGCTAGGAGTGCTGAAGTTGGGGTCATATTTGAGAGTTTTCGGGAGTCCTATTTCCAGGTTGATCTCCATCATTACATATATATGGGATGATGGATCCAATCTCCCTGCCCCCACACACACATGTATTAATACATGTGTGATGGGGATCACCCGAAAATTAAATTCCTAGGAGCCACAAGTTGTTGGGAAAGAGTGCCAAAATAAATGACACCGGCGCAATGCGGAAGCGATATAATTCTTTTCCCCACTAACTGGATAAAAATGGGACCACACCAACGATAGTACGATAGAAAGAAATAGAATAAACGAGACAAGAGTTTTTACGTGGAAAACCCAAATCGGGAAAAAACCACGGGACCGAAGTCAAAAACCTCCACTATAACAATAATGGGCTTATACAATTTCTCCCTAAACTAATTAGGGGATACACAAAATCTTCAAGAGAATATCCGTTGGATTACAAATACATCAAGTTTAGAAACTTGGAATTGTAAAAGAAAAATAGAACACTCTCTCAATCTTATTTTTCTTCTCTCAATTTTTCCCTCTTATTTTTTCTCTCTTTCTCTCTATTTCTCTCTCTAGCTCTCGTTGATGGTGTGTGTAATGAGGATGAGAAAGGCTCCTATTTATAGCAAGTTTGCCACCGCCCAAAACTTGCTGATTGGCCAATTTCATCAACTTTGCATGCAAGTTGATTTTTGCCTCTTTTCCTCTTCAAAGAAAGTGGTTGCCTATTCTTTCAACAAAACATGCCAACCTTTTTTTTGTTTTTTCAACAATATACAACTTATATATATATATATACACACACATAGCCACCACATGGGTGGGACCCAACAATTCTCCCCCTCCAACTCATGTGGGGGGCACAACCAAGCCTGCTTCGCTTTTACAGACTTCAAGCTTTTCTCTTGGCAAAGACTTCGTGAGCATATCTGCACCATTATCATCCGTATGCACTTTATCAAGCTGTATCAACTTTTTGTCAAGAACATCCCTGATCCAATGGTATCTCACATCTATGTGTTTGGACCTTGAGTGGAAAGTCGAATTTTTATTCAAGTGGATCGCGCTCTGACTGTCACAGTAGAGCCTGTACTTTTCCTGTTTCAAGTCCAACTCCTCTAGAAACTTCCTTAACCACAACACCTCTTTACATGCTTCAATCACAGCAATGTACTCGGCCTCTGTTGTGGATAATGCCACACATTTTTGAAGTTTCGACTGCCAAGAAATAGCTCCCTCTGCAAAGGTAATCAAGTATCCGGACGTGGACTTCCTGGAATCAATATCTCTAGCCATGTCTGCATTTGTGTACCCCTCTAAAATAGTTTGGCCATCACCAAACCTTAGACATAGTCTCGAAGTGCCTCTCAGATACCGCATTATCCATTTCACTGCTTCCCAGTGATCCTTGCCAGGGTTAGATAGATAGCGACTAACTACGCCAACTGCATGAGCAATATCGGGTCTAGTACATACCATAGCATACATCAAACTGCCAACTGCAGAAGCATATGGTATCTTCTTCATCTCTTGTTTATCTTCCTCACTTGTGGGGCATTGTGCGGAGCTGAGTTTGAAATGACCCGCAAGTGGAGTACTAACCGCTTTAGATTTACTCATGTTGAATCTTTCAAGAACTTTCTCAATGTACTGTTCTTGAGATAACCAGAGCTTCTTGTCAGCTCTATCCCTAGAGATTTTCATTCCAAGGATCTGCTTAGCCGGACCCAAGTCTTTCATCGCAAAAGACTTTCCAAGTTCTTTCTTCAGCTTCTCAATCTTGCTGGCATCATGACCTACAATCAGCATGTCATCAACGTATAACAGTAGAATTATAAAATCTCCATCTGAGAATTTCTTAAAGAATACGCAGTGATCTGAGCTGGTTCTCGTGTAGTCATGGTCTGTCATGAATGAGTCAAATTTCTTGTACCACTGTCTCGGAGCTTGCTTCAGACCGTACAAGCTTTTCTTCAACCTGCACACCAGGTTTTCTTTTCCTTTGACTCTGAACCCTTCCGGCTGCTCCATGTAGATTTCTTCATCTAGATCTCCATGAAGAAATGCAGTCTTCACATCAAGTTGTTCAATCTCCAAATTGAGACTGGCAGCTATCCCAAGAACAACTCTGATCGAAGACATCTTCACCACTGGTGAGAAAATTTCTTCAAAATCAACACCCTTTTTCTGATTGAAACCCTTCACAACCAGCCTTGCTTTATATCTGGGTTGTGAGCTATGTTCCACATTTTTCAACTTGTACACCCACTTATTTTTTAGTGTTCTCTTGCCTTTAGGCAGCTTCACCAAGTCATAGGTGTGATTTTCTTGTAAGGATTTCATCTCCTCTTTCATGGCCTCCATCCACATATCTCTCTGATCATGTGATATGGCCTCTGGGTAACTCTCTGGTTCTCCTCCATCAGTGAGCATCACATACTCATCTGGATTATATCTGGTCGAAGGACGTGTTTGTCTGGTTGACCTTCTAACCCTCGCCTCCGGTGGAGGAACTGGATCATCAGTCTGTATAGGTGGCACCTGATCATCAACTGGCTCATCATCAGTTATATCATTCTGCTCATCTTGTACATCTCCCTCGTGATCCCGAGTTGTACGTGAGGGAACTGGATCTAAGTCATCAGGAACTTCCTGAGTAGATTCTTTCCTCTCGCTCTGTTTTGTATCATCAGATGTTTGTTCCTCAAGAAACACAACATCTCTGCTTCTGATAACTTTCCTGTTCACCGGGTCCCAAAGTCTGTAACCAAACTCTTCATGGCCATAGCCCAAGAAGGTACATGGTTTGGTTTTGTCATCAAGCTTGGATCTTTCATCTTTTGGAATATGAACAAACGCCCTGCAGCCAAACACTCTCAAGTGTTTGTAGGAAACATCTTTCCCTGACCAAACTCTGTCTGGAATGTCACCATCCAAAGGAGCTGATGGAGAAAGGTTGATCAAGTCAACTGCAGTCCTCATTGCTTCACCCCAAAAGGATTTGGGCAATTTTGAGTGTGATAACATACATTTGATCCGCTCACAAATTGTCCTGTTCATCCTCTCCGCCACACCATTGTGTTGTGGAGTTTTTGGAACACTCTTCTCAAGCCTGATACCATGGTCACGACAATGCTGTTCAAATGGACCCTGGTATTCGCCACCGTTGTCTGAACGAATACACTTCAGCTTCCTTCCGGTTTCTCTTTCAACTTTTGTTTGAAAATGCTTAAAGACTGTTATAACCTGGTCTTTAGATTTCAAAGCAAAACACCAGACCTTTCTAGAGAAATCATCAATGAATGTGACAAAATACACTGCACCACCAAGTGTTTTGTCTTTCATATAGCATACATCAGTATGCACCAAGTCCAGAGGATGTGATTTTCTGGACGGATAGAAGCTCTTGAACGCAACTCTGTGCTGTTTTCCTGCTAAACAATCAACACAAGTTTGTAGCTCTATCCCATTGACGTCAGGTAGGAGTTTCTTCTTAGCCAAAAGTTGCATGCCTTTTTGGCTCAAGTGTCCAAGCCTCTTATGCCATAGCTCAATGGAGGAATTATTGACTGCTGCATTCACCTCTCCATTGGATAATTTTGCTTGCATCAGGTAGAGTGAGTTCTTTTTCTTACCCTTTGCAGTAATCAGAGAACCTTTGGTGAGCTTCCATTTTCCTTCACCAAAGTTACTGACATAGCCGTCATCATCTAGCTTGCCAGTGGAAATAATGTTGAGCCGAATGTCAGGAATATGTCTGACGTCTCTTAGAATGAGTCGGCACCCTGTGTCAGTTTCCAAGTTAATGTTCCCCATGCCGATAACCTCTGTCACACCATGATTGGCCATTCTGACTCTGCCAAAGTTACCACTCGTGTACGATGTGAACATATCCCTATGTGGGGTGATATGATACGAGGCTCCTGAATCAATGATCCAATCTGTTTCTTGGCATGATGAACTGACACATGCGTCATCACAGATAATGACAACATCACCATCAGTTGCCACAGCTGTGGTGTCTTTGTCATCTTTCTTGTTTTCATTATTTCCATTCTTTTGATCTCTTTTCTTCTTTCTGCAGTCTCTTTCGTAGTGGTTTGGACCACCACAATAATGGCATTTGAAATCTCCTTTGAACTTGGACTTCCCCCTGGATTTGTCTCTCTGGTGCTGAGGACCTCTATTTTTGTTTCTTCCTCGTCTGTCAGAATTTTCAGTCACCAAGGCATTTTGCTCAGTACTGAACGCCTGCTCCTTTCTTCTGGACTCTTCGTTTAGAAGGCAATCTTTGACCACTTGCAAGGTCAAATCTCCATTGGGAGCTGAGTTGCTGACTGACACCACGAGGGTATCCCAACTATCCGGTAATGAGCTGAGCAATAATAAAGCAATTACTTCATCACCAAGAGGTATCTTCATGTTGAAGGATTGATTAATTAAGCCCTGGTAAGCATTAAGATGCTCCGTCATGCTGGCGCCCTCTTTGTACCGAAGTCGGACAATTTTTCTGATAACAGAAGCTTTGTTTAAGGCATTTTTCCTCTCAAACATAGCCTCTATATTTTTCCATAGAACATCAGCCTTTTCCTCATTTGCAAAGTGATGGAAGATACTGTGCTCGAGAAAACGTCGGATGAACCCGACCGTCTTTCTGTGCAAGATGGTCCACTCATCTGCACTCATATCGTTTGGTTTAGATTTATCTCCCTGCAAGGGTAAGTACAAATCCTTGCAATAGAGAAGATCTAACATACTCGGTTTCCAGATTGAGTAGTTCGATCCGTTCAGTTTGAACATCCCACCAATAGATGATGACTCCTCCATTTTTAATCCGATACCTCAAAATATGAATGTGGCTCTGATACCACTTGTTGGGAAAGAGTGCCAAAATAAATGACACCGGCGCAATGCGGAAGCGATATAATTCTTTTCCCCACTAACTGGATAAAAATGGGACCACACCAACGATAGTACGATAGAAAAAAATAGAATAAACGAGACAAGAGTTTTTACGTGGAAAACCCAAATCGGGAAAAAACCACGGGACCGAAATCAAAAACCTCCACTATAACAATAATGGGCTTACACAATTTCTCCCTAAACTAATTAGGGGATACACAAAATCTTCAAGAGAATATCCGTTGGATTACAAATACATCAAGTTTAGAAACTTGGAATTGTAGAAGAAAAATAGAACACTCTCTCAATCTTATTTTTCTTCTCCCAATTTTTCCCTCTTATTTTTTCTCTCTTTCTCTCTATTTCTCTCTCTAGCTCTCGTTGATAGTGTATGTAATGAGGATGAGAAAGGCTCCTATTTATAGCAAGTTTGCCACTGCCCAAAACTTGCTGATTGGCCAATTTCATCAACTTTGCATGCAAGTTGATTTTTGCCTCTTTTCCTCTTCAAAGAAAGTGGCTGCCTATTCTTTCAACAAAACCTGCCAACCTTTTTTTGTTTTTTCAACAATATACAACTTATATATATATATATACACACATAGCCACCACATGGGTGGGACCCAACACAAGTATTATCCCTAAAGCTGTGGTATGCTACGATGGCGGTGGTACGATGTGCAAAGAGCGGTTGCTCAGTATCTAGTAGACTATAGATACCTATGCCTCATGAATTCGAATAAAAAAACTTTTTGATTGAAGAATTTATTTTCCTAAAGCTTCAATCAATGTCTATTTGTACTTGAAAATTGATGGGGTTGGCTCTTTTTTTTTGTTGACCTTTTTCATTAGGAGCTTCGAGGGTTGGGCATAGTCCGGACTTCTTTAACTTGAATTTGAATTCTTATCCAAGACACTTGCGAACTTTATTAGAGGATTCTGATCAAATCTCAAAGTCATAACATAATTTAAGTTCCTTCTAGTCTCTAGAGGTGCTGGTGGGACAAGTTGTCACCCATGGATCAGGTACAACCTCGAGCTCACGTATAATGGAGAAAATTAGCTACGAACTCCGTCTTTTAGTGTTAATTATAAAAAAATTAACTTTTTGAAATTACATAAAGTTCTCCTTATATTAAATTATTCTTACAATTACATTTACACCCCCTCTGTATTAAAAATTCGTACAATTTCATCCAAGGTAAACCTTACACATAGAGCCGTTGAGGGATCTCAAAGTAATTTACTAAAAGTTACGTTTTCTTTTTTTTATAATTATCAATAAAGTTAGGTTTTCTTTTTTAAAATCATGTTGTTCAGTATCGAGCACGCGTCGACACAGACACATTTAGGACATGGCAGAGCTTATTTTGGCATTTAAAAAAGTTTAGGGGGCAAAAAAAAAGGAAAATTGAAGAAATATTTTCTCTCATCTTAACATTCCAGGTAGATGCACGCTTCTTTCACATAGTTGATACTTTTCCAATCCAAAATATGACATTTTATTATTTTAATTAGGCTATTTAGTCCTTTATTCTACAATTAACAATGCTTCTTATTTTATGTAATTTTTTCCTGCTTCTATGAATAGTATATGTTCAATATGGGCAGTCGTGTCGTGTTCTGATTTTTTAAGAATTGACGTATCCTGTGTCTGTGTCCGTACATCATTAATGGTCAGTCCAGTACAAAAAAAGTGATTCTCTCTTTTAGGTCATTTAATATTGATTAGCATAAGAGATATTTTAGAGAAAAAAAAAAGAAGTATTAATGCCGACACGTTTTAAATACAAATATCCACATCACCACCAAAAAAGTTTGAAAAATAAAAATAAGGGCAAATTACATTTAGGACACTTGTCCTATATCAACTTTTTAAACAAGTCTCTAAACTCCAAAACGTAACAAATTGGTCTCTCCGTTAAGTTTCCGTCATCAATTCCGTTAGAGAAATCCTACGTGGTGTTGACCAAATTTTTGTTACCCCTTTTTAGCCGTTTAGCTAGCCATTAAAAGATATCGAACAACATTACAATTCCCCCACTATTATATAAAGCTGAGAATTTTATGCCTAAATATTTTTTTCCCAACTTTATAGCCGTTTCTCTATTGGTTTTTACAGCAAAATTGTTCAAAAAGAATGCTGATTTTTCTTTTCTTTTTTGTGGTGCAATTTCTGATTTTTTTATATAATAATGTCTAGTAATAGCTCAAATTATTATTGAAATTCACAAAGCTCTGTTTTACCATGTCAAAGGTCAATTCCTCAACATAATCTGCTCTAACTGTTTCGAGCAGGGCAATTTAATGATTAATTTTGAAGTTTTGCTGATAATGTTAGGAAGATATAGAATGTGATATAGGTTTTTTCTAGAGGACTGTTTAGGAGAGCTAAGAGGAAAATTGACGAAGAGTTTGCAGCTGATTCTTTTGACAAACATGCTCTTTTGTATTTAAACATAAAATATTCTTTACAGACAGGAAGCCCCAAATTTTTGGAATATATTTGTTCCAACCCACTTAACGGTATTATAGGAATTTTATAAATAGGTGTGATGTACGTTCATATCTAGGCAATTCAGCTTTACATGTCATAGACAAATAGTTAAACGTACAAAAAATTAACGTTGTTTGTCTTTTAACAGTTGACAAAGAACCAGATGGACCAATTTGGTACATTTCAGAGTTCAGGGACTTGTTAACAACCTTGGCATAGTATAGGAGTGATAAATGTATTTTGCCCTAAAAATAAATAGAATAGTGAAAGAAAAAAAACGAGTAATTTGCAGGCTGCACCCAGAGAATAGGCTAGTTTGGCGGTCTCCACTCCAGAAATGCAAAAATTGCAGTCTCCACCCTGAAATTGCAATAAATGTGGCACTTTGCACCCTCAACCAAATCGCGCAGAAAAAGGATGATTCCGGCGGGGCAAAATCGTCCAAAAAAAAATTAGTTATAAAGATAAACTTGCTTTTCGTATCAGAATGATGATGATAAAAGTGTAGTCACAACAATGATCTACAACATGGCATCAACAAACAAGGGTATACAAGAAATAGATAGCTTTTTATCTCTTGTTAATATTGGATGACTTCTCTGTTTCTATGGTCAAAATTGTGTACTTGAGATTCTTTTAGATTCTCTCATGATTTATGCAGTGAATGTTGGTGAGAACTTGGAGTTCTTGTCAGTTAGATTTTGGGGCTTTGTTTAAATGAATGACTTTATCTTGAATTTCTATTAAGTGTCTATTTTTTGAAGCTCATTATTTGGATTTGATGATATCTTCTTACATTTCCTTTATTGTAATTGATAGGTGGTCTAGTAAAAAATATAACAAAAATCAAACTACTCGAGCTCGACTCGTGTTCAGTTAGATTAAAACTCGTTTTTGCTTGGATGAATTAGTAAAAAGTGTACAAAAAATCAATTTACTCGAGCTTGATTCTAAATCAAGCTAATTTGAGCTCGGATCTATTAATAATCAGATAAAGCTCAAACACAAATTTGGAGACTCGATAATAATTCAAACGAGCTTGAACAATAACTTTTTCGATTCGTCTCAACTTATTTACAACCCTAGTGCAAGGCGAGGTTAAGGTATTTATAATGGACTATGAATGAACCAAGATCAGTCCTATGTACTTTTGAATATACAATAACCTCCTCGTATAGCAGAAACAAGCCCAATTAAATATGGAGAGCAACCTCACTAATCCAATTTGTATCCGAATTTTCCAATTTTCTTCAACAGAAAGGCACTTATTCAATGTGAGTGATGATAAAGTAGATGGAATTGTTCTCCAACTACTTAAAACACGGTGAAAAAGAGTTTTTCATACTCAAAGTTTTTGGATTGTTCTCGAGTTAACGGTTACCAATTGACCTTTGAATGTTTAATATATTTGTTTCTGAATTGGCTACAACACAATTTTCCAAAATTGAAATTTATTTTCATACATCTCCTACCCCTGCTTCATCAGGAAAACTATTTCTATAAAATCTAATTCACTTTCCAAGTTTTGCAATTCTGTATTTACAAAAAAGGAGGTACCATATTTTTTAAGCCGACTTTACCACAGAGAATTAGCAAGCAGCGCTAGAGCGAAAAATTGGTCATGGAATCTGCTCTTTCCTATATTGCCTTTCCATTTTTTGTTGTTTCTAGGAGCAAAAAGGGTTGGTTCTCAAAGTTAATTTCTGGTGCTGAATTCAGGCGCCAGAACAAAAAGAGATTAGTTGGATTGAGCGGGAATGAAATCCAATTTTTGTGAACGATTTTGCCCCCTGGAATCATCCTATTTCCGTGGTAATTTGGTTGAGGGTGCAAAGCACCAAACTTATTGCAATTTTAGGGTGGATACCGCAATTTTTGCATTTCTGGGGTGGAGACCGCCAAATTAGCCTATTCTCAGGGTGCAACTTGCAAATTACTCGAAGAAAAACATTCCAATCCAACTCTCCAATGAATGACAAATGCATACAGTGGTAATCTGCCGCTCTGACCTGGTTTTATTCGTTCCCGCGTTAATCCTTCTCTCTATCTCTCTCTTTCCACATATAATATATACATATATATATATATGTGTGTGTATCTCTTTCTTCACTGATTCTTTATTCTTTCCTCTTCAACAACTTCATCTCTTTCTTGCTCAATTCACCCATCTGACTTATTCAACTACGATCTCATCAACTCCATTTTCAACCCCTTCTCTCTCTTAAAGACTCCATATTTTCTCTCTCCCCCTCATGTCTATCTGTCTCAATACTATCCACCAACATGATCACCCCTTTCCTCTTCTTAGTCTTTCTCCTGCCCTCAATTTCTATCTCTCAGCCCCTTACAGGTAAATTCAATAACTAGAATAAAAACCCTTCATTCAATTTTGTGTTCCTTTTTTTCATTTAGTTTTATTTGATTTTTAAAAAGGGTTTTCTGGTGGGGTTATTGATTGTGGCAATTTTGACTAATAAAAATTAAATCTTTGATATTTTTCCATTTTGGGGGTTTTCATGTGTGTTCATTTAATTTGTGTTTTTTGCCTTTTCTTTTAGTTTTAATTGAATTTTGATACGGGTTTTTGGGGATTTGTGGTGGGTTTATTGATTGTGCAATTTTGACTAATAAATGAAACCTTTGACATTTTTCCTTTCTGGGTTTTTGCAGGTGTGTTCATTTAATTTTTGTGTTTTTTGGTTTTTTCACTTAGTTTTAATTGATTTTTAATTAGGGTTTTTGGGTTTTTGTGGTGGGATTATTGATTGTGGCTATTTTGGTTAATAAAAATTAAATCTTTAATATTTTTTCCTTTCTGGGTTTTTGCAGGGGTGTCCATTTGCTTTTTGTGTTTTTTGGTTTTTCTTTTAATTTTAATTGATTTTTAATAAGGGTTTTTGGGGGTTTTGTGGTGGGTTTATTGATTGTGGCGTTTTTGACTAATAAAAATTGAATTTTTGATAATTTCCTATCTGGGTTTTGTAGGTGTGTTCATTGATTGTGGCGCCACCGTTGGATCAACGATCAACGGCTTAGAATGGCAGCCAGACACTTACTACATATCCACAGGCACTTCAAATTATATCACAGCAGAAGGGCTTATCCCAACTCTTTCCACGTTACGTACATTCCCTCTACAAAACAACATTTTCAAGAAATTCTGCTACGAAATCCCCGTTGATCGAACGAGGAAATACTTAATCAGGACAACATATTACTATGGTGGAATGAATGGGAATGTTAATCCCCCTGTTTTTGATCAAATAGTTGATGGAACTTTGTGGGGTGTGGTGAATACAACTGAGGATTATGTGAATGGCAATTTGAGTTATTACGAAGGCGTTTTTATGCCTACTGGCAAGAATTTGAGTGTTTGTTTGAGTGCAAATACATATACTGATTCTGACCCTTTTATCTCTGCACTAGAGGTTGTGCTTTTGTCTGATCAGTTGTATAATTCCACAAATTTTAGAGCTAATGCTCTGAGTGTGGTTGCAAGGCACAATTTCGGGTACAACGGACCGGTAATAAGGTGAGTCTTTGAGTTTTCGTAGTTTTCGATTATCGATTTGTGGTATAAATGCAAAGTACTATAGTTTTAGTAACTTTTAGAAGATATATAGGTTAATGTGAAGTCACTTTTGTGAGTATTTATCCTTGTTTTACTAAATACTCATAACTTTGTATTGAAATTTGGTTTAGGGTTCAGGGTAATGTGAAGTCACTTTTGTGAGTATTTATCCTTGTTTTACTAAATACTCATAACTTTGTATTGAAATTTGGTTATTTAGGTGTTGTATCTCATCATGTTTCTTAAGTTGATTAGTAATCATAATTTGATGCATCAATGGCCAATGAGAACTCATTTCTGTTCATTCATAACGGGGAGTAATTTATTTGCTCCCGCTGTACGAAAAATAGAAATTATTCACTTAGGCTCTGTATAGTTATGTTTTTTATTATGCTTATTGAAAACTTTTCAAGAAACGTGCATTAACAGTATTCTTGTGAAAATGGTGAATAGTTGATTGAGTTTGGTTATGCTTTTAGAAAATGGTAGGAATTAGTGAAATGTGTCAAATCAACTATGGCTTTTTGATGTTTGATGATGTGTAAAATGATTGAGTTAGTTATTTTGATAATGATTATGCGACCATGGAAGTAGTAAATTAAGAAAGAGAAAAGGAGCAGTCGCAATAGAGATAGTGTGGAGCGTTAGATTTGTTGATTGTTAAGTAGTTATGTAGGGAAATGTAAAAATAAATATAAAAAAATGTGTTTTTAGTTGAAAATGAGTTGTAGTTGAAATTTTCAAAAAATTATGCTCGAGAAAACATATATCAGGATAATGCTTACTTGCACTATTATCATCTTTTCACTCTCTCATTTTCTGTCTAACAATAAGCATGTGAAAATCTCCAGATACCCTGAAGATCAATTTAATCGTTACTGGGAGCCATTTGGCGAAACTTCATCTCCTGTAATAAACTCATCGACGCTTGCTGTTTCGGGTATCTGGAATCTTCCGCCTGAGAGAGTTTTCCAGACACGGTTACAAAACAGCCTGGCAGAACCTCTGGTGTTAATTTGGCCTCCAGGTCCTCTTCCAAGCTCAGATTATTATATAGCTCTTTACTTCGCTGATGATCAAACGTCTACTTCAGGGAGCTCAAGAATGTTCGATATAACTATAAACGGAGTTTCATATTACAATAATTTGAGTTTAACTCAAGCTGGTATTAATGTGTTTGCAAACCAGTGGCCTCTTGCTGGTATAACAAATTTAACCTTGATCCCTGCTCCTGGATCGAGTGTCGGCCCTTTGATTAATGCTGGAGAGGTTTTTCAAGTGCTTTCTGCTGGAGAAAGAACTCTACCACGTGATGGTACGTTTTTTTTCAGCTCCTAATGATCTATAACTTGAAATTTTGAACGGGATTATACTTTAAGGCATTTTCCCATAATCTTCGCTGCCTCTGGGATCCGAATCTTGAAAAGCCAAAATGAACTGAGCATAATATGAGTATGGATTCGCAACATAAATGAAAAATTATGGTACTATTTTACTTCCTCCAAGGTTCCAATTTTTATGGGGTCTTAATCTAAGCAACAAGTTTTCCATGGTTCATTAAAATATAAGTTGATAAGCACTTAAGATTAGAGTTTGTAAACACTCATTAAATACTTGCCTCGTGTAATTGTGCACGTTTTCTCCTTGCAGTAATTGCTATGATAAATCTGAGAGAAAGCTTCGGGAACCCTCCACCAGATTGGCATGGTGATCCATGTTTACCCCGTCAATATTCATGGACTGGAGTTACCTGCTCATATGGACCCCGAATTCGCATAGTCACTCTGTGAGTAGGATCTTATTATATACACCTATGTAATTGTGCTTTATGGAATTGTCGAGTCTGATAAACAAAGAAGTACTGTGAAAGAGACTCTCTTGGAGATCCAACTCCACACTAAGTTGGCTCGGGGTGGTTTTTTGGTGGGGGGGGGCGGCTCTAGTCAAATTGTGTTGGTCATTTTACAGTAGTCATTGTTGGTAAACAGCATGTGATCTAATCTAGTGCAGTCGTGAATATAGGCGTTCAGAGCAAGTGTAATCACAACTTACTCACCTGTTTTCTCTCTTGTATACAGGAACTTGACAAGTATGGCCCTTTCGGGATCGCTTTCACGGAATATTGCTAGGCTGACAGCATTGACTGGCATGTGAGTAGATATACAATTCTACAAGTCCTATAAGTTTGAATGTGTGATTACTTAATTGATGGCTTCTTCTTATTGACAGCTTGCTTGGAAATAATAGCTTGTCGGGAACTATTCCAGACCTCGGCCCGTTGAGGGCGTTGGAACTTTTGTGAGTCAAACTGATTATCTGTTTGTCACATAATTGCACGAAGAATCGTTTTTATCTATTTGTGATAAAGAAATCAAATGTTTTTAGGATATTCAATACTTGACATTACTAATAGGCAATTAAGTTTTAGTCGACATACAATTTTCTTTACTTAATATGCGCTATGTTTCATTTCAGGCATTTGGAAGACAATCAGCTTGGTGGATTGATTCCTCCATCACTGGGAGACTTGAGGAACTTACGTGAACTGTAAGTTATACTCAAAGCAGCATTTATTAAGTCGAAATTCAATCTAATCAAATGCTTTGTAACATAGTCTCAAATAAATGGCTGATTCGAACATTGTTTTATGTGCTCAGCTTCCTGCAAAACAACAATCTGACAGGCCAAGTACCCGTTAACCTAACGGGAAGACCTGGATTGACTCTGAGGTGATTTTTTGCGAAAACTAATGCACATTTTCGGTCAATTTAGGACGATTATTAAATGATTGAAGTATATTTTTTCTTTTTAGGTATACTCCTGGGAATCCATTGTTGTCACCACCACAGTCATGACAAGATTGTTTAAGTTTTCGTCATTCTTCTGTCTGCTAACACACACGAGCCCGTCGAAAGGGTTGATCAAATTCTTATATTGATTCCTAGAGAGCCAAGACTTGTTTATTCTAAACCATTGGCAACACAAAGTAATTTTGTTTATAGTCGGATGAAATTTTTATCGATTTTTTCCTGTATAACTTGGTTCGTGTAAATTCATTTTGTTTAATTTACATGTAAATGTATTTGTTTGATGTATCTCACTCAGAGATTTCTCATTGTGTATTGCACTTGAGTATGGAGGAACGACATGTATTGAGTGACGCAATTCAAGTCTCATTATGTACTAATTCTATGTTGCGATTAGCACTTATGTCTCTCACTTCATTCTACATTTACGCATATTTACACTACTATAAGAGTGTGGAGTGTTTTTTTCAATTGTAAAAAGGCTGTTTAGTCCTTAATTGGAAATGAATGCAATAATATGCACCCCTAATATTTAGTCCCACTAATCCTAACATTTAGTTCCCATTAATAATATAAAACAAGTAACAACGCTTGAACTCCTAAACAAGTCAAGCAACTTTTGACCATTAGTGTAAGGTCATCAAAGGGTCATTATGTATGCAGTTAGCATATAATTAATATCTATATCTATATTTAAACTACTATAAAAGTATGGATATTGGAAGTTGATGATGGTAAAATTCGTCAGTCAGAGAATATTACATAATTTACCACTTGGGGAGTGAACCCGGTCCAACTCAAGACAAATTAGGCTAGGGATTGAAGAATTTATAGACTATACTCGCTGTTATGCGAGCTGCTTACGCACCCAATGAGATGAGATCAAATCAGTTATTTGCCCTATGGTGAAATTACTCTCAGAAATAGTCAGTGGATTTTTTCTGAGAGGGTATATAATGAATGACATCAGCCCCTTTGAAGGTATATATATAGAACTAATGGCGGGCTATAGACCGTGGGCTCAATTTTAGTAGTAGCCTACTAGACTTATTAACATACCGATTACTTAGCCCTTTAGATTATCAAGATAGCCTAATTAACTTTACGGCCTTAATAACATAACGGGCCATATTCCCAATGGGTGTCAGCCCTTTGGGCTTGACTAGTATATTAACCGCGGACTTGATTCACGGGTGGCGCCCCCGCCCGAGCTGGGGGTATGCTAATTACCATAATGCCTTTAGACAGTTTTGGTGCACATCATAATGCTCCCCACTCCCGGGTTTACGTGGTACATGAGGGAGTAGAAATAATTTTGCTTAGGCAGTGTTACTCAGCTCCAATTTGTACTGGATTAGGGGTCATAAAAGCTCCCCACCTACTTTTTTTCTAAGTGTAAGTGGGATGGTGGCTTTCACTCTAACACCCCTTCCTATCCTCATTTTTTCAAAAATCCTCTCTTGGAAAACTTCTTTCTCTAGGAGCTCTCTCTCTTAGTCAACAATGGGTGGAAGCCAAGGTGACCAAGGTAACTCTAATATCTTTTGCATTTGCTCTTCCTTTTGTTGTTTTGTGCTATTAGTGTGTGAAATTACTTGTTTTTCCGCCACCACTCTAATTGATTCAACTTTATGACCTCTTCGCCCTCATGGAGCATTTTTTTATGGTTCGTTGGCTTTTTACCCAGGGGCATCGAGCCTCGCTTACTGAACAGGGGAGGGGCGCCGTGTGGTGGCTCCGAGGATTCGGGCCGCGAGGCAAGGTGCCTCCTTGCCTTGCCGCTAGGCATGGAGATTTACAACCCTGCTGCGAGGCGATGGGTTTCATCTCCCCTGGCTCGATTCGCCCCAAGGGTATGTTTAGGGTCGCGACGTCGAAATCGGCTTGGCCCGTGTTGGTGTTTGTTGGTCCTTTTTTTAGTATAAAATTTTTGTATGTGTGCTATTATTTCCGATAAGCATATATTTAGGATTTGTAGTTAATTAAACCCCATATTTTTCGTAGGAGGAAGGAGCTCTTCTTCCCCTGATAGTGAAAGGGTCCTGCTCTTCAGGAGGATCTCGCATTCGACTCTTATGATTCTACTATCTTTGAAGTCGAACTTTTAGCACTTTTCAAGAATACCGCGGTGGACTTTGAGTTGCCACTGCCTACAGCGGGTTGTCGAATTTCTGACCCTCTCGAGGGGCACATGACCCTTCACCTAGAGTATTTTTGTTCGGGGTTCACCATCCCTTATCACAAACTTTTTGGGGAAATCTTAGCTCACTATCAAATTTGTATAAATCAATTAACCCCTAATTGTTTCATCTTCTTTGAGGGTTTTATTCGTCGGTTTCCTGAGCTAAACCTCGAGATAAATTTGGATGCCTTCCAGGCTCTTTTTGAGGTTAAGATGAGCTCTACCGCGCCTTTCGTGTACTTTTTCCCTCACCAACTGTTAGGTTCTTGGAGGGTAACATTAGCCCTAAGGGTATTTGGAAGTCGAAATTCTTTAACTTTCCTATTGCCCACTTGGGTATATCGACGTCATTGCGTTTCTGTACCCAAAAACAGCTTAGAGTTATCTTTAGCAAGGCGGGTTTATTTGACCATAGGTTTGACATTAGTCGATTATATACTCACGGTATACATGTGTCTTTAGCTTTTTCTTACTTCATGTTGTGGCTTTTAAGTGTTGTTTGGCCTTATGCTCTTTCATACTAACGCTTGGTCTTTTTATGTATTTTTTGTACGTGCTAAGGTAGCCAAGGGTGGCAAAGTGAGCTCTACCATTCCTTCAACCCCTCACCCCACTCTTAGCCATGGGGATGAGGCCAACTCATCAGCGCCCCTGTGCCTCGCACTGAAGGACGTGACTCGGGTTGCTATGTTTTTGGGTCTCGCCTTATCTAGCTAGGTGTCATGCACGTTGGACTTTGATTCTATGATGGCGGGTTTAGGCTCTAGGGGCGTTCGGGGCCCTAAGTTGGGCGCCCCCGCTAGCTATCAGGGCACGGTAGTGTTAGAAACAGGAGATGGCAAGAGTACGCGCAGGGGCCCGACCCACTCTGTTGGTCCCAAGTGGTATACGAAAGGGTCTAGAAGGGGGGGGGGGGTTGAATAGACCCTGAAGTCTTTTTCGACTTTTAAAAGTTCGTATCACTTTGAGGTATTTGAACGCTCGGAAAACTTTAAGCGCTGGATGTGGCGCTTGAGAAACGTTAACTTAGACTCGGTGATTTCAACGCTTACCAAAGTAGGGTAGAGTTTAGTCACTAAATCAGGGTTAGCACAGCGGAAGTATTTTATAGCTTAGCGTTCAGTTTGTTAATCGAAAGTAGTCGCTTAGTTGTTTTAAAACTTTATCAGAATGTATGCAATATGAATAGTAAAGCAGTAAAACAATGAATGCTTAAAGAGGTAAATGACACAAGATATTTGTAAGGTTCACTGGGTGATGTAATCCCAGTTACGTCCTTCTTCTCCTTTTATCAGGGAGGTTTTCCACTATGATGATTATCGAAGAGTCACACAGAGACTTCTACAAGATAGAGGGAGATTGGATATGATCTCGGAACTCCTTGGTCACACAGATTTCAGCTCCACTAAAGACCTTCTATCCCCTTGCTTCTTTCACTCAGAAATGGTGCAAGTTACCCTTGATCTCGGAACTCCTTGGTCACACAGATTTCAGCTCCAATAGAGATCAACTTCAACAAGCTTCTTTTACACAAAAATATTGCTTGTAAGTCAACCAGCTTTCTCACTCAGATGAAAGGTGTTGATGGTTTTGGTCACGGGTTTGTTTGTTTTTTGGAAAGTTCAAACAACTTGGAGATATCTCAATGGTAGTGTAGGTTCTTCTTAAAAAAAGATTTGAGATATGGGTGACTGTCTAGGAATGTATTTGAGAAAGCTTAAAAGGATTTCGGCTCTGGAGTGTATAAGCTCTTTTTAAAACAATTCAGCAACGTTTTGGACCCTCTTTTTTAATTTTTACGTCCAGATGTTTTTCTATGTCTATTCCTGTTGTCCCTTTTGCTGAAAAGGTTATTTATAGTTGGTTATGAGATTTTGTCCGTTGGACACGGTTGGAGTCTCGTTTCCCTAAACATTCCATGAATTCTGACAATCCTAACTTTGGGTATATTTAATTGGTTAGGCATGGTCTTGGTTTCATAAATCTGACAGTCTAGGTCAAAGATATGGTTTGCCCATAAGTTGTTGTGCTTATATTTTAATCGCATTTATCTGACTTTTGATGCATCTTGTTTTATTTCCGTTTGGGAATAATTTCCGTTGATTCATGCATCTTTGATAACTTGGGTTTGAATCTTCAGGTTACGCTTAGAGAACTAGGCGTTTGAGCCTTTGGAGTTTTAGGCTTCTTGAAAGTAGTCTTCTTTGTTAATCAGACGCTTGAAGAGATCACAATCTTTTGCCCGATCTTTTAGACGCTCGTCCTTTCACTTTATCTTTGATAGACTCACTCAGAATTCTATCATTGACTTAGTGTTAAGTACTTGGTCTAAGGTCCATGTCAAATCTTGAGCGCTGAGTTCGTAACCCGGGATAGTCGTTTAGCGTTTGATGGACGCTTGAGACTAATCTTTATCTTTACTGTTTCTTCAGACGCTTGATCTTCAACTTCATCACTTGGTAGACTCACGCAGAATTCTTCTAGTGATTTAGTATCACATTCTTAGTCTAAACTCTATAAAAATACAAGTCTAGTGAAAAAACACGAGCTTTCAGGCGCTTACATATTTGTTCTATGAAAGCTTTTATACTTTACATTTCTTGGGGTCTAACATGAAGTCCTATTTGTCATCATCAAAACATCTAACATGAAATTCCTAACAATTTCCCCCTTTTTGATGATGGCAATACCTATTTAGTTCAAGCGTTAGATACCTAAAGTATGAGTTAGCGTAGGTTAGTAAGTTAGTTTGAGCTTCAACGAGATGTTTCAGCTGTAAAATGCATTTTATATATATATCTTTACTAGTACAAGCATTTTACAACTGAAGTGAAAGAATCATAAGTAAACAAAATCAAGATCGTGATTTGATCTTGTATCTCTTAGTCATTTCAGCACGGATTGCTTCAGTTATCTGATCTTCTAGCGTCATCATCGCTGCATGATCTTTACTGATTATATGTTTGTTTTCTTGTACTTGTCGTGCCTTGAAGGTAATGAGCTGCTTATCCCATTCCTCTGGACTGATGCCTATGTATCGTAAGCAAATTCTAAAGGTTTGGTCAAAGTCAGACATTTTTCGCTCTAAGGCTAAGACTGCTGGATCAGATGGTTCTGGAATTGACGCTCTGAGAAGAGGAATATCAAATTGTTCAAGCAGTGCTCTTGAAGGTAATGGAAGATTTGGATAGAGCACTCTTGGGGTTTCCTTTTTATTGGACGCTCCCACCGAGGTAGGTACCCAAGAAGGATAGGGATACCTTGGCTCTGTACTTAGTGTGAGGGAAGTATCAATATGTTGACGCTTGGATGGTGGAGGAGGATCTTTTTGATCTTTAGATGTTGAAGATTTCCTCTTTTCTCCCTTCTTTTCCCCCTTATTGCCATCATCAGTCTGTATGAAATGCTGAGTAAGAAGACTGACTTGAGTAGCAATTTGAGCGACAGAGGCTTCAAGAGTGGTCAGACGCTGGTCGAAGTGTTCTTTCATGACCAGTAGTTGAGCGTGATGAGCGTCTGAAAGAGAGGTCTCAAGAGCCGTGAAACGGTGGTTTAGATCATTTGTTAAAGCCACATGACTTGCCTGAGTAGCTGTAGATAGTTGCTGTATTTGAGTGAGGCATTCAGTCATGGACGGTTGAGCGTCGGGACCCGCAGTGCTAACGTGATGCTTAAAACGGGATGTGTGTTTGAGAGATTCAAGAGGTACTTGATAATTAGGATCAAATACTGTTCCTCGAAGCGCTGGGGCACTGTTGGACTCGGTGGATGCAGTAGAGTCGGATTCAGTTGGACTGGGGGAATGAGGCGCTTGAGGTAATTCTAATAAGCGCTCAGGAGCAGGTAACGTGTCAGCTGGTGCTGCAGTAAATTCTGATTCTATACGGCTAAAGTCCGTAAACCGAAAGTCCAAGCTGGCAAACGGCTCATCTGCATATGGATACGTAGCAGTCTGTAGAAGTTCATTCAAATGTAGAGTGGGGAGATAAGTACCTTGAATGAACGTTCTGATAGGACTATCCAGGGCCCTGATATACATTGGCCCGAGGATATCCAGCACATGAGTGGGAAAGATTTTGGAGGGCGCTTGGCAGATGGAGAATAAGGCATCTGGGCAATAATGTTGGGAGAAGCCAATTAGCCGATCTGTTGGGAGAGTCTTCGGTTTCCGAGAGTCGGGAACGTAGAGCCTGTAATACTCTTCCAAGTATGGGTAGATGGCTGAAGCAAGCGCTTGAGTTCTTTCCAGCAGCGACAAGACAAAATCATAGTGACTTAAGACTTCTTGTCGAATAGACGGAAGAAGTGGATATCCTCTGAAGGGATTGATCCGAGAGCCATTCCACTGTCGCAGATTTTCTGTGAAGATTTTGTCGAATAGGGAGACTGGAGGCATAATTGTCATCATGAGAGAAAAGTTGTCTTCACAGTGGCTAGGGGTGAAGTTCAGACAGGACAGGGGAGAAGAACCGCTGGTGGACGCTTGATCAGCAAAGCGTAGAGAAGAGTTGGCCAGTTTGTGCAACGCTTGTCTTAAGCGGTGTTCAGGTTGATGGCGGATCAGAGGCAGCTTCAGAACGGGTCCAAGTCTATGTTGGCGCTGCGTTAGCATGTAGCGTGCAAATTTGGTCTTTTTATCATGAATCCCTATTCTGAACAGATGGGGAGTGCTAACCAAGTCTTCAAATTTATACGTGTCACCCATGTAAGCTTCAGCCCATTTTACCTCAGTCATGCAGTACTCAGTTCCTGCATTAAGTATAGCACGAAATCCTTGGTGATGAATATCACAGATGGACTCAAAACGATACCTGTCGGGTTGGTAGTTAGCGTTCCAGACGCAGTCAAAATAGGCATCGGCTTCTAGTTGAATCATCTCGGTCAGTGAAGCTGGACGCTCACCGGCATGTACTCCTTTATTCTTCCACAAGAGGAGAGGATTAGCTGAGCGCTTGTTTTCCATGCTATTTACCAGTGTTGGGGAGTGAGAATAGCCTTCTCTGTTTAGTAGCCCTTCCGTTGGGTTCACAAGCTTATCCTGACGCTCATAGACTCTGATGTTGTAGTCTCTGAGAGCGAAGCCAGTGGGTTTGCTTGTCCCACAGTCCAGATAATAAGCTAAATCAACATCAGCTCTGGGAGTCTTGCCTCCTTGCCTCTGTGCTTGGAGAGTCACGGAAGCCGGGATGTGTTTGGGAGTCTTCCTGAGTTCAAGGGCTGTGTAATAAGCTTTATCAGCTGGGGTTAAGGCTGTGTTAAATAGAGTGTTGCGTACAGCCAGATCAAACTTTATGAGCTTGGCGATATCATTCTCAGCATTGATAAGACTTTCTTCATTATATCCGGTAGGTATGAAGGTTTCTGCGGGCGCTGGAGGGAAATAATCGACGGAGTGATCGATGGTCTTTAAGGGATCCAGCTTGAAGAAATGTCGATGAATCACAACGTCGTTAGCATCGCTCTGACCTTCTGAGCGTGCCTCTGTTGTACTTGGTAATGCAAGCAATGGTTGAACCCCTGGGATTTCAGGTTCATCAGGCTCGAGATTTGTGGATTCGATGGCAGCTTCATGTGCGATGGCCACGATGTGGGCCATATCCACATCCAGATGGACATCAACTGGTGGTTCAAAGGATGATATCGGAATAGCAGCTATGGCTTGGTCGCTTAGTGTCGTTTGTGTAGCCTCAGAAGAAATGGCAGCAGTTGGACGCTTACGTCTCTTGAAGATACGCTTCACATTTACCCCTTCGGCTGGGGACGCTTGAGTCTGTGGAACTGCTGGTTCCCCAAAGTCGATATTTTTGAGGACTTTTTCCAGATCCTTCCGACTAATGAGGGGTATAGAGTCCTCGTCTTCTTCATCACTTTTGATAGGTTGAGCCTTGGGCTTTCGAGGAGCCCGTTTCTTTGTGACAGTGGGACGCTTCATATTACGTTTAGCCTTCTCCTGATCTGGGCGCTCAGCCTCCTCATCTGATGCTGCACGTACACCTTGGCGCTCAGAGAGAGGTCTAGCAGCACCTCCA
Organism: Buddleja alternifolia; assembly: GCA_019426215.1. Classification (NCBI taxonomy): domain Eukaryota; kingdom Viridiplantae; phylum Streptophyta; class Magnoliopsida; order Lamiales; family Scrophulariaceae; genus Buddleja; species Buddleja alternifolia. Next base: position 31,599,530 of record CM033403.1, read on the forward strand.
ACTTTGGGTGGATTGAAGAGATTGTTGATGATTCTTGGCCCATAGAACTTATGCTTGGCCACGGTGACTCCTGCTGAAGAGGTGCACTTTGCTCGGAAAATTAGATCACTCAAAACTAGGCCATAAGGTCTGTTTGGAGTGCGTAGACTGTCTCTGAATCTGCTGAATATGTAGGCGCTCCAGTTGATTTTTATCTTGAGCAAGATAGCGGTCATCATCTGGAACTGGGTTGGGTTGATTTTGTCAAAGGTTCCCACTCTGCATTCAATGTTTTTACTACAGAAGTCAGCTAGGACTCGATACCTGTTCACTATATCTTTCTTCTCAAAGTACGGTTTGTATGGAACACCATCGTAGGCGCTAATCTGAGTCCAGACTTCTTGAATTTGTTCCTCAGTGATAGTGTCTAAAGTCGCTCCGTCATTAGGTAGAGAGAAATTCTGGGCAATAGAGGCCGCAGAGAGAGTGAATGTCTTTGATTCCGTCTTGGGGACGGGAAACAAACAGGTGATAGTAGTCTCATCGTCAGACAATTTAGCATTTCGCCAGAAAAATTCTAGTTCTTCAGGAAACATGTACGAGTGTTTGGTGAGAAATTTCTGAAGCCCAGCCTCTGCTACAGAGTCCATCACTTCCGTTAAATCAATTTGGGGGTTTTCATAGAGAAACTTCCAATCGATTATAAGGCCTTCAGTGACCTTAACAACTACTTCAGTGTTTCCGGCAGTAGCTTTCTTGGGTGCCATTAGTGAGAAGTAGACAGAGATTAAGAATGAAAATTTTGTTTTGAGAGAGAGAGATTTTTCTTGTACGAATGAAAGAGAGTAGAAGAGAGATTATGTTCTGCAGAGAGTGTGTTTTGAAATACTACAATTTGAAAAAAAAAAATTGTGTTTGAAGGTTGAGATGTTGACACGTGGAGGAGTATAAATCTCAGCCATTAAAATACTACTGTGGACGTGAATTTAGATTTAATAAGCACGGTTACTTTTAGTAACAACCACATATACTATTTTGACGTCCGATCAAAAGTTTGAAATAGTGACTTTTGATATACTGAGAGTGATACGTGTGCCCATGAAAAGCGGACACGTATTTTATGAAAACTGTTCGGGAACCATAATTTTGAACAACTATTCAAATACCCGCCAAAAAATTTGTTAAAGCGTCCGGACCTATTCAGAATGACGCTTGAAACAATTCAGTGTTATGTTGACGCTTGAGAATCTTGAGGTTCTCTTTCAAGTAACATTTTGTACTTTAGCGGTCATTGTAACATATAGAATTATTCTTTTCAGGGTGTGTATGAGGACACAGTTTCCCAGTACTTATCATTATGTCTTGGTAGTAGTGTTTCACTTTTGATTTAAAATATTCAGCGCTGGTTGTATTCGTCTAAGATACATGGTAGTTGTACTGACGCGTGTACATGTGCTGAACCATCTTTGAAAAACGTGATGAGTACCCATGGGTTTTCTTGAGCGAAAGGTGAGGAATGTCAAGTCAGCATTAATTGCATTGATTGACTAATCCACTTTCTCGTTTTAGCGTAGGGTAATGTACGCTTGCTTTTAAAGGATCTTTTTACTAAGCGCTTTAGCTGGGAATAGAGCTAAGCGTTTAGTTTATTTTGAAAGAAGTGCAGACGCTAAGAAAGATTTGTGTGTAATAAGCGTCAAAATGATTTAAGTGTATGGTGTTAAGTGCGTATGACCGATGCAAGGGAAAACATTTTTGGTCATATTCACTTAAGTATAGTTAGCTCTTTTAAGGTTCCCCCTATGTAGGTTCCCCATAAATTACATAAAATAAAGTGAATTCCCCCTAAATTTCATGCCTAACAAAAGTATGATGTTTCGAATGATTAAGCATTTAGATCAATCATACCTAGTTCACTTCTTAAAGTGAGAAAACGTTGTTCGTTAAGCGCTTTGGTGAAGATATCTGCCAGTTGCTTTTCTGTACCAATGAAGTGCATGGAGATATCTTTCTTTTGAACGTGGTCACGTAGAAAGTGATAGCGAATGTCAATGTGTTTGGTTCTAGAGTGAAGAACTGGATTTTGAGTCATTGCTAAGGCGCTTTGATTGTCACAATGGATAGGAGTTGGATCTAGGATTATTCCATAATCTCTAAGTTGTTGCCTCATCCAAAGGATCTGTGCACAACAGCTTCCAGCGGCTACATACTCAGCTTCAGCGGTGGAAGTAGCGATGGACTGTTGCTTCTTACTATGCCATGAAATTAGTCTATCACCTAGAAATTGACATGTTCCACTAGTACTTTTTCTATCTATTTTGCATCCTGCAAAATCTGCATCTGAATAACCAATTAGTTCAAAAGGAGAATCCCTAGGATACCATAAGCCCACATTTTGTGTGCCTTTTAGGTACTTAAGGATCCTTTTAGCAGCAATTAAGTGTGATTCTCTAGGATCAGCTTGAAATCGTGCACACATGCATACTGAGAACATAATATCAGGTCTACTAGCTGTAAGATAAAGAAGTGATCCAATAATACCTCTATAGTTAGTGATATCAATTTTCTTTCCATTATCATCTCTATCTAGCTTAAGCGTTTGGCTCATTGGAATTTTTGAAGGTGATGCATTTTCCATACCAAATTTTTTGATCATATCTCTAGTATATTTAGTTTGGTTTATGAATATGCCATTAGGGAGTTGTTTAACTTGTAATCCTAGGAAGAAAGTTAATTCACCCATCATGCTCATTTCAAATTGATCTTGCATCATCTTCGAAAATTTCTCACATAGACGCTTATTGGTAGATCCAAATATAATATCATCAACATAGATTTGAACTAGGAGAATATCTCCATTATGGGTAATTTTGAATAACGTTGTGTCAACGCTGCCTTTTGAAAAGCCTTTACCTATAAGGAAGATAGAAAGAGTGTCATACCATGCTCTTGGTGCTTGTTTAAGACCATAAAGTGCCTTGTCCAATTTGTAAACCATGCTTTTCCCATGGTTGTTGATGAATCCTGGTGGTTGCTCCACATATACTTCTTCCTGGAGTTTACCATTCAGAAATGCACTCTTTACGTCCATTTGATACACTGTAAATTTGTTAAATGCTGCAAACGCTAGAAACATGCGGATTGCTTCAAGACGGGCAACTGGAGCGTATGTTTCATCAAAGTCGATGCCCTCTTCTTGACAGTATCCCTGAGCTACGAGTCTGGCTTTGTTTCTAATCACAATCCCATTCTCATCCATTTTGTTTCTATAGACCCATCTAGTTCCAATGACCCCTTGGTGGGTTGGTCTTGGTACTAGCGTCCATACCTCATTTCTTTCAAATTGGTTTAGCTCTTCTTGCATGGCTTCTATCCAACTTGGATCGTTAAGCGCTTCATCCACTTTCTTTGGTTCCATTTGAGATAGGAAGCTTGCAAACATGGCCTCATTTATTGTAGCGGCTCTTGTTCTAACAGGTGCTCCAATATCTCCAATAATCAGTTCTGGTGGATGGTCTCTGAGCCATTTTCTGTCTGGTTGGAACGGGTTAAGAGATTGATCTAACGCTTGATTAAACTGTGCAGGCGCTTGACCAATTCCTTGCGTAGGCGCTTCAGTGTTTATAGTTTGAGTTTGCTCTTGATGAACGTTCCCTTCATGATCATCAGCGTTCCTTGCAATGTCATCGTTGATGTCTTTACGAGTAGTCTTAGGATTAGGTACAATGATTTCATTATCTTCATCAATATCACTATCATCACACAGATTGATTTGTGACGCTTGTTGAGATAAATCTTCAATTCCTGCATCATTAATATTTACCTTACTCGGTTCTTGGTTAGCATCATCAAACACAACATGAATGGATTCTTCAACCTTCGATTTGATCTTATTTAAGATGCGAAAGCTCTTTCCATTTTTGGCGTAACCTAGAAAGATTCCTTCATCTGCTTTAGGATCAAATGTCTTTAGGTTTTGGGAACCATTGTTATGAATGAAACATTTTGAACCAAATACATGAAAGTATGAAACATTCGGCTTACGTCCCTTCCATAACTCATATGGAGTCTTTTCATGTTGCTTGTTGATCATACACCGGTTCTGAGTGTAGCAAGCAGTGTTGATAGCTTCTACCCAAAACCTTTGAGGTAGCTTAGACTCGGCTAACATAGTCCTAGCGGCTTCTTTAAGCGTTCTATTCCATCGTTCAGCAACTCCATTTTGTTGAGGTGTTCTAGGTGCTGAATACTCATGAAGTATTCCAAAGTCTTTACAAAATTTCTCAACAATATGGTTAGTAAATTCAATTCCTCTATCACTTCTAATTCTTGTCACTTTTAGATCTTTTGAGTTTTGTAGTTGACGTATTAGAGAGGTGAGCTTGGCACTAGTTTCATCTTTAGATGCTAAAAATTTTACCCATGTATAGCGTGAGAAATCATCGACTATTACTAGTGAATACTTTTTACCGCTAACGCTCATGATTTGAATAGGACCAAACAAATCTAAGTGTAGTAATTCAAGTATTCGAGAGGTCGATAGATGAAGCTTCTTCTTAAAAGATGATTTAACTTGTTTACCCATTTGACAAGCATCACATAAGCGATCTTTATTAAAGGAACCTTTAGGTAATCCCTCTACGAGATTTAGAGATATTAATTGAGAGATTGTCTTGAAATTGAGGTGATTCATTTTTCTGTGCCATAACCAACCTAATTCGTTTTGATTCTTAGCTACGAAACATGTAGGGTTGTTATCTAATGTTGAATCCCAATCTACTAAGTATACATTGTTTGTTCTTCTTCCTTTTAATTTAGTAGATCCTGTCTTATCATCGATTATCTCGCACAAGTCACTAGAAAATTTAATTTCAAAGCCTTTATCACAGAATTGACTTATGCTTAGGAGATTATGTTTAAGACCCTCAACATAGTATACATCATTGATCATGATGTTCCCCCTTTGCATGATACCTATACCTTTAGTTTTACCTTTAGAATTATCACCGAATATAACTTGGGGACCATTGGTTGCACGATAGTTGATCAAGAGATCCTTTGTTCCAGTCATGTGTCTCGACGACCCACTATCTATGTACCAAATTGAGGTATCGGTGTTGGCTCTAGGTACCTGCATTCAAAGGGCAGTTCTAGTTCTTTTTAGGTACCCATTTTGTTTTGGGTCCTTCTTTGTTAGTAACGTTAGTCTGAATTAGAATCTTCGGAACCCACTTTTGCCTTGTCTTCATTTTGGGAAGATTGGCCTTTTTGGGTTTCGGTTTGTGTTGTGTGTGCTCTTTAGGTGTATGGTAATATCCTTGATAATAGCAATAATTACAGTCATAATCATGGTTATCATAGTGTCGATAATATGATCTAGATCTTTGCGAATATTGACATTGATATTTCCTTGACATTGGCTTAGGATGCACTTTTGGTGCTAGACGCTTAGCGTTTGATTTACTTGTAGAAGGTTTTTCCTTAGCCCTTCGAGCGCTTGGATATACTTTCTTTTGTAAATCATTTACTTTGGTCTTTCTTTTGACTGGGCCAGTGTTAGCTTTTCATTTGGTCTAATACCAATATTCTGAGTCTCATTCAGCGTTTGTCTGTTTGAGCTTTCTCCAACAAAGGTTACACCTTTTCCTCTGTTGGTTGATATAACCGCAGACGCTTTGATTTTGTGACCAGATTTATCACAACCTAAACCGGTCTTTTCACCAAATGCTCTGGTTATTTTAGTCACATTATCTAGCGTTCTAGAAGCTTTTGATAATGATGAGATAAGCTGCTCTGATTTAGCAAGTTTAGCGATCAATTCAGCTTCTCTCTTGACTATTATATCAATATCACCTTTTAATTGAATAATTTCACTCTCAAGCGCTTGGTTTTTCTCAATGCACTGTTGCTGAATTTGCAATTCTGCTTTGAGCGTCACTTTGTCGCTTTTGAGTGCTGAGATGATGTAAAGGTGATTTTGAAATATTTTTGCGGCTTCTTGACAATCATTATAATATTCTTTCACTTTGTCAAGTAATTCATCATAAGAAAGAGGATGATGCGGATCAGTGGTTACCTCAGATGGTAAGTCGTTAGATGCTTCATTATCTCTTGCCATGAGACAAATGAATGCTGAATCCTTTGATGGTTCATCATCGCTGCTTTCATCTGATGATTCCAAGTCCTCTTCAGGAGTATAGAGAGGTTCTGATTCTGCTAGCAAGCCTTGTTGTCTTAGATTGCTCCTGAATTGATTTCTATCCGTGTGATCTTGCTTTGTAGGTTTAGACACATTTGGATATGGGCAATTAACTTGGAAGTGCCCTGGTCTCCTGCAGTTGTAACAGAGATTGGTCTTCATCTTTTGTTCGTTTGTTAATCTTGTGGATCGCTGGTTTAACGCTGCAGGCATTGAGAGATCTTGCTGAGAGGGAGTTTGATATTGAATTAGCACTCGGGAGGGAGACGCAGGATAGTGAGGCGCTTGATGTTGTGGTTGTATTTGGGGAGACGCTTGATGTGAATTTTGTCCTGGGTGCTTAGGACTGTTTCCCTTCTTTTCATATTTCAGGAATTTCCTGAATCTGTTTAGAAGCGCCAGTTCTTCTTCCTCACTTATATCCGAGCCCTTTTCTTTGATAGATTTTCCTTTGATTGATGCCATTAGCGCTCCAGATTCGATCACTGGATTACTTACTGCATCACTGGCCGAATTCAGCTCAAACTCAAATGCTTTGAGTTCTGAAAAAGCATCTTCTGGAGTTAGGCTGTCCAGATTGTTTGATTCTCTCATTGCAGTTGTTTTCATCAGGAATCTGCTTGGGAGACTTCTAAAGATTTTGACCACTGTTTCTCGATTTTGTAGCTCCATACCCAGAGATGTTAGTTCAGTGACAAGAGCTGTAAACCTCATGTCTAATTGCTCTAGCGTCTCATTAGGTAGCATCTTGAAGCCGTTGAATTTTTCTTTGGCAATTGATAATTTGTTTTCCTTTATTTGTGCTGAGCCACCACAAATAGTAGCCAACTTATCCCAAATTTCTTTAGTTGTATTGCATGATTTGACTTTGTTGAATAAGTTGTCATTGTCAACAATGGCTGTGTATAATGCATTCCGACCGACGTTGTCTAGATTGGCTCGTCGACGCTCATCGGTGGACCATTCTTGTTTGGGCTTCTCCACATAACCGTCAGGTGTTTCTTCTGTGGCTTCGGGCGCTCTGGTGATAACTTTGTATATTTTGATTGGCCCATCTGAAATGATATCACACATTTCATCATCACATGAACACAAATAAGTAAACGCTTTGACCTTCCAAGAGTCATAATTTGACTCGGTCAACTTGGGAACTTTAGAAAATGCCATGAAAAATTTAAAGTAATTTTAAAGCGACTAAAAAAAATGGATCTGAACAAGCAGTTACGCTTGGAAACGCTTAGGTTTCAACTTTAACCGCTCTGATACCACTTGTTGATCCCAAGTGGTATACGAAAGAGTCTAGAAGGGGGGGTTGAATAGACCCTGAAGTCTTTTTCGACTTTTAAAAGTTCGTATCACTTTGAGGTATTTGAACGCTCGGAAAACTTTAAGCGCTGGATGTGGCGCTTGAGAAACGTTAACTTAGACTCGGTGATTTCAACGCTTACCAAAGTAGGGTAGAGTTTAGTCACTAAATCAGGGTTAGCACAGCGGAAGTATTTTATAGCTTAGGGTTCAGTTTGTTAATCGAAAGTAGTCGCTTAGTTGTTTTAAAACTTTATCAGAATGTATGCAATATGAATAGTAAAGCAGTAAAACAATGAATGCTTAAAGAGGTAAATGACACAAGATATTTGTAAGGTTCACTGGGTGATGTAATCCCAGCTACGTCCTTCTTCTCCTTTTATCAGGGAGGTTTTCCACTATGATGATTATCGAAGAGTCACACAGAGACTTCTACAAGATAGAGGGAGATTGGATATGATCTCGGAACTCCTTGGTCACACAGATTTCAGCTCCACTAAAGACCTTCTATCCCCTTGCTTCTTTCACTCAGAAATGGTGCAAGTTACCCTTGATCTCGGAACTCCTTGGTCACACAGATTTCAGCTCCAATAGAGATCAACTTCAACAAGCTTCTTTTACACAAAAATATTGCTTGTAAGTCAACCAGCTTTCTCACTCAGATGAAAGGTGTTGATGGTTTTGGTCACGGGTTTGTTTGTTTTTGGAAAGTTCAAACAACTTGGAGATATCTCAATGGTAGTGTAGGTTCTTCTTAAAAAAGATTTGAGATATGGGTGACTGTCTAGGAATGTATTTGAGAAAGCTTAAAAGGATTTCGGCTCTGGAGTGTATAAGCTCTTTTTAAAACAATTCAGCAACGTTTTGGACCCTCTTTTTTAATTTTTACGTCCAGATGTTTTTCTATGTCTATTCCTGTTGTCCCTTTTGCTGAAAAGGTTATTTATAGTTGGTTATGAGATTTTGTCCGTTGGACACGGTTGGAGTCTCGTTTCCCTAAACATTCCATGAATTCTGACAATCCTAACTTTGGGTATATTTAATTGGTTAGGCATGGTCTTGGTTTCATAAATCTGACAGTCTAGGTCAAAGATATGGTTTGCCCATAAGTTGTTGTGCTTATATTTTAATCGCACTTATCCGACTTTTGATGCATCTTGTTTTATTTCCGTTTGGGAATAATTTCCGTTGATTCATGCATCTTTGATAACTTGGGTTTGAATCTTCAGGTTACGCTTAGAGAACTAGGCGTTTGAGCCTTTGGAGTTTTAGGCTTCTTGAAAGTAGTCTTCTTTGTTAATCAGACGCTTGAAGAGATCACAATCTTTTGCCCGATCTTTTAGACGCTCGTCCTTTCACTTTATCTTTGATAGACTCACTCAGAATTCTATCATTAACTTAGTGTTAAGTACTTGATCTAAGGTTCATGTCAAATCTTGAGCGCTGAGTTCGTAACCCGGGATAGTCGTTTAGCGTTTGATGGACGCTTGAGACTAATCTTTATCTTTACTGTTTCTTCAGACGCTTGATCTTCAACTTCATCACTTGGTAGACTCACGCAGAATTCTTCTAGTGATTTAGTATCACATTCTTAGTCTAAACTCTATAAAAATACAAGTCTAGTGAAAAAACACGAGCTTTCAGGCGCTTACATATTTGTTCTATGAAAGCTTTTATACTTTACATTTCTTGGGGTCTAACATGAAGTCCTATTTGTCATCATCAAAACATCTAACATGAAATTCCTAACACACTCCCCTCCTAAAGAAAACCCAATACGAAGATAGCCTATCGAGGAAAGTGCAGTATTCTTGTAGGTCATGTATCGACGCATTCTTCACCCCCGCCAGCTCCCTCTGCGAAACATGATCCCGATTTCTCTCCGGGGAGCTCTAGTTCCACCTGCCTTGGCAAGGGGTTATTTAACTTTAGGGCAGACCTGGATCCCAATGTTAGCTCTTTTTGGGATACCACTGATTCTGTGATCCCTTGGTCTTTGATGAGAGTGGCCGACTGGCCGTGACTGATTACAACTCTACCCGTTTATCATCTCTAATAGTAGAGTGCCTTGACCAGGAGATCTCCACAGAGATCGGTTGGGTAAGCGTTTACATGTGTAATTGCCATCATCAGAGGCTATATGTTTATGCGTATAAGTTTTTACATGATTTTTGTCTTCTCAGTCAATCCAACTATCCCACCATCTTCGAGTTAAGTGCGAAGACGTGGAGAAAAAATATGACGAGAGTTGCCAGCAGAACCATAAGCTTCTTTCGAAGTTTTTTGGAGCTAAGAATTTGGCTGAAAAATGGGAGAAGAACTATAGGGAAGCCAACAAGAAGCTTGAGATAGAAAAATCCAATGGTAGTTGTTTCCTTGGCTCAGATGCCCGAAAAAAGACTTTAAGTGATGGCCGAAAGTCGGCGGTGGACAAATTTCGCAAGAGCGCCGACTTCATCGACTTGTGCAACAAGCGAGCATATAATATTGCTCAGGGCTTCATGACTAAGACGGTTCGTAAATGCCATAGAACTCTTTGTGAGAGTGGTCCGTATCCTGGTGATGATTTCAAGTGGTTGTATTATAATGTCCCCGACACTAGTGACGGGGAAGCCGAGGTGGGGAGGCAATACTGCTAGTTGAAGTGTTGGTCACCCTCTTAGCACTTTAGCCTTCTCATGCCTTTAGTATTCTGGATTGTTTACTTGTTTTTGAGTAATTTTTATTCTAGCAAGACTTATTCTTGTCTACCCGAGTATGGGTTAGTTTCATCCTTGAATTGTTTTTATGCTTTGACTTGTAGCCCTTTGGATCTTCATGGATATTTACAATCTCTTTGGCATGTTGCCTTTTGGATTTTCATGGATATTGACTATCTCTTTTCGCTTCTTAACTATCTTAGCGTGCCATTGGTGTGATTTCATGAATGCTAGAGATAAGTGTCTCTTGGGTTTTTTGCTACATTTGAGCTTCACTCAGCAATTTGCTTTTTAAATGCGAAAAATGCCTGGCTCTTGCTTTTTAAAATCCTAAAAACACCTGGCCTTGGCTTTGAAGGCATATTAGCTAGCCACTAGTTGGCTGTGTGTTTGTATCTCCACTCCTTGCCCCCTACTCCTTAATATGTGAAGCATATTCAGGAGTAAGTTACAAAGTGGTGTTCCTTTGACACCTGGGAGTTAAACTTTTCTCAAGTAACATATAGTGTTTCGCTGATAGCGAGAGCATTAGGCCCAATTTATCGAGTGTCAACCCTTGTGATTTTGCAGCATGATGCCTTGAGCCTCATAGCCTTGCAGCTTTTTCACTAAGGTGAGTTTGTCTTTGTTGTATATGTTTTTGTTTTGAAACTATTTATTCTTCGGACTTGGAGGGCGTTCAAAGTTTTAGTGCCCCCCATTCCTTGGGATTTTTTGAGTTTTCGGAGGCTTGAATAGCCACAAGTGTTATTTATTTGTGGTGTGAGGTGAATTATCACGATAGCCATATTAGTATGATCTCGGTCAGAGTCCATGTCGGAGGGGGGTAGTTTTTTCAAACCTCATACCCTCTCAGTACTGCTGGAAAGACCATACGATGGGCTAGTCTCAACTGAGCTCTCAAGGGATCGGGGGAATTCGTTGCTCCACCTATGCCTCGAAAAAGAGGCTTTAAGTTTTTTGGAGTAGCTTCGATCGGAAACAATGGTTTCGAGGAGCGTTTGTTTTGGGTGTTGTTATGTCACCCATTCGGTAATGTAATACACATTCATAGGACATGCTAAAACTAACATGCCCACAGTATAATGAAAAAAGGTGCTACTCGGCCCTTAACAAATAAATAGCGAAAATTTAAAATATCCAACCACCAATGCAAAAAGTAAAGGGGGGGGGTGCACATAGGCACCTCAAAACCACAATGTATGCGGGTGCACATAGTCACCTCAAAACTAAAGTAAAAGGTAGACGGCGCTGGTGGGCGCCCCTACTCAACGCTTGGCTCGTGGCTAACTCAAGATTGTTTAATAGTAATATAGGAAATAAGATAGTTTTTTTACTTGTTACCTGCTAAGGCCTCATGAGGCCTAATACCTTATCAACCTTAGGGGATGTTTCCCAGAGGTGTTCATCTCATGCCTGGTCTCAGGTGCTGGCGCGCCCGTCACCTCTTTTAGCACGCTTGCGTCGGAGTCCTCCACCTTAGTGATGGGCGTCGTGCTCTTGAAATGGGAATTGCCTTCTTGGGATGGAATGTCATGGCTCCCGTGTTTTTCATGGGTGTCTGATTGCTGAGATTTTGGCCAAGTGTTGACTAATTGGGTCCTACCCCCAAAGTGACTTTTCTCCAGTGAGATTAAGTTGATGACAATTTGTTTCCTCTTGTCGTTGTGATCATTGTTGTCGTGCTTTCTTTTAGGCTTCTTCAGGGCATTATCATAATATTCTCTCGCTACCTTCACGACGCCCACAGCTTTCCCCATTTCCATAGGGGTGCAAAACTCGACCTTCATATGAAAGGTGGATATGATGGCTTGAAAAAGGTTTAAGCTCGGCCTTCCTAATATGATATTGTATGTGGAGGGTGCTTTGACCACCAAAAACTTCACCAACTTAGTGGAGCGGGCAGGAAATGTACCCAATGATATGGGTAGAGACACCTCCCCTAATGCTTCCATTACCTTACCCGTGAATCCAGTGAGGGGGGTGTTGACCGCTTGAAGTCGTGCATTGTCTACCCCTAGTTAGATGAAGGCATTGAGCTACCACTATCTACCAAAACCTTCTTCACCCAAAAGTTGGAGATGGTCACCGATACCACTAAGGCGTCATTCACCAATGGGATGCTGTTTTCCAGGTCTTGTATTTCAAACTCTATGTTTGGAGTCTTTAGATCCACTTGATTCACTTGCCCCCCCCCCCCCCCAGAGGGAAGCTGATGGCGTGCAGCCCCGACGCCGCTCTCAGTGAAGCCTTCCTAGAGTTCACAGGGTCTCCTCCTATGGGGCCTCCTAAGATCACCCCTATGATTCCATTCACTGGGGGGTTGTCCATATTAGAATCGTCCATTGGGGGGTTGCTTTTGCCTCTATCTCTACCCTCGGTCCCGGGGAGGTTTGGATGGTTGATCCCGATGGTGCTATTACTTCTTGTAGGTAGCCTCTTTTGATAAGCTTATCTATCTCCACTTGTAGATGTTGGCATTCTTCGGTAGTGTGACCCTTGTCACGATGAAATCTATAGTACTTCTTTGGCTTAAGACGGTTAGGATTGTCCTTCATCTTCTTCGGCCATTAGACTATGCCTTGTTGCTCGGCGATGGCTAAGACTTGTTCCCTTGGGAGTGTAGCAGGGATATACTTAGTAAATCCCGAAGGAAGCATGTTCTTGCGCTTCTTGGACTCCGGCATCTTGTCATCATCTCTGGCCTTTCTCTTATTGCTACCACCTTCATTCTTTATTGTCCCTACCGTCTCTTCGATCTTATATATTTTTCAGCTGTGGCCAACAGCTCCTCCATGGCCGATGGTAGTTTCCTGGCTATGGACTCCTTGAACCTATTATTGCGTAAGTTCCTCTGCATTATTCTTGATAACAACTCATGGTTGACGTGTGGTACTTCAGACACAGCTGTAGAGAATCGATGTACGTACTTTCTCAAGGACTCACCATCTTTTTTAACCACCGAAAATAGGAAAGATGTTGTCATGGGATTTTTTTGTTCATGCAGAAATGGTTAAGGAAGCGCTTGGTTAGCTACTCGTAGCCGATAATGGTACCAACGGGCAATTAATTGAACCAGCTAAGCGCCCGTCCGAGAGAGTGGTTCAAAATTCTTTACAGTAGGCTGCATCGCTGACATTATACATGTCAGCTTTGGCATTGAACTTGTCAACATGCTCTTGTGGGTCTCCAGCTCCCTCATACTCATTCAAGTGTGGTATCTTAAGTCCTTGTGGTAGAGACTGTGCCAAAATTTCTGGGCAGAAAGGACTTTTTTTAGGGGATGCTACAGCTAATGTTACCAGCTGTATATCCTCATATCTTCCACGGTCATCTAAAATTTCATCACGATGGGGTTTATGAAGGTCTCTTCGGGGATCAAGGATGATCGACCTCTACGTGGTGACCTTGGAGGCGTTGGCCTTCGGTCTCTTTCCCTCGTTGGTCTCTCACGAAGTGAAACCATGCTGTTCTCTTCATTTTTGCGTGCTACCCCATTCACCGGGGAGTTGGATCGCCTTGGTCCAATTCCTCCGGGGATCAAGGATTCTTGGCCTCAGTGAAGAGATTGGCAAGGCTCCACTTTATGGGGGTGACTCTTCTCTCGAGGCTCCTATGCCCTATGAACTGACTGAGGGGGTGGATCTTGTGGTCCCTTCTCTTGAGGTGGAGGCACCTCTTGGTGGTTTCTCATATGGGGGTCTTGCCCCCGTTAGTTGATGGAACACGCATCAGCGTGAAGGGTGTACCAGGGCATATTACTGGGCCGCCTGCGCTGCTGCCCTTACTGAAGCATCTTCAACAAGAGAAAGTAGTGCCTCTTGAGATGGGATCAAGTCAGTTCGTAGTTCTATGGTGAAATTACTCTCAGAAGTAGCCAATGAATTTTTTCTGAGAGGGTAGATAATAAATGGCATCAACCCCTTTGAAGGTATATATATAGGACTGATGGCGGGCTATGGGCTATAGGCCATGGGCTCAATTTTAGAAGTAGCCCACCAAACTTATTAACATACCCATTACTTAGCCCTTTAGATTCTCAAGATAGCCTAATTAACTTTACGGGCTTAATAACGTAACGGGCCATATTCCCATGGACCGTCAGCCCTTTGGGCTTAACTAGTTATTAACCGCAGACTTGATTCACGGGTGGCGCCCCCGCCCGAGCTGGGGGTATGCTAATTACCATAATGCCCTTAGACATTTTCTGTGCACATCAGAAGTGTTTCTTTCAATTGTGAAAGGACCGTTTAGTCCTTAATTGAAAATGAATGCAATAATATGCACCCCTAATATTTAGTCCCACTAATCCTAATATTTAGTTCCCATTAATAATTTCAATAATGTGTACCCCTAACATTTAGTCCCACTAATCCTAACATCTAGTCCCATTAATCCTAACATTTAGTTCCCATTAATAATATAAAACAAGCAGCAACGCTTAAACTCCTAAACAAGTCTAGCAACTTTTGTCCATTCATGTAAGGTCATCAAAGGGTCATTATGTAAGCAATTAGCATATAATTAATAGCTATATCTATATCTATATTTATATCTATATCTATATCTATACTACTATAAAAGTGTGGATATTGGAAGTGTTTATTTCAATTGTGAAAAGACTGTTTAGTCCTTAATTGAAAATGAATGCAATAATATGCACCCCTAATATGTATTTAGTCTCACTAATCCTAACATTTAGTTCCCATTAATAATTGCAACAATGTGCACCCCTAACATTTAGTCCCACTAATCCTAACATTTAGTTCCCCTAACATTTAGTCCCACTAATCCTAACATTTAGCTCCTATTAATAATATAAAACAAGCAGCAATGCTTGAACTCCTAAACAAGTGAAGCAACTTTTGACCATTCATGCAAGGTCATCAAAGGTAATTATGTAAGCATTTAGCATAATTAATAAAAGAAAAAACTCCATATTCACCAATTTATGAGCAACTATCAAATCCCACTAAAAGGTTAAGGTTCACTGTACAATCTTGAAGTCTAAGGGTCACAATACATTTTGAAAATTACAATGTCAATACTACTTCTTTAAATAGAGAACATAGCGAGAAGTTGCATCCTCCCTCCAAATATCTTGTACTCTTGTAATAATCTTTTTAAGCTATTCAACTCCTACTATCCGTCCTACTGAGAAATGTTTTGGGTAAAGGAAAAAAAATAAAGATTATCGATTGAGTTATCACATTATGTTGATCTTTGTTTCACATGGCAAATGTGAGCTGCAATGCGATTAGGGATAATAGAGAAAGATATTTATAAATTAGTTGTTTTCAGATTAATCTGAAAATGTTCAATTGTGATGATCTTTTTTATTTATTTATTTTAACATTGGATTCAAGTAAATTGAAGAGTTATCTCAAGCGGGTAAACAAAAATGAAATGCATTTAATTTCAATATTTTGTAATCAGCTTTTCGAGTTAACATAAGCCACCAGTTTCATGTTTTGCTAAGAAGGCGGAACGAGTGAAATCGAAGAAAATGTCCTCAATAGCAAAACTATATGCTTTTCCAAAACTATATGCTTTTCCACAAACCACTTTAATTATATTGTATTTTTGTTTCAATAATTATGTGGTGTATAAACATGTATATATGATTAGTTTAGTAAAGGATTTGCTCTTATCTCTAATAATGATATGAGAAACTGAACACTAAGGAATAACATAATTAGGTGTTCTAACGGTAAATTGCATACTAATTAACTGAGTATCAGGAATTATGAAACTTAATAGTAATACCATCACAATATTTAATATTTTTTTTATTAATTGGCTAAATAAAAACAATAGCTCAGAAAGAACAATAATAAATATTATATATTTTAATGACAAAATTGTTCGCCTATGATGCTATATTGTTTGTTTGGAGTTTCAGTTCTTCATTGTCCTCCTACCACAACTTCAGTATAGTGAATTTATGCCAGTTAGTTTTTATTTGTTATGCAATTTAACATTAAAGTTGCTTGATTCTATAGGGGAGCTTGTTTGTTTTCAAGAGAATCTATTCTAATGTTTACCAATCAATTTTTCACCTAGAAAAATGGGAGAAGTAAGTTCCTCTTAAAAAAGATTTCACAAATTATTTACACAAAGATCGATCGAATTATAAAATTGCTTTTGAATTCATTGTGAGTAGGTGTGCCTAATAGGAGTTTAATATCCAATCGCATGTTTGTTATCTATCTAAAAAATGTGTCATTTTTTTTTATTGATTATTATTTAAGTAAAATAATGTTTAATTTTGTTATTATTATATATTTTCACATATTGTTTGATAAACAACTACAAAAGAACACAAAGAAATATCAATTATTTCATGCAGGACTTTATGTAAATAGAAGTTTCTTACCTACAGGATAAAGAATTAGACAATTATATGAGTCACTATTTAACAAATTATCAAGATATTATGATATGTACAATTGAAACTTTTTTTATTATCTTTACTTTTACCCATCACCTTCTTTTTCTTACTTACAACTTCGGTTATCACCCGTTATTTTGAAAAATTAACGTTATATTTTCAACTAAAATGAGATGAAATGGATGAAATGTTCTTGCGTGTAGGAATATTCAAGTCCAACGTCACAATTTCATTAGGAATGGATGAAATGTTCTCATATTTGGATGAAATATTCCTACACGCAAGAGTAAAAAGAAAAAAAAATCATTTTTGTTAGTTTCTGAGGATTTGTGAGCTTAGAAATTAAAGTGAGATGGTTTTGAGGATTGAGGGACCAACGTGGTACATCCTAGGCTTAAGAGGCGAAAGCGGGACAAACGTAAAATTTGAATGACCATCAGTAGAATTTGGTTTGCTTTATACTTATGCTTTTATATCAAATCTACAACATGATATCAAAATTAAAGGAAATTATTTTTTTCCCTATAGAATCGCTTAAAGCAAAGTACTAATAATAAATTTTGTCATTTTAATATTCTAAAATCTAATAGTCAAGTTTAATGTTAATTAAATCGTTTGATATCATAATTTTCTGTTTGGTAGAAAACTAGTTATAAGAGAACTAATTTTATGGTAACAATCAAAGATAACAACCAAATTAAATACGTCAAGTAATCTGTAACTTTAGAAAAATAGTTACTCCTTAACTAAACGATTCAAGTGTGCTCTTCAATTGCAATTTATTTCACCTTGAATCCGTCAGATGATGAGTGAACAAATGAGTAGATAATATGTTGTGCGTTAATTTTATAGATCATTTATAATTACAAAAGGATGAAAAGTAGATTGCTACTATTATCCTCTAACTAGATTTCTTTATGATATATATTCATTATAACACTTTTCAATTTAAAGGATTAATTGATGTCAGTAACAACATTATTTCGTTATTCAAGATGGTGCCAAAAGACAATCTTAATATGAGCAAAATAAGAATGAAAACCATTGACAAAACAAGAATGACATAAGATCTTATAAAAAATAAAACTTAATAACATTATTCTTTTAATTTATTTGAAGACCTTCTTAAGATATTAACCTTGTCATTTTAGAAACATTAATTCATCCAATATTTTGTTAATCAGAGATCAAGTACTAATTTAACTTTCTTTACTTTAATCATAAATAATTTTCTAATATATTTTTAAGATTAAAGTGTCTCATAATTTCACAGATCACATGTTTTCTCGTGTAACGCACGTGCTTTTTGCTAATACTTATATATGTACTTGGTGAATATTGCAGTATTAGTCCAATAGAATAGATTCTCTTGTAATTTTAGTCTCATGAAACGTACATTTTGCAATTATAGTCCCAGCTGTTAAAAAAAACAGACATGAACTATTCAACTGATCAGGTGCAAGAACTCTTAATAGCGCAAGCATGCCACAAGTGAAATTTTATCCATAGATGAGACTAAAATTACAGAAGAAAAAAAAAACATATGGGACAGGTAAATCACATGGGACCCTAGCTTGTGGCTACTGTGGAAATAGTACTACTAAAATTACAATAAACTCCATCTTATAAGATTAAAATTGCAATTTTCCCTATATGTATGTGTGTTGTGTCAACATAGCATCATCAGAGGTTGAGTCTAATTCTCATAGTGCAAAAGCACATTACTAATTAATGACATAAATGAGCAAAAAGGATATAAACCTATAACATTTGACTTGTCTGCATCGCAGGGACGGAGCCAGGAATCTTACGGAGGGGGGGCGAGATTTATGGGGGGTGCGGGGGGCTAGCTCCCCACGACACGGTACGCTATATTTATGTGAGAAAATATACAATATCTACTAAAAAGTCTCATCCAAAAATATACAATTGAAGTCTTATAAAACAAACCAACATGACTACTTATTTAAGTTAGACATTCTAAGTTGTACTCGACGAGTTTTTAAGTCATCGAACTCATCAATCATTGAATCAACATCAAAAGTTTGGGCAATTTCTTTCGAACTTTTGTTGGAGAAGACTCGGGAATAGATGTTTGATCATCGGAAAGCTTGGAAGCTTCAGAAATAACCGTGGATGAAGTCTCAAGAATAGGAGGATCCGTACCCTGTTGACTGCACTGTTTCTTAAAGTAACAATCAATTTTATTGTTACTCATGATTAATTACCTAAAAAAGTATATGCAAAAATACAATCTATATTAGTTAAACATGAATTGCACATACAACAAAATAACATTGACAATTTAATTAGTCAAAAAAACACAACATATATAACCCCATGTTTGTCAATATAAATATGAAAGACTACTAGGATATAGTATAATATGGCCTGTGGCTATAAAGTTATATAAAAGATTTAAAGTGCTCCCCCGTTCCAACGTACACGCCAAGGACAATTACATATTCTTTGCCCAAACACCTAGAACTCTCTCTGTATTGTTTATTTGTTTTCATCTAGGGTTGAATTATTCTCTATCTCATAATATATAATCTGGTAAAAAATGAAGGGGAATTATTTGATAAATTAGTTATGTAGTGGTCTATTTATTTTATCTAATTAAACTATTAAAATATATCTATTACAACATAAAGTATAGATAGATAAATATTTAGATCTAAAAATGTTAATTTATTTCAGTCATTAAATTTATAATTTCTAGTGAAACTTAAGCATGAGGGGAAAATAATTAAAGCATGAGGGGAAATATAGTACAGATAAATATGTTGTTCTCATCTTTTTCAATTCATCAATCATGTAAATTAAGATTTAGAAATTAAAATTAAGTAATTAAAGCCTAAATAGAGGGGCGAACCGGCGAGGGGTGAGGGCGTGTGTGAGCGGCGAGTTCGACAGCAGCAGCAGCAGTGGTGGATCTTGAGAAAGCTTGAGACTTGAGAGTTGGATACTGGAATGGAGCTTTCAGCTTTGCTTGTAATCTGCAGAAGAAGAACAATGGTGCGTGAATACAAGAGTGATTTGGGAAGGAAAAAAAAAGTTAAGTAAAGTAAAGAAAAAGTGGTGTTTGTGGGGGACAAGATGTAAAGTATAAAGAAAAGTAAAGAAAAATGGTGGGGTAGGGGGGGCAAAACCTGATGAAAAAAAACGTTTTGGGGGGGGGGGGGGAGAATTTTTTTATAAAAAATTTGAACCACTAATTTTTTTTTTTAAAATAATTGAGGGGGGGCGACGGCCCCATCATGCCCCCCCTAGCTCCGTCTCTGCTGCATCGCATGAGATTATAGTAAGTTTGGAATCACTCGACTATTAGGATCTAAACTAATATTCAAATATAATAACACATGATAACTATACAACTTGAATCTTTCTTTTAAATCTGTCTTTGAAGTATATGTTGATCAATCATCCATTTCAAGTATTGGGAACTTTTATAGCCTTGAGCCATTAAATTTTGTCAGCAGCACCCTAAAGAGAGTACAACTTCTATATTCAAGTCCTCATAAATGCAATATAATTGGTATCTGAAGAAGCTTTCTACTTACTTTAATATAATGTAACATTTTTATTAACAATAATTAGAGCAAGAATTATGCACCAATAATCATTAAATATAGTAATTTGAATAGATTCCCTTCTGTGTTAGGCCCCAAAAAATTAAGAGGGGTTCCATATTCTCTGGATCATGTTCCCCAATATCTTCCTGGAACTAAGCCAAACCACATAATTAAATTATAAACACAATCTTATTAAAAACCAAGGAAATTAATTGCTAATAATATATTATTTCCAAAAAGAAAAGAAAAAGGAAGCTAGCACAGAAATTTATCAGATTCACTAGTAACACCAATCTAAAATAAATAAATTAAAACACCAAAAAACACGAAATTTAAAACCCAAAAAAAAAAAAAAAGGAACATCAAAAACAACATACATTTCTACATTATGATCGACTCTTTTGAATTTTCACCTATATCTAATTTATCTCCCTTTCCTTAATGAAAACAATGGAGGCAATGAACTGCTCTTCACTTGAGTGCAAATAGGCACATTAATCACAGGCCTTATTCTTATACTAGCTGATCTTGTTCTCTCAAGCCCTTTTTTAATTCTCTTCACAGCCTTCTCTTTGCTTCCTTCTTTTCTCTCATCTCCAGACGGGATTTCAGTTATCGAACTTCTAGACGAAGAAGACGAAGACGAAGAAGGCGATAAAGTCGAAGCGCGATGTTTCTTCAACCTCAACAGCTCTTTCCATAAAACAGTGCATTTAGGTGGCCTAGGTGATGGATCATCATCAAGAAACCAGCTGATTCTGTTCTCCTCCGGTTTATTAGGCCCGGTTTCATCAGGTCGGGCCGGTTCATCGTTACTCTCCATTTTTAGGGTTATCTTGTTGAGTTTCTCTATATGTTGCATTTGCCAAAAGGGAAGTAACTTACCTTCACTGAACAATTCATCAGCTGTGATCATGTTGGGTGTTGAGTTGGATCCGGAGAGGAATTCGAACTCAGGGTTTCGTGGGGCCCGCGCTCGCTCTCGTTCTCGCTCTGCATTAGGGTTTGGGCATATGGAGATGAAGTTGCTCTCATCGAGAAATTCTGAAGAGAATGAAATCCGGGCCGGGCTCGAGCTCGGCTCGATGGATTTGGATGTGGCTTGAAGGGTTTCTAGGGAGACCATTTGTGATGTGAATGAGAGAGAGAATTTGAGGGTTTGTTTGGAGTTTATATGTTAGAAAAGAGTTGTGTTTGCATGAGCTTATAAAGAGTGAAGGAGATGAAAAAGTAAAATGTTTTTTGGACGGTAGAATATTAAAACATAGTGGTCTGGTGAAGCTGAAACAAATGAGGTAGGGTTGTTTATGGTGTTTGGGGACAGCACATGGACACCTTGGGAGCTATAAGACAAAAACCTTTTCAACCATGCTAGTTTTACGCTAGTTTTAGAGCTGAAAAACGAATCAATCTATATAGTTCGACATTGATACTTAAAAACTCGTCAAGCTTGGTTCATTAATATTACAATCCAAACTTGAATACATGTTTTTATTTAAGTTTTGAAGTTGAGGATGACGAATATGCTTGAGCTCGACTCGTATTTCGCTAAATTAAAGTTCGTCCAAGTGTAATTTAATTAACAATCATAAACACAAATTTTGAAGTTCGAAACTAAATCAAACAAGATTTGAACAATACATAATTCAACTTCATTCAAATTATTTACAACCCTACAACTTGGAGTTATTTTTAGGGCAAGGCATTTCTCTAGTATGATTAATGCGAAAGAGTGACATGCAAGACTGTCTCAACTCAAATTAGCTAGCAACATGGCAGTTCGTTAATTGAATGGATAAATATCAAGCTCGGACTTTTATATAAGTTATAAAATTAAGTTTAATATGAGCTTAATTAGTTCTTGGACTGCACAAATAAGGGGTATTCCTAGAAGTATATGAAACTCGAAGTCTCGAAATAATCAAAATCATTCATGTGATGTGATTGTGAGATTTTATTCACAAACTATTGTGATAGTAAGCTTTCTCTATTCCAAAATGATAATTCATATTATATTTCACATTATCTATGCACGACATGTGTATAAAATTTTTTAAAAAATGTAATGTTGATTTCAGTTATATGCTTAGATGAAATGGAATACGAAATGATACATCATTTTGGAAAATTCTATGTCAGACCGAATCCAGCAGTCCTAGTGTCTATTTCTCTCACACAGTAAGGAGTATTATGTGTGGTTCTCATACATACATCACACATATGTGATGGATACATACACAAAATACACTCTCAAACCATTTGACCCGACTTGACATACTATTACCCCACCATTTTGGAATAGAATTCTAACGTGAGGATGGTAATTAATTATGCATGATAATGCATGGACACTTCATTGACGGGTAATTAATTGTTTTTTGTGCATGTGTTTAGTGTCAAATGAATGATTAGACATGGATTAGTCAAAGACAGAGGAGCTGTAGTATTCTAACAGAGATCATTATAACATGGGAGGAGTCCAAAGGCATGTGATCACATGAACCTAATTACATCCCATGTGAAAGAGTTCATTTCCCAATTAAATCAAGTAATACATTGAATGTCCATTTACATCAATACCCTCCAAAGAGTCCATTTTCCTTGTTGCACATTGAGTCATATTTATGGGTAATCTTGTCATTTCGTGCATGTTTGCAAGTTGAAGATCTCATAATCATGCCCAATTCTTGAAAAGCTTTCATTAAGATATATTGGAAAACTCTTATCTACTCCAGACAGCTAACCAAACATTGGGTAAATCTTTTTTGTTAA
Organism: Buddleja alternifolia; assembly: GCA_019426215.1. Classification (NCBI taxonomy): domain Eukaryota; kingdom Viridiplantae; phylum Streptophyta; class Magnoliopsida; order Lamiales; family Scrophulariaceae; genus Buddleja; species Buddleja alternifolia. The sequence continues at coordinate 31,622,450 of CM033403.1, forward strand.
TATATATATATATATACACACACATAATATGTGCTGTGACAATTATTTTTCTAGGGATAACCTAGATTACAAAGAATCTGTGAGTGTTCATTAGGTGTTGTAGCAGTAATAATGGTGAAAGGTACAAATATTAGTTTTAATATTAAAAAACATTAAGACCAGGGTTGTTAATATGATTAAGTTCATTTAAGACCACGGGTCGTTCTTAGTAGCTTTAATACTTGAACGTTTGGATAATCATAATTATGGTCCAACACAAATCCACTTTAAATGAAAATTTATGATTATATGTACATGACCAACACAAAGTTCTAATTATTAGGAGCCTAATTGGTTGATTGATTAAAAAATAATTCGAATTCACCGGAGACAGAATAAAATTATTGTTTTTGTACCTAAGTAAATAGCATGGAAAACGGTCGCTGCTTTAGTTATTAACAATTAATAACAATTTAGGGGCTAGAGCAAGATATTGGAAGAGAATAGGGGTTAGGATGGTCATAATTATCACCATTGTCCTCATTTTAACTTGCAAATCCATGTTGAAGATTATAATGCAAAGAAGGTGAAAAATCCCTGACAAGTCATCACAAAATAAATACTAGACTGTTTGGTACAATAGAGGAGGCTGGTGAAATTAGTTAAAGGGACTATTGGGAAATGGACCAAACGGTACAATTAAGAATATATAGTTGGAAAAATAAAATAAAATGATTGAAATAAGTGAAGAAATAGCAGTGGTTGAATTGGGGGGACCGTTTTGTGGTAAATACATCAATTAATGCATGCTTTTTCCTTTCCTTTTTCCCCATGAGATTAATATATAGTTATTCCGCAAAATTCAAATGTATTTCACAAAATGAGTAAACAATCATATGACTAGTATAATTCACTCATCTTGTAATATATATTTTGGTGCGGCGAACCCGGAAGCATACTAGAATTTTCCGTGGAAATGTGGAATAGTGAGTTTGACCAAGAATGAAGTGATAGTATAATTCATGTAGCTAGTATAATTCACTCAACTTGTGAAACATTTAGGTGTGGCGGAGAAGAGAACAGACTAGAATTTTTCGTGGAAATGTGGAATAGTGAGTTTGACCAATAATGAAGGTTTTCGGCCACATTCAAATGCATTTTATAAAATGAGTAATCAATTATATGACTAGTATAATTCACTAAACCTATATATTTGAGTGTGGCGAGTCGAGACTAGAATAGAATTTTTCGTGGAAATGTGGATTAGTGAGTTTGACCAATAATGAAGTGATAGTGGAGGCTAATGGTCAATAATGTTTTATATATGAATTTAATTTCGGTAGTAGTTATAAATAATAGTAATTGTGAATAAGTTCAAATCATTGTACATCTTGTGAGTCGATGCGACGAGTTTGACCAATAATCGTGAGTTATAACTCAAATCAGACATTTCTTGGCGTAAAGAAAAGCAAAATGAATAGTATAGTTTCGCCTGGTTTCATGCAAAAGCCAGCTGGTATTCAAGTGGTGCAGTATTTTAATGCATCACTTGTATTAATAACTCTCTATGAGTGTTTTAGTTTTACCTTTTTAGCATGTATGTATAAGGGCTGTCCTAATTGGAGGGGTGGGGTTTGAGTTTGGTTTGTAGACGTGAGGACATTTATAAGGGCTTCATATTTCATCTTTTGGGGGTTGCTGAAAATACACTTTAGATAAATTTATATATTTTATATAAAAAATTCATGATGATATTTTGGCTCTAAAATGCTCGTTCCCCTAAGTATTCATTAAAAAAAAAAATCCAACAACTAAGATGAATAATTTTTTAATTTAATCAGCTATTTTTTTTTGAAGAAATCAATTTTTTGTTTTCTTTTGATTTTTCAAATTGATAATTTGATAAGAATTTACTTCTTTAATCTTAAATATTATAATGTTCTATGTAATTTTTTTGATTTATAATGAAAGGCCTAAAGCCGAAGTGATCTTAGAAACCAATTGCGTTCCGGGAAAAAATCTCAATATCGTATTCGCCTAGAAGAAAAACAAAAATTGCGGTTTCATTATAGTCTTACAGAACGACAATTACTTAAATACGTTCATATCGCCGGAAAAGCCAAGGGGTCAACAGGTCAAAAATTATTTGAAAGATACCAAGAATTCAAAAATTCAAAACAAAATCATATTTTTATAATTAAATTATATCATATTAATATAGTTTATCATTAGAAAGTTTTAAATAAATGGTCGGTAAGAAAAATAATTTTTGACTTCTTAAAGTAAAGGGTTTAACGCTTAAAATGTTGGATTTTCCAAATAAAAATTTGTGTAATGAGTATTTTCCAAATAAATTTTTCTTTTATATAGTATAATATTCTCTAAAATTATTCTTTACACTAATAAATTATTTATGGAGATGGACTCGAGCCTATAACTCTAATTATTGTATCTCAATTTTACAAATTGAACAACACATATTGGTAAGGGCTTCACAATTTTTAATGATTTATTTAGACATATGTTTCCTTGGAATGTGGATTGATTAACCTTTGGTCAATGAATGTGAAGACATCATAAGAGGTTCACAATTATGCATATAGTATCAATTTCAAAAACAAAATCCACCAAAAAGAAAAAAGAAAAATTGATTTCTGCAAGTTCTGGCGAAAATACTTTTGAGTCAAGGTGTATGGAAAAGAAAAGTATGAATTCAGGAATTAATATGTTTCAGCAGTGCATGCATATATGTAAACAGATTATAGTATGTTTTTCTATATTCACTCAAATATATATCACATGCTCATGAGCATCTGTATGTGAGGACAACAATTAATGGGGCGAACATGAAGGGTGTACTCATCTCAAACTTGCTCAGTATGAAATCTCTAGTGACTAAATTAAACTTTTAGCTTTTTATCAAAATGTAATGAGTTCGAATCTTACTGAAAATGTGGAACTCGTCAGTTTAATTATGTGCACGTATTATATATAAGCTGACACTAATAGGGTTATAATGCTTGATCCAGTAGGATTAAAATACTTTTTCTAATGTGTTAGTGGCATTATTGTGACCAAGCTATATTACATATCTGATTGGAAGTGAAAGGAACAAAAAATGGATACTTCTTGATAGCATTCCAACTGAGGTAAACCCGAAAAACCAGGGACGAAGCTTGGGGTTGGGGGGATTCTGCTGTGGAATTTTATTATATTCAAAATTCTGTCCCCTTCAAAGTATTAAAAATGGTTTATCCTTTTTTTCGTATTCGTCCCAAACTCCAAATCCTAATTCCGTCCATGAAAAAAATGTGGCTAAGTGTGTGGTTTACCAACCGAGTTTCCAATATACTAGCTAAAACATGTGGTGCATAATTCATTTTTTGTGAATTTCAAAGAACATGATACTATAATTTAGATTTAAAAAGTGACCGATGTGTTATCTCTTAGAGATTATTTTTATACTTGTGAAATAGAGTTTTACTTCTTTTTTTTTTTTTGGGAGTTGTTAAAAGACAATCCAACTTTTGTTATTGGCACTCCAATTCTTGTTTCATTTTGCCAAAAGGACAAAATTGCCCTTCATTGTTTAGGAGAAAATTATTAAAAACAATTTCTTTTACAAATGTTAGATTTATTTAGTATCAACATTAAAATCAATTTTATGTAAAAACATGAATTGAGATAATTTAAAGAATGTTATTGGCATTTACATATTATCTCAAACTTCATCGTGCTATACTTAGATAAATTTATTGAAAAATAATAAAAAATCTACTTTATATGTGCTTTGTTACCTCACAAACAGAAATGTTTGGTTCTCGGTTGCTTTGAAATAATTTAAGATATTAATTTTGCTAAAGAATTAGTTGAGTATATATTTTCTACCGTTTGTAATATTATTTTGTGTTTATACGTGATTTGTAGTGTCTTGAATTGAAATGGATGACAATGAATAAAGATATTTTTGATTTTTTGAGGTAATAAAGTACATATAAAAATAAATTTCTTATTATGTTTCGATAAAGTTATCTAAATATTGTACGATGAAGTTTGATGCCAAAATGTAAAGGCCAATACCATTCATATCTTCATTCATGTTTCTATATAGAATTGATTTTAATATAATTAAACTAAATACATTTAATATGAGTAGAAGAAATTATCTTTAATAATTTTCTCGTAAACAATGAAGGGCTCTTTTGTCCTTTTGACAAAATAAAATAAAATTGGAGTGCCAATAACAATCGTTGGAGTGCCTTTAACAACTCCCTTTTTTTGGGGGGAGGGAGGGTTTCACAACGTCATGAACATGGACACTTTTGAAAAATAAAATTATATGAGTTCACCCGTATATTTTATGTTACGTACATTTAATGAATATATATTTGAATGATTGGATGTGTAAGAAGTGTTCATAATTATATCTTTTGATTACTTACTTTGAGTGTTTCTATGGTAGATCGGGTTCAATTGTGTAAGTCCACCACATAGTGTTGAATGAACTGCTATGAAGGTTAAAACACCTTAATCATTCTGTATCCAATAATGTGTGATAGGCCATTAGGCCAAAATCATTGAACCCTATTCACCATAGATTGATCTACCAAATTTTGAGAAATTTGCCCCACATCTCATCACCCAATATATTCTCAAATATAACATATAATGGACATTATAAATAGGTAATTCTGTGTCAGACCGAGTTCATTTTACAGTCATATTTTATTGTCATTTTTCAAGTTTTGCCGCCTACTACTACTAGATATTTTCAAATTGGAAAAAACACTCAGGCCCCTACCCTCTTTGGGCCTGCTGGTTTTTTGAGGGCTCCTTACTTCGGTCCAAGTGTTGTACTTTGTACATTAAACACATATAAATGCGTATAGGGAAATGGGCTCGTGTTTAATTGAATGGCTAATTAACTCGCAAGTTTTCAAAACGATTTATTACTCTTTGACTTCTCTTATTCTACATTATTCTATTCTCTTTTTCTTTTTAGGGATAAATGCATATTATACTCTTGTAAAATATGAAACCTACACATATCCCCCTGTATTAAAAAAATAGCCTGAAATAACCCTATGATTTTCAAAATCCTGCACGAAACCCTCAACCCTATTTCAAATACACTGCGCGTGAATGCTACTTTACGCATATTTAGCACGGATTGGGAGTTTTGTGTAGGATTTTGAAAATTATAGGGTTATTTCAGGCTATTTTTTAAAAATACAAGGGGATGTATGCAGATTTCATGTTTCACAGGGGTATGATATGCAATTATCCCTTTTTTTTTCTTCAAGATAAAATAAAATTCAAATTTTAATTCTTATTTATTTGAGTCTCTCTTATTCAAAACAAGATTGAGCTCCGATTTGGTGTCTCCAATCGGGTTGGATCGGATCTCACGTGGCTCGCGGTAAAGTTTATATATTTACCTGAGATGTAGTTGGGCTGGGCTCCTCACTTGAATGTAAGAAAGAAATCATAATTCAAATTAAGTACGTTCAATTTAATTAAATGGGCCTACTATTAACTCTAGTCTACGTTGTGCTACAATCAATGGTTAGAGAGAAAATGGATGTACAATATTGTATATAAGACTGTCACTGAGCTTAAGCCGGCTCGAAGCTCAAAAGCTCGGCTTGAATATTTTCAAGCTTGAGCCGAAGGTTAGGGCTTGAATTTATATTCAAGCCGAGCGTGAGCGGAGGCAGGCTCGGCTTGAATTGGGCTCGGGCTCGTATAAATAAATTATATATATATATAATATAATATATATGCATATATTTAAAATAATATACTAACATGTAAAACTATATAAATGTCACTTATATATTATAAACAAAAATTCATAGTGATAAGGATAATATGGAAGTTAAATTGGACGAAAATAAATCAACTTTATTTTAATTCTAAATGTTCTCAAGTAGCAAAATAATATAAAAAAATACTTTAATGTTTTTGATTTTAAGAAACCAAGTTTAAGGATTTTTAGTACGATTATAGTATGATTTTAAAGTGTTTTGAAATTGTTTTATATTTTCTCTATTTGGTAGATTTATTTTATCAATTGTACTAAAAAGATAAAGTATTGATATTCTAAATTCAAGCCGGCTCAGGCTCGGCTTAAAGCTCATCAAGCCGGGTCCAAGCCTTAGACACAAAAGCTCGTTTAGTATCAAGCCGAGCGTGAGCCTATACAAGCTCGGCTCACTCGGCTTGATTGACAGCCTTAATTGTATAGAAGTCCGGGTTTGTTATCTTAAAAATCAAAATAAAAAGAAGTTCGGGTTTGTCTTAAGAAGAGTTCTTGGGATTTTGTACGTATTAAGGATGGCAACGTGGTGGGTTGGACAAAAACACGTAGTTCCAACTCCTTTGAGTTAATCAGAATGCACTCTAAATCATGGTCAAAGTCGCGGTATCGATGATAATTTATTTCATATCAGTTGCTGCGTAAATGCATGATATGATGCTAAAAACATTCTAAAAAAATTGTAAAGCTGTAGGATATATTAAAAAAAAAAAAAAAAAGCATTCCGCTAATTAGTACATTATAAAAGAAAATATTGCATTACATATAACTAAATTTTAATATAATGGTATTGTCGAACCTAAATTTATAATAGAAAAGAGTTTATTATTAATTATATCGTAACATTTTGATGTATATGTAACAATACAAACATCCATTAAATTATATTACGAAGAACAACTATTATATAGGATGAGTTCGAGGAGGAAACCTATTTTATCCAAATATATTGTCATCTGGGGATAGTAACGGGGCAAGATCAGAGCTGGTTTGGCAAAATTCATTAAATTCAAAAGTCACTCGAACTCGATATGGGCCAAAATAACAAAACCTAGATATAACTCCTTCAAGCTAACTCGGATGCACTCTAAACAGCAAATGTTTGAGTTGAATACCCATTTCACCCAAATATATTGCCATCAACTGATGGTAACGGGGCGGGGTTGGAGCTAGTTTGGCAAAATCCCAAATTGTCCTTGTAAGTTTTCATTAAATCTAAGTCACCCCAAACTTGGATGGGTTCAACATAACAAAATCCAACATTGAACCCATTTAATTAACTTGAACCCATCCCACACGGCTAGAGTTTGGGATAGGTACCCGTTTTACCTGGACACATTATCATCCTACTTTGTCTTATAACACACCCACAAACATTTATGTGGTACATGTAAAATTCATCGTATAAAGATGATTACATTTATACTGATATTTGCAATCTCATAACTTCTCAAAAAACCAGTCCTAGATCATTCTTTCAAGTTTCAATTTCACGAAAATGTAAATAAAGATGTAAGAAAACGATGATGAATAGACATCTTTTGACTTTTCCTAATTGCAATTATGGCGTAGTGTGTAAACATTACGTCTAGACCAAACTCATTAAAGAGGCTAGGTGGCCGTGGTCCTATCTCCTATATATGTGCATGTTAAGATAGGTTGAGGAGTTGGCATCAAACTTTTCAACTCATTGGTGTTATGTGATCGGTTATGATGTCAATTACACAAATCTTTTCATATGATGCTTTTGATTTAATTTAGGTATGAATTGCTTCATTTGATCAAACTAAGTGACTTTTCTAGTAGCTATGGACTTTAAATTAACTCAACCGACATAATTAAAAACTTCACCACCACGAGAAAATCAAAGAGTAGAGACGTCACAAGGCATTGGAATATTTTCCCACCCAACCCTGATTATGATAGTAATATACAGTGGTGGGTCTAGAAAATAAGGTTAGTGAGGGCACTAGGAATTTTACTGAGCCCCCCACGGTACGGTACGCTATATTTATGGGGGGAAATACAATAACTAATTAGGTTCAATTACAACTTTTGACATAATTTATATTTTTATACCTCTTTTGCTATAGGCATAATTTTGGGTTTTGGGGGGGCCAACTCAAAGTAAAAGGAGAAAACGTGATATTTTTTTACTTTGGGGGGCGAAATTCAAATATAAAAATTTTGTAAGATAAAAAAATAAATTTTCAAAATTGAGGGGGCATTTAATAATTTGAGTGGGGGCATTAATGTAATTTAAAAATTAAAATTAAAAAATTTGTATATATTTTTTTTAAAAAAATTCAGTTGGGGCACGACCTCCCCTTAGTTACTCTTAGATTCGCCCAGTGGCGGATCTATTCAGCGGCCAGGGGGGCAGTGCCCCCCCTCAATTTTTTTTTTTTTACATGTACATTTTTTTTATTTTAATTTATAAATTACATAATGCCCCCCCTCAATTCCAATTTCCATCTCACTCCTCCCCTAAATTTTGAAAAATCATTTTTTTACTTTATAAAATTTTTTATATTTGAATTTCGCCCCCTTTAAAGATCGAAAAATGTCACGTTTTCTTTATTTATTTTGAGTTCGTTCCCCTTGAAACTCAAAATTTTGGCTATAACGAAAGAGATATAAGAGTATAAACTATGTCAAAAGTTGTAATATACCGTACCGTACCGTACCGCGGGGGGCAAGCCCCCCGCACCCCCCTTAAATCTTTCATCTTTACCCCCTCGATAAAATTTCTCGTTCTATCGCCAATGCCCCCACTAACCTTCAATCCTAGATCCGCCCCTGGTAGTATATCCATTCTACTTGTATAACATAAGTTTATTCAGAAAATCTACACTTTCTAGAATTATAGTGCAATTTTCTGTTATCCTCTTATCATGCACGTTATAAAAATAACTTAATTATGTAGAGTTTCCCACAACTTACTTATTTGAACCCAAGTTTAAGAAATACCAAAAACAAATTCAAACAAGCTTAACTATTTACTTTGATAAAGAAAAGTTTGGTAAGACCATCTTCGATCATCTACCACATGTTAGGCCATGTCTTTGAGATTAAAGTCTCTTACAGATCATTCACCATCACTATTTTCACATCGACAAAGAAATTGATTCGTTTCTCACCAACTGAATCTAGTGTTGGTAATTAATTGAAACAATTTTATGATATGCAACCAAATGGCCCACGTCAATATAAGTGAGAAATAGTGTTGCAGTTGCAGTACGTTACTTTTGATGAATCGACGCATGTGATCTGTCTCCTTTCCCCACACATGTGGAGCTGACACCTTTTCATCCACAATTTGCATAAAAGGTTTCGACATAAAATAATGAATCAATCTCACTCATATGAAATGACACTCCTAAGTACAAATTTCCTGCAGGTCCACGGTTGCTGTGGTGGGGTTGCATGAGAATTCATTGTTCGATTGGGATCATGGTTCGAATATGTATTTATGTTTATTTATTTTACACAATTATGTGCAAAGATCAAATACATACATCTTATTACGTGATAGAGATAAATATTAAAATCATTACACATGATCTAACATAAATTGTTCTGGGTTGGATATGTTTGTCATCCATCACTCTTATGATTTCTTTTGTTGGAAAATTGGTTATGTCAAAAATTAAGGTTTTAGTTTAAATTTAATTTTGACAAGTCATTTAGTTGGGAATGTTTTAGCTAACATTAATTCATTTGTCATAGACGAATTTTATGTATTTAATTACATAAATTAATCTAATTTTCAGATGAATGAAAAATTAATATTCAAAACAAGTCATTTAAATGAAGTATAAGAATATGTGTACGGATGTGAAAAGATGAGGATTGACTACCCCATATGGGAATTGGACATGATTGAGCCTAAGTTGGCTAAAGGGTTTCAGTCCTTCAGGTACCAAAATTTTGTGAAAGATGCAAGTCTGGGTTTTATTTTGGTCTTGGACGTGACTCGCCCTGTTATAACTTTTTATGTAAGATAAATTCCAATTGTTTTATTTTTCTTCCAATTGGTATATGAAAAGTGATACATCTAGGATTTTCCACCAATTAAGGGTGGTGAATCTATGAACGCAATGCACATACTCTAGCAAGCGTGTCTAGAAGTGATTGGATACGTTTTTGAGTGGTTGTGTATTTTTAGAGAAAACTTGACAACTCTTATAATAAGTCCTCTAAAGAGATTTTAATCTATTCTCGTCTAGAGCATTTCTTGTTTTCCTCAGTTTAGCACTTTTATTTTCATACTTCCCGCATTTCAGTTGTTGGATGTAACGAGAGTTCAAGATGTAGTTTTGCATGTCGATTTTTGAGATTTTTAGTGATACTATCTCGATAAATAATCGTTGTATATTAGAAGATGAGCGAGGGGAATTTGGTCGTAAAGACAAAAAAGTCCGACTCTTGTCTCAACTTTTTTCTCAATTATCATTTTATTACACCCTATACATAATATACTTAATTAATACACGAGGGGAAAATACCTAATGCACTTGGCATGTATATAAATAAATTCAGGAACGGAACTAGGGGTGCTGGAGGGTGCCACCACACCACCCTCTCCCCCCTCAATTTTTCTTCAGGTATTAATTTTTAAAAATTTGTATTTTCACCCCTCCTAAAAAATAACAAAAAACAAAATTAATTTATATTCCTAACCCACAAACTAGCCCAAACCCACATAGTAGAACAATTGACTCAGTTGAACATTCTAATACGCTATATAATCATAATTTTAAGTTCAAATTCTTGTTATAATTTTATATTTTCTCATCACCCATGATTTGTTCAAATCTCATGCATCAACCGTTTCTCGTCCCTTCTATAGGATAAGTATCTTTTTATTTTTGTTTTATCTTCTTATAATCGATTTCCACGAAATTGGATATTATTGATGAAATGTAACGATGATTGTCATTTGTAATTTGAAATGTTAAAATAAATATTAGTCAAATCATACTTCTTAGACTTTTTATGTTTCGTTTTATTTAATGTTAGGACCATATTTCATTTTAGGTTTAAAAGTATATTTTATTTGATTAGTTATGAAAAAGGTTTCAAATATTATTTTTATGTGGTTCCGCAATTGCCTATGTCCACGGGAGATGATAGGAGAAATTAACAAAAGATATACAAAGTACAAAGTATGTCAAAAGTTCTTACTAAATCTAATTCCCAATTTTTCCGCATATATATACCATACCGTACCCTCCCCCTCCACCCCCCCCCCCGGCACCCTTCATGCAATCCTTCGGTTACCAGGCAAACGAACATGTATATCACAATAATCTCGCCCCCCTAGTATAATTCCTAACTTCGTCCCTGAGTCCATGATATATAAAATGAAACACGATTTGGAATAGAAAATCCAGTCTGGTACTTGTGGGCTCTCGGGACGTAGGGTTCCGGATGATTACTACCACATATGTATAAATATACATGTGAGGCGTCCAACTTCATATAAATATGTGATAATGAATGTGATGACGGAAATCATCCAGAACCCTAATTCTCGATAGCCCCATGAATGATCCCAGGTAAACACGGTACAAGACTTTTGTGCGACCAAAGTACAAATACGTAGCAAGTCTATCATTTTCTATATACCACAGGATTTGAAGGCCCATAGATGAAATCTGTGGATTTTGTTTAATGGATAGCCCTTAATGATTGGTTGGCCAAGGTTTTGTTGTAGGGTATATAACCCCTGTAAATTATTTTCATGATGACCCACTAAAAAGTATACAATATCTTGATTGGTCCTTCAATATATCTAAAGCTTGACATAGGCTTCGCTATTTTTATTTTTTATTATTTATTTTTGGAGGAATTTAGATGTAAAATCAAAAATAGATTTTTAGTTTGTTCAAAAAAACAAAAAATAGATTTGTAGTGAAAATGTCTTAGAATGCTAAGTCCGAAATAATTTTCTTTTTTAAAGAAAATGTTTGGCCAACTACCCCCGTGTAGTTGTATGTTCGGATCAAGATTGCGGGGAGCAGATGATGTGTTCATATTATACAATAATTATAGATATAAGATTATTTTTAAGACGAATTATTCATTTTCGACAGACTTTATATTCTTTTTTAACTCTTTTAGATATAATGAATTTTTTATTTTTATCATCCATAGGCGTAGTTTGATTTGAATGTACCTTAGAATTTTTTGTATCAATCTTCTAGTTAATATTATTGATTTCTTACTTTATTTTAACATATTTCACTCTTATTTTTATTTTTTTTTAAATACGGGTTCATTTTTTATAACCTTAGTCATCCGTAAACTTGGCATAAAATATAAGAAGTTGAAAATGAGATTTAATTATATGTTAAAGCCTAATAGACTATTTCCGACTTACGTAGTCCTAAAGGCAATATTAATTTTCTATTTTGACTTTCTAATCACTAACGAGTACTCTAGTACTATGAGATAATTAATCAACTAATTTAAGTGTTGAATTTTGACACGACCTTTTCTAGTCATTATTGTTCAAATATGATTCATAAAATTATATTCACATATTCAAATATGTATTAATATCTCAATATTTGAATTAGTCAAATATTGAAAAAATATTTTCACAAAACTCATTTTCGATATACTTTACAAGATTCATCTTCAATATTATACTAATGCTTTTTCATCTCCATCTGTTTTGGCAAAAATTATTGCAATCAATTGATATTGATGGATTTTTAGTAGATTAAATTTTCGGAATCAGGAGCTGAAAAAACAGTGGTATATAAACGATGGTATGTAAAAATCTCCATTATTTTATACTAAGTTTGATAGTATATGTCTCTCGTTTAGTCAAAATAGATATTCATGTAAAAAGTACAAACTAAAGACCAAAAGAAGTGTTCAATACTCCGAAGAAACTTCAAAGTTGCTTCACATAATAAATGTCACTCTTATTTATACAGGTACAAAAAGCTGAAAATATCAAAATACAATTAATGCTATCTCAATTCACATGCAATAATTCTAATTCTAATAATATATAAATAAACTTGAAAATAATACTACAGAATTATTCATAAATAATTTCCTGAGTCGAAAATCGAGAACCCAAAATAAATATTGCAATAAATACCATATGACTGATTCTACCGTTACATGCAGTCAGCTTTTTGAGCACTGTATTCATGGGTGATGCTTGTTGATTTTCAAGAAATATTAAGTGTCAAGGGGTTCATAAAAAAATAAATATATTTATTATGTTTTAACAATTTGTATGGCCGATAGGTACCGGGAATTAGACTTTCAGAGCCACGTATCACTTAGTACTGATGATAATAAATTAATTAACAGATTAGCAAATAAAAATATTAGAATAATAAAGATCCAAAATAACATATATTGATCATCACATGCAAACCCAGATTAGTAACCGATTAATTAAATTAATTAATCAGCAAAAGATGTTAATCAAATTAAAACTCTCAGTCAATTCTACATTCAACAAATTAAACATCAAACTTTTTTCGATAATTACACTCACACCCCCTGACTTAACGTGTAATTGCCAAAACCCCCTCACTATTGGTAAATTTTCATCAATCTCAACCGCTGTCAGATTACATTTTCACCCCTGTCAGTAAAAATATATTACAATTTCACCCCTATAATAGAAGATGTGTTGGTAATTCACCAAAAATGAGGGGGGTTTTGGCAATTACACAATAAATAAGGGGCGTAGATGCAATTACCCAAACCTTTTTTCCATCTCAAATTTCATTACTGACCATAGTCTTGTTCTGCAGCATGGAGTTCTTACAATGCGCAATTGCACCCTGGATTGCACTCTGCAACTCCTCCATTGATGAAGGATCCGAATGCATGCCTGATCCGACCCGACCAGTTTGTGTATAACCCGACCCGCTTTTGCCATGGGTAGGTGATGACATCATGGATGACGGGCAGCTTGATATACAGCTTCTTCTTTTGGGGTACATTAAATTTAAATTCCCCGAAAAAGAATGTGAAATGGTTGAATTTGATGCATTCTCCGGTGGGTGGTTTGTAACGGCGGCGGAGACGTACGGCGGCGGTGGTGGCGGAGACATTTTGTGTGAGAGCTTCTCGTACATGGGTTTGACTTTCTTCAAGTACTTGCGTATGACGTCTTTGGCGCTTGAGCTCACGCGCTTGCAGGAGGAAGGAGGCGGCGGCGGAGGTGGGGTGGTGATGGTGGTGGTGGTGGCGTTTTTGGTGTCCTTGCGGAAGACGGAGGATAATTTGGAGAGGGAGAAGTATTTGGATGGTTGTTTTTTATTGGGGTGGTGGTGATGGTTGAGAGAGAGGAGGATATCGGTGTCGGCGGCGGCGGCGGCGGCGGAGCTAGGGCGGGAGGAGTCGGAGTCGGTGGAGGAGGTGGAAGCGCGTGAGGCGGTGGTGGTGGTGTCGGAGGAGGAGGAGGTGGAGGAGGAGGAGAGGAGGTGGCGGACGAGGGAGAGGCGGGGGGAGAGGTGGAGGGGGAGGAGTTGGCCCTTGTAGAAGAGCTCGTCGGCGGTGGCGGAGGATTTGCGGGGGGACATGGAGATGGAGAACTCGAAATCGGAGGAGGAGGAGGAGTGGGTGGGGGAGGAGGGGAGGGTGTGGGATTTGGTGGTGGTGTGGTGGTGGTTATGGTTGCGCCGCCCCATTGTGGTGGTGGTGGAGTGGTGGTTGGTTGGTTTACATTACCGGAGGATTTGAGTATTGGTGGTGATTGTAGGTTATGAGAGTGTTTCAGGAGAGAAGGGCTCGGGAGTAATGAAATGGTTTCTTCTTATAGTGAGAGAGAGAGAGAGAGAGAGAGAGAGAGAGAGTGGGGTTATATGAATTAATCGTATATTAAATTGTTACCCAATCCTACAAATTTAGGGTTACTTTATTTTATTTTTCTAAATAAATTACTTGGTTTTAGAAAAAAAGACAAAACAACGTTGATCCAATTTCCTTTTTCTTTTCTTTTTAGAAAATTACCTACGTGACCAACGAGCTGAGCCAGCTCGAAGAAAGCTCAACTCGAGTTCGAGCCCAAACTATGCCTGCTCGAAAGCTCGCGAGTCAGAATTAAAATAATATTTTATTTTATATTTTTATTAATATATATAATATAATATCTTATAATATTATATATGTATTCAAATCCTATATCAAATATTTATTATGCTTATATTAGATTTTATATATATATTAATACAAAATTAAGAATAATATATATATTCGTTAAAAAAATTAAAAAAAGTTTCTAAGCTCGAGCTCAAAATTCTTGGCTCGAGCTTTGTAGAAAATTGGTTAGGCTTGTGGGCACCCCGATACATACACTCTCATTTATTATATAATTGCCAAAATTCTCCGTCATTTACTGGAAATTATCAACACCCTTTCTCAAGGGATCTATTTGTACGGTTTATAGAGGTAAAATTGTAAGATTGTTAAAAATATTGGGAGTGTAATTATATGGAATCCTTGACATAATGAAATGTATTAATAATTTTCAATAAATGAGAAAGAATTTTGGTAATTACACAATAAATGAAAGAGTCCGTGTGTGTGATTTTTTTTTAGCCTCCATTTGATACAATGAAAGTGGCCTATAGTTTTATATTAATACAAAATTATGAAGGGGATTTAAGATTTTGTAGCATCATTTCTACTAGTTTCTTGGGTGATTTTGGGAGTTCGTGTTTTGGAACAAGTACAATGATTTGTTTAACGCAATTACATAACATATACTTCATAATTTCCAAGTCACGTAATGCCAAAGTCAAGGATATTTTATAGTGGATTTAATGCAATAAAATTAATCGATTTTTCGCTATTGATAAGTAGGTCCATAGGAGCTGAGTGTTAAAAATCATAGATTACAGATTAATCTATCGGTGAAAGGTAGACTAATATTATTGTATCCAATCCATTATAGAATAATTTGACATGCAATCAAAACTTTATTAGCTAGGATAGGAGAGGGCAATTTTGAGACATTGGTCACTACATAAATAGTTGCAATTTGCAAATAGAAGTTTAGAATTAAAAATATAATTTCCATCATGACCGCACAAACTCAATAAGAGGTAGATGCGTGACCTATTGATAATATTGTTAGTTCAGATTCAGTTTAATCGGACTCAAATTTATTACTAGCTATATATTATTGATTACACACCTTGAGTTGTGAATTACACTAAATTGGTTCTAGACTAGAATTTTTTTTATTACAAGCAAAATTCTGCATGAGAATAGTAAATTTTACATGCTACATGTTGAACAAATGAGATCTCTTGTTACAAATTATAATGCATCTCCTATTACATGTGTATTGGGTGACATATATAATTGTTGAATTTTTATTAAACACGTATTATTTATTCAATATCTTGCAACGTTAGATGCAATATGATTTGAAAAAAAAAAAAAAATACTATTAACGTAAGGGAATTTTGAAAGGTCACATGCATGGCGCTGCGAAACGTCCCGCTTTCATGTTTTTCCCTCTGCGAGTATTCATATTGTCACGTGCTCGTGATTGCTTCTCTCATTCTCTGCTTTGCTATCACGTGCCCTTAGTCGTGAAATGTGGAGGTGGACCATATGATTTGGATTGGACCATCTTTATTATTTCTACGTTTTTATTTATTTTGTCACCTTTAATTAATTATTATGATTATAATGCCGAATAATGGATTATACTTTAAGTAAATTTAATTTAACAAAACATGTAATTAAATTAATTAAAATTTAGCTATCCCCCCCCCCCCCCCTTTGGGAGTCTAGACTTAGCTAACATTGTTCACTAAAAGTGTGACATGTTAGTCTATATAAGCACTTAATAAATTAGTCTGAACTTCAGAAATAATTTATACAAAATATGAAAATTTAGCACTTTAGTTAACTTGTATTTCGACGGTGTTTAAGTGAGCTCATAAACTCTTTAAAATTAATAATGTAGCGGAAGTCATGAATTGAAATGTTGAAGATCACGTCTCCAAATTCTTTGATATATAAAAATTTGAGAGAATTGGAAATTAAAGTTTAACTCAGAATAATTTTATTAATGATAAACTTAAATAATTATGAATTACAAAATTGCTGATATTTAAAGAAGGACAAAAGCAAAGACTCCTATTCTAATTAGACTAAGAATCATAACTCTACTACAATTTCAACTCCAAAACCTCCAAAATTGCAATGGACTCAAAATGCCACTAAATTTGGTTAAAAACAACTTCATCACATGACAAGATGACACGTGGCAAAAAAGGGCCCAAAATAAACTAAGAACAAAACAAAAACATGAAACGAGTTGAACGAAGGCTTAAACGATGGACTTTGAGATTGCAAGAATACCGGACTCCGATTTGTTGGGTTGTGGGTCCCATAACTCCAAGCGAATCAAAAATGATGACCGTTTGAAGCCAATTTTTCATTTTTCTACCTTCAAACTGATCCAAAAACGCATCAACGTTCTTGTTCTATATCAATTAAATATCTAAGATGTTCAAGAGAGCACCATAAAAGTGTTAGAATATTTTTTTTCAAACACAAATATATAAGCATGTTAAAATAATGAACTCCTTATAAATAAGCTAGGATATCCTAAATTATTTCTTAAGAACTTAACATACCTCTTAATTTTGAATATCTTAATTACGAAATTGACCTTAATAACATCTTATAAGCTCCATGATTTTTTTTATCCAAATGTTTCAAGACCATATTTTTTAAAATAAGATCCAACATTTTATATAATGCTAAAAACATCTTATAAGAGATGTAAGCATTTATAAGATGTTTTAAATAAGCATTTATAAGATGTCTAATAAGATGTTTAGAGGAGCTTATAAACTTAGTCAAACACCCTCTTAATCATTGTATTGATTTTAAATTCTATTTCAGAATTGATACATGATTCACCATTTGAATATAGTATATCGTATTAACTCAAAACCAATTTCTAATTAACATTTACGGTTCCACCTTTTTACAATCTTCTATTCCAATTAAGTGTCAATCTTATTGTATATCAATCTTACCATTTATATTAAACATCTTCGTTAGTATCTTCTTGTGGTGGTTGATATACCAGGGTTTTTGTAACAAAAAATATATATATATATATATATATATATAGTAGAGTTGAAAATTTAAGCTACTTGTTAATCAATTCGTGTTTGATTGATGAAAGCTTGTTTAAGCTTAATTCGTCAACACATGTGACAAGTCAAGCATTAACATTTTTCTTTTGATAGATAAGTTTTGAGCTTCACTCAAGCTCAACTCAAATAGCAAAATAAAAAAGAAAAATAAAATATGTACAAAAAAATCAAGTTACTCTAAATTGACTCGAGTTCAACTCGATTAAAACTGGTTCAAACTCGTTTAAACAAATAATGAAGAGAATTCAAATAAATTTGAACAATACATTATCAATTCAACTTTATTCATTTACAACTCTAATTATCATTTACTTTTGTGATGGTTTATTGCTCTATTCATTAAGTACATAAGCTTGAGTTTTAATTATTTCATGCTCGATATTTTAAACGCGAGTTATTACTTTTATAGATATTTTGTTCCTTTCTCTCTTTCTCTAAAAAGACAAACAGATTTACGGTTATTACAGTTAGAAAATTTTTTTGCCAGCATTTGGACTGTTTTATTTAGTGATAATTAATTATATTATTAGTGTGTCTAATAGAATGGCAGAAAATGCGATTAATTATTTAATCAAAGGCCTTATTGTGATTATGGTATCCGAGGAGTTTATTTTATTCTTGATTTTCTCCTACATATGCTTCTTAATCTTGAGAAAAATTACATATAAACCCCTCACTTATTGTGTAAATTTCACCACATCCCTTTAGGATGTCTATTTGTAAAGTTACGTTTATTTGGGTAAAATAATAATAATTTTTAAATACACAGAGGGCTTAATTAAGAAATGTCTTAACATGGGTGATTTTATGCAATTCTTAATAAGTGAGGGGAGTTTTGATAATCACACGATACGTAACGGGGTCTCTGTAATTTACTCTAATCTGGTTTAGCTATCATTTACAGACAACGACAAAAGCATAGACAAACCATGGGAATCATTAATTACAATGATATTTTTAATATTTAGTTTAGTACAAACCTTGATCTTGATTTATGGAAAAAGTTAGTAATGTCACGTGGAATAGAAGCACGAGATTAATTAAGGTAAATCTCGTCTCATGTTCCAAAACATGGTTTAAGATCGTACGTATTGCATGGCGCAATAATCAAGTAATTAACAGCTAATTATGATCAGGGGATCGAAAAACTGAATATATTATGAAAATATATCTCATCATTTTTGAAAACATTTTGTGAAATTTCAAATTTTTGAAAATAAGATGTTGGGTCTTTGTTAGAAATTAACTGACCGCATAATTTAATTAGTTTGGTTTCATACAGTTGGTTTCATCGTATAAAAGCATTAAAACATTGGGATAATTATACACAGGCCCCTCACTTATTGTGTAATCACAAAAAATCCTCTTATTTATTAAAAATTACCAGCACACCTTCTCATGTTAAGAATTTCTTGCGA
This sequence comes from Buddleja alternifolia, assembly GCA_019426215.1. Lineage (NCBI taxonomy): Eukaryota > Viridiplantae > Streptophyta > Magnoliopsida > Lamiales > Scrophulariaceae > Buddleja > Buddleja alternifolia. Next base: position 31,641,835 of record CM033403.1, read on the forward strand.
TAACACCCCATGTGTACTTAAAAGTTCTTACAATGTTATCCCTATAAATCTTACAAATAGCCTCCTTGGGGGTTGTTGATTGATAATTTTCAATACTTAAGGGGAAGGTTTGGTAATTGCACAATAAATGAGGGCTTCTGTGTGTAATTTTTTTCTAAACTATTTAATAGTGTTCGATGCTGAAAATATGAAGGCCAAATGTTAATAATGGTCCCTCAATTTTTACTTTTGTCTCACTTTTAGTTCCTCAAGTCTAAAATAAGCTGAAATGGTCCCTCAACTTTCAAAATCGTTTCACTACGTTCCTCAATTCAAAATTTTGTTAGCAACTGACGGAATATTCCCTCATTTCGATGGGATATTCTTACTTGCATGGGCAAAATCGAAAAAAAAATTATTTTCCATCCATTTCTAATGGAATTGTAACCTCAGGGATTAAAATGAAATGATTTTAAAAGTTGAAGGATTATTCCGGCGCATTCTATATTTGAAGGACTAATATGAGATAAAAATAAAAGTTGAGCGACTATAAGTGACATTTGGCCAAATATGAAATTGGATCACATCAACCTGGATTGGATTCTGAAGTAGATTTTTCTTTCGGTCTTGGCCTGTTTGCTATTGGATATGTACCTTCTAGGCCCAGTTCAGGCGTGAGGCTTTAATTAGGTGTACAAAAGTTGGCCAACCAAATCAAAAGAAGTTGGCCTGCTGAGTGTAAAAGGCTCGGGTCACTTAAAAAAAGGTATTGTGTTCAAACCCTTGTAGATGTAGAAAACTTCAAGATGTGCCCACAATTGTGTTGATGTACCTCGAGAGATTAGTCTTGACTCTTGAGCTTTCGGACTTGAGAACACACTGGGAAACAAAAAAAGAAAGAAAATGAAAATCAGATGCTTTTAAATATGTTTGGAATGACAATGATGAGAACATATGGATGAGCATTTGAACATTTAGCCTCCCAGTACTTAAGAGTGAGAGATCGATACATCTTAACAAAATGATATTGGTAATGTTTTTCAATTATATATAATTTGTTGTAATTGGTGCCCAAGACACTGAATATTAGCAAAAAACAATGCGAAATATGTATTTATGTTACCTAATTTTATTTATTCGGAGTGAATAAAATAAAAGGAATAAAAAAATCATACTACATTGTCATTTTATATTAGAAAAAAGGGAATAATATTGGAGCTCCAAAAATGACTATTGGAGCTCTAATTATATTCACCTCTAACAAAATGGTGAGAATACCCATTTCTAAATAAAAGCCAACTTTTTTGCTTCATTTTTTTCCACTATTTAAACCTTCATACTAATAAATTCCGCTTGTGTTTAGTCTAGATCAAAAATAAAAAAATTCTTTACTTCATCTATAAACATGTCAAAATAATATATTTATGAATAAAGCAATACTGCATAATGATCTTTTTTAATCTTCAAAAGCATAAAACATATATTTATATGCAAGCATAAATTTATTCATCAAGATCAATTAAAGGAGAAAAAAATCATATTTTTAATCTTTTATGTATTTAAATTCATGTTGTATAAAAAGTCGCTAATTAATTTTATAACTGTAGTTTTTTGTTTGAGAGAAGTGCATGATTTATGTTAATTATTTTTATGCATTATTGTCTACAGAACTAAACTTATTGCTTGAACAAAAATATAAAATTGATTTCTAGATCCTAATATAGCAAAGTAGAGTGAATTAATTGAAGTTGATATTCATTTTTTTGTTCATTTTGGTTCAGATAATAATTGTCCTTCTCGAATTAAAATATTATCACTTTGTTTTGTTGATGATGCTCTACACTTTAATTACTTGTTTCATTTTTGCCGAATATCATTTTTATTAATAGACTTTGATTTTAAGTAGTGAAAAAAATCTATAACATGATAATAATTGTATTTTAAATGCATAGGGGTAGTTTTAAAATCTAAGAATAATTTTGTCATATTCAAGTGTAAAAATTAAAGCTGGAGCTCCTGTAGTACATTTTGGAGTGCCAATATCATTACACTTAGCAAAATTGCTAATATAATTATGAATGTAATTAATTATGAATGCAATTTAGAGATAATCAGATTTAGAATATTAAAAAAAAAAGAAAAAGAGACAAGAAACTTATTATTATGAATGTAATTTAGAGATAATCTTTTTCTATATATAAGAATTTAGAGATAATCAGATTCATAGCAAAATTGCTAATATTAATTTATGTTCTGAGTACTTGAGGATACTAATTTTTAAATTGACAATTTCTTGCTCCCTTTCGTCTTGTTTTTTCTCTTAACAAGCCGGTAGCAATTGATTAGGCTTAAGAGCTAATCATGCACATTATGTGATCACTCCTACAACGAGTAATTCAAGTAATGTTTTCAATGCTTAGATCATAATGAGTCGAGGTCAATGAATGTACTATGATGTTTAACACGAGTAACTCTATTGTTTTTGCCAAAGACTTTTGAACTCACTTATTCATAACGGCATAGAATATATGCTCATTCACATATGAGAGAATAACTTCCATCTTTCAATCAGTTAAGACTACTGTTTGCCCGTCAAGTTGTATTTCAAGGTCGACCCCATCAACGGGTGAATTGAATCTAACTACTCTAGTGACGAACTTGATGTCACAAGCACATCTGCAACATGATTACTCGGGTCTAAAGTTCACACGCACCTATCATAACTAATCAATTCTGTCATTGACTGTTATAGAGTGAAGCTCATGTGACAGAGCCGATACGAGTCGAGTTCGAACCCATCAGTCTCACTGATGTGTCTACGACATAAGCTCCCACTAACACATAGTGTTCAACTGACACTTCCATGTCAAAGCTTATGTCATACAAGTCTTATCCAGTATTGATGTCCAGTCATTACTCTATTTGACTTGCGAATTTGTTTAGTCATTAAGTACTGAACTCTTCTAGTGCTGATCTCCCTAACACATAAGGAGTAGAAGGTCGGCCTTAATATCAAGGACTTATTGCAGTTCATTTAACTTACAATTGCCTAAAAGAAAACAACATGAAATGCCTCTTATTGATTAAGAATGTTTAATTACAATAAGAATGCCCTATAATATCTATCCTCTATGACATTTGAGGGCATAACATTAACAACCACATTTACAAATGGCAATTGGTACCTCATTTCTACCATAATTTTCAAATTGGTACCACATGGGTGATTTTCATTTATTTTCCTGTTATATTTCCTTTAAAAACTATTATACCCCTTTTTTTTTATGAAGTATGTATTGTAAATTAGAAGTTCTATGTATGTTTTCTAATTATATTTTGGAAAAATTATTAAAAAATCCATAAAATAAACTCTTATATCCAAATAACCCTCTAAAATTTTTTATCCAAAAAACTCATTCCACCAACTTTTCATTCCAAAAAGCCCAAGATTTAGGTATAATAAATTTATGGATTTAATTGTCCTTAGTCTTCTTGACTAATAAATTAATTAACTGTCGTTTTGTATAGAGATTTATTTATTTAGAAAAATATTTATGGGGCTCGAGTGCTCGACTTGATTGGTTATGTGCACCTTATAAAAAAAAGTAGGAGAAAAAATACTTTTGGTCCCGTAAGAAATGACAAATTGCACTTTTGATCCCCTTCTTTTAGGACTCGATACTTTTAATCTCATAGGAGTTAAAATGGTGCGCCATTGATCCTCTACGTCTATTTTTTGATAGAATTTGTCACGTTGAGGTCATGTGCTGGCTAGATAGGGCCTTTTAACAAGTTTTTCAAAATACTTGGGGCTTTATGAAATTTACTTTATTTCAGAATATAAAAAATAAAAAATAAAATTCTAAAATAGGAAAATATTAAAAAAAAAAATCAGAAATATAAAAAAGAATTATAAAAAAATAATAAATATTTGAAAACTACAACATATTTAAAAAAAATCAAAAAGTAAAATATTTAAGGGAAACGTCAGAAATAAACCTATAAAAATAAGAAAAACGCAAGTAGAAAAAAACATGAAATAAGCAAATATAATTTTAAAAAAAAATTAGAAAATATATCACAAAATTAAACTCTGGAAAATTAGCAAATATTTTATAAATTCAAAAAAATCAGAAAAAGGAAATTGAAAAATTTATGAAAATTAGAAAAATTCAGGATATATATATATATAGAGGGAGAGAATTACGGGAAAAAATTATGACAATTAGAAAATATTCAAAAAATGGAAAAACAAAAAAATAAAAAAAGAAATAATTCTCAAAGTCAAAAAATATTTACAAATATAAGAAAAACAAATAGAAATTTTTTTGGCAAATTAGAGAGCAATTGAAGAAATTTTAAAAACTCAGAAAAAACGCCGCGGTGGCCGACACTAACTCGCACGGCCACCGTGTTGGAGTTGGGGGAGTCCTACGAGATGAAAATGGAACATGGATAAGGGGGTTCAGTGGTCACATTGACTCAAGTTCAGCGCTGGAGGCGGAGATGCATGCCATTCTATTGGGACTAGAAATGGCATGGGACTTGGGCATTAAAAAAGTCATCATGGAGTCGGATTGCCGAGTAGCTCTGAAGAGCATTGTGGAGGCCTCCAGAGCACATCACTATTTTGAGGTGATCGCTAACATCCATCGTGTGCAAGCTCGAGACTGGGATGTCTCCTTTCAGTACATTTGGCGCGAAGGGAATCAAGTAGCTGATGCTTTAGCTAAGAGGGGCATTAACACCCCTATGCACCACATGGATGCACCTATTTCACATATCTATCAACTTCTAGAGAACGATAGAGATGGTCTCACTTGGCCCCGTTTTGTGACTATTAACCCGAGTTTGTCGGGCTAAGATATTTGTACTTGGGTAACCCCCCAATCATTTATTCAAAAAAAAAAACACTCAGAAAAATAAAAAAATTGGGAAAATTAGAAGTTGTTTTGAAAATCATAAAATATTTCAAAAAATCCAGAAAAATTAAAAAAACAAAAGAAATCATTCAAAACATCAGAAAATAATTCCAAAATTTCCAAAAAATAGAAAATTTCTAAAATTTAGAAAATATTTCAGAAGTGTTAAAAACAATGAAAGATCAGATAAACTCCATTTTATATTAAGTATTTGGATTTATTTATCATTAACAAAAGACAAAAGACAAAAATAACTTAAACAAAGAAAAGGAAGAACAAAAGAAAGAAAAACATAAAAAGATTTACCGACGAAAAATCCCTGAGATTGAAAACCAAAATCGGGTAGAGTTTCTAGAGTTTTATTTTGCTATTGAAAATGAGGTGAGGGTGAGGGTGGAAAGGGGAGAGATGATTAGGTTTGATGATGTCTAGATGGCGAAGACGACATGGATTTAGGGAAAAAAGGAAAAGAAAAAAAAATGAAAAAGAAAAAAAAATTGAGTAGGAAAAAGAAAATCTAATAAAGCCCCAAGTATTTTGAAAGACTTGCAAAAAGGCCCTTCGTAGTGGCACGTGACTTTCACGTGATAAATTCAGTCAAAAAATAGACGTAGAGGACCAATGGCGCACCATTTTAACTCCTGCAGGAGTAAAAGTGTCGAGTCCAAAAAGAACAGGACCAAAAGTGCAACTTGCCACATCCTACGGGACTAAAAGTATATTTTTCCCAAAAAGTGGGGATAATTATTTTTTACCCCCTGTGTTAGTTTGAAATTGCTAAACACCCCACTCGGTTAAAACAATATGCAAAAACACCCATCTATTTTTGTGAACCCAGCGTAAAACTTCTTTCTCATTAAAAAATTGATGAAAATCTAGCTTTTAACACATCCATATACCTTTGTCCTGTTTGTTGGTTTGAAATTCACTGTAAAGCAAAAGTATAAGGATGTTTTAAGGTCTATATTTTGATCAAGTTTCTAACGAAAAAAAGGGGTCTAGCGGTGAGTTTACAAAAATAGAGGGGTGCTTTTTGCCTATTGTTTTAACATGGGAGTGTTTAGCAATTTTGGACTAACAGGGGGGGTTAAAAAATAATAAACCCAAAAAAGTATGGAGTGTGTTCAAGTTTGGCCCTGGACAGGTTGAAATCATACTTACTGAAATGTTGGCCTCCATTCAGTATTGGGCCTGAACAGGTATAAACTTTACTTAATGGACCGTACATATTTGGAACTACTATAGTGGGCTTAGCCCAAGACCGTCATTTTATTTTCCATTTACTAACGATACTTTCATTTATTATATTTTTGCTTTAACCATATTTAAATAATTCAATTTTTTATTCAGTGAACCCAGAGAAAAGTGATAAATATTTATTTGTCAATAAAAGTGCAAATATTATAGTTGATCATGCGTTTTGTTTTTTTCTGGACCATAATTGGCTAGTAGCTTTTTCTTTTTTTTATTTCCATCACAATTTCACTATTTTAGACTCAAAAGCCCTTAAAAGCAAATTCAAATGAGAATAGTTAAAAAGATTATGAGTTACATAATGCAGAATGTAAGAATACTTGCTCTCCTACGAAACCCATGGTGCCCACAACTCGTCGATCCGGAAACTCTTTGGCTAAGGTAAATGGGATTCAAGAGAAGGCAGTTGTACCTGTTTCCAACTGCTTTGCTTGTTTAATGGACGATTTGCTTAATGATTCTAATGTTTCGTATAGAGGACCTATGAGCAATATTACTAGCGACAATGTGATTAAATGAGATCCTTGTGTTGGGTTTGTTAGTGAGTTGTCCGTATGCATGATTTGGTGGCGGATTGTTCGGATTGGTGTTATTTGGTTTTGGATGGTTGGGTTTTTTGCTGGAATCATAGGTTTCAGTTGTTGGTCTTGGAGTTTTGAGTTTGGAGAATTGGTGAAGTGTATGGGTTCGACAGTGATAGAAGATTTATGCCACAATTGGAGTTGTTAAATTTGGAGAAGAAAAGGGCTCTTTGAGGCTTGTTATGACAATTTTGATCTTGTTTTTGGGTCAAAGTTTATCTCTAAACCACGAGTCATAGTTTAGAATTTTTTCCTTTTGGTTTGGATTAGTGATTTGTTGGTTTTTATTTTTGGTGGATAGTCATGGTTGTTTTGGTAGTCTTTTGTTAGGCATCTTGGTAGTTTTTACGTTGGCTCACAAAGGAGCGTCCTTTGTATGATGTAATGTTTTATCTTTATTTTAATGCAATTGAATTTTCCAAAATAAAAATAAAAAGATTATGTTCAAAATTCACACAATGGGTCGGGCAACAAACTTTTCCTATAGATTTTTAAAGGGCTTGGGTCTGGCCAATCCCATCCATTAACCATCATTTATTTTTCTTCAAATAGGTTTGAGTTTAATTTTATATTAAAATAATTTGTGAAAAGAATCCTAGATGTTTCGATAAATGAACACGGGATATAGGTACACTAAGTTTGAACTTAAATTTATGTTCTAACTCTGTTTTGGTCTAATTTAAATCATTAACTACTATTATTGTATAATTGATGTACATTTGAATGAGAGCAATGTGTTTATCCGGTGCTAGTATAATGACAATACGCCATTGACATGTGATAAAGTGGGAGAGGTTGAATTCTTTGGAATGGGGAAGAGTCACAAATGCTAAAGCTATGTTTGTTTGTGTTTTCAAATTCATATTTTCATTTTTATTCTTATTGGAAAATGAAAATATACACTTTAAATCATTCTCAATTGAAAATATACTTATTTTTAATTTCGACTTTCACATTCTCCAATAATTACATTTCATTTGAGCGAATCACAATTACATTTTTCTTTCTCTCACATCTCGTTCAAAAAATCCGTATTTCCAGCAACAATTATGGTGTTAGAGTTGATTATAATACATAGTATCAACATTCATAGTCTTGTGCACATTTTAAGACCCATTTGAATATTTTAGGGAAAATTACACTTTTCGTCCATGAAGTTGAAGCCAAAAACACATTTGGTCCCTCATGTTTCGGCCTCAACACATTTGGTCCCTCAACTTACAAATTTCGAACAAATGTGGTCCCTGCCGTCAATTTACCGTTAGAACTAACGGAATCCGCACTGTTCATCATCTTCCCCAACTCTAAAATCCGATTTCAAACTTTAAATTATGATATCTCACTCATTTCAAGTCCATTTTTAACGAATCTTATATGGTTAGAATCGTCTCAACGAGTAGAATCCATCCATGTAAGTTTTGTCCCAAAATACGTTGATTCTATTGACCCGAACCGCACAAATTCGAAAAAATCCGTTTTTTGAATCAGCCTATTTTGGGACAAAACTTACATGGATGGATTTTACTCATTGAGACGATTTTAACCATATAAGATTCGTTAAAAATGGACTTGAAATGAGTGAGATATCATAATTTAAAGTTTGAAATCGAATTTTAAAGTTGGGTTAGTTGGAGAAGATGATGAACAGTGCAAATTTCATTAGTTCTAACGGTAAATTGACGGCAGGGACCACATTTGTTCAAAATTTGTAAGTTGAGGGACCAAATGTGTTGAGGTTGAAACATGAGGGACCAAATGTGTTTTTGGCTACAACTTCAGGGACGAAAACTGTAATTTTCCCGAATATTTTTAATGCTTTTTTTTGGGTCATTTTTTTTATCATCTTTACTTATAAATATATTTAATCAACATATTATTATATGCTATTTTACCTATATTATTCACATAATCAATACTTTTAACTAATTTAATCATTTTACATATCATCAAATCATCAATTGTAACCATTTTAAAAAACACAACCAAACATGTCGACTTTTTCACACAAAAATAATAAAACTCATATTCTCATACGTTTTAGAAAATGACGGTTGAAAATAAAATGAAAATACATCCAAACAAAGCCTAAAGGTTGGCAAGTAGAAAGCAACATTAGTTATAACAAAAAAAAAAGAAGCAATATTAGCTCTTGATGTTGGTGCAGTCAATTTCATTATTTTTATTAGTGCAATAGTAAATACCTTGATTATATATTTTGGTACCCGAGTTTCGGCATTAATATCATATTGGTATTTGATTATTTACAAATGACTTAAATGGTACCCAGTTTTTACCATAATTATCAAATTGGTACCTCATGGATGATTTCCATCTATTTTCCTATTACATTTTTTTTAAAGACTATTATATCTCTAACCATTATTATGAAGTATGTATTGTAAATTAGAAGTTCCATAAATATTTTCTAATTATATTTTGAAAAAATGACTAAAAACCCATAAAATAAATTCTTATATCCAAATAACCCACGATAAAAAATTTCAATCCAAAAAACTCATTCCATCAACTTTTCATTCCAAAAAGCCCAAGATTTAGGATTAATAAATTTATGAACTTAATTGTCCTTAGTCTTATAGACTAAAAATTTAATCAATTGTATTTTTGTATAGAGATTTATTTATTTCGAAATTGTATATTGATAATTGACTTAATATAATTTTATTTATAAAATTTTCAGATTTCTAATCTTCTTAAAAAAATTATTTAAAGATAATTATCATAGTAACATAAAAAATAAATTATATAAAAATATTTAAATTATTAAATACTAAAAATAAAAATTTGTATTATTGAACTTATCAATTTGAAAACTCTAAAACAAAAAAAAATCAATAAAAAAGATCAATTGATCGATTTTTAACTTAATAAATGAAGAGTAGTTTAGTCAAAAAAAAGTTCTTAATCTTAATTTTTGGGATTTTTTTTCTTAATGAAAAGTTTGTAGAATAGGTTTTTAAGATTGAAAAATATTTTCATCAATTTTTTGGATATAAAAATTTATTTCAGGGGGGATTTAGAAATTTTTCATTATATTTTTTAAAGCAACATTAGTACTTGATGTTGGCGCAGTCAATTTCATTCTTTTTATTAGTGCAATAGTGAATACCTTGATTATATTTTCTCCACCTAATCGATAATTCTAATTATGAAAATGAATACTTATATTTTAAATTCTAGCTGCAATATCATTTTTGTTAAAGAGAAAAACTAATACGGTGAGATGCTTAGAAATTCATACATATCGATTTTGTAATTTTATAACTTGAGCATCAGTTTCGAAATATATTAAGGGAATTGATACACATATTCCCAAAAGTGATATTCGCACTCCAATTCTACTTTTTCTACTAAGTAATTGATGAATGCCCACATATTTTTATAATAAAATTTCCTTTCCTTTGTTTGACATAAATGCCACTAACTCCATTCTTTATCTTTTCAGTTTCATCAACTTATGTTCTCAATTTGACGTGGAAGGATTACAAAATATTTCCACTTTTTTTTAAAACCTTTTTCTTTTTTACTTTATGCGATTTACATGCTTAGTTAGTTAAATATGGGACGTCGAAAATTCGGTATTTAATACGTACGAGTATTTTATAAATTTATATTTAAGTTACATTGAAAAATGTCTAAAAAATATGAAAACGGGAAATAAATGAATTAATACTTGTACGAGTAAAATACGAATAAAAATGAAATATTAGGGAGTAAGAATAGAAGTTATTTTTATATTATCTTTTAAATGCTTTTATATTATGAAAAAATATGTTGTTTTGGTCACTAGTAAGTAATATCTTGATAAATTATTAATATTTGAGTTTTTTAATCGTATAATATTCAATAAATAAGTTTGATAATTTTAATATAATATTCAAATTCAAATAAAAATAATATTTTTTTCACCAAATGTGGAATATTATTCGTTTAATATAAAACATGATAAGTAAAGTACGTGTAATAAACAATTAAACTCAAAAGTACGCGTATTATTCTTTATGTTTAGAAAGTACACGGGAAACAAAAGGATTTTTCAATTATACATACATAGGTGTACTATAAGAGTATAATACAAGGTTTTAACTAACAAAACTTATATGATATTCTTACCAAGTTTGGGAATACCATTATCACCGAAATTATGGCCACTTCCTGCCAGGTTTTCGCCCTATTTTGTCCACCACAACAACCTCCACCAGAGGTCTTTGCTCCAAAACCACCTGGGTAATCAATTTCCACACTCAATTTTATATGTTTTGAAGATTATTGAGTAAATACCTAGTTTATTATGAATCTGTACGTCATGCTTTAGGGTTTAGTACGTTTTGGATTGTATGTAGAATATATGCGTTTGATGACAAAATTATCATCACCCGTAACACTACACTCTCAAAAATGAAATTGCTACTCAAAATTCTCGGGGGGTTTTCATGTCCACGCATTTTTGAAGCACATATTTGTTGATCTTAAACCATATTTGAATCACCGTATTTTAGCACCTTAATGGGGTATTCTGAGTAGTAAGGTTGAGTATTGAAGGTAGTGCAATCCTAATTTATTTATTTTTGTTGAATTTTTTACAGTATAATGACAAATAAACTTCAGATTACAACAAGGTGTCACCCAAGGAAGTTCGCGAGGGATATGGAAAAATTGAAGAGCTCTATGAATGACAGACATCACATACGCTTGAGGCAAACTCCATTTTATCAGTACTTGGGCATGCCTAATATCGATAATAAGCTCTGTCTAGTAGGAGAATTACTGTTCAACAGTAAATTTAGGCTATGTTTGGTTATGTTTTGGGATGGTATTTTGATGAGAATTATTGGTGAGAAAATTATGGGGACACGTGCATATTTGATGAGATTGTGTTTGGTTTTATTTTGGAAGTTGGTTTTTTTGGTGAAATAGTATTTGATTTTATTTCCAGAAGTAACAAAAATTACTGTAGCAGTCAAATCATGAAACTTTTGTCTGTTAGTAATTAGTTAATGATTGAAAGTTAAGAGACCTAAGAGGTAAAAGTAGGGGACAATACCTGAGCTGTAGATTTTTTAAATAAATAATCATTGTATTTTTTTTTTTGGGATAATTGCATAAGATCCCCTTGTGATAAGCAAAACCTGTGTCAAACTACTCCGTGTTACGTTTTTTGAGTAGTGCCCCTTTGTGTTCTATTTTATTCTGCATACTCTCCCTTTTTTATTTTTTTTTTGGGTTTTTTTCCATCATAAATGTCAGTCCGAATGCATTTTTGCCCCCTATATGTTTCTAATAGTTAAATAATTTAATTTGGGTTGGATCTAAAACATTTATGATAAAAAAATACCAAAAAAGGGAGAGTATGCAGAATAAAATAGAACACAAGGGGGCGCTACGCAAAAAAAGTTACACAAAGTAGTTTGGCGCAAGTTTCGCTTATCACAGTGGGATCTTATGCAATTATCCTTTTTTTTTACCAAAAAAGTAACATATTTTTGATCCAAAATTGTGTTAACCAAACACAATTGGGCCAAAATTTTAGACCAAATTGGGTTTGGAAACATATCCAAACATAGCCTTAATTTTTGTACGAAGTCGTTTATTTTTTCTGACCGCATTTCTATTCCCTTCACTTGAACACACTCCATACTTTTTTGGGTTTATTATTTTTTACCCCCATCTGTTAGTCCGAAATTTCTAAACACCCTCCATGTTAAAACAATAGGCAAAAACACCCCTCTATTTTTGTAAACCTTGCGCGAAACCCCATTTTTCTGTTAGAAACTTGATCAAAATATATCCTTTAAAACATCCTTATACCTTTGCTTTGCAGTGAACTAGAGCAAAGGTATATGGATGTTTTAAAAGTTAGATTCTCATCAATTTTTTAATGGAAAAGAGGTTTTACGCTGAGTTTACAAAAACAGAGGGATGTTTTTGCCTATTGTTTTAATAGAGTGGGGTATTTAGCAATTTTGGACTAACACAGGGGGTAAAAAATAATTATCCCTACTTTTGGGGAAAAAATACTTTTGGTCCCGTAGGATGTGGCAATTTGCACTTTTGGTCCCGTTCTTTTTGGACTTGACACTCCGCAGGAGTTAAAAAGGTGCGCCATTGGTCCTCTCCGTCTATTTTTTGACATAATTTATCACGCGGAAGTCACGTGCCGACTAGGAAGGGCCTTTTTGCAAGTTTTTCAAAATACTTGGGGCTTTATGAGATTTTCTTTTTTCTACTCAATTTTTTTTTCTTTTTTCTTTTTTCCTTTTTTTCCCCTACATCCATGTCGTATTCACCATCTAAACACCATGAAACCTTATCATCTCTCCCCTTTGCACCTTCACCTCATTTTCAATAGCAAAATAAAACTCTAGAAACTCTACCCGATTTTGGTTTTCAATCCCAGGGATTTTTCATCTGTGTTAATTTATAGGGCTGAAGGGTTTACATTAGGCATATTTTTGTATTCTGGGTGATCACGAATTCTTCCTTAACTTCAACAGGGTGCTCCGATGCCACTATTGGGAATGTGCCTTCGATGCCAACGAGGAGTTGGAATATATGGCACTAGTTTATATTGTACAACCTATTAATAATATAAAGGCAATAATATGTTGTTCATACAATTCTTAATGGCATCTAAAAGTCTTGAATTAACAATAATGTGTATCAAGGCAGACCTTCCACTCCTTATAGTAGTTAAGGAGATGGGCACTGGAAGGGTTTGATACTTGATCACTTAAATGGTTTGCAAGTTGGAGAATCTCAATTGGGCATTGAGATTCGTGTGGACTTATATGACACATGCTCTAACAAGGAGTGCTAGTTGAACACTATGGGATAGTGGAGGGTTGTGTCATAGATACATTGATGAGATTAGTGTATTCTAACACGACTTGTAGTAATCCGATCACATGGGTTTTTACTCAGTGGCTGTCAATGATTGGATTACTAATTATGATAGTATGCGTGAGCCATAGACCTGAGGATTCATGGTCAAAATGTGCTTGTGACTTTGGATTCTGTCATCAGAGTAGTTAAGCCCAATTCACCCATTGGTGGGGCCGATCTCAAAGTGCATTCCAATGGGCAAGTAGCATGTGAAGTGATTGCCAAGAGAGAATTCATTATCTCGAAAGTACTCGAGAAGTATCCTATATGATCATAGGTAAATGAGATTGAAAGTCTCTGGCCAGAGCTGATAAACTAACTCGTGTTTGACACGGAGGGTAGTTCGATAATCTCATATTACTATGATTCTTAGCATAGAATCGAGTCCTGTGAGTTTGACCTATTTCATGACTCTCACTTGATTGGGATACATCAATGAAGGACTTATATTCATAATCAAAAAGTTCGTAATGACATAGTCATTTCGTACTCTGTTGGGCTACGATGTAGGGCCACGGTGCTGGCTAGGTGTCACCCATATCCTTTGGTATCCTCCCATTGCCAATCGAGATGAACCTAGAGAGTCGCGCTATAAAGGAATAGACGAGGAATCAAGTTTTGTATTTGGAGGGTGTTTTGGTAATTTATCTTTGGGAAGATGAATGAATTAATTGGATTAATTAATTTAATTGATTGTTTAATAAGATTAAACATGGATGATTAAATTAATTATGTTGACTTAGTCAACTAAGAAAATAAATAAATAAATTATTAATTAATTAATTAGAAGGTTAATTTAATCTATGTGTATATTTAATTAGATTAAATATTAGATGATTAAATTAATTGAATTAAGTTGACTGGGCCAACTTAACCCAACTAAAATCCAAAAGCCCATAGTGGGCTTGTAACATGGGCTTAAGTTGGGGATTTATTTAATCCTGTAACACAAGCTATAAAGTCAATCAACTGAACACAATTCACATAACATGAAATCCTCTACCAGAAAATACAAGACAGAACAAGATCCTTTTCTCTCTGCTAGCTGTTTATGCGAGATGAAGAAGGAGATTTCCCAGAGTCCGTTCATGCGCGATGATCTAGAGAAAGTACATTTGAACCGTTGGATATTGAAGATTCGCGAGGATTAAAGATTGAATACGCAAAAGGAAAGTTTTCGTGTTCATCTTTTTCATGTTAAAAATTAACAAAAAGCCACAAATTGATCTTTGTTTGGGAATCCGGGTCTATTTTTCTATTCCGCTGCGCATGCCAACAGGATTCCCAACAGCCACCATGGCGGTGGTTTCTTTGGGAAAATTGAGGCGGTGCTTTGACCGAGGGGTCTTGAATTGGTGATGGGGAGTTGTTAATTTTGTTGATGATGTGAAAGGATTTGATTTTGATGGTGTAGGAGCAATGGTCAGAATTTTCTAGGCTTTTTGTTCTTTAATTTGAAGATTTGAGCAAAGATTAATGGATAGTGTTCTGGGTTTTAAGAATTTCTATGTGGATTTAAGAATTAATTCAAGAATGAAGGATTTAGTTTTCGTTGCGATGCTTGGCTTCTACATCTTTGGGGGTCTGTGCTCCGGTGAGGTGTTGTAGGTTAGTTGTCAGCTAAAGGTGGAGATGTAGGTGATGGCGTGGTGGTGGTGGGTAAGAGTTTGGGGGTTGAAAAGGGGTCTTGTTAGGGATGAGGAAGATGATTGCATATTGGTGCTGTGTGGTCGGATTGTCGCGGGGTACCAGGGATGGTGGTCGATGTTGGGGGGCGCCGAAAATTGGTTGGTCAATGTTGAGCGGCACCAGCTGTGGGGTGGTGTCGTGGTGTGTGTTGAAGTCTTTTTACTTTTTTCTTTCTTTTGTTCCTCCTTTCCTTTGTTTGAGGTTTTTTTTTTTTTTAATCTTTTGTTAATGATAAATAAATCTGAATATTTAATATAAAATGGAACCAAATCACAAGAGAGAAGAGAGCCGGCATTTGAAGGCAATACAGTGAGAAATTTTCGTCGAGGAGATTAACGACTAAAGGGAGGAAGAAAAAAGGAAAACCGAATGAGAGAAGCACCATGAGAAGTCGACAGCGGCGACTGGTCGGTAAAAACGCCGGTGGTGGTGGAGGTGTGTAGAGTGAGTCCAAGGAAGTCTAGGTTAGGCTGATACCATGTTAAGGTATAAATCTCCTTGAGTATTATTGATTATAACAGAAGTTTATATAAAGATTACAATGAAAAGTAAATAAGGAAATAACCAAAGATACCTAACATAAAAGGAATACTAAGCATAACATAAAAGGAATACTAAGTATAAATAAACTCTAACATCTCTCTCTTCTCTCTACAGTGTAGTGTGTGTGTATATATATGGCAGGCACTAATTTTCTTACTTTTTTGTCTTACTTTTTCAGATCTTGATCAGAGCAGCTAGCTAATCAGTATAATACTCCCCCCTCTCTCTACATTCTCTACGTATATGTGTGTGTATATATATATATGTTTAACTCATTACGCCGCTCTTTGAAATGTCATTTTGTGCCATTTTTATTAGATATGGGTGCAAAGGATTGGATCTCTCTTCATAACATCCAGGCGGTGGAAGCAAATCGCCGGCAAGATTCAATTTAGGTAGTGATATGCTCAATTTTGGGCGTATAGATTTATTACACTTTAAAGGCCCAGCCCAGAAAAGTAAGGCCAAAATCAAGAATAAAAGCCCAATACCAGAACAAGATCCGCGTTCTGCATTCAGGTCATCTACGACCCCGATCGCGACCCGAATCCAATGAATGCCATGATCATCCCACGTGTCTCAATCCAACAGATACACACGTCATTCTCACATTCGTACACAGTGTTATCTTTAAATACAATCATACATGACCAAATGGGGGTTACTCATTCATTATTCTAAATTCTCTCTAGGATTTACTGAGAAAACGACCTAGACTCTGAGCAGACCCATTTATAAATTAGGAGGTTTATGTTAGTACTCTATTAATACATTGAACTACGTTAGACTTGATCCTCTCGATAGGTACGTAGGCAACTCTACATTAGAGTACAGTCTATAATTCATTTATCTCCGGGTGGGGTCTTACTTGAGCCTCGACTGGTCCATGTTGTAGATCATCCGAAATACGACCCAGATCAGTTGACGCTATTATTTATACATATTTTATTATTATTTAAACTAATCGAATCGAGTTTTCAAATATTTAAAAATGAAAAAATAATCAAACTTAATTTATTATGTTAAACGAATTGAGATTAGACATCCTCCCCACGACCAATCTCGAATTAATTGTTAGCCTAAAATTGATTATATCATAATCTAGAATTGATTATATCTATAACAAATTGTTATCGAGCCTTAGAGCATTTCAAAGATTTCATCCACAGATGTAGACACTAGATGGTATTTACTATCATTTTCAACCTACCAAAAATATGAAAAATGCTAGTCAATCAAACAAAGTATATTGGCCAACACATATGTAAGGAACAAATACATAGACAATACCTCCTTAAATGTATATAAATTTTGTTAAATACCGAATTTTCGACGTCCCGTATTTAACTAATTAATCAAGTAAATCACATAAAGAAAAAGGTTTTTTTTTTAAAAAAAAGTGGACATGTTTTGTATTCTTTCCATGTCAAACTGAGAACATAAGTTGTTGAAATTGAAAAGATGGAGAATGGAGTGAGTGCCATTACTTATACATATTTTATTATTATTTAAACTAATGGAATCGAGTTTTCAAGTATTTAAAAATGAAAAAAAAAATCAAACTTAATTTATTATGTTAAACGAATTGAGATTAGACAACCTCCCCACGACCAATCTCGAATTAATTGTTAGCCTAAAATTGATTATATCATATTGTAGAATTGATTATATCTATAACAAATTAAAATCAAATTATATTATATTCTAAGTCGGGTATATTTCCCTCTACTACATGATTTTTTCACCTGGCATATGTACACGTCAGCCACCTCCTCTTTTTTTAGGTTATGGAATAATAATTTATACTTTCTCTTCACCATTTCTAATTTCTATATACTCTTCCTACGCAGCTCACACACACTAACACACCATCAAACATATATACAAAAAATTCTAAACCACATGCAGTTCGACTACACTCAAACATACCACTTAGCACGCAAGTGTATCCAGTAAACCCATTGCGGACTTAAAACATTTTTTGTCAATCACAATATAGTAAAATTAACATAACCAAATTGAAGTAAAACAATACTTATTTCACATCTGATATTAATGGACATACAAGTCTAGTTCATGTTAGACAAATTTGTCCCTAGCTACTTTTTCCAGGCTTCCTCAAATAAGAGTCAAATAATGTTTTTAAATTTTTTTTCGGAAATTAAAATTCATTAGCAAGACCATAATCGACATCAACATCACTAAAAATTTCGTTGCCTCTGCATTAATCATTGTTATCGAGCCTTGGAGCATTTCAAAGATTTGCATCCACAGATGTAGACACTAGATGGTATTTACAATCATTTTTCAACCAAACAAAAAATATGAAAAATGCTAATCATCAATCAAACAAAATATATTTTATTTGCCACCACATATGTAATGTAAGGTCGAACAAGTAAAAAGAGTACATTACCTCCTTAGATGTATATAAATAAATTTTGTTAAATGAAAAATGCATGATTCAATATGTTAATCACTGCATAATCACAAACAATCATGACCCTCAAGTAACTCCTACTACCACATGTGATTATACTCCATATATCCCAAGCTCTTAATTAAGAATGACTCATAGCTAGGTTAAACCTTGTTTAACCATTAATGGATCTAATAATGGATGATTTAAGATATACTCAATAAATAAGCACAATCTCAAGAGGAATTCAAATAGCAATATAACCAAGAAAGCTCACAATAAAACATTGATAATTTCAGCTCAAAAAACAGTCGAAAAAACGATAATCCTAGAACGTTACATCATATTAACTAAAAGATTCAAAAACTTCAAACCCAAAAAAACAGTCGAAAATACATCAAAAACAATAATCCTAGAAAGTGATCATTTAACTAAAAGATTCAAAAACTTCAAACCCAAAATGCATGCATCATGTATTTTCGAAATAAAATCCAACCCTGCTTACCCAACTCACACACACTAACACACCATCAAACATACATACCAAAAATTACGAATCCCAGTCGTCAAAAGATTCCAGCAAACCCCAACCTTGCTTCACTTTATTTGCCCTCACCTACTACCATATACAGCCTACTCTATACTATGTACACACACTCGCACACTCTCAAAAAAACAGTTAGAGATCAGAGACACAACTATACATATTCATATAGTAAATGTAAGCATATCTGCATATATATGGCATCAAAATTAAAGTGTGTAAAGTAAGTAGTGTCTAAAACATACTAAAACCAAGAATCCATAGCTCTATAATATATATATATATACACACGTCCTTTCACTATACAAGGGGCGGACACACGTTCATTAAAATGGAGGGGGGGGGCAGTGTCCCCACTCAATTTTTTTTAATATATATATATATATATTTTTAGTTTTAATTTGTAAATTACATTAATGCCCCCACTCAAATTTTTAAAGGCCCTCCTCAATTTCAATTTCCATCTTGGCTCACTCTCTCTTTCTCCCACCCAATTCTCACACCTCTCTCTCTCACTCTCGGCCTCTCTCCCTATCTCTCTCTCTCTCTCTCTCTCTTCTATTCTTGGCCACCACCGTCCACCACACGTCCACCGGCCCAGACGTCTCGATTCTCGTCTATCTTTTAAAAGGTAATTGTTAATTTGTTATTGAAGTTAGTGTAGCCAAAGTGTTTGATTAAATGCTTGAGTGAAATCTAAAATTGATTTGACTTACTTTTAGTCTAAATTGGTTGATTAATACAATTTTGATTAATAATGTATTTGTTTGTAGTAAAATTAGTCTAAATGCTTGTAGACTTGTAGTATAATTGTTTGTAGTATAAATTGGTTGATTAATAATGTATTTGTTTGTACTTTGTAGTATAATACAACTTTGAGTGTTTTTGATTTTCTTGTCTCTATCTTATATTATTAGATGAATTTTATATTATTTTCATTACTTAAGTTTTAGACTTATTAGAATTTAGAAATAATAAGTTGAAAAAAAGTTATATTTGATTTAGATTACTTAGTAGAGTTATTATGTTATTTTCATCACTTGAGTTTTAGACTTATTTAATAAGTTGAAATTTTTTTATATTTGATTAGATTACTTAGTAGTTAGTAGAGTGATTATGTTATTTTCGTTACTTGAGTCTTCCTATTAAACTTTTTTTTTTTTTGGTGAACTTGCACGGATCATTTCAGACTCAAAGCTTCTGTCCATTTTCAAGTGAGCAATATTCAAACAAAAAAGCACAATGAGTCAAGTAATTCACTAATTAATTCCTGATAGTTTGAATTATGCCATGGTGGGTTTGTTAATTAGCTAATTGGTGTTTTTATTTCATATTTGGCCAGATTAAAATGACAATTTTTTTGAAAAGACCAAGAGATATTAGTAAACGACCTTCAGCTTCAAGTGGTAATGGCTCAAATAGTTCTCCATTTACTTCTTCTATGCCTTCTGTGTCTTCAATGCCTTCAATTCCTAAAGATTTTGATTTGAATGATCTTCCTTGGGATCCTGCTGAGAGAATGAAAATTTCGGAATATCATCCTAATCTAAGAGATGAAATAAGGAGAAAATATTTACTCTAAGGACCTTGTCAACCCCGTGGCCATGATTTCCCACAAAAAGAGTTAGGGAAGAAACTAAGGCGTTTTAATAAAGCTTGGTTTGACCAATATCCTAATTGGTTAGAGTATAGTATAAAGTTTTTGTTTGTGTTGTTATTTGTTTAGAGATCAATTTGGGAAGCAAGGGGGTGATGCTTTTGTGACTAAAGGTTTTTCAAGTTGGAATAAAACAGAAAGGCTAGCATCTCATGTGGGTGATGTTAATAGTGCTCACAACAAAGCTCTTAAAAAATGTGAGGATTTAATGAGGCAAGAGCAATCCATTTCCACTACCCTTGAAAAGCAAAGTAATATTCAAAAGAAGGAGAATCATATTCGTTTAAGTGCCTCTATTGATGTTGCTAGATTGTTGTTACACCAAGGACTAGCCTTTCGTAGTCATGATGAATCAGATGAATCTAGTAACAAAGGAAACTTTAAAGCATTATTGGATTACACAGTTAATCAAAGTGACATTGCACGCAAAGTTGTTCTTAAGAATGCTCCAAAAAATAATAATTTGGATTCACCATCTATTCAGAAAGATATTGTTCATTGCTTTGCACAAGAAGTTGTGAAATCTATTCTTGATGAAATTGGTGATGATGTGTTTGCTTTGTTAGTTGATGAGTCAAGTGATATATCTAATAAGGAACAAATGGTTGTGGTTTTGCGTTATGTGGATAAATATGGAGAAGTAAAAGAGAGAATTGTTGGTCTTGTTCGTGTAGCTGAGACATCTTCTTCATATCTTAAATTTGTCATTGATTCTTTATTTGCTGAACTTGGTTTGAGTTTGAAAAAAGTTAGAGGTCAAGGATATGATGGAGCAAATAATATGCGGAGTGAGTTTAATGGTTTGAGGGCTTTGATCACAAGAGAGAATAATTCTGCATACTATGTACATTGTTTTGCTCACCAATTTCAATTAGTTGTTGTGGCTGTTGCAAGGAAACATATTGGTGTTGGAAACTTTTTTGATATGATTGGTGTTTTGTTGAATGTGGTTGGTAGTTCTTGTAAAAGAAAGAACATGATTCGAGAAAGCCACTTAGAGAAAGTGCAAAAAGTCATAGGTAGTGGTGAGATTGAAACAGGAACATGGTTAAATCAAGAGCTAACTCTTCAAAGACCTGGAGATACGCGATGGGGTTCTCATTATAAGACACTTTTGCGTGTGGCTGAAATGTATTCATCTATTCTTGATGTGCTTGAGTATGTTGAAAATGAAGGCAAAGATGATTCTAAAAGAAAGCACATGGTGTTCAAGTGTACTTTCAATCTTTTGATTTTGTGTTTTATCTTCATTTGATGATGCACATATTGGGACTTACAATGTCTTTGTCAATGACTTTACAAAGGAGAGATCAAGATATTTTGGAAGCTATGTTAATGGTGGATTCAGTCAAATGACAGTTGCAAAAGTTTAAAGAAGATTGATGAGATTCTCTTTTAGTGAAAATATCTTCTTTTTGTGAAAAGAATGATGTTCCAATGTTGAAGATGGAAGATGATTTTGTTAATCCTAAAAGGCAACGTCAAAGGACTAATGTTTCTAATTTGCATCATTATTTGGTAGATTATTTTTACACTGTTGTGGATCTACAGCTTCAGGAGTTCAATGATCGCTTCAATGAGGTAGACACTGAGTTGCTCACTCGTATAGCTTCTTTAGATCCAAAAAATTCATTTGAAGCATTTTCTCAATCGAAGTTGATGAGATTGAGTGAGTTCTACCCAGATGATTTTAGTTTTGTGGATCAAGGTAGTCTTAAGCATCAACTTGTTCTCTACGTTGATAATGTGAGACATGATGAAATAGTTGCTAACTTGGAGAGCATTGGTGATCTTGATAAAGTCATGGTGAAGACAAGGAAACATCTATCATATCCATTTGTCTACCGATTGTTGAAGCTAGCATTGACTTTACCCGTCACAACTGCAACGGTTGAGAGGTGTTTTTCTTCTATGAAATTTTGTGAAAAATAGTTTGCGCAATCGTATTAGTGATTCTTTTTTGAGTGATTGTGTAATTTGTTACGTAGAAAAAGATGTACTTGAGTATGTGACTAATGATGTTGTAATTGACCGCTTTCAGAAGATGAAAACTCGTAGACTACAGTTGTAAAATGTAATTTACTAATTATTGTTGATCATTTTGTGTTAAAAATATTGTTTATATTTGTTTTTTATTTTGTTCGGTAAATTGTGCCCCCACTGACCCAAATTTCTAGATCCGCCACTGCACTATACCATATTCATCCTCATGCATCCTCTTCAGCAACAACAACCGCATCCACATCCACATCGGCATCCTCTATCGGAGCAGCGGCATTTTCACCATTATCATCATTGTCAGCCCCAACCGCTAGGAAGCCTCCGCGACCGCCTCTACCACCACCTCCGCGACCGCCTCGACGTCCGCCTCCGCGACCGACCACCATATTCCGCTCGATGACTTGACGCCGCCTCTGCTCTTGCCGGCGATTTGCTTCCACCGCCTAGATGTTGTGAAGAGAGATCCAATCATTTGCACCCATATCTTATAAAAAATGGCATAAAATGACATTTCGAAGAACGGCGTAATGCGTTAAGCATATGTATTTATATATATATACACACACACACACACACAAGAATGTAAAAAACCTATATAGATATATAGAGAGGGGGGGAGGGGGGGACGTAATATACCTGATTGTCTGCTCTGATCAATATATCTGAAAAGATGAAAAAGTAAGTAAGAAAATGAGTGCCTTCCATATATACACACACACACTACACTACTATAGAGAGAAGAGAGAGAGAGAGACTACCTGAGTCTGTGTGAGTCGTTGTTGTGATTGTGAGTGGTAATATTCATATATAGATATATGTATATACACACACACACAAGAATGTAAAAAACCTATATAGATATATAGAGAGGGAGAGAGGGGGGGGGGGGCGTAATATACCTAATTGTCTGCTCTTATCAATATATCTGAAAAGATGAAAAACTATGTAAGAAAATGAGTGCCTGCCATATATATATATATATATATATATACACACACACACACACTACACTACTGTAGAGAGAAGAGAGAGACTACCTGAGTTTGTGTGAGTCGTCGTTGTGATTGTGAGTGGTAATGATGAATTTGAAGCCTCACACGGTTTATAACTTGTATTTTCATATTTGACCAAATTGTCCCTCACATTTAATTGTGTGCGTCCGTTGGATTGAGACACGTGGGATGATCGTGGCGTTCACTGGATTCAGGTCGCAATCCGGGTCGTAGGTGACCCGAATGCAGAACGCGGATCTTGTTCTGGTATTGGGCTTTTATTCTTGATTTGGGTCTTACTTTTCTGGGTTGGGCCTTTAAAGTGTAATAAATCTGTACGCCCAAAATTGGGCATATCACTACTTAAATTGAATCCTGACTCTGCTAACTCATTCAAGCTTAATAAATTCGATTAACAATCAGTGAATCAACACAAATCAAATAAAATTCTTCAAATTTGTTAAAATGCAAACAAATTTTTGAAAAATATTTATGGGGCTCGACTTGATTGGTTATGTGCACCTCTAAAAACAAGGTATGGATTGTGTTCAAGTTTGGGCTTGGACAGGTTGAAATCCTAATCACTGAAATGTTGGCCTCCATTCAATTTTGGGCCTGAACATGTATAAACTCTACTTAATGGACCGAACATATTTGGACCTACTATAGAGGGCTTAGCCCAAGCCCGTCATTTTATTTTCCATTTACTAACCGATACTTTCATTTATTATATTTTTGCTTTAACCATATTTAAATAATTCAATTTTTTTTTCAGTGAACCCAAAGAAAACTGATAAATATTTATTTGTGAAAAAAAGTGCAAAAATTAGTTGATCATGCGTTTGTTTTTTCTGGACCATAATTGGTTAGTAGCTTTATTTAAATTTCCATCACAATTTCACTATTTTAGACTTAAAGGCCTTACCAACGGAGGTTAGTCCGAGTGGTAAGCAGCTTGGTTTCGCTTAAGCAAGGTCTCGGGTTCGATTCCTTGTGTACGCAGTTACCCCCGTTGGAAGACTCACCCACCAGACCAGGTGTGCGACCCGGGTTGACCAACAGATTAGTCCGGCAATGCTCGGGATACTGTGGTAGGCAACCGGAAAAAAAAAAGAAAAAAGACTTAAAAGCCCTTGGAATCAAATTCAAATGAGAATTATTATTGAATAGTTAAAACTCATACAATGGGTCGGGCAACAAACTTTTCCTATAGATATTTAATGGGCTTGCGTTTGGCCAATCCCATCCATTAACCATCGTTTATTTTTCTTCAAATAGGTTAGAGTTTAATTTTAAATTAAAATAAATTGTGAAAAGAATCCTAGATGTTTCGATGAATGAACACTGGACATTGGTACACTAAGTTTGAACTTAAAATTATGTTCCAACTCTGTTTTGGTCTACTTTAAATTATTAACTACTATTATTGTTTAATTGATGCACATTTGAATAAGGGCGATGTATTTATTCGGTGCTAGTATAATGACAATAAGCCATTGACATGTGACAAAGTGGGAGAGGTTGAATTCTTTGGAATGGGGAAAGTCACAAATGCTAAAGCTACGTTTGTTCGTGTTTCCAAATTCATATTTTCATTCTTATTCTTATTCTCATTTGAAAATAAAAAATATACATTTTACATCATTCTCAACTAAAAAATACATTTATTTTTAATTTCTACTTTCACGTCTCCAATAATTACATTTCATTTGACCGAATCACACTTATATTTTTCTTTCTCTCACATCTCCTTCAAAAATTTCGTATTTTCGGCAACAATTATGGTGTTAGAGGTGATTATAATATATAGTATTAACATTCACCGTTTTGTGCACATTTGAAAACCCATTTTGAATATTTCTTTTGGGTCATTTTCTTTTTATCATTTTTACTTATAAATATATTTAATCAATATAATATTATATACTATTTTATCTATACTATTCACATAATCAATACTTTTAACTAACTCAATCATTTCATATATCATCAAATCATCAATTGCAACCATTTTAAAAAAACACAACCAAACATGCCGACATTTTCATACGAAAATAATAAAACTCATATTTTCATACGTTTTAGGAAATGACGGTTGAAAATGAAACAAAAACACATCCAAACAAAGCCTAAAGGTTGGCAAGTAGAAAGCAACATTATTAGTTATAAACAAAAAAAAAATGGTAATATTAGTACCTTTTTTTTTTTTTTTGATAAATTGAAATTTTATAACATAAGAAAACAGAACAGGACATACTTTGGCCATTGTAGCCTTAATTACATTCAACATCATCCATAATACGAGAAAACAAAACAACATCAATGGTAGAGTCCCAATTAGCATGAAAAACCCAGTTAGCCAAAGCATGGGCAGTGGCGTTTGCACTTCTACGAATGTTACGAAGGCGCCAATCTGGTTTGGAGGATAAGATAGAGAGAGAGCTTCATCCACAACAAGACTAGCAGCCCAATCAAGGATAACAGACGGACAGATGAACATCTTGACCGCCACTTCAGAATCACTTTCGAAGATGATAGGGCCAGAATCAAGTGAGAGAGCTGCTGTGAAAGCTTGAAGGATAGCAATGGATTCTCCTTGAGTGACTGAATGAGTCCAGCAATGATGAGACCCTGCAAAGTTGAAAGCTCCATTAGAGTCAAAACAAACAAAAGCAGCGCAACACTTACCATCTTTGATAGCAGCGTCAACATTAATTTTCAACCATCCTTTAGGTGGCGATTTCCACACAAATGGGGAGGATGCCAAACTGGATTGAAGGAGTTTAGAAAATTGAGCATCGCTATGATCAGTTGCAATCAGGTTAGGCTGCCTAGAAACCGAAATAG
Source organism: Buddleja alternifolia (assembly GCA_019426215.1). Lineage (NCBI taxonomy): Eukaryota > Viridiplantae > Streptophyta > Magnoliopsida > Lamiales > Scrophulariaceae > Buddleja > Buddleja alternifolia. The sequence continues at coordinate 31,668,163 of CM033403.1, forward strand.
GTGAGGACCGAATAGAGGAGTGGACAAATTTGTTATGAGCCTTCCAAATTAAATCCATCAGGCAAATAGAAAATGTTGTAAACTCATCACGATGAACAGGTTCCAAAGGAAAATTATCAAAATCATCCAGAAGCTTAGTGAACCATTGTTCAATTGTCCAATCTCCTAATTGACTAATTCTGGATTTCCATTTAGATAACCACCAACATTGTATTGCAAAAGGGCAATTGAAGAAGATGTGTTCCAAGTTTTCTGATTCCTGATTACACAGCGGGTAGGAGGAATCTTCTATTTGGAGAACAACATGAGTCTTTCCCGAGTAGGCAGGAGATCTTTTAAGAGTAGCCAAACGAATACTTTATGTCTGTTATGGAGCCTGGCCGCCCAAAGATTTCTGAAAATTTTGAGATTTGAAATAATTGATTGGCCCAGTCGAGGTTTCATCAAGAACAAGAAGGCGTCTTTGACTGAAAAAATCCCTGACTCTGAAGGGGTCCAGAAAGCTTCTTATGTCCCGGATAGGGAGAAACGCTGATTTTACGAATAGCAGTCATAGTGAAAGGAGGGAAGAGGGAAGAGAGGGCATCGAGATTCCAACAATCACTAACTGGATCAATCAACTCTTCAACAAATTCAAACTTATTAGCAAGCAATGTAATAGGCGGAATGAACCTAGGAATTGAAGGAATCCAAGGTTCCGACCAAATAGATATATCCGAATACATAGAAACTGAAAAACATGCACCATCTACCACAGTTTTCATGCACTTGATGATATCCCTCCAAATTCAAGAAGCACAATTAGTGGATTTATGAGGAAAAGGATAAGACTTACCATGCATATACTTAGACACCAAAATCTTACCCCATAAACCAGCAGAACCCGAAGCAATTTTCCAAGCAAGTTTAGAAATAAGTGTTGCTTTTAAGGCTTCCATTTTCACAATCCAACTCCACCATGAGATTTCGGACTACAAATACTATCCCAACACTCTAAAGTAAGATTTTTTTTCTTTTCATTATGACCCCACCAGAAGTGTCTCATTAAGGCATCAAGTTTTGAACAGATTGACACTGGAAGAATGAAGGTGGACATTGAATAGACCGTGAGAGATCGAGCCACTGATTTAAGAAAGATTAAACGTCCTGCTTGTGAGAGGTTATGGGCTTTCCACCTAGTAAATTTCTTTTTAAGCTTATCCACCAAATCATTGAAGCACAAATTTTTACGAACTTGTTTATAAAATGAGAGACCCAAATGTTTGACATGATGACTACATTCAGACATATCAAGAATATCACAAATGCAAAGTTTGATGATTGGAGGCACATTGTGGCTAAAATGAATGGATGATTTAGCTTTACTCACACAAAGACCTGACCAAGCTTCAAAGATGTCAAGACATTGGCTAACCGAAGCCGCATTATCTTCATTAGCCTCACAATGATCACCAAATCATCCGCATACATTAGGTGGGTGATTTTCTGGCTATGACGAGAAACTTTAATACCATTTATTAAACCAAGATTTTCCACACAAGTAAGCATACGTGAAAGTAGCTCGAAATAAATGATAAAAAAGTAAGGCAAAAGCGGATTGCCTTGGCGAATGCCACGGCTACGTGTGATTTTACCCACCGGAGAGCCATTAACAAGAGTAAAAAAAGAAGTAGTAGCAATACATTGGTGAATTAATTGGACAAAGGCGCTAGAGAACCCAAATCGAGACAAAATACAACAAAAAAGAGACCATTCGATTCGACCATAGGCTTTCGCCATATCAATTTTAATTCCCATACAACCCTTTTTTTCTCTTTTGTTTTTCAAGTAATGCATGATTTCGTGTGAAATAATTGAATCATCATTAATGCTTCGGTTTGGGACAAACGCCATTTGAGTAGGGGAGATAATTTTATCAAGATGGTGTTTGAGGCGCAAAGCAATTATCTTAGAACACACTTTGTAAATCACATTACATAAACTAGTAGGCCTAAAATGTTCAGGTTTGGAAGGATTATCAATTTTAGGCACAAGAGCAATGTAAGTATGATTAGACTCTTTAAGAAGAAAACCATGCACAAAAAATGTTGGACCGACTTGACTACATCATCCCCCGTAACATCCCAAAAAGATTTAAAAAAGATAGGAGCCATACCGTTTGGTCCGGGGCTCTTCAAAGACTCCATTGAGAAAATACACTATTTAATTTCTGAAGGGGTGGGAATCTGGATAAGGGCCTCATTATTTTCTTCTGTGATAACTGGGAGAATAAGGTGCTGCAAGTGATTGGGGAATTGGGGTTCTGCTGTCCTGAAAAGATCTGAGAAGAAAGAGTCAAAAATAGCACCAATTCCTTTCCAATCGTTTATCTTTGTGCCATCCGAATTTTCCATCTCCAAAATAAAATCTCGCCTTCTATGCATAATAGTCGAGAGATGGAAGAATTTTGAATTAGCATCACCATCTTGAAGCCATCGAACTGGAGATTTTTGTCTCCACATACACTCAATTCATTTATAAATTTCGTCAATCTCAAGTTCGATGACTTCCTCCATTGCCAAAATTGAATCTGTTTGTTCATGGCCCTGCATTGATTCAAGGAGACTTTTAGCACAGTCAAGTTTATCATTACAGTTTCCAAAAGTCTTAATATTCCATTGTTTGAGATCTTTGCGCGTTTTTATTTTATTTTAGAGTGATACCGAAAGTGGGGAGGGGGCATGGACAGAAGAGTTCCAAGCACAAAACACGATATCACAAGTTTCCTCTCGAAGCCACATTTCCTCAAATCTAAAAGGTTTGGGGCCGGAATCATGATCAATTGAGGTATGGAGTAAGATGAAGCAAATGGCCTACCACCACTTTTGTCACTTGCTGAAATAATATCATTGAAGTCACCCAAAACAACCCAAGACCCCACAAAGCTTTCTCCGATTGTAACAAGGCAATCCCGAAATTCATATTTTTTTTAAATAGAGCAAGGACCGCAAACCATTGTGAGCTGCCACGGAGGTTTATTATCATTAGAGAAAACGAGAGAATTGATTATCCATTGATTTTTAAGGAGAATGTGAACAATAATATCCTCACGCCAGGCCATACCAAAGCCCCCTGCGCAAAACGAGGAGGAACGAGAACAAAAGATGAGAAGTTTGCACGAGTAAGAGAAGTGGAGAGAGGAGAAATATTGCGAGTTTTAATTTCACTGAGAAAGAGAATATCCGGCTTGTGATCACGAATAAGAGCACGGAGAGCTCTCATTGCCTCAGGCTTAGCCAGCCCTCGGCAATTCCAGTACAATATCTTCATCAATTAGGGAAATTTTTATTGAATGCGTGGGATATGCAAGACTGCATTTTTGATTTGCAATGTACACTTTCATAAATATTTGGATTTGGACTTGTCTGCTTCGTACATAGGAGTTGTTTCAGAGCTTTTAATTGTCTCTCTTTTAGAGGAGAGAATTCCTTAATTGCCCTTGGGTTAATTGTGGAATCATGGTTATTTTCATGTGGTAATGAGACAAGGCTTTGGTCTATGATGCACAGACACCGACACTGCATGACACGGCCATGGCCACGGCTTAGACACATCTGCCCATATTTTATATATATATGTATATATATAATATGTCATAAACTTATGGGTAATTGAGCACCAATTAGACAATAATCAACAATTCAACAACTTATTAATAACAACCTATATATATATATATTCACTATTTGTATATGAGCAACCTATTTTTACACAAAATAACAACTTATTAATAACAATGTTTCTATAAACTATAAAGCTTCATCTATATATAATTACATATATAATTATATATATATATAACATTTACATTAAAAATACATAAAAAAATGCAAAAAATCAGCCCCGAAGTGTCCTGAACGTGTCCGTGCAGTGTCCGAATTTTATTTATTTATTTTAAATTCTGGACACACTTTTGCCGTGTCCGACACGTCCCGTAGCTGTGTCCGTATCCACAATGTGTCCGACACTGCATGAGGTGATTTTTCGGAGTGTCCGTGCATCATAGGTTTTGGTGCAGTCAATTTCATTATTTGTATTACTGCAATAGTAAATACCTTGATTATATTTTCTCCACCTAATCGGTAATTCTAATTATGAAATTGAATACTAGCAATATCATTTTTCTTAAAAAGAAAAACTAACACGGTAAAATGCTTAAAAATCCATACATATCGATTTTGTAATTAAATAACTTGAGCAATAGTTTTGAAATACATTAAGGGAATTGATATTCATATTCCCAAAGGGAAAACTTAAGTTTCAGAGACTCAATGTTAATAATAACTTGAGGGAAGATGCTCTGTTAGGGAAAATCAAAAGAGTTGGTTAGCATTACCTCACTACCAAGAGCAGTCAGTATACACATCACTAAACTCGAGCCCAATATAACCACTTCCAACAATGAGGATCCAATCTGGAACAAATTCCAAATTAAGAGCATGATTACTGGTAATTACAGTCTTCCCTGCAGGTTAAAGATAACAAGATATATCAGAACATGCAAAGAATTAAAGAGAATGTAGGATGCAAAAAGTAATTGGTTAAGATAGGTACGTAAGCAAAAAAGGTAACTAAATAGTAGAGAATATCTACCATCAACTTCGAATCCTTTGGGGACAAAAGGAACTGAACCTGTGGCAATGTTTATGTCTTTTGCAATGACCACATTCAGAGAAACCAACCTTTCCATATTTAACCTTCTGAGGACCCTGAGATTCTTTGAGAGAGAGCTATAAGGATCTAATGTTATGAACTTTGATACACCTTTCAAAATGATTCCTACCAAAACAGTATTCCGCATTAAATTATAGATTTCTATTAAAATCTAGAATGATTCAAGTTTTGCTGTCTGTATTTAAACTTTTGCATATGCTAACATCCAAGACCTACCACGAAATGTGAAATGTCTACCCTAGTGCCTTCCATGGATTAGTCAGATTACCGCGAATTTTTGAAGCAAGATTGTTGGCATGGTCAGCCAGTGCCTACCGGTCATACCCAGCAGCTGCAACCTATTATTGGTGATGGAAACAATTATCAAGATGTATAGCATTTACGAGGAGAGAAGTATGATAAGACTCTTTAAGAAGAAAACCATGCACAAAAAAATGTTGGACCGACTTGACTACATCATCCCCCATAACATCCCAAAAAGATTTAAAAAAGATAGGAGTCATACCATCTGGTCCGGGGCTCTTCAAAGACTCCATTGAGAAAATACACTGTTTAATTTCTGAAGGGGTGGGAATCTGGATAAGGGCCTCAATTTCTTCTTCTGTGATAACTGGGAGAATAAGGTGCTGCAAGTGATTGGGGAATTGGGGTTCTGCTGTCCTGAAAAGATCTGAGAAGAAAGAGTCAAATATAGCACCAATTCCTTTCCAATCGTTTACCTTTGTGCCATCTGAATTTTCCATCTCCAAAATAAAATCTCGCCTTCTATGCATAATAGTCGAGAGATGGAAAAATTTTGAATTAGCATCACCATCTTGAAGCCAACGAACTCGAGATTTTTGTCTTCACATACACTCAATTCGTTTATAAATTTCATCAATCTCAAGTTCGATGGCTTCCTCCATTGCTAAAATCGAATCTGTTTGTTCCTGACCCTGCATTGATTCAAGGAGACTTTTAGCACAGTTAAATTTATCATTACAGTTTCCAAAAGTCTTAATATTCCATTACAGTTTCCAAAAGTCTTAATATTCGGTAATTCTAATTATGAAAATGAATACTAGCAATATCATTTTTCTTAAAAAGAAAAACTAACACGGTAAAATGCTTAAAAATTCATACATATCGATTTTGTAATTAAATAACTTTAGCAATAGTTTTGAAATACATTAAGGGAATTGATATTCATATTCCCAAAGGGAGAACTTAAGTTTCAGAGACTCAATGTTAATAATAACTTGAGGGAAGATGATCTGTTAGGGAAAATCAAAAGAGTTGGTTAGCATTACCTCACTACCAAGAGCAGTATACACATCACTAAACTCGAGCCCAATATAACCACTTCCAACAATGAGGACCTAATCTGGAACAAATTCCAAATTAAGAGCATGATTACTGGTAATTACAGTCTTCCCTGAAGGTTAAAGATAACAAGATATATCAGAACATGCAAAGGATTAAAGAGAATGTAGGATGCAAAAAGTAATTGGTTAAGATAGGTACGTAAGCAAAAAAGGTAACTAAATAGTAGAGAATATCTACCATCAACTTCGATTCCTTTGGGGACAAAAGGAACTGAACTTGTGGTAATGATTATGTCTTTTGCAGTGACCACATTCAGAGAAACCAAGGCTATGTATGGTTGTGTTTTCAGGATCAAATTTTCATTTTTGGATCATCAAAAAATGAAAATAATGATCCAAAAATGAAAATGTTCACATCAAGCCAAATTCTACAGAAAATGCCTCAATTTCAAATTTTACCACACATTCCCCTATATAACTACTCATCATTTCATCAATCTAATCACTTTATTCTCTCTCTTCATTAATAACATTCTCTTTCTTACTTTATCATAAAAAAATATTATTCTAATTTTTTCTCCTATCATCATTACATATATAACTAATTCAATCAACTTTATATCACATCTACACAATTTCCAAACATTTCTCAAAAACCTAATGTTATGAGCTCTGATACACCTTTCAAAATGGTTCCTACCAAAACAATATTCCGCATTAATTATAGATTTCTGTTAAAATCTAGAATGATTCAAGTTTTGCTGTCTGTATTTAAACTTTTGCATATGCTAACATCCAAGACCTACCACAAAATGTGAAATGTCTACCTTAGTGCCTTTAATGAATTAGTCAGATTACCTTGAATTTTTGAAGCAAGATTGTTGGCATGGTCAGCCAGTACCTACCGGTCATACCCAGCAGCTGCAACCTATTATTGGTGATGGAAACAATTATCAAGTTGTATAGCATTTACGAGGAAAAAATATAGTAAAATAAATTTATAAAGCACTTGGCAAAGTGAGCAGCAGCTACTACAATGAAACCATGGATCAGCATGCAATGTCAGAAATTATTTAATATTGTGAGCAAAAACTAACTATGCTAGCCTCTATTTCGGTGATCAAAAATTGATGCAAGAAATCTTTTCGTATCAAATATGGTTCAAAAACAAGTATGGCATATGATTCAAACTACATGAAAGAAAAAGGCGAGTAACTAGCATTTCTGTCATGATAATTTAAAGCATGAACGTTAGCTGAAAACTCAGTGGCTGCCAATAGATCCTGAGGCGGCATCAGACTACGAGATTTGAACTCCATACTAACTAATGGAATATAAACACTTGTCCGATATTTCATGATCTGATTAAGGTGGAGCAAATTACAAACCTACAAACCCAAAGCTCTCATGTGATGTTCATCCTCAAGTCCACGCATCCTACCACTTACTGCAAGTAGGGCTTTAGAAGGAACACATCCCCTATTTGTTGCAAAATCTGCACTTATAAACAAAATTCTGGAAATATGAAGAACAATCGAAGAATAATCGAGGCGAGAGTTGAACTCTCTATCCTTAAAGCTATATTGCCCCGCCTACGGTGGTACAGGTTCATGAAACTAACTTCCCAAGATACAACGATTACGTTTTGCAATTGAACCACTTCAAGAACAAACCCCACAAACAGAAAATGCTCAAGAACTCTCAGTGAAGAAGGAGAATGCAGAAATGCTATTTCGTTTGGTGTGTTCTTTTCATTCAGTTGGGAGAGCCTTTTATAGGTGAAAAAATTAGACATAAAATTAACTGCCATTAAGTCTAATTTAATTTTAAATTGTAACAGTAAACGTTTCAGCCTTTTAAATCCCACGTTTTGTCTATTTAAATTCAAAATTAAAATCAGATTTACAGAAAGAAAAAACGTAAAAAACTTGGCCTTCGTTTTTCAGTTTCAATTTTTTCTTTTTATATCTCAGATTTTCTGTTGGAAGAAATGTTGGGCTCAAATTACTTAGTCCCAATAATATGAAAAAAGTTATAATGTTAATCCTTTTTTTAAACAACATTAGTCTCATACTTTATTTTGCATTTTGCTCCATGAACTATACAAGATGTATTAAACATCCCCCTAAATATTTTTTAGGGAAGAGGATCCTGCTATGGAGCATGCATGAGGCTCGTGCTGTTGGGTACCGATGAATATGGTATGTACGGAGAAGTAAAAGGACATAATCAAAGTGTATTTGGCTATGAATCTTTTGTTACTATGCTTTAGACACTTACTATGGTTTGTCACTTTTGGCATATATATGCTTATTTGGCTTGGCTATGGATTTTAAATCCTATGACTTTCACTACTAGAAAACATGGGATTTGATGGCACATTAAAAAGGCATTTATATATTAGCCTTTAAAAAATGGTTTAGTGGGCTATTTATATTTATCAGCCTCTATTGGACTGCTCTAACAATTGAAGGCAAAAGTTTGGCGACCGAAGCCCAATCTGCCTCTATAGTTATTAGAATTAAACAAATTAGCCCAAAATAATTATTTTTATATATGAAAAAATATTTTTGATATTTATTAGCAAAACTAAAATAAAACTCTCATCAGTCTTCTCTCACTCTTCTCTCACGTAAATGATGAAAAATTGGGGATAAACTTGTTGTGCTAATCAGGTTTTATGACTCCAAATTGGTAGAAATTCTAGCTGATCGCGAAGAAATTAGTAGAAATACAATAATATCTTAACTCCTAAGCTCGAATTTGCTGAATGTTGTAGTATATTCTCATCGTCGGTGCCGATGTTGCAATGGTTGCCCTAGCTTATACTCTTCCCAAGGTAAGGAGCTTGCATTATCAAAGGAAGTATTAAAGATTACTCGAGCTTACAATATAATTTACTCAACGAATGGTTTTTTTTACTAATCTGAATTTATGCCAATCTTTTGGGGATTTTTTGATTGTTTTGTTCAGATGAGATGGGGAACCAGCGGTTGTGGAGCTACGACGTAGAAGAGGTTTCGGTGCTTTCCGATTTCAACCATGTAAGTTGATTTTTTGTTTAAAATTTGGAGAAATTGGGGCTAAGGTTTAATGCAAATTTGTGTTCTCTCATTTTGTGATTTAGGAGAACGTTCTTGCTGGTAATTTTGAACTATGTAGCTTTTTTCTAATTTTTCCTATATTTGTTTAGTTTATGTGATTGGGGGTGTTAACTTTGCAATATAGGTTTTAGGGTTTAGGGTATTCATACAATTTTTGGATTGTGGATAGAATATCTAGAGTAGAATATCTATGGAGGCCCACAAAATGTGTTTGCCTTCATTGAGTAAAGATATGGGGGCTGTTTCTCCACTACAGCCTCCAAAAATAAGCTATGGAGGCAATTAAACAGCCTCCATAAGTCCAAAAATGCCTCTATAAGCTCTATATGGAGGCATTTGATAAAATGGCCTCCATAGCTTTTGCGACTGCAGCTATGGAGGGTGTTTTACCAAACTGCCTCCATATGTATTGGGGGTAGTTTTTAGGGCTTTAAAAGCACAAAAAACTGCCCCCATATCCCAATATTGTAGTAGTGTTTACTATATGAATATTTGCAATTTTCTTAGTGTATGTATGTATGCATGTGTCTCTCATCTCTTTTGTATGCATGGTTATGTCAAACTATTTTTTTATGAATAACATTATTTTTATGACTATTTCTGTTTATTTTTATTGCTCTCAACTCTTGGATGGTTTACAAATGAAATATAAGTCCCTATTTATACTACTACACCTCCTCAATGGATAGAGGTGATCATTTTGATCTAACGGCTAAGAGTAATCTTCTAGAGATCTCTAACTCTAGATATTTACAATGATCTTTCTAGCGATATTCTAGAAACACTCTAGAATACTACTAAATACCTTCTACATACTTTCTAGAGAACTTATACAAAGTTTCTAGAGATGGGATCTTTTGGCACCTCTATTGGGGGAGAGGTTTTGAAAAATGCCAATCAGTGACACCTCTCAAGGTTACCAGTATAATTCAAATTCAAATTAAAAAATAACTTTTCTATATCCATTTGACTTATAGTACTAGTTATTAGTCATTCTTTAATAACTATTTAATTAAATTTACTAATCATGATAACTATTTAATTAAATTTACTAATCATGATTATTATTATTATTATTATTATTTTAAAATAAATAATAAGATCTAATACTCATATAAATAAGTTTTGCAATGATAACCAATAAAATTGAGTAAATTTTTCCATTAGTAATAGTTACCTCTCATTTTCTTTTTAATATTTATTTCATTAATATTATTAATAGTGTTTTATTGTTTTCTAAATGAAATATATGATTTAATGCTCATATAAAGAAATTATTCGATGATAATCATTAAAACTGAATTATTTTTTTTAGATTATAACTAAATAAATTATATAATGATAAATATATATTTTGAATTTTTTTTTTTACATATCCAGTCTCCCGTGCCATGGCACGGGGTTACGTCTAGTTACTAATAATTTTGCGATTTTGTACAAAGTTCAAGGTATTAAAGTTCGAGGGATTGTGTTCAGGGATGGAGCCGGGGGGGTGCGGTCCCCCCCCCCCCCCCACACACACCTCAATTTTGAAAAATTATTTTTTTTACTTTACAAAATTTTTGATATTTGAATTTCGGCCCCCTTCAAAATCGAAAAATTAACGCTTTCTCCCTTTTTATTGAGTTCGCCCTCTCAAACCCAATATCTTGGGTATAACAAAAGAGATATTAGAGTATAAAATATGTCAAAAGTTGTAATTAAACCTAGTTCCTTATTGTATTTCCCCCCATAAATATAGCCTACTGCCTTGCCCCCCTCCCCCTGAATCCTGTGTCTATCTAGCAAAAAAAAAAGTGAATAGCTATATCATAACAATCTCGCTCCCCTCTGTAAAATTCTTGGCTCCGTCCCTGATTGTGTTCATAGTATTTTATCAAAAGTTTGACTATTAGATACAAATTTCCCACCACTGTTCATATTATCGCACTATTTTTGCATATACCTATTTGTTCTACGAAACCTAGCTATAAAAACATATATAATGCATTTACCGATTAAATGAAAGCTTTGTGTTTGTTATTACTAGATACTTATATAATAAAATTCAAAATGAAACAAAAAGAAAAAATTGGTTGTTTATTTTTAAGAAATTCTCCTAGAACAAGAAAAAGAAGATGGAGAGTCAAATTGTCATTCTTGGAATTTGCTTGGATGAATATGGTCACAATGTGTATTACAAGGTGCAAAGTGTAATTAACACTTGACTAGAATTTTCCGTCAACACATGTTGCCTCAGTTGGTAATGAAACAGACCACTTCCTGTTAGAAGGTTCTAAATTCGATTCACTCTGTCGATGTGAGAGCGGTGTTGGGGAAGTACCTCTGTAAGCGATATTGGTCTCAAAGGCATGGTCTGGATTTTGGTAGGTGATCGGAACCAACCATGTCTGATGTTGGTGCGCAATCTATAAATTCACTTTGTAAGCGATCTTTGATCTCGAAGGCATACCTTCACCCAGTGGCCTCTTAAGGCCTTGTCCCCTTTAAGGCCCATCTCCTCAGGAGCCAGGCCTTAAAGGGGACTTGAACTTAGGCCAAGCTTAACGGGCTGATTTGGCCCGTCTTGATATCGCTCGCGGGCCGATTAAGCCCGTTAACAAAATTTATTATTTTTTATTAAATATATCATAAATAATTTAATATATAAATTTAATTAAAAAAAACAACACATGGAATGCGACTTAATTAAACTGACCCCCGAACATTGACATAAAAGCAAGAGCTTTCACAGTTGAAGTTTTTGCTTAAAAACCACAAATATATTCCAATTTTCATTGTCTGGTCCAACAATTTCTTCCAAAACAAAACATGTCAGATCAAGTAGTTACACAAATTCCCGAGGCCTTTTGACCACATTCAACGGATAGTTGTCCATATTTTACCATAAAAACAATTTTTGACCACTCACAATGTACAAAGTTGAATAAACAAAAAAAGTTTCTGAGACTTGGTCACTGGTACTTAAAATTGTAAACAAGCAAGGGTGCAAAGCAGTAGAGTAAAGCATAGCCAAATTTATTTGGACCGTAGATCATGGATCAAAGCCGCCGATGTGTATCAAGGAAAAGACTGCCAAATGATGGTCACTCAAAATATTTCACATTTTTCCATGTCAATATATGTACATAATTTAATATATATAAATTTAATACAATGAACAAAAGAATACGAATGGCCACAAAAACGGGGTATTTAAGTTTTGTACAATGTTGTTGAGAATATTTATTACTTTGTAATTGTATTTATATATTCGAAAAGTTCACCAAATTAAATTTAATAAAATCGAGGTATTTAAGTTTTTTAATATCGATTATATGACTTTATAATAATTAAGTAAACTCTCAAATAAAAACAATATTATTTTCAAATCAAGTATTATTGACAAACTCAAAAAAAAATGTACTTACTAAAATATTATTTTATAAATAGCCAAAAATAAATGAAAGAATAAAGAAGATTATTTTCCACTAGATAAATATTGAAATGAAATGTTGACTAAAGCACAAATAAGTAAATAAATAAAAGCATTGCCCAAAGGGGGCTCAATTTTGAGTCCCTTGAGTGTCCCTTAAAGGATTAGTCTGGCCCTTTAGACCCTTTTGACATCTTTACTCTTGCATATGGTAGATGACCCCACCCAAATTTTTTATGTACCAAAAAAGGACTTAATTAAAATTTTCAGAGTAAAAAGCAGTTTGTCCCCAAGGGGTGCATTTTGGCAGTTCACACCCTCAAAAATAATAGCACACACATTGCACCCTGAAATTTAATTGTTTGGCAAGTTGCACCCTAGCCCAATTTGATATTTAGTTTACTATGTGAATGGGGGAAAATGAGGGGCAAAAATGTCTAAAAAATTTATTTTTTGGCTCCGATACATTAACAATAATAAGCAAATTGTAATGACAATAAATTCCCTTGAACTTCAAATTTTTTTCTCACAAATCACAAAATATATATATACACACATACATACATACATATATATATATATATATATATATTTTTTTTGGGGGGGGGGGGTTGGTGGGGGTTCTAAAGTGTAGCAGTTGGAAGTTGAGTTGTAAATAAATCGAGTTGAGGCGAACAAAGTGTTAGTTCAAGCAAAAAAAAATTTTCAAGTTTAGTTTGTTACGTTAATGAACGGAGCTCTTAATGACCAATCTTGAAATGAATATCAAGTAGTTTGGTTCATTTTTCAACATAATCTCAAGATACATCGCCGTATATACACCGCTGGAATTATTGGAAATGCGAGACAATTATTTTTACAATATAAACAATAGTATATACAAAACAAATAAACTAATAAACAAATACCCAAAACACAATTCATAAAATAAACAATATCAAAACTTCAGATCCAAAGACAAAAACTGAAAAACAAAAACATTAACAGAAATGAAAATAAAAAAATCACTCCACCCTAAGAACACCACCATATATAGTTAACATACAAGCCCTCATACACACATACATATTTATTTATATAATCATGTTATTCAAGCCATCTCATTGCTCTTTCCATCACTGCTGATGTACTTCTTCCACACTGGATGCTGTTTCCATAGCCTCTCCTCGACTTGCTCGATCGGAACACCCTTCGTCTCCGGCAACAAGAACACCACAAATAGGCCCATGACCACAATCCATGCAGAGAAGAAGAAGAAAATGTAGGCTTGCATGTGGCACAACATGGATAAGAAAGCCTGAGCAATGATGAAAGTGAAGATCATATTTGTGCTCACTGCCAAGGCAAAACCTGATGTTCTTGTCTCAATGGGGTAAATTTCACTAGGAATGAGCCATCCCATTGGGCCCCATGACCATGCAAATGACATCACAAATGTGCACACAAGAACAACCACTACAGCTGCTAGACCCTTGTGCAATGTCCCTGTGGCTTGCAAGTGAGTCACCAAGATGGCTCCAATTGCAACCTGAGAAAACAAATTGAATGGATTAATTAGTGAAAGTTAGGGTTTTATGAAATAGGACTGTCAATGGTCTCGAACAGCTTGAAAAATGTGAAGTTGCAGGTTGTTGAGACAGAGGGCTTTTAATTGTTAGGGTTTATGACACTCTGAAGTAACTAAATTACACCCAACTAATAACAAAATATTCGCCGTTATTCATGCTTTACGACGGAAATACTAAATATGACTGTCTATAAGCTCAGGCAATTCAGGAAATGTGAACCGGCTAATTGACAACCCCCTTTTAATTAGGGTTTCTTAACTTCCATAAAGTAGCTTAATAATAATAAACTACGCATGTCCAAGTTCCCCCTCAATCATATTTTTGGATCCAAAATACTAATATTGATGAACAAGGACGACTATCAATAAGCTCAAGGAGTTAAGAAGAGAAGATGTGAAGCAACTTATTGAAGGGTTTAATCGCTTCCACCTCCGGATTTTCTATAACGTTTTGGTGTAACACCCAAATTCCCCTCTCAATCACATTTTTTGACAAGAAATGGTGATATCATTACACATAACCTCCCACACCTCTAGTTTTGAATCTTATCACGATATTCTAACCATCCTCACTCAATATATATAAAGATGGTTAAGTAAGGTGTAAAACACGAATTTTTACTAAAGAAAATCTTGACGATGTCAGCATTTTCCGTCCAAAACCCTAATATAAAGAAACAAGAAAGGAAAACAAGGCAAATAAGAGGTACCTGAGAGATGAACATCTGAATACAAGCTTGGAGAAGAAGCTTCCTCCTCCCCACCTTATCAACAAAATAGATTGAAACGAAAGTCGAACCGACATTAACCAAACCAGTGATCACAGCAGACAACAACGACGCATCCGACTTAAACCCTAGAGTCTGAAACAAGACAGGCGCGTAAAACATGATCGCGTTGATCCCCGTAAACTGCTGGAAAACCTGAATGCAGTTCGAAATAACCAATGGAGGGACCCCGGCTTTGTTGAACAACTTCTTGAATGGCTGTTTAACTAACTTCCCTTGTTCACAACCATCAACGATCTGATTATACTCGGCATCAACTTCTTGGACGCCTCGGATTTTCTTGAGGGCAGCTTTGCCTTGTTCTTGTTTGCCCCTTTCGATGAGACTCGGTGGAGTTTCGGTTATGATGAGAGATCCAATGAAAAGGATTGAGCCTGGCACTGCTGCAAGGCCGAGTGAAACCCTCCAGCCGTAGGGGCGGAGCTTTGATGTGCCGTAGTTTACGAGGCTTGCGATGAAGATACCGATTGTGACGAATAGCTGGAAGAGGATGTTGACGGCGCCTCTGTGCTGTATTGGTGCTATTTCTGTCAAGAACAATGGAACAGCCTGCGGAAATGTTTTTTGGAGAGTATTAGTGCATTTGGTGGAAGAGTAACGTTACAAAGTATTGTTCGGCTAATCCATCAAAGTGAACTAATTATAATAATTTCTTGCCAAATAAAAAGAACGTAAAAATACTTGTATGAGCGATTGATTTTGTGAAATAGTAGTTTTTAGGTTTCATCTTTTTTATTTATTTTGATTTCGGCAAGTAATGAATGTTTATCGTGGCAAATCGATATGTTATCTTGATATCAGTGACAAAACGATGAAGAATTGTCCGGTGATATTTTAATTCTGTTTTTATATCATATTGATCCCAATTTTCAACCCTTAACCCTAAATTTCACAAGTGCGTTCCAAAAAATATTCCTATATTTTGCATTTGAAAACGAGTAAACCAAATGTGTTTTTCAAAAAAAAATATAGGAAAATTTTAGTCGAGAAATGATTTAACCAATCTCAAATATAATTCATTTGTTTTATAATTAATTGAATGACAAAATATAATTCACTTATCTTGTGAATTACATTAAGATCCAGTCAAACCTAGACAGACTTTTCCAAAAATGTCACCTTCAAAACATTCCTTATATAATTTTCCATAAAAAATTCCAATCTCAACACCAAGTTTGACCAATTCCAAATGTAATTTAGTTACTTTATAATTATTATTTACACGAGAAGCTTAGTAAGCGAACTTTGTAAATTACATTTGAATTGACTTTGACTAGCCATAAAATCGATATTCCCACAATATTTGGACCATTCATTCAAAAAT
Organism: Buddleja alternifolia; assembly: GCA_019426215.1. Lineage (NCBI taxonomy): Eukaryota > Viridiplantae > Streptophyta > Magnoliopsida > Lamiales > Scrophulariaceae > Buddleja > Buddleja alternifolia. The sequence goes on from CM033403.1 coordinate 31,684,378, forward strand.
ATTTAAGAATTTGTGATGTCACAGCGTTATTTATGAGATTGTTATTTTCGATTAATGTACCTCATTTCCAAAGCCGACTCCGATGCCGAAAAGAATCCTACCAAGAATAAGCATCCACTTGGCCTCCGCGGCGGCGCTCAAGATTGCTCCGGCGATGAAGAAGGCGGAGGCCATGCAAATGGTAGGCTTCCTCCCCAACTTGCTGCACGCCTTTGAAGCAAAGAAGCTGGCTACCAAAGCTGCTATGTACAGTGAAGATGTAAATAATTGGAGCATTTGATCATCATATTTACAGTAATTGTTTTCCTGTACATGCATCTTTCTCTCGTGGACTTTTGGGAAAAATTTTATCAAGAAATCATCCATCCCAGTTACTCCACCTGCAAAAAAAAAAATAAAATTAAGAACCCTAATTGCATATTTCGATTTTGATTGTATTATTATATACGGAAAATTGTAATATTTGGTCTCATAGGTGATAGGACAACGTCTATTGCAATTTCATTCTCATTATGTATAAAATTGCAAAAAGGTTTCTCATGACGTCCTCTTTTTTTTCCGATTTTGGTCTAATCTGATTAGAAAATTGATGGAATTTCACAAATAGCATGCATAGATCTTTAGTGATTTAGATAGATTGAATAAATCACATAAATATCATCTGACCTTTTACAATACCAAACACAAAACATTGACCAAAATGTGATTTATTTATTTTTTAACAAATTTTACATAATATAGGGTTTTTTTCTTGTAATTTATACAAATTAAATAATGGTCACGTTCAACAAACCTGATCAAACTAACAATTTTCATAAGTTTTTTAACAATTGGGACCGAAAATGGATGTGAAGCCAAAATTACAAAAAGCTAGAATTATTCTATGAGACTAATTTTGTAATTTTTCCTAATATATTAAAATAATTATATACCTGAAATGCCAATATCATAGCCAAACATTAAGCCTCCAAAGGCAGCAAGAATCCAACATGCAAACACATAAACCGTGACCTTATGAGTCGACTCAGCCATTTTTTCCACTTTTCCGAGGATTCCAAAAGATGTTGAAAAATTGTCAAATATTATGCACAGCTAATTTCTATTTATATATATATGTATGTATATGCACAAGGGTGTGAAGCGGAAGAGACAGAGGAACAGAAAATCCGAAAGAATTCTTGTCCCTGCCTCTCCAGCTTCTTTTTTACTTTTTTTTCTTTTTTTATCTGCAAATATTCCCTCTATATATATAATAAATAGTACTTAAGCTGCTTAATTGGTTTGGCAGCATTAGAGGGCATTTTATAGGTCAATTTGTACTAAATTTAGGTACGCTAATATCGGATAAAAGTATGGATAATTGATGGATATGAGAAATTTAATTTGTGTAAAAAATTCAACGCCATTAAAGATGAGACACAGCCGTTATTTCTCTTTTTATAGAAATTTTAAAGGATTGACTTAATTTCTCTAAATATTTCATTTTTTTTAGTTTTTTTTTTTTAATATTTTTTTCCTAATTAGTTGGATGTATCTTTGACAAATAAATGTAAGACCAAAATGAGAATAAAATCTGAAATAAGGAAGTGAATCCGAATATTTTGGATGATTGCCTGAATTAAAAATAACGCGTGGGGATATATTAATACTTGAGAGGATCTGCCAATTTTGAGATAGAATATCACTATAATATAAGTTTCATATCTAATCAGATATATATTATAAGTGAAATGTTAAAATTTAGAGATAAGTACCTACATATATATCTCCTCATGTTATGGTCAAACTAACCTTTTTAAAATTACATAATAAAGTGTCAAGGAATTCTTGTAAATACACCATTGACATAGAAATTTTGTCACAATATATCAATCACATATGATATTAGTCGATATGGTATTAATTAAATGGACAAACACCATTAATTATTATTATTATTATATTAAAATATAAATGAAGGCTAATTATCATTAACATGATAGATATTGATGCATGGAAAATGGTCTAAGGAAGTGTGGATTTCTAGAAAAGCCACCGGCTACAAAGTGGATGGAATTGTTAATCTTTATCTCAACAAAATTTCAATTTTAGTCCTACGGGATATTGTGATTCTAGTATTCATCCCATGCTTTACAGAATTTTAAAAAAGGTTTCAATATTCCACATTAGTTGCAAACTTGGTCCTTTTTCCAGACGGAGTTAGTATCATACGATATTTTCTATTAATTTTTGACGGAATGGCCAACTGAAAATTGCATTTTACCCCCTGAAACTATATACCTAGTACCAAACACCCCCTAAACATATTTTTTTCACTTACCCCCTTAAATATATTTTTATTTCACTTAAATTTTTCAGGGGGTAAGTGCACATTAATATTTGTTTAGGGGGGTGTTTAGTACATCTTATATAGTTCAGGGGGCAAAATGCAATTTTTAAAATACAAAATAAAGTAAACATTACAACTTTTTCAAATTATTGAGACTATTTTTAAAATTTGTAAAACTTGGGACTAAAACTAGAATCGCGATATCCTTTAGGACTAAAATTGAAAATTTGCCGCTTTATCTCCAAATAAAATATGTTTACATGGTGATCATATGGATTATCCAATACGCTTGATGATCTCAACGGCCATGATGAGTTTGGCAAAGGAAAAAGTCTTGGAATAAATCTTCATTAGTCAACTAAGCAGTCTAGTGACCTAAGGAAAACGGGGACTAAGTTTGTATGTGCACGGCGGAAAATTCTAGTTCAGACCCGATTTGGTTAAACCTAAGTGTAATTCATCAAGAGAAAGAATTACATTTGTCATATGATTGGTCACAGATTAAATGAATTATAATTGGATTCGGCCCGACTGTGTCTGGGCTAGAATTTCCCGTGCAAGGTGGATGATTTGGCTAACATAATTGGATACCATGCGTAGGCCTGTCAGTGGGTGGGTCTTGCCCAGATCTAGACCCAAACCCAGATCCAAATATTGAGATTAGGTCTGGACCCAAACATAAGCTTAGACCTAAATTCATACCCACCCAGACCCAAGCCCAAACTATTACGGTACATAAACATCCTATCCAAACCCTAAAAATGTTCATTCACTTAAGCAACACCAACACCTTCTCCAACTCCATCAGCCGCCGCCTCCGTCGCCGCACCCTCATCAGCTGCCGCCGTCAGAGCACTGTCAGCCCCCGCCCCTCCTTCTCTTCTTTTTTTTTTCCAGATTTCTGTATGTATATATATTTATATTTATATATATATATACAATCTAATTTCTTTGTATAATAAATATATATAATCGTTTGCATATTTTATATAAGTTAATAATATAATAAATATATAAATATAAATAACATTAAAATCTTTATTTTTGGTGAATAAAATATTGAAATCTGATTTTATAAATATATATATATATATGTATATGTATAATACTAACAGATTTTATATCTATTTATACATTCAGATTTCATCATATATATATATATATACAATGTTAAAAATTTTATTTTTGGTGATAATAAATATTAAAATCTGATTTTATAAAAATATATATATATATAATATCTTTTACAAATTTTATATCTATGCTACATCCAGATCTTATGAATATGCATACATTTTATAATATTAAGAATAATTTTTCATTTTAATATTAAGTATATTTATTCAGATTTAATATTATATAAATCTGTATAATATATGTATACTCAGATTTCATATATATATATATATACATATATATATATAATATTTACTTAAAAAACAAAAACATTACAAAAAGCAAAAGAAATAAACTGATTGGGTCTAAGTCTAGACCCAGACCCATGCAGACCCAATGTTTTGGGTTTAGGTCTGAGTAAAACCCATCCATTGACAGGCTTATTATGCTAATTAGTGTTTACGCTAATTAGGAACGAGTCGAACCCATTCAAATAATAAACCTCGTTAACATATACAAATTAGGGCAATTTCTTGACCAAAGTTTCGAGTATCCTTTTACGAGGATTTTCCAAATATATAAAATGGAAATTAAATATATATTTTCACAATTTTTGGGTCATCAAATTTCTGGCACACCTAGTGGGACTTGTTCTTCCTCTCATCTTTAGGAATTAAAATTTAATTAAATTTTATATTTGTGATCAATAAATGATATGAAAAAAAAATATTTATTTTTCTGTCACCTTTATTAATCTTTTTGGTTGAGTGTGCAGAAACAAAATCGTAATTGTCAAGCCCGGTTTCATGCTCGTAATCCGAAAGAATGGGCGAACATCCAAAACATGAAAGGATGTATTATTGGCTCATCCAACTGCTTACAATGTTATCCAAATAGCCTCAGGATGAGCCAAAGAAGGTTGTGGGCCCAAAATCCTACAGTCAACATGTTATGAGCCCAAAAATAAATTTGCTCAACAAAAATGAAAAACAGGTAATGAGTCACGACTCTCGTACGCCTTTTTAGTGGTTCATGGCCCCCCGAGCACTAAAAGACCACTAAGGCACTGAGAAAATGAGCCCTCCCCAGGGAGGAGCCCAATTTTCTTCTGACATTAAGCCAACACTCCTGAGCCCAAAAAGCAAAAATGCTAACATGGGCAAAGGTACTCCAATCCAAGTAGCCAAGAACATAAATCTGGGGCAAAGAAAGTTGTGGGTCTAAAACCCTACAACCACAATGTTATGATGAGCCCAAGAATAAATGGGTTCAACAAAAATAAAAAGCGGGAAATGAGTCAATGACTCCCATACCCATTTTCGGTGGTTCCAAGCCCATGGGTTCTTAAATACCACGAAAACATGGAAAATATGAGTCCTCTAATTAAAGGGAAATTCAGTTTTCTATCGTATTAAAGCCCAAAGCCCACAAAACAATAATGAGGCCCACAAAGCAAAAAGGGTGGCTGGATCCAAGGCCAAAAATTTCAAAGGACTCTTGCCATGAGGCCTAAATTACACGAGTCCATGACATGTGAGGGAGCCCAACCCGATATCTGGAGGCTTAGTATATATCCTCTATGCAAAGGGTCCCAAATATACATGCCTTATAATTTGGCCTCCCCATTTTATATACAAAATGAGAAGTGAAATAATGAATCGAACTGAGGCGTATACTCAATTTCATGGGTTTTATAACCACTTTTAGAAGGGCAAAACTAAAAACCTTACAAATTGACCTCATGAGGGGGTCTCATTGTAATTTACCAAAAATTAGGAGGTTTTTGGTAATGAGCACTAACGTGAGGGGGTGTTCATGTGATTTTCAAAAGGTGGGAAGATTTTGGTAATTACTCAAACGAGCTTTTACCAAACGATCTCGATCGAATATCGAGTAATTTGGTTCATCTTTCCAACTTGTAATAATCCATAAAAAAGAAATTCTTAACATGTAAATCTGTATAATCGTCTCGTTTACAGCATCTGTCAATTAACATAAAATTTAATGAATTAATTTCACTCTCATACATGGTGCATCACTAGTACTATAAGTAAGAAAAAAAATTCTAAAATTTTCTCCGTCCACAATCTAATAATCCAGCAACAATCTAATTAATACACAAAACATCCTACGACAAATCGAACATCCAAACAATAAAATGTCTACTTATAATATCATTAAAATAAAACCTGCAAAACCAACAACAGCCATCCAAGCTTTCCAAAAGGCATGATTATATTAATAGGTGCATCACTGGGAGAAGGTGATGGAACTGTAAGTGCAGGAACTGGAGAGGGAAGCCTCGACGGGCTAGGTCCCGCAGAAGTATCGCGAAGAACGTTGATATCGACTTTCTGTCCCGATTGGCAGTGACCGGGCACGCCACATAGGAAGAAGTGGTGACCATGAGTAGCTATGGTTATGGAGTCGTTGCCAGTCGTGTGGGTAGCAATGGGGGACGAAGCGTTGCACGCCTTGTATTCGGAATGTATGACTTGCATCACATTGTGAAACTGAGGATTGTACTCAAAAACTGAAATTAAGGAAAAATAAGAGTATATAAATCAGAAAGAAAAGAAAAGGAGACTGTTAAATAAGCTGAATTATGAGCTGATTAAAGAGATAAAAGGCACAATGTTGTCATGATTTAACATGGTTATTGTAAGAAGTTAAATAGTATGTGCAGTTTAAGTATTTTAAGTCACACAGTTGTTAATATTTATAGCTTTTAACATTAACAAAATTCCAATTCTCAGCAACAATTGCTCTTAAATTAAGAATGCTGGAAAAGATTTCAAAATCAACCAACTCGCAGTAGGGAGGACTTGTGTCTTGCGTTAACATTACATTTTGGGAACTTTTTCAATGGCTAAAGTTATTGTTATAGCAAATACCAAAAAAAAAACATAAAAGATTAAACAACATAATAATTTACGTTGTTCGGTAGTTGCCTACGTCACCAGGAGAGGAAGAGCGAATCTCATTATTAACGAAAGAGGTATAAAATACAAAGTATGTCAAAATTACTGATTGGATCTTAGGTTTGGATTTTTTCCCGTATTTATATCGTACCGTACCTTCTAATCATGGGTCTTTTAATGAAAGAGGTACATGATACAAAGTATGTCAAAAATTCTGACTGCAATACATGCCTTTTAATCAATTTGAAAAGTGAATTAATTGAGATAGTTTCTTGCCAAAATTAGAGGAGGGGGTTATTTCCATCCACCTCCCCTGAGGTATTACACTTTGGCAAGCACCTCCCCTCGTGTATTAAAATTTGGCATCCACCACCCTTATGTGTAAAATATTATATAAACTACTTTTTTCCTATTTCCTATTTTTCATTTGATTCCTTTCTTTTTTTTATTAAATAGAAAAAAGAAAGGAATATAAGTTAAGCTTATGAAAATTCTTAATTACAAATAATTTTTAATTGAATAATTATTTTTAATTAGAAATAGTTATAACAAATAATATATTATATGAAAAAAAAATACTAAACTCCTGAAAATAGATTTTTATATCAAAAAAATTCATATTAGTATTTTTTTTTTTTGGTACCATCTCACATACACATTTTATAATATTTTCATTCAGAATAACACAATAAACAAAATCTAAAAATTGAAAGAGTAGTTTCTTTTTAATCTCCTTGATTAAGGACCCGTAGATGATTTTGAAGTAGAAACTGAAGAGGTCCTACGTATTATTTGATAATTTAGGAATCTCATTGTTTATTTTCACTATCATATTAGATATATTTCAAATGATAATATATATTTCCAAGTGAATGCTTAAATTTTCTCTATATTATTTACTTCTTATTGATCTTATTTCTACTTAGAATAAAAAAGAAGAAAAATATGAATTGAAAAAGAAGAAGAAGAGAATACATAATGGAGCATTGAAGTTAACACGAAATTACTCTATGATTTTTCAGAATTTTGTCTATTAGAATAAGCAATAATGTAAATCTATAAGCATAGATATAAACTTTTTATTTTTTATAAAAGAAATATAGCACAACTAATTTATTAAAAGTTGTTTGAAACATTAAAAATATATAATTCAAGAACTACATTAAGAGAATTGGAAAAATATTTATTTAAATTTATTTAAAATAATTTGATTTATTGTTTGCTATACATATTTTTAAATAAAAGCACTATTCATTAGAATTAATGAAAAATTCTCATGAGGGTAATTTTATTTTTATTTAACAAGAAAAATAAAGGAATGAATGAAAAATAGAAAATATAAAAAATATATAAACTAAGGGAAGAAAGGTAGTTTATAATCATTTTTACACATATGAATGGTGGATGTCAAATTTTAATACACGAGGGGAGGTCATTGCCAAAGCTTAATACTCCAGGGGAGATGGATGCAAACAACTCGAGGAGGTGAAAAACAAAGTTAAATAATTAGGTATATACCTTATTCAAGCATGCCAGATCATTTATTCTAAAATAGTTTTTATCTCATATTTCATTTATATAATACCATATGTGTAATATTCACAACACGTAAAAAAAATACAATTATATGACGCATGTATAATCAATGTAACACGTCATGAGTATGGGCATGGGCTTATTGCTTTGCAAAGGTTGAGGTAAATGGCAATCATAATTGAGGCGTGCACTTTTGGTTAGTGAGTTGGATGTTGATGGATGAGCAAAGTTTGGATATGTTCAATAGTGCTATACTTGAATTCAAGAAATTACATAACTGCTGGCCTCATCATTACTCAAGTTTTCAACCTCAATCTTATGTTTGAAGCACCTCATTTTTGACTGCAGAGGTCACTCCCACCCATCCACTTGACACGTAGCATCCAAATACACCACTATTGTGAAATTATTGGGGAATTCTAGTTCAATTTGGTTGAACCCAACTATCCATCAAACGGATAAATTACATTTGTGAAGTGATTCGCATATATATGAAGATCAATGATTTTTGTGTCTATCTGTCCCCACAGACGATTGTTCAAAAAAAATTAACATAAAATGCATACGCAGATCATTAGCCTCGATTCTGGCATGGAATTACCAGGCGTAATGTGAAACCAATTAGTATTAGGAGACAAGTGTAATCACGCTTTCCAAGAAGATAGATCTTGTGAAGTTTCTAGCACTACGAATTTTAAATTTTAAAGACATATACTAGCACAAAAATTAGTTCAATTTAATCTCACCCAACAAATTAAGCATGTATCACTTATATTATGATTGATCATTTTCACAGTCTTCTATGATGAAACATGACCATTGACAGACTCCACAATGTTATGGCATTACTACTATTATGGTTCGTGTGTAAAAGGGTCATTCTATGTTGATCTCGGTCCAATTTTGACCGTTGGATCCTCAATAAATGGGGTCATTTAGCAAATTAACACCCCCTTCCCTATTTGTTGATCCAACGGCCAAAGACAACATAGAATTTTCCAAAATAAGAGAGAGATCCTCTCAAACATTTGAGATAGACACAAAATTAAGAGCGAGGTTGCTTGCAAACTTATGTGAAAAAGGTAGACGTAGAATACACTCTCGAACAATTAAACTACATAAAACTCATCCTAAAATTATCTGTCTCCTAAAGCTCATGCAGGCTGACAAAAAGACCTGTAAAAGAGGCCATGTTCTCCGGTTACAGAAAAAGCTACAAATAATGTTCATATTTGTGTATCTAAAAATCGAAAAAAAATTGGGTGCACCGGTGTTGAACATCAAGCCATCAACTTCTGTATTTCATATCTTTTTTCTGCCACCCTTTTCAACTAGCCATAAAACAATCTCAAACAAGGAAATTGAAAAAAAAAACATCAATACTTATAAACCATGAACAGAAAATTAGCAGAGAACGGGAAGAAGAAAAGACACATATATAGGCGGAGCCGGGGGCTGGTAGGGACCCCCACAACTTCTAAAAATGTTTTTTTTTTTTTTTTTTTAGCTTTAAAATATTTTTATTTTTCAAATTTTGCCCCCTTGAAGTCAAAAGATATCAAGTTTTTTCTTATTTTTTCGTATTCGCCCTCCGTCCCTGACTATATAAAAGACGGATAACATATATGTGCATATATATACATACCTATAATATCACCAAGTTGAAAGGTTTTGTTAACAGCCCACTGCTTATAATCGACATTGCCAATGGTGGTCCATCCAGCAGAATCTCCCACTTTATAAATTGCTCCAATTGAGAGATGAACACAAACTAACATCAAACACAAAACTGCCAAAACTCTATTTTCATAGCCCATGGCTTCTTCTTCTTTCTTTTTTTTATGCAAATAATCTTAACTTTGAGAACTCAAAGAGACTCTTTCTATTATAACATGTTTGATGATGACTAGTGTCTTTAAGAAATTATTAATTAGGTGGAATGTGAATGGTGGTCCTTAAAGAATTGGGAGCCTTTTTTCTTTATCATTATTTAATTGCTTACTTTTACGGAAACTTGCATTTTTCGTCCCATAATTTTGATTAAGTTTAATTTTGATCTCATTCGTTACGAATTTCTTATATTTGGTCCTATAATTTTCAAAATGTCTCACATTTAGTTTCAATCGAAGTTTTCATCTAAAATTTTAACGGTCAACCTTTTGACCAAAAAACCGGTCAAAAGGTTGACTAACGGAGTTGATCATTAAATTTGAATGGAAACTTTGGTTGGAACTAAATGTGAGACAATTGAAAGTTGTAGGATTACATGTGAGAAACCCATAACAAATGGGATCAGAATTGAACTTGAGCAAAATTATAGGACCAAAAATGTAATTTCTCCTTATTTGTATGCTTACTTTTGTGATAAATGGAAAACAGAGAGACAAAAGGAAACACATATCAAATGCATTTACTTTTCGAGATTGTTATGTATTTGATGCGGACTTCTTATTCTCTATATATAATTTTGATTGATAAGTATAAGTAATCATGTCGGTAAGTATGGTTTAAAATTAATATGAAATTAAGAAATTATAGAATGATAAAAAAAATTAAAAATATAATTTGATAATGCATAAAAATTACATATGTATAACAATAGTTACGAGTTTAAATTCGACAAGTATGTAATAAAAATATATAACAATTTACGAATTTAAATTCGACAAGTATGTAATAAAAATGAGCTCACTGGTAATTATACCAACAAACATCCGGTGCATCATATCATAAAGCATGTCTTCCAAAAAAACATAAACCAATTACTAGTAATTGATTATTATCGCCAATAACATTTCGATCTATAATATTATTGTATTGGTTTTCTTTCTAATTCGATATTTCCATGTATATATATATATATATATATATATATATATATATATATATTATTGGTGATATGTGAGACTATGACAATAAAAAATGGGGAATTGATATTTGCACTCCCGAAGGTGATATTCGCACTCCAATCTACTTTTTGAACTAAATAATTGACAAAAATGCCCATACATTTTTATAATAAGATTTAGTTTCTTTATTTGACATAAATGCCCTTCACTCCGTTCTTCATCTTTTCAATTTCATCAACTTATGTTCTCACTTGATGTGGAAACACTACACAACATTTCAGTTCTCTTTGTTTTCACCCTTTTTTATTTCATGTGACTTATATGCTTAGTTAGTTACATACGATGCGGCAAAAATTTGTATTTAATACGTACAAGTATTTTACGAATTTATATTAAAAGGCACGGTGAAAAAATAGGCAAAAAAAATATGTCAACGAGAAATAACGAAATAGTACTTGTACGGGTAAAATACGAATAAAAATGAGGTACTCAAGAGTAAAAGTACTTTTATTTTTATATTATCTTTTAAATTATATGCCTTGTAATTGCTTTTATATTATGAAAAAAATATATTGTATAATAATTAATATCTTGATAATTTATAAATATTTGTGTTTTTTAATTGTATAATATTCCATAAATAAGTTTACTTATTTCAATATTCAATTTCAAATAAATTAAATATTTTTTGGCCAAATATGAAGTATTATTCGTCAAGTATAATACGGAATACGTAAAATACGCGCACTAAACGTTGAAACTAAAAAATACGAGTATTATTCATTATGTTTGAAATGCTTACGGGAGACATAAGTATTCTTCAACTATACATACATACATGTACTATATGAGTATAAATAATGAATGTATACTCTAAATTTTCATGTTAATGTTTAAGACCATCTTCAATGTATTGCACCATTTTGATGCAGTTACAGTAAATTCACTCCAATGTATTGCACCATTTTTAACCAAAAAGAATATTCTCTATATATTTGTTTTTATACCTCATTTTTATACTATTTCCCATATTTCACAAATTACACCTAACTTTCATTTTATTTTAATTATATATTCATCCAATAACAATATGTTGTTATTTTATAATATTACACGAACAATATTTTTGTTATTTAATAATAATAAATAATTAAAATTTAAAATTTAATTTAAATCTATGTTGATATGAATATTTTCAATGTTTTAAATTATTATGGTATATGCATTTTGTTCTAATTTTGATATATCTTTTACTTAAAATTAAAGTAAAATTATATATATATATATATATATATAATTGAGTAAAAAAACAAACATAGAATTTAATTGTAACTTTTCAAAGTTTAGAGACATAATTATATAGGACCTAATTGCAACTAACATAATATTAAGGATCTAATTGTAACAAAACAAATTTTCATATACGGTTGGTAAATTGAATTAGACTTAAGGAGTTGGAGGTTTAGTTAATTGATTGTGCTCCAAATTTTAAGAACACAAAAGGCTAACCAGTGGGGTTTATTTCAATATTTCCACGTAAAAAGGATGATAAACGGAGTACAGGATAATTTGGTCTAACAAGTGATTTAATCACCTCCACTAACTAGCTATAAATATATTTATATATTAAAAAAGCTATAAACACTTTACAGTTTTAGTGGGTAATTGAAGAAAAGAATGACGGTTTTTTGTATTTTTAATTTATAGGACGTAAAAATAGTTCCAGCAGTGGGGTATTACTTGCATTGAGGATCTTGTGGTATTTCACATCAACATGGGAGTATAGAACTAAAAAGGGGTGATTTGTATGTGAAGGGTATATTTGTCTCATAAATAAAGTATTTAATGTGTTTTAAAATCAAATAGACATTTTGGTCATTTACTTAATAGAAAAAGAGATAGATGGAGTGTGATTATCGAAAAAGGGAGTGCTAAATTGTCCTATATTATTAAATTGACAAACGGCAATCCGAACTCATATTGACCTATATTATCGGTTATTAATTGACCGATTCTTTTGAACTATATTTAGGTGCCATGTTAATCCCTTCTACTACGCTCCAAGTCTCATTTAATGCAGCATATAACTCACATCTTAGCTGTTGGCGGCCCGCATAACTAATTAGCCTAAGAACAATGCCTGGAATATAGACTTGAAAGCAAAGAATGGTCTTTGAGTATAATAAGATGGTTGGATGGATGGTGCATAAAAAATGACAAAGAATGGCCTTCGAGTATATAATAAGATGGTTGGATGGATGGTGCATAAAAAATGACAAAGAATGGCCTTCGAGTATATAATAAGATGGTTGGATGGATGGCGCATAAAAAAATGAACTCCTAAGTCCTAAACGATAGTGCAATCATGACATTTTTTATTTTTTTAACATAAAAATTTAGGTAGGAATGAATCCAATCACCTACATACTACGGGTCAGGCATGCTTCCGGGACCAAAGTTCGTTTCAATGGGTATTTAATTACAGATTACTCGCAAACTATGTCCTCACATTGGCATAGGAAGTCGAACCCAAAACCTACCGATAAAAAATGACCTGTTTCTTATCAACTGAACCAACGAGAGTGTTGGCGCAATCATGACATTCAATTGTGTGCCTTGGACAGAAAACATGTTTTTCTTGCATCCACTATGAATGAGAGTAATTATCCAGTATATTAATATGTTCCCTTTTGACCTTTTACTCTTACTAATAAATTTTACTTAAGATCTGGACCATTTGGTTTACATCAATTGGTTTGATTACAGAATTTGACTGAACAAAACTTGTCCCTTCACAAAGATTGATCACTTGAACAACCTTAATACTGATGGAATTGTGAAGTTCGATATAAACAAAATTTAGATACATACTTTGGTCATCTACATAGGAATGGCAACGAAGCGCGTTTGTTCAAATCCGTAATCTGACCCTACTAGCTTCTTTGAAACCAGCCCTGTAGCTGATCAGGACAAAATAACAAAATACGACCCCAATTTTGAACCCCTTTTAGTTGACACGAACTCACTCCAAACTCGACAAATGTTGGCGGAGCACCGTTTTACCAAGATTCACTGTCCTCTAGAGATATTTAATAGGGAAAATTACACTCAAACCCCCTCACTTATGGGGTAATTACAAAAACACCCCCTCACTTTTTAAACTTACAACAACCTCCCCTCGACATGTTTTGGATTACACGGGCACCCCCTATCATTTTTTTGGGGCAGATTTTTGATGGCATCATAAAAAAAATTAACTTTTCCCAATTTACCCCTGGTCCAAACTGTACCAAAAGTCCAGACTTTTTGACTACCCAATATACCCCCAGTAGAGTATTTGTAATATATATGCTAACTTTTCAGGGGGTGTCAATGTAATGTTTCCGTTGAATTTGATTATGTGTTGATTATTTTAATTTAGCTTATTTTAATCATTTCAACTAAATGAAACTAATAAAAAAAATAACTAATTCTGAAATAAGAAAATAAAACGCATTTAACTGATTTTAGATAGCTAAATGCATTTTACTCCTTAAAAATTAACAATCAGTTCGAAAATAAAATCGATCCTCGATATAGAAGAAAGAGTTCGGGCATTACTAAATATGGGCTCTAGAAATGCAGTCAATCATCAAAAAAGAGGATTTGATTGAGTATCAAGGAAGCAAGGAATTAGGCCAAAATACCAAATGAAAGTAGATCAGTTTTTTTTTTCATTCTAGAGGAAGTGCATATCTTACCCGGATCTTCTTCCATAATGGTATGGAATAATAATATCATTGGGGTACATACACAAGTCAATATTGAGTTATATTTTACTCTTTAAATAAATTGATAATAAGTTGTGGAAAAAATAAAATAATTAACAATAAAAATAATAATTATTTCAGATAAAAATTTATTATTTCAGAAAAGCGAATATTCAACTAACAATTAATTTAAAAATAAAAGAATAAAAACAAGTAATTATCTCTCACTATTTAAATAAATTAGCAATCACTAAAATATTTAACTAATAACTTTCGTTAATAATGAGTAAGCATTTTTATTAGTTATTATATTCAGAAAATATATATATATATTCAATTTAATATTATTAAATTTATTTAATTAATTTCAATAAAATATGAATAACTACCTTTATAAATCATCCATTTATAAAAAAAATTAATTATAATAGGTAAATTATCAAACTAAATAAATCACAATTTTTTTTCTAATTTCAAAAATAAAATTAAACTAATTAATAAATTAATGATGGATAATTATTTTTTAAAATCATTAAATAATTAAGTTTAGTGTAATGATCAATTAGAAAATTTATTAATTAGTAAAAACTAAAAATACCAAAAATAAATTATATTAATAAGTAATTTGTTCCAAAAAATTTATTATTATTATTCTTTTCTATTTTTCTTTTTTCTTGTTTTTTCTTCCCTCTTTTTTTCTTCTTCCTCACCACCACCACCACCACTACACCACCACACCACCAGCACTCTTTCTTCACAACACCCTGCCGCCGCAACTACCCATCCAGATCTCGGCCAGAGTCCACCCAGATGGGATCTCCCCCTTCTTGTTTTTGTATGTTCTCGTGTGTGTCTGTGTGTTTTTGGTTCTGTTTCGTAAAAAAAAAAAAAACTAGATTAGGGTGGATCCGACTACGCGTTCCGAACCGCGCAATAATCTATATCTTGAGATTATCTTTCAACCCCCGCGCTCAAATTCGATGCGCTAGACAGTGGTTCAGAGTTTAACACTTCGGTGTGTTGTTTAAACTAATTATTCGGACCGCAATTGACTAAAATATGTACTGTCTTTGAATGACACGATAATACATAAAAGAAAAATTCAAGTACAAGTAAAAACTATCTCTCTGATACTTAAATCTGACACAAGATAATTTTGTACCTACGTGAGAACCTTTCTTTTTCAAAACGATGATAATGAATAGAAAACTTAGGTCAAGATACAAATTACTGTCAAATACTGAAATCTGAAAGCATGTAATCTATACCTCCATAAAAGTCTTCGATTCGTAAAAGTTACAAACGAGTGAAACACTGGTACAAACTCCGGGAGCCGGATCTAACAATTCTTGAACAAATCTACGCTACAAGCTACTCCTAACTATGTCTACGCCTACTCCTATGATAAGAGAAAAATAAGTTGTTCTTTGATTTTCTGATCTTTCTCTCTCCTCTTTTCGTTTTTTTATTTCTGCATCGTGGTCCTACATCTTCAACCGTCGAGAACTGTTTTTAACTTCTCTTTCAAAATCCTTTTGTTTTGGCGGGTTACCGAGTTGTCGGACTCTCTGATTCTGCCTTTGGTTCTGGCTTCTTTGGACCTGTCTTACTATTATTGTAATGGACTTAGCCTTTTAATTTTTGGGCCCACTAATTGCTGTTAAGCCTATTCTAGGCTTTTCACTTTGGGCTTTTCCTAGGTCTTTCACTTTGCTGATACATTTTTATTTTAGTGTAAACAAATGCCCCCCTAATGTACGTGAACATTTCGAGTTCATGTACATTAAGATACATGTCTTCTAGCTAATCATCGTTTCGTATCAGGAGATCGTGTCTGCTTATTTGAAAGGTCATCTTCCCAGACTTCTTTCATCTTTAATACCGATATGACGAACGTGCCCGTTCTTCTTCCCGGTACTTTTTCATGATCAGGCTTTTAAACCTTTTGGTAACTTAAGTTTTCTTTCTGCAAGAACCTCTTCGTATTTTTAGGCGGATAAAAGAGACGATTGAAATTTCTCTCTTCCTTTTCTGCATAGAAATGTCTTTTCGTGATCGGACACCTATAACCCTATATATATCTCTAGCCTTTTCTTAGCCATCACTATCACCTTTATCTCATAACTTATACAAAATCTAAAGTGGTTCTATTTTAATTTCGGCTAACTTAGAGCCCATCTCGAATGCAGACTCTTCTCGGATTCCTTCTTCTTCTTTCTTCGTTGCCTCTTCTATGGCTTCCCCATTAAATCGCCACTGATCACTTCCTTCGAGCTTTCCTGCTTCATACCTGGCATTAACAATTTGAGTATCGATAAAATAATTATTTTTCTCGGCTTTGACCACCTCGAATTGGTATCCGTTCCAACAAATTAATACTTGATGTAAAGTCGAGGGGATACAATAATTCTGATGTATCCAATCTCTTCCTAACAAAGCGTTAAATGATGATGAATTTGTTTCGACTACAAAAAATGCCGAGTAGGAACTTTGGGTTCCTATTTTGACCCGACATGGCAAAACCCCCAAGACTTTGGTAGCTTGGCCTGAAAATCCGTAGACTGCAACATCAGCAGCTACCAAATCTTTCGAGCTTTTGCCCAGCCTTGTTAACATTTTTTCGGGCAAAATATTAACAGTGGCCCCATTATCGACTAACACCTTATTAATGGGAACGCCCTCGATTTCGGCCCTTATGAACAACGGTTTCATGTGGTTATTTTCTATCTCCTCTTTTGAAAATAACAATTTTGCCAAATTTCCGACTTTATGCACATTATCTTCGAGTGACTTATCATTAACAATTTGAAAACAAGACGGGTTACCTTTTTCCTTGTCGGACGTGAGTTCGAGCGTATTTTCTCCCTCATCCGTACATTCTTTAGCTGCGAATTCGGCTGGCAGCACGGTTACCATATCTATGTCCCTATCCTCCTCCATTTTCAGGACCCTTTCCAAAGAAGCTTCTTTAGCTTTTAAATCAGCTTCGTTTGCTGATTCCTCGCATGGTGTGTCTCCCAGTAAAATATCCAGGTCATCTCCTGACTCGAAATCCCCCAGCTCTTCATCCTCTTCGGTCATGACACCTTTTCCTTTTAACGCTGCTTCTCTTAGCTGGTCGCTCAACCGATCAACATCCTTTTCGAAATCTTCTTCACTAGGATTCTTGACTATTTTCGATTTCAAGATCCCTTTCGACAAAGCCTCTTCTTCAACCCTGAGATTCGCCATCATTGCCTCCTGTTGCATTTCCAAGGCCACTGCAGCTCGAGAATAAGCCACTTGTTGTGTGATAACCTTCGGGTGGTCATCTTTATTTCTCTCGATATTCCTGCGATATCCACCCAGGCGGTTCAAAGGTGAATCTCTACCGGATGAGGCAGACCTTCTATATCCTCTGTCTCCTCTTCCTCGAAAGTGTCTATCGTAAGGCATGGTTCCAAACCCTTGGTTGTTCCTTTCGTACCGTTGTCTTTTATTCCATTCCCTTTGATATTGCGGGAATCCAATTTGGATCGTTCAGAATAACCTGCAGCTTTACTAATTCGTAATGCAAAGTATCTGCGCACTGACTACACAAAACCTTCTGCATTTGGGTTAAATTCGTCACCACCTTAGCAGGTGTCTGATAAACAATCTCACGTACAGGGGTTTCGAGTACCTCCTTATACGATTTTTCCTCTTTTCCTTGAGCGATCGATTTGGTTTCGCCAACCACTTCTTTGTCTTTCTGTTTTCCATCTTGATCGAAATCCAAAATTCTCTTATCGACTCCTGACAGGCATATCGTGCCTCGCTCATATTGTTTTGCGACAAACCGCCTGAAAATCTGACACTGGTCAGTGGTGTGCATGGTATTCATGTGCCATCTGCACATGCCTTCCAAACCTTCATCTCTCACCTTCGGGAATGTCAACACTCCCTCATCAATCAGCCTGTTGAACAATCGGTTTGCCAACTTGGCCTCTTTTCGTACCTGCAAATTAGAATTTTCGAACTCGTTAATGTCCACAGTATTAATTTCGAAATTTAAAACAGGAAATGGATTTTCGTCAATGTCTGTTTTTTGAGTGTCAGGAAAAATTATGTCTTTTGAGTTCAATTTTTCTTGTATCAAATTCCTAAACATAATGCACTCATTTGTTTCGTGTGAAAAAGCATTGTGCCATTTACAGTATGGCTTTCCTTTCATTTCTAATTTCGAAGGTATTCTATGTCTCCCTTTTAGCCTAAGTTTTTTATTCGCAAGAAGCCAGTCAAATATTCGCTCGGTTTTAGTCACATCAAAACTATACTCTTTTTCTTTCTTTGTCTGTAAAGATCCTGTAGCTACACAATCTTTTCTCTCGAGAGCTCCGCATTGAAACGGAGGCCCTTTAACAAATTCTGCCAGATCGATTTCATAGGCATCTTCGAATGCCCATGGAATCCCCACCTCGAAGGCATTGAAACCCTGATGTTTTCTCTGGCTTTCCTCTCTTAACATATTTTCGTATCTCACCGCACTTTCTGCTAGACCTCTAAAATCGGAAAACATCATTCCGTCGAATTTTATTCTATAATCAAAAGCCATGTTTTGTTGAGCCAATTGAACAAACTCAGATTCGGGGATGTTCAAATGACATTTAATCCTAGCTTTCTTAAATCGGGCCAAGAATTCTTCTATTGATTCTCCAGGATTCTGTCTTATTTTGGCTAAGTCACTCATGGTCATGCTCGGTTCAGTTCGAGCAAAATGATTTTGGAACTGAAATTGCATTTTGTCCCAAGTATGTATTGAATTAGGTGATAAATTCGTATACCAGTTAAACGCTGACCCGGTTAAGGAACTAGGGAATAACCTTAGTTTGAGATAATCCTGATCAGCTACCTCTCGGCATTGGCAAGTGAATCGAGACAAATGTTTGAGAGCTGACACATGGTCTTCTCCAGAAAACAAAGTGAAGTTGGGAATTTTATATGTTCTTGGGAAAGGAAAATTCCTGTCTACCCAGTCGGGGTAAGGTTTCCCAGGAATCAAACGGTGGTTCCTTCGAAAACCAGGCCCATATATCCTTTCGATGGCCGTTTCCACTTGATTTTGAAGAGGATCTTGAACTTGCGGTACCAAATTTCCCCCCAAGCAATTGTTAGGCACGTACTGCCCCCCAGCATATGGGAATTGCAAATTGTTATTCATAAAAGGGAAATTTTGGGGCAAACCTTGATTTCCTATGCTAAAAGGTGCATTCGAGGACCCTACATATGGGTAATTCTGAGGCGCACCCTGCGTCCCATTGTAATATCCCTGACTACAACCAATATTCGACTCAGGATTTCCAAAATTGATATTCGGTGGATACCCAGCGGCCATTGGTTCTGAAACATTTGGTGGTACGGGGACATTCGGTCTTGTTGGCTGAGGAATAGCTTGAGTTGTATAAGCATTCACCTGACTCACGCGTGGATGCCCCCCAGCATTGTGAGGATTTGAAAAGTGTTGTTCCTCGAATAGCACTTGACTCGAAGTAGGAGGGATTTGATTCGAGCACTAACCAGTCTCAAATCTTCCTTCCTGAGCTCGAGTATCTCGAGGATACCCGAGAGGAACTTCATTTGGACTGATCGTCCTAGTTCAAATCCCAGGTTCTATTGATATTAATTGGGATACCTTTTCGACTAGAATGTTATGCCTATTAATTAGGGGTTCGAGCGCTGAAGCCACCTGGGTATTTATCATGCTCGAGAAGACATCACATGTTTGATTAAAAATTTCTCCTAATTCTGTAATTACTCTAGTAACCTCTCGAGCCAAACCATCTCGAGCATATACTACGATATCCTGCACAATTGCAGTGAATATTCGGGCTGACTCCTGTGCTAATGCTCAGTACTGATCATCGAATTCTCTTCTTTGATCTTCGCGAGCACCTGCAAGGGTCTGTTTCATAATTCGGACAAATTGTTCGTACATTTTGTCCGCTCTGATTTTATGTTTCGCAACTGGTTGAGTATCACAATCGTCAACCAAATCGTCTCTGAGTGAATCCTCAGACATCATATAAGAATTTTATCTCTAGAAAATCTCAAAGCGTCAGTTTTCAAGAAGAAAAAACCGACTCCCACTGTGGTCGCCAAAACTTGTTTCGTAAAAAAAACAAACTAGATTAGGGTGGATCCGACTAAGCGTTCCGAACCCTGCGATAATCTATATCTTGAGATTATCTTTCAACCCCCGCGCTCGAATTCAATGCGCTAGACAGTGGTTCAGACTTTAACATTTCGGTGTGTTGTTTAAACTAATTATTCGGACCGCAATTGACTAAAATATGTACTGTCTTCGAATGACACGATAATACATAAAAGAAAAATTCAAGTACAGGTAAAAACTATCTCTCTGATACTTAAATCTGACACAAGATAATTTTGTACCAACGTGAGAACCTTTCTTTTTCAAAACGATGATAACGAATAGAAAACTTAGGTCAAGATACAAATTACTGTCAAATACTGAAATCTGAAAGCATGTAATCTATACCTCCATAAAAGTCTTCAATTCGTAAAAGTTACAAACGAGTGAAACACTGGTACAAACTCCGGGAGCCGGATCCAACAATTCTTGAACAAATCTACGCTACAAGCTACTCCTAACTATGTCTACGCCTACTCCTATGATAAGAGAAAAATAAGTTGTTCTTTGATTTTCTGATCTTTCTCTCTCCTCTTTTCGTTTTTTTATTTCTGCATCGTGGTCCTACATCTTCAACCGTCGAGAACTGCTTTTAACTTCTCTTTCAAAATCCTTTTGTTTTGGCGAGTTACCGAGTTGTCGGACTCTCTGATTCTGCCTTTGGTTCTGGCTTCTTTGGACCTGTCTTACTATTATTGTAATGGGCTTAGCCTTTTAATTTTTGGGCCCACTAATTGCTGTTAAGGCTATTCTAGGTTTTTCACTTTGGGCTTTTCCTAGGTCTTTCACTTTGCTGATCCATTTTTATTTTAGTGTAAACAAGTTCGTGTGTGTGTTTCTGGGGTGATACTTGGTGGCTCCCGGGAGTTAGACTCCCGGGAAATATCCACTACACAGTATTAAAACATGTGTGAGGTCCACCAAAATATATATTTTTTTAATTATGTTTTAACAAATTGTGTGAGGATAGGGTCCGGGAGTTGAACTCCCGGAGCCACCAAGTATCACCCGTGTTTCTGGTTCTGGTGTGTGTATGTATTTTTCGGTGTGTGGTGTGTGGTTCTGGTGTGTGTGTGTGTGAGATAATTGTCTTGTGTGTTAAAATTATGTGTATTATATATGTGTGTGTGTGTATATATATATATATATATATCATATGTATATACAAACAGGATATATATTTGAGGAAAGGAAAATGAAAATTAGTTTCTTTTAATAGTTTAAGTAGAAGGGTATTTTAGTCCTCACATAAAGTTATAATTTTCATGATTTTTTATTTTTTTTTTTGTCTGGAAAATGAAGGGACAAAAATGTCACTTAATAATTTTGAGCAGGAAAAATTACGGGCAGCTGGGTTGAGGGGAAGTCTTTGTAATTATTAAAAAGTAAGGGGGAGTTTAGGTAAAACCCAATAAGGGGGTTTGAGTGTAATTTTCCCTATTTAATAACAAGACTGATTCAAGACGGTTTGGCAAAAACCGACACCTGTTAGTTTTAGTGAAACTCGAAACCCGCTCGAACAGGGGCAGGGACCAAAATAGCAAAATCGGACGCCGACCCAGAATATCATTTAACTAACTCAAATTTGCCCCAATCTTTCACCCAAATTTATGTTGTCACCCCTAATTTTACAACAATTTTGGTAAGCTTAGACTTCAATTATAAATAAACGGGCATGTTTCTTATATTACATATACTCAAATATTAATATATACTTTATCGGACCAGGAAAATTGTGTTCTCTTGAATCTTTGAAGTTATGCAAGTATATATTGTAAGAATATTTTGCGCTTTTATAACATAGCTCGTAAATTGACATCATCTTAGCTCTGAAACCTTTGATCACATCGGACATACACAAGGGGGTTACAATAACACAGATCTTCAAATTTTTCACTTGACAAGTGAAACCCTTCTGTTGTATACATATAGTCTCTCTATTCAATTATTTATGTAAAAGCCCCTAAAGGCTAAAACCAATTCAAAATCTAAACATAATATATTTTTTTCACAACCCAATATTAAGATTAAATCCTAATTCTACAGCAGGCCCATTTTTCTTGTCATTTTTCTTGTCACCCTTCACAGATTCCTCATCCGCACTGTAATCATCCATAAACCTCTTCCACAGCCAATGCCTCTTCCATACCCTCTCCGTCATCTCCTCAATCGGGATGTTCTTCGTCTCGGGCAGCAAGAACAACACGAAGAACGACATCACCAGAACCCAACCCGAGAAAAACAAGAATATCCCGAATTTGAAATGGCACAACATGGACAGAAACGCCTGCGCGATCACAAAAGTGAACACCAGATTCACACACACCGTGACACTCTGCCCTGCAGAACGTGTCTCCAAGGGGAACGTCTCACTGGGAATCAGCCACCCGAGCGGGCCCCATGACCAAGCAAATGCGGACACGAATGTGCAGATCAGGATCACGACGAAAATTGCAGAGCTATGGTTGAGGTCATCCGAGTGGTCCTTCACCTTGAGGCCCAGTATAATGGCTATGACCACTTGCGACAAGAACATCTGGACACCGGCCTCTAGCAAGAGTACTCGCCTTCCCAATTTATCCACCGAGTAGATAGATACAACGGTGGATAGCACGTTGACTGCACCAGTGATCACAGCTGAATACAGGGATGCATCACTCCCAAATCCCACGGTGCTGAACAGGACAGGCGCATAGAACATGATCGCATTGATTCCAGTGAGTTGTTGGAAAATCTGCAGAAATAATTCGTAAACAAAAGAAATCAAGAAAGAAACAACGAACCAAACATGTTTGAATACATAAAAACATAAGCAGACATTTAATATTTAATATCTCTAACATCGACTGACCTGTAAAGCCAGAGCAATGATGAGTTGAGGTCTATTCCTGCGCTTCATCAGGTTTCTAAAAGGGTGCTTGACTTCCTTGGCTACACGGCTCGCCTCGACGAGTTCCAGGAACTCAGGCTCTATGTTATCTGTGCCACGGATTTTTCTGAGCACGGCTTTTCCTTTCTCTAAATGACCGCGCTCAATCAAACTGTTCGGGGTCTCGACCACAAATAGGGCGCCTAAAGTCAGGAGCCCGGCTGGGATCCCCGCCAACCCCAACGATACCCTCCATCCCCATCCCCCTTCAATCCTGTCACATGAAATGAGCAACAAAAATTAAGTCCAAAGTTAATAATGAAACAAAAATTGAATACCATTAAGACCAATTTATTCAATTTTTATTTATTTTTTTGTCCTTGTTCCAATCAACACAATTCCCATTTTTCAACTATCCTTAAAGATGGATTTTCTCCTTCTCTTTCTCTACCATTTTTTCAAATCTTTTGTGCTTAGGCCAATTGTTTTAGTGTCAAAGTTGTGAAATTGTGACAAATATGACTAAAACATGTTATAAGCCAATGTTTGAAATAGATTTTGGTCGCGATTGAGAGTTCAAGTCTCTGAATTATCCATATAGAGCTGTGATTACGTTAGAGCATCTCCAATTCATAGACAAAAAAATGGTGCAACTTTTGCACCATTTTAATGTTATACAGTAAATTTACTCCAACCCATAACTCTAATTTTAACACCAAAAATAATATTCTCTAAGAAAGTAGACAATTTACGTTGTTTAGGTTGACTACAGAACGAATAGTGATTACATTGGAGCCCGAAACCTTAAAAAACATTTTAAAAAGTAGACAATCTATGTTGTTTAGGTTGACTACTGAACGAATAGAATGTAATGTATAGTGATTATGTTATGGAGAAATAAATAAAGTTATCATCATTAGACTTTAACGTGAAGCAAAAATACTGCAACATAAACAATTGTTTTCAAAGTAAAATTATAATATGAAGTAAAATTAGAATAATAGAATTATATAAATAAATCTTACTTTGAAGTGCCGTAATTGACAAGGTTGGCAAAAAGAATTCCAATTGTAACATTAAGTTGGAACAAAATGTTAAGTCCTCCACGTATTCTGGTAGGCGCTATCTCTGACAGGAACAGTGGAACTGCCTGAAAATAATTCATGCACAATTTTATATTACATTATTTAATATTACATATATATATATATATATTGACAAAAAAAATTGAAGAGGAAGAATACTAATAGAACACGATACCGAATTTCAATAAAGAAAATATATGTATATATATAATAAGTTAAAAAGATAAAAGAAGACAGAAATGATAAGGAATATTAAAAAGGAGTACAATATTTAGAGCCACATAAATAGTGACATAAAAATCCAAAATAAAAAAGTGAGTGTGACAATAATTCATAGGTAAGATTTTTATTGCCGAGAAAAAATAAAGATACTCGAAAGGAAGATGCAAGGAAACTGGATTTTGGGGGATTTTCCAGCACCCCTAAAGCTAAAAAGGTATAATACGTTTTTTTTTTTTTTGATAGAAAGAAAAGGTATAATACTTTAATTGATATATATATATATATATATATCATTGTATCTCTGTATCACATGGTATCAACTATTATAAAATAATTTCCAGCTTGGACTCTATCGAATTGTGATGGGAGAAAGTCAAATTAGGACATTATTGACCCACCTAAGCCCTAAGGTGATGTTGAAGTGTGAATGGCATATTTATGCGGTGTACTCTTTAAGTGACTTTTAAGGAGGACAAAATTTTATTTTTTATATAATTATAATTACTTATGTATTAATAAATCTTATATGAATTTTACATTGTTTTAAGAATTGTAAAGTACCCAATAACACACTCTCAAATGGTCAACAAATGAGATATAATTAGATATGATCAGATAGATATTTGTAAATAAGTGGTTTAAATTTAGTAAGAGAGTAATTTATACTACATGACGAAAATGACGTATCACAAGATAAATCACATTTTAATGCAAAATTTACAGTCAGACTTTGTAACATATGTCCAATCGACGGAATCTTCTAATAGAAGAATAAGAACCTAATTTGATGTGTCACTCATTCATACATTACAATACTAAATATAATAATAAATTGAAACAGAAAATACCATTTGATCATACTTAGGTTGGTTTTATAAAAAATAAATTAGTGAATTTGTCACGCCCAGTCCACAGCATGTGAGTCCGCAAATGTGACCGACGCAATGGTCTCATTTACGAACTATCTCTTGTAAAATAGTTAACTCGGGTTGCTAAAAACGTATATTATACCAGCTTATAAACCTATTTCGAACTATCCAACGAGATATTATCGTACCTGATTAGCAAAACCGACGCCACATCCAAGTAAAATCCTCCCAATAATGAGCATAGCAAGGTCTTGAGCTGCAGTATTAAGAACAACTCCAGCTATAAAGAATAGACCGGCAATTAACATAGTTGGTCTCCTCCCAAACTTTCTCGTTGTGTAAGAAGCAAAGAAAGTTGCAGTTAAACCAGCCAGATATAGTGATGATGTGAACAATTGTAGCCCTTGATTATCATATTTGCAATAATTACTGTCTAGTCCTGGATTCTGTGTTCTCCTGTACACCACAGGGAAGAATTTCCTCAAGAAACCGGGCATTGATGTCACGCCACCTGTCGCCGAAACAATTTTTTTAAAAATTAATGAATAATTTTATAAATAAATAAATGCCATATTATTTTACCCTTTTCTTGTTTATTATCTCACAAGTTCTAATAACCACACTTTTTCTAGAGCATTGATCATGGGGGTTCGAGTCTATTTCTAAAAATTTATATGTTCATATTCGACAACGATGAATTTGATAGTGAAAATAACGAAAAGGGTCCAAATAATGAATGAATAAGAATGGAAATAATTAATCTTCAAAATTTTATCCAGTATCCCATTTTTTATCAAATCAAATTAAAAAAAAAAAGCCCGCTTATAGTAGTACATACAGATATTAAAATACTAATTCTCATGCCAATATGCATGCAAAATTCATATACTATATCGAAAATAAGGATATTTAGAGTACATTAAAAGTTAAACAAGAAATTAACCTGAAACGCCAACGTCGTAGCCAAACATGAGTCCTCCGGTGGCGGCCATGATGCAAGAGATGATAACTATAGGGGTGATCTTGGCCTCAAACTCGGTGCCTCCGCCCGAGGCCGCAAATCCGCCTCCGGCCATGTCTGGTAGCTATATGTATATATAACTATATATATATATATATATATGATCTTCAAAATCAATGTAAGAAAGAAAGTTAGGAAAAGAAAGGACAAAGTGTCTCTTTGAGTGATGAGAATATGAGAATGCATGTTAGAAATGTGTTGGGGCCTTTATATAGACAAACTTGAAATCATGAAATGGATGGGGGTTATGGGGTCTATAGGGGTACCCCCACCCACCATTGGCATCTTTACACGTGCATATAGTTGAATTTTATTTTTTTCCCATCTTCCTAGTTGACGGCTATATGTATAGTCAACGCACGCCTCTAAAAGATCTTATTTCATGGTTCTCGGGATTGGGCAGTTTCGAGATATTTGAATTCTTTATATTTAACTGTAGATCAATCTTATGTAAAATTGTTGAATAAGAATTGGTGAATCACTCATTTCATGCACATAACAAGGATATTTTGCTGTTTGATGATATTTTAATTAATAGTTACACATAGAATTTGGGAACTTAGGATATGACTTTTGGTATTAGGTTTGTTGTGATGCGGAGAAAATTGTTAACAATTTAATATGCACTTATTGGTTGCTTTAGGACCAATTTGGAAGAAAATTCAACTTTCAAACTTATCCATTTGATCTGATAATTCGTGTATTATGTGGGACTGTGGGTGATGATTATTTTCACTTAGTCAAACGGATCTACATATTGAAATTATTTACCGTAATGAAATATACTTTGTTTTTTTTCTTTACAATAAAAAATTAGATGGAGAAGTCTAATTTCTTAGGTCGAGTCGCGCAAAGAAAAATTCTCTCCAGGGCGGTATCTCTAGTAAGATTCGTGTGATCACAAGTCGCTTACCATTTGGTCCAACTACCTTGAATGAAATATACTTATCAAATAATTAATATATTAAAAAAATTAATTATAAATAAATGTAACAACATTTGTTACATCATTAATCGAATTTGACTAGAAATCTCGTGAAAGAATAAAAAAATTATTGGTCCAATTTTTACCATTTTAAATTCTTATTCCTAAATGTTGATTTATGTTACGTTGGCAAAGCTTCTCGTGACATGTGTTTGCTTTTTCAATCGGATATGGTAGAAACATGTGAACATGTGATGAACAGACATTTCAAAAGAAAAAAAAATTGGTTCGTTGAATCATGGTATCATTATAAAACTATCCAAAAAGATATCACAATCTCAATGATATTTTGGCCTAATGATAAAATTGAAACTCCATAGTTTAAGGGTTATGGATTTTATCCCACCATATATATGTGAAATGTAATAATATAACCATCTCCTACTTAATTTGTGAAATGTATATATATATTATTCCCCTTAATTTGTGCTGCATTTTAAGCCACCATCTCCTACTTTTTCCAGATGGTCCTAAGCTTAATTTTGTGAATATCTTCATTTTATTCCCATTGAGTTGTCTATACTCTTTTATATACTAATAAAAACTACGTGTTGCACGTAAATACATAATTTTTATACAAATGAATTGATCTAACCTATTTTCCATAAGAGAACTTTTCTCCTAATTTTGGATAGTATCATTCACAAATTTTGCAATGTTAAAATATGATTTATAAATTTATTTCTATATTAAATATTAGGAAAACATTCTAAGAACTCCATAAAATAATTTTTATTCCAAAAAATTCATGAAAATGATTCAATTTAAAATATTTTGTTTCACCAATTCTTCGTTTCGTTTGAGAAAACTAAACCAATAGTTAAAGGTAAATAATATTTTTGTAGCTAAATTACCTTGTTATATTAACAATTATCAATTGGTTGCTTTTTTGTGTAAACATTTATTTTTGGATTTTTCAAATGAATAAATTATATAGGAGGAATTTTTCTTTTCAATGTAAATAGTATTAAATAAGTATAAACACTATACAACATTTTCTACAGTAAATCAAAACGAATTACAAAAATTATCACACGTCAGATTACATATTTTGTTTCATACTCTTGAAGCAAAAAAAAAAAAAACAAAGTGGTTGTGTCAAGTAATATACTTAGATGCGTGTGTTTTTGTTAATTTTTTTTAACTTAAAACAAAATTTGTATGTTTTGAGAACCAATTCCCCATCATACGCAAAGAGACTAATTCAGAAAATTGTGTCGTGGACAAAGGTCACAAACCAAAGCAAAATGTTCAACAAACAAGCCTGAGAGGTCCTAATATTCAATACTGATTCAAATCATAATTTTTCAAAAAAATTAGACATAATTTTCAGATCAAATTTTGAAAATGCATCCTGAAATCTTGTCTTTTCTTCAAGAATGATGTTTGAATTTTTGTACTTCAATTGTAGGATATCATATGCATACGAGAAAGCCTAGGAGTAAAGGCTATATTTATAATAAAGAAACGTAGAAGGATTTGGGAAGTTATGTATTTTTATCATGGACTTGAAAAGTCATTATGAATGTAGATATCTAGAGTTTAAATGAAATTTAAGGATTTGGTAAGCTGAAAAGATAGATTTTAGTGTAGAAATTGAGACCAAATAGTCTAAAATTTGATGGACAACAAATGAAGAGTCTATCTACATTTGAGCTATTAATTGTTACATGAATTATTTTTTGAAGACAATTGATCATACGTTTCAGCTATTAATTGTTACAGGAATTATTTTCTGAAGATAATTGATCATGCAGTTAAACAATCATATCTAAAACTTATAATTATTTGTAAAGCTATTACCTATTATTCGATTAGTATAATTGTTTGAAAAATAATTAAGAGTACTTTAATTTTTACACAATTGGAATATTAATTCAGTTAGGTTACTTAAGTAAGAGCAACAATGTCTTTTTACAATTGGAAGAAATATCTACAAGATCCACACTTTTATAGTAGTATAGATATAGATATAGATTGTTTCTTCGGATATGACTTTATATGACGATCTTCATATGATGGATCATACACTGGCTATTTTTATGACCATGATTGTTTTAGATTAAGAATCGAAATTATCTAATGTAGCAAAAGCTAATAATTGTGAATGATTAAAGATCACATCTTCTGAATTTACGAATAACTTTAAAAAACTCACAATATGTGCAAACAAAAAGATTGTATATATGAAAGGTATGATGGGATTCATGATATTGTTTCTTCAGATATGAGTTTTTATGATGATCTTCATATGATGGATCATACACCGGCTATTTTTATGACCATGATTGTTTTAGATTTCAAAGTCTGAGGAATCGGGATTATATAACTTTGAAGAAGCTAATAATTGTGAATGATTAAAGAACACATTTTCTAAATTTACAAATAACTTAAAAAAAACTCACAATATGCGTAAAAAGAAGATTGTATATATGAAAGGTACGACGATAATATTATAAAAAAAAAAAAAAATTGGTAGTTGAAAGTATCTATAGGATGCATTCCATCTAAGTCAACATTACAATCTCTTCCTAAATCAACTAGGGCACCATAAGCCCAAAAATTGGACAGATTCAGAACATTATGAAACTTAGCCGAAAAATAGTTTGTCACATGAGAAAACATGTGTCAAGGTATTGAGTCCAAAGGGTAACTACCAAAAAGACTAAAAATAAAACGACAAAACACTTAAAATGGAAGAAAAACAAAAATGTCCCTATGAGGGCCAAAACAATGGAACTTTGCGGTGAATGGTGAATGGTGAATGGTGAATTGGTGATTGGTGGCCCTGTTCAGCTATAGTGAAACAAGGTTAGATTCATTTGAGAATGTTGAACATGTGCATTCGAATCGTACCTTACTCTTAATCAAAAGTTACAGCAATTTGAAATTCTATAATCGGATTGCACGACCACTTTATTTTTATTTGGTACAGTATCTATTAGAGCACTTTCAGAAAGTGTCCATCTTTTGTTCTACGTCCTTACAAAATGACATAGGTGGTTCGAACCGTACCTCATTCTTAATCAAAAGTTACAGCAATTTGAAGTTCTATAATTGGATTACACAACCACTTTACTTATAGTGCCTATCATAGCACTTCCAGAAAGCGTCACACCTTTTGTTCGTCGTCATTACAAAATGACGATGTACTAAGTAGGAGTCTCACATGAAACCATAACATGATGTGGTTCACATTTAAAATTCTAACCTTATTCTATTAAAATATTTCAAACCGTGATACTAATTATCGAGTATGGACAATAATAGAACTTCATAAATCTTAGGTTCAAGTGCTTCATGTGATTTCCTTTAAAGTGAGCTCCTGTCAAGATAAGGTTAAAAGTATTTATCTTTCTCAGCCATTCTATTTAATCCAGATTCATTCCCTGTTTTACATATAACAACCCCCATTAAATTGGAAAATATCTTTAACCACTTGGAATAATTGTGGTACTTGTTTAATCCATAATTCAACAATTATAGAGAGAGAGAAACAAACTTTATAGTATTGTTTCTTCTTATCTTCTTCAAAGTAATAAAAAGTTCCCTTCTTACATAATGTATTATTCGTAATAATCAAAGTTATTGTTAAGAAAAAAATATTGAACGTAAAATCAAATATTTAAAAAAATAGGACTTACATACTTCGATGAATAAGGATTACCAGGGCTACAAAATTATTGTAAAATTACCAGGATATTATTATAATTGAGATCAGGTTCTTTTGCTATATATAATACTATTTTTTATATCAGACTTCACAAAATTCAGTATTTATATCTGATTCAAAAATATTTACTAAATAGATACCTATTATAGAAAATAAAATTAGACAGGCAACAATATGTCATTTTCTAATCATTAGCAATTGGGACAAAAATAAATACATGACAGTTATATTTGGTTAACCACCCAACATCTTTCGGTTGATGGATAGTATTTGAATTATCCATTAGCACGTATGTAACACAAAGAATGTGCCTTCCAATACTTGTTGTCTCCGTAACTAACAGAATAATAAATCATAGTAAAGCCAGGTGAGTTGTCTTAATTCGACAAATACCTAAGTACTCCATTATTTTGTTTTTGTCAAATCCTTTGATATATTTCAAATTCAATAATTTGATAAATAAATATCGTACTAGTTTTTCTGAATATTGAAGTTTTTAAATGATATCTTATTAGTATTTTATTTTCTCTCTCGTATGAGAATTTATTTTCTCTCTCGAATGAGAGTTTTATCTCTCCTTGAGTAGGAGTTGCACAAGAATTTTCTTGTGTTCGTTTGTGAGTTCTTAAGATTTGTTATCTTCAAAAACTTAATAGTTGGTGTTTCAAATGTTCTTACTACATCGTTTGAGTCGATATGAATTGTATTGTTCCAGGCGTTGTAAACTTTCGATTGAATGATATGTAAAACCGATTTTTCTTGAAAAATGATATCTTGAATAACTTCAGTATAAGATAATCTTAAAAGCAAATAGCAAATTTTTCACTTGAAAAAATAATTTTTTACCATTAAAATATAGAATATATGTGGAATATTGTATAGTCAAATATGTCCCTGACCTCTGGTTGGGTTAACAAGGAAGAAAGGTAGAAAGGGAGAATAAAAGGTACCTGTTTGTGTTTTCATTTCATTTTCTAAAGATGTATAAGAAAATGACTTTTTTTTATTTTTATGTGAAAATGACTGCGTGTTTGGTTGTAACGTGTTTCCTTGGAATTGTTGATTTAATGATGTGTGAAATGATTGAGTTAGTTAAAACTAATAATTATGTAGATAGTATAGATAAAATAATAGATAATATTAAGTATGTTGATTAAATATACTAGTAAGTAAAAACAATAAAAATTGACCCAAAAAAATCACTAAAAATACTTAAAATGGATCTTAAAATAAATACAAGCATGTGAAGATTAATACTATGTCTTTTATTATATTATTGCACCACAATTGTTGCTGAAAATATGGATTTTTAGATGGAGATGTGAGATAAATAAAAAGGTGAGTATGAATTGATAAAATAAAAAGTAGTTATTAGAGAATGTGTAAGTGAAAATGAAAATAAGTATATTTTCAATTAAAATGGGCCTATGTATTTTCATTTTGAATTAAAAATAAAAATGAAAATATGGTAATAAAAACACAAACAAACATAGCCTAAAAATTTCTTTGACTTTTTTCTCTTTTCTATGAGATTGTTCACTCTATCATCTTAGAATAGAACTTTTAAAAATGTACTTGTTATACGTACTCAATGACACAATCGTCAATTTTTCATCCTTTTCAATTTTGAAAAAAAATCTATTCATTAAATACACTTTTAGAATTTTATCATAATTATTCTATCTTACTATAACAAGGATATTATTTTCAGATGGATTATTGACATTACATTTTAGCTCATATATCCTGAGTAAATAGTTTTAATTTTTCATGAAAAACGCAAAAACGAATTGTGCTCATATGATAAGTGATTTGTTTCTTATTGCCAAGTGAATATATATTTCAGTATTTTTGCAGATTTGCTAGGTATCAATATTTATTTATTCAAATTGAATTGTTGTTGTTTTTTATATATTTTCTACATTTACTTGACTTTTTCTTATTTTTCAGGAAACAAGGTTTTGTTATTAATATGAATGAAGGAATAGTTTTATAGTATTTTATGTGAATCATCAAATATTTTATATTTTTAAACTTTTCTATTAAAAAGAAATTTTAAATGATCAACCGCGCATGTATAACATGGGGAACACGCTAGTTACTACAATAAAAGCTTGATGGTAAATTAGTGCACAAAATCGATGGCATATAACTTTTTCCTTTAAAGAATGTCTTTTTAGGTGAAACAAATATTTATTACACTTAGACCATCTCCAATGTTATGCACTATTATACAGCAGCTACAGTACTACTTTACAGCGGCTACAGTAATTTCACTCCAATGTACAGCACTATTTTTTGCACCAACTCACTATTCATTATAATAATATTATTTTTACACCTCATTTATACTATTTTTTATATATCACAAATACACTCAATTTTAAGTTTATATTACATATTCATCCAATTCAGTAAATATTTTTGTTATTTCTAATAATAAATAATATTAAATAATTAAAATTTATTAATCTACTTCAATATTGCGTAATACAAAATTAAAAATCATCCAATAATATAAGGACCGAGTTTTACAACTTATATATTACATAAAACAAAACTCTCATATAAAAGAGGCATACAAAACAAACATCATATTGATTAATTAACAATATATATAATTATTAAAATATACATATATGTATGTCTATATATATATATATATGTATATATATAGTAGATAATAAGAAAATCCATCCAGTGGTTAGAATGACGAGGAAATCCATCCAACGACTGAGATTGGGATAAGATGATAAGATAAGATTTTTGTCAGGATAAGATTTTTCTCTATATATAGAACCACACATGTTATCATATTTACACCTATCATATTCAACTTCTTCCACTCCTACTACTGCTACTAATATATTTTTTACTCTAACATATAAAAAAATTATGTCGGGCCGAACTGCTAATTATCACAACGATGAAGATGTCATTCTATGTCAAGCTTATATGGAAGTTTCTCAAGATCCCATTACGGGGATATCCCAAACTTCAAATAGGTTT
Organism: Buddleja alternifolia; assembly: GCA_019426215.1. Classification (NCBI taxonomy): domain Eukaryota; kingdom Viridiplantae; phylum Streptophyta; class Magnoliopsida; order Lamiales; family Scrophulariaceae; genus Buddleja; species Buddleja alternifolia. The sequence continues at coordinate 31,718,780 of CM033403.1, forward strand.
TGGGCTCGAGTGACTGCTATTTTCAATAACTCCAAAAATTCGTCTTACGCAGATCATGGCCAAAGATCCCTACAATGTCGATACTCAGACATAGAAGCTGGTGTTAAAAGATTAGTGCATTCCATCAAGCATGTCGAAAGCCAGAACCCTAGCGGGCATCAGAACAAACTATAGTAAGTAATGCTTAATTTTTCCATTATTGTGATTTTATATATATAAAAATTCTTGGATCTGATATTTATAATTATTTGCAGCTTGAAAGAGCGAAAATATTTTATGCTAACACTGACAAAAAAAAATTCAAGAATAGTTTCAAATTTGATCATGTGTGGAACATTCTAAAAGATTTTGAAAAATTTGAAGCTAATAGCCCCCTGAGGCCACAAATTTCTCGAAAATATCCTTCCAACCATGTCTCATCACATTCAGATAATCAATCTCCTAATTGTGGTACCCCAGATTCTACTGCATTTTCACAACTTTTTGTTGATTTAAATGACGATGATGATAATGTTGGTGGTTCTTCGTCTCAACTACCCATTGGAGTGAAAAAGGCCAAATTGAAGAAAAAAAAGTAGAAGAAAAAAGGCCAAAAGATTTGTATAAGTTGAAAACTCAAAATGAAGAGGTTGTGGAGTTAATGAGGAAGGCAGCAGAAGATAGAAAACACCATTTTGAGATGCGAGAAAAAGAATTATATTTGAAAGAACAAGAAATGCTTTTGAGAGCACAAGAAGTGCAAATGCACCAACAACAAATGCAGATGCACCGCACCAACAACAAATTGAGATGCATAAAAAAAATAAAGAACTTGCACGAGAAGATAAAAAATTTGCACGTGACTTGAGTTCTATCAGTGATGAGACGGTTCGTGCTCATCTCCAAGTTGAACAGATTAAGATTATACAAAAAAGAGCGCAACAAAATCAATATTCATATCCACCGTCTGCGTCAAATTATTATGGTGGCTATTTTCCTAATTTTGGGGGAAGTAGATCCGATTTACCACCATTTTAAATTATTGTTGTTGTCTGTCCAATTTATTTATCTTGTATTATGTTCAGTTCCCTTTGAATTGTGTAATTTATGCAGTTATGTAATATTAATCCATGTTGGATGTAATTTTAAAATATTTTAAATTTATGTGGAATATGCATTTTGTACTAGTTAACAAACAATATATAAATTAAAACAATATATAATTAAGTGGAAAAAAAAACATAACTCAAGACCTAATTGTAACATTTTAAAGTTTAGGAACCAAATTACATAATACGTAATTGTTTCTATTACAAACTTAGGGACTCAAATGAAAACAAAACAAAAAGCAAAAATAAAAAAACTTCCCAGCGCTACTTTAGCGCTGGGTTTGCCTCTCCATTGGAGATGGTCTTAATAGGGTTTATCCTTTTTTCTTTTTCTTTTTTATACAAACTTTTGGCCCAATAAATAATTCCATCATTCAATAATTATAATTACTAAAGACGGCCACATTAATAATGTGGACAAATGTTGAAGCTAAAAACAATATTTAAGGGGTACTGGCATAAAAGAAGAAATAACTAAATTTTTTATCCCAATTTGATATCCTATCGTGTCACTTTCATTTTTATTATTGTATTGCAAATTGTACAATAAAAATGTTAACTTTCTTAAAAGTTGAGAAAGCCAATTTCTCTTTGTATTTATGAAGTATGAAATAAACTTAAAACTACAACGGCCGCATGTTTGGCTAGAGTCACAAATTTTGACCATTTTTAAGCCCAAAGTTTAAATGGAAAAAACATGTTATTAGGGATTTGGATAAGACTAATCCAAGTCAAGATATGATTATAAAAAACATTCACATTAAATCTCCTATTCCTTATATTTTATAAAATGCTTGCAGGTTAAAGGTATATATTTCATATTATTTTTATATTTTTAAACATATTTATACATTTTACGTGTATAAACAACCGAAATATAAGATAAAACATCATTTTTTTTTTAATTCAAGAGGAAAGAGATACCCTACATATCTAGCGCGACAAACCCAAGTAGATAGTTATAATCTTGAGCTATAAAGACTCTATCTAACTCCATAATGCACAACTTGTGACAGTCTGAATTCGAATACAAGGCTTCTCACATAAAGTGGGAGGTGGATACCAGTAGACCAATATGTCTTGGGTAGATGAAAGATAATTTTACAAGAGATGAAAACAGAATACATTGTGCTTTCATTAAGAATTGAACAAAGTTTCATATGGTCTCCCATGGGCTCTCATATAGAATAAATTGTGGTGGGCTTGAAATGGGTAGAGGTTTTGAAATGGGCTTAGGTTAGATCGAGATTTGGCCCATGCATTGTAAGCCCTATTAGTTCCAATCTTTTTAAAAAATGGCCTCAAAAACCACATTATTCATGTATGGATATTTGTCTACATTATATAATTTTGGCGCCTTCTTATCCAACCTTATTTTGACATATAAGAACGTAACTTGTTAAAATAAATCATAAATTTAAGTTGAGATCAGAATTCCAAATATTTTCTTGCGAAGCAATTGAAATTGAGCTCCGGTTTTAACTATAAAAAACAAAAATTGGTCACAAAACGTTTAGATAGGGTCGGCTCCGATCACCTACCAGGGTCAGGACATATCTCCGGGACCATAGGTCACTTACAGAGATACTTACAGATCGTCCACCAAAGTAGCCCTCACGTCGGCAGAGAGAATCGAACACACAATCTTCTAAGGAAAAGTGGTTTGTCCTTATCAATTGAGCCAACATGTGTTATATTTATACGAATTAATACAGTTTATAGATGTCTCTTTGTTTGGTTTTAAGAGAATTAGTGAAGAAACAACTTGAATAAAAGATATGTCTACTTATTTATTTACTTTAGTTATGGTTTCAATTAAATTTTAAAAAAGTTGTAAAACTTTCCACCCAAATGATAGTAGATTAATTAATGGTTAGATTTATAACTTTAAGTGTTGTTTGAATCAATGTTTTAAAAACTGACTCGGACCCACTACCGGTTCATAGCGAGGCAAGACCTACTTGCTCCTAATTACCAATGATGCTTAATTCTTAAATGAAATAACATCTTATTATTTCGGGATAAATGCAAAAATCTTCTTGTGTTAATGCGAAATTGCAAAAAAACACCTATATTAACGAAACAAACTAAACACCACCATATGTTATTCAAAAGTCTGCAAAAAGTCACTTTTTGTTAAAAAGATAGAAAAAAATATGTGTTTTTTTGGGTGAAATAACACTATTTTAGCTTGTATTTTGTCTGGAGAGTATAAATGACAAAGAAGCACGTTACTAAAGGTGAAAAACATGAAAAACACGCTCATTTTTTTTTTTTCAAAAAGTGACTTTTTGCAGAATTTTGAATAACACATGGCGGTATTTAGCTTATTTCGTTAACATAGATGTTTTTTTGCAATTTCGCATTAACACAGGGGTTTTTTTTGCAATTATCCTTATTATTTCATGGTATCAAAATTTAATATTTTGTAGAGGGGAGTTGGCCAATAAATATATCTAATAAACTTCAAAGGCATCTAGAAAACCTAAAAATGTTTTCAAAACTGTGGGTTTATATACATTATTTAGGGAAAACTCTTTTATTGACCGGGTCTTGGGCTCCACCCATGCATTCTGTAGCTGGAAAAAAGACACATCACCTATCATTTATATTTTAATTAAAAAACACGTGATGTGTTTTTTTTCTAGCCACAGGGTGCGTGAGTGAGGCCCAATACTCGGTCCATACAAGTATTTTCCTTATTTAGGTATATAGCAGTTCTAGCATAATAACACATGCCCAAAAGGATGGAAATTTGACTAAATGTTTTTACTTCTCATATTGTTTATTTATCATACTCACTTCTATTTGTATGGAAATTGTATATATATTTATATATATATATGGTACAAACAATTGGCCATTAAATATTTAAATTCACCTTTTTATTAGTGTACTAGAGTTGGCCTCAATATATTTTGGTAAAAGTTGCCCTATCTTCTTTCTTTTTTTTTCTTTTTGGTAAGTAAAAGTTGCCCTATCTTCACAAAAAGTAGTTTGATGTATGTTTTGCTGCTTTTAAATGTTTTATTATTATATTTTGAAGTCATTGAAGCTTAACTTTATACCAACTTTTTACATTGTGAAATGAAATGAAATGAAACTGCTTATTCTTTTAAGAAAAATAAAAGAAACAAAAGAAACCACATCTCTACTTTTACAAATTCGGAAATTGAAACAATCCTGTATATTAAGTACTCAATGGTAATGTCTCAAATTGAAATAATCTTGTCTATCAATTGTCATTAGCAAAAAAATTATCAATTAATTATCACACTAAATCCAACTTCAAGGCAAAACGCGTATCATTCTTAGACGCTCGCTATATCCCAAGGTAATAAAGATCATTCATAAATGGTATTTACACGGGATCTGTTACATACAGATATTTTTAATGATACTGAAAGTTGGAGTTTTGAGAATCCCCAAGAATGACTAACAAATGGCATCACATAGGCCGACACTCCATGTAGGAAATTATTTCCCATAAAATTAGAGAAAAATATTACTTGATGTGTTGATAAATGGTTTTAATTAGGATACGTATTAATTTAATTGTTTTGGAGTGCAAAATAGAGGTAAAAATGGTCTTATTTCGGACCTTGATGTTGAGAAATTGACAGATGAATCGTTTTTGATATTTGTAATGAGTATCTAATCACAAATAATAAAGAACATGTTTTTTTTCATTTTATTGTACTAGATTTTTTCTCACATCAATAGTCATTGTTACATTTTTCTGTTAGAAATGGTATCATTAGAGCACGAAAATTAATCAAAAAATAATAAATCTAAATTTAAACACGAAGATGGAAAACATGAGGATTTTAATGTGGTTCGGCATAACTTGCCTACATCCACGAGCCAACCTAGACTACATCTTTATTTCTCAATGAGAGAATCAATCAAATACAATAGTTACAAGCCTCTATTTATAAGTGAAAAGTCTTGATACACAAGTAAATTAAAACCTAATCTAAATAGGAAACACAGTCCTATTACTAAGTACTTAGAAAAACACTCCTAATACAAGTCAATTACCAAATCCAAGCCAAAACCACTTAGGAAATAACAATTCGTTGCTCCAAGTCACTATTCACGTGGTCAAACCCGCGTTCACCTCAGTCAAACTGCCTTTGACCACCCAGAGACCCCTTTTTTGGCTTCTTTCTTTACTTTATTGACTATTCACAATCTTTTGTATCAATCGGTCTTCACAAGTCTATCATTCTCATCTCAAGAAATACTCATTCAAACACCATCTAGGTAATACCCTATGTCAATACCAAAAAATTTCTTTATCTAATTTTCTTGTAAATTATTTCTTATTGGCGGGGTATCCTTGCTGATTTAGGTCAGATCCGGAGGGACCCTTCCTATCTCATTCTGGGTCGAGTCGCACGACTATACGAGGTGAAAACTGAATTATAGACTGCACTTAGATTGCACTAAGCTGCCTACGTACCTACTTGAGGATCAAGTCTAACGTAGTTCAAGAGAGAGATACGCTTCCAGTTGGAGAGTCGTATTTGCGTACAAAGAGCCCAAATTTGTATATAGGGAACTTACTCTCAAGTTTATAGTAGAAAATCAGATTGTGAACCCTTATTACTTGCTTTGAGATGATATTTATAGATGTCGTATCGTACAATTATGATGGTGATAGTTGGGGCCATAAGATCACGCCACGTGTAGTTAATAGATGTTTCTGATCTCGGGTCACACTTAAGGTTACGGGTCGACCCTATTTGATCCACTTAGAAACACGCGGATTCTTCAAACCTAATACCAGAGCATAATTTGTAATTGATGAAGGCTGGACTCGTATTTACTTTCACTAATCACTAGCCTCGTATTAATGATTGACCTGGGAGTTTTGGCGAGGAAAATCGATGACACCAACGGGTTCGTGTACGAGAACGACCCAGGACCCAAGTTTGGTATATCATTAAGTCCCCCACTTCTTCAGTATTTAAGAAGACGTATTTATGCGTATGAATTTTTATACTGATGAAGTAAATATTTAGATGATAGGTTAAGTAGCCTTAGTGTAGACTCGTGTGTTGGTACGAGTTAAAGCCTTGACCAATATTCTAACACAAGTTGGTGCCTTAGGTTTGGTAAGTCAAGTTAGATAGGTTCGTGTACAAGAATGACCCAGAACCCAAGTTTGGTATATCACTTGCGATCACAATTGTTTTATTTTGTTCTCGAGTTTTTTCACCCAAAATCCACCAGTGCTATGGAGGCCTATCAATCAGGCTTTATGAGTCGAGATTCATCTCGTTTAAAGCTCAAATAGCATCCGGCCTGATAATTATAGTCTCAAACTCAGCCCATATTGTTTCTTTTTCGCTCGGCCCAAACTCGACTCACATATTTTTACGAGCTTCGGTCTTATTTCGAGCCGGCTCAAATTAGCAATTTTCTTCACTTCAATGAAATACAAACAGAGTATTAAGTTCGCATAATTAATGAGATGAAAAATCCGTCTAGATAAATTTGCAAAAAATAAAAAACTGATTTCGGCTATAATTTTATCACCATAGAAAACTTTATAATCTAGAGTAATTACTATATTTATATCGCCAATGTAGCTCTTTCTCATTTCTCCTTTTCAACAAATTATTCTTAAAAAACTAGAAAAAGGAACCTTTTGAGAAACCTGAACTATAAGAACCTAATCTCCAAAAAATCGTTGATTTTCAGTGATCCAGACTTTCAACATATAAAACAATATAAAATGGCCAACAGTTGCAAGGGATTATGGTTTTTCTCAGACTTGGGAGGAAAGAGTTTGGAGTAAAGAAGGATAATACGAGGGCTAAAATTGTCAGCTTCTGTGAAGGATATTTGTTCTGGTGTTATCATTACCTTTGTATAAAAGTAAAAAATATAAAATTACTTGATAATATGATATTTTAAATATGTATATTATAAATGTCTAATATACATTTAGAATTCTTAATCGGGTCCGGCTTATTTCGGGTTGAGCCATGTTAACCTCAGGCTCGGTTCACAAATTTATTAGGCCCAATTTGAAGGCTCAAGCTCAGCTTGGCTCACATTTAACTAAGCTCGGCTCATAAATAAGCGGGCCGGGCAGTCGAGCTTCAGGCAAGCCCGATTCAATTGACAATCCTAGTGCTATGGGTATTTTTCGGACTTCCTTCCCTTTTATATATTAAAAAGATTCAGTACACCAATTTTTAAATTCACCGAGCAAGTAATAAAATAAGGAATAATTTCATTCTCAAATTTTCTTTTCTTAGAACTTGTTGAATAAATGCCTTTTTTGAAAGATGATTCTCCAAAACACATTTTCCACCTATGAACATTCCATTTCTTAGTATGAGTATTTAACTATTTATACTTTATGTTTGACTCATTGAGTGAGAATAAGGGGATAATTTTTTAGAAAAAGATCTTAATAAATCAAATGTATTATTATTAAACAATGAATAATGCATTCCAATATCGGAACTTATATGGGCTCAAGATGGATAGAACTAACCAACCCTAATAAGCCCATGATCACAACAAGCCTATAATACACTTTCATTAAAAAAAATATATACAAATTAAATTAAAATAAAGAAATCATTTCTCATCAATATTAATGTCCACCTGGCCATATTTACAATTTCAAAAAATTTGATTGGGTTTTGTCCACAGCACATAAGCTTGGGATCTGATGACTTAAATACAAAATAATTATGTTCCTATCCCCCATAATTGTTTAATAATATGATAAAATATATACTAATACGAATAGGTAGCCAGATTGTCTTGTTCCACTATCAAAATAAAGTAATGTAGTACAATTTTATAATTAGGTAAAGGTCAAAATGATACAGATTTCAACAGAATCTATAAAATAAAAACATTTAATAGTACAACGTATTGAATTGGATGAAAGTTTGATTAATTGAATACAATAAAGTATGAATTTATGCATTCCCCAGATGAAAGTGGAGATGGGCCCTAAAGTATGATATAAAGAATTATTTTTTATTTTTTTTATTTGTCATTATTATAAAGAAGTGGTTCATAGATAAGATCACAAAACTAGTAAAAATTGACAATTAATTTAATGGAATTAACTTTGTTATTAAATCTAAAGTTCGGTGTAAAAGCCACTGGACCATATCACACGCTTGTCGCACTTATGGACTTTTTATATTGTAATGTGTATCACTCTGTATGTGTGTGTAGAAAAAGAAAAGTTGAATATAAAGTAATTAATTAACTCGGTATATATAACATATATATATATACACACACATATATATAACAAAAAGAAGAGCCAAGATTTCTTATTCCTTTTCTTTTTGGTCTCAACTTTTTTCATTTGATGCGCAACTATTTGTATAAATAATGCAATTCACTTCCTTTCTTATCTATGCTCACTACCCCCATCCCAAACCAGTCACTCTTTTTTCTAGTGTGCGAGGATAATATTTTTGACAATAATACTATTTTTTAGGCCTTAAATCAAATATTCTGTTTGGATTGTTGACAAGTTAAATTGGTTATCTTTTAATGCAAGTAAAACTGCTTATTAATTTATTTAAGAAATATCTTAATAATATCAAAGAAAATGTACCGAGTGTTGGGGATTAATATTTTTGTAACATCTTAAGATGGCAAGAAACAGTGAAAATAGTTCAAAACTTAAGTGTAACAATTAAACATCTATCTTGAATGTTTTTGTTTTACGTGGTATTTAGTGGGACGAGACTTCGAAGGCATTACTCGTATCCAACAGACATGAACTCATAGCACAATCCATGTTATCAATATCGTTCTCCAACCTCAATATCAAAACTAAGTATTATGTGGTGCAAAGTGTTGTACCCACTCCCTGAATCTCCTAATTAAGTGTTATGTGTGGCCAAGTGCTTCAAATGTGGGATTCACATCCCAAATATCTTAATTGTACATTATGTTGGGCAAAAGTGTTGTACATGTGTGATCCACCTCTTGACCCTACAAGGCAAAGTGCTACGCTCATGGAATCCACCTTTGTAAATCGTATTAACCACCTAACGTACCAAATTAAAAGAACAAGAAAAGTGAAATATTTTATAAGTCTATGCCTGCTTATATATATGAAATCCACCTCGTGAGCCTACAAGGTGCAAAGTATTGTGTTTGTAGGAGTTACTTCTTAAACCCATCGAAGACACTCAGGTGAAACTAACAATGCAAAGTGAAGTACTAGACATGTGAGATACACGCTAGTGGAAGTCATCTCTTGCACTATAGGAGTCTACATGCCAAACATCTGAGATGTACGGTATTATTCGATGTTCTCACCGATGACATCTCGATACAATCGATTATATCATTTTCTCGGTGATATTTCCGATATATCTGATGTTATCGACAATACACATAATTTTGGATAATAATAAATATTGTTAGATATTATCAGATCGGCAAAGGACAATCCGGATACATATCAACCAATATTATTAATATCGGTCAATACTCTGAAGAGAAAGCTAAAAGAAATGAAAACATTAATTAAAGGTCAAATTATATAACTCAAGATTAACAATAAGGTATCAATTTTAGACAATTGTTCAGTAATTCATTTCTGCATTGCAACTTAATAGGTTTGGATAGTCAATAATATTGGATTTCAACTCAGCCAATATTATTAAATGTCGGTCGAGACTTTTAAGTGAAAACAAAAATAAGTGAAAACATTAATTAAAGGTCAAATTATATAACTCAAGTTTGGGGGTATCAATTGTAGACAATAATTGTTCAGTAATTCATTTCTGTGTTGCAACTTAATAGGTTTGGTGACACTACTAGTCTCCAATGAGTTCATGAGCATGAGGCGATACAGTTTTAATAGGAAAGAATAATCTAATGAAATACTTTAAAAAGTAAAACTGAATTTGCAATGAATTACTTAGGGTTTATTTGTCCCATCGGTAAAAAAGCTAAAATTTGACGTTTGGAGTTCATACGCTATTTTCAGGATTGTTTGGCCCTTTTTATTATAATCCCGTTTAAACCATTTTGCATTACAAAATCATGATTCGGCAAGCTGAAATGTGTAGCTTTTGCTATAATCTATTTTGTGAGAATCAATTTTCTTTATAATCAATTATGCAAAAATTGGGTCAAACTCACCCTTAATAGACTATGACAACTTAACTAGGGTTGTAAACGAGTCGAATCAAACAAGTCGTTTAAGCTTGTTTGAGTTGTTATCGAGCTTCAAAATTTGTATTTGATTTTGGGTTGATTGTTAATCGAGTTTAGCTTAAACGAGTTTTAATCGAGCCGAACATGAGTCGAGCTCGAGTAACTTGATTTTTAGTACATAATTTATCAATGTTAACTAATAGAGTCAAGCTTCAGATTTATTGAACACATAAAAGGTTGTTCAAGTTTGGTTTGATATGTTAACGAACTGAGCTCAAACAAGTTTTTAGCAAATAATCTCAAGCCGAGTATGAGTAGTTTTATTTGTCTTTCAGCTCTAAACTTAATTATGGATAAATAAAGCACATTGTAATACAAAAGAAGATATTGAACCTACTTCTCAATTTGGTATGACAAATTTGTTTATACCATTAAATCATATATATTTAATCCCTTTTAGCCCTATATAGTGTCTAACAATAAGCAATAAACTAAGACAAAAATCTTTATGAAATTGGCAATTATTTAAATTGGAAATCAATCCGTGTATTATATAATATAATGGCCAACTTCTTTGAACATCTTGCCATTCACAAACAACTTCGAGGTGAAAAATCTCATTCAAGATTAAGCTATAGAGTTTTTAAATTTAATCGAAAATGACTTAATGTAAAATAATGAAAATTATTAAATAAATAATATAAAATATAATATAATAAAGTCTTTTTCTTTTTGATAAATAATATAATAAAGTCTAACATCCACATAACTTGCTTGCCAGCCATGTACACACAGCTCTACATGCACAAGGGGAGATGATACTTCATCTCTTGTTAATTCTCTAGATTGTTACAATATTATGACCATATTATATATTATATTACCCAAATTAATTATCAATACATATATATCACTTTCAATAAAAAAATTAATTACCTAAAGCAAAAAATAAGCAAAGAACTCCCATATGAGTGTTTAATATTCCAAGGTGGCATATTCTTTCAGCTGCATCATGTTAAATAAATTAAAAAAAAATTGTCTTTTTTTATATTTTTATTTGTTTATTTATATCTGCTGATGTACTGTTATTTTCAGTTTTCTTTTGCCTTAAGAAAAAGTTAATTTGATTTTTAATGCATACACACGGTCAGAAGGGCAGCCACGTCGGAAGAAATGACGTCATGTTTGGGTGGACACGTGGCGGGGCCTGAGGGAATTTTTAAAATTGTAAAAGGAAAAAGAAAAGGTCAGAAGCGACAAAAGGGCAAGCTTGGTGGGGTCACCCATTGTGAGTGTGGGTCCCATAAATCCGACGTGGTCGCAACAGTCTAATAAATAATGGTTTTTAATTGGGTAAAACTAAAGTGACAATACTGTTAGGAAACCAACCAATCAAGTCTCAAGTTTGTGGGGATGGGCAAACATTTAATTTACCTATCTGTAGTTTTAGTAATAAATAAATTAGGTCGTAAGATCTCTCCCCATGGTGTTTATTGATTTGGCCATATCAATTTTGTGGTGTTTGACTATTGAGCTAATAGGAGTAGCAACAACACAAGTGATTGGGGGGCGCTCATCGGTCGATTTTTTAACCGAACTGAACCGAAATTTCGGACCTAAAATTGAACTGAATAGGGTCGGGTCGGGTCGGTTAAAAAACCGATCGATTTTTGTTCAGTTCAGTTAAAATAGATTATTTTTTTTTTGATACTGTTTTTTCAAAAATCTCACTAACTACTTTTTTTTGGCTATTGTTGTTCAATTTTTCTTTGGAATGCATACATTTATGTATTTATAATTATGTTTAGCACGGCCAACTAAAAAGTGAACCGGTTCGGTTTGATTTTTCTGTATAAATAAATTAGATATAAATAAATAATTAAAATTTAATTATGACTCATTTTTTTTATTTTCCTATAAGTTGTCACTAAAAAATACATTTTTTTATATTTTTTGGTCTATATTATATTATACTATATAAAAAATAAAAAATTCGATTTTTCGGTTAACCGACCGAACCGAACCTCAAAACCGAAATTTGCAACAAAAAAAAAACTGAGTTCAATTTTCAGTCTGGACCGAAATTTCAGTTCTCGATCGGTTCGTGAATACCCCTACAAGTGACTCAGCCGTTTCCTCACTTTCTCTATCCAAGAGAGAGTCGTGATTTGTTTGGATTTTTCTTCCCTTTTAACCATTTGTCGTTGATGGTTGGGGTCGTTCTCATCTCTCCAGTGCATGTCATTAGAGCTGTTCCCTTCCTTTCCTTACTATTTGTTCACCCCCTCATGAAAAATGCAAGTTTGACTACCACCACCACCACCACCTAAACCAAACTTCTTTCACCAAGTTTCGTATGATTCCAACATCTCTGAATCGTGCCCGTCTCTCGGCCAACGATGGGTTGTAGGTTTTCGAACCCCAGTTTCTCACCGAACATTTATTTGTTGTTTAGACAAGAGTTTGTAGGACTCTTGACTTGGTACAACAAGTCAATGTTAGTTGGACCATGTTGGCTTGTTATCTGTTTGATTTGCTGTTTTATTTATGTATTCTTTTATTGGGATAATTATACTGACCTACTCTGATGAATGAGCTAACTACATCCCTCTCCCTTCAACTATAAGTAATTACAAACACTTCCCCTGTCGTCAACCTTCGTCTTACAATTTCCCCTTTCCGTTAACTTTTTTAACGAATAAACTGACGTCATTGTCAAAAAAAAATCATAAATTCGATTTTACCATTGCATTGACTTCATCGCGGAGTTGAGTATTCCATAAAAGCTTACTTCATTTCATCTATTCCGTTAGGTTTTTCTTGACGACAGGGAGATCTTTGGGGGTTACTGTAATTATCCCTTTATTATTTGTATTATTTCATTGTGTCTTTTGTCAATCAGGTTCATTTTCTTTTGATGATATAGACCTGGTCTTGTTTTGCAACATTGAGGCCAATATGTTCCATAAATAATGAGGAGAAAAAGAAGGTATTTTTTTGGGATGTCTCGAGTGTCGTTATCCTCTTACCTTTTGATTTTTTGATAGATTTGAAATGAGCAACATTGGAACTGGATGGAAGATTGATTGTTGGGGGTTTAATTGAAGGATTGAAGTCAGCTCCTCCTACGAGAAGAACTTGCTCTGGTGCATTGCAGTTATCCCAGCAACTTGATGGCAAAGGATCCCAAAATCTCAGATTATGTCGCATACCAACAAGCTGAGATTTCACCTTGTATTACTAATGTGTATTTTTCGTCTCTCCAATGTATCAACCTTATATGCCGATGTTTCAATCTATTAGCGGTGTAGTTTGTAGTTCTTTAGGATTAATGTTTAATATTTTGTATTATGGGTTTTTACCCAATTTTATGATTGATGAAAATTATATTTACCCGATAAAGAAAAAAAGACTATTGTGCTGCTAATACTCCATTTTGTGATTTTTTTTTAGATAAAATTATTAAGTTCGAGATTTCTTTGGTTAGGCTCGTATATTATATGAAGCTCAATAGGCTGGTCTCTGTAAGAGTGGGATAAATAGTATTGAGCTCATTACGCTGGATAATTGGATCTTGGTCTACTCTTTTGCATGATTCGGACGCTCAAGGTATTTTGGATGATAAGCCTTAATGCAGACTTATTTCTTGGAGCTCAACTCTAAGCTCAAAGCAAAGTCAATCTAAGAATATATATATTTTTTTAATTTTAGACGAGGGAGATACTCTGACCCGACAAACCCGATTTGATAGTTTTTAATCATGAGTTACACTGATCCTATAAGACTCTAAATAAGGAGAGAAAAGTCATAACTTGTGACAATCTAGAATTTAACCCAGGACCACCCACATGAAAATGGAAACTGATACCACTAGGTTAATAAGCCTTGAGTAATTTAACATTTTTTTCTAAATGAGTCGTAGCTTAATAAAACGAGGATTATTAAATATGGGGAAAAAATACGTTTTTTGGAAAATTACAATGTGGGAGCTGTTTTTAGGTATCGTGCTAGATATTTCTTTTTTGCGATTTTGAATCATCAAGAAAAAATTATCTAGGTTTCATTAAACCAAATTAATCGCTGCTATTTCATATGCTTTATGATTGGTTATTTTTTTAAGAGTGTGTGTGAATGGTATTGGCCAATCTATATGGATTATGGGCTATGATTTTGGAAATTCTCAGGGTAAATCTCCGTCGGTCTTCCCGCAGAGCAAACTTGTCCACACGCAATAGCCCGCAAATCACGTGTGGAGGTAAGCCGCCCTAGGTTACCCATAGGCGATGGACAAAATAAGCGCAGGGCCCCTCACGGCAGGACGGAAAATTATACCCCCACCAGCATCACATGAGGTTTCGAACCCACCCCCCACGGCAGGACGGAAGGTAATACCTTCCACCAACATCACATGGGGTTTGAATCTGGGTGGATTCTCACGGTCGAAGACCTTGTGACCAACTTGGCCACACCCTTTGCTTTATGGGCTATGATTTCGTCATAGTTAAAAGGCATTTTCTTTTTTTTCTTGCTAACACTTTTTGAAGGGCAAAATTATTGAAAATATGACTTTGAGCATTTCATGATAGGGTTTTCTTTCAATTGGTTAAAATAGTATGTGTTACATTGAATTCAATAACACTATTATGCCACCTTAAATGTCTTAAACTGTTAAAATCTCATGGTTATGTTTGGTTGTAATTTCTAAGTATGTTTTTAGAATTTTATATTGGGAATGTGAATCATCAGTGTTCGTGTGAGAATGTTAAATTTTATGGTATGTTTAATTGTATTTTTAAAAAATGATTGGAAGTAGTCTTAATGTGATATAAAAATGATATTTTATTAGGATTTGATGTAAGAAATGATTGAGTTAGTTTTAATATAAGAGAGACAATAAATTTGAGAGTGGGGATAAATTAATTAATGATGAGAAACAGTGTGATATGATTGAAAATGTGTAATGATGGATATTTGTATAAAAGAATGTATAGTAAACAATGAGAATGAGTATTTCTTTTTTTTTGGGAGAAAATAGAGTTCAATGTGAATTTTCATTTTCTAGTTATCCAAAAAATAACGATTCATAATATGGTCAAACATAACCATAGTAGCTCACATGTGCCTTTACACCAACTCATATGAATATTTATCTTGATTTTACTCGAGAAAAACTACTTAGTACTCATCATCATGCAATAAAAGCCATAAAAAAATTAGCAGCACAAAGTCGAAAAGTCTAGAAATGATTCTTAGAGAGTTCAGTTCTGCGTATGACACAAAATTGGTTACTAAAAGAAAAAATAGCATGTGCTAGACCAGTGCTTCCATGGACACATCCTCTGAGGTCACCGATGAGCAAAAATTAAATAGATTGAATGTGCCATAATCAATTACGGAGATCATGGGGTAAAAATATAGACCAAACTCGCTTCTTCAACGAAGGAGGTTGACTACATTGATAAAGAAGCAAAATAGAACATATTCTTTTCTATTCGTTAGAGTGATTAAATCATTTTCACGCGGCCCATGCACACCGTCATGCGGTGCAGAACCTTCCTAGACTTCATTCTATTTCTACAACGGGCACTTGCACATAGGTACCTCTTAGACCCAACCCACTCACCTCTATAAGGTGTGTGCGCCTCCTTGGGCCAGCCTTATACCAGAAACTCACTCACGAGTCCATGAGTCACCCCTACATCAGATATTCACAAAATGGGTGTCCTCTTTGATACAAGTAGGGTCCTATACATTTTAATGCAAACTCAGTCCACCTTTAGAATACTGTTGTTAAGGGAAAATGATACAACGATCATATAAGTTAACATAGAAACACTTCCACTTCCAATGGATAATTCTATGCTAGATTGAGTTCATCGGTCCTAGTGTGAATTCTGTATCTATTTCTCTCATACAAGTGTGTGTGTGGAACCTGCACACAATACACCTTACTGTGTGAGAGATATAGACACTGAACTCGACTTGGCATAGATTTTTCCCCGTTTCATATAGGGTGGGAAACATTAGACTCACTCTAAATGCATGTATAATACAAGTCTTGTTTGACAAATTTTACACTTTTAAAATTATTGAAAATAAAATCAATATGCATTAGTTACATGATTAACAACTCAATTTTAAATCAAACCTAACCTCATTGAAACTTTAAATTTGAAATTTTGGTTGATTATATCATAAATTATAAACAATAGACTAGTTCAACTAAAACTATGATTCATCACCCCCCCCCCCCCCCCCCCCCCCCCCCCGAAAATAATCAAAACTATAGGATAATCGTCCTTGCCACGTGATCATCTTAATGTTTGTCATATTTTATTTGGTAGGTGACTCTATCACTTCCTTTGTAACAAAGACGATATTTGCCTCAACGAGTGGTGATTGAGAACATTGGAAAGTGGTGGATGGGCAACCAATAAGAGGATTTAAAGGATAAAAAAGCAAAGGATGTAGGATATTTTATACGTGTCGTAATGATGAAGTGGACACGTAAGGAAAGTGACCATACCACGTAGGACAACTTGTTTTTGGATGCAATGAGTGTGAGGTGTGAACCCCCCACCAATATTATGGACCCCAACTAGACATAAAAACACAAAAAGGAGGATTTCTATTATTATTTTTTCTTGTTGCTTTCTTGTTTTATTTTCTAGGCAACCCTTGAAAATATTGTAAATATATATATATATATATATATATTAATTTAGAGCTCTAATCTAGTTTTATAGATTTGTATACTTTTACTTAATTGCCTCTAAAGTAATGATTGGATGTCAATAGAGTGATATTATTAATTCAGTAAAAGAATAATTAAAAGTTTTCACTTGAAAGTTTTGACCCTTACCAAGAAATGGAGCATAAAAGAAAGATAAACGACAAATTTAGCATTTTTATAGAAAAAAGAAGACAATTAATAGAGAATATTTTACATTGACTGCGTTGATGATTGAGGGTATCCAGCCACTTATATTTTATAGAAATCAATATATGATTTTACGGGGTAAAAAGGGTATTTCTAGAATTTGATTTTAATTATAACGATAAGTGGAATTGTGAAAATCGGGGTTGGACCCAAATTTTTTTTCCTAAAAGATGAACTATGATGCTATTTCTATAGTTTTAATTCTTATGTGTTATTTTTTTGTTAGTTAATATGCAAGTTTAAGGATGATTTCCAAAAGAAAGAAATATCCTTATTGGTGGAAATCATGAAATTAGATTTCAATAAAATGAAAAAATTGCGCTTTTTGGCACGAAAAATAGCAAATTGTATCTCATATTTTGCTAATTTGATGTAATTGTTGACTAACAAGTAATTTTATAATATGTGAGCATAAATTACCATGTACAATGATTTCATTTTATCTATTGGATTACTATTATCATTTCAGTATATTGTATATATTTTATGCAATACTAATACACTAATACCACATTTAACACAAAATTGTATTTGTTGAAATATCAAATCACATTACAATCACCGATAGATTGCATAAAATCATATGTAAGAAATATATTTACATTTTTCAAGTAGATGTTAATCTTGTACCAAAACAAGACCGTTGAATTTTCAAGTTGGTATTTGAATCTAATTACAACTATTACATGCTTACAATTCAATTGTGTTCATACTATAATGTGGCTTATAATACGTGAGCATAAATTACCATGTACAATGATTTCATTTTATCTATTGGATTGCCATTATCATTTCAATATATTGTATATATATATATATATTTATTTATTTTGGTTGCCTACCACAGTATCCCGGACATTGCCGGACTAATTTGTTGGTCGATCTGGGTCGCACACCTGACTTGGTGGGTGAGTCTCCCAACGGGGGTAACTGCTTACACAAGGAATCGAACCCGAGAACTTGCTTAAGCGGAACCAAGTTGTTTACCACTTTGACCAACCCTCGTTGGTATATTGTATATATTTTATGCAATACTAATATACTAATACCACATTTAACACAAAATTGTATTTGTTGAAATATCAAATCACATTACAATCACCGATAGATTGCATAAAATCATATTCAAAAATATATTTACATTTTTCAAGTAGATGTTAATCTTGTACCAAAACAAGACCGTTGAATTTCCAGGTTGGTATTTGAATCTAATTACAACTATTATGTGCTTAAAATCCAAGTGTGTTTACATACTATAATGTGGCTTATAATATGTGAGTATAAATTACCACGTACAATGATTTCATTTTATCTATTGGATTACTATTATCATTTCAATATATTCTATATATTTTATGCAATACTAATACACTAATACCACATTTAGCACAAAATTGTATTTGTTGAAATATCAAATAACATTACAATCATCGATAGATTGCATAAAATCATATGTAAAAACTGTATTTATATTTTTCAAGTAGATGTTAATCTTAAACCAAAACGAGACCGTTGAATGTCTAAGTTGGTATTTGAATCTAATTACAACTATTAAGTGCTTGAAATCCAATTGTGTTTACATACTAGAATGTGACACAAGTCAAATATTATTGTGCCCCACAAAACTTGTTATAATTTAGATGGAGAAATATAAAAATGAGAAAATTATTATAACGATTTTCATTCTTGTTCTAATTTGTTTGAAACTAAATACGTTAGTCATATTAGTAATTTAATTGATTTCCAAAAAGATGTACATTATGTTGACATCTTAGGAAACTATCATTTAGAACCTAATATTAGACCGACTTTTAATATATATATATAATAGAAGTCTTTCTTTCTTTTCGTTTTATTCATTGCATTTATTGTTTAGTTATATCTATCAAGCACTGTGCTTAAATAGTCGTTATTCACGCTAATTGTCCTTTATATTATATATATATACATAACGTACTATCAACCACACGATTGTTATTGCCATTTCCCTTCATTTTGAAAAATTATTTTTTTATCTTACAAAATTTTATATATTTAAATTTCGCTTCTCCTTAAAATAAAAAAATATCATATTTTTTCTCTTTATTTTGAATTACCCCCTCCAAACCCAAAATTCTGATTATAACGAAAAAGATATAAAAGTATAAAGTATGTCAAAAGTTGTAATTGAACTTAATTTCTTATTATATCTTCCCCCAAAAATATAGCGTACCGTACCGCAGGGGGTTTCCCTTTGAATCCTTCGACTATCTGGAAAAAAAAGGTGTATACATATATCACAACAATCTCGCTCTCCCTTATTAAATTTTTTGGCTTCATCCCTGATAAGCGTCACATATTAATACATCAATTTTTAAATTACCAAAAAAATAAAAGTACATTTGCATTATTCTACCAAAGGTACTTTACCACCTACAAGTAAAAGTAAATATTTTTGTTGAGTGTTCAATTTCCTCTGTCAACGTGAGGACTGTTTTGGTGGACGATCTGTAAGTACCTCTGTAAGCGACCTATGGTCCCGGAGGGGGTCATTCTATGTTAGACCAAGACCATTGGTCTCGGTCTAGTTTACACCATTGGATCCCCCCAATAGGGGGGGCATTTATTTAAATGCCCCTTGATCCAATGGTGTACACAAGATCGAGACCAATGATCTCGATCTAGTATAGAATTTACCGTTCTGGAGGCATGCCCTGGCCCTGGTAGGTGACCGGAGCTGACCCTACCTAAACTTTTTATTATAAAAAAAAATATATATATATATATATATATTTTTGTTGAGTAAGAGTGCTATTGTCAAAAAAAAATCTCAATATTTGGCTCCCACTATTATTCTTTAACACAAAATAATAATAATAATAAATTAAAAAAACAACTTTTGAAGGTGCAAGTGAGATGTTGACCAGGTGCAAGCCAGCGGCGGAGGATGTAAGAATGTAACTCCAGTGGGCCCAGTACACGTCATCACCACAACGTGACAATTAGGCAAAAAAACGTAAAAACAAAATTAAAAAATTACCATTTTTTTATTCTTTTACGGAAAAGAAAAAAAGAAACAAATAAACAGCAAACGGGCCCCACCGCCTTCTCGGAAGTTCCGTGACCGTGACTCCAGCTTATTTCCCCTCCTCGATTTCTCACCGTCCGATCACGCTTAATCCAACGGCGCAGATCCGTCCCACTTCACCACGCCCCCACCAAACCTGTCTCCATCCGGCTGCCAGCTTGGACTTTTTTAATTCCATCCCCGCCACGTCACTGATTCATCAACGGCTGAGATTGTCAAATCCCATCTCTAATCAAATCGCAGCCGTCGGCGGTAGGCCCCACGTTTTTATTCCCGGAAAAAAGTAGTACTTAGCCCTCATACTAAATACTCTCCTTAGTGGACCATAATTATTGCGCCTCAAAATTAATTTTTTATTGAAAAATATTAAAAAAATGTGATTATTAAATTCATTTTTTTTTATGGGGTGGAGTGATATAGATTGATATATAATAAAGAAATAAATGTACCGAAAAATAGTGAAATTTGACCGAGGCTGGAGCGATATTTTCTGCAGTCACCTAGATTCCTTGTGATCGTCATGTTGCTTTTACCTAGGTCACCGTTTCAACCGGCTATTCCCAGTCACACTACCCCCTCTTTAGAAAGTGCTAAAACCTTGTTTGCCCAATATGTCTTCACCTAATAGTAAGAGGGACGATTCCTGATTTAGAAGTCATGGGTCTGATTCGATCAAATATGTGAATTCTTTTTTTTAGTTATATAATAGTTCATTCTTAATAATTTGTAGTAGGAAATTGCTGACCGATAATAGTTTAACCGATATTTGAAGTAATAGTGTACCGTTTCATTGATGGAGCATTGGAGAATTGGAAAGTATGGTCATCTCTTGTAGTCTTTTAATATGAATAACTTGTTGTATATATGGTCGTGTGTATTTTAGTGAAGTGTTATAATATCACCTATATAGTCCATAAAAGTCGATGCGGATAATTATTATGCATTTCAAGGTAGTCCACCTCTTATCGTTTAGTTTATTCTTTCTGATTTATTTATTATTTTAATTTCTCTATCCCACATTTTGCTTAATTAGTTCCAAGTTAAGAATTATCTTGTTAACTTATTGTGTTCTGCAAACACATAATTTTGCATTATCAACTAATTTGTGAATCTATGAAATTTACATATCGTGATAGTACAATAGAGAAAATTAATAGGCGATCGACATTTTTTTTCCAGTGTCAATGATAAGGGGATGAGTGAGTTTGACCCCACCAAATTCACCACGTCTTCGCATTCTCAAAGAAGAAGAAATATAAATAACTAGTATCCGCTATATTATTTTTATTTCGAGATTACGCCTTATCTTTTCTATTAACTAAATTTTATCGTATCTTTTCTATTAAACATCGATGATAGTGTTCTCCACTCTTCAAACTCAGCAGCAGGAGGAGGTATTCTAAGAAATGACCGTGGTGATTGGGAATGAGGGTTTAGTTATAATTTGGGAAAATCATCCATTACGGAGGCGGAAATCTTAGCACTCCGCGAAGGACTTCGACTAGCGTGGGATAGAAGAATTGAAAGACTAGAAGTAGAAACTGACTCCGAGGTGGTTTATCTTTTGATCAAGAAGGGAGATTCGAACATGCATCCGCTTGGTTGTATTATCGAAGATTGTCGTAGACTAGTTGCTATGCCGTGGGATTGTAAACTTAGTCACATTAGACGAGAGGGCAATATGTGTGCCGATGCTCTCGCTAAGTTTGGACAAAACCTTACGAATGGAGTCCACTTTTGGGACGACCTTCCTACTTGTATTTCCAACTTGTTAAATGAAGAAGGGTGATCTTGACACCCCCTGTTGAAACCAAAAAAATAAAATAAGGCCAACATTATATTTCTTACTCTATTTGTCTCTAATCATATACGCGGGTTACATTATTTTCAGTAAAAGTTTCATTTATTCACTCGTACATTACTTATACCGGATCCCGCTAGCTTATTTTTGCTTTGAGATTACGTCCTATCTTTTTCTATTAACTAAATTTCATCATATCTTTGTGAAGTATATAAAGGCCTACATTACATTTCTTACTCAATTTCTCTCTACTCATATACTGGTCATCTTTTTCAGTAAAAGTTTTATTTATTCACTCGTACATAACTTTTAACGGATTCTTCCAGTATTTTGAATCAAATTGTGTGTATCTATAAAAAAAGATGAGTTGCATTATAGGAACATTCTCAAACGTAATATAATCTTTTTTCGCTAAACAAATATAATATGTGTAATTTTAAGGAAAATTCTTGTCCAGACCTAATTTTGCCGAACTCATGTGTAATTCGCAAAGAAAATAAATTACACTTATTATATGATTGATCATAAATTAAGTGAATTACTCCGGGTTCGGCCAAATCGAATTTTAATAATATGTCCCTAAAATCAATTTTATAGTAGTCGGGGTGAATGCCTTTCTTATTTCTTTATAATATAATAATATAATAATCACAAACATGGAAGCTTAAGGAGGAAGAGAAAACCGAGAGTTCCGGTAAACTCAGATTAAAGAGGGTACACTCGCGGTGTCAATCGCACGGCTTAGAATACCGCCATGTCGGCAACTGAGGCGTTTGTAGCCGTTGGATCAGATGTAGAATGAAGGGCTGAGATTGATTCGGGTGACACAGCAAGTGCAATCTGAGGTTTCCACGAGGGCTTTTGCTGTAGCAATAGCGCCCCCCATCAAAATGAATGAATAGATACAGATATTGATATATATATATATAGCAGGAAGAAAAAAAAAGGTTTCATTTACATAGAGAGATAGATACATAGAGAGAGAGAGAGAGAGAGAAGAGAGAGAAACTACTGGAGAAGCTGAAAAAGTTGCGATTTGCGAAGGAGGCGAAAATCAATTTCGCAGAGGATTGTAGAAGAGATTCGGCCGGAGATTGAACTGAATCTTGATGTCCGGCGAGTATTCCGTTTCATTTTCCGGCGGATTTATGGTGTAACTGAGTGACATCTGATGAGATATCGGATTGAATTTCATCATCATCTAGGTCAAGCTGAGAGATTCGGACTAACGAAGTAAAGTAATGGACAGGAATCGAGAGGCCAGAAGAGCTAGTATTGTCGGCTCTAATGGCTTCAACAGACGAAGACATCGAACCAACAGTCTCCGAGACTCTCCAGGTAGATGCATATTCAGTCTGTATATATATACAGATCTGATTTTGTTTTGATTGAATCTATTTTTGTGATTGTGACCTAATTTTTGGTGTTTTTGCAGATGAGGATGGAGGAGTGGAGATGCAGGAATCCGTGAGGTTGAGGGAGAGAGTGAAGAAAGATCGAGAGAGGGAGAGAGAGAGGGAGAGAGATTTGAGAGAGAGAGAACGGGAGAGAGATTTAAGAGAGAGGTCTAGTAGGAATAAGAGGAGAAGAGCAGAGAGATTGACGAGCAACAGAGATGATTTAGGAGACGAAACTTCGGAAGAGAGTGTCAACGATGAAGAAGACGATGAATACGAAGACACCACCACCACCGCCGCCGCTGTCGCCTCTGTGAAGGTGTTGACGCCGCCGGTCGGTTCCATTTCCAACCACCACCACCACCAGAGCCACCTCAGCAACCACCAGCACAGCCACACCACTAGTCTTAGTCAACAGCAACAACAACAACAAAATAATAATAATAATAATAATAGCAGTAATAATAATAATAATACTAACAATAATAATATGATAAATAGTAATCACCATCTTCAACATAGAAAAAGCTTCCCTCCGGCGTCTTCTTCCTCCAAGGTTTTCAGACCGCCGCCTGTTTGGAAATCCGGCGATGAAATGATCGGTGTTCCTGTTCCAAGAAAAGCTCGGTCTGGTAAAAAAAATTATCTATTCCTCTTTGATTTGTTTTTTTCTGTAAGTTTTGGCTGAAGATTTGATTTTTTAAAATTACTTGATCTTTTTGTGTTTTTGCAGTGTCTACGAAGAGGTCGCATGAATGGATTTCAAGCAGTAGTAATAACAACAGCGGCGGTGGAGTTTCCGGCGGAGAGCCGCATATTCTCCGGCAACCGTCGAGTTCTCCGGTGAGACAAGGCCTGGTTCCGACGTCAACGCCGATACCGGCGGCTCCAATGTCTCCGTCGTCTTCCAACGTTTCGATTCGAAAGAAGCTCGTTAGTGATTAAGCCCCTTCAATATTTCATTCCAGATTTGTAGAGTTTTTGATTTTTATTGACACTGGATTTGTTCTCTGCAGAAGCCTAGTGCTAACAACAGCGGGCCGAAGCTCAAGCCACCGAAGGTCTCTTCGAAGCCGAGTTCTTCGAATCCAGAGGAGCTAGAGATTGAGATTGCGGAGGTGTTATACGGTTTGATGACTCAATCACAGGGCCCGTCTTCAAAGAAAGAAGATTCGAGAGAAGTTAATAGATCGAGCGGCGATGCGAAATCGCGGAATTCATCGCCGATCTCTAATTCAACGTCGAATAATAATCCCATTTTGGGATCCGCTTCCACCCATCTTTCGGCTGTCGGTAAGTGCTGTGCTTACTGTA
This sequence comes from Buddleja alternifolia, assembly GCA_019426215.1. Classification (NCBI taxonomy): domain Eukaryota; kingdom Viridiplantae; phylum Streptophyta; class Magnoliopsida; order Lamiales; family Scrophulariaceae; genus Buddleja; species Buddleja alternifolia. The sequence continues at coordinate 31,743,552 of CM033403.1, forward strand.
ATTTTTCTCTATCCTTATTCAAATTCATGGCTAAAACTCTGAAATTTCGCTTCGATTTTGCAGCTCCGAAGAGGAAGAGGCCGAGGCAAATACCGGAGAATTCGAGCTACGGTGCTCGGAGCAGCCCCATATCAGGGAAACCAGATATGGATCAGACGCCAAAGAGTGAGATTTCATCTCCTGTTTTGGAAAGAGTCTCGGGATCCACGGCTGAAAATGGGTTCCAAATGGGAAGCAATTTGGTCAATTCACAAGCGCAGGCGGCTCAGCCACCGGAGCCGACAGCACCTGAATCAACAAGGTTGGATTCAGAGTGTAAGCCTGTGGCTGAAGAATTAAGGGAGAGCAGCAATTTGGTTGTAAAGGAAGAGGTGAGGTCACCAAAGGAGAAAGAGTCTCCGGCGGTGAGATTAGCGGAGAGCAGCAACAGGGCTTCGTCTTCGTCGACAGTGACAGCTTCGTTAGCTGCTACAATGATTAAAGCGTGAGTATTCAAAGATTTCCTTTTTGTTAGAAATTTTCAGATGGGGTTGGTAATTGGCTTAATCTTGATGTTATGTTTTTGTGAATTTCAGGAATTCAACGGTGTCTGAGATGGAAAGTCAGAGGGAAGACAAGTTTGAAATAGATCTGATGGTGAGTATAAAGATATGTGAAGTGTGTTTATACTTAAGTTTTTTGTTGGTGAAATGAAATTTATTGATCTGATTTTTAACCCCATTTCAGGCTCCACCTCCACAAGGAAGATCATCTCCAGAAAGGGGGACAGACACCGACTTGAGAGCGGCAGCCGTGGATCAAAAGCCAGTTTTATCAAATACTGATGCAGTATGTAGATCGATGATTTTTCCAGAAAAATCATTAATTCTTGGATCTTTCGCCTTTTGCAGTATTTTGATGGTTTTATTTGGCCGAATCGTGCAGGATTTGAAACCGGTGGTGTCAAAAGATAAAGAAGATGATAAGGGAAAGAGTGGGAAAGACAATTCAGCAAATACGGCATCTGAAGAAAAGAAGGGTAAAGGGACAGGAGAAGAAGGTGAATCACACAAGGCAATTGAGAATAAGGAGAGGAATATCGATCTACGTCTTGATTTGGAAAAGCTTGAAAGAGATGGAAATAAATTGCAAATGCAGGCTCAAAAGCAGCAGCAGCAGCAACAACAAATACCAGTTAAGGCAACTAGAGAAGAGCCACTCACTGAGAAATCTGGTAAGTTGTCAATGTTCTTGTTCCGGAGACCTTTTCATTGGATTCTGATGCTTTATATCTGCTGATCTTTCTAATACTGAGTGATTCTTCATTTGGGTTTTTCTTTTTTAGGCCAATCAGCAAATTCCTTGCCTTTGCCTATGCCGATGGCTAATTGGCCTGGTGGGCTTCCTTCCATGGGGTACGATCGGCTTGATTATTGTGTTTCAATGCTCATTTAATGGAAAATTAAAAGTATTAGTTCTGTTCGTTTTTGGCGAAATAACTCGGTTAATCGTCAGCAGATACATGGCACCATTGCAAGGAGTTGTCTCAATGGATGGAACCACTGTTACACCAGCACCAATCCAGGTATCCTATTCTTGTTCCTCGTTTTTCTTAATTAAATTCTGTTCTAGTTTTTTTCTTTTTTTAAATATCTTTTTATGTGAATTTCTGCAGCCGCTGTTCACTCAACCCAGGCCTAAACGGTGCGCCACACATTGCCACATTGCTAGGAATATCCACTACCTCCAGCAATTTATGAAGATGAACCCTTACTGGCCAGCAGCTCCTGGCTCTGCGTCTTTGTTTGGGTCAAAACCTTGCAATGTTAATGTCATGCCAGATTTGCATGGAAATCTTGCTGTCAGAGGGGTTAATAATGCACCGCAGGATAAGGGCCCGAGCGTTGTTAACATTCCCAATCATGTTAGCAAGGATAAAGCCTCTCAACCTGCCTCTACTCCAGATTCTACTCAGAGAAAGCAGCAAATTCTAATCCAGCAAGCAATACCTCCTGTACCACCTAATAATTTACTCGTATGTTTCTTTAATCCCTAATTTGCTTCCTTTTTTTGTCTCGAAATTTCATGTGGAAAAACTGAAGGGATTCTTGGTTTCTGTTTCAACAGGGTCCTGCATTTATCTTCCCTTTGAACCAGCAACAAGCAGCTGTAGCTGCTGCAGCTCGTCCCAGTGGCGGAAAATCTCCAACCACCGCGGGCAGTGTGGCGGCTCCATCCACCGCCGCTGGCACAGGTGGTGGTGCAACCACCACATCAGCACCCGGAGGAGTAGCGACCGCAATGAGCTTCAACTTCCCTAACATGGCTGCTAATGAAACACAATACTTAGCAATCCTACAGAACGGTGCTTACCCGTTCCCTATACCAACCGTAGGGGCGCCAACAAATTACCGGGCAGCCCCCGGTCAGGCGATGCCTATGTTCAACAGTTCTTTCTATTCTTCCCAAATGATTCATCCATCACAGCTTCAGCACCAACAGCAACCGCCACCTACTCAGCCACCCCCTCAATTGCTTCAAGCTCATCAGAACCCGAGTGTTTCAAACAATTCCTCGTCATCCCAGAAGCATTCACAGAGACCACAGAGCAGCAATGGTGGGCCTGGAAGTTCGAATTTGCAAAACTTTTCAACCCAAAAATCCCAGTCATCTCAACAACAATCACATCATCAAAACGTGCACTCGTCACGACCAAGGCACATTGAGAATGAACTGGGTAGTGAAGATAGCCCGTCAACTGATAGCCGGGCTTCTCGGGCACCCATGAATATTTATGGCCATAATTTTGCAATGCCCATCCACCCCCAAAATTTTGCTTTGATGGCTCAACCAGCTGGGGGTGGAAATGGTAATCAAAGTGAGAAGAAGCCACATCAACAACAACAGCAGGGTTTAAAGAACGGAGTGGAGTCGATGCCTCCCCATAGCTTTGCAATGTCTTTTGGTCCCATTAATGGAACTGGTCCAGGCATTGATATGGCATCCATGGCTCACAATCATGCTATATTTCAGACTTCTCCTGAAGCTACACGACAGAACATCCAGATGATGGCGGCTGCTGCCGCTGCCGCCCAGGTTGCACAGAAGAAGAATTTCAGAATTTCTGAGGATGGTAAATCTGGAGGTGGTGATTCCTCTGCCATGGATGATGAAAGAAAAAGCTTTTCTGCAAAGGCTCAGAGTGTTGGTGTTGGACAATCCATTGCATTTACGAGGCCAGACTTGTCTGATTCGCCTATTACTTCTATCCAGGCCAGCAATGTGATTGAGAGCTCAGCTAGATCACTAAATCCCTCATCGGGTCCCACCCGGAGCTCACGACCCATGACAACAAACCCCGTTGGGGGTATGAATGTCCAAAATGCCCATATTCAAGCTCAAGCTCAAGCTCAATTTCAGCAGCAGCAGCAGCAGCAGATGCTGATTAAACAGCAGCAGCAAATGGCAGTAAACCGGAGTAAGGTGCCCGTGACTAGTAATGGAAGCATGTATTCTGACCACTTGAATTCAACTTCTTCCATGGCTGCTAAGTTTTCAAATGCCCTCACTGGGTTCCCACAAAACCTTGTCCCAGGCAACAACAGCAGCCCGTCGCAATCTCCACAATGGAAAAGTTCTACGAGTACTAGAGCACCAACTTCTCAAGCCCCATCGTCTCTTTCCTCATCAACCCCCACAGCCCTCAAGAACCTTCCGCAGCAGCATTCTTCTCGAAATCAACCCCAAATGCATACCCAAATATCCTTTGGAGGAAGTCAAAAACCATCTACAGCTTCACAGGGGCAAGCACCTCCCAATAGTAATCAAGCTCCATCTCCTCCTATGATGGTTGGCTCTCCCACAACCTCGTCCATGTCCAAAGGAGCCGGTGGCAGTCCGAGGACAACAAATTCTGCTTCCAATAACAATAAATCGAGCCAAGCTTCTTCCTTCTCCGCACAGCAGCAGCCCAAGAACTCACCGTCAATCCATAGCCAGAAATCTCCATCAATTCTTGGAAACCCTCATATAGCATCCTCTTCTAGTGGTGGAGCGAAGCCGCAAATGCAACAGCAGCAACCAAAAACCATGCAGCAGCAGCAGCAGGCACAACTATTCTTCTCAAATCCATATACACAAGCCCAATCTCCCCATTCAACAAGTACAAGTTCCACCAATTCTGGGCCCGGGGGATATTATATGCAACAGAGAAGACGGCCCGAGCAACACCAGCAGTCACCGGGTGCTCCGGCGACATCTTCAACTGGGGTCTTATCATTAAGTACAAGCACTAATGATCCTGCTAAGGCAATTGCTGCAGCGACTTGTAATGTGAAGGGTGGCGGTGGGTTAACGTCTCAGACCATTATCCACGCTTCTCAATTTGCTGCACAGTCTGGTGGAACCCTCTTTCCAGCTGGCTTTCCTTACGTTCATCCTGTTCCTGCTGCTGTTCAGGTGAAACCTGCTGAGCAGAAACAGCCTGCCGGTTAGTATTTACATCATCCGTGAAATTACTTTTGCAACCCCATTATAGGTTGATAGGTTTTTAAGTTACTACTATAGATTCAAGATTGAATGGGGATTGTTAATTTATGAAGCCAATTATGATTTCTTGTCCAGGAAATGACAATTTGCATGCGTGGCAGTCTGAGAAGAAATGAATCATTGTGTCATCAATTTATCACCCTTGATGAGGGAAACACAATACAGTGACTTGCATCACCAGTGGTGAAATTTGCAACCCACAATTTTGAAAAGAAGCACGACTTGGGGCGGAGGTGAGGAACGACAGTTGCTGCGCTGCATGAAGTCGGTTTAAAATGCTAACTTTGGGAATGATGTGTGGTTTTACGTGCACGTTTGTGTATATTTTGGCAAGAGTTCTTAACCGGTAAAATTATTTGCATAAAGATGTTGGCTTTGAAACTGAAAGTAGATCAATTCTTTTGTATGGACAAGATGAAGTTAGAACTTAGAGGAAGACAGATGAGGAGCTGGAGTTTGTGAAAGATGTTCCCTTCTGCATTTTGGTTTAGCTTAGCTAGTGAAGGTTCTTTTTATCATTTGTTTTTTCTTTTGCTGGGAAATTATCTTCCTGAGCATTTTGTGAAAAAAGAAAAAAAGGAAACAGTTATGGACATATATAAATGTATTGGAGGGTGTACATACATATATATATATATATATGTCTGGCACATGTAAGACTTGCCCTCATTTTCTTTATGGAAAAATGTTTATCTCTGGCACCAAGTGGTTGGATTTTGTGATATGATGATGCTCTAATTTTTTTTGCTGTAACTGGCCCCACCCAAAGGGCATGGGGGAAAACAGTAGTGTTATATTATTGGTCCAAATGCTGTGGTGCTGATGCTCTTTTTTGTTTGTATTTATATCCTTTGGAATGTGATTGTGGGGTGGGGTGGGGGGGGGGGGGGTGGACATATATATATAGATATCTCTTGGGATAATTATTTGGTGGATCATAGTCCATTGAATAGGGTCCACCAAAACCCTTGATAGCAAGGGTTGTGGTGGAAAACCACCTCACACTAGTTCAATAGTATGGACCAAGTCTATTGTAGAGTGATGTTATATATATGTATGTATGTATGTATGTATATATATATATATATCTCTTTAGTATGTATGAATACAATTGTATGTGTGTTTGTATCTGTGTTTATCTATATCTTAGGATATTTCTTGGTGATACTGAACTTTTTCTAGATTGATATTATGTTTGCGTGTGGATTATTGTAATGTTTCTTTCCATTTAGGATTAGGACTGTCATGATATGCTCCTCCTTATTGACTGCACAACTGGTCTGTAGTCTTGGACTTGGCCTAATTATTGGGTCATCATTTTTAGTGACATTAATCGTATAGAAATCGACTCTTTTGAATTCATTTTAGTGTCATTAACTGTATAGAAATCGACTCCGAAAGAGTTGGCTGAGTCGAATTATAGTTGACGGGCATCTATAACTTTTAGCTTTAACAAAGCCATGGTTAATGAATTTGGAACATCTAAAAGGTGATTCTAGCTTAATTTGTCAAACGCCCATAAACCCGGTATTTTTTTATGCTACACATTGTTATCGATGTCAATAAACCATCTAATTGACGATAATTCTAAAATGTATTTACACAGAATATCTATATACTTGAATGTATGTATGGGTAGTTTATACACCTGTGAAGATCACATGTGATATATCTTTATATACGAGATAGACACTAAAATTATTAAACTTGATCTAATATATATATATATATCCGTATATTTCCCCATATGCATATGTATATGCGAGGTGTTGGGGGGTGGGGTAGGGGTTAAGAAGGGTCAAAGAAAACGATAAAGTGGCAGTAAGATGTGTTGGAATTTGGAACAGTGAATTGTGTGAGTGAGTATAAGGGATTGGACCACTTTGATTTGTCTCTTTGGGGCCCACCCAAATTACACAATAAATAAATTTGTACACTAATTCTTGACTAAAGTAGGTGGGGGTGGGAGGTGGGGGGTGGAAGAAAAGCAGGTTGTTGAAAAGGGGGGCTTCTCTTTTATTGTCTTTTATTTTTACTCGTGGGCGCCCAAGTCCACTTCAAACATGTCTTTTTCTTTCGTATTTTAATATACAATTTATATATATTTTTTCTGTCCCTAAAAAATTGTACAAGGTCAGCTCGGATCACCTATTACATATAAGGCTGCCGTGGACTCGAGTTCGAATCGAACACAAAAAATTATTCAAACTTGATTTGATATATTAACAAATCGAGATCAAACAAAGCGATCAATCTTGAGTCGAATAGTGAGTAAATTGATTCGTCTTTCATCCCTAACTACATGTCAGGGCAATGCTTCTGGGACTAACGTTATTTACAAATCGCTCACCAACACCTTATTCACATCAATAGAGGGAACAAGAAATTGCTCATTGTGTGCCAAGTGAGCCACATGTTGTGGCACAATTTAAATAAATTAGATTTTTTTTTATCAGCAATTTTAAAAATATTAGATAACTAAAGGAATAAAATTATTTAGTAATTAAGATATGGTGGTCTTATTTCTGCATTTGAATAAAGATACCTACTTGACTCAGTAATATGCATACTAGATTTTCTATTATAAAATTATGTTGCATTTTTATTGTATATCATGACAAGTGCATATTTCATAATAAATTTATATTCAAAAAAATATTTTATACATATATTGTTTATATATAAAATACAATAAAAGATTACAATAAAACTTGCAATAAAAGATCCGAAACGAGTAATATGCCCCCACAAAATTTAAACATAAAGCCATTTTTTATTTCGGGATGGGATTCTAGAAGGTGACCAGATACCCCTGCCACGAATAGTGATGACTTTCCTTTTTCTTCTCTTATATTTACACGTTTCATGTCCTATTTAATTAATTAATTCATTGATTGATTGTTCTAGTTTTAAATGAGGTAGTTGTATATGACTATATGAGTCATAATTGTTCTATAGAAATGAATGTGAAAATGAGCGATGGATGGGGAACCAAAAAGAAATTGAGAAGTCTTCAATTATTTCTTTAAATTCTAGTCCTTTATTTAAAATTACAACCTAATAGTAGAATGACATGTACCTAATTACTCGTTTTGAAGTCGGTCATTCTTCTCGAGATATATATAACTTATTGTATAATAAAGTCAATCTAATGTTTTAAAAGTTCTATATACAAAATCGTAATGGCCACATTAATTGAATCTTTTATTGCAGCTTCTCGTTGTATCTTTAATTACAAGACACATATTTGCTCTAATGCTCATCTCGGCACTTTTTGATCTAAGGCAACTTCTATAGCTTGTTACATGGTCAACCATTCTTCATTGATTGACAGATTCTCGAGAAAGTATGATTTGGTAACTCATCTGATTATTCTAATATCAAAGTATTCGGTGTCCTAAATCACGCATAGCTACACTCTACTAGCAGAAATGTTATTTTTGACGAGTCTGACAATGTAAGTTATGAAGATATAGGTACTGGGAGATCACCGAATAAGGTTGAAACAAAGTTTCTAACTGGGCCTCATTTTGCTACGAATTAACTCGATGAATCGTTGCTTTGAATCCCTTCATAAGAATCAGACTTCAGAGTTGACGAGGCTTCCAAAATATAGAAAAAATAAAAAAATTATTGGCTGCAAGTGAGCGCACAAGCAGAAGCAAAGTACTAAACGGAAATCCCAGCAATCTTCACCAATTCAAGAATCACTTTCTCCCATTTGCATAATCACTTTTCAGCTTCATCAACAGAACAAAATGCATATATATATATATATATATACATCTTTATTTGAGCCGAAAATAGAAAATATATAATTTTTTTTCTAAAATTCTTTCATTTCATCAGTCTTCAAGACAGCTTTCACAGATAGTTCTATCTACAATAGATATAGGTGTGTGAGTACTTTAAATACTAGCTGACAATAAGGGGAAATAGCTCTAAATATATAAAAAAAAAAAAAAGAAAACATAATTTTAAAAATAAAAAGATAATTGTGGGACCCAAATACAAGATTAGACAGCAAAATCATGGACAAGATGACAACCTGGAAAATAGGGAAAATGCTGAGGACTGTCGGTTGTGTGAGTCCCATAATTCCACAATTGTTTGGTGAGTGGTAAGGGACTTTGACAAGTTCTTCTTTTTTTTTTTTTTGTAGTGTGAATGAGTTTTTATACTGACATGTTTAATAATTGTTCTCTTAAAGGGCTTTTTATTCAATGTTGTGCTACCCCACTACAAGTGACCCAGGCCCACGCGTTGTAATTGAAGGTGGATTCTTCGGAAGGTTCAAAATTAATCTCTCGAACTATTATCAATTGTGATTATGAGAGCATTTTTCGATTGCGTGTATGAGAAATCAAACTCGAGATGATTTGTTTAAATAATCAGAGTCAGAGTCATATTCATTCGGGCCAACCTTCGACGGTGTCTTAGGGTTTCTCTGGGACTCCCAACTCAAATACAAACATATCCACATTTTTTAAGGTGGGGACCAAATAGTTTTATAAGATTATTATAACATGAATGTATGATATTTGATAAGGTAAATGTAATTTCACCGTTGTATTATTTTGATTTTTAAAGTACCAGATGTCATTCTTAAAGTTTAATTTGTCTTTCAATTTTGTCCTTCGGGCAATTTTTTGGTAGATATCGGTCTGATTGGGGAGTATGTGCTACTTTTTAGTGGCAAATATGAGGTGCATATGTTGTCCGATCTATTTAAAACCCATCCAAAAATGGCTTTAATGACGAAAGTGAAAGACAAATTAAACTTTATAAATGGTAGCATAACATTTAGTACTTAAAGGAACAAAGTGATACAAAAATAAAATCTTAGTAACTATTGGTGACCTCTGCCCTATTTGATAATACGTTATGATTAAACGCTTATTATAGGGCTAAAAGCTATAAATGATAGCAGACACGTAATTTTATTTCCTTTACACTTGCCAACGCAAAGCACCATCCTAAGTGACGGTCGGCTGTGAGTTGGTTGAGCTCATATAAGCATCATAAATCAGGTGTTTAGTCCCGACAAAATTACAATATTCCCAAATCAAAATTTTAGTACGACCAATAAATACACATTCTAAATCCAAGTAATAAAAGAATCATGGGTTTTGGACTACTATGAGTAGAAAGAAAACTGGTTTAATTTTTGTAAGAAGATAAGAAAAGGAAAGTCATGTTGGACATTATCTTAGATTCTATTATAAGGAAGAATAATTAACTTTTTTATTTGTCTGGATTAGGATCAGTTTATAGAAAGTCCCTGCAATAATTGGCATCCAAAGATAATCTAACCACGTGGACACGCCATTCGAGGCGTAATCGACATTCTTAATTAGATATTATGTACTTGTTTTGTATAGACCAAGAATATAAACACATTAAATAATTTAAATCAAGAGATAAATTCATTATAAAAAAATAAAATAAAATCAAGAGATAAACACTAATCAGATACGCTCTGGTTCAATGTATGTTATTAAAGCTAATCTTATAAACAATTAATATGCATGACTTAAAATAAAATAATAGAAGAGTCAATCACGAAAGAACGGGCAATTAATACGAATCTTGATTAATTAAGCAATATTTTAAGCTTAAAGAATTAGGTGTTAATTTGGATTAGCAACAAACTATTGCAATTGGCAAATATAAAAGTTATATGTACGAATCTTGATCAAGCAACTTTTAAAGATTAAAAAATTAGGTTAACTTTGACTATATAACCTATTTTGTTTAATTGGCAACTACTTTAAACCCATTAAACAAGTGATTGACAGTACAAAGAACTCAGTTAGAAAAAGAAATTAAATTATTTGATACTTGATTCGAGATCGATTTATTAACTTAAATCTTAACAAATAAATCTCGCTTACCTTTCTCTTTTGATAACTTTTAGAGCTCGACTCGAACAGTGATAAACGAGTGAAAAAAGTCTTGAGTTTTATAGCTGCATTCGAGCTTACTAATAGTTTTAATTATCATATATATATATATATAATGAAATACCACATTTGTTAAACTATTAATAATAGTTTTTGATTCCCCTTGGAGTAAAGATACTGCCCCTTTGTTAATGTTATACAGAATAATCAATCCTGCAATTTCTGTACAAGTTTTCACATTTGGGACTTACAAATGCTTCAGGGGCTTCAATGGTGACTGTATAACCCTTAATCTGAAATTCTAACCCCTATGTCTAGTTATAAGAGTATTAGAGAGAAAAAAAACGAAAACGGAAGAATAACAGGAGAAAAAAATGGAAAAAAGATGTCCGTTAGATGAATTATCAGTCATCGGAATGCTCAGTCGATTTGTTCTTCAAAGCAGCAATTTCATTATCGTGCTGCTTCTTTAGGTACCGTTGTGCAGTTGAGTTCACAATCTTAACGAAAAAGTGCATTAGCATGAACCATACCACGGTATTCCAAATGAACGCGAGCGAGAAATCCCATTTCTTCGCCTGATAATAGTAAATATATTATAATTTACAGAGAAAAAGAGGAATAATAATATACACATGCCCCACTTATTGCAAAATTACTGCGAGCCCCTGAGGTTTTGCAAATTACTAAGACACCCCTTATCAGATGTGACAACTCAAAATACAGGGGGTGAAATTGTAAATTACTTGTACTGAGTAAGGGGTAAATTGTGATATTCTTAAATACAATGGGATGAAATTATAAGTAGCTTTTACTGAACAGAAAGTGAAACTGTAATATACGGGGTTAAATTGTAATTTGCTTTTAATGTGCTTGTGCTTCTACTGACGGGAAAAAATGGCAATTTCTCAAATCTCGGGGCATTTTTCGTAATTAGGGCCTTACGCTGGGGTGTCTATGTAATTTACCCAAAAGAAAATTAAACTGATTACAGAAACGATGAATGAACATAAGTACCTCGATATTGGAAGGAGGATGAGGTTTGGTGGCCATGTACTTGTCTTTTATGGAGTGAAGCTTGGCGACAAGGTTGGGTAAAATGGAGTCGAGCCCGGGTATTGAGAGTTCATTTTCCATCCAGTGAAGAAGTTGATTGTTGCAAACAGATATTATAAACACTGTCTGCAATTTCATGCAAGAATTAAACACGAAGTTAGAACATTTATCTCTAAAAAAAGCCAAAACGCGGATACTTGTGGTCGTTCACAGTACCTGTATGTGAGTCTTGATAATGGCTTTGCCTATCATCGTAGCCAGAAAAAATTCCCAGAAAGGTATTCCAAATTGCCCACACATTATCCCCGCGAGATCAAATAAAGGATTAGGAATCTACAAGATATTGCCAAGAGAATTATCAGATGATAAGATCCAGTAGCGTATATAAGCAGTAGCTCAAGTGGCATATATAAAGCCTGTTTGCAAAATTTATGCTTAGAAAAAGTTGTAAACGTGTCAGAAAAGTTAGAGAGTTCGGGTTTGTTTGCAAAACCTGCTAAAGAGTAGACGAAATAGAAAAGTTGGTAGAAATCACTGTAGACTTGCCTGTACTTTTTGCTTACTTTTAGTTATTTTTCTAGAGAAGTAGAAGCAGTAAAACCAAACACTACAAAACGACTCAAGTTCAGCAAAAAGCTCAAAAGCTTTTTCTTTTTAGTTTTTTGCGAATAGGGCGACAACATTTCAAAAGGGAAGACCTTCGAAGGAGCAAGTAAAGATATAAGGAATTAATTAATCACTTGTTGAAAAAAATTCCAGGTTTATTTGAAAAAGGAATAATCTACTTCATGCAAAGAACAATATTTACGAAAGCATATAATAGAAACCGGTGAAGTAAAGCAACTTACTGAAGCGAGAACTAAAACTGTGAAGAAGTTCAAATATTGGGCATGAGACAAGAACCAGCGCTTAATTTGATTTAGACGAGAAGATATAAAACCGTTATGTTCTGTTGAGGAAGCATCCAATTCCTCCACAGCATCCACAATATCACCTGACAAGCGAGCTGTACAAGGAATATATATGTAAGGTCATGTAACAAACCGTTAACCGGTAACAAGATTTTCACGCTTGCTAATGGAATTAACACATCAATCAATGGAAATGATAATTCAATTTCTATGTTCACGGGGCGACAAATAATAGGTACTCCATTGAATTAAAATAAATCAAGTGATAGAACGGTGCCCGGCATTTTCAGTTTTAAGGGCAACAACTGGTTATTCTTAGAATAATTACTTTCACACCCCTAACTTATTGATAATTACTATCAGCTATATGAGGTTTTACAAATCACCAAGAGATCCCAACAACTAGAAAAATAGGGGGTGAAATTGTAATTTGTTTATACTGAATTGGGAAGTTATGCTAATTTCTCAAACCTCTTTGTTATTAGGATGTCACACAAGGGGTGTATGCAACTTAATGAAGACTCATTGAAATCACGAGGCTACAAAAGTAGTTCGCTTAAAGACAAAGAACAAAAAACACTAACTGAAGTCCATACCTGCCCTTGAAATGAAGTAGGGAGGAAGTTCGCCAAGTGCCGTCCCAAGGCCCCACAGAATTGCCTCCAACTGGACTTGGGGCAATATGCTGCTGAGCGGGACCCGTACACCATGTGATGATGTAAACAACGGGGGTCCAATGTCAGCACAATCCTTCCCGAGCCATGAAGGAACTCTTTTTAGTTGTATTGTATCATATGGAGCACTTTTGATGTCTACTCGGCCACATTGCATGGCTTTAATAGTGAACAAAGCAATGTGAGGTCCCAGATAGAGAACAAAAGTGTGCAATCCAGATCCTATGTAAGAATAGGACAAACAAACAAGCTTAGAAAATCATTAATGGAGACGTTGCATCAGAAAAAATGTATATATATTTTCAGAAAGATAAAGTAATTAAGAATGCATTATGTATAATGACGCATTCATATCAATAAATAGAAACAGGACAGCAAATTTTAAAGCTATTAGGGTTTTAAAGAAAACGATACAAAAGTTGGTTTCAGTATCTAGTACAAAGACAAATTCGTTCAGGAAAAATATTACACAAGTCACAATTGAAAAACAAAAAAATCAATTTCTTAATCAAGAGTCAGATTCTATAGTGTAAAATTCAGATATTGGGTCATCTCTAAACTCTTTTGTTGGTAGACATTGGGTCATCTCTAATGTTGCAGTAATGTGTTTGCTCTTTCCTTCATTTTTTTTAATAGAATACGGTAAAATTTAAACTTCACATAACAAGCTTGTTAGTTCAAATCCCATGATTGCAATGCACAAATAGCGCCAAAAATTTTCGTGCAGATTTAAGTACAAGCCAACAACCACAAGGAATGGAATGTGTTTCATTTACATTCCTTTCATAATAGTAACAAGATATATCGCCTACATAGCCCCAATTAGGCAAGATATATTTAAAAAAATCAACATCAACGCGAACGCGAACGTAATATCCTGCTATATACAAGCTTCTTAAATGTTCTAATCATTCATAGAGATTCTTCTCAAAAATTATTATTATCCAATAACAGAAAGGAATAAGAATGCTCAAGCTCATTTAAGCTATTTCGCTTACCTAGTCCAATGGAAGATGCAACACCAAGAGCCATCCACCATAATCCAAATCGAATATAACGTAGAACTTCCTCAACATGCTGCTCAACCAATTAAATATGTATGGTGATTAGTCAAATGAACTGAGATGATTCAATCATTTACATAGATGAACCAAAAGAATCTCGGGTCGAAATAGGAAAAAAAAAAAAATCATAAGAGAATCATCCTCTGAGCAAAATAAAGCTATGCAAAAAATTTGTAGTACAATAATTTGCAAAGATTAAAGAGAACCAAATAAACCGTTTTGCCTTACCTTCTCATGAGGGCCATCAACAGCCACAAGTAGTATCCCAATAACCGCGACAATAGTACTCAACAGCATAAGCCAACCGCCATGTGACAAAAGATATGCTACTGACTGTCCGAGATATTGTCTTACAGCCAGAATGAAAAGCTTTAGCGTCTTGAGAGGCTGTGATATCAGAGTCAAATGTTCTAATTCTTGTTGATGCTTTGTACGAAGTCCTGTAAAAACAGAAATTAGTAACTCCAAGGAACATAAAATTGGATCCCTGAATGCAAACCAGGACATTTTAACAAATCATGTAGCAAGCACAAATTCAGTAAGGTTGTGTTTGGATTGATGGATAGGATTTAAGGAATGGATTTGGAGGAAGGATTTCAAACCAAATCGGAGTAATTTGAAATCCACCATAATGATCGGAAAAATCGCTCAAAATGAGTTCCAAGGGATCAGAAATTCATTGTAAATTGAAGTCATCGGAACAAGCTCAATGAATTTGTCGATGAATTTGAAATTTATGACTTTCAAATCCTTTAATCCAAAAACATCCTAAATAGTATTATCTGCATGGAATTATTACTCATGCAAATGAAAAAATGTGTATAAACTCCAGTGTGCACACTGACGCTGCAGTTGCTAGTTACTCCACATTAATCAATTGACCCAATATTTAATTTTTTTAATGCTGGTAAACCAATTTGCAAGTCTTAGTTTGTACACGTAGTACTATTCTTTTTCACTTTAAGGACATGAATATCAACTAAAACTCATCTCTAAAGGGATCACTTGAGAAACCAGGAAAAAATTATCTTTCAATTTTACTTCAAACCTAAAATATACAGCACCGACAAATCGAGAGGTCTTGAGTTTCTTGGAAAGAAAATACAGCTCCAAGAAGAGCCAAGTAATATCTTAATAACTTTAAGCATGTATATGAAGATAAAGATGCTTAATAAGGCTTTCAAACTTCATCAGTTCAAATCAATAAAACCATCTTTCTTCTTTTGGTAGTGGCATGGGAAGTGATAGCATAAATATTTAACAATGGACCAAACTTTTGTCCCTCTTCAAAAAAGATATGCCATTGCGCCGGGCATTATGCAATTACTAGTCATATTCTACTTCCAAAAAATTGGCACTAAGCATTACTGAATTAAGTAAACAACTATACAGAACAATTCAAGTACAAAGTTCGTGTATAAGCTGTATTACCCTTGTATGCACCTTTGAGCAATACTATTGGTGAAACCAGGACCGTAGGATGAAGAGGGTGGCAGGTGAAGAACCACCTCCCCCTCCACCACCCAAAAAAAAAAAAAGAAAAACAATATCGTAATGGTCAACACTAGATTGACTTTGTTATACCCGGTCCACAGTAAAATGAACCGTATAAACCCATCCAACATCCAAATAACTCCTTATTTAAAATGCTATGAGTTTTCGAAAGATCCAAAATAACAGACAAATGCACCACTAGAAAGCTCACTTTCCGAATCACATCGCGCCACATCACCATTAGCCGATCAATCTAAGTTAAAAGATTAAATTTGTTATTACTCTATCAATTATAATCCATGTGGATCAATTAATTCCTCAGATTCTATTGGACGACATTCCGGTACTATATTAGCAAATTCTATACACCATATCATGTAGCATTAAGGCACAAACACATATAATGTAGTAATGTACATGCAGATTACTTACTTTGTGGTGATTTATAAGTCCCCTCACAAAGTAAAATCCTAATAAGACATATACCTAAGTTAATTTCAGTCTCAAAACTGCATATATTTTCACAATGAACTAGGGCTGTAGATGAGTCGAGTCGAGGCGAACCAATTATCGTTCAAGCTTGTTTGAATTATTATCGAGCTTCAAAATTTGCGTTTGTGTTTGAGCTTGGCTTGATTGTTCGAGCCGAGCTCAAACGAGAATCAAGCCGAGCTCAAACGAGTTCTAATTAAGCCGAACACTAGTCGAACTCGAGTAGCTTGATTTTTTGCACATATTTCATCATTTTTTTACTAATCGAGTTGAGTTCGATCGAGCCAAACTTCAAACTTATCGAACATAGAAACTGTTGTTCAAAATTTGGTTTAATATGTTAATTCGAGCTTTTTACTGAACGACCTCGAGTCTCGCTATCGAGTAGCTTGTCTCGTCTTCCAGCCTAATGAACACTATTGTCTAACTGAACGAGCAGGATTAGATTACTCAATTAGTCAAATCTGCATCCACAACACTCTATTTCACAATCAAATCCAAAAAAATAGCTAAAATTAGCACCTAAATTCTCATATTCACAAACATGCAATTAAAATTTCAGATTCATATTCAAGATCATGAACACCTATACATACATATATATATATATATATATATATCAAATTTTCATAATTTCAGAAACAACCCATCTTAAGAAACAAAATCCCAAATCAAAATTAAATATCAACAATCCCAAGTGAATAGAAAAACTTGCCTGAGATCGACATGGCTCTATCGCGAGGAATTTTGTGGGAAATTGATTTTTTCTTGGAGCCCATGTATCTCCCAAAACTCTTTATGTGCTTGTAATTGTTTTTACATGTATGTATGTATGTATATGGATCTAATACTAATTATTAGACAGATATAAGAAAAGGGATTTTGTTAATATTGATTTGAGAGTGAATCAAATAACAAAAAATGGGATTTTTGTGAGAGATCTGAGGACTGCGAAGTGAATGTTTTGCTGGAAAAGAACACCAAAAAGATTTGGTGTGCTTCTCGCGCGGGACGGTAGCAATTTTAGACCTCAATTGCAAGAGGGGTTGCAATATTAGACCCTTTATATGTCTGATTTTTTTTTTTTTTTTCAGCTAAATAGGTGAAAAATGTCCAAATCATCCCTGAATAGTACCACTTTTGCCAACTCTTTTATACTGTTGTATTCTTGAAGATTTACAATCCCAGTCCCTTATTCTTAATAATAAAAACTTTAGTCCTTTAATATTTAAATTTGATTTATTTAGTCCAGAAAATATATCAATTACAGAGATTAACATAATTAAACAGAATAATTACATAAATTGAAGTAATAACTACATAAATTAAATAGGGTTACTGTACACCTTTTAGATTATGAATTAAAATTCACATTTTATCATTCTTAAGAGGGTTGCTCTGGGAATCCGGTTGCTTCATCAACGAAGACTTACGTTGGACAGAAATGAAGTACCTATCTTACTCTTTTGAAATTTAAAATATAAACTTAATTCATTTTAAAATTTTAAAACTCAGTAACCTTGTTTTGATAAATAGCTCGAGAAAACTTTTCTGATGTGGAAGATCAGATTAAACGGCGACCACAGAGCATACTCAGAATACTCAAGCTCTAATACCATTTTGCTTGCACGTTGGGGGGAATTATCCCGCACATTTTGTCTCCCGACCAGTAACACCGAGACGGTAAACAAAATCTTCCCAAAGCAGTATCAGAGATTATTGAAAACAATAATTTGTACAATAGAAACATATTTTTGAGACGATAAAAGAGTAGAATGTTACTACTGTTCATCATCATTTTTAGCATTTTTAATGTTTTTGTATTTTCGATTTTTTAATGTTTTTGTATTTTTTGAATATGAGAGAATTATAACATTTTTAAATGGTAGGGGAATCCCGTCCCTGGGGGTAATTTACTCACTATGCGTTATAAAGCATAAAAAAACTTACAAGATATTATTGCACACAAAGAAAATATTTTATTACAAGAAAGGTGAGGGACTCTTTAGCAACCAAGAAGTGTGGGTTGGAGAGTATTCAAGGGGCAATTTTTACAATTGAGGGGAGAGGTCCTTTTATAGGCCTCGGATCTAAAAAACATTACAACAAATTGAAGAAAACTTGGCATCTACAGCTGCCACACAGTACAAATAGTGCTTAAACAGTAAAAAAGTACATATGTGGCAAACTCGAATAGTAAAAGTGTACAGTAACATGCATTATTATAGCTGGTAGACTGAATGCTGCTATAAAGTTTTGTCTTGTTGCTGAATTATTGCTGCTTTTCACTGTTGTTTCGGGCTGCTTTTAATACTGCTACAAATTATTGTCCTTGCTGGTATAGTTGTAGCTTTGTCCTTTGCTGGATTATTACTCCTTGGTGAATTATTGCTACTAAAGTCTTCACTTCTTTGGGTGGATTATGGACTTCCCATTCCTGAGCTTGATGCTCCAAAGTCTGGTGCATATGCTGGAGGACATTCTACACTTGTTAATGCTTTATTTCCTTGAAACCATATTCGATGATAAACTCGATCACTAGTTGGGATGAAAATACTATGATGACGTTCTTGAAACAAAAGTTGAAATTTTGTAGCTGAATCTGTGTTTAACATATATCTTTGTTGATCCTTTCGACGAGTTTCCACGGCTAGTTTCCTCTCTGCTATGTCTGAAATGGGATTTATTGCTTCGTGTAATAACCAGAATGCTACCGATGGTGGTGCCTCCCTTTTTTCAAACGATTCATGTATCCAATAAAATGTATGTCCCATTTGAACATTTGACTTTACCTAAATTGGTGGTATGGCTGTGACTTCAATTCGTAGAATATCTATTCCTCTACTAGGCTGGAGGCTTACTGCGTTTGTTAGATGTCTTCCTAATTTTTTAACTTGATCTGAATCAGTAACATATAGTCTAGATACAAAACCAAAGTCTAGAAGTTGTGCGACAGTGATGAAACTGTCTTCAATCCATCCTTCTTGAAAAGTTGACGTATCTATTTGAATATTTGGCCATGAAATATACTTTGCAGTATAAAATTTTAAGGTTTCTTGCTGTCTGATTGGCTCTCCTTTCCATTGTAAAAGAGTAGTGGAAGGCAGTATTCCTTCTATTTTAGCGGTCACAATTAATTGAACTACCTTTAACATTTTTCTATAGAAATTTTCTTCTGCTTTTTGCCAAATTATATTCTGTATTCCTTCAGGTAGGGATGAAATTGTTTGGGTAGGGTAATGAACAGTTCTAACTGATAGGTATTGGAGGGACTTTTGTTGTATTTCCTTTGGTACGTCTTTTTGGTTTGGTTTTAAAACATATTCTTGAAGGTTTTCATGTTGAATAAAAAGGTCTTTGTATAATTCGTTTAAGTTGGAGAATTTTTTTGTTACAATGTCAAGATCTTCTTCTAGTTGATCAACGTCTGGGCTTATAGGCTGCTTTTCTGATGATAAAGACTTAGGTTTTACATTTTCAGCATTGGGCTGAATATAAAAATTTGGGCCTAGTAATCTCCTTGTTGCTGCTATTACTTCGTAGAATTGCTTAAAGGGTACCATATAACCATTTGAAACTTTTTGAATGCTTTCTAGTGCCTTTTGATAATCTTCAAAGATTCCAACTGACTCTCCTCTAATAACGAGATAAACTGTTGCATCTTTTACTGGAAAATTTTTATTTTCTTTCTCAAAGTAATAGCAGAGGGCATCTAATGCTGCTAATTTGCTAGATGAAGTATGAGTTTCCCATAGAGCATTGAGTAGAATACTCTGTTCTTCAGTTATATAAGGGGTATCTCTCGGAGGCTTGAAATTATGTCTAACTGGAAGTACTATTTTTCCAAGGGTTTTTAAAGCTGGTCTAGGAAAAACGTTTTGTGTAGCTGGATTGAAAAATCGAGTTTCTATTGCGAATGCTAGTCTATTCTGGCTAATTTGTTGAAAGTTAGGCTTGAAAGCTGGTCTTCGGACTATTTGGTTGCAAGCTGCAAAGGGAGGTCTTGTTTGTTGGTTGTCTTGGTCGTTGGAAGCCATGATCTGTTGCCCAAAAATTAGAGTTAATTGTCTGCTTAATAAATCTGCTATGCTATTGTTTGATCCTTTAATATGTTCAAATTCTACTTTATATCCATTACCTTCTATTGCATTTCTAAAATTTAACCATCTTTTATTATTTTGTTTTCTAGAGTTTTCATTTTTTATGAATCTAACTACAGCTTCACAATCTGTTCTGATGGTAAAAAGTTTATTTAAATATAGTCTAAAATGGTCTATTGCTTTAACTATTCCTACTATTTCATAATCTAGGCTAGTCCAATTACTTCCTGTTTTATTAAAATTACCACTGGAATAAGCTGATATTTTTTCTTCACTTTTTGGAGAAAATTTATGAGGTTTACATTTTAATATTGCTCCCCATCCGTCTATAGAGCTATCCACTTCTATTATGACATAATCAGCATTTAAAGGTAATTCTAAAAGTTTTAAATCTTTAACAATTTCTTTATTTTTCTGACTAAGTTAGTAGCTTCCTGATTAAATGTCTTTGACCTGATTTTCCAATTTTCTTATATAATGGTCCGACTAATTTACTAAGTTTAGGAATAAATTTTCTAGAGTAATTTAATATTCCTAAAAACGCTTGTATTTGTTTTAAGTTTTCTAGTTTATCTGGGAAACCTAAAATCTTTTGAGCTATATGAGGTTGTAATTTAATTTGTCCATTGCCTATTTCTAAACCTAAAAAACTTATTTTTCTCTTAAAAAGTTCCATTTTCTTTTTAGACACTGCTATTCCATTTTCTTCTATTAAATTAAACACTTGTCTTAAATGATCTTAATGTTGTTTAAAATTTTCAGAAGCTACTAAAATGTCATCTATATATACTAAACAGAAATCTAAATGTTTAAATATACTATCCATAAATCTTTGAAATATTGCTGGAGCATTTTTTAAACCAAAAGATAGAACATTCCACTCAAAATGTCCTTCACTACAGCTGAAAGGTGTCCATTTTTTGTCTTCTTCTACCATTTTAATTTGATTATATCCGCTTTTTAGATCAAATTTTGAAAATATCTTTTTATTTTGTATTAAATTAATCAACTCGTCTTTATTAGGTATTCTATAAGCATCATCTTCTGTATTATCATTAAGTCTTTTATAATTATAGACTATTCTAGGTTTTCCTCTTTTTATTTCTGCATTATTTCTTACGATAAAAGCTGTCAATCTATGTGAACTATCACTTCTTCTTATAATACTGATTTCTAACATTTTTTTAATTTGAGTTTTGAATTCTTTTATATTTTCGGGAGTATATTCTATAGCTGCTGTTCTTATTACTATATCGGGTTTAAGATGTTTAGTTTAAAAGTATAATTCACTTTATTTTTGGTTAAATCATCTCCTATAAATCCTAACATTTCTAATTTATGCAAAATTCTTTCATTTTCTAGGTTTAAAACTTCTAATCCCTTTCTTATATCTCTAATTTCTTCATCTAATAGGATATCTATGGTTTCAGATTCTATATTATTTTGTTCTAATTCTTTGAAAAAATCTAGATCATTATTACCATGTCCACCACGCTTTGCAGTCAACTCTGATTGTTTAATGTATCTATTAGTTGAAAAAGTATAATTATGTTTGCTAATAGTAATATAATATTTGCGTACTAATATACTGCCATTTAATGCACAAATGAAGTTTAACCCTAAAAGGAATTATTGGCTGTTTATGTTATCTGGTGCTATAAGTACTTGTCCTAATATATATTTGCTACTATAATTTCTTGAAAAATCTTTAAATTGTATTCCTATGTTAATTAACTCTTTTGTTATTCTCATTAATCTATTTTCTGCAGTTCTACTAGTAACAGTATAACATAATTGTGTTACAAATTCTTTTGGCACAAGACTAGCGCTGAGCATGCTTTTTGTACTTCCTGTATCTAAAATGACTTTAGTTTCAATATATTTTTCTTGATTGCACCATATTCGACTATCTAAAAGTATTAGACTACTAGTATAGGGTACTTGTAGTTGGGGTTCATACGCTGTATTTTGTAAATGAGTTTCTTCTAATTGTTGGTTAATTTCATCAAGTTCTTCTATAACTACACATTTTCCTTTATTTTGATTACTACTTATGTTTTCATTATTTTTTAATTTTAATTCAATTAATTGTATTCTTAAATCTAAATTCTCTATTTTATGGCTTAGAACTTTTATAGATTCTAGTTTTTTACTAGGTTTAGGCGATACATCTGTTTCTATATTATATGCGTCTTTAGCACAAATAAAACAAATTTTGTCAAAACATATATTGCACTGATATCTTAAATGCATATCAGGATATAATCTACAAATACTACATGCTACACTCATAGTTCCTTTTCCATTTATATATTTATGTTCACATGAATTATTCATATATGTATATTCTATTATATTTGCAATTTCTGGTCATTCTTCACTTACTATACTAAATATGTTTTCATTATCACTTTCATTACCGTTTATACTTACTACATCTTCATCTAATTGTTCTGCTATGGCTGCCCTTTCCATATTAAACTGTCTTTTCGGACATTTGTTAGCTAAATGTTTAGGATCTCCACAAATATAACATGTGCACTTTCTTGTTGATGGCTTTTTAACATAATTAGGGGGCTTTCTTTCGTGCCTATATTGTCTAAAACTAGATTTTGATTTATTTGAGTTCCTTAATATTTTGCGTTTTGGCTTAAAGTAATTCTTATGTCCATATTGTTGTGGGGTATATATAGCTTTTCTACAAAACTCATAAGATTGTTTTCTAATTTGTTCTCTAATAAATTCTTCTTTACACCATTCTTGAAGTTTAAAGAAAGTATATTGTACTCTAGGTCCTATACCTAATCCTGTAAGATTACCATTGATTTTTATCCATTCTTCATGTATTCTTTTTCCTAAATCTTGTGGTATTCTTTAAATAAAAAAATAGAACATTCCACTCGAAATGTCCTTCACTACAGCTGAAGGCTGTCCATTTTTTGTCTTTTTCTACCATTTTAATTTGATTAGATCCACTTTTTAGATCAAATTTTGAAAAAAATCTTTTTATTTTGTATTAGATTAATTAACTCATCTTTATTAGGTATTCTATAAGCATCATCTTCTGTATTATCATTAGGTGTCTTATAATTATATACTATTCTAGGTTTTCCTCTTTTTATTTCTGCATTATTTCTTACTATAAAGGTTGCCGATCTATGTGGACTATCGTTTCTTCTTATAATACCCATTTCTAACATTTCTTTAATTTGAGTTTTGAATTCTTTTATATCTTCAGGAGTATATTCTATAGATGTTGTTCTTATTACTATATGGGGTTTAAGATGTTTAGCTTAAAAGTATAATTTACTTTGTTTTAGCTAAATCATCTCCTATAAATCCTAACATTTCTAATTTATGCAATATTCTTTAATTTTTTAGGTTTAAAACTTCTAATCCCTTTCCTATATCTCTAATTTCTTCATCTAATAGGATATCTATGGTTTCAAATTCTATATTATTTTGTTCTAATTCTTTGAAAAAATCTAGATCATTATTACCATGTCCACCACGCTTCGCAGTCAACTCTGATTGTTTAATGTATCTATTAGTTGGAAAAGTATAATTATGTTTGCTAATAGTAATATAATTTTTTCCTATTAATATACTTCCATTTAATGCACAAATAAAGTTTAATTCTAAAAGGAATTCTTGGCTTTTATGTTATCAGGTGTTATAAGGACTTGTCCTAAGGTATATTTGCTACTATAATTTCCGAAAAAATCTTTAAATTGTAATCCTATGTTAATTAACTCTTTTGTTATTCTCATTAATCTATTTTCTGCAGTTCTACTAGTAACAATATAATTTAATTGTATTTCAAATTATTTGGGTACAAGACTAGAACTAAACATACTTTTTGTACTTCCTGTATCTAAAATGGCTTTAGTTTCAATATATTTTTCTTGATTACACCATATTCGATAGTCTAAAAGTATTAAACTACTAGTATAAGGTACTTTTATTTGAGGTTCATATGTTGTATTTTGTAAATGGGTTTCTTCTAATTGTTGTATTTGAGGTTCATATGTTGTATTTTGTAAATGGTTATGTCCATCAATTTCTTCTATAACTACACCATTTCCTTTATTTTGATTACTACTTATGTTTTCATTATATTTTAATTTTAATTCTAATATTTGCATTCTTAAGTCTAAATTTTCTACTTTATGTCTTAGAATTTCTATTGTCTCTAGTTTTTTACTAGGTTTAGGAGATACATCTGTTTCTATATTGTATGTGTCTTTAGCACAAATAAAACAAATTTTGTCAAAACGTATATTGCATTGATACCTTAAATGCATATCAGGATATAATCTACAACTACTACAAGCTATACTCATAGTTCCTTTTCCATTTATATATTTATGTTCACATGAATTATTCATATAGGTATATTCTATTATATTTGGAATTTCTGGTCCTTCTTCACTTACTATACTAAATATGCTCTCATTATCACTTTCATTACCGTTTATACTAACTACATCTTCATCTAATTGTTCTGCTATGACTGCTATTTCCATATTAAACTGTCTTTTAGGACATTTATTAGCTAAATGTTTAGGATCTCCACAAATATAACATGTGCATTTTCTTGTTGATGGTTTTTTAACATAATTAGGGGGCTTTCTACCTTGCCTATATTGTCTAAAACTAGATTTTGGTTTATTTGATTTCCTTAATAATTTGCGTTTTGGCTTAAAGTAATTCTTCTGTCCATATTGTTGTGGAGTGTATATAGCTTTTCTACAAAACTCATAAGATTGTTTTCTAATTTTTTCTCTAATAAATTCTTTTTTACACCATTCCTGAAGTTTAAAGAAAGTATATTGTACTCTAGGTCCTATACCTAATCCTGTAAGATTACCATTGGTTTTTATCCATTCTTCATGTATTCTTTTTCCTAAATCTTGTGGTAATTTCGTAAAATATCTATTAAATAATTCTTCATCAAATGCTTTATTAGCTTCTCCTATTAACCTTGTAAAATCCTGACTAAAAGGTGTAATATATTTCATATCGGTTATAGTGAGTTGTTCTAGGTTTCTAAGTGTCGTATCTTGTATGAATGTATTTTCTCTTCTTGAATCTATTCCTATTATTAACGTTCTAATAAAACTTGTAAAATTATAAGGATTATTTCCTAAGGCCTTTATTTCATTAATTCTATTGGGATTTATTTTCTTCTTACTTTGCCAGATAGATAATACTGTAGGTCCTAAGCATGTTTCTAAAATGTTAAACATATCTATATCTGCCTTTTTATTTATTTCTCAATGTCTTACTACACATTGTTCCCTTATATTTGTTTCTTCTGGCCACATTTGTGGACTTCCTAATTCAATTACTAACATGGTTCCACTCATGGTTTTTCCTATGGATTGTCTTGATCCTATGTATTTATTTGGCTGGGTTGATCCATATTCATATGTGGGACCTTTTCATTTTGGTCTACCACTCATTTCTACATTTCTAGCTGGAACTTCACTATAATCTGGTTCTACTCTAGTTCTTTTTCCTATATTACTACTAGTACTTGCTTGACTATCTGCCATAAAATTTACTTCGTTATTACTTTTTTCTTTATTTTTAAAGAATTTTTCAAATTCGATTTTTCCTGAACGTATATCATCTACTAAATCAATATTATAATATTGTTTAAATTCTTTTTCAGCTGATTCAAAATTTATATCTAAATTCATTGCTTCAAAATAAATTTCATCTACTAATTCTCTTAAATTATTTATCTCAAAATTTTTTCTTAATATTTCTTTCATATTTTTAGTCTATAATCATTTTTGAGCTGACTTTCTAATTGTCTAATCTCTTCATCTATTTTTTCTATATTTTCTTCCTCTTCATCTTATTCACTTTCTATGTCAAATATTATTTCCCAATTTGCAAATCTACTGGGTATTCTAACTTCTTCTTCTTCTATAATATTCATGTAGCTTGTTTCTGTTTCATTATCAGTTTTTTCTTCTAAATCTTCTAAATTTTCTTTGGGATCTTGTTTTTGGTAATTAAGAAATCTAATAGACGTTTGATCTTGTTTTTCATTATCACTTTCTCCTGGAATCTTAACAGTCTCATTTTCTTCTAAATGTTTGGTTAATTCTCATTCTTCTCCATTTAAATCGTTATTATCTATATTTAAAGGTTTAATCATTTTTACTCCTACTGAGGCTAAACCATCTATTATTCCTTCTATATTAATTTTATATTGAGGAAAACTATTATTGGTTACTCTTCCTAAAAATGCTATAGAAACTACTAAATTGTTACCATCATATGTTTCATATCCTTTAGTTGGTAATCCTATAATAATTTTATTAATATCTTTAATACTTTTCATCATGTTCAGAGCTACATAAAATATTCCTACATTATTAGTCATATCTATTTCCATACTAGCAAATACTGCTCTCCTAGCATCAGACCAACTTTTATCTAATAATAAAACTAAAACCTTTCCATCGGTTCCCTTTCTAGTTAATCTTTTTATTCCTACAATAATTAATCCTAAATGTATATACTTATGTTTTAACTGTTTTAATTGCTTTATACATTCCGGGCTAACTAAGCTTATATTTTCAGCATTTGTTGTAACTTTTACTTCTTTTTCTCTAAATTTCTTAATTAAATGTGTGTTAAAATCCATTTTTCCTACTTTGTATAATGTCTTAGGTTTTAACTTATCTATTCCCATGTTATTATATAAGTTAAGATTTTCTTTTACGTCTATTATTTCTTCCAATTCTACTTCTCTAGCTGAGCTTTGACTTTCCGATCCTCTAAACATTCTTTTAGTAAAAGTGTTACTTATTTTTCCCTTCTCTTTTTCTTTATTACTTGATTCACTTATAGTTCTACTAGTGTCTCTAAATGAGCTCAACATTTTTTACCAATATATATATTTTTTAGGTTTTTCAGACTCGTCTAGTGCTAAATTTGCTAATCTTTCTTCTATACTATCTTGTAAATCTCCTTTAATCACTCGAGATACTGTGTCTATTTTAGTACTTAATTTTTCTAGCTTATTTTCTAATTTATCTAGCCTTTCGAATATTTGTAGAATTAAAGCAAATTGAATATTTCAAAGTTTAGAATATAATTTATCTGAATTACTAGTTCCTTGATAGGTAGTAAATCTTTCTTCCGTATATAGATATTTATTTGCTAGTTCAACGGCTCTTTTATATTCTAATCTATTTTCTATACTATTCATCCGCTAACTATTTGTTCTATATTTTTTAGAGTTTTACTTGTTTCTAAATTTTGAGCTTCAACTTTATTTATTTTTTCTATTACTTGGCTTAGAGTTTTCTTAGTTTCGATTTCTATTTGTTTTAGCTTATTACTTTCCAAACTATATTTTAACTCTATTATTTCGTCTTTAGTAGGGAAAAACTTATTATATTTTTTAACTATTTTCAGAGTTTCCTCAGATTGTTGTTTAATATAATCTAAATTGTTATTTTCACCCTTCTTTATTATTTCTCTATTTATTATAACGGTTTCTTTTAATGATTCTAAAGTTTTACAAAGTTTAGCGTTATTTACTTCTAAATTTGATGCTAACGATATAAGTAAATCTGTTAAACTATTTAAGTGTTTATTTTTCGAATGTAAATTGTGCTTAAAACTTGAATCAAATTTACAAATAAATTTATGTTTATCTAACGAGATTACGGTTCTATCGGCTAAACTATATTCTAAATCTAGATATTCTAATATTTTATAATTAGAAGAATCTATTTTAATAAAAAGCTGCTATTAATATATTCAAAACTAAAAGGTATTTAATTTAGTTTTTGTGATCTCGTAATCTAGGAGGTATATAAAGATAATTATTAACCCAACTTTCTCTCCTAATTATTAATTGATTTCGTAATTCTAATATTAATTCTGTATTAGTATAATATAAGTTTTCCAAAGTATTAAGACAGTCAATAAAAGCACTTAAAATATGAGCGGGAATTGGCATGTCTGTAAATTATGAATGCAATAAAAATTGTTTTTATGCAGATTTGTAAAAGCGGGATGGGATTCCCTTTTTTTAAAATATGTATAATTACTCTCATGGATTTTTTGATGTTTTTGTTGTTTTAGGGGCCAAAATAAATCATTTTCAAAGTTCGAGGACTAAAGATAAATTTTTGAAAACATAGGGACTTCGCACAATATTTTGAATAGTATAAGGGGTCTTGAGCAATTTTTTGATAAAGCAAGGAGAAAACTTGCAATTATCTCTCTTTCTATTTTATTTTATTAAGGGTAAATTGGACCTTTCCATGCACATGGGTCCCATACGGGTCTATTTTTGCAAAGCTTTTGTGATGGGATCTAAATTTGTTCAAGCATATACAATTGGGGGTTAATTTTGCTAACTTCCCACCCGCGGTGTGCTTGGGGAGTCAACTGTATATTTTATTTATTAATTTATTATTATGGCTAAAAAGTTGGAGATAATTAAATATATTATTACTATTTACTATTATTACCTATAATATGTTGGAATACTATTTTGTGGGACTCGATTAATATTTGGCAGAATAGCCTTTTTGTTTTTTCTTGGACACATTTTTTTCTGAGGTAGAAGTAAGGTTGAAAGAGGAATTGAATCATTCTAAATTTGACTTGAATCGTTCGTTTCAACTCGATTTGGTAACATATTAAATTAAGTTTGAACATTTTTTACGTGTTTGATAAATTTTAAGTTCGACTTGAGCTCGATTCGATTAGTAACAAATGATAAAATATGTACAGAAAATGAAGTTATTCGAGCTTGACTCGTGTTCGCTCTATTAAATCCAATTTGAGCTCGGCTAGACAAATTAAACCACTCGATACTCGACTCGAATCGTTCGTTAAAAATTTGTTTGAACTCAGTTTGTTATTATATCAAATCAAGCTTGAACAACATTTTGTGTGTTCGATAAATTTGAAATTTGGTTCGAGTTCGATTCGATTAGTAACAAATGATAAAATATGTGCAAGAAAACCAAGCTACTCGTGTTCGGCTCGATTAAAATTAGTTTGAGTTCGGCTAGACTCATTAAACTACTTGATACTTGACTCAAATCGTTCGTTAAAAGCTCATTTGGACTCAATTCGTTAATATATCAAATCACGGTTGAACAATGTTTTGTGTGTTCGATAAGTATGAAGCTCGGTCCAAGCTCAATTTGATTACTAATAAATGATAAGATATGTGCATGAAAATCAAACTACTCGAGCTCAACTCATGTTCATCTCGATTGTTGTGATATGTCATAAAGTCCTAGGTCCAAAATTATGCAACAAGCCCATTATCAAAAGGGCCAGTTCTGAAGAGGGCGAAGCTCTTAGAACTGGCCTGCAGCAACACCCGTTGAGCCCGCTTCGATACGGTACACGTGTATTTTAGGGAAAAAAAATCAGGGGCTAGGTTTTAGTTCAGTACTTTAGACATTCATTGTAATTTGTACCTCTTTCATCAATAGTAAAATACTCTCTCCTCTCCCGTGGATGTAGACAATTGCCGAACCACGTAAATTCTTGTGCCTTTAATCTTTATGCTCTTATTTCGTGAATTGTCATATCAATTTGGTATCTAGAGCCTGATTAAATAATCGATTTTTCGCAATTTTTTGATTATTTTTCCTGGGATGGCTTCAGTCAAACACGAAATCGAGAAGCTTGATCGCAAAACCCATTTTCCGTTATGGAAGGCGAGGATGATGGCGATTCTGACACAGATGGATTTAGAGGAAGCTCTATTGGGAAAAGATAAGATGTCCGTAGATCTGAAAGATGAACAGAAAAAGAAGATGAATAGGAAAGCTGTCTCGCAGATTCAGTTACATCTGTCAAACAAAATTCTGCAGGATGTACTGAACGAAGATGACGCTGCCTTTCTATGGAATCGATTGGAGGAGATCTGTATGAAGAAGAATCTCACCAATAAACTGCGTTTAGAGCAGCAGTTATTCGCCTGCAAGTTAAACGAGGGAACATCGATACAAGCTCATATCGATATGTTCAAGACGATTGTCACAGATTTGGAAAAGCTTGAGGTGAAGTATGATGATGAGGATTTGGCTCTGTTGTTGTTGTGTTCGTTACCATCAGTTTATTCCAATTTTCGGGATACAATTCTATATGGTAGAGATACCATTAAGTTGAAGGATGTTCAAGAAGCCTTGTTGAGCAAGTACTCCATTGATGGCGAAATCACATCAACTGTATCCGAAAATCAGGGTAAGGGGCTCTTTGTTAGGGGTAGGCCAAAGGATAAGGCTACCCAAGACAACAAGCAGAGGTTTCGTTCAAAGTCGAAAGGAAGCCTTTACTATCGATACTGTAAGAAAACAAACCATGTGAAAGCTGATTGCTGGAAGCTTAAAAAGAAATTGGAAAACCAGCAGAAAAATAAGCCCGGAGAAGCTAATGCTAATACTGTAGAGGAGGACAATGATGGAGGTGTTCTTTTGATCAGTTCTGATGGTCCAAAATCAGATGGAGATTGGATTATGGATTCGGCTTGTTCTTTTCATATGTGCCCAAATAGGGATTGGTTCTCTACATACGAACCTATTAATGGAGTTGTTCACATGGGTAATGATGCAGCTTGCAAAGTTGCTGGAAAAGCAGCAGTTAGGATTAAAATGCGTGATGGTGTAATCAGGACTTTATCAGATGCGAGACACTTTTCGGATTTAAAGAAGAATCTTATATCCGTGGGCACTCTCGATGCTCTTGGATATAAGTATACTGGCTCAGACGGCGTTTTAAAGGTTTTGAGAGGAGCTCTTGTCGTCATGAAATGACAGAGACTTGGTGGCAGTTTATATGTTCTGCAAGGAACTACTGTTTCAGGTGGAGCTGCAGTTTCTACAACCTCTATGTCTGATTCTGAGGTGACGAAACTATGGCATATGCGTTTGGGTCATATGAGTGAGCGTGGACTCACGATTTTAAGCAAGCGAGGCTTGCTTTGTGGACAGAGAACTAGCAACGTGAATTTTTGTGAGCACTGTATTTTTAGGAAGCATAAGCCAACCAATTTCGGTAAAGGTGTTCACAGAACCAAATGAACATTGGAGTACATCCATTCTGATCTTGGGGGTCCATCACGAGTTACATCTAAAGCTGGTGCTAGGTACATGCTTATCTTTGTTGATGATTATTCGAGGAAAGTTTGGACCTTCTTTTTGAAGCAAAAAAGTGATGTCTTTGACACTATCAAGCAGTGGAAGACTATGATTGAGAAGCAGATGGGAAAACAGATTAAGCGTCTTCGCACTGACAATGGATTGGAATTTTGTAATACTGAATTTGAGAACTTCTGCAAGAAAGAAGAAATTGTGAGGCATCATACAGTTGTTGCAACACCTCAGCAGAATGGTGTTGCAGAACGTATGAACTGAACATTGATAGAGAAAACACGTTATATGATCTCTAATTTAGGATTATCTAGAGATTTTTGGGCAGAAGCAGTTTCCACAGCATGTTTCCTGGTGAATCGTTCTCCATCCGCATCCATTGAGGTTAAAACTCCTGAAGAGGTATGGTCTGGAAATCCACCTGATTATTCTAATATTAAAATATTTGGTTGTCCTGCATATGTACATGTTAATGAGGGAAAACTAGAACCTAGGTCGAAAAAGTGCATATTTCTTGGTTACACTTCGGGTGTTAAGGGATTTAGGGTCTGGTGTCCTAAAACATGTAGAATAGTTACGAGCAGAAATGTTATTTTGGATGAGTCTGCCTTGATGAGTCCGGGAAAGGACAATGTAGTTGCTGATGATGTAGGTTCTGAAAAGTCACCTGAGAAGGTGGAACTGGAGGTTCCAATTACACCTCCCTTGCAGCAGATTTCCACTCAAGTTACTCATTCTATTGCGAAAGATAGACCGAGGAGGCAAATTAGGCTACCACAAAGATATGCTGATGCAGATTGTGTAGCATGCATTGACTATTGCTGAGGAAATGGAATCTGATGAACCTGTCTCATATTCTGATGCTATTTCTTGTGGTGAGTCGTCCGAGTGGATTGGAGCTATGACAGAGGAGATATAATCTCTTCACAAAAATCGAACTTGGGAGTTAGTGAGGCCTCCTACGGATCAGAAAATTGTAGGCTGCAAGTGGGTGTTTAAAAAGAAGCAAAGGACTCCAGGTGTAGAGGATTTAAGGTACAAAGCAAGAATTGTAGTTAAGGGGTACACACAGAGGTATGGATTTGATTTTAATCAAGTATTTTCCCCTGTTGTTAAACATAGTTCCATACGTCTGCTGTTGTTGCTCGGTTTAACTTGGAACTCGAGCAGTTAGATGTAAAAACCGTTTTCTTGCATGGTGAACTTGAGGAGACCATCTTCATGGCTCAACCAGAGGGATTTGTAGTTGAGGGGAAAGAAGTTCATGTATGTCTATTGAAAAAGTCTCTCTACGGGTTGAAGCAATCTCCAAGACAGTGGTACAAGCGGTTTGATGCTTTCATGGTTGATATTGGTTATAGTAGGACTGATTTTGATACTTGTGTCTACATTAGAAGGTTACCAGATAATTCTTTTATTTATTTACTCCTTTAGGTGGATGATATGCTCATTGCTGCAAAGAGCATGATTGAGATTAATAAGTTGAAGACTCGATTGAGTGGGGAGTTTGAGATGAAGAATCTGGGAGCTGCTAGGAAGATTTTAGGTATGGAGATTCGACGTGATCGAAAGGCTGGAAAGTTATTTTTATCTTAGAAATCATACCTTGAGAAAGTTGTTGAAAAATTTGGGATGCAATATGCAAAGCCGGTTAGTGTTCCACTTGTACCACATTTTAAATTATCAGCCTTATTATCACCTCAGTCTGAAGAGGAAGTGCAGCAGATGTCTAGGGTTTCTTATTCTAGTGCAGTTGGGAGCAAGATGTATGCCATGGTGTGCACTAGACCAGACATTGCACAAGCTGTTGTGTGGTGAGTCGTTACATGGGAAATCCAGGAGAAAAACATTGGCAAGCAGTTAAATGGATTTTGAGGTACTTGAGAGGTACTACAAATTTAGGACTTGTGTTTGATAGTTCTAAGGATTCTTCTCGAGGTGGAGTTATTGGCTATGTAGATTCTGATTATGCCGGAGATTTGGATAAAAGGTGTTCTATCAGTGGATATATATTTACTCTATTTGGAGGTGTTATCAGTTGGAAGGCAGTTCTTCAACCTACTGTTGCTTTATCTACCACAGAGGCAGAGTATATGGCAATCACAGAGGCAGTCAAAGAAGCTTTATGGTTGAAAGGTTTAGCTGTGAGTTTGGGTCTCGAGGAGGAGGTTCCTACTGTATTCTATGATAGTCAAAGTGCCATTCACTTGACACAGAATCAGATATTCCATGAGAGGACCAAACATATTGATATAAGGTATCACTTCATTCGAGAGTATATATCAAATGGAGAGATTGTGGTTACTAAAGTTGGTACTAAAGACAATCCTGTTGATATGATGACCAAGCCAGTGCCAGTGCCAGTGCACAAGTTCGAGCATTGCTTGGACTTGGTCAAAATTGGTGTTTTTGATTGATTGCCCTTGAGGAGCTTGGAGAGGTTTGAGTTTTAGTTTTGCTATTTGAGGTCGTTTTATTACTTGGCTTTAATCCAAGGCGATTGTTGTGATATGTCTTAAACTCCTAGACCTAAAATTATGCAGCAAGCCCATTATCAAAAGGGTCAGTTCTGAAGAGGGCGGAGCCCTTAGAACTGGTCTGAAGCAACAGGGATTGAGCCCGCTTCGATACGGTACACGTGTATTTTAGAAAAAAAATCAGGGGGTAGGTTTTAGTTCAGTACTTTTGACATTCATTGTAATTTGCACCTCTTTCATCAATAGTAAAATACTCTTTCCTCTCCCGTGGATGTAGGCAATTGTCGAACCACGTAAATTCTCGTGAATTGTCATAACATCGATTAAAGCTCGATTCAATTAATAATCAAATCACGCTCAAACATAAAATTTGAAACTAGAGAATAATTAACAGCAATTTGGTAGACTTCACTCGACTCGTCGATAACCTATGCACGAGATATTAGGGTGGGTTTTGCTATTTTGAAAATCCGAGTTCAGCAAAAGATAGAGTTTGGCAGAATTGCGTTTCACTAAAGCTACCATTTTATAGTTCTTAAATGTAGTGATTATATATAGTGTTTAAATACCTCATAAGTAGGTGATCAAGCCCTACCAAATCCCCAACAGCCGCTTCCCCATCTTTCTGTGTGAGAAGACCTTAATCATATTTTTTCTTTTCTTGTCCATTGATGATGATGGTTTGATTTGGTGAATTAATCGCCTCTATCACTATTGATGTCACCATCATTGTCGGCGGGTTGGGTTGAAGCACACTACTTTGAACTGTGTATCCCAACTTCAAATCTGAGGAGACATAGATGAATTTGACGAGATGAAAACGGACGATAGATTTTATAGAACTTTTTAGATATTTTGTTTAGTATTTTGTTTCTCTCTCAAATGAGAGTTTGTTTTCTTTCTCTGATGTGTGTGGAAATAATCCATAGGGCCAAGCTGACAAGTCCATATCAAAGTAGGCCCAATAAGCTTAATAAATCAAGAAGAGGCAAGCCCAAACCCACTATGATGCAGCTGGAGGTGCCAGCTGTACGCGGAGCTGATCCAACTGCTTATAAAAGGAAAGGAAGACTTTTTTAGAGACAAGATATAATTAGAGCCCAATCAAGATATTAATGAAAATCCATTAGAGATATCAATCAATAACTTACCAAAGCAAGCTGACATGATCCAATCAAATCAAGGCCTATTCTCGGAAGGATCCGACATAATCTTTTGAACCTCAAGACTTACCTAAAATAGCCAGATCTGTAGATGATAAATAAGGAAGGTTGTCAGCCCGATTTTACTTACCATATTTAGCCCGATGCCATTCAACTTGTATAAATACATACATTTGATGATGAATAAAGCTCCTACACGTTTTATGCCATATTATCACTTACTCTTTACGCAATATTATCTCTTTATTCATGCATTATTTACAAGTATTATGCTCAATTTCTCATATTAATATATAAATGTTATTGGTGGAATCGGATACGCATCACTCTAAAATGAGAGTTTCGTCTCTCTTGAATAAGAGTGTGGTCTTTTACGCATGAGTTTTCTTGTGCTCATTTGTTAGTTTTTAAAATTTGTTATCTTGAAAAAACTTGAGATTAGGTACTTCAATTGTTATTACTACATCGTTAGAGACAGTCTGAATTATATTGTTTTTGGCGTTGTAAATTTTTTATTGAATAAAAAAAAAAAACTCATAAGTAGTTATTTATTAGATTACAGAAGAAGGAGGCATGCAAGATAATGAAGATCATTAGTGTGATTGGATATTTTATTTAGCTTTGAAGGAAAGATAGCGACATTAATAACATGACATCAAGTTAGATAGGGTTAACATATCAATGAATATGAATAAGGAGCTACTAAAGGGGGAAAAGATTTGGTGAGATCTTTAATTTTATTCAATTTATTTTCGATTTACCACTTTTCTTGAAATTATAAAGCAAATTGAAGAAGAAATAATCTCATTTTCTACTTTAAAGTAGAATTCAATTTGTTGATAAAGACTAATTCTACTAGCGAAATTGATGCTAAAGATCCCGGTTATATTCTCACAAAAAACGTGTAGATTTTTCTCTAACTTTGTAGACTATAACAATTATTAATTGGTTGTAATACTTGTTAGTTGGTTGTAATATATTGTAATTTAATATTCATAATATGCATGATAATATAACAGATTCATTAAAAAAAATAAAAATCCAATCCATTTAAAGTACACTTACAAAAAAGTTAGACACAAAAATATTGTTTGGAAAGTAAAATGTTTGTTAGCTCGTTCTTCACTTTCTTTTCTTTTTCTCGTTCATTATATGTTATATTTAAGTTTAACGAATATATACTGAGTACTGAGTGCTTGACTGTATAACAACTGTGTTATAATTTTGTTTATCTTCTTTGATTTCCATTTTTTCTTTTTGTGAAAATCAAACTATTTGTTCTGTATCTAATCATCAAGTATATGTTTATCATGTATGACATTTAGCATGCCCTCTACTTATAGCATTTTTGCCGGCTAATGAGAATAAACAAAGATTATGGCGTTGTTTGGTATAATCTCTAATATAGTTTTAATATCTTTTGGGAAATGCAACAGGAATGTGCAAAAACTAAAAGCACGTCGGTTTCATTTAAGACATTTTTATAATGGATGTTATCTCATTTAAGATTTTGTTTGATTTTTTTTATTTTGTTTTTGGTTTTATCCTCAAGTCCGCATGCTCAAAACTAATTTCTCAAGGTACCGGCACGCACCATTGTGAGAACCTCTCCCAAATTTTTTTTTAACATCCACAAGTTATTGAACACAAAATTTTTTACTTAAAAGCTCTGAATCCCTTTCGCTTAGGCCAACCTCTTTTGGTAGATTTTGTTCAATTTTGAGTATCACATCAAGTTGCTATATTATCAACGTCATCAAAAAATTATCAAGTTATCATTGGGCTTGTTCACCAAAAAGTAAGCCCAATATAGCATGCACCAAAGTGGTCCACATTACTAAGCTAACCACCCAACTACATGAAGTGAAAGTATCTACCAAAAAGGGCCCATTAGCCCATCACCTCTGATTTAACACGTGTAGAAGTGGTCCGACTAGTATTATCAATGAGCGTAAGTCGACTCGAAACTTCCAAACTTAGTTTGAAAAGGTCCCAACATGAGCCTAAAATTAGGGTTTGAATTCACATTCAAACCGAGATTGAGCGGAAGTAGAATCACTTGAATTGGACTTGAGCTCATTTAAATAAATAACATATATTATATTACATATGCAGATACCAAACAAATATATACATACATGAAAATTATATAAATGTCACTCATAGTTTACAAACCAAAATCTATAATTACGAGGATAATATGTGTCGTTCAAATTAGGAAAAAAAAAAGTTAAATCATATTTAGTTCGAGATGTTGTCTAATAGAAAAATAATATAGAGAAATAATACGTGTTTTGACTTTTCAAATCAAGTTGAAGGAATTGTAATTCGAATATAATTTGACTATGATGATTTTAAAGTGTGTTGAAAATGTTGAGTTATTTTTA
The DNA here is from genome assembly GCA_019426215.1 of Buddleja alternifolia. Lineage (NCBI taxonomy): Eukaryota > Viridiplantae > Streptophyta > Magnoliopsida > Lamiales > Scrophulariaceae > Buddleja > Buddleja alternifolia. The sequence continues at coordinate 31,780,950 of CM033403.1, forward strand.
TTTGGTAAATTTATCAAATTAATTGCACTAAAAAGACAAAAATATTGAAATCTTGAAATTCAAGCCAGGTCGAGCTCGACATGAATCTCGTCAAGCCAAAGCCAAATTCAAACACAAAAATATATTCAATATCAAGAAATTCAAGCCGGGTTGAACTCGACATGATGCTCGTCAAGCCAAAGCCAAACTCAAACACAAAAATTTATTCAATATCAAGCTCAGTATAAACCTAAGCAAGTTTGGTTTAATTGACAGCCCTAGGTCCGAACTTGGAACCGAGTGGATAGACCCCTCAACCCACGTTCCTCATGCCTCAACTGTCGCGCTATTCTTAAGGAACACTAAAGAAGTGGGATTATGCCTCAACAACTACCCTTTCCAACGTGTATAAAAGGTACATACATCCATTTGAGTTTACATTTGAATCCACATCCATTTGAGTTTACAAATATACAATTTCATTGGAATTTAGACGCGTTCATATGTTTGTTCCCAAAATCTTATAGTGCTTCATTTGGAGGAGACCAATTTTCTACAAGAGTTTTATGTTATAAGGTGCTGAAATTTCGGGTAAGTATAAATTATATTATACGTAATTTTACTTAAGGCATTGATTGAAAATGTGTATTTTTAGAGTAATGATCGAAAATATGAATATATATATATATATATATATATATATGTATATGTTGTTTACTTTTCTTTAATGATTAGGATGGAAAATGGGGTACAAAATGATTTTTGTCTTGGAGAAGGAAATGCACCCCGATAATATTACTAACAAATGAAGCTAAGCCCATGCCTTAAGGCGATTTTATTTTCTGATTATTTACTACCAAATCTATGATTGGATTGAACGTGACAATATTTGTATGCCAGCAACTTAAAAGTCACGATCATGTGGAAAATTAGCATCTATGCTGAATATGTTTCTCATTCTTGAATATTTTAAGCTTACGAAAATTCATTAAAGAAGTATTTAAAAACGAAAATTCATTAAAGAAGTATTCAAGCCATTGCCCAATAATAGTTTCTCTATATTTTCGGTGATAATTGAGGCAGAAAAGCAAATTAAGTTCTAAATATTAAGTCGATATAAAATGTGTAAAATTTAAATGAGTTTGGTTGAATAAGGAGTGTTTGCAAACTCAATTAATTATACAAAAGTGATTATAATTCTAAATAATTAGGATTGATAAAAAAATCAAAAGTTGGTAGTGTTTGCAAACACAAGTGAAAAGTGAAAAAAAAGCTACAGATGATTGTTTGCAAAAAAAAGTGATTAATATATCTAAAATAAAATTATTTTATTTACAAAAATACCATAATCACTTTTAAGCACCCATTAACCAACTTGTAGATTATGGATTAATATCACTTAATTAAGAGAATCAAAATCACAATTTGAGTTTGCAAAGATTGCCAAATAGATTAATTTGATCCATACTATAATAAGCACTTAATTTAATAGTTTGCAAAATAATAAATCATGTTCAAACACTATTTCAATTTGATAACTCCGTCGATGATGTAAAAAATGAGTGTCCAAGAACAAACTTTTGATCCTCCAAAGCAGAATGTGCAAGGTAATGAGTAATCTTGTTCCCTTGAATAATATATCAAATCAAAACAAATAAACGAAAACAATAGAGCTAAAAAACGAATGTCATCCAAAATAGGACTGATTGTATAATAACAATCTTCATGCGGACGAAGAGCTAGAATGAGCGCCTCATAGTCACCTTCAACTATATTGTTCCTCCACGCAGAGCTAACTTCAAAGTTGCCTTCACTGCTAGTACTTCAGCCATTTCCGGTGAAGAGAGAAACTTAAATCTTCGGGTACACCACGTCGACAAACCCCTCTCTCATCCCGAACCACAACTCCCGCCCCCAGTCGCCCTGTCAGCATCAAACACGCCCCATTAAAATGTTACTTTTCGACAAACTATCTCGAGCTTGGATTGAGTAGTAAAAAGTGAAAATATGTCCCAAAAGAATCAAGCTACTCGACTTGCATTTGGCACAATTAAAGCTCGTTTGAGCTCGATCAATTAAAAATCAAACCAAACTCCAATATAAATTTTGAAATTCAATAATAATTCAAAGGGTTTGAACTAACATATTATTATGCTAAACTCAATTCATTCAATGGGAATTATGACAACTCATAGTTAATTAGATCAATCAACCAAAAAATAAATAAAAATAGCTAATTAGATCCATAGCCCATTTACACACGACCCAAAACTAAAAAGGCACAATCTTGAGGCCTAGACTGACTGTATGGACTGGTTTATATATCATTTTATGATCCATAAATTTGTTATAATCTTTGAAAAGATTATCACAAATTAGCAAAAAATTAAGTTACCTAAATTCAGGATTGAAATGTGCTCGTATTTGATATGTGAAATATTTATACTTGTGTGGGAAATGAACTAGTTTTAATAATTTGTTGTGCCTAATTGGACTGAATTATCTATTGCTCAAGCCTCAAAGGCAATGGATTGTTTGATTACAGGCTCAAATTGATGGTCCAATATGAAGAATAAATTTTTTAGTGTATATATATATATATATATATATATATATATGACTAGTAAAATCAATTCATAAACATAAATTTGCTAATTAAATTGAAAATTAGTATAAGTAATTCTTTTGGGTAAAGCATGTAAATAATCATTAATTGAGTTGATAGTTTCTTAAGAAGCAATCAGTGGATGCGGTTGTTACTTTATAAATAGTTTATGTTAAAATATCTAGCATGTCTACTTGCAAATTTCCATCAAAATTGACAATAAAATTTTGCACAAAGTAATAATTTAATTTTATTAAAAGAATGTCACAATCTTGTGGACCCAATGTTAAGTTGTTTCAACTTTCGACCATAATGATACAATGGGAATTCTATTTAATTATTGATCAGTCTATATATGTGGAATTGACCCAAATTCCACGCTGCAAATCTAACTACATTTCTTTTGAATCCCAAAAACTATATAATTTTTTATTTAGTGATTGATTGATGATTGTCACGTTTTCAATTACTTTTTTTGAATTTCTGGGGAGCTTCAACAATTTTCTTAGTTTCAGACTTTATCAACATATTTGAGACACAAGACAGAATTATGATGGCGATGGCAATATTTTTGTCTATTTTATATTGTGCGTTATTATCACGAGGAGATTTCCTTTTTCTTTTCTAGGTATCAATATGAGATTAAAAATGACAAATTGGTGTAATTTAGGGTGAATACCGAGTCAACTCGATTCGATTACAACTCGAATTGATCTGTACGAATTTTAACAAGTCAAATTTGACCCTTAATATACATGCTCGCATGCTCACGAGTCAATGAAAAATAACAAAATATATTTATTTAATTATTAGTATACATGTAATATATATATATATATATATATATTGTGTATAAATTCGAGTTCAAGCTTGGCTCGCCAATGACACTTAAGCTCGATCTTTGTTTTTTTGGCTCATTGAGCTCGAGATCAAATTTTTTATCTCGAGTTTGAATAAAATAATCTTGAAAAGTTCAACTCGAACTCAATTCCTGTACATCCCTAGACTCCATTAATCATGAATAAGTGAGCCTTGTACAGTGAATCCCTCTTATAATCATCTTCACTGCAAGAACTTAACCCTAATTGTTAAAGAGTTTTTTTTAATAAATAAGAGATTCCATTAACCCAAATTATTAGACTAGGTAACATTCCTTAGGACATGTTAGATTTGGTACAATCCTGTAGAGAAGTATGTATTGCAAAATAATATATAAATAGTTACAGAAAAGAGAATACAAATAAACCTTAATCTATAAATAAGGTAATCAGGTAAAAAATATATATGAAAAACTATACACAATATATCCTATTTAACACAAATTACTAGAAAAAATTATTATGTTTACTTATAAACTTTTCCAAATTTTTTCCACGCGAGATATCACATTCACTTTGATTAGTATGCAATGCTTATCATGATGACTAGAAGACAAAATGAAATTAAAATACTAAAGACAAAAAAGAAAATTACAAAGTGGCAATCCATCTTCAAGGAAAGAATATGAACAAAGAACCCCCCTTTTTGCCTGTCAAATCCATTTTTTATTTTTCTAACTTCCTTTTTGGGGGATGTATTTCCCGTTAAATATTGTCAACTTCATCCTACCAACATAATATTATTTTTCTTTTCTTTGAATTTTTCTTTGTTATTTTTGTTATATTAGATTATTATAACCTTTTCTTTGCATTTTGTGGTGACTGGTCTCTATTTTGAGAAATTTTAGCTTGCTCCTAGTTCAATCGATCTCAAGTATATTTTACAAAATAATTAACCAATGACATGATAAGTGAAAATTCACTCACCTTATAAAATATATTTGGGTTCGATCGAGCCAGGTGCGGACTAAAATTTTCCTTTCCGTTCCTTCTAACTTTCCATGTGTGGGTTTTACTTTGAATGGTTTTACTTTTGATTTTACTCCATTGATTACTTTTTATTATCAAACTTTTCAATTTTTTAATTCTCACTCTGATTCTTTCCATAGCCAACAAGAAAAGTATGGTATCTATTTTACATTTTTACTTGAAATTGGGCAAACTATTGAGTTATTGGGGAATTACTTTATGTAGAATCTTCTTTAATTAGTTAATTTATTACTTGTAAAATGCAAAGGTGGCAGGTTCAAATGGGGATAAATAATTTAGAGGATATGCCCATATTCAAATGTTGATTTGTCCTAATTTAGGAGTGCAAATGGATCCAATAATCTATTCGAATGTAATATTAATTAAGTTTTTTGAATTATTATAAAACATCAAAGTTTGTGTTTGCATTTGATTTAATTGTTAATTGGACTGCACTCAAATGAACTTTAATTGAATAAAAAAATGAGTTAGGTTTCGAATAGTTTGATATTTTTACACATATTTATTATTTTTAATTAATTTAACTGAGCTCGATTTGAATTTGTAATCTTGTCAAACAGATAACTTGTTTAGACTTGATTGCTTATGTTAAACAATCTGAGGTGAAATGATTTTGTAGTGATTGAACTCGAATTGAATATTGAATAATTTTGTTTATTTTCTCATATCCTATCCCACAATTTCATGATGCAAATTTATTTTGTGAACTCTTAAATGCATATAAGTGGTGAGGTTTATCTATATATTTCCTTAATAGAATCTCATGACCTAGAGGATTAAATGGTGTAAGAATCTTTTTTACTCAATTCTACCTAAAATTAAATTTGCTAATATTTTTTGGAAAATTCAATTTCATTAAAAAAAATGTAAAATTACATCATAAAAAGGACGTTCCTTTGATGAGCCAACTTGCTAAAACAAACAAAATAATTACCAAACAAAACAAGTCCAACAATTCACATCCACACAACCTATACGCAAGAACCACATCAACCCAATATTCTATTAAATTTGCTAATAGAATATAAAGAACTAAATTGAACTAATAAATTCCAAAAGGGTTTATTGCAATTTAGCTCCCTGTGAAATTCGTATATAGCAAAAAAACTCCCTGTGAAAAAACAATAGGCAATTTAACTCCTTGTGTTTTTCGGAATAAAGCACACTGCCTCCCCGCAGATTTTACACTTTAAAGTTTTTTTGGATAGACAAAAATACCCTCGTAGGCAGACAGCTGTGCGCGTCTTCACGAGAAAATTCATAACTCATTGTTGAAAGTTCGGATTCATGAACCGTTTTCTTCCCATGAAACTAGACACATAGGGCTATCCAAGCATATATCACACATAATCAGGAGACATCTAAAACAAGGCAGTTTTGTATTCAAAGCTACCTAAAAATATGTCGGCTGTGCAGATAGTTGTGCGCGTTTTCACGAGAAAATTCATAAATCATTGTTGAAAGCTCGGATTCATGAACCGTTTTCTTCCCATGAAAATAGACACATAGGGCTATCCACGCATATATCTCACATAATCATGAGACATCTAGAACAAAGCAGTTTTGTATTCAAAGCTAGCTAAAAATATCTCGGCTGTGCAGATAGCTGTGCGCGTTTTCACGAGAAAATTCATAACTCATTGTTGAAGGCTCGGATTCATGAACCGTTTTCTTCCCATGAAACTATACACATAGGTATATCCAAAAATATATCGCACATAATCAGGATACATCTAGAACAAAACAGTTTTGTATTCAAAGCTAACTAAAAATATGTCGGCTGTACAGATAGCTGTGCGCGTCTTCACGAGAAAATTCATAACTCATTGTTGAAAGCTCGGATTCATGAACCGTTTTCTTTCCATGAAACTAGACACATAGGTATATCCACACATATATCTCACATAATCAGGAGACATCTAGAACAAAACAGTTTTGTATTCAAAGCGAGCTAAAAATATGTCTGCTGTGGAGATAGCTGTGCGCGTTTTCACGAGAAAATTCATAACTCATTGTTGAAAGCTCGGATTCATGAACCGTTTTCTTCCCATGAAACTAGACACATATAGCTATCCACGAATAAATTGCACATAATTAGGAGACATCTAGAACAAATCAGTTTTGTATTCAAATCTAGCTAAAAATATGTCGGCTGTGCAGATAGTTGTGCGCGTCTTCACGAGAAAATTCATAACTCATTGTTGAAAGCTTGGATTCACGAACTGTTTTCTTTCCATGAAACTAGATACATAAGGCTATCTATACATATATTGCACATAATCAGGAGACATCTAGAACAAAGCAGTTTTGTATTCAAATATAAGGGGGGACCAAATATAAGGTAATTAAGGCTTTTTATAGCAAAAAAGAGGCAAAATGGACTTTAAACAACAAAAACAGCATGCAAAGTCTTAGTTTTGGCGCGTTTTTTTGCTTCATTCCGAAAAACACAGGGAGCTAAATTGCCTATTGTTTTTTACAGAGAGTTTTTTTTTTGCTATATACGAATTTCACAGGGAGCTAAATTGCAATAAACCCAATTGCAAAATAAGTGACAAATTATATAGGAATTTAAACATTTATGTAAATGTAAGGTTACATATCAAACTAGTTGGCGAATGTTATTGGCACCCAACTCTAACTATTTTTCTTAATTCTTAACATGCTAATAAAATTATTAAGTTTTCGATTCACTAAAGCAATATATTTAATTTTTAAGGAAGTCATTTCTATTTTTTACACAAACCTTTATTAAGCTAAGCACTTTTACATTCATTTTGAAAGCTATGAAGGCTATTATTAAAACATAAGTCTAGATTAAATCTTTTCTAGTATTAGGACAAACTTCAATAATCTTTTTAATTAAGAGGTTTATTCCTTTTTTTTTTCATTCTTAACCGCATTTATATGAGGTTTATTATTAATAATTTGCTATTTGTGCAATATTAAGGCCCAAATATAATCGGATGCTGGAAAAAAGAGATGACGAAGAAATAGGTTGTTTACCTTCAAAATGGTGGCAGATAAAAAAGGTGCGCTTTTTCTTAAAAGTTAATTCTATCATCCGTATTTAATGGATTGAGGTGACACTTTTCTAGTTTCTTAAGGCAAAAAAATTAATAATTGTTAATGCCTATAATAATTGTTGTAGTCTCAATACATAAAACTCACCTATATTTGTTTTGAATTTATACGTAGGTGGAAGAGTTTCTTCATGTTCTAGAATATTCGGATATTATGAACCTAAAATAATAATGCATTAATTAAAAATAAAAATTGATTAGCTAGATGTAGCATATTTAATTTTGGGGTTTTGAAATCCATTGATAAGTTTCGTACGTTAAGCTTGAAGACTGAATGAATATGATATGGGATATTTACCCACACTACTACAAGAAATTTAATTTTTGCCCATGTCAATTAGTCATGATGAAAAAACCTATTTCTTATGGTCAAAATCGATTTACCACAATTTCGCTTCGACTTTAACCGTAATAATAATAAACATCGTAAAAATATTATCCACAATTTATAGCTATCGTCAATATTTTGTTCAGTTGCAAGACCATGACTTTTTAGCTATTGTAAAAAAGTGTTACGTTATCATTTCTTTCACCACAACTAGTTAGAGCTTAAAATAATTTGCATTCTTTTCCACGGCGATTGACGTCAGCGTGACAATATGAAATATCTAAGCCGTAAGTTTTAGATTGCTATAGATCACGACTTCAAATCATATCGTATATGTTCATTGCCAATACTTACTTCGCTAGTGCCATACCTACTTTTATTTATATCAATACAGTCCCAACTTATTAAAGTATTGCTTTTGCATCCCTATTTAAGTTCCATTATATAATATAGCTCGTGGTATTTGGATGAACCGATAGCCAAATTAGAAGCTCGAATCCAACTTAGGTAATAAAAAATCCAAGTCAATTTGAGATGATGATGACATTGATGATAACAACAACATAATTGTAATTAAATAAAAATAAATTAAAAAATCAAATTAATTCATTTAATCGTTTACTAACAACGTTGAACGATATATAGTCAACATGATTAGGTATTTGAAATTAAAATAAATACACTAGCTAATGAATAGGAGGGACAAAGAGAAACTTTGAACAAAGCTTTGTGTTTCCACTATCAAATTGATCCAGTTGATCATAATAAATGTTATAATTTGATACTCGGTTGCTCTATAGACTTTATTTGAATTTCTCTAGTCAAGATTGAGAAATGCTTGTATTACTAATTCATTGTTCATCGATTTTTTTTTTTATATCTATAAGTAATTTAAATTTTTTTGACTAATTAAACCAATTTATAGAGTTTTTCTTTTGAGAAAACTGATAATTTCTGTTTGATTCAATAGTAATTAAACCAAATTGATTGATGCCGTAAAGCACATGCGAAACCAACCAAAATCACCTAACCTTCAACAAATGAAAACTTATTGCAATTATATTAGAAAAAGTCTTAGAAAATAGTTAAATCAATTTAAATGAGTATAATAGTTTTTACTTTTCTTGTCAAAAATGGCAATATATATATATATATATATAATTAATACAAGTTGGTGTATCATGACTTTTGGTAAGCGGTCATAATACTAAGTTTATTTTTTGGAAAACAACATCTAATGTCTAATTTATATACCCATGTGTTTACAGAATATGGAAAGTTTCCAAGTAGGAAAATATTTTAAATATATAGTTCAAGTGGCTGCTACGCACACTGCATGAGATGTGCCAAATGAGTAGATATGATTAAATTTGTAATGTTTTTAATTTTCATTTGGGAATAGAAAAATCTCTAATATCATTATCAACAATAAATTACTATATTTTCCACGTAATTCTATACAAAAATAAGTCTCAAATATATAATGCATCTAGATAAAAATGTCTATGATAATACGAGAGTAACTATTGATAATTGCGTGCACATAATAGTAATAGGTTTTGTAAACATTTTCTAACCTAACCTTCGTAGTCTAAAATACTTCAAATCTTTTATTTTATATTTAATGTTTAATTATCTTAAATTTATATAGTATAGGTCTCACGTCAAATGTATAATTGATGAAAAATTATTTTTAAAAAAAATTGGTAAACTATCGTTAAGTTTAATATTTACGAGATATGTACTTTTAGTATTTGTCATCTTGTAGGATAATACAGTTTAGGAGCGCAACTAATCCATTATTTATTATTTTATTTCGTTCTAATTTTCACGATTACGAATGACTCCATTTCTCTAATTATTATGTTTATTTTTGAAATTGGTAGTGGTTGATGAATTAAAAGCCAAATTAAATTTTTTTGTGAGACGCTTGCATTATTACAACAGATATCATATCAAATATTACTATCATCAATCAATAATTTTCTATTACAAACTACGAAAAATATATAAACTAATATATAAATAAATAAATAACTCACCCCTTTGATCAAAAAAAAAAAAAACTCACACACCTCTGCATGTCCTCAATCTTACCAACCCTATCCTATACCCAATCTTATCCTATGAGATTAATATTGTCATTTTCCCCGAGTCTTTTATGTCCTTGCTATTTATTATTGATAATGAGGTCCATTTATCTTGATAAAAATATTTAATGATAGTTTGAATAGTTGTTACCAAGAAGCCGCCTTTATGTTAAGAGTTGCCACTATAATAATTGCTCTCTTTACCGAGAGGATCGGATACAAACCACTATTAAGAAAATATGACATTGGTGGTAAAAATATCAAGTTATAATGTCAAAGTTATCACTAATTATCAATTGTTAGTGACAATAACTTTTGTCTTGTCACTAAAATATGTTCTACATATTTAATAATGACAAAATTTGTATAAAAGTTATCACTCTTGATAATTAGTGACAAGAAAATTGTTGTCATTATGGACAATTAGTGACATACCTTTTGTGACAACTTAGTGACAACAATTATAGTTGTCACTCTATTTGTATTGTCACTAAATTATGATTATTCATGTGTCACTAATTGTCAAGAGTGACAACTTTAAAGAAACTCTTATCACTAAAAATTCTTAGTGTGACAAAACAAAAATTATTGTCATTCATTATGTACATCTAGTGACAATTTTAATATTGTCACTTCAAATTTTATCACAAATATTACTTTTTGTTGTAGTGAACGAAAGAACTTTACACCTCAATACTCGATACAAATCATGACTTAACAAGTTGCATATATATGTACACTCATAGGACAATTTCAAAATAATTGAATTCTTGAAATGACAAAAAATTACATTATATTCAACACGCATATAATTAAATTATCTTGAAAGGAATAAAAATTACATTATATTCAACACGCATAGCGGGTCCCCCCACCCCACCCCACACACAAAACAATAGTTAATTATTAATTCAAACGCCAAAGAAGAGGGAACAATTTGTTGGATGCCAAAGACATAAGGAAAAGACAGAGGGGAGCACTACACAAAGATTCCATATGTATCGTAATTACCAAAATCCCCTCATTTTTTAGAAATTTATAACACCCCTTCATATGGTTTATTTGTACGGTACATGGTTAAATATTGTAAGAAAACACAAGGGATATAATTGTAAAAATACTGTAACATCAGCGAAACTTTATGTAATTTTCATAGGGTAAAAATATTTTCGATAATTACACAAAAGTGAGGAAGTCTGTGTAATTATCCCAATTTAATAAGATGTTAAAGATAAGTGCAGATAAGTATGGGAATATTGTAAGTAAACGTCGCTTTTGCAGGAGCCAAGTACATGGCTGCTTGCACGGTAGTATTAATAAATATTTTAATTGAACAGAAAAATCACTATATATATATATACACTATATATTACTCCGTTTCAAAGTAAATAGAGCTAGTGAAGTCGTTTATATTAAAGGAAACAAGACAATCACGGGGACATTTTATATAAAATGAAATGTCAATCTTTAATTTTCTCTAAAATTGATGTTTTTTCTTTTTCTTTTTTGTATTTTTCGATACAAAGAGTGTATATATAGATGAGTGACAAGAGATGTATGATCAACTTATATATATATATATATATATATATATATATATATATATATCTTAGTTGTTAGTTGATCGTCTTAGCGACATGTACACTTTAAAAAGTTCATTGCAATTGAGGACTTTTAGAATGAGAAAAAGGGAAACACATTTAATATATTATAACTAAAGAGATATACGAGTATAAAGTATGTCAAAAATTATAATTGGATCTAGTTCCTTATTATATTCTCCCCCATAAATATAGCGTACCGTACAACGGGGGGCTTCGTTTATTTGGCAAAAAAAAAAAATGTATAGTTATATCACAACTCTCAATAAAATTCTTGGCTCCGTTCCCTGTACATATATATATATATATATATATACATATAAAATTTAGAGAGACGTTATATAAGTTCATGATTTCATGATAAGTTTGATTTTATGTAATTTAATTATAGTTCAATTCTATATCCATAGACTTAACGATTGGATGAGAGCATACGATTTATGTCCTCCAAGTTACAATTTAGGCTCTTGTCCATCGTTATATGCGTGGAGTGAAATCCTTATATAAAATGTCAAATAACTACTTTTATTACACTATTTTGAAGTGTTTTCAACAAGACAATTAATATCATTATTAAGAAAAATATTAGCTTCGCTTTAGATTATAATACTTAGTAGACTTTTTCATTTTTTCCATTCTCCTCACAGAAATAAATTTTTATAATTATCAATACCCCTTAAAGTATGGATAAATAGGTCATTAATTAGTCATGTAAAATATTTTGAAAAGTTTAGTTACGCTCTTTCTTCGTCTTTAAGGGAAAAGTGGTCATTTATTATTTTGTGTTAAGTCCTCTTAATTTTCACACACATTAAGACATCATAATCATGCAAACCAAAATTTTCTTATAATTAAATGAATGAAATCTCAAGGTTACTAAATATAATTCGTCCTTCATTTAAACATTATTATTAAGGAAGATTACTAGTGCAAATAAACTTAGTGTACAATATATATATATATATATATATATATATAAATAACGAAATGATCGGTACGTCACACCATTTTAAGGCAATAACTATTTCAATGAAAATATACTGCATGCCCACTTATATTCATTAATTTGTATTCGTTTCTTGTGGGAGCCGTGTTTCTAGTTCATTGAACAATCATTAGCTGATTTACCAAAAATAAATAAAATAATAATTATTATTATTAGCAGACCATGTGATGGGTTTTGATGTTGGTCGTTTTTGGACCATGTCAATTCAAGTCTAATGAAATCACGACTTTCACCAACCAAGTCCTGAGGGCTCCTCATGCATATTGAATTTTCAATTCAAGAATAACATCAAATCTAGTGTTTATATATATATATATATATACACACGCGCCCGCGGTATGCATGTAAACAATTCTAATTTATGTTATTTAATTACATATGTACGAGATAGATTTCTACACTGATGGTAAAATATATATATTGAGTCGGGTTGAGCACTTGGACCAATTGCATATTTAATTTGAAACTAAATTCTTGGGACGAGTCTAGCAAAATCATGTCAGCTTAAAATTAATTGGTAGTTTTAATGGACTAAATCAACATAATATTGGATGAGCCAAACTATGGCCAATCCGATGGTTAGTGCTTATATTCTGTCGTAAGAATGTATAAATATCATCCCCACTAAGATTTGAGAAGGGGGATGAGGCAATGATACTTCACTTAAATGCTCTCTCTTTTTAAAAATGGTGGTCGAGTATAAGAGATGGTACGTTGGACATTAGGCAAAACCCTAACGTTGCTTTGATAAGGTAATATAAAAGTGCGGAACACGGATGATTTTTTGGATGCAAAAGATATATACACTACCACAAAAAAGTCCTATTACAGCGCACCTATGGCAGCGGTTTTGAAAACTGCTGTAATAGGGGGTACTCGGTTCGGACCTATGACAGCGGTTCGAGCCGAACCGCTGTCATAGGGGTGCCAAAAAAAAAAAAAAAAAAAAAATTGGACTTTTGGCAGCGGTTCAGCCGAACCGCTGCCACAAAGTTCACTTTTGGCAGCGGTTCGGGCGGAACCGCTGCCACAAGTGCACTTTTGGCAGCGGTTCGGGCAGAACCGCTGCCACAAAGTTCACTTTTTGGCAGCGGTTCTGTCCGAACCGCTGCCAAAAGTGAACTTTTTGGCAGCGGTTCTGCCCGAACCGCTGCCAAAAGTTGTCAAAAAAAAAAAAAAAAATTTTTTTGAACTTTGTGGCAGCGGTTCTGCCCGAACCGCTGCCAAAAGTTCAAAATTTGGGCGGGTTTATTTCAAACCGGCCCCCCCTCTCTCTCACTCTCACTCTCACTCTCTCTCTCTCTCTCTCTCAACTCTCTCACCACCACCACCACCGCCGACGCCCACCTCTGCCTCTGCCGCCGACGCCGACGCCGCCCACCTCCGCCGCCGCCGCCGCCAACGCCGACGCCGCCCTCCTCCGCCGCCGCCGCCGCCGCCGCCGCCTTCCATTTAGTTTTGGTATTTTTTTTTAGATAAATATATACACACACACACACACATAGAGTATATATAGATGTATGTATATGTGGGTGTATGCATATATATGTGGGTGTATATATGTATATTTGTGTATGTGTGGGTGTATTTATATTTGTGTATATGTGGGTGTATGTGTATGTATATTTGTGTATGAATATTTGTGTATGTATATATGTGGATGGGTGTATGTATATTTGTGTATATGTGGGTGTATGTGTATGTATATTTGTGTATGAATATTTGTGTATGTATATATGTGGATGGGTGTATGTATATTTGTGTATATATATGTTCATGGGTGTATGCATATATGTGTATATGTTAATGGGTGTATTTGTGTATGTGTGGGTGTGTGTATATTTGTGTATGTATATATGTGGATGGGTGTATGTATATTTGTGTATATGTTGATGGGTGTATGTATATTTGTGTATGTGTGGGTGTACGTATATTTGTGTATTTATGAAAATATTTCTCGGTTGAAATTTTGCGGTGTTGGAATGACACGAAATTCACAAGGTCATAGAGAAACGGCATTCTGAACAAAACGCAAGACTTTGTCTTGCGCTCTCGTGATTTTAGCTATCCAAGATCGTTTAAGGCCTCAAATACGTGTTTTATTACAAAAATACGTATTTATGTAATAAAACGCGTATTTGAGGCCTTAAACGATCTCGGATGGCTAAAATCACGAGAGCGCAAGTCTTGCGTTTTGTTCAGAATGCCGTTTCGCTATGACCGTGTGAATTTCGTGTTATTCCGACATGGTAACATTATAAACGATAAAATAAAATTAAAACAAAATAAATATACCACCCTATGGCAGCGGTTCAGCCGGAACCGCTGCCATAGGGTCCAATTTTTTTTTTTTTTTTAAATAAATGACCCTATGACAGCGGTTCTGCCGAAACCGCTGCCATAGGGTCACCCTATTGCAGCGGTTTCTATAGAACCGCTGTCATAGGGTGACCTATGGCAGCGGTTCCGGAACCGCTGCCATAGGGTTTTGACCTATGGTAGCGGTACCTATGGCAGCGGTTCAAAACCGCTGTAATAGGCCCAAAAAAACCGCTGCTATAGGTCATTTCTGTAGTAGTGATACATCATACATGCAATACACAAAATAAAAAATAAAAGTAAAAAACAAAATAAAAAATGAAAACTATTTTGTTTTTTGATCCCTACGGGATGTCCGGGCCAACTTTTGTATACCTCGACTAATCCCACTCGCGATGTATGACTGTCACTGGCCAAAACGAAAACTATTTGATGTACGCGTTTAAGAATGTACAAATTAGAATAGGAAAGTGACCACACATATTGCTGCACTAATAATTACTTAGCTACATAACATTGCTATTCATATCTTGATGGTCACGAAATGTGTTCGCGTGAACTACTTTAATTTGTTGGACATGCGTACTTGAATTACATACGCGAACTCCGGGTCATAGTTTATATGGGTCATGACCCGACAAAGAACAAACTATAATTTCTTTCTTTTTTGATGCAATTATTAGACAAGGAGAAAAACTAGGCAGAGAAAATATATATTTTGACATAATAGATAGTATTTTTAAATAGGGGGCAAAATTTTGAATTTCACATAATTGCTTAATAAAAATAGGTTTTAAGTAATTGAAGAGTCGACTACCGCTACCAGCCCCATGATGTTGCTCTGTCATTGGACCTGACTACCAAGACACGTTTTTTTAGCAAGCCAAATCCTTTATTTCAAACTAGTGTACTATTATGTATTATATATATATATATATATTTCATGTCATTTTTATATTTTAAAAAATAGTTTGTACACTCAATTATATATGTGCATCTAAATACAAAATTAATCAGAACTTTACAAGAATTAAGTCAAAACTCATAGCCAGACCCAATCTGTCCGGATCCAAAATTAGTACATTTATCATGTGATTGACTAGATAAATAGATTTATCATTGATAAGTATACAACTACTGTCTCACATCTAATGGAGATGAGAGAATTGAGATTCTTATAAGCTTCAGGCCCCTCTCTCCCTAGCGATGCATCTTTTGGACAAACTCATGTGGCATCGACCAAAACGGACAATAACTCGCGCAAGAGCGATATGCAAGAAGACACGTACATGTCACATCAATCATTAAGTTCAATTAAATTAAGTTCAAATTATAACTTTTGGACTAGCTTAGGCCATGTTTGGCCATATTCTTAAAGATAAATTTTAATTTTTTGGTTCTCCATAAAATGAAAATTCACACTCAAACCCAAATTCTTCAAATAATACTCATTATCATTTTTTATTAAACATTTTTTTATACAAACATTCATCATTACATTTTCCAATCATACTATAGTATCGCTCATCGTTAATTAATTTATTCTCACTATTAAAGTTATTCTCACTCCTACTTTACAACTAACTCAATTACTCTATACATCAAATTCTAATAAACTATCATCTTTATATCATATCAACATCACTTCCAACAATTTTTTAAAAATACAACTAAACATACTACAAAATTCAACATTCTCGAACGAATACATGTAATCCCTATTCTCATCACAAAATTTCAAAAATAAACTTCCAAACACAGCCTTACTCTTTTGAGCAGGTATAGCTGGCAGGACTAAACCAATATTGAAAGAGAAAAGTACTAATTTAAAACAAAAAGTAAAATTAATAAGAAAGCCCATGCAGAACATGGCAAACTTAAAAAACAGAGCAAAATATAATATAAAAATTCAATCCACAAGGGTAAAAAGAATTAGACGGTTTATTTTATGATACCAAAGTGGGTGATACCCAAGTGTATTTATTAGCCATTAAATATGCACGTAATGATGTTATAAAGTGAAATAATGACAGCATCATGGATAATCCAACAGTTTGAAATGCACTTGGATAGCATGGAATGAGCCGGGTGTGACAAACAAACTGTACCACAACAGGCTCAGAATTTAATGTAATTATCCACCAATCGTAAGAGCCCATTTCAATTTCATAAATGAAATGCCACGTGGAATCCCCTCAACGAATCTCATCATCTCTCCAACTTTATTTACCTTTATTAAAGACCAACTATTCCAAATTTTAAGTTCTTATATAACCCAATTTTTACATTAAATCTTCTTACAATATATATTATAAAATTTCTAGTGTCAACCTAGTCAATAAATTTCGCGGAAAATTCAGCAGCTACCTGTGTTTCTCCATTGAAGTCCAACTGCTATATCTATATCTGTATCTATACATGTATGTATATATAAACCCCCCTCCCTCCCTTCTCTTATTCCATACTGAATTTTCAATCTTTGTCACTTAATTTCTCATTTCAAAAAATGGGTATTTTTCAGAATTGTATTTCTCCGGAGATGCTCGAGAAATTAATGGGATCCGTTTGCGGGAAAATTAAAGATGATCCGAAGGAGGTTGAGCAGCAGAGGAAGATCAAAGGGACTGTAGTGTTGTTGAAGAAGAATGTAGTGGATGTTACGGATGTAAACGCTTCGGTTTTGGATCGATTTCACGAACTTTTTGGCAAAGGGGTGTCTATACAGCTTATCAGCTCTGTTCATTGTGAACCCTGTAAGTAATTATTCCTTCTCTTCACCTCAAGTTTCATGAATAGAATAAGGGACAATTGTAATATTAGCAGAGACGGAGGCAGGATTTCGGGTTCGGGCGAATAAGAGGGGTTGATATTTTTAGATTTTGGGAGGGCAAAATTTTAAATATCAAAAGTTTTTAGAGGCAATTTGTTTTTTCTGGGGGGAGGGTGCCCCACCAGCATCCTGGCTCCGTCTCTGAATATTAGTCTGGTAGGATAGGTCATGTTGCAAATTTTAATCTCGTTGTTTACAAATTTGCAGAATTAATCGTAGAAAATACATTGAAATTAATCGCAGAGAATACACTTCATTGTAATTTTGGTCCCACCAGTTAAAAATTGAAATTACACGCCACGTCAATTTTATTATTGATCACGTGCAGGGACGGGGCTATGATCTTATATTCGGGGGTGAATAAGGAAAAATGGGGTGAAATTTTGATATATTTAGGTTTTTTTTTGGGGGGGGGGGGGGGTTTTAAAATAAAAAATTTGTAGAGTAAAAAAGTAATTTTTTAAAAGTTTTGGGGGGGTGGGGAGGAGCACTGCCCCTATTCGGCTCCGCCTCTGATCACGTGTAAGGCACACGACCAAACTAACGATTTTTGCTCGTTTTTCAACGGTTGGGACTAAAAGCACAAAAATATGTCTTCTACTGGACTAATTTTGTAAATTTGTAAACAATTCAACATACCAGATCCTATAGGACTAATGTCACAATTGGACTAATATTACAATCATCCCATAAAATAAAAAAAATAGTTATTTTATTGATGTGAATCTTTGTCTCTGTAGTTGTCTTTTATTTTAATCCTCAAGTAATTGCTTAAAAACTCAGCAATGTTTTTTTTCTAATATATATTATCTGTATGTTGTTTTAATGTTGCAGCAAATGGGAAAAAGGGGAAGCTCGGAAAGGAAGCATACTTGGAGGATTGGGTGTCGAAATTCACGTCGTTAAACGCCAACGACGAAGCCAAATACGACGTCGTATTTCCTTGGGATGAATCTGTGGGAGTTCCGGGGGCTTTCATTATCAAAAACCATCACCACAGTCAGTTTTACCTCAAGAATGTCATCTTAGATGTTCCGGGCCACAAAGAACTTCATTTCGACTGCAATTCTTGGGTTTATCCTACGCACCGGTATAAGTATGATCGCGTGTTCTTCACAAATAAGGTAATTATTTCTAACGAATAAGCGGAGTGGACTGTTATTTTACTATAAAAAAGAAGGGTGCTAACTAGTGTAATTACCTCTTTAATTATGATGATAAAGTTGAGAATGATTAAGACAATTACTAAGGCTCTGTATGGTTGTGTTTTCGGAAATAAATTCTGAGTTTTTTTGGGAGAATGTGTATTATAAAAATTCATGTGAAAATATTGACTTTATTTGTTTGTTTGGATGTATTTTTAGAATATGATTGAAAGTAGTGTAGATATGATATAAAGTTGATTTTTATTAGGATTTGATATATGAAATGATTAAGTTAGTTATGAATGTAACGATGTTGGGAAAATAGATATTAGAATAATATTTTTGATGGATAGTGTTATGTTTTAGGTATAAAGTAATATGTATGTGTGTATGTGTATATATATATATATACACATATATAATATATGTTTTATACAATAAAATAAAGAAAAAATAAAAAGGAGAGAGAAGAGGGGGTGCGTTTTGTCAATTTTTGTTTTTGTTTTTTCTTTTCCTTTGTCAACTTTTCATTTCTTTTGTTTCTTTTTTAGTTTTTGATTTTTATCTTTTTTTCCCATTTAGTGTTTTCTTTTCAATATTATGTTTTAAAAATTTAAGACAATTGAGTCTTGCTCGTCCATTTTATTTTATTTTTCTTCCCATCCATTTTAATATTAAAGCTTGTAACATAACTTATTTTCCCCCCTTTTATTTGTTATTTTTATTTGTTCTTTCCTTTTATATGAGGTTTTCTTTTTTCTTTCGATGATGAAGAGAAACATTAAATGACGGGGTTTAACTAACTATCATCAATATGTGTGATTTATTAATTTAACAACTTAAATACAAAAATTTATTTTTTCTTAGTTGATTTTTTAAATTGTGATCGAGTTGTTATACTAGTTATAACCTTAGTTAGTTAAATGCGGGACAACAAAAATTTGATATTTAATACGTGCGAGTATATTATGAATTTTTGACAAAAGTTACAGTGAAAAAATCAATTAACAAGTACGAGAACGAAAATAAACTAATTTATGCATATATGGTTACAATACGAAATAAATTATTCGAGAGAATAAATATGGCTTATTTACATATTATTTTGTAAGATATATTGCTCATACTTACTTTTACGCTACGAAAAAATGGATTTGAATAATTAGTTGACTATAATTAAAATTTTGATAAATTATTAACTTTTGTATTTTTTAATTTAATAATATTCAACTAATAATATGATAATTTCAATATAATTTTCAAATTTAAAATAAAAATATAAAAGATACGTAATGTACATCTTAGTACTTTTTTTATAAATATTTTTTTTTGCTATTATTCAAATTAAATATTATTTAATAATAATAATTGAAATGTTTGGAAAATTGATATGAATTTTTATTATATAAAATATGATAAAGTAATAAAGAGAATGAGTTGGAGAGTGGGATAACATAATTAATGATGAAAGATTGTGAATTGATTGAAATGATAAAATGATTAGTTGTTATATAGGGGAATGTGCAGTAGGATTTAAAATTTGAGTATTTTCTATAGAATTTACCTTGGAGTGTGTATTTCCATTTTCTGGTGATCCAGAAAATGAAAATGCAGTTCAAAGTACCTAACCATACAGAGCCTAAGGAATTTTGTTCGTGTTCATCTAGACATACCTGCGCGATGATACACCGGGACCTCTATTGTTCTATAGAGACGAAGAGTTGAAAAATCTTCGTGGAAACGGGAAGGGGATGCTGAAGGAGTGGGATAGAGTATATGACTATGCGTACTACAACGACTTGGGAACTCCCGAGAAAGGAGAAGATTATGCTCGTCCCGTGCTCGGTGGATCCGCAGATTATCCGTATCCTCGTAGAGCAAGAACTGGTCGTCGGCCAAACAAAAAAGGTAAGATGGCTAAAAATCATAAACTTTTGAGTAAATTACATAGACACCTTTTGAGACATTAATTACGAAAATTCTTTTGGAGTTGAGAAATTACCATAGTTTTCCTTGTCAGTAAAATCTGCTTGCTATTTCACCCTCAGTCAATAAAATGCAAATCACAATTTCACCCCTTGTTTTTTGAGTTATCTGATCAAAAAGAAAGTGTTTTAATTTATAAAATCTTAGAGGACTCGTGTAATTACCTAATAAATGAGAAGGTGTATATGTAATTATCCCTAAACTTTAACGTAAGGTATTAAGATTGTTGGAGTTGAATTGCAGATCCCAACACCGAGAGCCGATTGTTCCTTCTGAGCCTAAAAGGTTATGTCCCGAGAGACGAAAGGTTTAATCAAGTGAAACTTTCGGATTTCATCGGTTACGCTCTTAAATCCGTGGGTCAAGTTTTAGTCCCGGAGTTCAAAGCTGTTTTCGACAAAACCATTAACGAATTCGACACGTTCCAAGATGTCGTAAAGCTATATGAAGGCGGAATAGAGCTGCCTAACGGTCACACGCTAGAGAAAATCAGGGAGCACGTCCCGTGGGAGTTGATCCGGGAGCTTATTCGTTCGGATGGCGAAAAGTTTCTCAAGTACCCCTTGCCTGATGTGATCAAAGGTAAATTTTACTCTACAAGTTTAAAAAAAAACATTTTATTTGATCTTTGAGAGTTTTAAGGATTTAATATTGAGACATCATTTGCAGAGGATAAAACAGCATGGAGAACAGATGAAGAGTTTGGACGAGAAATGCTGGCTGGAGTTAACCCGGTTATCATCCGGAGCCTAACGGTAAACGAAACATAGATTTCGAGGCTAGTTTATATGCAAACAAGTTTTCTGTTGAAACGAATACTGATTCTTTTACCGCACAGAAGTTTCCACCAACCAGCAAGTTAGACCCTCGAGCATACGGTAATCAAAATAGTACGATCACGAGGGCGGACGTTGAGAAGAACATGAATGGGATTACAATCGATGAAGTAATATTCCTTCTCTATTCTACTAGTTTTCTGATTTGTATAGCAGTTTCGGGTCTCTTTTGCAGCACTTGTAGGTAGGAGTGGACATTAAATCCATCCGGCTTGCTAACGTTGCAAGCTGGCTTGATTAGAGCTCGTCTCGAGCCTGACTTTTTAACAAGTAGATCTCGAGACCAATTATACATGTTCGCACGCGAACCGGTTTGAAGGGACAAAGTTAGAGTTTGTGGTCGGTGGGTGAATGGGGGAGGGGGCAAAATTTTAAATTTTAAAAACTTGTAGGGCAAAAATAAAATTTATTCAAAGTTGAGTGGGATAGCAGCCACCACCGGCCCTTGCCCGTTTCTCTCTGCTTGTAAATAAATAAAAAAATTACTTATTAATAATAATAACAAAATATATTTAATTATATATATATATATATTGATGTGTTTAATATTTATATAATAATTACTTGAAATTAATATATACTAATTTAATATTTAATAATATGTATTAGATTATTTTATGTTTAATTTGGGGCTCGAGCTCGAGTAGCTCAACTTGGCTCGAGCTCTTTTATTTAGAACAAACTAAAGCTTGAGCTCAAGCTCGAATTTTTTGTTGTAGCTCATCTCATTTGCGCTCCTAATTATAGGAACATGATGCTTAAGTTGTTGTACGGTTTAAAAAATATGAATTGCTTCGGTACTACAGTCAAAATTCTAACATGATGTTACTGTTTTGTCCAAAAACAGGCAATAAAGAATAGCAAGATGTTCATATTGGATCATCATGATGCGTTAATGCCATACCTCAGACGAATCAACGCGACCACGACAAACACTTACGCGAGCCGAACTTTCCTTCTGCTGCAAGATGATGGAACACTGAAGCCATTGGCAATTGAATTGAGCTTGCCACACGAAGATGGGGACACGTATGGCGCAATCAGCCAAGTATTTACTCCATGCGATCATGGAATCGGAAATTCAATTTGGCAGCTCGCGAAAGCTTACGCTGCAGTAAACGATTCAGGCTATCATCAGCTCGTAAGCCACTGGTAAGATTACGCATCAACGAAAATAAACCAACACACATTAAAAAAGGGACAATATTTCCTCACTTATTGGGTAATTATAACGAGTCTATTAAGATTTTGCAAATTAGTATGACTTTCATGTGACCGAGAAAAAGGAGATGAAATTCTAATTTGCTTTTAATAACATAGTGGTGAAATTGTAAATAGAAGCGAAGTTGTTATATGCATTTACAGACAAGGCGGTGAAAGTAAAATATAGTTTACTAACAAAAGAAGCTTTGATAATTTCTCAAATCTCGAGATAAGTGAATTAGTGTAAAAATGCAGGTTGAACACTCATGCAGTTATCGAGCCATTCATCATCGCTGCAAATAGACAACTCAGTGTGCTTCATCCAATACACAAACTTTTGAAACCACATTTCCGCGATACGATCCACATAAATGCCTTAGCTAGGCAGATCCTCATAAATGCAGGCGGAGTACTGGAGATAACTGTCTTCCCAGCACGATACGCCATGGAAATGTCGTCTGTAATTTACAAAGATTGGAACTTCACCGATCACGCGCTCCCCGTAGATCTCCTCAAAAGGTTCGTCACAATCTTTCGACTTACATTTACGTTTTGAATCATAGCACTGCAACCTAAGTCACATAGAGTGGGAGGGTGAGAGCGTTAAAATTTGAAATTACTTAAGTGGGGATCGTCTTAGAACGTGTGTCAATAAAATAAAATCAAAATAATTATTATAAATATATGACCAAATTATGGTTAGATTTTTTTTTATATGATAATCTCATATTAAAATAATTATTTTTTGAATTGAATCTTAAAAGTAATTAGATAATGTGATTATCTTTTTTAGTAGTTTATAAAATATGATAAAATGAAAAAGGATTAAAATGATTAAAATAATCTTAATTATGGCTCCCGTTTTTTTACTGGAAAGGACACCAAATGTTCAAATTTAACCCTACAACTTGCAGTTTTTACATCTCTACTAACATTTCTATTTGTAGTTTCATTATTTCTTTGTTTAATGACGACTCTTTTTATTTATTTTGACTAGTGAAATATTTTTTATTGAATATAAAATGAAATTTCAGCTATTAGCAAAAAAATCTTTGTTGTTTTTTTAAGTATGTTCCATAAAGTTAAGAAATTTAAAAGCGTAGTAGAGCGAAGCTCTTACTCTTAAATCACGACAACAAGCTTTGAGTGCTAGAGCGTACCCATGTATAGAGAATTAAGTGATCTAAACTGCAACTAACGGTAAAAAATTCAATGCAGAGGAATGGCGATTGAAGATCCAAACGAGCCCCACGGCCTCCGACTCTTGATAGAGGATTACCCATACGCTGTTGACGGATTAGAGATTTGGTTTGCGATTGAATCATGGGTGAAGGATTATTGCTCTTTCTATTACCCCACAGATGATATAGTTAAGGAAGATTCAGAGCTCCAGCTATGGTGGAAAGAGCTTCGTGAAGTTGGGCATGGTGATTTAAAAGACGCCACATGGTGGCCTAATATGCAGACACGTGGCGATCTCATCCACACATGTACGATAATAATATGGGTAGCGTCTGCCCTTCATGCAGCTGTAAATTTCGGGCAATACCCTTATGCCGGTTATTTACCAAACCGGCCCACAGTGAGCCGGCGGTTCATGCCTAAACCGGGAACTCCCGAGTATGCTGAGCTGGAATCAAAACCGGATTTGGCTTTCTTGAAAACTATAACAGCACAATTCCAAACACTTCTTGGTATTTCCATAATAGAAATGTTGTCAAGGCATTCTACGGACGAGATTTATCTTGGACAGAGAGAGAATCCGGAATGGACGGCGGATGATCAACCACGTGAGGCATTTAAGCGGTTCGGTACCGAATTGGTGAAAATTGAGAGGAAGATAATGGAGAGGAATAACGATGGGAGTTTAAGGAACCGGACCGGGCCGGTTAAGGTGCCGTATATGTTGTTATATCCGAGTACTTCAGATGAGAGTAAAATAGGTGGACTTACTGGGAAGGGTATTCCGAATAGTGTTTCAATCTAAAGTTTGATAAGAGGAAATGATTTGAAAGAAGAAGTTTTACTACTACAATAAGTAGAGGATAGTACAAAGTTATTGTGTGTTGCGAAGATTTTTTTTTGGTTTTGGATGGGTAGATAATGTGTAAAGTGTGATATTATGTATTATATTCATTTTTTACATATAATAAAAGAAGTATTCTTTTCTCAATAGGCTGTTATGTTGTCTTATCATTGTCGCAAGGTTTTGTTTTTGAAAAAACAAATGAATATTACATATATTAAAGACGAGAAAAGTTGAAGGTCAAGAACAAGCTCTTGATCAAATTATGTTGAGCTGACAACAAAATGTGCTACATATAGGGTTGAAATAGTGAAAAGCAAGCAATACAATTGCATGTAGAGTTGAAAAATTCTAGTTCAAACCAGTACGATAGATCTCAAATATAATTTATTCATCTTGTAATTATTTATATAGTAATGGTAATTCACTCACTTTGAAAATTACATTTGGTATCGACTTGAACCTGTTCGGGTTCTCGTTGATATTACTAATTATATTTATAACTAGAGCTTATAACTACAAAACTACAATAAAATAATAGAAAAATGCAAAAAAAATCCAGGTGGAGAAGCACCATCACGACCCCTCAAGCTCAGCTCACCTCACCAATTTTATGATCCTCGCAAATTTTAAAGAAATATTACAGATTAGATATGTAACATGAACAATTATAATTATGTCGAGATTTAACGTTATTCGAAATTTTGAAATTTTGAACATGACCTCAGATATGGAAGCAAAATGTTTGACCAATTTCAAGTGCAATTTACCTATCTTGTACTTAGTCAAATGACAAACATAATTCCCTCGTATTGTAGTGAGTAAAGTAAACTTACCGCCTCACTGTTAGACCAAATACAGTGGTCCTGATGTCTATATCTTGCAATATCGAATACAAATACAATACTATATTAAGTCATATTTAGGGGTATCATTGCATCACACACAAAAAAAAGTAAATTAACCAAAAAGCCCATGCAATACAGAGCAGAGCAGAACAGAGCATGGCAAACCAAAAAACAGAGCAAATTGAATATAAATTCAATCGACGTGGGTGAAAAAGAATTGGGTGGTGGTGGGACAAACAAATTGTACTACAACATGCTCAGAATTTAATGTATTTATCTACCAATCCTAAGAGTCCAATTCAATTTCATAAATAAAAATGCCACGTGTACGCCCATCAACGAATCTCATCATCTCACCAACTTTTATTAAAGACCAACTATTCCTAAATTTAAGTTCTTATATAACTCAAGTGTCAAGTCAACCAAGTCAATAAATTTCGCGGAAAATTCAGCAGCTGGCTCTGTTTCTACATTGAAGTCCGAATGCGATATCTATCTGTATCTATACATGTATGTATATATAACCTCCCCCCCACTTTCCCTCCTCTTACTCCATACCGAATTTTCAATTTTTGTCACATTACAACAAAAAATGAGTATTTTTCAGAATTGTTTTTCTCCGGAGATGCTAGAGAAATTAATGGGGTCCGTTTGCGGGAAAATTAAAGATGATCCGAAGAAGGTTGAGCAGCAGAGGAAGATCAAAGGGACTGTAGTGTTGTTGAAGAAGAATGTAGTGGATGTTACGGATGTATGCGCTTCGATTAAGGATCGATTTCACGAGCTTTTTGGCAAAGGGGTGTCTATACAGCTTATCAGCTCTGTTCATTGCGACCCATGTGAGTAATTATTCCTTCTCTTCCCCTCAAGTTTCATTAATAGAAATTTAGAATAAGGGACGATTATAATATTAGCTGAGACGGAGCCAGGATTTCAGGTTCGGGCCGAATAAAAAGGGGGGTTTTGATATCTTTAGATTTGGTTTGTGTGAGTGTTGGGGTGGGGGTTGCCCCCACTAGTCCCTCAGCTCCGTAAATATTAGTCTCGTAGGATAGGTAATGTTGTAAATTTTAGTCTCGTTGTTTACAAACATGCAGAATTCATCGCTGAGAAAACATTTCGTTGTAATTTTGGTCCCATCAGTTAAAAATTGGAATTACACACGCCGTTAATTCTATTATTGATCAGGTGCAGGGGCGGGAGTAGGTTCTTATATCCGGGCCGAATACGAAAAAATGTTTGGGGGGGGGGGGAATTTGATATTTTTAAGTATTGGGGGGCGAAATTTTAAAAATCAAAAACTTGGACAGTAAAAGAAATAACTTTTCAAAAGTTGAGAGGGGTGGCTGCCCCTACCAGCTCCCCTGGCTCCGCCTTTGATCAGGTGTAAGGCACCCGACCAAACTAACGGTTTCTGCTCGTTTTTCAATGATTGGGACTAAAAACTCAAAAACATGCCTTTTACGGGACTAATTTTGTAAATTTATAAACAACGGGCTGAAAATCAACATACCAGATCCTATATGACTAATATCACAATTGGACTAATATTACAATCATCCCATAAAATAAAAAAAAATAGTTAGTTTATTGATGTGAATCTTTTTCTCTGTAGTTGTCTTTTATTTTAATGCTCAAGTAATTGCTTAAAAACTCAGCAATGTTTTTTTCCTAATATATATTATCTGTATGTTGTTTTAATGTTGCAGCAAATGGAAAAAAGGGGAAGCTCGGAAAGGAAACATACTTGGAGGATTGGGTGTCGAAATTCACGTCGTTAAACGCCAACGACGAAGCCAAATACGACGTTGTATTTCCTTGGGATGAATCTGTGGGAGTTCCGGGGGCTTTCATCATCAAAAACCATCACCACAGTCAGTTTTACCTCAAGAATGTCATCTTAGATGTTCCGGGGCACGAAGAACTTCATTTCGACTGCAATTCTTGGGTTTATCCTACGCACCGATATAAGTATGATCGCGTGTTCTTCACAAATAAGGTAATTTCTAACGAATAAGCGAACTGGACTGTTATTATACTATAAAAAATACGGGTGGTAATTAGTGTAATTACCTCTTTCAGTAAATAAGTTATGATGCTACACTTTGAGATTGATTAAGACAATTACTAAGGAATCTTGTTCGTGTTCCACTAGACGTACCTGCGCAATGATACACCGGAACCTCTATTGTTCTATAGAGACGAAGAGCTGAAAAATCTTCGTGGAAACGGGAAGGGGATGCTGAAGGAGTGGGATAGAGTATATGACTATGCGTACTACAACGACTTGGGAACTCCCGAGAAAGGAGAAGATTATGCTCGTCCCGTGCTCGGTGGATCCGCGGATTATCCGTATCCTCGTAGAGCAAGAACTGGTCGTCGACCAAACAAAAAAGGTAAGATAACTCAAACTAGAAAATTATAAACTTTTGTGTAAGGTACATAGACACCTCCAACATGAGACCTTAATTACGAAAAATTCTTTTAGATTTGAGTATAAATAGATTATAATTTCACTCTCAGTCAATAAAACGCAGATCACAATTTCGCCTCTTGTTTTCTGAGTTGTAAGATCTAATCTAAGGTGTCTTAATAATTTATAAAATCTTAGAGGACTCATGTAATTACCTAATAAATGAGAAGGTGTATATATAATTATCCCTAAACTTTAGCGTAAGGTATTAAGATTATTGGAGTTGAATTGCAGATCCCAACACCGAGAGCCGATTGTACATTCCGAGCTTAAAGGCTTATGTCCCAAGAGACGAAAGGTTTAATCAAGTGAAACTTTCGGATTTCATCGGTTACGCTCTTAAATCCGTGGGTCAAGTTTTAGTCCCCGAGTTCAAAGCTGTTTTCGACAAAACTGTTAACGAATTCGACACGTTCCAAAATGTCTTAAACCTATATGATCGCAGAATAGAGCTGCCTAACGGTCACACGCTAGAGAAAATCAGGGAGCACATCCCGTGGGAGTTGATCCGGGAGCTTATTCGTTTGGATGGCGAAAAGTTTCTCAACTACCCTATGCCTGATGTGATCAAAGGTAAATTTTACTATACAAGTTAAAAAAAAAAAACATTTTGTTTGATCGTTGAGAGTTTTAAGGATTTAATATTGAGACATCATTTGCAGAGGATAGAACAGCATGGAGAACAGATGAAGAATTTGGAAGAGAAATGCTGGCTGGAGTTAACCCGGTTATCATCCGGAGCCTAACGGTAATCGAAACTTCGATTTCGCATCTAGTTATACGCAAGTGAGTTTTCTATTAAGACAGATACTGATTCTTTTACCGCACAGGAGTTTCCACCGACCAGCAAGTTAGACCCTCGAGTATATGGTAATCAGAATAGTAGGATCATGAGGGAGCACGTTGAGAAGAACATGAATGGGCTCACCGTCGATGAAGTAATATTCCTTCTCTATTCTACTAGTTTTCTGATCTGTATAGAGTTTCGGGTCTCTTTTGCGGCACTTGTAGGTAAGAGTGGACATTAAGTCCAGTCGGCTTGCTAGCGTCGCAAGCCTGCTTGATTAGAGCTCGTCTCGAGCCAGATTTTTTTACGAGTCGAGCTCGAGACCAATCATACATGTTTGCACACGAGCTTGTTTGAAGGGACGGAATTAGAATTTGTGGTCAGTGGGTGAATGGGGAAGGGGGCAAAATTTTAAATTTCAAGAACTTGTCGAAAATAAAATTTATTCGAAGTTCAGTGGGATGGCATCCACCACCGGCCCTTGCCCGTCTCTGTCTGCACGTAAATAAAGAAAAAATTACTTATGAATAATAATAACACAATATATTAATTATATATATATATATTTTGATGTGTTTAATATTTATCATGATGTATACAATAATTACTTGAAATTAAAATATACTAACTTGTTATTTAATAATATGTATTGGATTATGTATTTTTAATTTGGGGCTCGAGCTCGAGTTCAGCTCACCTTGGCTCGAGCTCTTTTATTCAGGTCAAGCTAGATCTTGAGCTCGGGCGTGAAATTTTTGTTGGAGCTCGTCTCATTTGTGCTCCTAATTATAGGAACATGATGCTTAAGCTGTTGTACGGTTTTAAAAATATGAATTGCTTCGGTACTACAGTTAAAATGCTAACGTGATGTTACTGTTTTGTCCAAAAATAGGCAATAAACAATAACAAAATGTTCATATTGGATCATCATGATGCGTTAATGCCATACCTCAGACGAATCAATGCAACAAAGACAAAGACGTACGTGAGCCGAACTTTCCTTCTGCTGCAAGATGATGGAACATTGAAGCCATTGGCAATTGAATTGAGCTTGCCACACGAAGATGGGGATGCGTATGGTGCAATCAGCGAAGTATTTACTCCATGCGATCATGGAATCGGAAATTCAATTTGGCAGCTCGCGAAAGCTTATGCTGCAGTAAATGATTCAGGCTATCATCAACTCGTAAGCCACTGGTATGATTACTCATCAACGAAAATAAAACCAACATGAATGAAATTAGAGATATAGTTACATGCACCTCTCCTCATTTATTAGTTACTTACCATCAGTTTGTTGAGGTTCTGATTACCGAGACATCCCGTGTGACAACTTGAAAAAGAAGAAGTGAAAGTATAATATAATTTTATTGATAGGGCGTAGGGCGGTGATAGTGTAATATACTTCTACTAAGACACCTCCTGTTAGATATAATAACTCGGAAAAGTAAAAGAACGAAATTGTAATCTACATTTACTGGCAGGACATTACTGTGCAATTATAATATGATTTTACTAGCAGGGAAAGTCGTAATAAATTTTTAAACCTCGAAGTGATTTTTGTAAATAGAGTCTCAAAAGGAGTGTCTATGTAGTTTACCTATAAATTATGGGTAAATTATAAACACATCCTCCGTGATACCGTAGTTAATAAAACATCGAGAGGTTTAGTAATTATTATAATTTTCCCTTTGTCAGTAAAAACATATCATAATTTTACTCCTGTTAGATTACAATTTTACCATTTTCAATAAAAACAAATTATAATTTGACTGTTTGATAGGGAGTCCACTGTTAATTGTAAATCCTCATAGAGTTGCTACTTGCTAGTAATTGCACAAGTAAATGGGTGTATGTATGTAGTTATCCCTAAAATTATTTACGGAAGATTCTAATTTGCTCCAGGTTCGACTACACGCAAGTAATATGTACCAAGTTGGTAGATAAATAAACTTCTTTAAAATGCAGGTTGAACACTCATGCAGTGATTGAGCCATTCATCATCACTACAAATAGACAACTCAGCGTGCTTCATCCGATACACAAACTTCTGAAACCACATTTCCGCGATACAATCCACATAAACGCCTTAGCTAGGCAGATCCTGATAAATGCAGGTGGAGTACTTGAACGAACCGTCTTCCCAGCAAGATACGCCATGGAAATGTCGTCTGTAATTTACAAAGATTGGAACTTCACCGATCACGCCCTTCCCGTAGATCTCATCAAAAGGTTCGTCACAATCTTTCAACTTACATTTACGTTTTGAATCATAGCACTGCAACCTAAGTCACATAGAGCGGGAGCATGAGAGCGTTAAAAATTTGAAATTACTTGAGTAGGGAGCGCCTTAGAGCGTGTGTCAATAAAATAAAATCAAAATAATTATTATAAATTATTCGACCAAATTATGGTTAGATATTTTTTTGATATGATAATCTCATATTAAAATAATTATTTTTTTACTTGAATCTTAAAAGTAATTAGATGATGCGGTTATCTTTTTTGGTAGTTTATAAAATGTTTAAATATGATGAAATGAAAAGGATTAAAATGATTAAAATAATCTTAATTATAGACCCCAATTTTTTATTGGAAAGGACACCAAATGTTCAAAATTAACCCTACAACTTGCAGTTTTTGCATCTCTACTAAAATCTATATTTATAATTTCATTATTTTTTGTCTTAAGGGCGACTCTAGTGAAATAATTTTTATTGAATATAAAATGAAATTTCAGCTATTAGCTAAAAAAAATCTTTGTTGTTTTTTGAAGTATGATCCTTAAAGTTTAGTGCGAGAATTAAAAATTTTAAAAGCGTAATAGAGTGAAGCTCTTGTTGTTAAGTCACGATGAGCGTTACCCTGTATGGAGAATTAAGTGGTCTAAACTGCAACTAACGGTAAAAAATTCAATGCAGAGGAATGGCGGTTGAAGATCCAAACGAGCCCCACGGCCTCCGGCTAATGATAGAGGATTACCCATATGCTGTCGACGGATTAGAGATTTGGTTTGCGATTGAATCATGGGTGAAGGATTATTGCTCTTTCTATTACCCCACAGATGATATAGTTAAGGAAGATTCAGAGCTCCAGCTATGGTGGAAAGAGCTTCGTGAAGTTGGGCATGGTGATTTAAAAGACGCCACATGGTGGCCTAATATGCAGACACGTGGCGATCTCATCCACACATGTACGATAATAATATGGGTAGCGTCTGCCCTTCATGCAGCTGTAAATTTCGGGCAATACCCTTATGCCGGTTATTTACCAAACCGGCCCACAATGAGCCGGCGGTTCATGCCTAAACCGGGAACTCCCGAATATGTTGAGCTGGAATCAGAACCGGATTTGAGTTTCTTGAAAACTATAACAGCACAATTGCAAACACTCCTTGGTATTTCTATAATAAAAATGTTGTCAAGCCATTCCACGGACGAGATTTATCTTGGACAGAGAGAGAATCCGGAATGGACGGCAGATGATCAACCACGGGAGGCGTTTAAGCGGTTCGGTACCAAATTGGTGGAAATTGAGAGGAAGATAATGGAGAGGAATAACGATGGGAGATTAAGGAACCGGACCGGGCCGGTTAAGGTGCCGTATATGTTGTTATATCCAAGTACTTCAGATGAGAGTAAAATAGGTGGACTTACGGGGAAGGGTATTCCGAATAGCGTTTCAATCTAAAGTGTGCATAAGAGGAAATGATAGGAATGGTTTACTACTACAATAAGTATAGGATAGTACAAAGTTATTGTGTGTTGTGAATGTTTTTTTTGGGTTTTGGAGATAATGTGTAAAGTGTGATATTATGTATTATATTCATTTGTTACATATAATAAAAGAAGTATTCTTTTCTCAATAGGTTGTTATGTTGTTTTATCATCGTCGCAAGGATTTCTTTTTGGAAAACAAATGAATATTACATATATTAAAGGTGAGAAAAGTTGAAGGTCAAGAACAAGCTCCTGATCAAATTGTGTTGTGCTGGCAACAAAATGTGCTACATATTGTCTTCAGGGTTGAAATAGTGAAAATCAAGCTATAGAATTGCCTGTAGAATTGGAATATTTTAATTCAAACCAGTTTGGTACATCTCAAATATAATTTACTTATCTTGTAATCATTTATATAGTAAACGTAATTTACTCACGTTATAAATTATACTTGGGATCGACTTAAACCTGTTCGGGCTAGTTTTTTCCGAAATCTCATTGATATTACTAAAGTATATTTATAAGTAGAGCTTTTAACTACAAAACTACTATAAAATAATCAAAATATGCAAAAATAATCCAAGTGGGGAACCACCACCCCGACCCCTCAAGCCTAGCTCACCTCACCAATTTTATGATCCACGCGAAATTTTAAAAAAAGACGGATTAGATATGTAGTATAAATTATTATAATTATGTCTAATTCGAACTTTTAAACATGACATGAGATATGGAAGCAAAATGTTGGACCAATTCCAGGTGCAATTTACTTGTCTTGTAATTAGTCATGTATTTATATTTTTTTTTGTCTAAATCACATATATTCTTTAAGCATATTAGGGCAGGACAACTCTGTTGGAACTGTGTCGGCCCACAAAGGGGTAAAGTGCTCCCAATAAGTAGAACTCCTTCATCAAGGAATCAAATACTTGACTTTTGCTTAAGAGGTGAGAGTGCCGAACCACTCACACTAATCGCTTATTGAATTGTACTTATTCATATGATAAATATAATTCACTCATATTATAATGAGTGAAGTAAACTAATGGTCTCAATATGAGAAAATCAATACTAGACCAAGTACAATGGTCCTATTGTTTATCTATTTCACATAGGAAAAGTGTATTGTATGTGGTCCCCATAAACACTTGTGTGAAAGAGATGAGTAATTTTATGCCAGACCGAGTCCAACTGTCAGAGCGTATATTCTTTATCTATCTCTTTTATACAAATATGTGTAAAGATCACATACAATACACTTTACTACGTGAAAGATATAAACTATAATCATGGATCTTGATCTATCATATATTTTTTGAATGAGATAAACACTCTAAATATACACTCAAATCATTAGATTCGATCGGATACAAATTACGTGACGCTCGTTTCTGGACCAGAAAATTAGGAAATATCCTAGAAAAAAACACATGGCACCAAAGAATCAAAATCACACGTTCTAATTGGTCACACCCCAATATCACCTTATCCAATATCCAAATCCCACTCCACACAAAATTCCCCATACAAACCCTTTTCTCATCAAATATCCACTCAAATCAAACAAATTCATCCACAAAATCTCACCAAAAATGGCCATGGCAACCCAAGCCTCCCTCTTCACCCCCACCCTATCCGCCGCCAAGTCCACCGCCGCCGTCGCCGCCCCATGGAAACACTCCACCGCCCAATTCTCCCCCAAGCCAATGAAAGGCGGCGCCTCCGCCGTCGCCCACCGACCCATCCGCGCCATGGCGGAGGAAGCCCCAGCCGCCGCCACCACCGCCGCCGCCCCCGAAGCTCCGGCGGGGTTCACCCCACCGGAGCTCGACCCCAACACCCCATCTCCGATCTTCGGCGGCTCCACCGGCGGCCTCTTACGTAAAGCCCAGGTGGAGGAGTTCTATGTCATAACATGGGAATCTCCGAAGGAGCAAGTCTTCGAGATGCCCACCGGCGGCGCTGCTATCATGCGCCAGGGTCCGAATTTGTTGAAATTGGCGCGAAAAGAGCAGTGTTTGGCTCTTGGGACACGTTTGCGCTCGAAGTACAAGATTAAATACCAGTTTTATCGGGTCTTCCCCAATGGGGAGGTCCAATATTTGCACCCGAAAGACGGGGTGTACCCCGAGAAGGTTAATAAGGGTCGGGTCGGAGTCGGGCAGAACATGAGGTCCATTGGGAAGAATGTTAGCCCGATTGAGGTGAAGTTCACGGGCAAGCAAACTTATGATTTGTAATTTGGTGTGATTTTAATGTGATTAAATGAATTTGGTATTTATTTTATGTTGTTTATGTATTTGTGTGTTGGTGTTTTTGTTTAAGAAGATATTTCGTGTATTATACAATTAATGGTGGCGGGATTTGTATCTATGTTATTTATGGCTTGTGGATAGATTGTTTAGAATTGACTTAATTCAAATAAGATTTAAAATGAATTTGTTAATTTGTATGTTCAACTAAGCATGCGAAATATGTTATAATTAAAATACATAATATTCGTTGAACAAAATGGAAACAATGGTTCAAGATTGATCATTAGTATTTAGTTTGAGCTTTTTCTTGACATGAACAATCAAATTCGGAACTTTTATTGTTTGATAACTTTTGAAGTTCAGCTCAATTTGGTTCGATTAGTATAACATGAATAAATATGTGCAAGACAATTAAGTTATTCGAACTTAATTCGTGTCTCATATTATTAATGTTTATCCAAGCTCAAGTTGATTTAAACAATTAAACTAAGTTCTAACTCCAATGTTAGAGTACGAAAATAATTCAAACAAGTTTGAACAGTATATTGTTCGGCTCAGCTCTATTAAAATGTAATGTAAATATGAATAATCTCTTAATTCCTCCATTCTAGCTAAGCTAACGAATTTAACATCTTTATGATTATTTGGTATTTTTGACACTAGCATACTTCGAACAACCATTTGTTTGAATAGCATCAACCTTGTGGGACATCTAATGGTTAATCCTCATCCTTTAGTTGTAAATAAAGCAAAAGATTGGTATTACCTTTAAATCTATTTTTTTGTTTTGTTTTTTGAAATTCTAGACCAAGGGGGATACTTGACTCGATAAATTCGGACCGAAATTTTTTAATCAGTGTCATGCAAATCCTATAAGACTCCAAATAAAGAGATAAAAGTCACAATTTGGGATAAATTGTGATTGAACTCAGGACCTCTCACATGAAAAT
Source organism: Buddleja alternifolia (assembly GCA_019426215.1). Taxonomy (NCBI): domain Eukaryota; kingdom Viridiplantae; phylum Streptophyta; class Magnoliopsida; order Lamiales; family Scrophulariaceae; genus Buddleja; species Buddleja alternifolia. The sequence goes on from CM033403.1 coordinate 31,816,887, forward strand.
GAAAGCTGATATTACTGTGCTAACAAGTATCGGGTTTAAATATTAATATTTGACATGTAACTTAATATTATTCACAATATATACACAATAATTTGATAGAAGATTAATGGACCAAAATTAGTGGATTCATTTATTTGTTGGGTTAACTAAAATCCCATTTCCAAATAATTTTTTGGTCCTTATTGATCTAACCCTACTAAGTCCACATTCTTAAAGTAGGGATCGACCCATTAGTTTTAGTATTTAAATTATTCTGATCCATGGATCTCGAACCATATTAGAGGCCCTGTGCACAATTTTCTTCTTTTAGAGAAAAGGTCTTTTTTCTTCTTTGGTTTTTGACAAAAAGGCCCAAAGCTGCCTCATACTAATTTAGCCAACAAGAGAGATTGTTGTACAAGCCCCAAGGTCCCTATACAAAAAAATATCTACAAACAGGTGAGGCATTCAATGTCTATCGGGAAATTTTAGCCAGCTCCCAGTTTGATCACACCCAAAATATTTCAGTAAATGAGTGTGACCTATCCGAGAGCAGGCTAGAATTTCCCAAATCGATATACACGCAAGGCTTGCTTGCAAAAACATTGAATAAGAAAAATGGAGTTTGGATAATAAGTTGAGATAATTCATATTACATTAAAATATATGAAAAACTAACCAAATCGCAATTTGACTACAAATTAACCAAAAAAAACTCTTACAAAGAAAACATTAATAAGGTAAAAAAGAATCATACACAAGTGTGATTCGACACCAAGAGTTCGAATGCCTCTAGATCTTAATCTTGCAAATATTTATCCTTTCATCTTTCCATATTTGCAAGACAGAAAGCACCAACTCCAAAAAAATACGAGTAATTTTATAATGGATTAGGAGCATATCACCATACATCACATGTCACCCACCCCTATTTGATCGAATGACTCCCAGTACATTGGGAGAATCTTAGGCTCCGTATGGTTGTGTTTTCGGAAATGAATTCTGAGATTTTTTTGGGGAATGTGTATTACAGAAATTCGTGTGAAAATGTTGACTTTATTTGTTTGTTTGGATGTATTTTTAGAATTTGATTGAAAGTAGTGTAGATGTGATATAAAATTAATTTTTTATTAGGATTTGATATATGAAATGAATGAGTTGGTTATGAATGTGATGATGATGGGGGAAAAATATTAAAATAATATTTTTTTGAATAATGTTATGAGTTGACAATAAAATAATATTTATATGTGTATAATATAATATATATTATAAAAATAGAATTAAAAAAAAAAGAAAGAGGCAGCCAAGGGGGTTATGGGTTTGGGTGGTGGGGGTGGGGGTGGGGGCCCTTCATTTTTAGTTTTTTTTTTTTGTCAACTTTTTCATTTCATTTTAGTTTTAAATTTTTATCTTTTTTCTATTTCATGTTTTCTTTTTAATTTTATATTTTAAAAGTTCAAGAAAATTGAATTTTACTAGTCTATATTTATAATAGTTAGTGTAATTATCGGTTCGCATTGGACAAATATAAAAATAGGATGTAGTTTATATATACAATATTTTATGAAATGTGTAAATATGATTCGAGCATAAGTAGTTCTATATTTCTTTTTTCATTTACATATAATATTTTATTTCCAATTTGATTAAGACAAATTTATTTCCATCTTCTTATAATGAAATACTATGATGTTACATAAAATATTTGCTCGAGCTCAAGCCGAGAAATTTGGCGAGACTCGGCTCGTGGGCAACCCTATTAAATACCACGTTAGTAGCAAAATGAAATAATCGAGATTCAGTCGGTATTTATTTGAATATTGAGAAGCTAAAAAAGTATAATTTAAAATCCAATAAACAACAAACGAAATTATTAAAATGAAATTATAAACCACACCATATTGTACATACTTTTGGTAAAAGTAAGGTCAATTAAGTCTCAATTCAAGTACACATACATGAAACAAACAAATAGGAACTTACAAATAAAAATACAACATTATCCATTGCAACCACCAACACCAACAACCAAAAGCAACTACAAATACAAATCATCACCACTTAGGCCAACCAAAATAGGGAGAGCGAGCAGTACTACTAACGTTGATGTTGCTAGACCCTTGCTTGCTATGCTCTTGATGGGGAGATCTGATCCTAGCAATCTCCCAAGAATCCGTCGACCCATTTCTGGATGACTCGTCTGGCATGGACGATGAGCTCGACACGTCAATCACATGAACAACTGGGGGCGTGGAATGACCCACTTGTCTACTTTCTTTACGTCGGGGTTTGGAAGACCCACCTGTCTGGTGGCTGTTTTCGGGATCATTGTCTGATAGTATTACAGGGTCATGAAAGTGTCCCCAGGGCTCATAAATTGGGCTTGTAGCTGCTAGTCTGCGAAATATCACTTGCAAGTCAGACCAACACCTCTCTCCTGTGTGCCAGTAGCGCTCCACACTATTGCCATACTGTTATATTGAAACGAGTGCTTGAAAAATTATTCTTAGCCCCTAATCAATGGTTGCATAAATCATGATAGATAATCTTAATTTATGTGTTAATATTGTAGTTAACGGTTGAGTAAGAACAAGAGAAATGATAACATAAATTGAAGACAAACCTCAAGCAACTCATCTCTATACTCAACTGGGACGTTCATTATATTTGTACGCGGGCAATAATTCACACCGGGCCATACGGTCAGTTGCTTAAATGTAATATATCTATCCTGCAACTCCTTGAACTTTTCCCTGAGCAGATTCAAGCTGACATGCCTCTGTAGCTCCACGCTCATCTCTTGAGCAATGCGACAAAGGATATGATCGACATCGACCACATTGTGCCAGTTTGTCGATGTAGAAACAATTTTCAACTTTCTAACAAAAGAATCTTCAGCTGTTGTGTCCCATGATGCATTACAGAATAATTCATCAACGGTGGCATTTTGCCTATTGGACGCCATTTCTGCAGTCAACACTAGTTAAAAGAATATAAACAAATGATTTCCAAGCAATTTTTCATATTTTTCAGTATATGATATCCGAGAAGTTTGTTAAATGGTACACCTATTAGATATGTAAATTGCAACAAGTTGGCACATAAATCTATTTGTATTATTCTAATATCAAGAATAAGCGATTTATTCATATGCAAAATAATAAGTGCTATAAGTTTTGATTATATGAAATTAGCAAAATTTCGCCTAGGTACTTAATAATATAAGTAGTAACTATTTTTTGTCAGTTTTTGCAGTCACACACACACACACACACATAAATACATATTTATATATATATATATATATGTATATATTTTATTTGTGCAAATATAATTATCCTAATACGCAAATTATTTAATATAATTTATATTATATATATGGAAAAATTGCAATTTTGGTACCGTAGGACAAAGCTAGTTCGCAAATGGTACCACGCTTTTCACTTTTCTCACTTTTGGTACCAAAAATACTTTTTTTTCTCACTTTTGGTACCGCCGTTAGTCTTTTGACGGATTTTGACATGTGCCTCGCACATGTCCAGTAACTTTTTGGAGCTTCTCGGTTGTGCATACAGCTGTGCGCGTCTTCACGAGAAAATTCATAACTCACTGTAGAAAGCTCGGATTCATGAACCGTTTTCTTCCCATGAAACTAGACACATAGGGCTATCCATACATATATTGCACATAATCAGGAGACGTCTAGAACAAAGCAGCTTTGTATTCAAAGTTAGCTAAAAATCTGTCGGCTGTGCAGACAGCTGTGCGCGCCTTCACGAGAAAATTCATAACTAATTGTAGAAAACTCGAATTCATGAAATGTTTTATTCCCATGAAACTAGACACATATGACTATCCATACATATATCGAACATAATCAGGAGATGTCTAGAACAAAGCAGTTTGTATTCAAAGTTAGCTAAAAATCTGTGGTCAAGTTGTTATTATTCTGCTGAAAATTTTGAATATCATGCACTTCTCCCACAAATTATATATTATTAAATATTATTAAATAATAATAATAAAATATGAAAAAGAAAGAAAGATAATGAGTTGGATAGTGGGATAGTGTAATTAATGATAAAAGATTGTGAAAAGATTGAAATGATTGGTTGGTATATAGGGGAATGTGTAGTGTATTTAAAATTTGACCATTTTCTGTTGAATTTGGCTTGGACTGTGTATTTTTATTTTTTGGTGATCCAAAAAATGAAAATATTTCTTAAATACACAACCATACATAGCCTTAGAATTTTCCAAAAAATACTCACACGGATGTGATTCAAAACCAAGGTCCCTAAAGACTTGAGTTCTTAATCTTACAAATGTGTATCTTTTCATCGTTCCATATATGCAAGACAGAAATTTCCAACTCTGAAAACAGAGTTATCCACATCCTTATCATCCTGAAGCTTAAGAAGCTCGTTTATAGTACATATTACCAGCAATTATGTCCATTTACAAAAATGCTCCTCTAGCACCAAAGTGTCTTTTTGGTGCCAAAAGTTATATGCGTTATAAAAATAGTAATTCAAAATTTTTATATGCCACAGCCCGAGCGCTACAATTTTTTATTGCAATCATATCACGAGGGCATTTATCGCCACTCAAACTCAATAGGCTCTTCATAGGATCAAGAGTTTGTTCTTGACCTCCCATTTCTTGTAGCAACTGCTTTAGCTGTAGATGTTTCTTCTGAATGATTATATTTCTATCGTTTTTACCCTAAAATACTCAATAGGCCCAAACTTTAATAAATTTAGAGTGTTTCATTATGTACATGTTACACCTAAATAATGATTAGTCAATGGTGAATCAAGTTCGTTAAGAGTGATTTATTATACACAATTGGTTTGGGTGGGCTGTTTTTACCACCACATCATGTAGTTAGTAGTGTTATAATGTGAACCAGAATGCATCCAAATATAACACCTTGATTTATTTCATGAACACACACAAGCATGTTAGACAAAACAAGTCATGTATGATCCAACATCCATTATATTGCATAATGTATAAAAATCAATACCATGTCATCTTGGAGCAATCTCCATTATAGAACTAAAGATAATGACAATTATTGTCTATATGTAATATAAAAATAATAAGCCTTGGTGATATGACATAAAGAATCAATTTAATCAAGCCAAGAAAACTGGCTTTATTCACATGACCTATTTAATATAATTGATGAGACATGCAAAACTTGATGTCAATTCATTAAAGATAATAAATAATTAAATAATATTCCTAAACTTTATTTTCTATATTTATTTAATATTAAAATGTCAAAGTAGTGCCTATCCTCATCAGATCCCCCACTAGGAGAACATTACTCAAAATGTCCATATGTAGACAGGCTTATGTCATATGTGTTTATCCCTTGGTAAACACGGGTGATACTTCGGGCTCCGGAACTTAGAATCTCGGTTTATCTCCTCCTCACATGTACATATATATATATATATATGTGTTGATTTCACCATCAGATATATTGTAGAGGTCATTATGGAACCCCAAGTCTCGGTAGCGTTCAAATATGATCTGACAGACACAATAGGGAATTGAAATTTTTAAATAAAAAATAAATAAGATTACTGTAATAAATTTCATTATAATAGTATTAATGCACGATAAGTTAAAGATCGCCTAATTAATCTAATCTACATGGAGGTTCTCCAATGGTAACACTTTTATGTGGCTTTCTTTGTTACATTCTAATTGAGTAAAATAAAAGTTTATGTATTTGTTTGTTATATTTTTAAGCCAGCACAATGGTCAGACATATAAACGTTCACATTGATCAAGACTTCAATAATTCACAAGATCAATATAAATAAATGAATGTATACATCGCAAAAGAGGGCCATAGACAACGTGCCCAATGCTTTATGCACAAATTTTTGCATCAATTTCTATACTCTTTGTAGTAAAATATGTATATGTATATTTACTATATATTCAGTTATGATGGACAAATATAATGAACATAGAGATACTGCAAGAGACACAATAATTCTTAAAATTTTATGACACGACACAACTCAAATATGAGTGTCACAAAACTTATATGTATGAAAAATAAACAACGTTCTGTCTGTTTAGACTTAATAATTAACTAGTTATACGCTTTAATTGAGGTAGCGCTAGCTTTTAAATTATTTGTAAGTCGCAAAATTGTCAGATACCTTATTAGTTGTGTCCAAATATTTTTTCAATAACTAATTTCTTGAACACGTCAAATTTCGTGTTGGGGATTGTTTATTCGACACAAGACCGTAATGCTGATGCTTTATAATTATAAGTAACGAGAGATACCTCTGAAACTTTATTGAGAGCATTGGACAAATAATATCATAATTTTGGGGTGAAATCCCTGTCATAGAAAGATGGTGTGTACACTAATTTAAAAATCAAACCACCATATTAAGATACTCCAATTCCCATTACAGATAATGACTACAATAATTAACATGTAGTAGAATAGTTTATGTTGATATATATATATATATATATATATATATATATGACAGCCAAGACAATAAATAATGGTATAAGCTTGATTTTAATATTAAGATGCCAACTTGGTTGTGCCTATCTAAATCTGATTCCCCACTCGGACAACATATTCAATACGTCCATATATACCAAACACGCTTATGCCTTATGCCTTTGGAAACTCTTGTCTAATTTTCAATTTAAATAGGGTGAATTACATGCACGTACGTTCCCTCAATTTAGTGTTAATCACTAATTTTTTTTTTTTACTTTTAGTAAATTACAACAAGATCCTCCTCAAAAAGTCTATTTATAATATTTATAGAGGTAAAATTGTAAATATTTTTAAATACACTAGGGTGTAATTGTTAGAATGCTTTAACATGAGAAGTATTTTATGTAATTTTGAAAATACCATAAAATTTTCGATAATTGACCATAACATGAGGGGATCTGTCTGTAATTTTTTCATTTAAATATTAAAGTTTGAATTTCACCAAAAATGTTGTAGAAAATGTAATTATATTTACATTTATAATGAGTTGATTAACTGACTTACAATGATTCTTACGAAAAATAATATAACTTATGTTCTAATGTATTGGTAGACCTGTAGTGACCTCAGTTAAACTATGTTCCTTGCGAACTTTGGTAAAAATAACATTTTATGATGATTAAATTCTTTTTATTAGGATAATCACTGTAATATTCAACTAATCTAACTTTTAATCCACAAAAATGGGGAATATCTATTTTTTTGTTTATTTTGTGTGTGTGATTATTTTAAAGCGATTCAATATAATTCTTTTCATTGACTATGCGTGATGGCGACAAAGTCTGATTAAAGTGACAAGACTATATAGGATTATAAAATATCGATGTGACATGTTTCAAATGAGATGCTATTTTATTTATCTATGAACATCCAAAAGAAATTATCAATACTTTAACTTGTAGGTAATCCACATGAAGGTTCTGAAATGTTCACACTTTTTCTAGTAAAATAAGCATCTTAGACCAGCTCCAATGGAGCGCTAAAACCGGCGCTATTTTAGTCAGGAACGGAGCCGGAGGGTTGGAGGGTGCGATCGCCCCCTTCAATTTTGAAAAATTATTTTTTTACCTTATAAAATTTTTGATATTTGTATTTCGCCTCCTCTCAAAATAGAAAAATATCATATTTTTTTCCCTTTATTTTTGAGTTCGCCCCCCCTCCAAACCCAAAATCTTGGCTATAATGAAAGAGATATAAGAGTATAAAGTATGTTAAAAGTTGTAATTGAACATAGTTTCTTATTATATTTTTCTTTACAAATATAACGTACCGTACAGCGGGGGCCCCCCTTTCACTCCTTCGACTATTTACCAAAAAAAAATGTATATCTATATCACAACAATCTCACCCCCTCATTCACATTCCTGGCTCCGTCCCTGATTTTAGTGTTGATTATTATTATCTTTTATTCTTTCTTTTTTTTTTTAATTTTATTTTAGGCTTTATATTTACAATAGTTACAATTAAGTCCTAAGTAATTTGGTTTCTAAACTTTGAAAAATTACAAGTCCTATGTTATGCTATTTTTTCATATTTGATTACATATGATTTTACTTTAATTATAAATAATAGATATTTATTAAAATCAGTACAAAATGAATATTTTATATAAATTTAAAACATTTAAAAACTCATTTCAACAGAGATTAATATTACGTAAAATACAAAAATGACACAATTTATCAATATTATGAGCTTGAATATGAGTAACTTGGTAATACACAAGATTAGTGAATAATATTGTTAAGTCCTTTCAATTGTGTCAACTTATTGTTAATTAATCAATATTTTTTTAGTTTTGTATGTCTCTCTTATACCAAATTTTGTTCTAGGTAATATATAAATTGTAAATCCGATCTTTATATTATTTTGTAATTTTTAATTTAATTTTACGAAATATCAAAGTAGATTTAAAATAAATTTTAATTATTTAATATTATTATTATAAATAACAAAAATATTGAAGACGGCCTTGGCACTTATATTTATCATGTGCAAATTAACGAAGTAGAACATAAAGATAGTCAAACATACCCATAATGACAGGTGATACTTGAGAACTCTTGGGAGTTGGATTTCCCCGACCAAGATTACAATAATTTACACAGAGATAAATGGATAAGTTGTACATGTATAGCAATAACATTAAGATGTACAAGAGTTCCATGCACCAACAACAGTAGTGGTTGCAAGAATGGAATCCATTTCATTTCTAGTGCGATTAATATCATCGTCCTCATTATTAACCCATAACATCATTTTCACCATATCTGTCACTCTTTCCAACATATAATCGGCTTCTTTGCTCCTAATTGCACTCCCAACTAGGGGTGGGCATTCGGTTCGGTTTGTCGGGTTCGGGATAATCGGGTTCGGGTTTGGAAATTGTGCTACCCGAAACCGAACCGAATTAGTCGGTTTAATCGGGTTCGGGGTTTATTCGGGTTCGATTTAATCGGGTTCGGGGTTTATTCGGGTTCGGGTTAATCGGGTTCGGGGTTCGGGGGGCCGAACATAATTTTATGGATTCAAAATTCAAATTTTTTGGAACAAATTTTTGGGCCTCTAAAAATAGGGGCCCAAAAACTTTTTAATGAATTATTTGGACCTCTACAAATGGCTGAAAAACAGTGGCAAAATGCCTCTGTTTATGCCTCCCTGCAAAAGGGCTGAAAAACAGAGGTCTATGCCTTTGTTTATGCCTCCCCGTAAACCATCTCTCTTGACCAAACTAATATCATAATTCATAGCCATTAGAGAGTTTACCAAGATTTTCACAACAACTTCATCAAATCAGATTGGGGAAAATCGAAAGATTAACAAAAAATAGGACAAACCTCCAGCTCCGGTGAGACAGTGTGTGGCGGTGGTCGGCGACTGGTGGCTGCGGACTGCCGTGGTGAGTGGACTGGTGAGGCAGAGAGGTCACTAGGTGAGTGAGGTGTTGAGGCAGAGTTGAGAGAGGCGTGAGAGTGAGAGGCAAAAATGAGAAACCCTTATTTGAGTCTTGACAAATTATTTTTTTATTTTTTTTAAATTCTAATTCGGGTTAATCGGGCCCCGAATTCCCCGAAAAAAATGAAAACTCAAAACCGACCCCGAACCGAATTGTGGAGTTCGGGTTCGGTATAAACCCGAACCTGAAAATTCCCCGAATAAGCCAAACCGAATAAGCCGAACCCGATCGGGTCGGTTCGGGGTTCGAATAACCCGAACCGAACGCCCACCCCTACTCCCAACCTTTTTCACATGAAAAAAGAAGAAAATATTAAGTATCATTCAATGAATAAATTCATTAGATAAGTAAAAATCATGGGGATTCATTGAAGACATGTTTGAATGATTATTATGTAAATGCATTGTATATACCTATTGGATGATTATTGAAGACTTCTTTAACTTATATCGAGGATCAGAGCTTTCTGATTGATTTTGAATTCAGAATTGTTTTTTTGAATGAATCGTGATATGACACATGTCATGAATATTAAACAACGACATATTACAATCAACTAATAACTAATAAGTTTCTATTAACAACTATTATACAAATAGAGAAAAACCTATATGTTTTTAGTGGGAATAGAATTCAAGACCTCTAACATCCTAGAGCATCATATTCGCTAATAGAGTTAGACTTCATTGACATTTTGAATTCAAACTTAAATTTATGTAGTGTGTTTTTATAGAATCAATCATATATATTAATTATATGATGAATATAAATTATAACTCAATATATATTGTGATTACTAATTTATAACCATTAAGAAAATAGAAAAAGACTCGCACACGTTTGTGGGATTAAAAACTTTGAATTGACAAGACATTTGTTTGTGGCTGAGTTGACTAAAATTTAAATTTTTAATCACATCAAACAAGATTTATTAAAATTAAAGAAAAGTTGAGCTTGAAATTCAAGATTTACTAAATATTAAATTTTTACATTAAAAAGAAAACAAACGAAAAATAGTAAAATAGAAGCACATGTGAATCATGTCTCATATTTAGGTACGCGTGATAAGAAATTATATAATACAAAAGAAAAATCACTATCGAGGGTCCAAAACCATACATATTGAGAGATAAAATTGCTATTTATTTGCTGAATAGACAGATTAGTTGAAAAAATCATGATTGTCCAAAAAAGACAAGGCAAAGTAAAGTAATCTCATTATCATTTAGTAGAACAATAATAAAAAGCAATTTTAATATCAATTTCAATGATTTTCAGTTTGGCCTGAAGTTTGATTGAAGGTTCGAATTTTGGGTTCTAATTGAAACTAATTTTTTTTTTTTTTTTTTTGAAGATTTGGCTCTATTTCAAGTAAAAAATTTCATTTGTAAAGATCAAAATATTGAAATTTCAGAGATCTCCAAATCAAGTTATCCACTTAATTGTTTCTCAAATGATCAGATTAGTTGTTTTTTTCTCACTTCCTTTTGTCATCTCCCCAACATTGGATCATTTATTTGTAATGCCGTTACTTTTGTACACTTTGTAATATGGGGATGGTTTGATTCCATTATTGATGTACTTGCAGGATTTATCCTTGATATTTTATGAAGCATGATTATTGATTTTATCAAAAAAAAAATCTTAGTATCATTAAATGTGTGGACGGGTGGCAAAATGTATACCAGATGGTAAGATCAAGTATTGTGCACCGTTCTCTAACAAATTTTTTAAAGATAATGACTACAATAATTAACATTTAGTAAAACAGTTTATGTTGATATGACAATTGATGTAGGTCAAAAATTAACCCTCCCTGTACACTTAGGATGACCTTGTAAAAACGAACCAAAAATAACCAAATAAAAATTATAGACTGCACTTAAGGTATTGAACTGCCTACGTATCACATTAGGATCAAATTTAAAGTAGTTCCAAGTTAATGTTTGATTTTCCTATTGTATAGCTAATTCGTATACAAGTTATCCATAGGTTATATATATGAGATCGTACTGTCAAATTTTAGTCTGAATACAAAAATACGACCAAGCCTATGAGTGCATTAAATGTTGTATCTCCCCCTTTTTCTTCCATAAATGCGAGTATTATAGTGTTCTTCCATGCTGGACAATATTATTCTGTCAGCTGGAAGTTTTACTAGGATGATGCCATGTGTCTTTAAGGGACGGTTAGGATCATATCTCGTAGGGTCGGGTTATGAGTTAACTCGACCTGGAAAGAAACACACGGATCTTGGAGTGTCTTGTAATTCCAAGACTCGATAGGGACCTATGGCATAAATACTAATTTACGACCTCGCTAGGTCGGTTATCTTGTAATAGAGGTATATTAAATTGGATAATAACGATAGAAAAAAGTAAGGAGGATATTTGTGGGCCTCCCGATTTTAGTATATCATTAAGTCTCCCACTTCGTTAATGATGTCGAAAATTTATTATTTATATTGATTTTCGAGAATCAGTGACGAAGTAATGAGTTATAGATGTATCAGACAACGCATTAAATGTTCTGGCATCTTCACACGCGCCGCAGTAATTATTACCTATGCACTTTGTCATTTTTGAGAAGACGTGGTGAATTTGAAACGTCACTTCATTTCAGCCATTAGATCAGAAAGCCTTGAATTGATCTAAGCCGTCCATATCTTGTTTTTACCCTACTATAGAAACTGTTCGAAATTCAACTCATTTATTTCACATACTTTTAGCATGAAGATCACTATATGCTTCGTAAACAGGAATCAGTTTAGAGTTGATATTCATCCGCATCGTTTGTTGATTTAGAGTCGTTTATTCATCTGCCTCGTCCGCCGATTTTATTTAGGTATAGTGTCTCTATCTTTCTTTCTTTTAAAATTCTTCCATATATCATGGCTTTAAATCCTAGAGACAATTACGAAGATATTTTAGGCGATTCCGACATGGAAGAAATTAATGAACCAACAGTTCAAGCTCTCGTTAGTCGTAGAGTTAATGTCAGTAGTAGTTTCGAGGATAGCTCGGATTCTAATTCGGACGGTGAGACGAATGTCCCCAAGGTGGCAGAATAATCGAGGATCAGCCAGGCCCCTCCTCATATGCAGATTACGAGGGTGAGGATGATCCTAATTCTAACTTATTTCCAAACCTTTCTCATACTCATCTTATTACGTGGTTACAAATGCCTTTCTCCCTGAACGAGGCTTTAGTCGCCGAGTTGAGGGCCAAGTAACATATCCCCAACGATTATCGTATCCAATTTCCCAGTCCCACAGATCGTCTGCATCGACCACCCATAGGATTCTGAACCTTCCATATCGCCCATTTAATGGTTGGGCTTAGGTTTCCCTTACATCCCGCCACAACTTCTATCTTACAATTTCTTCGCATTTGCCTAACTCAACTTCTACCAAACTCATACAGACACCTCGTATACTTTATTGTTTTGATGACCTCTTACAATACCCCTGCTGATATTCCCAATTTCAATAGTTTTTTTAATTTGCATCGATGTACGAAGCCTAATGAGTTAGGTTTTTACTTCCTGTCACCTCAGAAGCATTATGAGTTCAAGCTTATCCAAACTCATCTTTCGGGTCTTGGAAAGATAAATATTTTTTCCTTGCTCCTCCCATCGGTGAGTCTTGGTCAGTGAGCCGTAAGTGGAACTTGAACGTTCCTACCAAGCTCGTAGGTGTTAGGAATTCGACCATATCACTCGAAAACCTTAAAGATATCCTCGAGTGATATTACAAAACTTAATTGCATTGTACATTTTTGTATTATTCATCTATATAATATTATAATATTTGCTAACTTTTGTAGTAATGGCAACTCGTAAAACACAGATGAGTCGAAAACTAATTGACGAACAAGAGACAACAAAGAAGGCTGCAGCAGTTGCCCGCAAGCAAGGAGGGGCTGGACCGAGCCAACCCCAACGAGCTTCAATTCAAATTATCGAGCCTGACGACCCCCAAATCAATCAACCCACCACAGTTCGGACTCTTATTGCCCCTTCACCAAGCCGTGACGTTCATATGTCGGACATAACCGACTTCGTATTTGCATTGCCAGCTCAGGTAGATCCTACCAACGACAGCTTGTGTCCTCGTACAAAAAAGGGGTGCCCCGAAGCCAGTACATCTTCCCATCCGGCTTATTCATCTCGAGTTTCTCCTGTCCCCACTTCAACTCTTTCCACATCAAAGGCTTCACCTCGAGGGTTACGACCTGAAGGTACCGATGCAGAAATCTTGGAGGCAATGGATAAATTGGAGTCACTTCGCCTCCAAGATTATATGGAGTGCAATATCGTGGGCCGCCTGAGTCTACGACCTGATGCTACCCCGATTAGCCCTAAACGGCGAGTATACGAGGATAGCAGCGTTCTAGGTGCTGAGGGTTCAAGTATAGCCCTTTAAATGATGAGTCAAACGTTGCTACCTCGTGACAAGCTCGCGATGATGGCACATACTCATCCTTGGGTAGAGAAGCATGCCTTCACTCTCCTTTCTAAGGTAAATTATTTTCGTTCCTTCGAATTTAATTATTTCATTAATTATTATCTCATTATTTTATCTTTGATCTAACATTGAATTGTTTGTTCAGCTCGCCCTATGCATTCATCAACTTACCTTGAATAGTGCTCATCACAAGGACATCAACTCATCTAGTGAGAAAGAACTTGCAGATTACAAGGAGAATGTTGCAGCCGAGATGAAAGCAATCGAGTTGGATCGTAACAGGACTGCCTCGATCCAGTCTGAGCTCGACACAGCGTGTAAAAGCTTAGATAGTGAGAAGGCCAAATCCACTCAGCTGCAATCCGATAAAGCGAACCTGTAGGCAGAGAATAGAGTGCTTAGGAGTAAACTTTTCGAAGCTGAAGATGTGTTAAACTCGGAGCACCGCAAAGCTTACGAGTTGGGAGTTAAAGAATTCATATCTAGCCCCAATTTGTTGCCAAACTCGAGGATGCTCGACTCAACGAGGTAAAAGACTTCGTTCGTTCAACTCAATTTGATCATCATCTTTCGGGCTATTGATGATCAACGAGATGGTTTTTACAAAGCCATTGATTATTTGAAGCAGATCAGAGGATTCAATGTTGGTGTTATTCCTGAAGAGTTTGAACGAGATTACGTCAACATGGATTTGATTCGTCCTTCTTTAACACCGGACAACGAATCAGAGTATGTGAACTTCCCCGAGTTTAACAACATCGTTCGCTCATTGGGGATCGAGCTAGATGAGAGCCGTGCGAGCACTTCGTTTCAAAGGGAGTTAAATGCCACCGTGGCTCATATTTGTGATCCTCAAGCCGAGCCTTGAGATCATTAAATGTTTTTGCTGATTTAGTTTGTAATATCGTTTAAGAATAATCTATCTGCTTTTTTATTTGTTTTTCAGTTCGCCTTTTGTTTTAGAACAATGTTTGCCTGTTTAAATTTCTTAGTATTGAACTTATTATGCAGAATGAATATTCAGCTTGTTTTGTTAAGCATTTTTATTCAGACTGCATTGTTAACATAATTCATACTTGTATCATCGAACTTCTTCAGTGAATATCAAGCTTGTTTCCTCTGTTTTGTTCCTTTAAATGTTGAAAATTGGTTAAATTTATCTCAGATTCAGATAATGCTTCATTAAGCAGATCAAAACTACCACCATTATATAATTTTCAACCCTACATAATGGAAACACAGGTTTTGTCATTGTACAGATTTTATTAAGCATAAAATCTTCTGAGATTATTAATATTCCAAGGTTGAGGCAATTCTTTCCCTTCTAAATCTTGTAATCTGTAAGTCATCATCTTCGTTATCTTTACCACCTTGTGGTCCTTCCCATTTTGCCTCTAACTTCCTGACATGCCTCGAAACCTCCACTCTCTTAAGAACACGATCCCCTATCTGGAACGACCTTTCTTTTACACGCTTATTGTATGCTCTCGCCATAGTACTCTTCTGTCTGAGGTTATTTGCATAGGCTTGTTCCCTAATTTCTTCTACCACGTCAAGCTCAAACGTCCTAGCCTCTGTGTTTTCATCGGGAACATACGAATCTACACGATGCGTAGCCATCCTAGTCTCCGCGGTGATCACTGCTTCGGAACCATATACAAGACAAAATGGTGTTTCACCAGTCGAAGACGGGGTGTCGTTCTGTATGCCCAAAGTATCCCCTGTAACTCATCTGCTCATACATCTTGTTCACCATCCAATCTGGTCTTTAGGTATTGCAGTAGGATTCTATTTGCAACCTTCGTTAGTCCATTCGCTTGAGGATGACCTACTGACGTGAAATTTTGTTGAATTTTCAATTCATGACACCAAAACGTGATGATTTTTCCATTAAACTGAGTTCCATTATTTGATATTAAAATCCTTGGAATGCCAAACCTGCAAACAATATTTTTCCCTTCATCAAGTGTCATTATAAGTTATATGTCGTGTATATATATATATATATACACACTTTTCCCAATATTTGACCTGCAAACAATATTCTTCCAAATGAAGTCCATAATGACTTTCTCCGTGATACGAGCTACAACTTCGGCTTCAATCCACTTCGTGAAGTGTTCTACTGCAATGACAATGAACCTCTTTTGGCCTTGTGTTAGAGTAAATGGTCCTGCATTTACCAAATTGTTTTTATTTTTATTTATTTTTATTCTCATTTAAACGAACTTTAAAATTTTGGGATTCTTCGAAAGTCTTTACCTAATATATCAATGTCCCATTGATCAAAAGGGTATGCAATTTTTATCACTTCCTTGGGTTTCCCTGGTAGGTGGATTTCATTGGAATGAAGTTGACATTCTCGGCACTTCTTCACGAATGCGTCTTTCACTAACATAGACCAAAAGTACCCTTACCTCGTTATCTTCTGAGCTAACGACCTTCCTGCCGAATGATTTCCGTAACTTCCCTTGTGTATCTCTCGAAGCACATATTGTGCCTCTATGTGATTTAAGCAACATAGTAACGGTCCCCCAATAGATCATTTATACAATACATTATTAAGAATCGTTTATTGGTTATTCTACGTGCTTCACCTCGATCATCAGGAAATTTACCTTGAGCGAGATTATCAATTATCGAATCCATCCAACTTGGTTCCTCATTTATTGGTGCAGTCACCATCGAAATCTCGATCTCAGAATGATTTGTTACAAGGAGAGTGACTTTTCAACTCTTAGACCCCGTTATTTGATTAGCAAATTTAGACAATGTATCGACACGTTCATTTTCCTCCCTCGGTATTTGACATAATTGAATTTTTTCAAAATCGAGCATCAATTCTTTTACCTTTGCAAAGTATTTTATCATTGTCTTTTCGCGTGCTTTGTATATTCCTGCTACTTATTTTGCCACTAATTGTGAATTGGTATATACATTAAGTATCTTTATCTTTAGCTCCTTTGCCAATTTTTAGCCCTGCTATCAAAGCCTCATACTCTGCTTCATTGTTTGTTACCTTAAAATCCAACTTTATGGCAAATTCCATATTTGATCCCTCAGGTGAACGAAGCCATACCCCAACTCCACCTTGTCTAGTCATCGACGAACAATCAACATGCAATATCTAGGGTTTTGCTGGCCCTATCACTGATATAACTTCAGCCTCAGTCTCCACCATCTCTAACAAAAATTCAGCTATTACTTGCGCCTTAACCGCAATTCGACTTCAATACTCAATGCTAAATTCGCCCAACTCTACGTCCTACTTGATGAGTCTACCCGACACATTGGGTTTGGCCAGAATTTACCTCAAAGGCTGGTCAGTCAGCACAACAATTTGATGAGACTGAAAATAGGATCGTAGTTTACTCGCCGAGGTGACGAGTGCTAATGCCCATTTTTCAATGTGTAAATAGTTCAACTTCGCCCCACGCATCATTTTGCTTACATAGTACACCGGACGATGATCGCCCTCGATATCTAGTACTAAGACCACACTTATTGCGACCAACGAAACTGCCAAGTATAGATAAAGTGGTTCTCCGCACACGAGTTTCGTTAGTAATGGAGGTGAAATCAGGTATTCTTCTAATTCCTGAAATGCCTTCTCACATTCTTCTGTCCATACAATTTTTTTTACTTTTCTCAAAACTTTGAAAAAATGCAAGCCTTTGTCTGCCGGCCTCGAAATGAATCGATTTAAACTGGCCATACGACCTATCAATTTCTGGAAATCTTTCAGGCCCTTCGGAGATACCATGTTAAGTATGGCCTCAATTTTTTCAGGATTTACCTTGATACCTTGTTCCGTTACCATGTACCCCAAGAACTTTCCCCCTCGTACCCCGAAGGTACATTTGTGAGGGTTTAGCTTCATCCCATATCGTTTCATAATCTCGAACGATTTCCTTAAATGATCAAGATGGTCTACCTCTTTTACGCTTTTTACAAGCATATCATCAACGTATACTTCCATAATTTTACCTATCATTGGTATGTTGCCCCGGAGTTTCTCAACCCAAAAGACATGACATTATAAAAATAAACCCCTCGCGCCGTAACGAATGAGGTCTTATCTCGATCTTATTTGGCCATCATTATTTGATTAAACCCCTGATATGCATCCATCATACTCAACAAGGCACAACCTGTAGTAGAGTCTACTAATAAATCTATACAAGGTAAGGGGTAAGAGTCCCGAGGGCAAACTTTGTTTAAATCGGTAAAATAAATACACATACGCCACTTGTTTCCAGCCTTTGGTATAAGAACTACATTAGCAAGCCATTTAGCAAATTGAATTTCATTAACATAGCCTACTTCTAGGAGTTTCTTTACTTCCTCTTCGATGATGGCATCTCTGTCCAGACCGAAATTCCTTCGTTTCTGGCGAACTAGCTTAGCATCGGGATCGATGTTCAAACGATGTACAATAACTGAAGGGTCAATTCCTTGAAAATCAGTTGCTTTCCATGTGAAAATGTCCTAGTTCTTCTTCAAGAGCCTCACCAACTTCGCCTCCATCTCCCAATCCAATTGTCCTCCAATTCTCATCGTCTTCTCTAGGTCTTCCTCAAAAAGTTGAATTATCTTGTGTTCCATTGGCTGAACTCGCGTATCTCCCCTCTTCTTCTTCTTATCAAGCTGCCTTATCAGAACTTCTGCATCGTGATCAATTAGGCGCACCCTCGTTGCCTCCTTCTTATACTTCTTTTCGGCCTCCGGCTTCAAAGAAATAGTATAACATTGACATGCTTCGAGCTGATTTCCACGGACTTCTCCAATTACATCCCTAGTCTTGAATTTCATCTTGAGATGGGATGTCGACGTAATTGCCCCAAATTTATTCAGCATCGGCCTACCCACAATCATGTTATAGGTGGACGGAGTGTCCGCCACTAAAAATATAATCCTTATGATCTTTCGCTTTGATGTCGAGCCCAACGACACATTAAGTTCCACGGACCCCTTAGGCATAATCTGAGAGCCAATAAACCCCATCAACGGGGTGTTCACCATTTTCAAAGTTATCTTTCCCAAGTCTATTTTTTGCAAAACATCCCAAAAATTAATATCAGTCGAACTACCTGTGTCTACCAAAACTTTATGTATAACATAGTTAGCCACATCCATTGTTACAACCATCGGGTCATTATGCGGTACAATCATCCCCTCATAATCTCGATCATCAAAGGTAATCGATTGATCATTGAGACCTACCGATAAGACATTCAGCGGCTCCAAATGATAATAATATGAGCGTATTTCTCTGGCACGCCTCTTCCTCGAATTAGACGAATCTTCATCAATAGGACCTGCTGCTATGGGATTATTGCATATGATCCCCCTGTGATAAGTGAAACTTGCGCCAAACACCCTTGTGTTAAGTTTTTTGTGAATCACCTCCTTGAATTATTTTTTATTCTGCATACTCTCCTTTTTTTGGTTTTTTTTCATCATAAATGTCAATCCCAATGCATTTTTTCCCTAAACATGTTTATAATAGATAAATAATCTAATTTGGGTTGGATCTAGAAAATTTATGATGGAAAAAAACACCAAAATAAAATAAAATATGGGAGAGTATGCAGAATAAAAAATAGCACAAGGGGGTGATTAGCAAAAAAATTAACACAGGATTGTTTGGCACAGGTTTTGCTTATCATAGGGGGATCTTATACAATTATCCCTCCAGAAATTACATGTATTTCGCCTCGATTGGCAAGGTTCTGCACCCGATGCTCTCTCGGCTCCTTTTCCTGGAGATTCTCATTTTTTCGCTGGTCATTGCGATGACGATTGTCGTAGTGATGATTGTGATCATTATATCGTTGATTATCAAAACGATGGCACATGTTTCGCTTATCATAGGGGAATCTTATGCAATTATCTCTTCGACTTGCAAACCAATTTAGATATTAAGGATCAAACACTTCTAGTGTCATTCTCCCTAACCTATAGGGAGTAGAATGTTCGCCTTAATATCAAGGACTAATTGTTGTTAATTTAAACCTTACAAATGCCTATAAGAAACAACATCAAAAGCCTTTTATTAAAACAAGAATGTTTAGATACAAACTAATGCCCTATAATTCTATCCTGTTATGGCATTTGAGGGCATAACTCTAACAATCTCCCACTTGCACTCAATCTCATTTGCTATGGTATTTGATACCCATATGTTCAAGATGTTTGTCTAGCACCGGCTGTGCCAATGGCTTGGTCAATGGGTCAGCGACGTTGTCTGCTGAGGCTATTTTCTGAACAGATATGTCCCCTCTGGCAACGATCTCTCTTATGATATGATATCTTCTCTCAATGTGTTTGGACTTGTTGTGAGACCTCGGTTCCTTTTCCTGCGCTATTGCTCCATTGTTGTCACAATAAAGTGGCAATGGGAGCTCCACATTTAGAACCATTTGAAGTTCTCAAAGAAACTTCTTTAGCCAAAAAACCTCTTTTGCTATCTCAGAGGCAGCCACGTATTCAACCTCTGTGGTGGAATCTGCAGTTGTGCTTTGCTTAGAACTTTTCCAAGACACCGCTCTACGTTGAGGGTGAATATGAACCCCGATGTGGATTTTTGATCATCGACATCTGATTGGAAATCTGAGTCAGTGTATCCATCCACTCTTAGGTCACCACTCCCATAGATGCGAATCATATCCTTAGTTCTTTTCAGATACTTTAGGATATTTTTCACAGCTGTCCAGTGTTCCTTGCATGGGTTTGCTTGAAATCGACTAACAACACTTACTGCATAAGCAATGTCAGATCGTGTACACAACATTGCGTACATCAGGCTACCCATTGCTGATGCATATGGAATAATGCTCATCTCTTTTCTATCTTTCTCACTTTGAGGAGACATTGTCTTTGAGAGTTTTATTCCGTGACTCATTGGCAGGAACCCTTTCTTAGAATCTTCCATCCTAAATTTCCTTAGGACCTTTTCTAAGTAAAGGGCTTGAGAGAGCCCTATCATTCTATTTGTTCGATCTCTACAGATTCGAATCCCTAGAATGTATGTAGCTTCTCCCAAGTCTTTCATGGAGAAAGTACTCGAAAGCCACTTCTTAACAGTGGTGAGCATTCCTATATCATTTCCTATCAGTAATATGTCATCTACATATAGTACAAGGAATGATATCTTGATCCCACTAACCTTCTTATAAACACATGGCTCATCTTTGTTTTTGATGAAGTCAAATCCTTTGACTGCTTCATTGAAACGTAGATTCCAGCTGCAAGATGCTTGTTTGAGTCCATAAATGGACCTTTCAAGTTTGCACACCTTATGGATACCATCATCGGATGCAAAACCTTTAGGCTGTTCCACATAGATATCCTCTTCTAGGAATCCATTCAGAAAAGTAGTTTTGAAATCCATTTTCCATATGTCATACTCAAGGTGAGCTGCTATTGCAAGTAGAATTCTTATAGACTTGATCATAGCTACTGGCGAAAAGGTTTCTTGATAGTCAATTCCTTCCTTTTGACTATACCCATTTGCCACTAGCCTGGCTTTATAGGTGTCAACCTTGACATCAACACCAATCTTTCTCTTGTAAATCCGTTTACATCCAATTGGTACAATAACATCAGGCTGATCTACAAGTGTCCAGACTTGGTTTAAATGAATCTAGTCTATTTCTGTTTGCATAGCTTCACGCCATCTCGCGACATCCACATCCACCACCCCTTGATCATATGTGGAGGGATCATCTCCTTGACCCTTATTTATTATATAGAAAAGAGGTTTGTCTCGGTCTGCAGTAGATATCCGTACCTCTCAGGCGGTTGAGGTACCCTACTTGATCTTCGCGGTTGTGGTTGTGATACAGAAGGTCCGGTTCTTACTTGATGTGTTGATGTATCCCCCGGAGTTTCATCTTGTTTTTCAAGAACAATTCTTCTACCTGCTCACCTTGAATGAACTCATCTTCAAGAAAGTGGGCTTGTAAAGCTACAATGATCCTTTGGTCATCGTGCAGGTAAAAGAAGTATCCTATGGAATCCTCAGGATATCCAACGAAATACCCTTTTAAGGATCTAGCCTCCAACTTGTCCACTTTAGTCTTCTTGACAAAAGCAGGACATCCCCAAATCTTAATGTGATTAAGACTTGGTTTCCTATTTCTCCATATCTCATATGGGGTCTTAGGAACGAACTTGGAAGGACATCTATTTAAAATGTGTACAGCTGTAAGGAGCGCTTGACCCCACAGTGAAATGGGTAAGTCAGTGTAGCTGAGCATGGAACAAACCATGTCCAACAAAGTTCGATTCCTTCGCTCGGCTACTCCATTAAATTGTGGTGTCGCTGGAGGTGTGAGTTGTAATACTATATCATTCTCTCTGAGGTATTCATCAAACTCTGCACTCCTATATTATCCTCCTCAGTCAGATCGAAGAGCTTTTATATGTTGTCTAATTTGATTTTCCACTAAAGCCTTGAATTCCTTGAATTTGTCAATGGATTCAGACTTATGCTTTATCAAGTACACTAGACCATACCTAGAATGGTCATCAGTGAATGTGATAAAGTAAAGGAAACCTCCACGAGCCTCTCCAAATGGTCCACAAACATCGGTATGCACTAAACTTAGGATTTGTGAGGCTCTTTGAAAAGTCCTTGTGAAGGGAGATCTAGCCATCTTGCCTTCGAGACAAGACTCAAAAGTAGGATAGGGATCCAATCCCAATGGACCTATTAATCCATCTTTCTCCATTTGTGAATTTTGTGTTCACTGGCATGGCCTAGTCTAAGACGCCAAATCAATCTTTGGTTAATTCCTTGCCTACCACGTTTCCTTTGCATAGTATTTACAGAACACTCATTTTGGACAGTAAGGTCATACAAACCATTTACTAAAGAAGCAAAGCCTACTAATTTATTACCATAATAAATGTTGCAATGTTCATCCATAAAACAAAAGTATAACCATTTTTAACTAAAACGGGAATTGAAACAATGTTTTTAAGCCCATTGGGCAAAACCAAAACATTATCCAGAAATAGTAAATGTCCAGAATTTAAAAGTAATGAGGTAGATCGAATTCCAGTTGATACGACGCTCTGCCTATTGCCTACTCTTATCTTGACCTCATCACTGTCCAGCTTCCTTCCTCGCACCAGGTCCTGATTCATACAACAAATGTGAGTACTAACTCTAGAATCAAGACTCTAAGATGTAGAGAAAACGGTCATAGAACAATAAGTTTCGTGAACATAAAGTTCCATACCATGTGCGCCATGACCCATGTTTGGACAGGTCCTTCTCTAGTGGCCCAGCTCACCGCAGTGTAGGCATCTGTCCGTTTTCTTTGGCTCCTTATGCTTGCGATTCACAGGAGCTTTCCCTTTGTTCTTATCGACACCACCCTGAGCTCCAAGCTCACCATGCTACTTATTAGTTTTCTTCTTCTTGTTCTTGCCCTTTTGGGGGTCCAGAGGAGATAACTAGTGCAGTTTCCTTTCCCTTGGGCTTCAATTGAGATTGTGCAGTAGTTAATTTGTTCAGTAGCCCAGCTAAGTTGCATTCAATCTCGTTGCAATTGAAATTCATGACAAATTGGGAGAAGGAATCAGGAAAAGACTGCAAAATGAGATCTGTTTGAAGTTGTGGGTTCATTGTAAAATCGAGAGCCTCCAATCTCTCGATCCTCGCGATCTTCTTGAGGACATGATCCCTAACCTTCTCACCTTCTCTCATTTTGGCTCCAAAGAGCTCTTTAGATATTTCATATCTTGCAGTGCGGTTGTGCTCGCCATAGAGCTCGACCAAGTGTGCCAAGATTGCCCTCGTCGAGGTCATCTTCTCGTGGGACCTTTGAAGCTCGTTTGTCATCGAGCCAAGCATGTACCCACGCACTCAGACGTCGTCTTTTACCCATTTTTCATGAGCTTGGATTTTTTCCTCGTTGGAACGTGTTCTGGCAGGCGGAGCAGGGATGTCTATGTCCAACATGTATCCCAGGGACTCCATGTTGAGAAAAATTCTCAAGTTCCTTAGCCAGTCCACGTAGTTGGGTCAGGTAAGGATGTTCATTTCGAGTAAAACGGAAAGTGGGTTGATTGTCATTTTGTTTTGAGAGTGATAAATCAATTTATAACTGCAGAAAATAAACCAGACTTGATTAGATGACTGTAACTATACTATAACCAAGTTAAAATCAAGGACTTCAATTTATGACTTGGCTCCCACTATATTTTTTGAAATTCACACTCCCACTGTGAAAATCGAAAGTGATCGTTGTTTGCTACTTCGTAGTGTAGATTGATTTCTTTAATCAATGTAATGGATGGCAACCCTTTGATGATATTTGGTCCATTACTTAATTAAAGTTATGTCTAACATCAATCTATCCAATAGACGGTCTAATCTTCTTTTCCCATAATCCATCAAAACAACAACCCTTTAACGATATATAGGTTCGTGGACTATCTAAGCTCATTCCCACTAACACTTTTTAATCTAACATTTGAATTTTACCTTGCAACCCTTTAACGATATTTGAGGTGAAATATATTTCGATTAAGGCATCTAATGCACTTTATGAAACCTCAGAATCGCGTCTTAATATATGACCCCCACTTACTGGGAAGATGCCATGTATCAGATTCAATTCTTGATTTCAGGGATTGGACGCCTAGCGCCGCTTTTAAACTTAGTATTATTTTGTTTGGGAGAATTAATGTTCTAAACATTTAATTATGTCTCACTTTACGCATTATCATTTTTATAGCGCATGATTGGATTTTTCATGCATTCTTACATCTAATGAAACATGCATCGAAAGTTATAAAACATCACATGTATTTATGGGCTTTTCTAGAGGGCCCAAGTCAATGGGCCAACAAAAGAAAAAAGAAAAACCTATACTATTCTTCTTGTTGGGCTCCAAACACCTTTCCTTTTTGGATTGTCTTCTTCTTCAAGGCCTGTTCTAGTTCTTTCTATTAATAAGAATATTGATATCCTATACATAATTCTAAGAATAAAAACATTGGGCTCAAATTCTGCCCTTACAACCCATAAAATAGAAAATACATCCAAAAGAAAACCTAAGCCCATGAATAATGTCACCATCATATAATACATGCTCACGATAAATAAAGCAATCATGTTGGTGATTAAGATAATAATTAATTAGTCCAACTAATTAATTCTTCCACTAAAATTCTAAATTTTATTCAATTTCATAATAATAAACCATCTAGTGAGAATTTATTATTTAAATAAATTAATTAATTATAATTCTCCAATAATAATAAATTAATTATTTTATTTAAATAAATAATATTCAATAAAAACTAATTGAGCTCGATTTCATCAAACTTAAATCACCATCCATTGGCCCATTCAAATTCAACGAGTTTGGCCCAAAACCAATTTAGTCTAATAATTTAACTAAATCAATTTGGGCTTATTTAATTAAAATCCGGGTCATCATCCTTTTGACCCACCCGGATAATTAAAATAGCCCAAAGCCCGTTTATTAAAAATTAGACCCGGAATTAACTCGACCCGACCCACCTTACCCGAGTGAAAAACCCGAGCCCATGTGAGCCAGGCGCACGGCCCGACGGGCAAGTGCCGTCCGCCCAGTGCACGGACGACAATTACAGGGGGGCCTGGCCGCGACCATGCCCCTATGCAGGCATCGGGTGGCTCACAGCCACCCGATGTGCGCACGCGTGCGCACAATCGCGCAATTCCCAGGGGTTTTCGATCCCATTTTGTCACACAAATCGATTTTTCAATTCTACTATATCATCATGCAATAATATCCAAGAAAAACACAAAAAAATCATGGTTTAAAATCATACAATTCATCATATTCATCATGCTTTTCAAAAACACAAAAAACACAAAAAATCACGTATTTGATTAAATACGGAAATCAGAGATTGACTCTGATACCACTATCGGGTTTTGTATATAAAAACGCAGCGGAAATAAAATACCCACGGTGGATTCATCTTTGATTTCACATATTCAAATCATGTTGAGAAATATGTACCTTTTTTGCGTAATTAAAAATTTCTGAACCAGATTCTTGATTCTTTTTGGAGCAGCAATAACGTCACTGCCTCTAAATGACCACACCGAAACCAAAAGCAAAAATCTCTTCTTTCTTCTCCTCTTCGACGACTAGAGAGATGAGAGAGATGTGAAGAGTTTTTCTTGGAGAGAAAGTCAGAAATGAGGCTTTTTTTTAAAAAAAGTATTCACTAAGTAGTATATTTATACTACAACTAGATTAATTAACCTAGTTAACTAAAGGCATATGGACTCCCAACTTGGGTGTTTTTAATGCCCTCCGGGCTTTGTCCATTTTGTGTATTTTTTTAATTAATATTATTTATCTAATAAATATATCAATTAAATAAATAACTAGCACATGTTAATTCCAAAATTAATTTCACAAGGAAATTAATCAACACATTAACTTAATTAATAAGATCATCTAATGATCAATTAATTAATTACGATATCAAATACCGAAAGATCTCTCTCAATTTTTATTCCATGATTTTTCCTTTACAATTCCTTTAAGCGCGGCTTTTTAGGTTCGTCTCAAAAGGCAATTGGGAGGAAACCAAAAGGATGTAGATACCACCTAGCCAGTCACGTGGTCCACATCGTAGCCCAATTGAGAACGAATGTATAGAATCATTCCAAACCTTTCACGTTGTTCCCTTTATTCATATATCTCAGTCAAGTGAGAGTAATGGTTTACTCAAACTCACTGGACTTGACTATATGCTCAACTCATAATGAATCGAGGTCACTGAGTATACTTTCATGTCCAACATAAGTATCTCTAATGCTTTGGCCAAAATCTTTGACCTCACTCATTCATGACGGCATAGGATATTTAGCTCATTCACTTATGAGAGAATAAATCTCATATTGCTAATCAGTTAAGATTGCTATTTGCCCATCAAGCCGCACTTCGAGGTCGACCCCACCAACGGGTGAACTGGATCTAATTACTCTAATGATAGACTTTGATGTTACAAGCACATCTTCAACGTGATTACTCAGGTCTAAGGTTCATGCGTACCTATCACAACTTATCAGTTTTGTCATTGACTGTCATTGAGTGAAAAATCCATGTGACATAACTGATGCGAGCCGTGTTCGAACACACCAGTCTAACTGATATGTCTATGATACAAGTTCCCACTAACATACTCATAGTGTTTGACTAGCACTTCCCTGTCAAAACTTATATCATACAAGTCTATGTCCAGTAATGATGTCTAGTCAATACTCTCTTCGACTTGCAAACCAATTTAGATATTAAGGATCAAACACTTCTAGTGTCATTCTCCCTAACCTATAGGGAGTAGAATGTTCGCCTTAATATCAAGGACTAATTGTTGTTAATTTAAACCTTACAAATGCCTATAAGAAACAACATCAAAAGCCTTTTATTAAAACAAGAATGTTTAGATACAAACTAATGCCCTATAATTCTATCCTCTTATGGCATTTGAGGGCATAACTCTAACATCTCAAACTTGTGAACCAATTGTGTATACGACACAATTGTCCCAGACCTTTGACTTGTGAACCAATCTTGCGCCCGACCCACCAGCGTCGTCACGAACATCTTTACATTCACCGCGTGAGTCTGACGATACAAAGTCATGAGCATTTCAAACAAAGTTAAATGTGGTTTAGGATCACTTGTTCAGTCGAATTTTGGCAGATTAGGCATTTTGAATGATTTAGGTGGAGCCTCTCTGAGTATTTGCTCCGAAAATGGTGTGTGCTTTGCCATTAACGCCGACACCGGCTCTACACTACCCCTTGGTTGTTCCACCTTTTGACTTGTCTTATCCAACCGCTCATACATCTCATCAATCTCTACCCTAGATATAATGGGCTTCTCTTTATGATCCTGTATGGGCTGCTTACCTCTACGAATCTCCGACCTAGCCCCTACTCGACTATCGACCTCTTCTTCTGATTGATCTCCCAAGGTCGGTTCACCCCTCTTCTCTCATCCAGGTGTAGCTCCCTTCGGGTCTCGAAGCAAACTCTTCGGTGCCAACGGGGCATGACGCACCTGTTGCACATTTGGGGTGATTGGCGCTGCTTCCATAAACCTTTGCAATGCGTCATCAATCCGTTCCTGCACCAGCTTATCGAGAGCCCTCTTTGTCATTGTCACTCTTCCCTCGCTTGTTCCTTCCAATCCATCTCGAGGTGACATTGCGCACTCGTTAGATGATGAGCCTTCAATGCAAACATGCTTTTCCTTTTCATTTGCCATTTCTTCAGAATTCAGACTCAACAACTCTTTAGTAGTTTCCCACAGACAGTGCCAACTGATCTAGGTCGGAAATTAACCCTCCCCTTACAGTCAGGATGACCTTGTAAAGACGAACCAAAACTAATCAAATAAGGATTATAGACTGCACTCGAGGTATCGAGCTGCCTAACGTAGTTCCAAGTTAGTGTATGACTTTCCTATTGTATAGCTAATTTGTAAACAAGTTATCCCTAATTTATATATATGAGATCGTACTGTCAAATCTTAGTCTAAATAAGAAGATACGACCGAGCCTACGAGTGTATTAAATGCTGTCTCTCCCCCTTTTCCCCCCATAAATGCGAGTGTTTATAGTGTTCTTCCATGCTGGACAAATACTATTCTGTCAGCTAGAAATTCTACTAGGATGATACCATTTGTCTTTAAGGGACGGTTAGGATCATACCTCGTAGGGTCGGGTCATGGGTTAACTCGACCCGAGTGGAAAGGAACACGCGAATCTTGGAGTGTCTTGCAATTCCAAGACCCGATAGGGACCTATGGTATAAATACTAATTTACGACCGCGTTAGGTCGGTTATCTTGTAATAGAGGTATATTAAATTGGATAACAACGATGGAACGAAGTAAGGAGGATATACGTGGGCCTCCCGTTTTTAGTATATCAACAACCAAGACAATAAATAATGGTAAAAGCTTGATTTTGATATTAAGATGCTAACTTGGTTGTGTGACTTGTGTCTATTTTAATCTGAGTTCCCACTCGTACAACATATTCAATATACCATACACGCATAAGTCTTATGCCCTTTGGAAACTCTTCTCTAAATTTCAATTTAAATAGGGTGAATTACATGCACGTTCCTCCATTTTAGTATTAATTACCAAAAATCTTTCGAGTTTTAGTAAATTACAACAAGACTTCCCTCCATGAATAAAAATTTATAGGGGTAAAATTATAAATATTTTTAAATATACTGTAATTGTCAGAATAATGCTTCAATATAAGAGGTACTTTATGCAATTTTAAAAATACCAGAAAATTTTTGATAATTGACCATAACTTTCTTGTAATTTTCTCACTAAAATATTAGAGTTTGAATTGCACCAAGATGGTTGTAGAACATGTCATTTTATTTACATGTATTAGGAGCTGATTAACCAATTTATAATGGTTCTTTCAAAAAAGAATATAACTTATTTTCCAATGTGTTAGTAGAACTGTAGTAAACTCAGTTAAACCATGTTCCTTGCGAACTTTGGTTAACACTTTGTGACGACTAAGTTTCTTTTATTAGGATAATCACTATAAAACTGAACCAATCTAACTTTTAATTCACAAAAAGGCCCGGGATTTTTTTTTTTTGGTGATTATTTTAAAAGTGGTTCAATATAATGCTTTTCATAGACTGTGTGATGGCGACTAAGTCTGATTAAAGTGACGAGACCATACGCGATTTTCAAATAGGTATGTAACATGTTTCAGATGAGATGATATTTCATTTATCTATGAACATCCAAAAGAAATTATCAATACACAACTTTAAGGTAATCCACATGAAGGTTCTCAAATGTACACACTTTCTTATGTAAATAAACAGCTTAATACTTTTTATTTATTCAGTGCAAATTAGCAAAGTGGAACATACAGTCAGACACTCGAACCAACCCATATTGACAGATAATATTAGAGAGCTTCTGAGAGTTGAGCTCCCAACCCAAACAAACCGATATTGACAGGTGATGCTTGAGAGCTTCCAAGAGTTAGGCTCCGACCAAGATTATAGTAATTTACATAGAGACGAGTGTACAAGTTGTACATAGCAATAACAATAGATGTACAATACTTTCATGCACCAACAGTAGTAGTGGTTGCAAGAATGGAATCCATTTCATTTCTAGTGCGATTAATCCTTTGATCATTGTCCTCATTATTAACCCATATTTCTGGTATCATTTTCACCATATCTGTCACTCTTTCCAACACATAATCGGCTTCTTTGCTCCTAATTGCACTCCCAACCTTTTTCACATGAAGAAAAATGAAAATATTATGTATCATTCAATGAATAAATTCATTGGAACAAGTAAATATTATAAATATTCATTGAAGACATATTTGAATGATTATATTATGTAAATGCAATCTACTCTTTGGATGATAATTGAAAACTTCTTTAACTTGTATTGCGCATCAGCTCGCGAGCTTTCTAAATAAATTTGACATTTTTACGAGTTAAAACTAATATTTATATAGTTGGAAACGTCGAGTTGACAAGAAATTTGCTCGTCCAATTTGATATGTTTAAATTATCAAGTTAATCTCAAACATTATTTGAAGAGAAAATCCATAATTAAACCCCCTTATATTTTGCATAAAATACCCTTCATGTTAAAGACATAATTACTATTACATCCCAATATATTTAAAAATTCTTACAATTTCACTCATATATATAAACCATACAAATAGATCCATTGTGGGGTCTCACTATAATTCACAAAAAATCAAAAAAAATTTCGTAATTAACACTAAAGTGAAAGGTTGCTCAATAGTAAAATGGAAAACGTGAATAAGATATTACTACTTTTCGTTTCGTACTGGGGGGAGGGGGGGGGGGGGGTACGCGTGGTAAGATATTAAATAATACATCCAAAAAATGATAGAGGGTAAAGTAAAGTAATCTCATTATCAATAATAAATGTGTTGGACAGGTGGCAGAATATAAGCAAGAGAGTTGATAAGCTATTGTGCACCGTTGGCACACGCAAACAAAACTTTAAACTCACCAAAACAGTCCAAAGCCCCATAGCCTTCCCAGCTGCAACGTTCTTCACATTGTCCTCGAAAAACAACTGGAAAAAAGAAAATATTTTATAAAAAAAAAAACAGCCAAAAAAAAAAATTGTTAAATTAATCGATTAAAGTTTTTAACGTACGGACACTTCAAAAAATCATCTTGTTCATTGTCGGGCAGGAATGTCTATATACTAATTTTTTTAAAATTTGGCGCATTTCGCGTCTCCGTGCATCATAGATTAAAATTAAACGAAAGAAACAATGGCAATGATCGTATGCAGCGGCGGCGTACCGTACGGTGCGGATCAACCTCTGCAACATCCATGGCGATCTTCATTGCTTCAATTGAAGGCTTTAATACCACAGGAAATTCATCAGGACGCGTAGATTTTAGTAAATTTGGATTCATCGTTTCGAAACAAATAATTTTCTCGAAACAATCTTTGATTCCGAGACGATCCAGTGCTTTCAGTGCGTGAATTCTGTCAGAATTAGTAAAAATCTGCAAATGAATGGTGAAAAAAAATAAGTATTTTCCAACGATGAGCTTTAATTTTTGGATGAAATTACAGGGTTGAAAGACGAATCAATACTACTTGATACTCGACTCAAGTTCGATCACTAAAAGTTATTTGGAGCTCGAATTGTAACGTATCAAACTAGACTGGAACAATTTTTTGTGTTTAATAAATTTTGAAACTCGGTTCGATTATTAAAAATTGATAAAAACATGTAAAAAAAGTCAAATTAATCGAATTCGACTAGATTAAAAAACAAACAATGTTCGAATTTTGAAGGTCAATTGTAATTCAAATAAGTTTGAACAATAATTAGTACGGCTCGACTTGACTCGACTCGTTTACACTTTGACTTACGATTTTTCGTTGTTTGATCGTTTGCAAGAGGTTGCGGAGTCGAGAGTCAGGTCTGATCAAATCATACGGCAATCTCCCGTGTACGAAACTGTTGATGGAATTTGAAAAGTCAGATAAATTCAATTTCCATCTTTTTTTCCCATTGTTAAATTGAAATTTGTAAATGAAAAATGAAAATTACCTGTGATAATCGTCGGGATTAACATCATAGCCTAAAGCCTGCAGAAATCGAAAATTGAGATTAATCGGCCTAAAATATCATATTTAATGGTTGAAAGACGAATCAAGGTACTCAATACTCGACTCAATATCAGCTTAAGCTCAATCACCAAAAGCTTGAGCTCGATTTGCCAACGTATTATACCAAATTTGAATAACATTTTGTGTTTACTAAATTTTAAAGTTCGACTCAAGCTCGACTCGATTAGTAAAGATTGATAAAAACATGTAAAAAAAGTCAAACTCGAGCTCGATTAGTGTTTGACTTGATTAAAACTCATTTGTGCTCGGCTCGATTAACAATCAAACAAGCTCAAATACAAATTTATTATAACTCAAATAAGTGTAAACAACGACTCAAAACTAAGGTTGAACAACATCTCAAACAAGCTCAACTCGACTCATTTACGCCCTTTAATCAAACCGGAGTGGTGAGTTTCAAAAATTTGTGTTTAAATTACCCGAAGGCCAGCTAATGAGCTTCCGTAAGTTTTGAAAAGCTCTCTGTTGACATTTGGAGCTTCTAATTCAGAAAATCCACATTTTTCTACGAGAAAATCTGCAAAATCAATAATAAAAGAGAATCAATCAGCAACAACGGTCACATTTTTTCAATCAATTTCTGGAAACGATTAAAGAAAACTCAGTTAGTTAACCTTGAACGTTTCGTTTAAGCGCTAGTCCGATTCCAGTTTTGGAAGAATACAAAGTGTCATCCAAATCTGCTCTCGCACAAAACAACAAGAATAAACAGTTAAATCAACAATTAAACGATTAATTTCATTCCAAAAGAAAAAACTATATATATATATATACACACACACAAACACAAAGTGTCGGCCAAATCTGCTCGCACAATACAAGAAGATACAAAACAGTTCAATCAACAATTAATCGATTAATTCCATTCCAAAAGAAACAACTATATACATATATACACACACACACACAAAGTGTCGTCGAAATTTGCTCTCGCACAACACAAGAAGATCAAAAAAGTTCAAGCAACAATTAAACGATTAATTTCGTTCCAAAAGAAAAAACTATATATATGTATATGTATATATACCGAAAATGAGGCAATCGAAAGGCGAAGCGGAGCCGCGGGAAGAAATGACGCAGGAATCCATGGAAATGGAAGAAAATAAACTGATTTGGTGAAAATTAGGGTTTTGATGAGAAGGAATTTGGGGAGAGTTATGAAAAATGTATGATCAAATGCGGAGGGCATTGAAAGAACAGGTGAAGAAGGGTATTTATAGGGAGAGGGGGAAAGAAGAAGGACGAGTTTGATATGACAGCTGAGTCAGCGTGGGACCTACACGCTCGTCATCATCCAATTATGTTGAAAATATTTGGGAATTCTTAAATTAGGTTTTATTTTGGCGGGGACTGTTGACACGTTGAAGAAAACAAGCTCCACCGACCGGGGCCTTTCGCGGGTGGTATTTGGTAAGTCGAGATAGATTGAAAGATGAACGAAATTGACTAATATTCGGTTCGAGATCGTTCAGTAAAAGTTCATTTGAACACAATTTGTTAGTATATTAAATCAAATTTGAATGACCTTTTGCGTGTTCGATAACTTAGAAATTCAGCACGACTCTACTCAATTAGTAAAAAATGATTAAATATGTACAAAAAAGTCAAATTACTCCTCGTGTTATATAATATCATATCACCCAAGTGGATAATACCCAAATATATATGTGGACCATTAAATTTGTACATGATCATATTATATAATATCATATCATATAGTAAAATAACTACATCATCAGAATTGGAATTGGGAATTGTTTAAATCTTTTTGTTTCTTTTCTCTTAGCTTAGTTTTCATATATGTGTGAAGACTGATGGATGCAAGATTCTCAATCTATCTAATATTTTATTTATAAAAATTATGGAATATTGAATGGTGAAAATTATTTGATTTTTACTGGTTTTAGGACAAACAGAGATTAAATTTATTGCACTAATTCATTGTAAAATCCGCGTGTGTCGATATCGTTATCTGGATGATGATACTTCAATGTATATCCATATCCTTATTTATATGGCTATATATGCGGCTAAAAGTATGAAATTTGTAGCTTGCTTGACAAATAGCATTTCAAAAATTGATAAATGTACTCTACTTGGTCTTTTCTTTTTCTTACACAATGTACTAATATGTCCTTCAATTTTGAAAAACAATTATTTATGTTTAATGTTCCGATATCTCTTGCTATTAAACCATTTTTGAAAAAATACCACCACCCATGCAATAGCACTTCCAACATCACATGATTAAATAAAATCAATTCTATTTCTTAACATTATTTAATATATTTTTCTGTATAGTAACCAAAACATTATATCCTAAGCGCAATACTGCAAAATGATACTTTATAACAAATTTAATGTGGTTTAAGGTAACATATTATTTTAAAAAAAGAAAAAGAAGAAAAAGAAAATTTAATAAGAAAAAATAGATAAAGAGTGTGCTCTATATTTTCAAGCTAAATATATATCAGATTGATTTGTCATTTATATATATATAGAGAGAGACATAGCGTATATAAGTTTATGCTCTTCTTTTTTTTAAAAATGTTTTTAGACAAAATCCTAAAAATTTCTCGGGAAATGCGTAATACATAAATTCGTGTGAAAATGATGTGATATGTTTTGTGTTTGTTTATGTTTTTAACATTGGTCGAGATTTTTAAAATGTATCGAATCAATCATAATGTATGATATGTTAAATTATTAAGTTAGTTATTTGTGTAATAATTTGTTAATAAATAAATAATAAAATAAGATTGATATGTAATGTTAATTTATTATTAAATATATAAAAAAATAATTTTGACTGATGAATGTGTGAAATGATTGATATAGTGAGTGATAGGGGTGATTCTAAGATAGATCGGGTCCATTGGAGATGGTCTGTCTAATATCATTGAATGGTGTTAGATAGACCGACTCAAATGGATTCGGTCTGTCTTAGAAT
This sequence comes from Buddleja alternifolia, assembly GCA_019426215.1. NCBI lineage: Eukaryota > Viridiplantae > Streptophyta > Magnoliopsida > Lamiales > Scrophulariaceae > Buddleja > Buddleja alternifolia. Next base: position 31,852,022 of record CM033403.1, read on the forward strand.
TTCCCTGAGTGATAGGTAGTTATATAGAGAATTGAAAAAGTGAAGTTGAGAAAAGGTGAATTTAGATAAAAATAGTTTATGTTATGGTTTTTAGGATTTTGTGATCCAAGATCTTGAAAATGAAATTTGAAAACATAAACAAACAAGGCCTTAGATTTTCTCTATAGCTCTTATTGATATCATCTATGATGCATGGACACGTGACACAAACACGGGTCACAACATTTCCTAAAAATTTAGAACACGATACGGCTCCGACATTAATGTCATATATATATATATATATATATATAAAACATAACTCTAGATATTGATTTTAATTTCAATATAATTTGATCGAAAAATAAACTATGAAAATGTTGTTTACTTGTTTATTGTTAAATTTGTATTTTCCTTGCTTCTTTGAAAATCTTTATATGTTTGAAAAAATTCAACTATTTATAAAAATAAGTCAATAACGAATGTAAAACAAAAATATAAACAGCCATAAATTACAAAGCAATTACAAATACAATCAAAGTATCAAATGCTAAAAAATTAGAAGAATTTTTTAAGTTTTTCTATTTACAATTGAAACCCCTCACCTTTTAATTTTTTAGAAAAACTGTTTACCGTCTCATCACTGTGTCGAACACGGCCAACACGCATTTGGCCGTGTCCGACACGGTGTCCAAATTTTTTCTCGCTTGGCCATGTACATATTAGTCGTGTCCGACACGCGCCCGACACAACCCGAGGAATATTTTCAAAGTGTTCGTGCTTTATAAGATATCATAGATCCGAAAAGTGCGGCAGATAAATTGATGTATTTGAGCTATGTAAATTGAGGCTCTCTCTCTCCTCATCTCTCTCTAAGCCCTAGCTTTTTTTTTTCTTCTATTTTCCTCCGTCGGCGATGGCTTGGTGAAGTAGTCCTCTACTTCACTACTGTTACCACCAGCGTTGGCGGATTGGGTTGGAACACCCTTCTTCAAGTTGTACATCATATCTTCAAATCTGAAGAGACGGATATGGATCTAAAGACACATCTCCAAATCTAACGAGACGAATTTGGATCTAAAGAGATAGAGACAAATCTGACGAGATGAAGATGGGTTATAATTAAGTTTTTAAATTTATATAGCGTTTTAGATATTTTATTTAATATTTTATTTTCTCTCTCGTTTGAGAGTTTGCATTCTCTCGCGAATGAGAGTTTTATCTTTCCTTGAATAGGAGTTGCACAAGAAGTTTCTTGTGTTTGTTTGTGAGTTTTTAAGATTTGTTATCTTCATGAACTTGATAATTGGTGTTTCAGATGTTCTTACTATATCGTTTGAGTCGATATGACTCGTATTGTTCCAGGCGTTGTAAACTTCCAATTGAATGATATATAAAACTAATTTTTCTTCCAAAAAAAAAACTATGTAAATTGAGAGATTTTTACCTAAATAAATTAAATAATCGATAATTGAAATAGGTAATGAAAAACATTCATTATAATCCACACAGTATAATCCGACCGTGCCTTTTGCGGGTGGTAATTGGTAAGTCCAGATAGGTTGAAAGACGAACGGAATTAATTGATACTTGATTCGAGATTGTTTGGTAAAAGTTTATTTGAGTCGGCTTGTTAACATATTAAACCAAATTTGAACGATTTTTTGTATGTTTGATAAGTTAGGACCTCGGCTTGAACTCGACTCGGTTAGTAAGATAAGATATATGCAAAAAAGTCAAACTATTCGAACTCAACAAGTGTTTGACTCGATTAATAATTAAACCAAACTCAAACACAAATTTTATAACTCGATAATAAATCAAACACTGAACAATAAGTTGTTCAACTCGATTCGAGTGATTTACAGCCCTAATCCCGGGACCTCAAGTCCTTCATTTGAATTTAAACACAAACCCCATGTGGGAAAATACTTTGGTGCACCCGGTGTGTACCCCACACGGGTGCACCCACACACATAATAATATAATAAAATTTATATAAATTAATATTATATTTTATATTATTTTATCATATATATTATGTGTGCGGGTGCATCCATGTGGGATCCACACCGAATGCACCCAAGTATTTTCCCTCACGTGGATACACATGAGAAATTGTGTAGATTGTCCTTGGACTTGAATGTGAATTGTCAAATATTTTTCTTTCTTTTCTCTTGGCTTAGTTTGCTTATGTGTGTGGAGACGGATGGATGCAAGATTCTCCATCTATCTATTATTTTATTTATAAAATTATGGAATATTGAGTGGTGAAAATTATTAGATTTTTAATGGTTTTATGACAAACAGAGATAAAAGTTATTGTACTAATCCATTGTAAAAATCACACGTGTCAATATCGTTATCTAGAAGATGATACTTCAATGTGTATCGTTATCCATATCGTGAGTCTAGTGGTATTCACCTCCCACTTTATATGAGAGATTATGGGTTTGAATTCAGATTGCCACACGTTGTGGATCTCCCCTACTATATGAAGTTAGATAAAAATTTTATGACTCAAACTATCAACATGAGTTTATCGAGTTAAATATGTAGAGTATCCCATTTCTCTTGAATTAAAAAAAAAATGGAATTTGTTCACAAACGAATGCACTTTTTTTGTCTTTTTTCCTAAGTAAGGTACTTATTTGCCCTTTAGTTTTGAGAAACTATTATTTATGTTTAATGTTCCAATATTTTTTGTTAACTATTAATCCATTGCAAAAGAAATACCACCACCCATGCAAGAACACCTCTAACATCATGTGATTAAATAGAATTAAATTAACATTATTTAATATATTATCCTATATAGTAAGTTAATAACCAAAACACTTTATCCTAATTAAGTACCATACTGCAGAATGATTTATTAAAACAAGTGTAATGTGGTTTAAGGTAACATGTTATTTTCATTAAATTTAAAAATAAAGAAAGAGAAGAAGAAAAAGGACACTTAATAAGTTTCTTTAGAATCTTTCTTCGTATACATGAAGTGACTTAAAATAAAAGGAAGTTTTTTTCAAAGTTTTTTAGACAAATTTTTCCCCACTAATATATGCATTTCATGCACATAAGTATTAGATTAGAGAAAATCTCGTAGGAAACTTGTATTACTGAATAACATATTTATAGAGATACATGTACTTGGTAAACAAGAAACATTAACTATAAATAAGGAAAAGATAAATACGAGGAAACATAAAGAAACTTAAATTAACATAAATACTAGAAATATATTATATTATCTAACATTCCCCCGTAGTCGAAACGTGAGAGTGTTGAACATTGGGACTGAATCAAATAAATCCGGTCATAGAGATTTGAGAAGAAGACAACGAAAAAGATTAAAAAAGGTGGCGGCGGCTCCAAGTCCTCATTTTCAGAGGGTGAGTGGCGACAACAACAAAACTAAAAGCGGCGGCGGCTAAGCACGGCGGCCCGCGGCTAAAGAGAGAAGGCGGTGGTGACAACCATATGCAAACAAAAAGAAGAGAAAACGAGATAAGGGAGAAGAAGTTGGCGGTAGTGCGACTAAGAGAGAGGGCGGCAACGGCAGCAGCGGCGGACGCCATAGGAGAAAAAAAAATTAGATAAAGAAAAAATAAACTAGATAAGGGACGCCGAACGGGAACGGCGACTTGAGGATGACGGCGGTAGGGAGAGTCGAGAGACCATGACTTGAAGTCATGACTCTGATACTATGTTGGATTAGAGAAAATTCGTAGAAAACTTGTATTACCGAGCAACATATTTATAGAGATACATGTACTTGATAAACCCTAACTATAAACAAGGAAAAGATAAATACAAGTAAATATAAAGAAACCTAAATTAACATATTATTAAAAAGATATGGAAAGATCCTATGCTAATTTGGAAGACATATTCTAACAATAATTGCTTCAAGCTTAAAAATCTACTAGTCTTATATAAGCTAGCTTAAAAATAACTTAACTATATGAAACAAAGCATTAAATTAGAGGTTAATCATAAGTTCAGGCTATTCGAGCTGAGCCTAATAAAGCTCAAACTCGGCTCACAAATTAATCGAGCTCAATGTATAAGCTCAAGCTCGACCCGACTCATATTCAATTAGGCTCAGCTCAAATATAATCGAACAATCAAGTTTCGAGTAGGCCCAACTCATTTGACAGCCCTAAGTCTCCATCATCTACTTTTTGTTTTTTTGATAAGCTCCTAATTACCTAAGCCCATATTCTTTGTTTTTCCAAGAAGTCCATTAATACCTGCTCGACAAAATAGTCCAATTTGATGGGCCTGTTTCAGGAAATGCAATGAGGCTAAATCAAGGAGTTTGGTCCAAGTGGACAAACTGTAATAATCAAGGCCCATATCATTGGGCCGCATATAGCATGAAATTGTAGGCTGAACGGGCCTGGTTGCAGATAACTTGGATGTAATTGGGTAGTTCTAGGCCCAAGAAGATTTTACACACACACACACACACACACACATATATATATATATAATTATAGAATATTAGCTTTCTTAATTAAGACATAAAGAATCTGGTATAAATAGTTTTCAGGTTAGAATTTCGCCGATGGAAAATTTTAACCCGCTCCCGACTCGGCATACCAAGTGTATTTCACACGGTGGGTGAAATGTACTTACCATATTTGATCACTCTTTTTTTGTGTGATTGAGCCGGGAGCTAGCTAGAATTTTCCGTAGCGGTAAGTTACAATAACATACAAGTAATACACTATATATATATACAATGTGTGTTCTATCTTTCTTTAGCTAAAAATCATTTCTAACTTGTGCGTTAGGGGTGAAATACTGTGCATGGACTTGTGTTGAACTCCAAGCAAACATCAAATTAGCACTTCAATACAAAACTTGACAAAGTTGAATAGCAATTGTAGAAATTACATTAGCCATTCATATATTCCATTTGCATTAACACTCTTTAGTAGAGTTATAGATAGACACCAAACAAATGAAAGAAAAATCCATTAGGTTACATAATTTCTTTAAAATAACTACATAAGCAACACAAAAAAGAGTAGAGAGGAAAGCATTTTTCAACCTTAATTTCTTTTTAGCCCTTCTTTTTTTCTTTTTTCTTTGGGTGGGGGGTGGGGTTGGGGGGAGGGGGGTAGGGGTCCCTTAGTATCAAGCTAAATGGTGTTTATAAGCAGTCCCATGCCCATATATGAACCTTGCGTTTCCTTCGGTGTAAACATGAGTCTCGCTGTCTAGCCTGTTTGTCATCATCAAAACTCGTATTAATAATAATTGATTCATATCTTCTGGAACAATTATATTACAAATTTGTACACGAAATCGTGCTTACGATTTTCTAACAGCTTTGCTCAAGGTAGAGGATGATGAAAATGTTTTGCCATCAAGATATCTGTTTTCCCCTTCAATCCTCTGCTTAATTCTCAAGTCTAATTCATCACAACTCAGTGTCAATGGGGAATCAGATGCCTGTTTTTACAAAAAAACAACAAAAATATTGATCAAAATTGCAAAAATTTGATTTCAGTAATAATTGAATGTCCTTGATTTATATAATCATATGCACTTATGAGATGCTACAATTTGGGATTACATTCATTATACAAGTGAAGGATAGCCCTTTAATATAAAAAAATTGTAAACTAATTTGTCTTTTTCTTTCTAAAGTTGAAAGAGGTGATTGCTTCCACCAGCCCGCCCCTTCCATCTTTAAGTATGTGCTTTTGATGGAATATTCGTAGGCGCTCCGAATTCGGAGATATGTGAAAATCAAGATCATTCATTTGGAGAAATATACGTAAAATCTACTGTATTTAATGATTGTGATTATTCCCGGACTTACCTAAATTCATCATCTTTGGACTTGAGATTTTTATTTTTGTTTCTTAAGTTTTATATTGTAAATAATAAGTAAAGATAAAGAAAAAGTGTGGAAAATGATGATTACCATGACCCATCCCCAAGTGTCAGCATAGGAAGGAATATGAGCTGAATAAGGTACAACATCTGCATGCACATATTAAATAGGATTAATAATTGATGCAGAGTAAACAAATATTTTTATTTTTAAATTTTATAAATCTGATATTAACTTACATTTGAAAACCTGCCTCAAAGTGTTGTAAATGCAAGAAAATACTTCTGTATGGCTGAAAATTCCAGCTGGTCCAGCCTGAATTATTGGAAATTATTGAAAATCATTGAATTTATTTATCATCTATTTTAGAGGGTGCGCGCGCGCACATATATATATATATATATATATAATAGTTAAAAATTGAACTAATATTACATTCACACATATCTATATCTATATATATATATATGCATATAAATACCTGTGTGACAAAAATTCCACCCTGGTTAAGCCTTGGCTTAACTATGACTTCATAGAAAGATTTTGTGTAGAGTTGGTAGCATGGTCCTCCTTCAATTGGATCAGCCAAGTCTCCTATGATCACATCATAAAGCTCTTCTCTCCTCTCAAGTTCAGCCCTAATAATTAAAATTAAATGGTGTATATATAAATTAAATTTTTTGTTTTATTAATAAATTTTGGCTTTTTAATTGAGAAAAAATGGAAAAAAATATTTATTTATAACTTAGAAGTTGGAATTAAAACCTGGCATCATTGATAATGAGTTCCAATCTAGGATCATAAAAAGCTTCCTTGTTAACCTCCAAGTGTGACTTGCAAAAATCTACCACTTCCTGCATTATAAATTAATAATTAAATTAATTTTTTTTACCTTATTGTAATTTAATTATAATCTATTTCAATATAGTGTAACAAAAAGTAAAAATTAATTACCTCATCAATGTCACACATTATAACCTTTTCCACAGCCCAGTGTCTGAGTATTTCTCTTGCAGTAGAACCTTCACCTCCCCCCATAATGAAAATGGTTTTTGGACTGAAATATATATATTTGTATCAGAAAAATTAAATGAGATAATTATCAAATAAAGGCTAAAATAAATTTTAAAAAAATATATATAATTACTTTGGATGATTTAAAAGTGCTGGATGGACAAGACACTCATGGTAGATGAATTCATCTATCTCAGCACTTTGCAGCTTTCCATCAATTACTAGAGCCTGAAGAATTAATCATAATTAAAATATGTAAAATTAATCAAATAATTAAATAAATAATATGTTTTGTTACTGTTTCATTGTAATTATTGATTGATTTTGTACCTTTCCAAAGGGCTTAGTGTCCAACAGTTGAATGTCCTGGAACTGACTGGCACCTGTGTGCAAAATACTACAGCAAGAACAAACAAATATTAAAAATATATACATACACATATATATATATACTTTTTGTTATAATTAAAGATCAATTCATCTTTTTTTTTTTTATATTCCTGTCTTGATTTTCTCTTGTCTCAACTTTTCATGGACAATACTTGGGAAAAAGTTGTATGGAAGCTTCCCTACTTTTTGCTAATTTATAAACATACAAAAATAAACAACTCTTGCACACTACAAAGTACACCTAGAATAAATTAACATAGTAGATATTTAATACGTAATATATATATCATAATAAAACACTAAGCGGACAGGTTGAACTTTACTATCCCCACATATTGAAAAGTGCAGCTTCTTTTAGCTGCATGAACCCTCTATACTAATGATTTTAAATCATTAAACTTCAATGTATAAGAATAAATTAAATAATCAATAATAACACAATTTTTTTTTAAATATTCTTAAATCTATTGCTAAAAAGTGATTATGATAATGTGTGAAAAAATCAAGACTGGAAAGCCAAATAAGCTGCCTAAATTTATGGCTCGAATTAATTAAAAATGATCCAACTTTTTGATGGAAGAGTAACGCTGAATATCACCGTTTCTATCCCACTCCTTTTTCTTTTTTCACACTTCCCCTACTTTTGACAAGATATTATTTGCAATTAATTGAACTTGGATGAATTTAATATATCCATACTTTCTAAATCAAGAGTAGATCAAAAAATAGTGGTACAAAAACAATGGTATATAGCATTTTCCTCGGTAAAACCCTAACTAAAAGAAAAAAATATAGAAACAAATGCAAAATATTCCAAAAATTAGATCCTTCTGCATGGCTAGAAAATATATATATACCTGTTGAGTGCAAAGCACCATCTCAAGTTTTCTTCAATCTCTTCTTCATACCAACAGCTCTTTCTTTGAACTCCAACTGCATGCCCTCCATTTCCATTAATATTCATGCAACTGATCCCATTACTTAATCCATTTGAAATATCACCCATTTTAATTCTTTGCTTATAATTCTTTTTAATTAGCGTGGAAATCTATAGATTAGTTACAAATGGATGTGTATATATATAGAGGGAGTTGGAGGGGGAGGGGGGGGGGGGGGTAGCCTAGGGGTGTAAGAAGGGAAGTTGGCAGGGAAATCGAAAAGCGTTATGATTAGGGTTTGGGTTTGGCATGGGAGCAAAGATGAATTGTGTAGAAGTGGGTGATTTAATTGCTGTAAAGAAGAAAATCTTCATGGATTTTCGCAACTAATATCTAAGAAAAAGATATAAAAATTGAAAAAATCATTTCAATTTGCGGTTTCTAAGGTTGATTTGCTCGCGTGGGTAGTCTTTGTTATCAATGGACATTAATTATACGCAAACATTTTTTTTAATTCAATGATATTATGCAGACATAGATAATTATATATATATGTTGTTTATTTACATAATCTTTTGTCTTCTAAATACGTGTACTAGTATGTTTAGGAACGGATAGAATAATAGCGCTAAATGGAAACGGATTATAATAGGGAAAATTTTTAAGTACAATCTCGAATATTTAATATAGTTGGCAAAATTGAATTTTTGGTCTCAGCAGGTGGGGATATAGGGTTGCGAGTAAATTTAGTCAATCCTAATAGAATATTGTTTAAATTTGTTTCAATTATTGTCCAGTGTTTCAGAATTTGTGTTTGATCTTAATTTGATTATTAATAAAACTGAGCTCAATAGAACTTTAATTGATGATCATGAGTTGAGCTCGAGTTGCTTGACTGTTTCGCGTTTATTTTATTATTGTTTTTACTAATCAAAGCAAAGTCGGCCGAGCTTCAAAACTTATGGAAAGAAAAAATATATTCATGGTTTATTATATATGTTAACGAACTGAACTGATAATGAGTATAGAGAGATCGATCTCGAACCAAGTAAATTGGTGCGTCTTTTAGCCATATGGACAAGCACTTTGGTTTGAAGTTTATGAATTTGCACATTTGGTCCAACATTTCAAAACTAATTGTATATTTGATCACATAGTCAGTTTTGGATGAAATAACCAAGTTAATATCTCATGACCGTTAGTTTTGTTGATTTGGTGTGAAAAACTTATACAAAATGCAAACTGGACTATTAGATTATGTAAAACTTCGTAGGGAAATTTGTATTATAAAGCAATGTATAAATAGTTATATGTGAGAGAATACAAGGTAACCCTATTGCTATAATTAAAGAAAAGATACACAAGGAAAAGATATAACAAGATATACAAGGGGATATGAAAAGACATACAAAGAAACATATAAATTTATATCCTATTTAACACGCCCCCACATCAGAGCAGGAGGTTCTCGAATAATTTGACTGGACCAAAAATCCAAAAAGAGCTGAGACGACATTCCAAGCATAGAGATTACCAAGTAGAGTGCTACCAGCGCATAGAGGAGAACCACGACCACAAGGGTTTCCACGACCTACGCCACCGCCACCAACAGGATGAAGAAGAGTGATTTTAACGAATACACTCATCAAATTGGAGAAGGTTTGCCTGAAGATCATCAAAGGAGATAAGAGTAGGTGTCATCAAAACAATGGTGACAAAAGACTCATATTTAGGAGAAGATATATGACGACTGGGAATAAAGCACAGTTGCACCAAGATCAACAACGTTGAAGGTGTCCTTGTTGTTGATGTTCATCATGCGAGCGGATGAGCAAAAACCTTAACAGGTATGAACACGAAACCTTAATAAAAAAAATAGAGAAGGGAGAGAGAGAAAAAGAGAGATAAAGAGTAGGTGATAGAGCACTATAGTGCTATCAAGGGTAGAGATGGCGGTGGCGGAAGATGAGGGACGAGATGACAATGTTTGATAAAGCTGCTGTATGGAGTAGACATTTGAGAAAGAGAGAAATGGAGGAGAAGAGAAGGCGGCCGGGGAGACGGAGGCGGCCGGGGAGACGGAGGCGACGGTAGAGGCGCCTGACGTGGGATGATGACTTGAGGGTGACAGAGGTTAAGGGAGATCGCGAGGGTCGAAGAAAAACCCCTAAGGCTGATACCATGTTAGAGGCTATAGGTGCCGTGAGGGCAATAGACAAAGACGCAAGTTTGTTTGCCCAGTGTCTGATACCATGTTAGATTATGTAAAACCTCGTAGGGAAACTTGTATTACAAAACAATGTATAAATAGTTACATGTGAGAGAATATAAGGTAACCCTAATGCTATAATTAAGGAAAAAATATGACAAGATATACAAGTAAAATATTATAGCTAGAAAGAAGAATCATGTGGAAATTGAAATCTGTATTTCGGTGTCTCAAACTCTACATTACATGGCTTTATATATACACATTCTTATGAGCATAAATTAGGAAAAGTATAAATGTAATCCCTAAACTAAAGCTAACTCCTAATTTACAGGAATCAGATTATGACTAATTGATATATATAATCCCCTAAATTCAGTCTCAAGGATTCCTCAAATTCAGGCAGCAAGAATAGGGGATGATTTTATATGTTAACAGTTAACAAGAAGGAGATATGAAAAGATATATAAAGAAACATATAAATCTATATCCTATTTAACAAGAATCTCCAAACAGGGGGAAGCATTGCCATTTTCTGGGAGAACTCGTGGCGAAAATCTCATTCTTGAAACCATAATGTATAGCTTTTTTCTGCATCAAATTAGTAGAATTTGACGGTGACATATTATTCATAGGACTAATTGACCTCCAATAACTAACAACATATACCAAATGTGTAACGATTTTTAGGCCTGGTTGCAAAGTCGATCAATAGGAGCTATGATACGTTTATGCTAGATTGATCAATTTTGAGTGAAATAAGAGGAAATTGTGGGACTAAATCTACATAACCTATAAATTTTTCACACAAGAAATGCATATACCGAATGTGTAACAATTTTTAGGCCTGGTTGCAAAGCTGTTCAACAGGAGCTAAGATACGTTTATGCTAGACTGATCAATTTAAGTGAAATAAGAGGAAATTGTGGGACTAAATCTACATAACCTATAAAATTTTTGGACAAGAAATGCTCATTGTCCTCCTATCCAATGGGAAAATTCTAAGTTAGTCCCACCCCAATGGTCCTAGCCCATTTAACACTACATATTTGTGCTGGGGTGCGTGGTTTTTGTCACGCCCCCAAAATTGGGGTCGCGTGATGGCCATGTCCCCAAACCCGAAAGGACTTAAAGACACGAAATCCAGAGGTTCAAAGCAATACTAAAAATGAAATTTAAAACTTCTCCTTTATTACAATTACTCAAAAGTTCAGAAATAAAACAGGGTTTTCGTAAAAACGACAAAAATGTAACATCCTAGCTGTTCCTCGTCCTCCTCTGACTCGACTAAACTTTCTGCAAAATTTAGAATCGTGGTATGAGCGACAAAGGTCGTCCAGTAAATAGTTCTACGCCTTCTACCGGTCTAGAGCATGTTAAGTATGTATACATTTTAAAAATCACGTGAAAGCATAAAACGAACTGCTAAACCAAATTAGAATTGCATGTGATCGACTTTGTAGGCAAATCCACTTTATCAAATAACTTTAAATATATCAATCTATCAAAGAATTTTTCTAATGCTCATGAACTTCTTAGAACCTAGTTAAACTTGGTCAAGTCCTAGCTGTTTATCCCGCTAGGTAGGCCAAAACTGCTATTAATTCGCCGCAGTAGGCTCAAAGGTTGTATATTTTACAGTTAATTCCTTACTAACAGTTATAATTCAGAGCATACGAATCATTCACAATTTCAGAGGCAATTTTGCAAGCATTGATAGTGACCACATGGTCTAAATCTAGCATGCTCAAGACCTATTTTTATATCAAAATAGTTTTTATAAAACATAACATGCAAATAAATTTCACAAATAATAGAAGGGTGAAAACGAAACTCGATTTAGCTAGTATCCTACTTGAATTTACAAAAAGAACCTTTGTTATCATAAAATACTATAGAGTAATTTTAGTCAGCCCGAGCTTTCCTCGGATTCTTCTAATGAACTTCCTAAGAGCAATTTTCGTATGCCTATTTATAGGGGAGTCTGGGGTTCAGTTAGAAGAGTTTGAGTATGTTTCTAAGTCTCTAAGGGGTTAGATATGATGAGATAGGCCCACTAGATTTGTAGATTTGAGGTGATATGCGTGTTACCGACGTGGATGCTTCAAGACAAGATGTAGGGTTGTAACAAATATCCCTAGATTTTAGGATTCTAATTATCATCCTATTTATAATAGCTTCGGGGTGTTACAGTTTTTATCACCAACCACCTATGTAAAAACTACCCACCCAAATGAAAATGTGTGGTGTTAAAGGGACTAGGACCATTGGGATGGGTCTGACATAGAATTGCCCTATCCAATGGCCATACAATTTCCCCTATTTGTTCTTATAGGGCTAATTGTATTTTTCGTCCGTTATCTTTACCACTTTTGGATTTTGATTCTGTTTTTTTTTTCAATTTGCAAAGTCGTTCAGTAACTACAAAAATTTTGGTAATTTTAGTCCGATTTTGACCGGAGCGACCAATTTGGCCTCAATTTGCCACGTGTCGGACACGTGGTGCTGACAAGGACAAAAATTGGCAATTTTCCAATTTTCTTGTCAAAATAGACGCTGACTAGGACAAAATCGTGCCACCTCATCAATTTGGCATGCTACCTCATCAATTTATCCTAGTCAACATCTATTTGGCACGTCAACACATCAATTTTGTCCGATCAGCATCACACGTGGCGAATTCTGGCCAAATTGAACGGCTCCGGTCAAAATCGAACTAAAATTGCCAAAAGTTTGATAGTTACGTACTGGACGATTTTGCAAAAATAAAATAAAAAAACAACAGAACCAAAATCCAAAAGTAGAAAAAATAGAGGATGAAAAATGCAATTAGCTCTGTTCTTATATAAACCAAGTGTGTATAACATTTTTCTGTTAATTGGAAGGTAAAGGAGGAGAAAGTGGGGTTTGCAACACATCTTGATGTACCTCAGGAGAATGTTGGACCAAGTGAATATCATTTGTTGCACATATACATATACAGGGAATGTAATTAGGTTGTTGATTGGTTGGCATACGAGGCAATATGCGCGCACAAGTTTCATACTTTTGACGCATTATTTCACATGCCATATTATATATTTGGGGCTTATTCGGGTTGATAGATGAAATCTTTTAAATTTTCGTTTTTCAGTAGCGTTTTATATGAATCAGTATTATTTCACTGAAACTTTAATAAGGGGTAGGGGTTCCATAAATCCTCTGGCCTAGGATGACGGTTTTGATTAAAAAAAAAAGGTATAGCATTTTTCACAGTAAAACAATAAAATTAGTGTCTCTTTTCCTCAATGTTCCATCTTTCATAATTTTACGAATGCTATATATGGTCTTTTAGGATCAACCATTTTTTTTTTCTTTTAAATCTTTGTGCTTGTGTTAACTTATTTCATTAACGATACATAAGATCTTACTTCTAGAAAAGCACCAAAAAATAAAATAAAAATTTGAAGATTAGCTCATCGATCGGTAAATAAATACGACGAATAGAACTTGGACACGTAAAATGCATGGTTTATATATATATATACACACACACATATATAGAGAGAGATAGAGCATGTGGACAAAGTGGGCATGATGAAGGTAATACACTATCTTGTGTCACACATAAGTTACTAACCATTATATATATATATATATATATATATATATAAAAGATATTAGGAAGAAGAAAGGATAAAAGATGATGATTGAAAGGGGTGACAAAAACCGAAAATTAGGGTTATTCTTTTCCTTCTCCGGAAACTTGTGCAAATCTTTGGTTGGAGAGAGAGAGAGAAGGGGCGTGCAGTGGATTTCATCATTCATATTCTGTTGCTCATAAAAGATAAACGGCGTGCTAAGCCAGGCGCACTCAATCATCACATCACCATCACAACATCAATTCTCCCAACACACAAAAATAAATTGTAGATTTTAAATGAAAAATAAAAATAAAAATTTCAAAAACTCAGTGAAATGAAATTGTAGAGTTTATATATATATATATATATATATATTTAAAAGATTAGGTCTTTTTTTTGTTAATTAAAAAAAAGATTAAGTCAAGTAAAATTCGCCGCGACTAATTCAATAAAAGGAATCTACTGGTCATTAAAAGTCTCAGTGAAATTTAAATTCATGATATTGAAATAAAAAAACTAAACACTTAATTACTTGATTATCATCTTGGTGTAACAAACGTAATATAATCTCATGGTATGTGTACACCTTCCTAAATAAAAAAGTCTCTCTTGTAAGGTAAGGTTTTAGATGAAACTCAAAAGGTTAAGTATTATTTGATTTTTAAATTTTAATATAACTATAACTATTCATGTATTGTAACTTTATATAAGTTGTATTTAGTGAATTGTGATTGTTACGAAATTGAGTGTCCAAAAACTCCTACAATGATTGAGTCGGATGTGTTTCAAGAGTAGTTCTTGAAACAACTCCTATTATAGGATTATGATATTTTAATTATTTTGGTATATATCCAAAGCATATGTGCAGTAAATCTAGACCGGCAAAAAATTTCACTAAAGAAAATTTATTTATTTGAACTTTCTTTAGATTTGGCATGGATATATAATTGAAGTCCTCCCCCACTCTATACACACGCGTACATGCATCATTGTATGCATGCATTGAGTTGATATTTTACCAAATCTATCTATATATAATGTGTATTTTTAATTTTATCTTGTTTTATATTTGGGCACATGTCCGATTGATGATGTTGATCGTGTCACCTCTTTTATGGGCCGGAGGGACCCGACCCTTGAGATTGTGATGTCAGCATGATGAGATACATGATATATGAGTGGCATCATAGAGCATGGGATCTAATAGTATGGTCACAAGGATGGATTTTGGGATAGTGATATGATGTATTACCTACCTAATTTGTTCAAATGGATGATGTTCCTTTCTCATAAAACACCATGATGAGTGTGAAGTGATTTGGGGTAATTTTTTTGACAACTTGAATTTAATGGTTCGAGTATGCATTTTGTGACTATTTATTTTAAATAAGTGTGTATGAGAACCATACACAATAAATTTTAATGCAAGCAGGGACGGAGCCAGGGGGGCTGGAGGGTGCGGTCGCCCTCCCTCAATTTTGAAAAATCATTTTTTTACCTTTCAAAATTTTTGATATTTGGATTTCGCCCTCACTCAAAATAAAAAAATATCATATTTTTTCCCTTTATTTTGAGTTCGTCCCCCCCAAATCCAAAATCCTGGTTATAACGAAAAAGATATAAGAGTATAAAATATGTCAAAAGTTGTAATTGAATCTAGTTTCTTATTATATTTTTCTCCACAGATATACCTTACCGTTCCGCGGGGGGCTAGCCCCTTGCACCCCCCTTTGACTCCTTCAACTATCTGCCAAAAAAAAATATATACATATATCACAATAATTTCGCCCCCCCTCGTTCAAATTCCTGGCTCCGTCCCTGAATGCAAGTGAAATATAAACAAAAGACCATTGGACTTGGTCTATTATAAATTTCCCTATGTGATTTGAGTTGATTTTAGAAACTCCGAACCCTAGAACAATTTCACCATATTAATAATTTTGATTGTGTTAAAATTTCAAGTCTTAAACTCTTTTAAAAATGACACAGGACAACAATCAAGTTTAAATAGATTAGATTAATAGCACGTTTGTCTTAGGAAGGGGGGTTGAGTTTAATCCAAATTGTATAAAACCTTTTGTTGCATACGCAGGTAAGAGATAAGTGTATGCACGAGTGATTGCAATGTGAAGTAGGATTTTTTGTATATTTTTCCACATAACTTTTGTCTCTATTCATTCTAACCACACTATAAGAAAATTGAGTATTGAGAACGAAAATTTCAAGTCTTAAACTCTTTTAAAAATAACATTGGACGACAATCAAGTTTAAATAGATTAGATTAATAGCACGTTTGTCTTAGGAAGGGTGGTTGAGTTTAATCCAAATTGTATAAGACCTTTTGTTGCATACGCAGGTAAGATAAGTGTATGCACGAGTGATTGCAATGTGAAGTGGGATTTTTTGTATATTTTTCCACATAACTTTTGTCTCTATTCATTCTAACCACACTATAAGAAAATTGAGTATTGAGAACGAAAATATACCATGGTTTGAAGAGTGGTCTTCAACGGTCTAACCTCATGAATAATTTGGTTGTGGTAGAGGTTTTATATTGTCACCCTCACGTCAATCATGATGGAAAATAATGCTAACTTTTTTAAGCTCTAACTAACCGTGATGGAAGAAATGACAATCTAGCACAATTTTATATTGACTAAAAAGTCATGGTCTTTGCAATGAATATAACATTGATAATGGTTATAAGCCGTGGGCAATATTTTGGCCATGCTTACAACTACCACGAATAAAGCCGAGGTAAGCCGTGGTCAATCGATTTTGAACATGACAAATGGACTTTTCACCATAACTAATTGACATAAGCAAAAATAAAATTTCTTGTAGTGCCACTGTGCCACCACTTGTCACATATTTATTTCTGTAACATGAAGTGTAACATAATTAATTAGGCAGGAAAATTCTAGCACAACCTTCTAACTGAAGTCAAGTGTAATCCACAAGATAAATGAGTTACAAATACAATGTATTAGCCATTAGACTAGTAAATTGCACTTGAATTAGTCGAGTTAAGTCAAGATGAAATTCCTCAATTATGTAATAGAAGATACGCACCGAGTTGAAGTCCAAGTCTTGCTTTCTTAATATCGGTGCTATGTATAAACTTATGATGCATGGATAGTCCTAAAAAAAGTTCTGTATATTATCGTAACCATACCGGATACGGCATGGATATTTATCGGTTATGTTTTTTAAGTATTCGAATAAAAAAAATTTCGGATACGTGGTGGATACGTTTTGGATACAAAAAATTGAAGTATCCGACATGAGCCAAGTATTATTTAATATTATGCAATAATTTTATGGCCAAGATTAAAAAAAATAGTCTTTTAACAGTGATCCTCCTTTAATGAACAAAAATTATTAGAGATTTCAGATAAATTTATTATCTAATTTGACTAATTGCTCAAACTTACGGATGAATTTATTGTTTGTGACTACTGATTAGAAAATTTATTTGTATAGTAATTATAATAATAACATATTTTTTGAGTTTGCAATGGTTATGTGACCTCATTCAGTCGATTACACTATTTATTTGTATAGTTATTATAATAATAACTATTTTTGTCATGAAATTCTTATAAAATAAAATTTTATTGTGGATTCAGAAAACTCCAATATGTAAGAACATATGTATGGTATAGATTATAGTTTATATATATATATAGAAATAGAAATAGATATTTTGTATGCCCAATGTACATTTTAAAAAATTATGTATCTCGTATCTGTGCACTATAGGTATAAATCAAATCATAAATCAAACTTAGGCAGGCCAGGTCCAGGAGGTTAATGGACAATAAAATGGCCCGTTTTCTAGATAACACGAGCAATAATAATATGTATCGCCTAGAACAATTGTGCTCTAGACAAGGCGCATAATTGTGTGAGATTTTGATTAAGGAATCCAGATAAACTATGTTACAGTTAAAACAAACACGAATTAAAAGCATAAAAGATCAAACCATATATAATTTATGCGGTTCGGCAATTGACTACGTCTACAAGAGAGGAATATATTGTTATACACAATACAAAGTATGTCAAAAGTTCAGGCTAAAACCTAACCCTAGAATTTTCCCAAAAATATAGCGCACTGTACCGCGGGGGTCTTCGCTAACTGCAAAACAGGCCAATTGATCATGAGTCTTCTGTTTAATTCTGAACTTGGGATTTTAAAATATATCACAACAATTATAATTAGGGAAAATTGCAATTTTGGTCCCATAACTTAGCCCGTGTGCGATTTTGGTCCCAGTATTTTTGATTTTAGCATTATACGTCCCGTAACTCCAAAAAATGTGCATTTTTGGTCCTAACATACAAATGCATCGTGTATTTATACGGAATTGGCGCGTGCCTTTCACGTTTTTGTAGTTATGGGATCAAAAACACACATTTTTGGAGTTATGGGACCAAAAATGCACATTTTTGTGATCTTGCGTGAGCTGCACACGCCAATTCCATATAAATACATGATGTATTCGTATGTTGGGACCAAAAATGCACATTTTTTGGAGTTACGGGACGTATAATGCTAAAGTAAAAAATACTGGGACCAAAATCGCACACGGGCTAAGTTATAGGACCAAAATTGCAATTTTCCCATTATAATTACCATATAGATGGCCAAATAAAATGCATTCTATAATAGAGGGTTAATTCATCAGCAGAAACAATATAATTGTGAAGTCAATGTTTCTGATGAACTTTAAACAAATTAAATAGTAAAACCAAGCGTATCAGTCAAAGATTCTCCAAATTACTAGGATCTGGACAAATTCATAAACACC
This sequence comes from Buddleja alternifolia, assembly GCA_019426215.1. Lineage (NCBI taxonomy): Eukaryota > Viridiplantae > Streptophyta > Magnoliopsida > Lamiales > Scrophulariaceae > Buddleja > Buddleja alternifolia. The sequence continues at coordinate 31,870,780 of CM033403.1, forward strand.
TTCAATACCCTAAAAAATGAAAAATGAAAATTATCTAAAGAAAAAGGGTTTAGTCTGATTGGTTGTTCTTAAATTGTAACCTTATAAGAATATTATTTTTTGTTAAAGCAAAGGATTTCTCTCAAAAAAATTAGCTGGCCTGAGCTCAAAACCATCATATAATGTAGGCATCACTGGAAAATCTTCTTGACGTGGGATGTGATGAAAACCAACAGTATACCACAACACCAAGTCTTTGTTCACAATTGCCCTATTCCTGCATAATATCAAAAACAGGCTCAAGTTCTAGCAAGAGCTCAAAAAATATGAAATTCTAAACTCAATTGATGTTCAACTCGAAGGATTATAGTAATAAAGGCTAAACTGCATATATACTCATCCTATGATTATAGGTGGTAGGAAATTAAGTCATGTAACTTGTGACACTAGCACTTTAAGGACAACAAATTTTACTCTTTCGCAACGCAAGGACAAATTCCAATGAAAATAAGAAAAAAAGTGGCGGGTGTTAGACATTTTACTATCTAATTTGGGAATTTTTCAATATTTGGGTGAAAATATCATGATGTGGATGTTAGGACCGAAAATCCCATCATGCACTAACTTGTAGGACTAAATTGCCAGTTCCTCGAAACTTATTGGATTAACAATTGCAAATACACCTAAAGTTGCAATTTTAGTAATGTAGGTTATAATAAATGATATTTTTGTTACTCAATGCCGATTTTCCTTAAAAATTCTCAAATTAAAAAGGGCATGTCCACGGTACATGCACTTTTCGACCAACTTTTCAATTTTAAGAGGCAATTTAATTATCATGATTTTCCTAAAAGTAGATAGCTAGTATCCTGAAATGGTCAGTGTCACAATTTACGAGACTAAATTTGTCTGACCCTTGTGATCAAGGCAAATTTTGCAGTTTTGGTTTAGTAACTTTACCTATGGCTCCAAATAGCTAAACCATCATCTCCTTGGCTCCTATCAGCATAAAACCCTCCAGCCCACCTCTCAGACATGTTATAGCAAGTCACCCACACTTGATACTTGCTATAAGAAGCCCTTATCTGTGGGTAATCGTCATCGGCTAGCAGAGAAACAGCCGGTTGCCCGTTGATCAACCTGTATCCTACATTGTTCCCAATCCTTGTTCTCTTATTAGGATTAGTCATCAGTAATTCCTCAGGATTAGCCAATCCTACTTGAACCCTAGCTTCGACCTCCGTTTTAACCGTTTCTTTAATGACTCTCCAATAACTCTTCCTAGGCGAAATGTTGGTGCGAGACGGTTCGAGTTTGGCCTTAACGAATGAGTTATCAGTACCATCAATGTCGACGTCTAGGTAGTATGTCAGAAAGTGATCATGGTTGGGTGCTATGGTGTTTTCTGCCACTAGGGTTCCATAGATTTCATTAGTTGTTTGATCAGTTTTTGTGTATTCTGTAGCTTTCATCTCAAGTACACCTGATAAGCTTACCTGCAGTTAAACGAAAATAGTTCAAATTAATGCCATAGGAGGTAACACATCATTCGAGGCATATCTAAATATTATCGAACGATATGAAATAAATAACTTTGGAATGCTCAATTTTTTTTAAAAAAAATTAGTAAAATTGTAGAAAAGTAAAAATGAAGCTAGTTACTACTTGTGGGAAAAATGCATTTTTCGTCTGGTATGTACACCGATTTTCAGTTTTGGTCCTCTAGGATATGCCTCTAGTAAAAATACCTCGTATGTTTAAAAAAATTATCACATTTAGTCCACTTTGAAAATTTTCGGTTAATTTGGCCGGAAAATCATGTGTGCTAGTCATGTGAGGGGCCTAACTGGGAATTTTTTATTTTGGAGGGAAAAGTTTTTCAAATCCTCTTGGGTGGCATGCCAAGTCATCCAATCCTTGTTCAAGTGGTATGTCAAGTCATCAATTTTCCCTCTAAAATAAAAAAATCCCCAATTTGGCCCCTCGCATGACCGGCACGCAAAATTTTCTTGCAAAATTGGCCGAAAAACTCCAAAATTGGACTAAATGTGCCAGTTTTTGAAATATACGAGGTATTTATACTGGGGGCATATCAGGTCCAAAAGTGAAAATCAGTATATAAACAGGATGAAAAACACATTTTCTCCTAGAACTTATTAATATATAATAAGAAATTTTATTACATGAAATATAAATAAAATTAGGCATGACTGTATTGAAAACTTATATTTATAATAGAAATGAGTTTACTAGTAATTAGACTAACTAACATTCATTGTATATCTAATAATCCATTCGCAAAATAAAGAAGAGAAAATTCGATTGTTAAAAAACGATAACATATATTTTTGCACATAATATCCTAATTCAATCGCCCGATATTATTGAGAATAACATATGAATATGGATAATAAAATACCGTTCAATATTATATTATCGGATGTCGGTTGATACTTTGAATCATGAGGAAGCCTGACATATATTTTGACTTAAAGAGATAGTTATTCCAATAAGTTCTATTAAAATTGTTTCAGATGATAAACACTTACCCCTACTTTGATTGAACCACTTTTCTTGAACTCCCAATCAAGAATATAATCATAGTTCCCCACAGTTGCCACCATTCTAACCACAAGATTAATCTCTGGCTCTCCACTTATTATCTGCAAAATAAAAATTAAAAAAATCAAGAAATTCAATTTAGTACAAAAAATTTCCACAGTATCATAAATTAACATTATATCCATTTACCACTTTTCCAGGCACACCAATTTCGGTATGCCTCCAAGCAGCATTTCCAGCATATGACTCAAAAACGCATATTGCATTAGCGACTTTTTGCACCTCTCCATCTGCACCAGCCATGTACCCATCCATATACACAGCATTGGCTGGACAATCTACACGTGGCACAAGACTATTGGCCGACCGGCCAAACCCGAACTCTCCTAAATCCATAAACGTTCTATAGTACCATTCCGGAGTCGGATCCATATACGGAACGAATGTCTCTGACACGTGTCCTCTGTATAGCACACGTCGAAACTTCTTCTTAGTGGCATCATATATAGAAGCTGTAGATATAATCAGCCCGGCTCGTGCATCGAACGCAACGTGAAATTCCCAATTTGCCCATCTAACTACATGATTATTGATGGTTATGTTGGAGTTATTTTCATTACAGGAAATAGAGTTGCGCCTCTGCTTTTGGAAATCAGTGCCTTCAGCTTTAGGCAATGTGGCTTCAAATCTATCCACATATTTGATCACTTGCATCCCCTCCACGTTGATTATGACATTTATGCCCTCAATAGGCCTAGCCCATATATTAGATGTACCTCCCCTATAAAAGCATGTAACTCTTATAAGTCTTCTTGTCACAACCTCTCCAAACCAACCCGTCGTCAGGGGTAAACACGTAATTTCCGATAAGTTAAGCCCTCTTTTCAAAATCGAGACTTGAAATTCAGGATACGTTAAAACGAGCCTACCTGCTTGAAAAAGCTCTTTAAACGTGAACGAGGGGTAGCCATGTCCTTTGTACACTTTGTTTGACACGATTGAGCCAGTGATCAAGTCTACAATGAGTTCATTCGTCTTCCCCCGAGCCCGAACCACTACCCTGGCTCGACGACTAGGAAATGAGCCGTTTTGTTTATTTGAAGATAGCCATTTTAGGACATGATGCTTATTTGGCTCTTCAATTTCAAGAAAATGAAAAGTTGGATTTGAAAAGGAGCCAAAATGTGACTTTTGGATAGTAAGCTTAACTCTGTTGATCTCATCAGGGGTAAGAGGATCCAACGGATGAGATTGAACTGTGGAATTTAACAGCAGAAAAGCTGTAAAAAGAAGTGATAGAGGAACTGTCATGGGAATTAGTTTGATTCAGAATTTGATGCTTCAAGAATTAGAGTTGTGTTCATATATGATAAAGATAAATTTTTATTTATTGTGTGTAGACTTTATTGAATGATGATCATAGCAGCAGCCCATTTGGACTTTAATTTTTTTAAACTAAAATTTTGATTCCATGTTACTATATGTCAGCTTTTCTTAAGAAAGGGCAATAAAAGGCCTGTCACAATAAATATAGATTAGTTAGCAAGTTTTCTTGCTTTTAACTTGTTTTGAGGGCTAAGAATACATGATTTCTGCTTTCATGAGATCTTAATAACTAAATTGTTCTTTACGTTTCTTATCTGCTGCTGTAGTTGTTAATAATTCAGAGCAGCCAGCCAGCCTTGGGTGATAATTGAGGTGTCTCGTATTTCAAGTCTTATCGTAGCAATTCGTGTATGACCGACCCTTTATAAATTCCATCAGATGGACAATTGTGATTTATGGTGTAAAGTGGGTCGGGCCGACCCACAAACCCGCCATCCCACTTCACAATTATCTGTCTAATTGGATTAATGTACGGTCCCCTCAAGTCCCAACCCAGCCCACTTAAGCCTGCCCCCACCCCGGCGGTGGGTTCCGCCCAACGCAGGCCTTGTCCGATCTATCACTATATATACTATATAATATATTGAAATCTATCAAAACCTAGTTTTAATATGTTGGTTGATGATCCTAGACCCACACTCCTACTAGGGTTCGAAGTTAGCGCAGCCTAGGTCCTTCATGATATAAATGTGACAGGGGCTAGTGGCCCAATCCGGGCCTAGGACAAGCTCGGACGTTACAAATTTGATTTTGGCCAGCTTGAACAAATTGACAATTTTAATTGTAACTATTATATGACTCTGAATTTCGAGAGCTCCTAAGAATGACCCACAAGCTGATCATTTCACCAGAATCCCTTTGGTATGAAAATGTCACTTTTTGATGAAAAGAGTCCAATTATTATTTCTTAATTCTTGTCCTCAAAAGTATCTCAAGTACATGCGCACTTTTTTTAATCAAAAAGTGACATTTTCACACAAAAGGGGTTCTCGTGAAATGATCAGCCCGTGTGTCATTCTTAGGAGCTCTCGAGATTCAGAATCATACAATAGTTACGATTAAAATTGTCAATTGGTTCGACCTCCCCAGAAGGTACTTTTATGTGGCCGATTTCCCCTCTTTTGCAATCAATTTCTCTACAGCACCTGCTGCTCTAATCCCTTCCCAAGTGTGATTTCTATGTTATGTATGGTCGTTCCTAAGGGCATATTGGCTGAAGTAAATTCCTCTTTTTTATCAATCAAAACCCCTTCCCAAACTGTAATTACATTAAGAAATACTTGATGAAAATCGAATTTCTCACTTCGTCTTTACAAAAAAAAAAAAAAAAAAAAAAACAGCACAAATTCTTTCTCTCATTTTTTTTTTCAAAACACTTTGGCAAATTTTGGCAACAAAAGAATCTTGTTAACAATATATTTCAGAAAAGTCTGCCAGAAGTTTTTCAATAGAAATACTACGCATTCAGCATGGTCTCTGATTACAGCCATTCTATTGATGTAATTACAGATATATAAATAAGAAATCTCATTTACTAGTGATTAACAATCAAACGAGACGATTATTAACGCGACAAACTAAAATTAGCAGGACTAGTGATTTCTTTAGATGGCCTTACTTTGAGCAGAGGGTTATGATCGAAAAAATTTGCAGGTCGAAGCTCAAACGATTCACTAATAGTTGGCATTAGAGGAAAATCTTCCTGGCATGGTACATGGTGAAAGCCTAATGTGTACCATAACACGATATCCTTGTTCTCGATATCCCTATTCCTGCATAAAAACAAAAAAATTACCAATTTTATCAATTCCTGGAGTAATATCAACGAGTGATGCGATATATCACCTCTGAGCTATCACCTTTTTGTCGCTTCTTTAAATTTTGGCAAGAAATGCATGCAATAATGCGTTGGTTAGATTTTTGTAATTTATATTTACCACAGCAAACCATATCAAGGACCGGTGACAAAACGACGAAAGATTACCCAGTGGCATATAGCATTATTCAATATCAAATCATTTTAGTGTACAGTACCTTAGGCTCCATGTAGCCAAATTGTCGTCTCCTCGGCTTTGATCAGTGTATAGCCCTCCAGCCCATTTCTCAGACTTGTTATACGGTGTAACCCACACGTTGTACTTAGTGAACGCTCCACGTATTTGAGCATAATCATCGTCTGATATTAAAGGGCTTGTCACTGATCCAGGGATCAAACGGTAGCCAACGTAGTTACCCACCTTAGTCTTCTTATTCGGGTTCACAACTAAGAGCTCAGCTGGTCCAGAACCAAGTCGAACTCTTGCATCAGACTTGGTTTTAGCTGTTTCACTACTAACCGTCCAATAGCTTTTCCTCGGTGAGTTGTTTCCAGTCACACGAGACTTTTGAAGGTTAGTTTTCACAAATGAATTGTCATCACCGTCCACGTCTAAGTCGAGGTTGAAAATAAGGAAGTGATCATGGTGTGCTCCCACCGTGTTTTCTGCTAACATTGTACCGTATACTTCCTCTTGTATTTGGTCCTTGTGTGTGTATACGGATCTCCTCACTTCAAGCAGACCGGTCATCCCTACCTATCATAGTAATGTGTAAGAAAATCACACACGAGAAAACACATATTTATGTGGCTAGTCACAAAAGGTTACATGCAGAACTATTGAGTAACCTCGGCTACAGAGAATAAAACTGATGTTATGTAAAATACACTTAGATAACCATATACTATTGCAATTATTGTCAGCACTATTCTTTGACCAGGGGAGAACGTAATGGTAGAGGACTCATCGGTCAACCTGTGGTGCTTATGGGGGCGCAACCACCTTTATACGTCGACTAGGATGGTGCTTTGCTGCCGAGTGTATAAGGAAATATTGTTGCGTCCCTGCTATCTGCTACAACATTTACCACAACGGTAAGAGTTTGATCCTAACAGAAGCGACAGAGGACAAGTCCGAATTGGGACAAACCCATACGGATTAAGACAAAATCAAAGGCATGTCAACATAAACGAAATTGAATTCATCAATCTTTTTACATGCATGATTCTTTAAATTTGTACACATCAAGTGCAGACTAAGACATCTACTGCTGCTATTAAGTTTGTGCATGAAAGTTGAAGGTTTTTCAATCTGATAACTCACAGTAATTTTGATAACTCCAGTTTGCTTGAATTCCCAATCCACAATGTAGTCATAATTCCCCACAGTGGATACCATTCTCACGACGAGATTCACCGCCGGTCGGACCTCCGTCGTCTACACAAAATCCAGTTAAAAAATGAATAAAAAAATTTAAAAAAGAAATGAAATCATTTTCATTAGCACTTTAATAACACTGACCATTTCTCCCGGGATTCCCATTTCCGTGTGGCGCCACAATATATCTCCCCCTTTTTTTTCGAATACGCAAAGCACATTAGGTATCCGCCCCGGGGTACCATCTTGTGAAGTGAAGTAGCCATCCATGAATACTGCATTTTCGGGACAATCTCTTAAAGATACAAGTGGCACTGCACAAAGTCCAAAACCGTATTCGTCTGCATCGAAGAAAGTCCTGTAGTACCACTCCTCAGTTAAGTCCATGTAAGGAACAAAGAGTTCCGCTAGTGATATGATCAAACCTGCTCTCATGTCATATGATACATGGAACATCCAATCAGCCCATCCGAAAGATTTGTAGTAATAACAAGTGAATGATGTTAGTCATCAACAATGTGATAGATTGAAGGATTATGGTATCAAACTTGAAAAAATGACAATATCTAGTCAAGTCGGGGGCGGGGAGGGCCCCACAAGCATGAAGACTTCTGCATAATGAACTCTGCTTGCAATTACTTGAACCCGTTCTTGCTACGAGAAGGGTAATTGGCACTTTGTACCCTTGAAATAGGATTATATGAAATAGGTAATTTTAAGATGTAGTGTGCCATATGACCCTATTCTAATGATGCAAAGTGCCAATTACCGATACAAGAATGGTTAATTCAATTCGCTAAAAGAGTCCATTATACCTACTTATAAACTAGTCCTAACTTCGACATTTTCCCCTAAATAACACCCTTCTTACAGTACCTCACTATATTTCCATCCAACGTAAAACTTGGTCCATCTGATTGGATCCCTTCCGTAACCTTCCGTCTTGAATCGGACGGCTCATGTTGCATCGATTCTCTGTAATTGGTTCCATCACCTTTAGGCACTGGAACCATTACCCTATCCCGATACCCTACGATTTTCATCTCATCAAGATCAACGGTCACCGTGATTCCCTCTATAGGCCTCATGTAAAAGTTGACAGTCCCATCCAAGTAATAGCACATAACTCTAACAACTCTTCTACTCTTCTCCTCTCCAAACCATCCAATAGTAAAAGTCATACACACGACTTCTTCCAACTTAAGTCCTCTTTTCTCAATAGAAGCTATAAATGGAGCATATGAAAGTGCTAGTTTGCTAGCATCTAATTGTTCTCCAAAGTTTTGAATAGGGTAGCCATGTCCATCATACACTTTATCGGATAAAATCGTGTTGCTCGATAAGTCGACGACGATTTCATGGCTTTCTCGATCGGTTCGGGCTATAACGAATGCGCGACGAGGCGGGGTGCTAGAAATTTGATCAAGATTTGATTGCCATGACAAGATTATGGACTTTTCAGGCTCATCTAAGCCTACATAATGGAAACTAACATTGTGGAAATGATTTTTGATGATAGATTGGATTTGAATGAGTTCAAGTGGAGTAAGAGAGTCTAGAGGGTGGTAATTTTGGGTTGAAATGATTGGCAAAATGGGAAAAAGAAGGAAAAATATGAGATTTTTCAGAGATGAAAGCATTTTTGCTGTTATATTCTTTTGGAAAGTGTTCATGTTTTATGAGTGGAGTATTATAGTGTTGCCGGAAATAGGTCATTTTCAAGTCAATGTCAAGAGCATTTGTTATATTAGAAAGAAAACAAAATTATATCCCAATATTTATGACTTTTTAGAGATTGTTTTACCTAAACAGCGACAATTGTTTAGTTTCTTTGATAGGTACAAGAGACCCATCATATTTATTGTTATCGATTTTGGTTTTGTTACTAAGATACAATGTATAAAGATTCCAATTTTTTTTTTTTAATTTTAAACGAAGGGGATACCCTGACACGATAAATTCGGATCGATAATTTTTTAATCACGGGCCACACATACTCCGTAAGCAGGGACGGAGGGAGGGGGGGGGGGGGGCTGGTGGGTGCCACCGCCCCCCCTCAAATTTTTAAATTTTCTACTTTTGCCTATGAAATTTTGAAATTTTGTCATTTCGCCCCCCCTCAAAATTTTAACTTTCACTTTTACCTATAACATGGTAATTTTACCCCCCTCAAAAATGACAAAAATAACCTTTCTATCAATTGATTTAACCAAACATCATATAAACGAGTAGTAGTGAAATTGAAGTTATTTTTCTATGATATTATAATACTATTATTGATTAGTAAATAAGAACAAATGGAGCTTTCCAGACTAGCTCTAGAAATGATAAATTACTAATCACACTATTGCATTCTATAATAAATAAGAACAATTTTTATTTTATCTAATTTGCACATGTAAAAAATTTGAAAAATTTGATTTTGCCCCGCCTTAAAAAATGCAAACTTAATTTACATACCTAATAAACTAAAGAATAACCTATATATATGGTAATTTGTAAAGTAGTTAGCCCACTTTTAAACTCAAATGGACGACAACTATATACGGCCAATATATCTAACTATCAAGCTAAATTGTAGTTTCACTTTTGTATATATCCATCATTCACAACAGTCCAATAAATTTGAGTTAGGAGTTATAACGTTAAACATTTTTCCTTTAACTTTCCCCTCCAAAAGTGTTCTTACTAAACCTAATCTTCAATTTTTTTGCATACATATAATGTACCGTACCGCGGGGGGCAAGCCCCCCGCACCCCCCATACTGCCCTTCACTACCGTCACAACCGAATAAATGAAACTCACAAAAAACTCGCCCCCCCTCATTATATTTCCTGACTCCGTCCCTGTCCATAAGACTCCAAATAAGGAAAGAAATGTCACACTTTGTGACAACCTAGAATTGAACTTAGGATCTACCACACGAAAGTGAAAGCTGCTACCACTAGGCTAACAAATTTTGGGGGAAATATTCCAAATTTAATATATAAAGATTCAACCTTTAACTTATATTATTTTTAGAGCATTAGTAGCATAGTGTAAGAGTCATTTTAAAAAAACTCGCCAAATTCAAAGTCCTATTCATTATACACAAATGTTATAGTTTTTTATTAAAATTTATAGTTTTGTGACTCCCTAAAAATCATCGTGTTCCCTCTTGTATTCCTTTTTTTTTTTTTTTTTTGATAATTTTTCGTATTCCAATTGACAAGCAAAAGATCACAGATTCTGAGCCCAAAAACCAAAACCACGTTGTTCTCTGAATCAATTTGGGCAATTTAATACACTTTAATTTAACATGCAAAACTATCCATCTTTGACCTTACCATCACATCACCTTCACCACATGTCCATCAATACATTTAAGGGAAAATTTCACACATACCCTTAATTTATTGTATAATTACCAAAAACCCGTCAGTTAGTGAAAATTATGATATAATTTACAGGGGTAAACTTGTAAACGAATTTAAATATACAAAAGGTGTAATTGTAAGAAATGCCTTACATGAGGTGGACCTTTTGTAATTTCCAATAAGTGGAGGGGGAGGGGGGTTGATACTTGATACTTACACAATAAGTGAAGGGTCTATGTGAATTTTTCCTAAATAATTTATAACAAAGAAAATAAAGAGAAAGAGACATCAAAAGAAATTCTGCAAATCAATCTATTTTTGAGATATCAAATGTATGGTTTCACCTTTTATTATAAATAAAGAGTATTACCTATAATTTGAAATACTCTTTCCCTTGATTAAAATGGCTAACTCATGCTCCATTGTGACAAAAATGTTCAATAAATTATAGTTAAAGAACAACAAAACAGTCGAAATAAACTGTGTGGGTTTAATGCCGATAAAATCAAAGTGAGGACTAACTTCTTCAAGTATGTCTTTCTAAGAACTTCTCTATCACCACCGAAAACGCAGCAAAACCAGCACACCCAACGCACGCTGCTTTCGGCCCCCCTGAAGAAACCACAAGATAAACTTATTCAATAAATATTTTGTCATCACTTTGCAACCTCCTGAACAGAAATTCTAATAAAAAATCGAATAGCAATAACAAATAGTTTAGAAAGTTTGCATAACAATAACTTTTTGTCATTTTAATGCGCTTAATTACAAATAATGGGTTTTTGAAGAAATGATGTGATGGATATAAATTCAACTGAGACCAAATTAAATTCCAAATCAATATCCCAGTAACTGTAAGTAGCTAATTGCTACAGAAACGTGTGTATACATATCTAAGCACTAGTTAACAGCATCCCAAAGAGACGAAATTCACCAAAATCATCAAAAGCGCAAAGCAAAGTGATTTTACATGCGAAATTTTTTGGGTATATATATATATATATATATATATATATATATATATAATATCATCTTGTCACGTGAAATTGTCTTGCCGTTTAAATAACTTGGAGGAGGTGCAGGGAATTTCTTATAGAGTCTGGTCCACTGAAAATAAATTCAGAAAGAATAATATTTGGGTTAAAAAACTCCAAAAATAATTCCTGCCACCTCACATCTACCAAAGTTTTCTGAAAATGAGATAAACGCTTCTTATATCCAAGATATGGGCAGCACTGAGAAGGTTGAAAGTTTTCGACTATAGGATTTTATCTATTCATCAGCAAATAGTCCCGCAACTTATGGCTATCAGATTGTTATACCAAGTAATTTCCTAAAGTGTCCAAGTCAATCAAATTATAATCATCTACATCTCTAACAACAGAAAATATCGAAATAGTATGTCCTTCCAACTTATGAAGATGCAAATCGAAGTCTAGCTAGAACGGACAATGTATTCGTGACATTGTTAATTGTTTCATGTTTCAAATTAAGTATGAGGGCAGGGGATTAAGAGGATGATGTAAAATCCTTTTCTGCTTATTTAAAAACTATATCTGGACAAACGTAAATTTGGGTTTGACTAAACATACGAAGTTAATCCAATTAATTACCCCTTCTTTATTTTGATTAACTAATTACAGATCAAACTAAAATACATATTTAGTTTCAAAACTTGTATAAGCACCCTCAACATTGTAGCAGACAGGCAATTAAGAACTTCCAGGCAAGAATATGAATAGAACGCAATTACATACTACAACATGCTGAACACCGAAACAAATGTCAAAAATTACCTCTAGCTGACATTGTACCACCAGTCACACATCCAGCAACAACTGTATTCGTAATATCGTGCTTGGCTCGGGCCTTCAAATAAATTACCAAAAATTAATCTTATATTTCTACTACATTTTTCTCACAACTATTTTTACGTTTCAAAGTATTAAATCATTGGTACCTTCTCAACGGCGCATTCAGCAGCGGAAAAAACGAAACCCATAACGGCAAAGGCCTTGCAAGAGCTCCAGCTTCTCCGGCCCATTTGCTTCGCTTGGTAAACTAATTGTTGTCTTCCAGTCATTTCATGTTGCATTATCGGGTTGTCCAGTGCCCCAAGAAACAATCCCATGAACAACCCCAATCCACCTCCTACAGACTAGTAAAATTACATTTAGAGATCCAAACCAATGAAAAAATAGACCTTTTTTTTTTTTCCCAAAAAATGAAAAAAATAAAGGAAATTGGATTCTGGAAAATACCCATCACTCCACTAACGACGCTGCGAACGGCACAATTGTTCCAAATGTCTTGGCCTCGAATTTCCTCTAGCGTAGGCAAGTGGATAGGCTCAATTGCAGGCTTTGGTGCCTCTTGTGCACTTGAAGAATCATTCTGCAATTCATTATCTGGACCGGTACTCATAAGGGGCGTCTCTGCAACATAAGTAGGTTAGTATACCATGTTAAACTAGAAAATAAACAGATCTAAGGCAGTTCTATACACGTTCTACACACGTTTAAAATAAATAAATAAGCTTTATAGTATTTCCACGTAGAGTCCCAACGCCAAAATCATCATGTACTGTATACGTTTAAGATCGGATGGTAGATCTTCATATAGTTCTTTCTAAGAGGTGGGCAAAAATAATCCTACCTAGTTAAATGGAACTACAATTTTTATATTCTAGAATTCATGATGATTCATGCTTCGTTACTTCCATAGATGCATGTGATTTTCAGGGCTTCCATGCCGTTACATGCATCAAACTCCAAATAACGTCAACATTGTAAGGCATTAGCCAACAAGCAGGACATAATCATCACGGATGGAGTGCCCCCACCCCCAACTTTGAGAATTTTCTTTCTTGCCCTTTAAACTTCCGATGAAATTTCACGCCCAAAGTCTAAAAATATCAAGCTTTGCGCCTCTCTCTCCAAATCCTGGCTCCGTCCCTAATGACCATAGCCTTATTAACCAATCTCACAATCTCCCCACAACCAATGTGTGGGTTACACATGAAATCTTTAGTGTTATATTTTCTTTGCCGAGTTTCGAAACGATACAGCTAGACAAAAGATCGAACACCTTCAATGCATCAACCAAATTTGCCATTTCCCCACAAACCATCACACAAATCACAAACTAAACTCAAATCCCATTATACAACGAATTAAAATTCCATACATAACATGTGGGCAAAACCTAAGTCGATTCAGAAAACAAGGCTTACTCATTAAACTGATTCCAAATATTAATATCATAAACTATAGCTACCAAATTTTAAAATTAACATTTACAACGAGAAATAGAATCACCAAATCTTACATGAAATTAAGAAGTAACTATATTATTTAACACAAAAAAATTGGAACGAAAATTGAAATAGAATTAATGTAAAATAAGGTGGTACCTTGCAATTGATGTTATCAAATTTGGGTTTAAGCCAGCTAGGGTTTTAGAATGTGTAAGTAATAAAATGGTTGCTGAATCGACAAGTAAATGAAAATTACACATAGACCCCTCATTTATTGTGTAATTAAACAAAACCCCCTCTTCCTTGATGAAAATTACATAAAATCTCTTTTACGATTACAAACTTTTTCGGAGTGGATCTTCTATCCCACAATGGTGTACCAAAATGGTGTCACATCATTGTGGGATTGACAAGTATTCATTTAATTTGAATTATACTTTTTAAATGGATACTTGTCAATCCCACAATGATGTGACATTATTGTGTGATACAAGATCCGTTCCGCTTTTCGTATTTAATATCTTTACAATTTTACCTTTGCAAACTTTTCAAAATTCCAAATAGACACTTTAATGGGATGTGTTGGTGATTTTTAATATATGAGGGGTTTTTTGGTAATTACAAAATAAATGAGGGGTTTGAGTGTAATTTTTCCAAAAATAAATGGAAAAAGGTGGGGTTTTTCTTTAAAAAAATACTGGAGTACTTAAAAATTAAAGAAAATCGAAAAGTAAAACAGTCTTGTGGGAGTCAAAACTCGCGTTTGTGCAATTGACGATATCTTTAAGTGGATTAATCACCTTATTTGCAGCTTAACAAAAGGCCCATTATTTGGTGGTCTATTATTTAGACCCTGGCCCAGGCCCTAAAAGATCCAATCTTTATTGAGTGGGCCTGGGCCTGTGTAAGAAAAATATTTATTGGGTCTGAATCTAGATATTACTCGTCCGATCTTATCTACATTTATTCTTTTTTTTGTGGGTGTAGTTTTATAAGGTCTGTATTACCCATTATTAAAAAACTATCGGTCCGAATTTGTCGAGTTAGGGTATCCCCTTCCTCTAAAACTATTGGTATCAGCTTTCACTTTTATGTGAGAGGTTTTGAGTTCAATTCCAGGTTGTTACAAGTTGCGACTTTTCTCTCATTATTTGGAGGTTTACATGGCAAATGATTAAAACGCTATCGATCCGGGTTTGTCGGGTCATGATATATCTTTCGTCTAGAATTTAAAAAAAATATTATCTAAAAGTTACCAATAGTGTAAAGAACTTTATGTTCATCTATATATTGATTTTCGAAGTCTCCTACAAGTCACTTTATCTATTAGTGAGTCAGTCGTCTTTTTTTTAGGAAGTTGTATTTGTTAGTAAACAACGGGAAATTTTATAATAGACCGGGTTTAATGGAGCCGATCTATTCAACACTATTGGATGCAAGAAATTTAAGTGATTTTTATTATCTTATCTCTGCATCTAATAATGTATGATGTACTGACCCTGTTGAACCCGATGTGACATAGAATCACCCGTAAACAACTCATGCATTAAGTGAAATCGTCCAGTCTTTTAAGTTGCATTAGGAGTTTATGGCACATTTTAGAACTCTTCTAAGAATTTCACAAATATCGATATCAGTTGGTCTCATCCACGTTCTTTGAATTGCAAGGATCAAAATCAAACCAATTAATTACAAAAATAAAAATAAAAATAAAGATATGAATCCAATTTACTATAGCCTATATCCAATTTTTACCACGTGTAGGTGTGTGCCACTAGAGCATAACTCTATTTTTGCTTGTAGAGAAATATCGTATACTAACTTGTGATAAATAGAGATCACACTTACAAGCCCACTAGACTTTCCACGAGGGACACGTATACATAACAAGAGCCTGTAAGAGTATCTTTTTATTATTAATTAATTTTTGAACATATAATATTTCAATCCAACTCAATATTTCTACTTGAAAGTAGGGACGGAGCCAGGATTTTGGATTCAGGGGGGTGAATACAAAAAAAAGAAGTCAAAACTAGATATTTTTGAATTTGGGGGTGCAAAATTTATAGGGCAAAAATTTAATTTTCTCAAAGTTTTGGGGTGTGTGGAGGGGGAGGGGCAAAATTTCTAATTTCAAAATTTATAGGGCAAAAATTTAATTTTCTCAAAATTTTGGGGGGGGGGTGGGGGGGGTGCCCCTACTAGCCCCCCTTTGGCTCCTTCTCTGCTAGCTCCCCTTTGGCTCCTTCTCTGCCTGAAAGTATATGTATGAAAACATTGACGTTCTGTTTGCTTGTGAAAATCATAATCATATTATCTCATTCCTGGAAACTTTTTATTCAAGATTATCACAATAATATAAAGTACAAAATCTTATTGAAAATAAATTGTTGCATAAATTTACTTATGCAGAACAATTAACCCATTTAACTGGTTTGGGTGATTTCACTTTGAGGACAGGATTATGCTCAAAGAAATTGGCTGGCCTAAGCTCAAAACCACCACTCAGAGTAGGCATGATGGGATAATCTTCTTGCAGAGGCACATGATGGAAACCTAATGTGTACCATAACACAATGTCCTTGTTCTCAATTTTCCTATTCCTGCATCAAATATAAAATTTTATAAAATTAGTTCCCTTAATATAGAAATTACCTAAGAGGCTAAGATGCATGGATACATTGGGTGAATTACGGGCACACCCCTCACTTTAATACTAATTACTAAAACTCCCTTAACTTTTGGTAAATTACAACTAGACGCCTTCAAGGGGTCTATTCGTAAAGTTGATAAGGGATGAAATTGTAAGAATATTCAAATGGACAAAGTTTTTTTTGGTAATTGACCATAACATGAGGGGTCTGTAGGTAATTATCTCTAAATCTTACTAATATAATATATACCTACGATGTTCGGGCCACTCCAAGTCTAGGTGATCTTCAACCTCCCAAGTGTATGGTCCACATAGGGGTCTCACACTATGAGAGTGGAGATCACCCGAAACCTGAGATCCTGGAACTTCTCAACTACAACAACGTATTATATGTCGAAATATTCTTGTTTGTGGGAAATTCTAGTTAGGTCTTGGTTTGGCTGGACTCAAGTCATTCACGAGACAAGTGAATTATATTTATCATGTGATTGGTGTAAACTCCAAAGAAGTGACCAATCACAAAGTAAATATATTACAATTGTCATGTTATTGTGAATTTTAGCCAAACAAGTCTGGATTAAAAAAATTTGTTGGTGGACTAGACTAGTTACATCCATGTGATTGTGAATTTGTGATTGGTGTTAAGTGTACTAATTACATAATAAATGTAATTTACTTAACTAAATGATTAATTCGAATATGTCAAACTCGATTTAAGTTAAAATTTCCCCATGTTATGATGCTACTATACCTGAGGGTCCATTTGGCTAAATTATCAGCTCCATGAGCCTGGTCAACATAGAGTCCTCCTGCATATTTTTCAGACTTGTTGTATGGTGTAACCCACACATTATAATTACTGAAAGCTCCACGAATCTGCTCATGATCATTTTTCCATAGCAAGGGTCCCACAACGGGCCCTGGAATCAAATGGTACCCAATGTCATTCCCCACCTTAGTCTTTTTATTTGGGTTCACAACTATGATCTCCGTCGTCCCCGAGTTAAGTCGGATCTTGGCGTCCGACTCGGTCTTAGCCACTTCACTAATAACCTTCCAATAACTCTTCCGGGGTGAACTTTCATCGGTAACACGAACCGTTTGCAATTGATTTTTGATTAAGGAATTGGCATCACCGTCTATATCTAGGTCAAGATAGAAAGTAAGAAAGTGATCGTGGTGGACACCGATTACGTTCTCGGACACTATTGTACCATATACTTCCTCTTGTATTTGGTCTTTATGTGTGTATGTTGATCCCTTCACTGCAAGCATTCCAGATAAACTAGCCTGTTCAATGAACAAAAGTTAGTTAATTTGTTATGATAGCAGTTAGTTAGTTGGTATTGTATAAGGATTTTGTATAAGATTAGAGTTTGTTAAAAAAATCCTGATTATTATTGTGTAAGCTTAGAGTTTGTTAAGCATCTCTGCTATTGTATCTTTCAGTTTTACATATCAATGAAATCGATTACTCTCCAAATGCTCTCGTCACTACAATAAAAAGTAATGTTAGTGAGAAAATTTGAAGTGACAATATTAAAATTATCACTAGATATATATAATTAGTGATAATAATTTTTGCTTTGTTACAGTAAGAAGTTTTAGTGATAAGAGCTTCTTTAAAGTTGTCATTATTGATAATTAATGATACGTGTGTAGTGACAACACACATAGAGTGATAACTATAATTGTTATCTATATATTGTCACTAGAAGTGTGTCACAAATTGTGAATAGTGGCAATAATTTTTGTGTAACTAATTGTCAAAAGTGACAACTTTTGTCCAACTCTTTTCACTATTAAACATGCAAAAATTATTTTTGTGACAAAACAAAAAATATTTTCTCTAAAATTTACAATTATTGTCATTTGACATTTTGTCATTAATATCTTATTTTTTTTAGTGCATCTCAACAAGATTAAAGAATTTACATTGTATATAACTTTACATAAATCTATTATTTTGTGATAAGAGTAAAACATTATTTTTGACATATATATATATATATATATATTAATAATATAATATGAGATGAAATCTTTTAGCTTCTTAATTATAGTATTTTTTGTTGTAGTTTAATAACTTACGGTGACTTTAATACTGCCAGCTTGCTTAAATTCCCAATCAATTATGTAGTCATAGTTGGCCACAGTGGATACCATCCTGACAACAAGGCTCACGTCTGGTCTCACCTCCTGCCAAATAATAAATAAATTAGTCCCCCTAGCACAGTGATCAATATGTATGAAGAAAAAAAAACAATTAAAAAAAAAGAGTAAAAATTAATTAATATAAAATCAAATAATTTGTTATATAATTTTTTGAATAAGAATAAATAAAATAGGAAAGACGAGATGATAAAAAGACAAAAATGAAGAGAGCGAAAAACGTGTATCACTACTAAAAAACAAGGCATTAGTTATCGATAAAATTGCAACAAACTCAATTGCGTAATCACGATAAGAGACTAACTATGAATATTTCGTAAGTAAGTGCATTTTTAAAATGGTATTGACTTCACTAAAATTGGATAGCCGAATTTAGTTTCTCTATGACGCTTCTTGGTTTTTATAATGTATAGATATTAGTATCGATACTACATTAGATCTATACTCCAAATATTTTTTAAAATCTTTAAGATAAACAAAAATGAAAAAAGAAAAAGAATGGACCATCAACCGGAAGTCAACTCACCACCGTGTCACCTGGAAGCGCCGCCTCACTATGTCGCCACATTATATCTCCGGCGTAGCGTTCAAATACGCAAAAAACGTTGGGAATCTTTGCGGGTGTTCCATCTCGTGTCGTGTAATAACCATCCAAAAACACTGCGTTTTGAGGACAATCCTTGGACGCTTGGAGTGGCATTGCACAAATGCCAAACCCAAACTCGCCGGCGTCAAGGAAAGTTCTATAGTACCACTCCTCCGATAGGTCTTGGTATGGTACAAAGAGTTCTGATATATAGCCTTTGTACATTACACGACGGTATTTATCCATGTCATGATCATATATTGATGCTAATGAAATTATGGGACCAACTCTCATGTCGTAAGATAGATGGAAATCCCAATTAGCCCACCTAGGAACAAATTAATGTATGAGATCTAAAAAAGGAAAAATAAACAATTAAAATTGAGTCATAAGCATGATGTAGGATGAAAAATTCTTGTTCAGATCGGATTTAAACAATGTCAAATAGTCACATCCAAATATTATTCCACTTATTTTAGAATTTTCTCATTAGAAGTGTAATTCACTTGTCATCGCCATGTGAATGTCCTGAGCTAATTTGCGAGATTGGGTGAATATATCACAAGTGTTATACGATGTTAAATTTATTTGTGAAGTTTCTTAAGTTGAATGTAAATGTTAAAGGGATATATGTTACTACTTCCACTCCTATTGTTTTAGACTCACAAGATTAAGTATCAACTGCTAGGTTTGCATGGGTAAGGATACGACGACACAGATACGATACGATACGGATACGGAGGCACGAGTTTCAAAATTTTAGGATACGACATGGTAAGAATACGGCTACTAATATATATATTATTGTCTTATTTAATTTCCACACAACCTTAAATTAAAACACACTCAAATAAATAAAAAATAAATCTATCCAATTGCACCCACTAATAATTAAAAAAAAAATAATCAAATAGTATGTATCATATATATATATATATAGTGTACAAAAATATAGTTCTAAATGTAACTATTTGAATCCTCAGCACGCCGCCCCATCTCTTTTATTTTTGTTTTCCTTGTGATTTTTTCTTTTTCATCTACTGTCACTCAAAATTACCAATGTTCTTTGTCATTTGTCATGTCATATTCCCACTTTCATATCCATCTATTTTTTTCATCTAAATATCAAATTTTCATTAATTAATCTACCATCGTTAGGGCGGCTAACCTTTGTATCGTCACCTTTACCATATACCACAAAACTACGAGAACATTTTTATTGGAAGCAATGTTTTTGTCAAGTTTCTAGGTTGGACATGTTTCGGATACGTTACACGGTATCCACAATTTTCTTTTATTTTTTATTTTTAGATACGCCACGTGGTGTATCCAATACGTATTCGAGGAGTATTCCACAGGTACCATATCCACCCAAGTATCCGACATTGCATTATGTCATTTTTAGAAGTATCCGTGCAACATAGGTTTAGAGGCATTAGATAAGACAGTTTTGACATATTTGCCTTAATAAAGTAATAGTTTGGATGCTCTACTTTAAAGATATTTTAGATTGGATGCTCTATGTTAAATTGCGCCTGATTACATATTTCACTTTTCATATACAAATCAAATGTTTAGAATTTTTCTTGGACGGTGTTGATTGTAACGTGTATGATAAGTTGAATAGAATTTGAATTAAACATAATTTTGAAATATGAGATCGAAACAAAAGAAAAATAATGTTATACCTCACATTATTTCCAACTATGGAAAAACTTGGTCCATTTGGTTGCAATATTGTCATGCCCTTGATACGAGTATCGAAAGGTTTATCTTGCCTAGACTCTCTATAGTCTGTGGAATCACCACTTGGCACGGGTACCAGCAAACGGTCACGATATTCCACAATCTTCATCTCATCGAGATCAACGGTGGCCATGATACCCTCTATAGGCCTCATGTAGAAGTTGATTGTGCCATCAATATAGTAGCACATAACTGTGACCACCCTTTTGGTGTTTTTCTGTCCATACCATCCAATTGTAAAGGCTGAACACACCACTTCACTTAGATTAAGCCCTCTTTTCTCAATAGAGGCCATGAATGGTGCATACTTGAGTGGCAACTCACTCGCGGCGGTTTGCTCCTCGTTGTTGAGCATGGGGTAGCCATTGCCATCGTAGACTGTATCCGATAATATTGAGTTGTTCGACAAATCAACCATAATCTCATGGCTCTTTGAGTTGATTCGTGCCATAACAAACGCTATGCGGTTGTGTAAGAAGTTGTTAGGTTGATTTTGTGACAGCCATGAGAGGACCTTGGCTTTGTCCGGCTCGGCCAAGCCCACGTAGTGAAAGGTAACATCTTGATATGAAGATTTTACTAGGGTTTGAACTTGATTGAGCTCAAATGAAGAGAGGGGGTCTAGTGGATGGAATCCATGAGTAGCAACAAGGGTGAAGATGTGAGAAGAAAGAAAGAAAAGGACAACACTTGGTACAAGGATTGGATGCATTGGTTCTTACTAGCTCTAATGAATTCTAGGATATGTTACTGGTGGTGGTTATATATATATAGAGATGGATGGCAAGCACATTCATGTGAGTTAATTAAAAGGAGATAAAAACGTGAGTGTAATTGGAATAATTCTATACCAATGAAATCTAAGGATATAATAGCATTTGAATTTTATAAGGCATTGAATTTTATACACTTGTCATTCCATAAAAGTAAATGTAATAGGAGATGCAACATCATTTGTAATAAATAATCTGAATTGGGTCACTATATAGCGCAGGAGAGCTTCTATTGCAAAATGTTGTTTCATCTCGTATTGCATATCATGTTTGTCCTACAAGTGTGTATAATCCATAATAAATTTATATTCAAGCAATATTTATACACATGTCATTCATATGTGAAGTGTAATAGAAGATTGCAACGTTTGCAATAAAATATATGAACTGCTATATAGAGATGGATGAACGACACATTTTCCTGTGAATAATTTAAGGAGATAAAAAAGTGAGTATAATAGGAATAATTATATAGAAGGCAAGTGTGATAAAGTCAGTCCAATTTTTGTTATTGATGGCCAATTGCAACTAGCGTGAAGATGTTGAAAGTGAGAAAGAAAAGAAGAACACTTGGTACTAGGATTGGATGCATTGGTTCTTACTCTCATGAAGTCTAGGATATATTATTGTTGGTGGTCAATTGGACATTATATAGAGATGGAAGGCCAACACATTTTCAACTATACTATATATAAATGGAGGCACTTTATAGTTACTATTTTGGTGTGTGTGATTTTTATTTTTTATTTTTTTGATATGGCATATTGCACTCACTGTAACTTTGACAAGTGTCAAGGTAGTTTCTTCCATTTCTCTCTTCTCTTCTCTTCAATTTTTTTTCTCCCCTCTTCTCTCTCCACTTATTTTTTCTTCTTATTTCTCTCCAAATATTCTTTTTTTTTTGTTATCTATTTTTTTCTCTTTTCTATGACACTAATTTCTAACCGATTTTAATATTTGACATAAAATTATTGGAAAAACTTCTGTATGCATAATTTCAAGCAACATATGATATTGTCAAATTGTTTTATAAGAAAATAAATAAATGAGTTAATATTATTTTAATTTATAATTTTAAAGAATTAAACATACATCTAGTGTGCCACTTGGACTAGTGCGAATAAATTAAGGAGATAAAAACGTAACTATAATTGGATTATACTAATAAATCTAGGATCTATTATTGGTGGTTTTCATTTTATATGGATTAGAACACATTTTCATGGAAATAAGTTAAGGAGATAAAAAAGTGAGTATCTTTGGAATAATTTTATAGAAAGTGGATATGATAGTGTCAGTTCACTTTTTATTATTGATATGGTAATTAAGGATAAAAACCATCTACCTTAGCACAAAAAAAAAAAAGACCATCGATCTACCATAATTTAATGGTGGAAAATGGACTGATCGACGACCCTATTGCACCAAAGTCCAACATAAAATGACTCATATAAATGTTATGTCAATGGCTTGTATGTATACTATTAGTAGGGGTGCAGAACGAATCAATTTATTCGATACTTGACTCGAGAAGTTAATCGTCAAAAGCTCGGCTCGATTAGTAAATAATATGATGTATATATAAAAAGTTAAACTATTCGAGATTGACCCGTGTCCAGCCCAGTGAAAACTCTCGCTTCTATTAACAATCAAATTAAATTTAAACATAAATTTTGAAACTCGATACTAGTTAAAACAAGTCTGAGCAATGTATTAATTATCTGGGTTCGACTCCACGCCCACCGTTAGAACCCTAGCTACTTGCTTTGGAGCAAGAGAAATATCCCCATTATGAAAACCACACAAGAGATCCTTTACTGCAAAATGGTGTTTCATCTCCTATTGCATTTATTCTATGCATGATAAGTGTATAAATCTTTTCCTTAAATATATAAGTGATTTGAATTTTGTACCCTTGTCGTGTATAAAGGTAAATGCAATCCAATCATACTTAAAGGGATGATATAATTAAGGCCAAAAAACATATGTTGCCAAAAAAGGCTTAATGAAAAATAGAAGAAACAGCACGCATGCAGAAAGTTAGTTTAAACTTGACATGATTTTTGTAAAATCAATAGTATACAGTAATGTTCACTTTGCTATTAAGTTGAATTGTATTTTATTCAATAATACAAATATTAAGATTTGAAATTTAATTAATATGAAATTCCCACAATTACATCTCCATCTGGCTTCAGCAATTCATCCTTTTTTTTTTTTGGTTACATCAAAAATGAAGATTGATCCAGGAGTATATTGTAGGTTCATCATCATATATTACTTTCTTCATGCACTTTGTTTCTATAATATCTTATTCTTTTCAAGGATTAAGGGTCTAAAAAGCAAAAATGATCAAGGAACTTAAATAGTCGAATAATTTTCTATACTTTCACACTTAATAATTAATTTGTTGGATCCATCCCATCTTTGGGTATTTAATTGTAGTGATAACTACATGCACTCCTTTACTTATCGGGTAATCTGCCTCGAAGCCCTTGAGATTTTGCAAAATATCGAAACACTCTCTATCAAATCATGATAACTCAAAAAATAGACAGTAAAATTGTAATATAATTTTACGGAGTAAATTGTAATATTTTTTTACGGACAAATGATGAAATTTTAATATGTTTTTGATGGGGCAATTATAGTACTTTTTAAATTTCAAGATATTTTTTATAATTATGATCTCACTGCTGAGATGTCTATGCAATTTAGCTCAATTAACAAAAAAAAAAAAAAAAGAAGTCAAGAATGGTAGCTTAATTGATGGCTCTGGCTTCAACATATAATTGTAGGGGTTGATTAATTAGTGACCCTATTCTATTATAGGTATGAATTATAGGGGTTGATTAATTAGTGCAGTTATTAATCTCTGGTAGGTTTAATTAATTTGCTCTTTGAAGAAAAGCTTATTACGGATTGAACCCTATATAAAGAGGGGCTGCATTTGTTTTGATCGAACTGACAACGAAAACATGAGTCAAAAATACACGATTGAAAGAGATAAACAAGAAAGAAAATGATGAAAAGCAAACTAAAAGAAAGAAGTATTCAATTCTACTAATAATTAATTCTGCTAATTATATTATCCCACGTTTTGTTAACTTGCTGATTTTTTGACTCAGGATATATATACATATATATATATATATATATATATATATTGAATTTTCGGTATATCTCGTATTTAACTTATCGAGAAATTGTATAAGCTCATTATCAATACAATGGAAGTTTTTTTTTTTTTAACCGGAATCATCATTTACTGATTTTTTTTCTTTCGATTTGAGTTTTTCACATAGAATTAAATGATAATTTTCACTCCTTTTCATTCTATAAATTTCTTGATATGGTCCTATTTTTATCTAGCCAAAAACTAAAAGAATTTTTTTTTATTCTTTCATATTTGTGTCGTTTACTTTTAGCACTCTTTCTGACGTTGCTTCTATAATATCAACTTGTTTTTCATGGATATTCAAGTGGCTATAATCAAGATAGATCAAGAAACTTTGAAGTTGGTTAATTTTGTATACTTTGATAAATTTTTTGCTCATGTGCTAATTATTTTGTCATCTCTATATAATAAAACATAATTTTTTAGATTATCCGAATAAGCGCATATATGAATAGTCTAATTGAAATTAATTGTGTCACATAGATAATTATTACATATTTATTCAATTTAATATGAATAAATGTAGTTATCTTCAATCTTTATCTAACATAGTCAAATTTAAAATTCAAAATAAGTTAGTTACGGAAAAATCAACTCGTGATCGGAGGGGAGCGGAAATTTGTTTTCCCTACAAGATTTTAACTTTTTACATTTTGCCCCTTATAAATTTTTCATTTTTGACACTTCTCCCCCCTAAAAAATCTAAAAATATTAAAGTTTCCCCCCCCCTCCTCTCCCGAGCTCTGAATCATGGCTTCATCCCTGCTCGTGATCATTTGGAGATTCAAGGTCCGCAGTCGCTAGCAAAGAATGATGTTTCTCTCAAATCTCGCCTGGAGTCCCTCGGTTGCTCCTTTTCTTAAGGTTAACACGGATGCTTCATTTAAGGGGAAATTTCATGCTACCAAAGTGGGTAATACCAAAGTGTATTTATCAACCACTGGATATACACATAATGGCCGCATGATTGCTAGAGTTTGTGCTCGTAATTATCGCAAGGAGTTGGTCTTTGCAACTTATCAAGATGGTAGGGCGAAAGATGTGTGTGTGACGCAGAACTCTCAGCAATCAAACTTGCATATGAATCAATGAATCTTACGCAACGCAATGTGAAATGGCGATTTTCGAAAGTGACTGGGGCCAAGCAGTATATCTTCTTGATGATTCTTAGCATCAAAAGGACTGGAGATATGTAGATAAAGTTAAAGACATTGTTAAGATGTTTTGTGATCATGGGGCTCATGAGGCCTTAAAACTCTTGTAATGTTTTGGATGAGTTAGTTAAATGAAAATAAAATAAAAAATACAAGTCACAACTCAAGTGTCTCTCATTTTGTCTTTTGAACATATATGTGTACTGCACTTCTTCTTGGAATTTGGTCGGATTCATTGTGGTCCGGTCTGATTCATTGTGGTGGTCCGTACCGGACCACAATGAATCAGACCAACTCCCAAGAAGATTTGTGGTATATATTTGTCTAAGTTTGACAAATTATTTAAATGAGTTTATGATATAGAACAAGAAGCCGATGTATTTTTGAATAAATTTAAAGGAAGAAAAGTGAAAAACAAACGAAAAGTTGACGGTGAAACTTTAAACGGTTATAACTTTTGATCCGTCTAAAGCCGAAGTTCGGCAATCTTAGCTATCTCAATATCGGACATTTAGGCCTCTGTTCGGCACGTTTATTTTTTTTCCGAATTTTCAGCATTACATTTTTGTTTTATTTTTAGCTTTTTTTTTAGTTGTCGGATGGGGCCTATATTTTGCCACGTGCCACTTCACGTGATATAGTATTTTTGAGCCAAATCTGGTGGAGTTTGGAGTCCTTTAGAATTATGGCAGTTTTTGAAGTTAAATTAGGAGTAGTAGAAGTCCTAGTTTAATTAGACTAGTTGTCTTGCTGTCTTTTCTTTATAATTCAGTAGTTTTGTAGTTCTTTTCATTATTATTCAGAATTATTAATAAAATTTTTGCTTTTGCAATTCTTTGAGTGCGCTCAAATTTATTCGTTAGTTTTGAAGAAGTGATCTTCAATTTTTTACACAATTGATTTTGCTTCCGCTCCGTCAGTTTCACATGTCATTTGCAATATTATTATTATTTATGGATAAGAATAATCTACTACTAAATAGATGAACTAAATGTGTTTTTTAGTTACTTAAATCTGATTTCCAATTAACTACAAATTAATATCTAAAACAAATTACATAGATAAGATATATGGGTGTGGAATTTATGGATATATGAATAGACCAAATATTGGTTAGTCCACATGAGTACCGGAATTAATGAAATATTACTTAATATAGTCCGAATTGACTACATGAGTAGTCCTACATGTGCATAGTGGATGATATTTGGGGGTTCTAGGGATAATCTCCACCCTGTATATGTATATATGATGGTGGACCCTTTATGCATGCATATCCATGTTATATACAATTGAGGCGAAGATCACTCAGGGCCCTAGGTTTCGAAAGTCCCCAAGCACCAATCGTGCATACTGGTAAGAATGGATGGGTGGATGTACGTGAGCGCTCGTCGTCCAACATGCCCTTGTCTTGAGTCATACACATCTTTCTAGACAAATATTACGAGATTTAACTTATTTTTCTTCCGACAAACTTCCAAAATATAGTTTTTCTTGCTCAATGAAGCAGCCGGGCAGATACATGAGGGTGGAGGAGAGAATTTCATTATGTTTTTTGATTCCAATGAAATGGTGGAAAGACGAGAATGGTGGGAAAAAACGAAGATGACGAGAAGTTTTTCGATTCTGTTCTCCTAAGCTAAATTGGATTATGTTGGTCTCCAGTAGAGCCATAAATGAGCCGAGCCTTGCAAATTTTACAAGCTCGAGCTTGAGCTCGTCTTAAAACATTTGAGCTCGAGCTCAAGTTCATCGAGCCCATTTCTTTTGAGCTCGAGCTCGAGGCAAACAAGCCAAGCTCGAGCATTTTTTTTTCCTATTGAATTGACATATATTTAAAATTCTAAGATTTGTACAATGGAAATTAAAATCGAACGGATCGAATATCAATAAGCACTCGGATTGTCAGAGAGGAAGAGAACTTGGAGAAGAAATTAAAATAAAATTTATTCTTTACAAAAATATATGTATAAGTAAAACATGGATAATAAAATTACTATTACTAATATATATACATATACAAAAGTTGGGGAAAAATGCAATTTTGGTCTCATAACTTAGCCCATGTGTGCTTTTGGTCCCATTTTGACTTTAGCATTATACGTCCTATAACTCCAGAAAATGTGCATTTTTGGTCAGAAGATACAATTACATCATTTATTTGGCGAATTAGCATGTGCGGCTCACGTTTTGTGGAGTTATTGGACCAAAAAAGCACATTTTTGGTGATCTCACGTGAGCCGCATATACCAATTCCGTACAAATACATGACATAATCTATCTTGGGACCAAAAATACACATTTTTTGGAGTTATGGGACGTATAATGCTAAAGTCAAAAATACTGGGATCAAATTCACACATGGGCTAAGTTGTGGGACCAAAATTGCAATTTTCCCACAAAAGTTGGCATTTAACAGGTGAAATATTTATTCAATATCATTTGACTAAATTTAATATGCAGAAACATGATTACAAAAAATTTGCATATAATATTAAGTACACATAAATATGCCTATACATATAAATATAAATATATATATACATATATAATAATAGTAAAAACTCGTGAGTCGGCTCGCGAGTTTATAAACACTCAAATGCAAGCTCGAGCTCGATTTATAAAGCTCGAACTTTAAACGAGCTGACTCGTAAGCCGGCTCAACTCACCTTACCCCTCTAGTTTCCAGTGGGTTCCATTAATATTTTGGATCCAATTAAGTTTCATGTTGGGTCGAACTTAGTGCATGATCGGGTTCGATTTAATTCCAGATTGGACCTATCCAATCTTTGTTTCAAATTTATAATGAATTAGATTCATTCACTCGCTAACAAACTTATATTTATACCAATTGTAAATTATTAATACAACCATATCCGAAATTTAAATCCTAGAAGTATAAATACCATCTAAAAAAAACAGAAAAAGCCGGCCCGAAAGTATATCGGCAAAGCTTGGCTGTGCTGGTGATGATCACAATCTTATTATCTCCTTCAATTAGTACTAGAAACTTTTTATTCAAGAGTATTATCTATTCTATTCTACTATAAAAGTATGAATTGATTTTTTTTATTTTATTATAAAAGTACGAGTTGATCTTTCGACATTTTTGATGCACCTAAATTATCCCTATGGAATTCAATTTTTTAATGACAAAAAAGTCAAAAATAAATTTTAAGAATCTACAACAATAAGAAGTATAATTACATAGGTCTCTATAATGAAGCTTCATATAGACATATAATTACAATGAAATTATATATATACATTAGTACCCTACAATATTACATAAGATTAATCCTTTTATTCATTTAAAGAAGAAGATAAAAAGAAAGCTTTAAAACATCATGTTATGGATTGTTTGAAAATTTGTACTTCATTGTTGATATTTTGTTAACTATTAGCACACTTTCATTATGAGTTACATATGTTTAACTATTGACTTAGAAACTTATACAAAAATTGGATCAATACAAATAACTTTATTTCTAATAATCAATTTTCAATTGAAGTATTAGTTTTATAGTGTCTTTCAGTTTTGATCATTTCTTATATTTAATATACTAATTTAGTCATTTTAAAAAAAATATTTGTTTGCTTATATCGGAAATTTATTAAGAGTTTTTTTCGACGGTGCACTTTTAAAAATAATATATAACATATAAAACTTTGTAGGCATTTCATAAATATAACGATTTTAGATTTGATACTCATGGTTAGAAGGCTAGAGCTAAAATTATTGTGCATAAATTATTTGTAAGTATCTTAAACTTAATGCTAACAGATTATAGTCTAACTATATATATATATATATATATATATATATATATATATATATATTGTCCTGACCAGCAGTTGTATTGTTGCTATCTGTGCTTATGTAATAACGATGTTGAACACAATAGCAGTCCCTTTATTGCATCGAAACCACAAACTGAAAACGGTGGGCGCTATTTTGGCCTTGCTAAGACCATCTCCAAAAGCACCATTTTACCTCTCCAATGGAGCGGTAAAACCAGCGCTAAAATAGTGTTGGTATAAATTTTTTTTTTTTGTTTCTTTTTTGGTTTTTTCTTTGTTTTTATTTAGTCCATTATTTTGTAATAGTCACAATTATGTCCATTGTAATTTGATCCCTAAACTTTGAAAAGTTACAATTAGGTCCTAAGTTATGTTATTTTTTTCCCACTTAATTATATATTGTTTTAATTTAACAATAAATAATAGATATTTATTAAAACTAGTACAAAATGCATATTCCACGTAAATTTAAAATATTTTAAAATTACATCCAACATAGATTAATATTATATAAAATGCAAAATTACACAATTCAAAGGGAAATGAACATAATACAAGATAAATAAATTGGATGAATAACAAAAATATTTACTTGAATGAATATGTAATATAAAATTAAAATTGTATTTGTGAAATATGAGAAATAGTATAAATGAGGTGTCAAAATAATATTATTATAGTGAATAGTGATTTGGTGCAAAAGATAATGCAGTACATTGGAGTGAAAGTATTGTAGCTACTGTAAAATAGTACTGTATTTGCTATAAAATAGTGCACAACATGGAGATGGTCTAACGCATGGAAAAGAAATGGGCTATTGATTTCACAAGCCTATTTGGGTCCAGAGCTAAGGCTGTAAAACTTGAGGTTTCGTGTAATACAATGACACGCAAAAACCTAGCAAGTGCACTAGATCGTGCAAGTAATGTAATGAATATTTAAGTCCGGATTATCGTACCCAAGGGACAACGTATTTAAGTATTGAAACTGCTGTATTACCTAATTCCAAGTTAAATCAAATAATTAAGGTGTGAGTGTTTAATTGACTAAAGAAAATTAATTATGTAAAACACGTAGAGATTGAAAAATCAGAGGAAGAGAGATAACTAAGACACGTGATCCGACCAAACTACTCCTTATCGATTATGAAGTGTGTTATTCAATTATTACTTATCATGCTATGGCGGAAACTCCAAAATTATGCACTACCCAATCTCTTGGTATAGTGCATCTATGTTAATTAATGATTCCCTATATCCCTATATGAGAATTCAATTAATAAACATGCATTAACAAGATTTATGAGATTCCCCGTTACCGGAAGGCTAAACGAATGAATTGAATCTATCCCTAGTCAATTCTAAGACGTGATGTTCAATTGCTCAAGCATCCTTAACCTATACCCTCTCAGAATCTAAGCTAAGCAATTTATCAAACAAGTGGTGATCAAGCACTCATAAGCATTAAATACAACAAATTGAACACATAGCATGCCAAGCAATAATCAAAAACACAAATTTATAAACGATAATTTATAGTTTGCCTTCACACGGCCTTAGTCAAACGAATTTAGTTCATGATCGAAAAGAAAGAGAAATAACAATCTTCAAAAGACATGTTCAATGAACTAATCTCAAAAGAAAGTGAAAAACTCCCTATTACAATCTTGATTTTCTGGTTGTTGCTTGAATTCTCCGTTTTCGTAGACAAATTCGGAGTCTTCAAGCTTTTCTCTTGCTTAACACCCTATTTATAGGTTACTGTACGCGGACGGGATGCTGCGGCATCGAAGTCGGGATGCTGCAGCATCAACAATTCTCTCGCGCAGCCGTTTTATACTGTGATGTTGCAGCATCGATTTATGATGTTGTGGCATCACAGGTTTGTCGATTTTTTCTTGACTTTTTCTTCATCTTTTGGATCCAATAATGCTCTACACCTAATACACATAAATAAAACAAATCAAGATATAATGTGGGATAGAATTTACTAGAAAACGAGCCAAATCCAAGAAAAGAGACGCTCGAAAAGGCGTAAAATACGAGCTTTTCAACACCCCCAAACTTGAGTTTGATCGTCCTCGAGCAAAGAAAATTGAATCCACCCATAAGCTCAATGAATTGTTTAGACAATTCCAACACAAAAACGCAAGATACTACCCCTTAAAACAAGATTTATGAAAAATTACTCATTCATCAAAAACATTCAAGATTCATATGTCTCAAAAGTCTTCATCATTACCCCCAAGTCTTGACTCTTATATCTTTTCTATGTCAAGAATCCAAATTAGGCAAGCTTATGCAAACACATCAAACTTATTGACATAAATCGACTTCGAAATTGTAAAACTTATTTGAATGCACAATACACGATAACCATGATCAAAAGGTCTTTTCGGCTTGTAATGTAGGGCTCGAGTGTTAACTAGGTTGGGAATTTATGGATAAAAGTGACTTAAGGTCTAGAGAGCCTAAAACTCGATATCCTCAAGCTATACTCACTAAATAAACTTCATACTCCAAATTCTCACCACTTTTTCCTCTTTGTTTTCTTTTTCAAACTCACAACCCCCAAACTTATTTCGTGTCTATATTGGGTTGTGTACGAGTGACAACACCGAACCAATGATCATTGAAGCATCACATTTATATAGCCTAGTCGAGAATTTTTTTTTTCTTTTTTTTTTTCGATCATATATATATATTTTTTTCAACATTTCGGCTCAACTTTATTTAAGTGCTTCTCACATCCTTCTCAATCATCTAATATACCTCAAAACCTTCATCACTTCTCAAACTAAACCAACTCAATCTTCCCGCTCTTATGTGCACGAGACAACAAGATGCACACCCAATCATAGCTAAAAAATATCAAGTTCTACGCTCTCATAACTGGGTAATTCATTCTTTGTTTTTCTTCCAGACTAAAGGGAAGTTGATGTGGTTCATGAAAGAAAGTCGAATGGTGGTCTGTGGTGTGCTTAGCACACCCCATTCTTATCATTAAGGCTCAAATAAAGGTCTAGAGACAATGAATATAGTGCAAGCTAATGTAAGGCTAAAGACAAATCAAAGATGGCCTAAATCATGTCATAGTCACGCAATATCAATACACTCATCAAAGTGAAACAAACGTAGAAGTTCTATGTCGAGAGTTCACTAAAATTCACATAATATTGACTAACACGAATATCAAGACACAAACTAAAAATGTTTATCACAATTAAGGGGTTTTGACTAGGAACAAATTGAAACAATAAATTCGTCATGCTTTATCAAAGCAAAGCAAATAATTCTTCAAAAAAAAATTTATTCAAAAGGGCTTCACTTGCGAAAATGTGTACAAATTGTAAAAATCGGGCACAAAAATATCAAACATGCATATGCACTTCATGTATCCCACCCCCAAACTTAAAAATTAACACTGTCCCCAATGTTAAAACAAGAAAGTACGAAGAGAGTGAAGATACTGCCCTGATTGGAGAAATTGAAATCGGAAGTTGTGTGTAGTGCATCTGAAAGATCCTAGGTGATGCATGGCCACCCCCAAACTTATTTGCAACCTACACAAAAATAGAGAAACCATAAAAAGGAACAAGGGAGATGAACCGACTCAACAACAAAAGAAAAAAGAAAACAGACACGATAAAAATAAAAACTAAACTAACAGAAACGAAAAGCAAGAAAAAAGATTAAAAAAAAAGAAGAAGCTTGGGTTGCCTCTCAAGAAGCGCTTGATTAAAGTCATTAGCTCGACTCCCTTGCACTGGTCATGGTGGATCATAAGGAGCAATGCCAACTTTGTATGGACGAGCCTTTTTGTATTTTTTTCAGTTGCGTAAGGGCTTCTCCCCTCCAACCTCTATCACACAACCTAAAAGAATTAGAAGTGAGCATAAGGTCTCTTTCAAAAATACATAATTGAAGTGTAAAGATGAAATTTAATTGGACGTGGACAGAATGCGCAATGGATGATGCCAATAATATGGGGCTGTCCCTACTCCACTAGCCTTGGTTTTGACAATTCAAATGGTGGGTCATCCAATTGTGCTTATACTATCCTGCTTTAATTCCGACAGTAGTATCAAGTGGGTTCTCAAATATGCAGCGAATGACGCCCAAATTAATCAATTGCTCGACTCGAGCAATAAAGGTTAGGGTGACATTTATTATTCTGAATATTTTGAGGCTATTTAATAAATTGCTTGATTTTTAATTATCATAAATTTACAATAGCTAAGAAAATAGTCAAATCATCTAGTCCATCACAAAATGAGACTCATAATTTTAATATAAAAAAAGGACTGATATCTTAAATGTGATATGGATCTCATTTTGTGATATCCATATCACAAAATTATGTCACTTTATACAGGACATAATTAAAATGTCCTGTGTAATTTTAATTATACAGGACATTTTGTCATTCTCATTATGTCACTTTATACAGGCTAGTTTATCAGGTATGCTTGCAGTGAAGGGGTCAATATACACACACAAAGACCAAATACAAGAGGAAGTATATGGCACATTAGTTGCCAGGAACGTAATCGGGGTGCGCCACGACCACTTTTTAAATTTCTATCTTGACCTAGATATAGATGGTGATGCCAATTCCTTAATCAAAAGTCAATTGCAAACGGTTCGTGTTACCAATGAAAATTCACCAAGGAAGAGTTATTGGAAGGTTGTTAATGAAGTAGCTAAGACGGAGTCAGATGCCAAGATCCGACTTGGCTCCGGGGCGACTGAGATCATAGTGTAAACCCTAATAAAAAAACCAAGATAGGGAATGACATCGGGTACCATCTGATCCCAGGGTCTGTTGTGGGACCCCTAATATGTGAAGATGCTCATGAGCAGATTCGTGGTGCATTTAGTAATTATAACATGTGGGTTACACCATATAATAAGTCCGAAAAATATGCTGGTGGGCTCTATGCTGATCAATCTCATGGAGATGATAATTTAGCCAAATGGACCCTCAGGTATAGTAGCATCCTAATTTGAGGAAATTCTAATTTAAATTGAAGTTGACAAATTTGAATTAGTCATTTAACAAGTGAATTACACTTATTATATAATTTGTACACTCAATAAAAAATCACAAAATGAGTATTATGACACTTTTCATATGATTAATTGGATATAATAGATCTAGTCCATCAACGATAAATTTTAGTCCAGACCTGATGTGGCTGAACTCCACAAATTATATGATAAGTAAAATATACTTACTTTATGATTGATCAATCTCTTTGAAGTTTACATTAATCATATGACCAAATATAATTCGCTTGTCATGTTAATTGCAAGGATACAACCTATTTGACTCCCAACTAGAATCTTCCACAAACAAAATCAGTGGTTGTAGTTGGGAGGTTCTAGGATCTCATATTCCTAGTGATCTTCACTCTCATTGTGTGAGGCTCCCATGTGGACCCTACATTTTGGAGGTAAACTCGCATGATTATCATGTAATACATACTACTAGTAAAATACTAAAATTTATGCGTGCATCTTAAGTAAGTTATAAAGATAACTAATTTTGTGAATTGTATATTTGATGCAGGAATAGGGAAATTGAGAATGAGGACATTGTGTTATGGTACACATTAGGTTTTCATCATGTGCCCCTGCAAGAAGATTATCCAATCATGCCTACACTAAGTGCTAGTTTTGAGCTTAGGCCAGCCAATTTCTTTGAGCATAATCCTTTGCTCAATGTAAAAACATCCAAGCCAGTGAAATGGGTTAATTGTTCTGCATAAGTAACTTTATGCAACAATTATTTTCTATCAATTGTAAAGGTTAGACGGGGGAAGTCTAATCCCTCGGGTCGGATCGCGCAAAGAGAAGCTCTCCCCAGAGTGGTGTCTCCAAGTTGCTTACCATTTAGTCGGTATTTTCAATCAATTGTACTTTAAATTATTGTGATAATCTTGAATAAGAAGTTTCAAGTACTGGAATGAGATAATCAATGTCTCCATATATATATATGTACTTTCAAGTACAAGTATTGAGTTGGATTTTAATATTAAATGTTGAAGAATTAATTAATTAATTAAAAAAGAAACTCTTAGAGGCTCTTGTCATGTATACTTGTCCCACATGAAAAGTCGAGGGACTTAAGAGTCTCTATATACTACAAATTAGTATATGATATTTCTATAAGAAGCAAATATATATATACATACATATATATATACATACATACATATATATATATATATGGTGCGGAGATCATCTTAGGATCCTAAGTTTCAGAGCCGCCAAATACGACCCCACCAACTATCACCCCAATGAACTGATGTTTTTTGGTGACTCTCGAAACCTCAGGTCCAGGGAGAAGATCTACGCTCTTCCACATGTATATATGTTCGCATTGGACCCAATTTCTTTTTTTTTGATAAATAAATTTCATTAATACAGAACAAACCGAAAAAACACAACAACAAAAGAAAAAAAGAACAAAACATCTACTCTAACATAACACTTATCAAAAATAAATTACATTGGGGGTGTTGAACACGAAAAAAATAAAAAAAAAGAGTAAAAAAAGGTAGGAAAAAGCTCGACCCGATTCCTGACAGAGAGGAGGACCGAGATTTTTCCAGAAAAAGCTTGCACCCACCGAAGATGGTGTATAAGATAACCGGAGCCAGATTTCGCCTCCACAGAACACCCACACCTGCAACCCCCAAAGTAAAATTCTTTTTGATGAGTAAAATGCCAGAGAAGAACAAACACAGACCCAAACCAAAGCTTCAGCAAAAGACTTCCTGCAAAAAGCAAAGCAAAAAACACCAACAAGAAACGGAAACGGAAACGGAAGAAGACAAAACAACATACAAAGAAAACTAAGCAGCATATTAAAACTAACAAAAGGCACCACCAAAACATGTGTAAATTCACATGAATGGTGTATGTAAATTCACATGCATGATGTAGATTTCTAGAGACCCCAAATTCCGAAGTCCACCAAGTACCACCCCTAATGAGGGAAAATTCTCGTATACACTCGGTGTGAAATCCATTTGCATGCACCAAAATAATAAAAAATAATAAAAAATATTTGACTTATTTTTATATTGAATATACATTTTTTTTTGTTATGTTTTTGTGCATATAAGTGGATCCCACACCGAGTGTATATAAGAATTTTCGCTAATGAGCCTACATATTGTCATACTGCTGACAAATCAATAGGGCATTGTTCGAAAAATCATTAGATAATAAGACAGATTTTGCTGAGTATTTTTCTCTCTCTCTCTCACTTTCATAGGGGGTAACATATGTCTCTAAAACTTTTTTAAGGGGAGGAATTACAATTTAGCTCCTCAGACTACATTTTTTAAGTAACAATTTGGCGCTCTACGCTGTAAAAATATACACTTATGTAACCTTCTTCGTTTATAAGTTATGATTATATATATTGATGTTCTAATGAAACGTATCACTGCTAACGAAGTTGAGACCCAAAATATTAGAGCTCTTGATTTTATTATCATCTGAATGTAAGTATTTTCTTATTTTTATATATAGAAGTTATTAGCGGAATGTAATAACTGTTAATATTTGATATTCATGGCATTTATCATATAACAAATTGATGGGATTTTGTGTGGAGAACAATTCAAAGTGACAAAGGAAAGGGGGAACGGCGCCCAGGCGCAACTCAACTCGCGCCCAGGCGCGAAAGGGCGAAGCAAAGGAGTTTTCAGCCTTGTCGGCGCCCAGGCGTGGGCCGGGGGCGCCCAGGCGCGGCGCGCCGAAAGGTGACCCCTAGACGCGTTTTTTGAGCTGTACACGCGGTTTAACTGAGTGGACGCGTTTTCATCATGGTTTAGACGCGTTTTATGTCTTCTAAATGCCTATAAATGTCTTCCTAATTGTCATGAATGTAAGAGTAAGAAGAGCAAGAATTGTATATCAAAAGACTAGAATTATACATACACTATCCTCTTGTAATTGCATTTCATACAAAGAAATAATATCTCTCTAGCATAGGTCCGTGGACGTAGGCATTATTGGCCGAACCACGTAAATCGTTGTCTCGTTTTCTTGCTTTATATTTCGCTTTTAATTCCATTTATGCGTATTGATTCCTAACAACTGGTATCATAGCACGGGTTACAGCGATCCGTGCAAATCAATGACGTCTGAAGATAAAAAAGTGAATATAGACAAGTTCGATGGAAAAGATTTCAGATTCTGGAAAACACAGATGGTGGACTATCTGTACCAGAAGAAACTCCATCAACCGTTGTCGGAGAAAAAGCCTGAAAAGATGTCAGACGAGGACTGGGAATTATTGGATAGGCAAACTCTAGGTGTTATTCGATTAACGTTAACAAGAAACGTGATGTTTAACATCCTAGATCAAACCACGACGGCGGGTTTGATGAAGGCGTTATCCAATATGTATGAGAAGCCATCTGCATCAAATAAAGTCCACTTGATGAGACGTTTATTCAATTTGAAGATGACGGAAGGAGGATCGATGACCTTTCATATCAACGAGTTCAACGTAATCATCACACAGTTGAGCTCGGTTGATATCACTTTCGAGGATGAGGTAAGGGCCTTAATTTTATTGTCTTCTTTACCTGATAGTTGGAATGCGACGGTAACTGCTGTGAGTAGTTCGTCTGGCCAAAATAAGTTGAAACTTGAAGAGATTCGGGATCTGATTCTGAGCGAAGATATTCGCCGGAAGGAATCAGGAGAACTCACATCTGCTGCATTGAGTGCGGAAAACAGAGGAAGAGGTGTTCAATGAGGTGGTCAGTAGGGTAACGGTCGATCCAAGTCAAAAGGGCGAGGGAAGTCAAAACCGCGCAAGGAGGCTGATTGCTGGGGCTGCGGGAAGATAGGCCATTACAAGAGAGACTATCCAGAAAAGGCGGGTCAGAGTCACAACTGGGAACATCAACAAGCAAACGCAGCAGCAGACAACGTCGGAGATGCTTTGGTTTGCTGTGTTGACAGTCTAGTCGACCAATGGGTACTAGACTCAGGTTCGTCGTTCCATGCTACTTCATGTAAGAATTATCTAACAAATTACATTTCTGGAAAATTTGGAAAGGTTTTTCTTGCAGATGATGAACCTTTGGAAACTGTTGGTAAAGGTGATGTTGTCATAACAACAGCACAAGGGATGCAGTTAAAACTGCAGAATGTTAGGCATATTCCGGGGTTGAGAAAAAATTTGATCTCGATGGGTCAAATTGACGGTCAAGGGTACACCACGGTGTTCGGTGGTGGTGCATGGACAATCACCAAAGGAAATTTGGTGGTAGCTCGTGGTAAGAAGTCAGGGACTTTGTACACCACGGAGATTAACAAGGACTCGTTAGCTGCAGTCGATGCCACAAAGGATATACATCTATGGCATAGGCGACTTGGGCATATGAGTGAAAAAAGGATGAGGATAATGGCATCCAAGGGAAAGTTGCCAATTTCAAAGTCGGTTTAATTGGGTCTTTACGAAGACTGTGTACTTGGAAAGCAGAAAAAAGTGAGCTTCTCCAATACGGGAAGAAAACCGAAGGCAGAAAAATTGGAACTTGTGCATACCGATGTATGGGGACCGGCACTTGTACAGTCGCTTGGAGGGTCGAGATACTACGTCACCTTCATTGATGATTCCACAAGAAAGGTAAGGATTTATTTTCTGAAAAATAAATCTGATGTATTTAATATCTTTCAAAGGTGGAAAGCGGAACTCGAGAATGAGACGGGTCTGAAACTGAAGAGTCTAAGGTCGGATAATGGCGGAGAGTATGATAGCCATGAATTCAAAGATTATTGTGCAGAGAATGGGATTGAGATGATTAAAACCATTCCGGGGACTCCGCAACAAAATGGAATTGCAGAACGGATGAATAGAACTTTGAATGAACGAGCTAGGAGCATGAGGCTCTACTCCGGGTTGCCAAAGATTTTTTGGGCTGATGCAATAAGCACGTCGGCTTATCTCATCAACCGGGGACCTTCAGTACCGTTGGACTTCAAAATACCGGAAGAAGTTTGGTCTGGAAAGGAGGTAAATTTATCGCACTTAAAAATTTTCGGTTGTTTATCTTATATCTTGCAAATTTCTGATGACAGAGATAAGTTGGATTCAAAAGCACAGAAGTGCATCTTTATTGGTTATGGTGGAGAAAGTTTTGGCTATAGATTCTGGGATTACCAAAACAACAAAATCATAAGGCATAAGGATGTCACGTTCAACGAGAAAGTGCTTTACAAGAATCGACTTGGTGTAGAGACTGAGGATAATGAGGAACCAAAGGCGATATTTGAAGAAATCATTCTAGACGAGGTTATGGAGAATGACACTGAAAATAGGATTGAAGAAGATCCGGAGACTCTGCAACCTATCTTGAGGAGATCAAGTAGAACTCCCAAACCAAACATAAGGTATTCCCCTTCCTTACACTATTTACTTTTGACGGATTCGGGTGAACCAGAATCGTACAAAGAGGCGATGAGTGTAGGAGATTCTCTCAAGTGGGAGCAAGCCATGAAAGATGAGATGAGCTCTCTTGAGAGAAATAAAACTTGGAGGTTGACTAAGTTACCAGAGGAGAAACGAGCATTGCAGAACAAGTGGGTATTCCAGGTTAAGGATGAGCCAAATGGTAGTAAAAGATACAAGGCGAGAATGGTAGTTAAAGGGTTCCAACAAAAGGAAGGCATTGACTACAATGAGATATTTTCACCGGTTGTCAAATTAACTACTATTAGGATGGTTCTAAGTATTGTTGCTGCAGAGAATTTGCATCTTGAGCAATTAGATGTAAAAACGGCGTTCCTTCATGGAGATTTGGAGGAGGACATTTTCATGGTTCAACCGGAAGGTTTTTTGGAAAATAAAAAAGAAAACCTTGTATGCAAGCTAAAGAAAAGCTTGTATAGACTTAAGCAAGCTCCAAGACAATGGTATAAGAAGTTTGACACTTTCATGGCTAGTACTGGATATACTAGGTGTCAAATGGATCATTGTTGCTATTTTAAAAAGTTTAGGGATTGTTATATTATACTGTTGCTTTATGTGGACGATATGTTAGTAGTTGGGTCTAACATGGTAGAGATTGATAAGCTGAAAAAGCAACTGTCTACTGAATTTGAAATGAAGGATTTGGGAGTTGCAAATACAATTCTCGGAATGAGGATCATTCGAAATAGGTCGAGTGGGAGTCTCAAGTTGACTCAAGAGAAGTACATTGAAAAGGTACTTGCTAGATTTGCAATCACAAATGCAAAGTCTAGAAGTACCCCATTGGGGAGTCATTTCAAATTGAGTAGGGAACAATCACCTAAGACTAAGGAGGAGCAAGATCAAATGGAAAATGTACCTTATGCCTCTGCCATTGGGAGTTTAATGTACGCAATGGTGTGTACAAGACCGGATATAGCTCATGCAGTGGGAGTTGTGAGCAGATATATGGCTAATCCGGGGTTAAAGCATTGGGAAGCGGTAAAGTGGCTACTAAGGTATTTAAGGGGTACATCAAGGATGTGTTTGTGTTTTTTGCAAAGTAGTATCACTTTAGAGGGCTTCGTAGATGCAGATTTAGGTGGTGATCAAGATGGTCGTAAAAGTACATCAGGGTACATTTACACTTTGGGAGGCACTGCTATAAGTTGGGCTTCAAGGCTACAAAGGTGTGTAGCACTCTCCACAACTGAAGCCGAATACATTGCTATTTCAGAAGCAGGTAAAGAGATGGTTTGGTTGAAGAATTTTCTAAGGGAGATTGACAAGGAGCAACGAGACTGTGCACTTCACAGTGATAGTCAAAGTGCCATTTGTTTGGCAAAGAATCCGGTGTTTCATTCAAGAACAAAGCATATTCAATTGAAGTATCATCATATCCGAGAGATGATTGATGATCGGACTCTGGAGTTGAAGAAGGTGCTTGGTACGAAGAATCCGGCGGATATGTTGACGAAGAGGGTAACCACCAAGAAACTGAGGTTTTGTATGACCTCAGTAGGCCTCGAATTTATGTGATGAGGAGGCCGACTTTTGCTAGAGAGAGAAAGTGGATTCAACTGATGAAGTTATGATCGGGACAACGGGATTGTGTCTTCAATTTTGAGATTGGTCTCCAAGTGGGAGATTGATGGGATTTTGTGTGGAGAACAATTCAAAGTGACAAAGGAAAGGGGGAACGGCGCCCAGGCGCAGCTCAACTCGCGCCCAGGCGGGAAGGGGCGAAGCAAAGGAGTTTTCAGCCTTGTTGGCGCCCAGGCGCGGCGCGCCGAAAGGTGACCCCTAGACGCGTTTTTTGAGCTGTACACGCGGTTTAACTGAATGGACGCGTTTTCATCATGGTTTAGACGCGTTTTATGTCTTCTAAATGCCTATAAATGTCTTCCTAATTGTCATGAATGTAAGAGTAAGAAGATCAAGAATTGTATATCAAAAGACTAGAATTATACATACACTATCCTCTTGT
Source organism: Buddleja alternifolia (assembly GCA_019426215.1). NCBI lineage: Eukaryota > Viridiplantae > Streptophyta > Magnoliopsida > Lamiales > Scrophulariaceae > Buddleja > Buddleja alternifolia. Next base: position 31,913,046 of record CM033403.1, read on the forward strand.
AATTGCATTTCATACAAATAAATAATCTCTCTCTAGCACAGGTCTGTGGACGTAGGCATTATTGGCCGAACCACGTAAATCGTTGTCTCGTTTTCTTGCTTTATATTTAGCTTTTAATTCCGTTTATGCGTATTGATTCCTAACACAAATTCACTAAAAAATAATGAGCATTTTGATGCAAATTAGTGACGACATGTATTCGTTTATTATATATCTGTTCCCCTCATATTTAGCATTTAGAAATAGTTTAAATGCTTGGGATTATAATATATTTCTTTGTCTTGTATGTTAAATCTAGTATATATATTTATTGGCTACATGACATGATGACACCCCAACCCATATATATATATACGGGTAATATGCATTTTTTTTTCAATTAGTAGATATTAGTGTACCAAGTATCAACATGTTTGACAATTTTTTTATTTATCTATATATGCATTTAATTATGAATGTGCATATATAATATCTCAATGACTATTCTAATAGATTGGATTGATAAAATAAACGAGTACAAACTCATAGTAGCTAGAATATATATATATATATATATATAAAATTTGTCATGTAAGACACACATGCACGAGTATGTTATACATAAATGTATGTCAGATCATTTTTCTTAAACTTGTGGTGAATGAATCAAATTCATACGTGACTTCTTGAATATTCCTTATTTATTTATTTTTTCGAAAGAAAAACGGTAGAATTATATTAATTCAAAGCCAAAGAATTAATTGCTAAAGCAAGTGCGGCAAGAAGCGGAAGTCTAAGAACACACTCTTGGTCCTCTGAAGCATAGCGGACAAGGACATACTCATGGAGTCATGGTCCTTATTTATCAGAACGGATCTTCTATCCCACAATGGTGTGCCACAATGGTGTCACATTATTATGGGATTGACAAGTGTCCATTTAATTTAAATTATTATTAACAGTTTTTTTTAAATGGACATTTGTCAATCTCACAATGATGTGACACTATTGTGGCACACCATTGTGGGATAGAAGATCCGCTCTACTTATTTATAGGGGGTAAATTGCCTGTTTTCATGGTTCAAGTGTATAAAAATTGAATATACCCGTTAGAGGAGGAAACAGTGTAATTCACATACAAAAAACAAAAGATATGGGTCCATTTTGAGTTACTTCATGCATCTAAAAATTGTCCTAGTTTACAATAACAAAATTAAAGCCGAATTTTCAGTTTTTTAGTAACATATTTAATTTAATTTTTTTCTTGGGAATTTCATATTAATTTAGTGCAATTCAAATAAAAAATAAAATTTCAAAATAATATTTACTTTAAAAGAATAGTCAAGTTAACCCTTTTCTTCTATCATAAAAAATGCACTATTAAATTCAGAGGAAAAATAAGTATTTGTGTTGGTAAAAATATGCAAAGTAAACCAATGTGTTCAGTTGACACAAGAGTTTAAACTCTCTTTCTTTAATACAATATTGACCCATTATTAATGGTGATGAGATATGATAATTTGTTTGTCAAGATACAACGACTTCATATGAAAATAATATACAAATTTCCAAGCCTATCGAACAAATACTTGTTTGAACTCTCGATTTTGAAAAGATTATGATATATGTGAAGAATGCTTTTAAATTCACAAAATTAGAACTTAAAAGAAAAAAGAAAGAAAAAATTCATTGAGTGAGATGAGTGAAATGAATTCCAGGGGCAATATTTATAGACAACGAAAAATTGGGGGACTAAAAGTTGCGACTTTTCATTTTAGCCGAAAAGTTGCAATTATACCCCCAAACAGTTGCGTTCGAATGCGGACGGACCCCCTGATATTGAATTAGAGTCATTGGCGCTTCGGCTGCACAGACAGTGCAGCGGACTGCGTTGCATACGGCCGTGACCATCAATCGTGGTAGCAATCCTCCGTCGTGTCTGGTCATCATCACCATAATTGATGAAGAAAAAAATCTTGCGGTTCAAATATTCAAGAAGAATAATAAAAGAAAATTAAAGTTTGGCTCAAGCCCACAACCAAGACCTAGGCCCGAGACTGTGGTGTGAGAGGGTTTAAACAAACATGGACCCAAGTCCTCCTTCGTTCTTGTAAATCCAACATAATGTCAAGATTCCGTCTATGTGGGATACTCATTTGTTGGGTTCTGACACCAAACAAAGTCTATAACATATTTTAAACTGATTAACTTTAATCATCAATTTATCATTTATTCGAACTCGGACTTGAGTAATTCTATATGCTAAATTTATCTACTTGAATTGTAGATTAATTAAGCTCATTAAATTTCATATAGAGACCAGTTAAATCCGTGTCAAAGTTGGGTAATTAAAAACCTAAGTTGACCTCACACTTTTATCTAACCAGTAAAACGGGATGATCAGAAGACGGCTAATCACATTTTTTATCTCGTAAGTGTATCCAAGTACATTTTTGTTCCCGCATTGCATTAGAGGTGTAAAATGAGTCAAGCCAGCTCAACTGGAGCTCAAACTATTTCGAGCTTGAGCTCCTTCGTGGGCCGAACTCGAACTCCCTTATAGATGTTTATAAGCTTGTGAGCCGACTTGTTAACTTTTATTATTTTATTTTTTATATATGACTAAAAATTGTTATACTTCATAAAAATAATACTCGAGTTGTTTTTGTAATTTTCTCTAAATCATGCAAAACAACAACCATAGTAACAAAATATATATTTGAGTTGAAATGTTTTTCTATAAACTAATTCAATGAAATCTTGTTTTCATGACACCTTCCTCTATAATTTCTAAATACGTATTGAATTGAAATATAAGATATTTAGTTATTATTTATCTATCCTAATATTTGTCACAATGTTCATTCTTATTTCCTTTAACAAAATAATTCCTAAGATTGATACACGTTTATTGACTTCATACATATTATAAATGAAGAGTATCTTTTTGCAAACTAAATAACAAAATGCACATTCTTGTTTTCATGACACCATCCTCCATAATTTCTAAAAACGTATTGAATTGAAATATAAGATATTTAGTTATTATTTATTTATCTATCTTAATATTTATCACAATGTTCATTCTTATTTCCTTTAATACATTAATTCTTAAGATTGATACACGTTTATTGATTTCATACATATTATAAATGAAAAGTATCTTTTTGCAAACTAAATAACAAAATGCACATTCTAAGAACCTATAAAACTTTTCACATCTATATTGTATTCTCAAATGTAGCAAGTATATAAGTTTACAAGAACTATAAGCATATGTTAGTGAATCTCTATTGACTTGCTGGGAAATTCTAGCCCGCTCCTAGCTCGGCCAAACTCATATGTATTTTATAAAATAACTTACCAATTATATGGTAAGCGTAATACACTCTTCTTGTGAAATACACTTGGATGTGGACAAGCCAGGTCTTGGCTAGAATTTTCCTGACTTGTATCAATAAAGGAATGTGAACCATTACTATACTAATAATAATATACTGTTAATATATATAAATTATGTAGAGTTCATTGATACATGATCTATGTTTACAACATATATTTAATAAACACATTTTTCTAACAACCTCATATTTTATATAAAAAAATTGAATAAAAGATACATAAGATACTACTTATCTCATCTTGAAATGTATATTTATAATTATTATCATTTTTACTTCTTTAATTAAATTTTTAATTATTATATAAATTATTACAATATTGTGATAAAAAATAAAAAATTAGTATCAGAATTACTTAATTTTCTAAAAAAGAAAAAAACAATTCAATTAATGAACTCGAGTAGCTTGATCTTTTATACATATTTGATAATTTTTACTAATAAAAAAGTTGAGCTTTTGACGATTGATCTCGAATCATATCGAGGAATTTGATTTATTTTTCAACCTTACCGGTAACATGGAGGTTATTAGAATGAAAATTATACAAGTTATTCTATAATTAATGAGCTGGACATAACATAATTGATCCAGTTTTTACCACTAAATGGTGGTATAATGGGTGATCTTCATCATCCAACTCCTATCATACGTAATAATAACTTGCACCAGTCCACTGTAGAGTTATCCCATATTCTCAATCTTTTGTTTTCTTATTGTTCACATGAAAATGTCTTGGTCATCCATCTCTATATATTGACAACCAATAATAGATCCAAGATTTCATTATAGCAATAACCAATGCATCCAATCCTAGCACCAAGTGTGGTCCCTTTCTTTCTCACTTTCCACATCTTCACCCTTAGTGGAACTCATGGATTCCACCCACTAGACCCCCTCTCTCCATTTGAGCTCACTCAAGTTCAAACCCTAATTAAAAATTCATACCAAAATGTTACCTTCCACTATGTGGGCTTGGATGAGCCAGACAAACCCAAGGTCCTCTCATGGCTATCACAAAATCAACCTAAAGACTTCCTACACAATCGCGTGGCATTTGTTATGGCACTAATCGACTCAGAAAGCCATGAGATTACAGTTGATTTGTCGAATAACTCAATATTATCGGATAAAGTCTACAAAGGCAATGGCTACCCAATGCTCAACGGTGAGGAGCAAATTGCCTCTATTGGGTTGCCACTCAAATATGCACCATTCATGGCGTCCATAATAACACGAGAATATAAGTTACAGAGTATGAGTACAATTTTGCCCAAAAATCCCGCTTCTATGCATCTACCCGGTATTTATAGCAAAGTGTTCGACTTGAGCTTCGGGTCGAACACATCAAAGTGTCCGACTTGAGCTTTGGGTCCTTAAGTCTCGGGTCGAACTTGAGCTTCACGACCTTAGGTTTGGGGTCTAACACATCAAAATGTTCCTCTTAAACTGGATTGTACACCTTGTAGATTAAGCTAAATTTGGCTGTAGATAATTTGCCCCATATCAATATAATTGGTACATTGTTATTATTTTTTCATTTTTATTTATTACAGAAATAGAAAAAAAAAATTATATGGATTTAATCACACTGAAAAAAACATTAGCCATAGAGTATCAAGTGATAAAGTCAATGTTGTCACTAATTACAAATATTAAGTAACAAATTTTTTTATTTCGTCACAAAAATAGTATTCATAAATTTAATAGGAACAAAAATTGTCACTCTTGATAATTAGTTATATGGAAATTGTTGTCATTATTGCCAATTAGTAATACAAGTATAGTGAAAATTTAGTGACAACTTAACAAATCATAATTGTCACTCTATTTGTGTTATCACTAAATATGTATTACTAATTGCCAAGAGGGACAACTTTAAAAGGAACTATTGTCACTAAAAATTATTATTGTGTCAAAACAAAAATTATTGTCACTCATTATATATATCTAGAGATAATTTTAACATTGCTACTTTAAAATTTCTCATTGATATATATATATATATATATATATATATATTATATATATATATATAGGGTATGGATCAAATACATCCCTATACTTTAGGTAAGTTACAAGACCCAATCTAGACCATTTAAATAATTTGATCCCAAGGTCCATACTTAAAGCCATTAATTTGATTTTATCTTTAATTTAGTGATGATAAGAGCATTTTAGTCAATAGGTATAACAATTAATTGGTAATTTCCAAACATAAATTAATCAAAAAAGGATAAACAATAAATTGTTAACAGATTGCCATAGCTGTCAACCGTTTTTACAATTCAAAAATCTGCAACTTCACTCCTCTCTCTCTCTCTCGCCGCCGCCTCTCCGCCGCGCCGGAGTTGAGTTCGGAGGATCAATTTTTTCTCATTTTCGCAGCGATTATAGTAATGGAGGCAATAATTAGAAAAACTAACCTGCAAGTTCTGAGTATATAGAGAAGAATTGTGTTGTTTCTCTCTCTAGAATGGTGTTGAATGTTGATTCTCTCTCTAGAATTTCCAAACCTTCACACAGCCAATTTTCGATTAAAAAAAAAAAGGTATAATGAATTGAAATCCAACAGAATTGAAACTAATCTGCAAGTTTTGAGTATATAGAGAGAATTGAAGATGTTGTTTTAAAGAAACAAATGGAGTCTCTGCAAACGATTTTGCTCTATGAACAAGACAAATAGAATCTCCAGGAATTGTATTATACAGTAAATATATTGTATAATTAGTTATAATATACTGTATAATGAGTTACAATACACTGTATTATGTGTTATACCATAATGTATAATGACTTATAAGATACTGTATAATAATTATAAAATTGTAAGTGTATGATGTATAAACACACACTCTATAATGGGGTGTAAGATACTGTATAAAATGTTATAACATACTGTATAGTTGTTTATAAGATACTATATAATGGTTTGAAATCACTAATTATATGTCACTAATCACACACTGTATATTACAGTTGTATTTACTGTATAATGGGTTACAAACTACTGTATAATGGTTTATAAGCTACTGTATGATGGTTTAAAAAATCACTAATTGTGATGTCACTAAATACTACATTGTATATCACCACTCATCTACTGCGTTTTGCTTTAAAATAAAAAATTTTAAATTTCTGAAAGGCAAAAACTGTTTTTGGAATTTGAACCAAGTTCTACTTCAATCTTGTAGAAAACGTCGTTTTAAAAACAACTCAGATACTTATTATAAGTATGCTGAGCACCACCCTATCGGGTCCAAATTCCATCGTTTTAATAGGTTTTTTCGCGTTTTTGTGTTTTTAGTCGGATTTTTATTTTTATTTATTTCCATTATTTTCGTACTTTACCTTGTTTATATTTACCGTATATTTGATTATTAACTATTATATAATGGATTAATTAGCTATTGGATTCACTGTATAATGACTTATATGATACTGTATAATAGGTTATAATATACTGTATAATGTAGTACAAAATGATATATAATATATTCAACTGACTGTTGAAAGGAGCACAATCACATGTTGTATATCCCTATTGTATGAACTGTATAATGTAATATAATACGCTGTATAATTTAATATAATGAGCTGTATAATGTAATATAATACGCTGTATAATTTAATATAATGAGCTGTATAATGTAATATAATACGCTGTATAATGTAATATAATGAGCTGTATAATGTGTTCAAATCACAATATATGGTATATCACCATTATAGTTTACGAATTAAGCAATATACAGAAATAACAGAACATTAAAAAATCAAAAATCAAAGCAAATAACAATGATGTAAGCGAAAACATGTGGAATTCAATTTTTTCAGATTCTGGGTTTGCAATCTCGATTTTCAGAATTTTTTCGTGGGTTTCAGAATTTCCAGAACATGTGGGTTTCAGAATTTTTTTTTGTGATAATCGAACGAAATCTGAGGTTAATACGATTCTATAAATTGAATGCGTTAATCTCGGGCTGAGATTGTGATAATAAATGGCTAAGTTCGTGGGTATCAGTTTTTGAGAGATTGCAGGAGATGATTGCCGTTATTTTTGGTAAATGGGTGATGTATAATTTTGTCATTTTGTCTATTATACCCCTAATCCCTATTTTCCATTTTTTCCTGCCTGTTTATTCCTTATTTTTTGGACTGTTAGATTTAATGTATCCAATGATGTATATTGGGTCTTAGATCTTATCTAAGAGAGGGTATGTATATATATATATATATATATATATATATATATATATATATATATTTTGTAGTGTTATGAAATGTAATGTAGTATTTAATTATTATTATGCGCAGGAGGTTAGACGTGAGCCTTGTTGTGAGGATGGTATCCACTGTGGGCAACTATGACTACGTAATTGATTGGGAATTTAAGCAAACTTTTTTTATTTTTTGGTAAGCGGGAATTTGAGCAAACTGGTAGTATTAAAGTCACACTGTCACAGTAAGTTATTTAAACTATAAGTCTATAAAAAAAACTTATATAATTCATTAAGCTGAAATGTAGATGATGATGTATCTAATATTGATCACCATATATTCAATAATATATATTATTTTCTTTTCTTTTCAATTTCAAGCCTTTTATTTTGGCTCATTGAGCTTGGGGCGGGCAATTGGTCAAGCTCGACTTGAGCACGGTACGTGTACACCCTTGGTCCAAAGCTATATGTTACTCCTGTTTCTAAATAGTTGTTCTATATAAAGTTACATACAAACTCAAATTATTTAATCTTTTGACTAACTTTTATTATTTTTGAATATTTTGAGTCTAGCTACTTATGTGCTATTTAATAAATTACGTACTTAATTTTTCATTATTACAATAGCTAAAGTCAAATTGTCTAATCAATTACAGAAAAGAGACTCATAATTTTGGTATAGAATGAGTGATATCTTAGAGGCAAAATTACACTCACTTATTGTGTAATTACCAAACTCCCCTTACTTATTAAAAATTATCAACACACTCTCTCATATTAGAGATTTCTTACGATTATACCCCATGTGTGTTAAATAATCCCTGCAATTTTACTCCTATAAACTTTACAAATAGACCCCTTGTGGGGGTATGTTGGTAATTTTCAATGAGTAATGTAGAGTTTTGGTAATTACATAATAAGTGAGGGGGTCAAAGTGTAATTTTCCTATCTTAAATGTGATATGAATCTCATTATGTCACCTTACACAGGCTAGTTTATCAGGAATATGCCGTGAAGGGATCATCATGCACACATAAGGACCAAATACAAGAGTAAGTATACGGTACATTAGTGGCCAAGAACGTAATTGGAGTCCGCCACCATCACTTTCTTAATTTCCATCTTGACCTAGATATAAATGGTGATGCCAATTTCTTGATCAAAAATCAATTGCGAACGGTTCGTGTTATCGATGGGAGCTCACTTGGGAAGAGTTATTGGAAAGTTGTTAACGAAGTAGCTAAGATTTAGTCAGATGCCAAGATCCGACTTGGCTCGGGGACGACAGAGATCATAGTTGTGAACCCTAATAAAAAGACCAAAATGGGGAATATCATTGGTTACCATCTGATTCCGAGGTCATTGTGGGGCCTCTACTATGCGAAGATGATCATGCGTAGATTTGTGGTGCGTTTAGTAACTATAATGTGTGGGTTACACCATATAAAACAAGACTGAGAAATCACTACAACAAAAAGTAATATTTGTGACAAAATTTGAAGTGACCATTGTCACTAAATGTTTATATTGAGAAACAACAATTTTTGCTTTGTCACAATAAGAATTTTTAGTGATAAAAGTTTCTATAATATTGTCACTTTTTGACAATTAGTGACACATGTATAGTGACAACACAAATAAAATGACAACTATAATTATTGTCACTAAATTGTCACAAAAGGTGTGTCACTAATTGTCAATAGTGACAACAATTACCTTGTCACTAATTATCAAGAGTGACAATTTCTATACAAATTTTGTCACTATTAATTATGTGGACCATGTTTTAGTGACAAGACAAAAGTTCTTATCACTAAAGATTGATAGTTAGTGACAATTTTGATTTTGTCACCAATGTCTTTTTTTTTAGTGAATATGCAGGAAGACTTTATGCTGATCAGGCTCATAGAGATGATAATTTAGCTAAATGGACCTCAGGTATACAGCATCATAATGTTCCAAGTTAAATTGAGTTTGGTAAATCTGATTTAATCATTTAGGAAATGAATTGCACTTTGCTGTTTAATTTGTGTACACTTAGTGACCAATATTACGAAACACTTTTCATCTGATCAGTTAATGTTAACTAGATCTAGTCTCCACAAGGAAAAATTTAGCCCAAATTCAGTTTGGCCGAACTTTATTAATCACATGACAAACACTTACTTTATGATTGGTCACTCTCCTGGTAGTTTACACTAATTACGTGGCAATTGTAATTCAGTTGTCTTATGATTAACTTGGATTCATCCAAGTAAGGTGAGGGTTAGAATTTCCAACAAACAAGACTATTCCTATTACATGAGGTTGTAATTGAGAGGTCCCAGAACCTCAAATCAAATCCCGAGTGATCCTCACGCCCATCGTACTGAGCTTGTGTTTGGGAAGGAGGAGATCACCTAAATCTACACCTTGAAGGTTTCATGACCTCTTAAGGTTTATCCAATAACATATGCAATTAGGAAATTTTATCCAAGCTAAGGGAACTAATTTCATAAATTTTATGTTTGGTGCAGGAATAGGGAAATTGAGAACAAGGACATTGTGTTATGGTACACATTAGATTTTCGTCATGTGCCTATGCAAGAAGATTATCCAATCATGCCTACTTGGGTGGTGGTTTTGAGCTGAGGCCAGCCAATTTCTTGAGCATAATCCTGTCCCCAAAGTGAAATCACCCATACCAGTTAAATGGATTAATTGTTCTGCATAATTTATTACTTTATCTTCACCAAAATAATAATAATAATAATTTATAACTTTATGCAACAATTATTTTCACTAAAATGTTGTACTTTTAGTCATTACTAGTAAATGATACGTGCGTTGCACGTGAATCATATACTCTCATTAAAATAATTTATATATGTAAATAATGTTTAATTTGGATCTTATATATATTCAAACTTTAAATGATAATTTAGCTAAGTGAATTATTAATTAAAAAAAATAATTATTTGAATAATTCAATGTTAATTGAAATGCAAGACAAAAGAATAAATTTATTGAAAATTAAAGTCGAGATCATGATATAATTTTATGCTTCATTTGTTCATCTAACGATAACGTGTCGTGACAAAATTAAAATAATTAAAATAATTTTTTTAATAAATGTATATTTTAATAATATATGTGTATACGTGCGCGCACGTTTGTATTCTAAATTAGGGGGTAAAGATATGTATATTTTGGGTTAATTTATATTCATAAGCATGTATCGTTGTTAATATGGTCGTTTTTCCGTTACGTTTTGGGGCCCACTGCTTCAAAATTTGCCTTGTGATGGTTAACGCCGTCTGCCCAGCCACCATCTTTGACTGGGCTTTGATGTGTGGGTTGGGGCCTTTTTATTATTTTTGACTGGTGTGGGTTTGGGCCTTCAATTCTTCTTCTCCTCTTATTATTTTTTGTAGCGGGTGATTTATTTCGTGTATTTCCGGCGACCGACAATCTGAGTTTAGTTCCGTTTTCAAGTTTTTTGGAATGTATTTTTAATTTTTCCGCTCAAATTTTCTCATTTTCGGTAGTGCAAGAAGCTCTTACAAACCCACCCGTTTAATGAAAATGAAAATGAAAAGTTTAGGGAAAATGACATGCAAACCTCCTAACTTATTGTGTATTTACCAAAACTTTCATTCATTTATTGAAAATTATTAACACACTTTCTTAAGAGAGCTATTTGTAAGGTTGACACGGGTAAAATTGTAAGAATTTTTAAACATATAAAAGGTGTAATTGTAAAAAATTCTTAATGTGAGGTATCGTGTTGATAATTTCAAATAAATAAGGAGGGTTTTGGTTATCACATAATAAATGAGGGGGAGGGGGAGGGGGAGGGGGAGGGGAGGGGGGGTCTATGTGTACTTTTTCCAAGAGTTTAGTTGCATCCAACCAAAGTAACAATTTGATTAAATTAAAATATATTTTTCAAGCTGAACAAAATTTCGAATAAAGCCTGATTAATAATATTTTGCTCCATTCGATCCATTTACACATGAAACTATAACCTCAAACATTCTATATAAATTACGATAAATTTCAGATTTAGTTCGGATTATACAGCTTTTGGTCCCTAAATGTCAGCACTGTCCTCAACTGGCCGCTCGCTTTCCGGCAGCATTACCCACCTACTAGCCAATTTAATGTATGTTGTTAAAATCCAGAAACCAAAGTGCAAAAGCATGAAATGTAAAGAGAGGAATTTGGGGAGAAAAATGAATTGATCTCCATTTCTTTTATGAAAACTAAAATTTGAATTACAAGAGAGGAAAGTACACTGCTATCTACATATATATATATATACAGCTCGGCTAGCTTAACATTTAAGCCAACTTTCTTAACTAATTTAACCGCCTAATCTATTTACAAAAATGCCACTAACGAACTTCCTAACTAAACAAATCTTGTGCATCCACGTGTCAGCTGATATCTTCAAGTCTTTCAACATTCCCCCTCATGTTGGAGTTTGTAATAAATTGCAAACTCCTAACTTGCCAAGGAGAGAATCTAGCTGTGATCTTCCAAGGGATTTGGTAAACAAATCTGCAAGCTGAAATGCAGTGGGAACATGCTTTGGTTCAATCATTCCAGCTTGTAGCTTTTCTTTTACAAGATGACAATCTATCTCTATGTGTTTAGTTCTTTCATGGTAAACCGGATTAGATGCAATATGCAATGCAACTTGATTATCATAGGCCAATGCAACTGGTGTTAAATCATCAACCTTTAACTCCTTTAACAAATTCAGTAACCAAGTGATTTCACAACACACTGAAGCCATTGCCCTATATTCAGATTCTGCAGAGGATCTAGAAACTGTAACTTGCTTCTTTGTTTTCCAAGAAATTAATGATTTTCCCAACTTAACACAGTAGCCTGTTACTGATCTTCTTGTCATTGGGCATGCTGCCCAATCAGCATCACAGAAAGCTTCCAACTTGAGTGGAGTTTTAGTTGGAAAAAATAACCCTTGCCCCAGTGAACCTTTAACATACTTCAGAACTTTGTAAGCCATGTTAAGGTGAGGATCTCTAGGCTTTGACATGAATTGGCTCAAGATGTGAACAGGATATGCTAAGTCTGGTCTAGTGATGGTGAGATAAATCATCCTTCCCACCAATCTCCTATACATAGATGGATCATCTAACTCCTTCCCATCTGTATCATTCATTCTATGATTCTACTCCATTGGAATAGAGCTAGCTTTGGCTGCTGATAATCTTGCATCATTAATGATGTCAAGTGCATATTTCTTTTGGTTTAAGTATATACCATCATTATCCCTCAGCACCTCAAATCCTAGAAAGTACTTGAGATCACCTAAGTCTTTTATCTTAAACTTGTCATCTAGCATTTGTTTCAAATCTTGAATAACTCTCATGCTAGTAACTGTCATAACCACATCATCCACATATACTAGTAATGTTGTAAAGTCACTTTGATCTGTTCTAGTGAAAAGAGAATGATCACATTGGGATTGAGTGAAACCAGCAGCTAATAGAGTTGAAGAAAACTTGGAAAACCACTACCTGGAGACCTGTTTAAGGCCATACAAAGACTTGGTGAGTCTACAAACAGGTTGAGACATACATTCCCCCTTTATGACAAAGCCTGGAAGGAGCTGCATGTAGACTTCCTCAATGAGGTCTCCATGAAGAAAAGCATTGTTAACACCCAATTGTTGTAAAATCCATCCCTTACAGGCAGCAACTGCCAAAAGAGTCCTAACACTAGTCATCTTAGCAACAGGAGCAAAAGGGTCATGAAAGTCTAAACCTTCAGTTTGAGTGTACCCTTCAGCAACTAATCTAGCTTTGTACCTTTCCACAGAGCCATCAGAATGATACTTGACCTTAAAAACCCATCTGCAACCCACTGCCTTCTTTTCAGGGGGCATACTGGTAATATACCAAGTGTTGTTAGCTTCAAAAGCCTGTATCTCAGCAGCCATGGCTTCTCTCCATTTAGGATGGGTGGTTGTTTGTGTCTAGTAGAATGTCTAATGAGAGGTGGAGGGGAAGTAGAGAGAGATTCCCCCACACTTGAAGAGTAAGAATTAGGAGTTGAAGGTGATGGAATAAGAGAATCAGAATTGGATGAGTCAAATTCAGTGGAATCAGATGGGAAAGGAAGAACAGAAGCATGTGTGGAAGAATTGAGTGAAAAGGGAAAGATGTGTTCAAGGAATTTCACATCTCTGCTAACATGAATTTTGTGAGAATGAAGATCATAGACTTTGTACCCTTTTTGGCCATGAGGGTAACCAAGGAAGACACAAGGGTTGGCTCTGGGGTCAAACTTATCTCTTTGAGATGCAATAGTAGAGGTGTAGCAGAGGCAACCAAACACCTTGAGGTGTGAGTAATTAGGTATAGTGTTAAAGAGAAGTCCAAAAGGGGATTTATTATGGAGAATAGAAGAAGGAATTTTGTTAATGAGATGAGTGACTGTAAGCACACACTCTCCCCAGAAAACAATGGGTAAAGAAACTTGAAATCTGAGGGCTCTTGCCAATTCAAGTATGTGTCTATGCTTCCTTTCAGCCACACCATTCTGTTGGGGGGTGTGGACACAACTTGTTTGGTGAAGAATGCCTTTATGAGTGAAGAAAGTTTTGAGAGAATGATTCAAAAATTCAGTGCCATTATCTGTTCCGAAAGTCTTAATGGAAGAATTGAACTGAGTTTCAATCATTTTGTGAAAGTTTTGTAGCAATATAGGGACTTCACACTTAGTTTTCATGAGATAACACCAAGTAGTTTTGGTGTAATCATCTACAATGGTTAGAAAATATTTAAAACCAAGATGAGTAGGAGATTTATAGGGCCCCCACAAATCACAGTGAACTAGATCAAAAGCTTGAACATAAAACTGATCTCTTTTATTGAAAGGTAATCTGGATTGTCTTGCAAGAGGACAGATAGAACAATCCATATGAGTTACATGTTTCAATTCAGGGATACAATGAACAAGAAGTCTAAGTCTATCTGTAGGAATATGGCATAGTCTTTTGTGCCACAATACAGTCTTATTTGAAAACACAGAAGCTAAACTATGTATGATGGGCTGAGTGGTGATTTTAGGTGAAGCAGCAAGACAGTAGAGTCCATCTTTATGTTTACCAAGATCCACAGGAGTCTTCTGCACATGGTCCTGCATCAAACATTGGTGAGAATTGAAAAAGATAGAACATTGTGTATCAGCAGATAATTTGCTAACAGAAATCAAGTTATGTTTAAAAGATGGAACAAAAAGAACATTATGGAGTGTGATATAAGGGCTTAGAGTGACATTGCCCATGTGAGTAACTGTGGTATGTGATCCATCAGGAAGATGCACAGAATGTGGTGATGACAGTAAGTATGGAGATTCAAGAATAGAAAAACAATATGTGATGTGGTCAGTTGCACCACTATCAATGATCCATTTATTGACATTATGAGTAATGTTTAAGCAATGGCTTATACCTGCCAAATGATTTGTGGATTCAGAGGGAGATTGAATAGACTGTTTATTAAGTAAGGTGAGAAGTTGAGTTATTTGTTCATGTGTGAGTTGTGGTAAAGGTAGAAGAGAAGAGTTAGCAGTACTGATTTGAGACTGAGTAGCATCAAAAACACTGTTATAAGTGCCACTTAGCCCCATAGAAATCTGGCTGTGTGGAACATTTGAGTGATTCAGAGGTCCTCCATAATTCACATTATTGCTTTGACTCTTCTGAAATCCTCCATTTGTCCTTTTCCCCTTGGGTTTCCAATTTGGTGGATAACTATGTAACCTAAAACACTTAGCCTGTACATGACCTGTGGTTTGACAATGCTCACACCACAAAATTTTCTTGTTCCAATTCTGATTTCCTACTTGTTGATTTCCATGACTAGTAGAGTTCCAGTTTCTCTGACTCTGTGAGTTATTAACCAATAATGCAGCAGTGTTATCATTCATAGATACAAAAGATGACATATCCATTTGTCTTTCTTCCTGCTGAAGCATATAATAAGCATCCTCAATGGATGGAAGGGGTTTCATCAGCAGTATTTATCCCCTAACTGGTTTGAAATCATCATTTAACCCCATTAGGAACTGCATTAGTTTCTGTTGTTCTTGCTGTTCTTCCCAAGCTTTCATCACATCACAATTGACATTCCCTCTACATACAGACATTGTGATCATTGCATCTAATTCATCCCAAAGTTGCTTTAACTTTGTATAGTATGCTTCAATACTCATGTGATCTTGAATACAAGATGAAATTGACTTTCTAATTCCAAACACCCTGGATCCAGTGCTGTTGGAGAATCTCTTATGCAGATTCATCCACATAACAGAAGTTGTGCTTCCATGTAAGATCGATTTTCCAATTTCCTTTGAAACTGAGTTTATCAGCCAAGAAATCACCATGTTGTTGACCTGCTCCTATTGAGGTAAGCTCACATCTCCTTCTGGTGGTCTAGATATGGATCCAGTCACAAAACCTAGCTTATTTTTACATGATAAAGCGATTTCCATGGATCTCTTCCATGGAATGTAATTGGAGGTTCATTCCAATACCTGATTTACTAAGATCATGCCAGGCATATCTGAATTCTGCAGATTCAGATGTTGCTGCATATTTGAAAATGAACTTTCGCCCAATTGATTTGCAAACACCATAATCGATCACAAATGAAAACCGGAAAAACAAAATGAAGATTTCACATACAAATTTCAGCAGAAATGGATCGGATTCTGCTCTGATACCATGTTAAAATCCAAAAACCAAAGTGCAAAAGCATGAAATGTGAAGAGAGGAATTTGGGGAGAAAAATGAATTGATCTCCATTTCTTTTATGAAAACTAAAATCTGAATTACAAGAGAGGAAAGTACACTGCTATATATATATATATATATATATATATATATATATATAGCTCGGCTAGCTTAACATTTAAGCCAACTTTCTTAACTAATTTACCCGCCTAATCTATTTACAAAAATGCCACTAACAAACTTCCTAACTAAACAAATCTTGTGCATCCACGTGTCAGCTGATATCTTCAAGTCTTTCAACACATGTCTTTACGCCAATGTTAATACCAAGTATCCTTATTTTGCTTCTTAGTTCTTACAAAACTTGTATTGAAGCCATCAATATTATAATGTACTGAAAATACTTTTTAAATCTATTACTAGTAATGAGTATATCAAAAGGCTAGGGATGATTGAATAAAAAATCTATTAGCCCTTTATTATCAGATCTTTTTGAATAAAAGCTTCTACAATGTTACTCTGGAACAAAATATATTGTTCTTTAGTTTTTGGATATTAAAGTTTAATTTAAGAAGATTTTAGCAACTCTCTAAATAGTTTATATAGATATATAGAGACAATTATATAACCATCGACTGTTTTTGTGATAGAGCAAAACAATTTACATATAAAACTCTTCATCTGCATATATAAATATAGTAACACATTATTAATTTCTCATTTGGACACTCACGATTAGGACTGTTAATGAGCACAAGCCGGCTCGAAACTCGTAAGTTTGGCTTGATAATTTTTAAGCTAAGCTTTATACAAGCCGGACCCAAGCCGAGATAGAGTCCAAGGATAAAGCTTGAATTTGAATTCAAGCCGAGCGTGAGCGAGAGTAGGCTCATCTTGAATTGGGCTCGGGCTCGTAAAAGAAAATATATACATATACATGTATATATATGTTTTATACATTATATACAAAAATAAAATATAGTATTTTTTTGTAAATAATTCCAGATTGCATAGAAAATATCAAGATTAAAAATTAAGGAATAGAATCCTTAAAATCAATCAACATTCAATTTTAAAATTTCTAATATAAAACACTATACTCAAGAAATTAAAAAAGTAAAAAATTATCAATTCAAACCTACAGGACCGTATCCAATACAAACATATGACAATTCACATAAACTGACATTGAGGGCTGCTAACTTTTGTTTTCAAGAATTGTATTTTATTTATTCCTCCTCACAACTCACGACAAAAGCAAATTTTTTTGTTAGTAAGTTTATTATATATTTAGTTATGGTATTTTTCAATCTTAAATAATGCGTGGAACATATATTTTAATGAAATGAGATATTTCAAGATACATTTTAGTTATGATTTGTCATTAGAACATGAATGATGTTAATTTTTTTATGTTTTTAAGATTGTTATTTTTTTAATTTATATATTAGATTACTTTATTACTTAAAGTTTTTCAAAAGAGAACAAATTCAGGCCGGCTCGGGCTTGGCTCGAAGCTCGTACTAATTTTCAAGTCGAGCTCGAGCTTTAAAATAAAAAGCTCATGCAAATTCAATCCTTGATGATAAAAACTCGCATAATATCAAGCCGAGCATGAGCGTGACCAGGCTTGGGTAGCTCGCCTTGATTGACAGGCCTACTCGCGATACACTAATATCTTTGGATTTTCACATTCATAATTACTAATAGACAGGCCTACTCACGAATCACGATACACTAATATCTTTGGATTTTTACATTCATAATTACTTTATTAGTCATTTCCTATGAAAATCTTTATTCTTTTTAAATTTTACATCGGATAATATTTGATATATTATCCTAGAAAGAAATTTATCCTTTTACATCGGATTTCCAAAGAAACTGATTGTTAAAAATATCGGAACTGATATTCCCAAGTTGTGATTCCTTGACAGAAGATTTGAATTGATTCCTGCTCATTCTATATACCTTCATCAATAAAAGAAAAGGGCCTAAACTATCATTGTATTACACGAAACTTCAGGTTTTACAGCCTTAGCTCTGGACCCAAATAGGCTTGTCAAATCAATAGCCCATTTCTTTTCCATGCATTAGACCATCTCTATGTTGTGTACTATTTTACAGCAACTACAGTACTATTTTACAGCAGCTACAATACTTTCACTCCAATGTACTGCACTATCTTTTGCACCAAATCACTATTCACTATAATAATATTATTTTTACACCTCATTTATACTATTTCTCATATTTCACAAATACAATTTTAATTTTATATTACATATTCATCCAAGTAAATATTTTTGTTATTCATCCAATTTATTTATCTTGTATTATGTTCATTTCCCTTTAAATTGTGTAATTTTGCATTTTATATAATATTAATCTATGTTGGATGTAATTTTAAAATATTTTAAATTTACGTGGAATATGCATTTTGTACTAGTTTTAATAAATATCTATTATTTATTGTTAAATTAAAACAATATATAATTAAGTGGGAAAAAAATAACATAACTTAGGACCTAATTGTAACTTTTCAAAGTTTAGGGATCAAATTACAATGAACATAATTGTGACTATTACAAAATAATGGACTAAATAAAAACAAAGAAAAAACCAAAAAAGAAACAAAAAAAAATAAAATTATACCAACGCTATTTTAGCGCTGATTTTACCGCTCCATTGGAGAGGTAAAATGGTGCTTTGGAGATGGTCTTAGCAAGGCCAAAATAGCGCCTACCGTTTTCAGTTTGTGGTTTCGATGCAATAAAGGGACTGCTATTGTGTTCAACATCGTTATTATAGAAGCACAGATAACAACAATACGACTGTTGGTCAGGACAATATATATATATATATATATATATATATATATATATATATTGTTGGACTATAATCTGTTAGCATTAAGTTTAAGATACTTACAAATAATTTATGCACAATAATTTTAACTCTAGCCTTCTGACCATGAGTATCAAATCTAAAATCGTTATATTTATGAAATGCCTACAAAGTTTTATGTTCTTTATATGTTATATATTATTTTTAAAAGTGCACCGTCGAAAAAAACTCTTAATAAATTTCCGATATAAGCAAACAAATATTTTTTTTAAAATGACTAAATTAGTATATTAAATATAAGAAATGATCAAAACTGAAAGACACTATAAAACTAATACTTCAATTGAAAATTGATTATTAGAAATAAAGTTATTTGTATTGATCCAATTTTTGTATAAGTTTCTAAGTCAATAGTTAAACATATGTAACTCATAATGAAAGTGTGCTAATAGTTAACAAAATATCAACAATGAAGTACAAATTTTCAAACAATCCATAACATGATGTTTTAAAGCTTTCTTTTTATCTTCTTCTTTAAATGAATAAAAGGATTAATCTTATGTAATATTGTAGGGTACTAATGTATATATATAATTTCATTGTAATTATACGTCTATATGAAACTTCATTATAGAGACCTATGTAATTATACTTCTTATTGTTGTAGATTCTTAAAATTTATTTTTGACTTTTTTGTCATTAAAAAATTGAATTCCATATGGATAATTTAGGTGCATCAAAAATGTCGAAAGATCAACTCGTACTTTTATAATAGAATAAAAAAAAATATCAATTCATACTTTTATAATAGAATAAAAAAAAATTCAATTCATACTTTTATAATAGAATAGAATAGATAATACTCTTGAATAAAAAGTTTCGAGTACTAATTGAAGGAGATAATAAGATTGTGATCATCACCAGCACAGCCAAGCTTTGCCGATATACTTTCGGGCCGGCCTTTTCTGTTTTTTTTAGATGGCATTTATACTTCTAGGATTTAAATTTCGGATATGGTTGTATTAATAATTTACAATTGGTATAAATATAAGTTTGTTAGCGAGTGAATGAATCTAATTCATTATAAATTTGAAACAAAGATTGGATAGGTCCAATCTAAAATTAAATCGAACCCGATCATGCACTAAGTTCGACCCAACATGAAACTTAATTGGACCCAAAATATCAATGGAACCCACTGGAAACTAGAGGGGTAAGGTGAGTAGAGCCGGCTTACGAGCCAGCTCGTTTAAAGTTCAAGCTTTATAAATCGAGCTCGAGCTTGCATTTGAGTGTTTATAAACTCGCGAGCCGACTCACGAGTTTTTACTATTATTATATATGTATATATATATATATTTATATGTATAGGCATATTTATGTGTACTTAATATTATATGCAATTTTTTTGTAATCATGTTTCTGCATATTAAATTTAGTCAAATGATATTGAATAAATATTACACCTGTTAAATGTCAACTTTTGTGGGAAAATTGCAATTTTGGTCCCACAACTTAGCCCATGTGTGATTTTGGTCCCAGTATTTTTGACTTTACCATTATACGTCCCATAACTCCAAAAAATGTGTATTTTTGGTCCCATGATAGATGATGTCATGTATTTGTACGGAATTGGCATATGCGGCTCACGTGAGATCACCAAAAATGTGCGTTTTTGGTCCAATAACTCCACAAAACGTGAGCCGCACATGCTAATTCGCCAAATAAATGATGTAATTGTATCTTCGGACCAAAAATGCACATTTTCTGGAGTTATGAGACGTATAATGCTAAAGTTAAAATGGGACCAAAAGCACACATAGGCTAAGTTATGAGACTAAAATTGCATTTTTCCCCAACTTTTGTATATGTATATATATTAGTAATAATAATTTTATTATTCATGTTTTACTTATACATATATTTTTGTAAAGAATAAATTTTATTTTAATTTCTTCTCCAAGTTCTCTTCCTCTCTGACAATCCGAGTGCTTATTGTTATTCGATCCGTTCGATTTTCCATTGTACAAATCTTAGAATTTTAAATATATGTCAATTCAATAGGAAAAAAAAATGCTCGAGCTTGGCTCGTTTGCCTCGAGCTCAAGCTCAAAAGAAATGGGCGGTGTGCTTGAGCTCGAGCTCAAATGTTTTAAGACGAGCTCAAGCTCGAGCTTGTAAAATTTGCAAGGCTCGACTCATTTATGGCTTTACTGGAGACCAACATATTCCCATTTAGCTTAGGAGAGCAGAATCGAAAAACTTCCCGTCATCTTCGTTTCTTCCCACCATTCTCGTCTTTCCACCATTTCATTGGAATCGAAAAACATAATGAAATTCTCTCCTCCACCCTCATGTATCTGCCCGGCTACTTCATTGAGCAAGAAAAACTACATTTTGGAAGTTTGTCGGAAGAAAAATAAGTTAAATGTCGTAATATTTGTCTAGAAAGATGGGTATGACTCAAGACAAGGGCATGTTGGACGCCGAGCGCTCACGTCCACCCATCCATTCTTACCAGTATGCACGATTGGTGCTTGGGGACTTTCAAAACCTAGGGCCCTGAGTGATCTTCACCTCAATTGTATATAACATGGATATGCATGCATAAAGGGTCCACCTTCACATATACAGGGTGGAGATTGTTGAAAATGACTCTTTCAAAAGAAGAGCAAAGAATCCCACATAGGAAAACATTAGAAGTGATGGACTCATTTGTTGTATAAAAGGAGCCCACCTCTTCACTTTGTAAATCATCCCAAATTGCCTAAGTCTTTTAGCAATTTCTACTTTCTTCCTCTATAGTTTGTAATAGCTTCACGTTAGTCCTTTAGTGAAATATTTTGGTGGGGTCCGAGGACGTAGGCTAAATTAGCCGAACCTCGTTAAATTTGGTGTTCCTTATTTTGTGCTATTCTTCAAGTAGCCATTGTTAGTTATAGTTGTAGTGTTATATTGTGCTATTAAATTCGTCTAGTTAATTCTGTCGAGGAGATTGGGTTTTAAGCGCGACCGTTGTGACGCCTCCAATCTTTCCTGGGAATTAAATCTAGTGTGATTTTCTAGTACAATATTTCTCTCTCTATTTCTATATTTGGTGGAATATGACTCTGAGTTCCACAACAAGTGGTATCAGAGCTCGGGTATTCTGAGTATGCTCTATGGTCGCAGTTTAATCTGATCTTCCACATCAGAAAAGTTTTCTCGGGCTATTTGGCTTTCGCATTTGGAGGGTTATTGAAGAATAATTCGTAACCAAAAATGGAAGTTACCTCAAAAGCATCGTCGTCGTCCATTTGGGCGAGAACCACTGTGGCGAATACACGATTGGCAGTGGAGTCTTTTGATGGCACAGGCCATTTTGGTATGTGGCAAAGCGAAGTTGTAGGCGCACTCTTTCAACAAGGTCTATACTTAGCTATTGAAGAGAAGAAACCAAATGATATAGAGGAAAAAGATTGGAGTATGATGAATCAGTTGGCATGTGGAACAATTCGTTCGTGTCTATCCAGAGAGCAGAGATATGCGTTTTCAAAAGAAAACTCTGCATATAAATTGTGGATGGCACTGGAGGAGAAATTTATGAAGAAAAACTGTCAGAATAAGCTCCATTTGAAAAAGCGGCTCTTTCGCTTCACATTTGTTTCGGGTTCCACTATGAATAGTCACATTACTAGTTTTAATCAACTGGTTACCAATTTGATCAATTTGGATGAGATTTTTAAAGACGAGGATTTGGCTCTGATGCTGTTGGGATCCCTTCCTGAGGAGTTTGAGTTTCTTGAAACCACTCTACTTCACGGGAAGACTGCTGTATCTCTTAGCGAAGTTTGTGCTGCCCTGTACAGTTATGAGCTGAGAAAGAAGGACAAGCAAGTTAGTTCAGGCGGAGATGCAGAAGTTTTGTTCGTCAGAGGTCGTTCACAAAACAAAAACAAAGGAAAAAAAGGGAGATCCAAGTCCAGGCATAAACTAAGCAAAGACGAGTGTGCCTATTGTCGAGAAACAGGACACTGGAAGAGAGATTGCCCAAAGCTGACAACTAAGGGCAATTCTAAGGCCGTGGCGGAATCAAATGTAACCGCGTATGATGATGCCGAATCGGACTTCTCATTGGCGACATCATCCAGCGGTGCTTCTGAAGTATGGATGCTGGATTCAGCATGTAGTCATCATATGACACCACATTTGGATTGGTTCTTTGATTTCAAAGAACAAAATGACGTTGTCTTCACAGCAAATGAAGCTCCTCTTACTACACTCGGGATTGGTTCAGTTCTCTTAAAGAATCACGATGGATCAATCATAACCCTAAAGGGTGTTCGGTATGCACCAGAAGTGAGGAAAAACCTTATTTCCGTTGGAACTTTAGAATCGAAAGGTTTTGAAGTAAGAGCTAAGGATGGGGTGATGAAGATCATCTCTGGTGCACTCGTGGTAATGAAGGGAATTCGGAAGAACAACAATACGTATCACTACATGGGTGGTACAGTTGTGGGTGCAGTAGCAGCAGTTACTGTTGATGATCGAAATTCAGAAGCAGTTAGGCTATGACATATGCGCTTGGGACATGCAGGTGGAAAATCCTTGAATCTCCTCATAAATCAAGGATTGTTGAAAGGAGTGAAATACTCCAAATTGGAGTTTTGTGAACATTGTGTTCGTGGGAAACAAACAAGGGTTAAATTTGGAACAACAATCCATAATAATGAGGGTATTTTGGATTATGTTCATTCGGATGTATGGGGTCCCTCAAAAACGAGTTCTTTGGGAGGGAAACACTATTTTGTAACCTTTTTTGATGATTTTTCCCGGAGAGTTTGGGTGTATACGATGAAGACAATGGATGAAGTGTTTGAGGTATTCCTCAATTGGGAAAAGATGGTGGAAATTCAGACTGATAAAAAGGTCAAACGTCTCCGTACAGATAATGGTGGAGAATTTAGGAGTGGTCCATTTCAGAAATTTTGTGAGGATGAAGGCATTGTCAGACACTTCACTGTCAGACATACACCACAACAGAACGGAGTGGCAGAACACATGAACCGGACTTTGCTGGAGAAAGTTCGGTGTTTATTATCCAATGCTGGGTTGGGTAAAGAATTTTGGGCTGAGGCTGTGACATATGCGTGTCATCTCGTTAATCGTCTACCATCTACTGCTATTGATGGAAAAACACCATTTGAAAAATGGTTTGGAAAGCCTGCTGCTGATTATGATTCCTTACATGTGTTTGGTTCCGCTGCATATTATCATGTTAAGGAATCAAAGTTGGATCCTAGAGCAAAGAAAGCTGTGTTCATGGGGATCACCTCTGGTATAAAAGGCTATCGCCTTTGGTGTCCAGAAACAAAGAAAATAATCTTTAGCAGGGATGTCACCTTTGATGAATCTACCATGTTGAAAAAGGTGAATGCAGAATAGCAGGATGGTACTCCCATACAGGTGGAGTTTGAAAAGTTTGTTGGCCCAGCAGATCAAGAAACTCTTGATCATTCTCCTACGGTAGAAGGAGATTTTGAAGAAGAGGAAGTTCAACCCCAGGAACTTCCATAACAACTTGAATCAATTGCAACTAGTAAGCCAAAGAGGACAATCAGAAAGCTTGCTCGCTTTGATGATATGGTGGCTTGTGCATCTGCAATTGCCGCTGATGATGTTCCTACCACTTATATTGAAGCAGTCAAAGGACCAAATAAAGATAAGTGGAGGATTGCCATGAGTGAAGAAATGCAGTCCCTTCATAAGAATCAAACATGGGAACTGACCAGTCTCCCGAAGGGAAAGAAGACAATTGGATGCAAATGGGTATTTGCAAAGAAAGATGGATTTCCTAGCCAAGGTGATGTTCGCTACAAAGCCAGATTGGTGGCCAAAAGTTACGCTCAGAAGGAGGACATTGATTATAATGAGGTGTTTTCTCCAGTTGTAAAACACTCCTCCATTAGAATTTTGTTGGCTTTGGTAGCACAGTTGGATTTTGAACTAGTTCAGTTGGATGTAAAAACTGCATTTTTACATGGAGACTTGGAAGAGGAAATCTATATGACTCAGCCAGAGGGATTCAAAGTTGCTGAAAATGAAAATTTGGTTTGTAAACTTCAAAAATCGTTGTACGGATTGAAGCAATCTCCGAGGCAGTGGTACAAGCGATTTGACAAGTTTATGATGGAAATTGGGTACACAAGAAGCAAATACGATCATTGTGTGTATTTGCACAAGCTACAAGATGGATCCTTTATATATCTTCTTCTGTATGTTGATGATATGTTGATTGCCTCCCCGAGTCTAATAGAAATTGAGAAGTTGAAGACTCATTTGAAAAGGGAGTTCAAGATGAAGGATCTAGGTGAGGCGAAGAGGATTCTCGGCATGGAGATTTTCAGAGATAGAAAATTGAGGAGACTTTGTTTGACTCAGAAACAATATCTGAGTAGGATGTTGAGGCGTTTTGGCATTGATGAAAAGTCAAAACCAGTTAGTACTCCGCTTGCTCCTCATTTTAAGCTTAGCGCCGCTTTGTCACCGAAATCTGATGCAGAATGGGAATACATGTCAAAAGTACCGTATGCAAATGCTGTTGGTAGCTTGATGTATGCTATGGTGTGTACGAGGCCTGATATTTCCCAAGCAGTGGGGGTTGTGAGCAGGTATATGCATGATCCTGGAAAGGAACATTGGCAAGCTGTGAAATGGATTTTGCGATACATCCATGACACAGCTGATGTTGGTTTGATATTTGAACGGGAACATAGTCAGTATGTAGTCGGATATTGCGATTCAGACTATGCTGGTGATTTAGATAAGCGTAGATCAACTACAGGCTACGTATTTACTCTTGCTAAAGCACCAGTCAGTTGGAAGTCTACCTTACAGTCAACGGTTGCTCTGTCTACTACGGAAGCAGAGTATATGGCAATTTCAGAGGCTGTAAAGGAAGCAATTTGGCTTCAAGGGTTGCTTGGTGAACTAGGGATTGGACAAAAGTATGTCAAAATTCATTGTGATAGTCAAAGTGCTATCCATTTAGCAAAGAACCAAGTTTATCATGCAAGGACGAAGCACATTGATGTTCGGTATCATTTCATAAGAGAGATAGTCGAAGAAGGTGGAGTCAGAATCGAGAAGATCCATACTACTGAGAATCCTGCTGATATGTTGACAAAAGTTGTGACTGCAATCAAGTTCAAATTTTGTTTGGACTTGATCAACATTGTCAAAATTTGAAGATTGGTTTTGGTGACCCCGTTTGACGAGGAGATTGAAGATTTTGAAATTCGCCAAGGTGGAGATTTGTTGAAAATAGCTCTTTCAAAAGAAGAGCAAAGAATCCCACATAGGAAAACATTAGAAGTGATGGGCTCATTTGTTGTATAAAAGGAGCCCACCTCTTCACTTTATAAATCATCCCAAATTGCCTAAGTCTTTTAGCAATTTCTACTTTCTTCCTCTATAGTTTGTAATAGCTTCACTTTAGTCCTTTAGTGAAATATTTTGGTGGGGTCCAAGGGCGTAGGCTAAATTAGCCGAACCTCGTTAAATTTGGTGTTCTTTATTTTGTGCTATTCTTCAAGTAGCCATTGTTAGTTATAGTTGTAGTGTTATATTGTGCTATTAAATTCGTCTAGTTAATTTTGTCGAGGAGATTGGGTTTTAAGCGCGACCGTTGTGACGCCTCCAATCTTTCCTGGGAATTAAATCTAGTGTGATTTTCTAGTACAATATTTCTCTCTCTATTTCTATATTTGGTGGAATATGACTCTGAGTTCCACAATAGAGATTATCCCTAGAACCCCCAAATATCATCCGCTATGCACGGAAAATTCTAGCCCAGACTCGACTTGGCCGCACCCAAGTGTATTTCACAAGGCGAGTGTATTACACTTGCAATATAATTGGTAAGTTATTTGAAAAAATACACATGAGTTTGGCCGAGCCGGGTCTGGGCTAGAATTTCCCGCTATGCACATGTAGGACTACTCAAGGGCGCAAGTCATGTAGTCAATTCGGACTATATTATGTAATATTTCATTAATTCCGGTACTCATGTGGACTAACCAATATTTGGTCTATTCATATATCCATAAATTCCACACCCATATATCTTATCTATGTAATTTGTTTTAGATATTAAATTGTAGTTAATTGGAAATCAAATTTAAGTAACTAAAAAACACATTTAATTCATCTATTTAGCAGTAGATTATTCTTATCCATAAATAATAATAATATTGCAAATGACATGTGAAACTGACGGAGCGGAAGCAAAATCAATTGTGTAAAAAATAGAAGATCACTTCTTCAAAACTAACGAATAAATTTGAGCGCACTCAAAGAATTGCAAAAGCAAAAATTTTATTAATAATTTTGAATAATAATGAAAAGAACTACAAAACTACTGAATCATAAAGAAAAGACAGCAAGACAACTAGTCTAATTAAACTAGGACTTCTACTACTCCTAATTTAACTTCAAAAACTGCCATAATTCTAAAGGACTCCAAACTCCACCAGATTTGGCTCAAAAATACTGTATCACGTGAAGTGGCATGTGGCAAAATATAGGCCCCATCCGACAACTAAAAAAAAAGCTAAAAATAGAACAAAAATATAATGCTGAAAATTCGGAAAAAAACTAAACGTGCCGAACAGAGGCCTAAATGTCCGATATTGAGATAGCTAAGATTGCCGAACTTCGGCTTTAGACGGATCAAAAGTTATAACCGTTTGAAGTTTCACCGTCAATTTTTCGTTTGTTTTTCACTTTTTTTCCTTTAAATTTATTCAAAAATACATCGGCTTCTTGTTCTATATCATAAACTCATTTAAATAATTTGTCAAACTTAGACAAATATATACCACAAATCTTCTTGGGAGTTGGTCTGATTCATTGTGGTCCGGTACGGACCACCACAATGAATCAGACCGACCACAATGAATCAGACCGGACCACAATGAATCCGACCAAATTCCAAGAAGAAGTGCAGTACACATATATGTTCAAAAGACAAAAGACAAAATGAGAGACACTTGAGTTGTGACTTGTATTTTTTATTTTATTTTCATTTAACTAACTCATCCAAAACATTACAAGAGTTTTCAGGCCTCATGAGCCCCATGATCACAAAACATCTTAACAATGTCTTTAACTTTATCTACATATCTCCAGTCCTTTTGATGCTAAGAATCGTCAAGAGGATATACTGCTTGGCCCCAGTCACTTTCGAAAATCGCCATTTCACATTGCGTTGCGTAAGATTCATTGATTCATATGCAAGTTTGATTGCTGAGAGTTCTGCGTCACACACACATCTTTCGCCCTACCATCTTGATAAGTTGCAAAGACCAACTCCTCGCGATAATTACGAGCACAAACTCTAGCAACCATGCGGCCATTATGTGTATATCCAGTGGTTGATAAATACACTTTGGTATTACCCACTTTGGTAGCATGAAATTTCCCCTTAAATGAAGCATCCGTATTAACCTTAAGAAAAGGAGCAACCGAGGGACTCCAGCCGAGATTTGAGAGAAACATCATTCTTTGCTGGCGATTGCGGACCTTGAATCTCCAAATGCTCACGAGCAGGGACGAAGCCACGATTCAGAGCTCGAGGGAGGGGGGGGGGGAGGGGTGAATGTAAAAATTTGAGAAAACCTTAATATTTTTAGATTTTTTAGGGGGCGAAGTGTCAAAAATAAAAAATTTATAGGGGGCAAAATGTAAAAAGTGAAAATTTTGTAGGGAAAACAAATTTCTGCCCCCCTCCAATCACGAGTTGATTTTTCCGAAACTAACTTATTTTGAATTTTAAATTTGACTATGTTAGATAAAGATTGAAGATAACTACATTTATTCATATTAAATTGAATAAATATGTAATAATTATCTATGTGACACAATTAATTTCAATTAGACTATTCATATATGTGCTTATTCGGATAATCTAAAAAATTATGTTTTATTATATAGAGATGACAAAATAATTAGCACATGAGCAAAATTTTTATCAAAGTATACAGAATTAACCAACTTCAAAGTTTCTTGATCTATCTTGATTATAGCCACTTGAATATCCATGAAAAACAAGTTGATATTATAGAAGCAACGTCAGAAAGAGTGCTAAAAGTAAACGACACAAATATGAAAGAATAAAAAAAAATTCTTTTAGTTTTTGGCTAGATAAAAATAGGACCATATCAAGAAATTTATAGAATGAAAAGGAGTGAAAATTATCATTTAATTCTATGTGAAAAACTCAAATCGAATGAAAACAAATCAGTAAATGATGATTCCGGTAAAAAAAAAAAACTCCCATTGTATTGATAATGAGCTTATACATTTCTCGATAAGTTAAATACGAGATATACCGAAAATTCAATATATATATATATATATATAAGATATGGATCAAATACATACCTTGTCATTAGGTAAGACCTAAGACCCAATCTAGGCCTTTGATTCAATTTGATCCAAAGGTGTGAAAATATATCATTTTTTCGGATTATTTAAATATTTTTAATGCTGAGAGGGCAATTTTGTCAATAAAACCCAATAAACTCATGCACATTTAATGCATGATCAAATCAAATCCCCATTAATGCGTAAAAACAGAATTTACCATATATTTCAGCTTGATTAAAATCAATATTCATCACCAGAATCCATTCTTCATCAGTCCATCATCGAGATCAGTTCATCATCAATCCTATCGAAGTAATCGGCAAGATCGCTTCATCATATTCGTCTTTTTCATCGCAATTGATTGGGTAAGATCAATTCATCATCAGCAATCACAGTATTCACATGGAAACTCATCGCAATTGTCTGGGTAAGATCAGTCAATCATAAGCAATTAATCAACAATATCAGTTCATCGTCAATTCATTCGTGAGCGTCGTGGATTATTGATTTCGTTTTTTATGGCAGAGATGGATAATATTATGGATTCAAATGTATATTTATTGTATACATTTGAAGCAATAAGTTGAATACATTATACATTATCTTATATGGCATTATACACTGTATTATACACTATTATACATTACATATAGTGATGTTATACAGTATATTATAAACACATCGTATGTTTGTGATAGGCTAAATAATCACAGTTTTTTGATGTTTGATTATTATTAACAGGATCAGTAGTGTATACCAATAATGATGTTGAGAATCAATGTGTCGGATCTTCTTCTTCGTCTAATTCTATATCATCTCCGGGCGGTTCAAAATATTGGGAATCAGTGTGTGCTACTGAGTTTAAACCTTGCATTGGTAAGGTATTTGAAAGCTTGAAGTTTGCATTTGAGTTTTACAAAAGCTATGCTTGGTTATGTGGTTTTGATGTACGCAAGTGTTCCCAAAAAACTCATAAGGATGGTACGGTTATATCTAAACATTATGTATGTAGTCGTTCCGGTGTTTACACAAAATGTGATGATGTTGGTTGGAAGAAGAAGTGTATGATTGGTCGATGTGATTGTAACGCCAAGATTGTAGTGAGGTTTAGTGCTTCCCAGGGATATGTTATAAAGAAATTTGTTGAGCGGCACAATCACGAGTTGGCGACCGACGAGGGAAAACAGTTTCTGAAAGTTAATCGGAACATTGATCCATCCCAGATTATGTTTTGCTTAAACGCATCAAAGGTGAATGTTGGCGCCGTCAAATCACATTCATTCCTGAAGGAGATTGCAGGTGGGTTTAATAATGTTGGGTCAACTTCTACAGACTTCAAAAACGCAAAAAGGGATGTGAAGCAATACGTCGGTGAGAACGATGGGGAGATGATTGTTAGGAAATTTATGAATTTGAAAAAAGCGTGTGAAGGATTTTTTTTTGATTATGCCACAGATGATGACGGTTGTATGAGTAAGTTGTTTTGGGCTGATCCGATTGCAGTAAGGAATTTTGAACTATTTGGTGATGTTTGCTCGGTCGATGCAACATTTCGATCCAATAAGTAAGCACTCTTGTTTGAATGCATAATACTTTTTTTTTTTAATATGTAATGAACATATGCTGTATAACACACTATCAGTTAATGTATATTATTCATTCAATAAATGTATAATGAATCATTAGTTAATGTATATTTGATTACCCTGTTAATAAATGTATAATGATTCATTAATTGTCGGTGTAATTCCTTTTCAGGTATCAAATGAAATTTGTTCCTTTTTCTGGATTAGATAACCACAAGAGAATAGTCACATTTGGTGCTTCTTTAATCGCAAAAGAAGACATTGAGTCGTACACGTGGGTTTTTGAAGCTTTTACACGTGCAATGGGACGGGAACCAATCTATATTGTATCTGATCAATGTCCTGCTATGAAACAGGCTATTCCTAGTGTTTTTAAAAATGCTAGGCATCGTCTTTGCGCGTGGCATATCATGAAGAAGTTCCCAACTAAGGTTTGTGTCTTTACTGCTTTTTTGAATCCATATTATATTAATGTGTTACAATAGCATTTGACATACTGTAGTATGATATGGTATTTAGTGTACAATGCATTTTAATAAGATTTAATTTTATAATGTATAATGTGTTCGATATAGATTGTATAATGATACCTTTATGTAGTGTATAGTACAATATATTATGCTGTATAATATGTTTTGCATTTGATTATTTTTTCTCCAGATTTCACCACATACAGGTAAATATGCTGAAGTAGTGAGAAAGGTGAATAATTTTGTGTATAATGACGAAATCACGCCACGTGAGTTTGAAGATGGTTGGAATGCTCTTATTTCAAAGTATGGGCTAAGCCATATTGAATGGCTTTCTGAAATTTACGACAACAGACATTCGTGGGTATCCGCATTTTATCGAGATGTTTCGATGGGTGGGTTACTGAGGACTACATCGATTTCAGAGTCGATTAATTCATTCTTTAATCAATTCTATGTAAAGGGTGACACAATCATTGAGTTCTATAGTAGATTTGAAAGTGCTATGGACAGGCAAAGGAATACGAATGCAAGATTAAATCACGAGTCTTTGGTCTCTAAACCATCATTAGAAACCCCTCTGCCGATAGAGGAGGATGCTTCAGAGTATATACACGCGCTGTTTTCTATGACGTACAAGCGGAGATCAAAAAGTCTGCGTATCAAGTGATACTTCAAAGTCTAAATGTTGTTGATGGTGTGAAATCATTTGTCGTATTTGACTCCGACAACGAATCAGAGTTATATGAGGTATATCATTTTTTATAGTGTATGTTATTATTATATATGTTGTATATTATTAAACAGTTAATGTATGTTACAGTTTGTTCATTGTATTTATGTTATAGGTGAAACATTTTGCATCGAACGATCAGGTTGATTGTTCTTGCCGACTGTTTTTGAGGCGGGGTATTTTGTGCAGACACATTTTCTTTGCATTCAACCAAAGCCGAATACTCAAATTGCCCGCCGAGTATGTTCTGAATAGATGGAGAAAAAATGCAGAAATTATGGCTTCTGATATAATTAATAACCAAGTCGGACATTATCGCGCGATGATTGAGAAAAGCACAAATGATGTGAGTCAAATTTGGATTGACTTTCAATCATGTTTAAATCTTGCAAGTTTTAACAAAGAAAAACTCGACTACATAAAAAATCAATTGGTGGATATGAAGTCTCATTTGAGTGTCGGTGCGGACGATAACAATAAGAATAATAAGAATGCTGTTATCGAGACACTAGTGGGACCCCAAATTGAGAACGAGCTCGGGATCAGAAATCCTCAAATGAGCCGATCTAAAGGGTGCGGTAAAAGAATTAAGAGCAGTGCCGATATATCAAAGCATGTTCCTAAGAGGAGAAAATGCACTGTATGCGGAAAAGTTGATGGGCATAATGCAAGAACATGTCCATCAAAAGAAAAATAGAAGTGTTTTCTTTTTTTACAATTAGTACTGTACAATTAAGTAGCATTCAATGTATAACATATCATTTTATAGTGTATAATGATATGTTAATCAATGTATAATGATTCAAAGGATCTCTGTGTATACTGAAACATTTATTGAAAGTGAACGAAGTGTATGTTAAAAAATGTCATAATGTATGTTGTATACTTTTTAGTGTTTTTTTAATTATACTGTTTAATTATATACTTTAATTGAGTTTTCTTATTATGTACAGTGAATATATTGGGGCTATTAGAATGTATACTTATGTGCTTTATATAACATTAACAATTAAACTCAATGGCCAGAACAATATAAACAGGTTATGAGCAATGAACAAATTTTTTATATATTTAAACTGTTCAACTAAAACTAATAACGTGATGTACAAAAACTAATAAATTGTACAAAAACTAATAACATGTACATCTAACAAAAAATGTTGTAAACGTATCACGTTGTTTAAATCTAGCGTTTCTTCCCCTTTTTCAGTTGGGCTTGTTCACGTTCCCAATCCCTTGATCGTTTGATAATGTCGTCCTTGAGTGTGTTCAAATCACAAGTGAGGATTTTCTCCAGATAAAGTGCTCTCAATCTAGTGAGTTTTGCAACTTGTCCTTTCTGCATTATATAAATATTAAAGTTAGATAGACAGGAAATAAAGATTTTCAGAAACTTTCATTTCGTAGAATAAAAAAGTGTAAATCATTACGCTTTCTGCACCCAATTCTGCATCCCAAGTCTTTAATCCCCCACCGAAGTAAGTTTCCATGTGACGCATTACAAAAACACCACAGTCCGAGCTGTTTCTGTGCGTACGCCATGGCATTGGAAGCCGTTCCATTTCTACCGTCGACAATGCTTGTGCAGCTGGATGGTTCATATCATTCAGGAATTTGGTAAACATGGCCCTCTGTTTTGAAACAATCAAACAAAAAAGCTATGAGGCACAGTGTATAAATATATTAATATCATTATACAGTACATTATCGACTTAATATACAGTGTATAATTAATAATTATACATTGTATACACAATCATTATACAGCAGTATAATATTATTAACAGTGTATTATCATATCATTATTAAGTGGGTTAATTGTGTGATAATGAAGATTTAACACATATATATTGACATAAAAAAAAATAAACATTAGTGTTTAAAGGATTGTTACCAAAGTGAATGGCACATGTTGGTATTTGTTTTCGAACGACACATCCGTTTTGCTATTGTCAAGGATCTCAATAGCTGGCTGCTTCAAATTAAAGCACATCACGTAGTAGTGTCCAGCGTGAAGAATAGGAAAGACAACCTATATATCGATGGGATGAAAGTGGTGTTAATGAATCTCCATAAAATTCGATAATTTTAACAATGTAACGGTGTTAGCTTACCAACGTTACATCGGTTATGTTCACTCTTGGAAACATGTTCAGACGATTTGTGATGTTTTCCACGAATTTTTGATGCAGTGCATCATCATGTTTGGCGCCTTTGTTTGACGTGAAGAAAACCTGTTATCAAATTTTTAAAAAAAATTAGTTAGCGAGCAGAACATTATATCGTATGCATTAACAAGAAGTAAGAAGTATATTCTACCATGTCGACACGTGGAAAAAAATCTAAGCGGTGATGTGGGTGCTCTTGTTGACCTCGCCATTGTTCAACAGGTATGACCAGATCTATGACTCCAGATAAAAGCTCGGTCCGTTGAGACATGTCTTTACATCCCAAATATAGCCAAGTACATCACCACTTGTGAAAACAACAGTTCTGTAAAATCATATATATAGTGTAATAAGTTATTGTTCATTATACAGAATGTATAATGATGTAATATCATGTTAATCAATATTACCATTAACATAGTACATTCGGTTATTACATAGTGTGTATTTAAAATTCAAAGGAATACAAATAGAACAATTGTATTATAAATGTACTCACATGTCGTCTTCGGCAACTTGATCACCCAATCCCATAGCCTTTTTCATTTGCGCCCGTTTTGAGATTATATCACAACCCGTTGAACATATGGAGAACACAAGTCTGGAGCTGGTTTGAATTGTCTCTTTGTTTCTCCAATGATCTCAACAGCCGGGGCAATGGTAGCGTCTGGATGAGGGAATCGTTCTGTGACAATGGATTTTTCGTCCCTTGTTGTCACATCTGGAGATGCTTGCTCAGAGATGTGGGAGGTGTCACCGGTGTATTGTCTAGCAATTGACAACACAGCCCCCTCTGGATCATCCTGACGCGGTTTCTCCGTGTTTGTGTCAACAAGTTGAAGGTTGGCTGTGATTACTCGTGGACGTACTCTCTTAACCGGTGTAGTTTGTTCGGGTTGGAGAGGCGGATCAGCTGGGCGGCTGCATGTTGTTCAGGTGAGGAAGGGGCACCTGGTTGATATGTTCTTGCCTCTGGTTCCCCCACTGGATCCTCCTGACGCGGTTTTGCCGGTGTTTGTGTCAACAAATTGAAGGTGGGCTGTGAATAAACCGGTGGACTTATTCTCTTAACCGGTGTAGTTTGTTCGGGTTGGAGAGGCGGATCAGATTGGGCGGCTGCATGTTGTTCAGGTGAGGAAGGGGCCTCCGGTGATACGAACTTGTCTCTGGTTTTGTTCTATACAGTTTTCAACATGATCTAACACCCTTTTTTCAATCACCTTCAACCGTGGATTTGATGGAAGAATGGAGTCACATGATTGGATGTATCCATTGTACTTAATAAGCTTATCCACCAGTCCAATGCAGCCCTTTCCAAATTGAAAATCATCCCCTGCGTATACAGTAGTGTTCAAACCATTATACACTATATTTAAGTACAATTAACATCATGTGATTGAAAAGTATACAGTTATAATAATTTGACTAATTACATAAAGATGCATACCTCTTCAATGTATTCCAGTCCTTGATGGATGCATCTGATACTGTGGGAGCTTCTAAAGAGGTAGTGGGTTGTTTGGGAGCTTCAATATGTTGTGCAACATGCTTCCCTTTGTCAGCCTTCATTTCCCACTGCCCCTTTGATATGATCCCCTGGCCAAAAACTCCCTGTTTAATCTCTAGTTACTCTTTTCTCGTAGCGCAGAGTCTGTCCAAGTGAGCCAAGTGGGATTGATCTTGGTACTGTCCTACCCCTTGTAGTTGACTCTGTCAGCATACAATATCTGAATTTGGAGGAAAAGAAAAAGTTGAGATCATAGAAGTATACAGTACATGTAAACCATTATTCAGTATATGATAAACCATTTTACACTAGATAATATACTATTATACAGTGCTATTCATATAACACATTATAACACATTACAGGTATGAGTTATACACATATCACATATAACACTTATCACAATGTGTTCATATAACACATTACAGGGTATGAGTTATACACTTAAAATATAGTGTTAAGTTCATTTAACACATTAGACACATTATACCTAAATCACAAAAACACATTATACACATTACACCATTATAACACATTTAGTGTATGAGTTATACACTGTAAAATATAGTGTTAAGTTCATAAGCACATTATAACACATTATAGTGTATGAGTTATACACTTAAATATAATGTTAAGTTCATACGCAAATTATAACACATTATAGTGTATGAGTTATACACTGTAAAATACAGTGTTAATTCATTAACACATTATACACATATACACTAAATCAACAAAACACATTATTGGAACACAATCAACATCAGAAGAGGCACTGTAAACTTACAATCATAAATAGAAGAGGTCCAGTGTACATGCGTTTCGCCGGATCCTCTTCCCCAACGTGTTTTGTGTCTCCCAAACTATTCAGGACTAGTCCGGGCCAATTGTATCTTGACAACTCATCAAGAGACCCCTTGAAATTGAGTATCTTCTTGTTGACGAATGGTGTACCAGGGGTCTCTATCAAGCAATTATACATAATCATCATAAAATTCAGCTTGAATGAGTTGTGAGTTGTTTATCAGATTGAATTGCCTTCACGACCATTGACGCTGAAACTTTAAACTTTTTGGACTTATCAAGGCCAATTGGTCAGTGAATGTGTCTAATCTCTTTTGATTTTTTACAGTGAGGTCTATAGGCCGCTTCCCGTGTGGAAATCCCAAAACCTCGCCACATCATACACTCTGTAATATTTATTTTTCCTCCGGGCAGAGTAAGCCTGAAATTTGTGCTGGATTTAAAGATTTTAGAACTTTATATCCAAGCCGGTGAGGCAGCTCTGTAATGTTGAAATCCAAAAAGGATCCGAACCTGGATTGTCTCACCCATTCCCGTTGTGGTTCGGTCAGTTTTGAAAGAGTATCCACCAAGACCTTCATCGATACTCTTATTCGTGTATATTCACCACTTTCCTTTTCCCCTTTGGTGGCAGTTTGGATACGGTCTGGGTTTTTCTATTTTTTAGATTTTGTTTTTACAGGAGGCGGTGTGTCGCGCGTCTTTTCCGAGCAGCAGGTTGTTGGTCTGATTTGGTATCTTCGTCTTGATCAGACGATTCTTCTGCTGATTGTACGTATTCCTCATCAGTACTAGGTTGTTCAACACTAAGAGCTCAACAACATCGCAGGCACAAGTTGCAACCTCTCAATTGAATTGGTAGAGGATGAATCTGCTTCAGCATCTGCATTACAGAGTAGACATAAGACATCATACACTAAAATATTAAGTAATAATGTATAATGTAAATCACAAATCCAGATTATACATACACAAATTTATACACAGTGTTATTCTGTTTATACACTTCAATGCAACCATTATACACCCCAAATATGCAGTATGTGCATACACAGTACAATAATATGATGTATAATATATACACAGTGTATTCATTATATACATTACAATGCAAACCATTATACATCCAATATGCAGTATGTGCATACACAGTACAATTAATATGATGTATAATATTATACACAGTGTTATTCTCATATTATACATTACAATGCAACCATTATACATCTACGTTTTATAATTATACATTTAGAATGAAGAAAATGACGTAATTATATACAACATATGTTACTCAAATATGCATATAACCTACCATAATATTACACCCATGGTACATAAGCCATCAAAACAAATAAAACCAGCGTATAGAACATTGCGCGTTCCAATATAGTTGTAATACACAGAGTATACGTACAGAAGCCATCAAAATCCAAAAAATACGTAATATTTGTCACCCATAGTCGAAGAAGAAGAAATGAGTGTGTGTATAATCGATACCTGTTATTCTGGATGGATTTTCGTCCTCCTTTTTTTTGATGAAAATGAAATCGGTTTGCGAGAGTATCAGAACTAGGGTTCCCAGCTATAGAAAATTAGAGTTTAATTTTGGCAGGTTTTAAAAATGGGAGAGATTTCGACGAAATCTGTATGTTTATTAGGTTTAAAATTGGTAGAGATTTCAGGGGAGACGGGGGAGAGAATGTAGGAGAGAATCGAGGTATAATGGGTGTAAATTACCAAAATACCCCGCAGACAGCTTAATATTTGGGTTTCCCGCGTGTACAGTGAATAATTTGGACCGTTGGATTTAATTGATCCAATGGTGTATATTGGGTCTTATATCTTATCTAAGAGAGGGTATGTATTAGATCTTGACCCTATATATATATATATATCCTGAGTCATAAAATGAGCAAGTTAACAAAACGTGGGATAATATAATTAGCAGAATTAATTATTAGTAGAATTGATGCTTCTTTCTTTTATTTTGCTTTTCATCATTTTCTTTCTTATTTATCTCTTTCAATCGTGTGTTTTTTGACTCATGTTTTCGTTGTCAGTTCGATCAAAACAAATGCAGCCCCTCTTTATATAGGGTTCAATCCGTAATAAGCTTTTCTTCAAAGAGCAAATCCAAATACGACCCCACCAACTATCACCCCAATGAATTGATGTTTTTTGGTGACTCTCGAAACCTCAGGTCCAGGGAGAAGATTTACGCTCTTCCACATGTATATATGTTCGCATATTGGGCCCAATTTCACATGTGTAATTCACATGAATGGTGTATGTAAATTCACATGCATGATGTAGATCTCTGGAGACCCCAAATTCCGAAGTCCACCAAGTACCACCCGACATGTATTCGTTTATTATATATCTGTTCCACTCATATTTAGCATTTAGAAATAGTTTAAATGCTTGGGATTCACTACAACAAAAGGTAATATTAGTAACAACATTTGAAGTGACAATGTTACATTTGTCACTATATGCACATAATAAGTGACAATAATTTTTGTTTTGTCACAATAAGAATTTTTAGTGACAAGAGTTTTTTTAAAGTTGTCATTATTTACAATTAGTGACACATGTATAGTGACAACACAAATAGAGTGACAACTATAATTGTTGTTACTAAGTTGTCACTAAAGGTGTGTCACTAATTGTCAATAGTGACAACAACTTCCTTGTCATTAATCACCAAGAGTGACAACTTTTATGGAAATCTTGTCACTATTAAATATGCAAAACATATTTTTGTGACAAAACAAAATTTCTTGTCACAAAAAATTTATAATTAATGACAACTTTGAAATTGTCACTTGACATTTTGCCACTAATATCATAATTTTTTGTAGTGATTATAATATATTTCTTTGTCTTGTATGTTAAATCTAGTATATATATTTATTGGCTACATGACATGATGACACCCCAACCCATATATATATATACGGGTAATATGCATTTTTTTTCAATTAGTAGATATTAGTGTACCAAGTATCAACATGTTTGACAATTTTTTTATTTATCTATATATGCATTTAATTATGAATGTGCATATATAATATCTCAATGACTATTCTAATAGATTGGATTGATAAAATAAACGAGTACAAACTCATAGTAGCTAGAATATATATATATATATATATATATATATATATATATATATATATATAATTTATCATGCAAGACACACATGCACGAGTATGTTATACATAAATGTATGTCAGATCATTTTTCTTAAACTTGTGGTGAATGAATCAAATTCATACGTGACTTCTTGAATATTCCTTATTTATTTATTTTTTCGAGAGAAAAACGGTAGAATTATATTAATTCAAAGCCAAAGAATTAATTGCTAAAGCAAGTGGGGCAAGAAGCGGAAGTCTAAGAATACACTCTTGGTCCTCTGAAGCATAGCGGACAAGGACATACTCATGGAGTCATGGTCCTTATTTATAGGGGGTAAATTGCCTATTTTCATGGTTCAAATGTGTAAAAATTGAATATACTTAGAGGAGGCAACAGTGTAATTCACATATAAAAAACAAAAGATATGGGTCCATTTTGAGTTACTTCATGCATCTAAAAATTGTCCTAGTTTACAATAACATAATTAAAGCCGAATTTTCAGTTTTTTATTAACATATTTAATTTAATTTTTTTCTTGGGAATTTCATATTAATTTAGTGCAATTCAAATAAAAAATAAAATTTCAAAATAATATTTACTTTAAAAGAATAGTCAAGTTAACCCTTTTCTTCTATCATAAAAAATGCACTATTAAATTCAGAGGAAAAATAAGTATTTGTGTTGGTAAAAATATGCAAAGTAAACGAATGTGTTCAGTTGACACGAGTTTAAACTCTCTTTATTTAATACAATATTGACCCATTATTAATGGTGATGAGATATGATAATTTGTCTGTCAAGATACAACGACTTCATATGGAAATAATATACAAATTTTCAAGCCTATCGAACAAATACTTGTTTGAACTCTCAATTTTGAAAAGATTATGATATATGTACGAAGAATGCTTTTAAATTCACAAAATTAGAACTTAAAAGAAAAAAGAAAGAAAAAATTCATTGAGTGAGATGAGTGAAATGAATTCCAGGGGCCATATTTATAGACAACGAAAAGTTGGGGGACTAAAAGTTGCGACTTTTCATTTTAGCCGAAAAGTTGCAATTATACCCCTAAACAGTTGCGTTCTAATGCGGACGGATGCGCGATGCACCCCCTGATATTGAATTAGAGTCATTGGCGCTTCGGCTGCACAGACAGTGCAGCGGACTGCGTTGCATACGGCCGTGACCATCAATCGTGGTAGCAATCCTCCGTCGTGTCTGGTCATCATCACCATAATTGATGAAAAAAAAAATCTTGCGGTTCAAATATTCAAGAAGAATAATAAAAGAAAATTAAATTTTGGCTCAAGCCCACAACCAAGACCTAGGCCCGAGACCCTATCTATTGAACTGTGGTGTGAGAGGGTTTAAACAATCAAGGACCCAAGTCCTCCTTCGTTCTTGTAAATCCAACATAATGTCAAGATTCCGTCTATGTGGGATACTCATTTATTGGGTTCTGACACCAAACAAAGTCTATAACATATTTTAAAGTGATTAACTTTAATCATCAATTTATCATTTATTCGAACTCGGACTTGAGTCATTCTATATGCTAAATTTATCTACTTGAATTGTAGATTAATTAAGCTCATTAAATCTCATATAGAGACCAGTTAAATCCGTGTCAAAGTTGGGTAATTAAAAACCCAAGTTGACCTCACACTTTTATCTAACCAGTAAAACGGGATGATCAGAAGACGGCTAATCACATTTTTTGTCTCGTAAGTGTATCCAAGTGCATTTTTGTTCCCGCATTGCATTAGAGGTGTAAAATGAGTCAAGCCAGCTCAACTGGAGCTCAAACTATTTCGAGCTTGAGCTCCTTCGTGGGCCGGACTCATACTCCCTTATAGATGTTTATAAGCTTGTGAGCCGACTTGTTAACTTTTATTATTTTATTTTTTTATATATGACTAAAAATAGTTATACTTCATAAAAATAATATTCGAGTTGTTTTTGTAATTTTCTCTAAATCATGCAAAACAACAACCATAGTAACAAAATATACATTTGAGTTGAAATGTTTTTCTATAAACTAATTCAATGAAATCTTGTTTTCATGACACCTTCCTCTATAATTTCTAAATACGTATTGAATTGAAATATAAGATATTTAGTTATTATTTATCTATCCTAATATTTATCACAATGTTCCGAAATTTTAAGAAGCGATTTGGGCGATCAAAACCCTAACACCGACACCTACGACTTGGTTTCTCCGGCGCGCATCGCCGGAGACTATGGAAGAAGCGGACAATGATCGGCCACCACCGATTACCGTTACACCGAACCAAAAGAAAAAGAAACTCAAAAGGCAACTGGTGGGGGCTTCTTCACCGATCAAAACCACTGCACAAAATACGGCTGCTTATTCGTTGCATGAACAGCATATGGACGGCCAAGTTCAATCGGAAGGGACTACTCAGCCGGCGATTCCAACGGGGACTCCACATCACGATACAATACCAGAGAAGGTGTGGTCGGCACAACACCTCAAAGACACCTGGAGCCGTAAGGTTGCATCACCGATTTACTATACCGGCAAAGGTAAAAGTGATGACTTCGAAACTGCGATTGACATGGAGGACACGAACCAGGCTGAAGAAAGAGGATCAGACGATGGAAAAATTCCCGAAGAATCATTATCGGAAGAGGATATCAAGCAGATGGCGGCGCCATATAGGGGGGCGCTGGTGATTAAGGTTCTAGGCCGAAAAGTGGGTTATACAATGTCACGTCAACGTATCAAAAGTCTTTGGAAACTGTCGTATGATATTAATCCCATTGACATAGGAAACGAATACTATCTTGTTCGTTTTCGTGAGAAAGAGGAGTACAATAGAGTTCTAACGAAAGGGCCATGGATGATTTTGGGACACTATCTCACGGTACGGAAATGGGAGCCGACGTTTGAACCTAAGAATGAAAAGATCACGTCCACGATGGTTTGGATACGTTTCCCGGATCTGCCTATACATTTTTTCAATGAGAAAGCACTCACGACTTTAGGAGGGCTCGTTGGTAAAGTGTGTGGGATTGACAAACACACTGAGGAGTCGTTACGAGGTAGATATGCGCGTGTGTGCATTGAATTTGATCTTAACAAATCTATCATTCCATGCGTGAAGTTTTGTAAGAAAATTCGTGTGGTGGAGTATGAGGGTTTAAACATGATATGTTTCGAATGTGCTAAGTATGGGTATCGAAAAGAAACGCGTGATGCGAGTGGTGATAAGGTGAACACGGCCAATAAGGGAGATACGAAGGGGGCGAATTTAGCTGAAGCACAGAATACACCGGTTCCGACGACTCATGGTCCATGGAATATAGTGCAGCAGAGGATTCGTCGAGGCCCTCCAAGACGGGAAAATATCAAGAAACGGGATACAACACAGGATAGTCCGATATTCTTTTTCGGGCAAGGGACGAGTCAGGCCAACAAGGGCAACAAAGAAATGGCATCAGGGACTAGAGCGCCGAAAAGCACATCTCGGGGGCCAACTGAGAGGAAAAATACTGAAAAAGGAAAACATAAGATGCCGGGTACAGAGCTGAATGCTTCGGGGTCTAGATTTAATGTCCTCAATGAGGTGGGAGAAGAAGAGCTAAGTGAGGAGCCACAACGGGTCTCAGAGGTAAGGCATAATATCCAAAACAGCGCAATCGACTAGAAGAAATTTTTTCAAAAAACGCAACACATCACAACAAACCCCGGTCATTCACATTGAACGTGTGAAACCCATTGCTCATGGAACTACTTACCCGATAATTGATAACACAATCAAAACGCCAGTGGAAGAAGAACAAGTGTTGGATAAAACTCCGTTTACACGGGCGGAGCTTGATAAAATTTATGGAATAAGAGGGTAGCAACAAAAGGGAACTACCTCTTTTTCTGGTTCTCTAGAGCGGATGAATCCGAACGCATATGAGCCACTGGATGACAATATCCTCACCTCAGATGACGAATCCGATGGGGATCAAGATGACATCATTAGTACCGTGCTCAGTATGGAACGGGATACGTGGGATGTGGGACGAGTTACGGCTCATGAGAACATGGACACGGAAGTGAACATGTGCATGCATATGGGGGTTTCGAACACCCCCCGGTATGATTGTCTAGTTCTTTGAATAGAACGTATATTTAATTTTTATTAATGTCAGCAATTTTTTGGAATTGTAGGGGAGCAGGAAAGCCGGAATTCCGACATGCTCTTAAGGACCTTCTGAATAAATATAAACCAATGATTTTAGCCTTGGTGGAACCTCATGTAAAGGGTACTCATGCTAATGATATTATGCAGACCAGTCGCTTTGACAGGGTAGAGAAAATAGAGGCTAGGGGCTTTGCCGGGGGCATTTGGATTTTTTGGTCTACTTGTGAATGTGAACTGCAGATACTTGAAGCCAATGATCAAAGTGTTTCGGCTAGTGTTCATCAATCAAGGGAGAACGATTAGCTTCTCACGGCAGTGTACGCTAGTCCTCAACTGGATATCAGAAATCACTTGTGGGAGCACATTATTCATATGCAACCGCACATCTCGGGGCCTTGGATTATCGCCGGGGATATGAATGTGGTAGTTCACCAATCTAAAAAGACAGGAGGGGCTCCAGTAGATTACAATAAGTATAGGAAATTTATGGAGTGTGTTAATACTTGCAACCTGATTGATCTCAAATATGTGGGCACTCCGTTTATGTGGGCTAAAGGGGGAAGGTCCTCATTACAAGAACGACTCTATCGAGTTCTTTGTAATGAGGAGTGGCAACTTCATCATCCGACGGCTAGTGTGCATCATCTTCCGCGGGTGGGATCTGACCACTCGCCAATACTTCTTTCCTTGGCTGAATCCACTTGGCAACAAGTTTCGAAAGACTTTTTCAGATTCCAAACGACGTGGTTCACACATTCGGGATTTTGAGCGTTGGTAGAGAAACA
Source organism: Buddleja alternifolia (assembly GCA_019426215.1). Lineage (NCBI taxonomy): Eukaryota > Viridiplantae > Streptophyta > Magnoliopsida > Lamiales > Scrophulariaceae > Buddleja > Buddleja alternifolia. Next base: position 31,958,009 of record CM033403.1, read on the forward strand.
CTGGCTGGCTCAGAAATCTCGGAGGATAAATTCTCAGTTACAACATATCCGGGAGCGGCCTATAAGTGGAACCGGGACATATTTGGGAATATTTTTCAGAGGAAAATGAGACTTTTAGCTCGCATCTCGGGGATTCAGAAAGTGCAAGGTACTAATTTCAGGCACTCTCTGCGTAAACTGGAACAGAAACTTCAGGTTCAGTATCTCAGTGCTCTGCAAGAGGAGGAACTATTTTGGAAACAAAAGTCCAGGATACAATGGCTTCGGGCGAGGGACCTAAATACTAGATTTTTCCATTTGTCGGCAATTACTCGCTTAGAATAGAAGCTGCATTAGAACTCTTACTCAGGAGGATGGTGTGATAGTAACAAATTCGTAGGAACTCAAAGATATGGCAGTTCGATACTATAGGAACTTATATGTGAGAGGTGATGAGGTGCAATCGTACACGCTTACAGAAGGATTTCCAAAGCTTCAAGATCATCAGGTCACAACTTTGTGTAATCCAGTAACTAAAGAGGAGGTTAAGCGAGCAATCTGGGAAATGCATCCGTCGAAAGCTCCAGGACCGGATGGCATACAACCAATCTTTTATCAACGATGTTGGGACATAATAGGCGATGATATCTTCCACATGGTACATAGTGCGTTACAGTCAGGTACAATTGACACTAATTTAAATACTTCTCGCATTGTGTTAATTCCGAAAGATAAGCACCCAACACAACTCTCACAATTTCGTCCAATTAGTCTAACGAATGTCTGTTTAAAAATTGTTACTAAGACAATGGCTAATCGAATCCGTGAGTTTATGAACATGTTAATTCCACAAACTCAAAGTTGATTTATTAAGGGCAGGCAAACTATGGACAATGTTTTGATCACTCAGGAGCTTTTGCATGACATGCGTAATAAAAAAGATCAAAAAGGTTTTTTCGTTGCTAAAATCGACTTTGAAAAGGCATACGATAGAATTAATTGGACTTTTTTAAAGAATGTGTTGGGTGAAATTGGGTTCCCCGAGACTTGGATTAATCTCATTGTGGAATGCACCACTAAGACTCAGCGTTGCTTGCTTTGGAATGGGGAGACTACTAAATGGTTCATTCCAGAGAGAGGACTAAGGCAAGGGGACCCCCTCTCGCCTTATCTTTTTGTCTTTTGCATACAGAAATTAGGTTCGATGATTGACGAGGCAGTTCAACGACATCATTGGCGGGCCGTTCCTTCTTCTAAGTTTGGACCGAAAATTTCTCATTTGATGTTTGCGGATGACCTTCTTTTATTTGGAGAAACATCTGAACAACAAGTGAATGTGGTTATGCAATGTTTGAGTAACTACTGTGACATATCGGGACAGGTGGTGAATAAACACAAATCGAGAATCTATTTCTCCAAGAATGTGAGTATGGAATTGAAACAGCGGATGGGGAGAATGACGGGACTTGGGCCAACAGATAATTTAGGTCGGTACCTTGGCGTTCCCCTACATCACGGCCGAGTGGGAAAGAAGGATTATGCCTTTATCGTGGAGAGGGTTCGGAATAAGCTTAAAGGTTGGAAACGTAAGCACCTCTCTTTAGCTGGAAGAACAACTCTCATCACTGCTGTGATAGAAGCCCTTCCGACGTATCATATGCAAACCACACGTATCCCGTTAGGGGTGTGTGATGCAATTGAGAAAGCTAACCGACAATTTTTGTGGGGAGGTTCTGATGGTGTAAGGAAAATCCATGCTATCAAATGGGAGATGGTATGTCGTAGTAGAAGTCAAGGGGGTCTAGGTCTAAAACGTCTCCGGTTGAAGAATATAGCGATGTTAGGCAAACTTGGCTGGCAAATCTTGAATGATGAACAGAAATTGTGGGTTCAGGGTATGAGACACAAATACTTAATGCGTCAAAGAGCTCGAGCTAAACATGCTACCTCACACACTTGGAGAAGCATTCTGGGCACATTACCTATGCTAAGGGAAGAGACTCGGTGGATTGTGGGTAATGGGGCAAAAATCTGATTCTGGACTGATTCGTGGCTTGAAGGGGGACCTTTGGTTGATCGAATGGAATACCAACCCTTGGCGGAAGAGTTGACTCGTACGGTGAGCTCATACTGGCAAGGAGATCACGATTGGAATTAGAGCGAACTCACAGCAATGCCGGAGGATATTCGTTTAATTCTCACTTCGGTAGATTTGGATACACACAGGGATCGAGAAGATGCATTACGGTGGAAATTCTCTCCGAGTGGGATATATAGCTGTAAGACCGCGTATGAGGCACTGACAAACATTCCTAGAAGCTTAAGTGAAGAAAAGAAGTGAAAACGAGTCTGGAAGGTTCGGGGTGCATATAGGCGCCGGTTCTTCCTTTGCCAACTGCAACATAGGAAAGTGTTAGTCAATTCGCATTTGTGGGCGCGAGGTATTAAGAGCATGGACACATGTGATGTTTGTGGAAACGGAGCTGAGAACGTTCTACATGCGCTTCGCGACTGCAATTGGGCGAAACAGTTGTGGTTAAAATTAGTTCACCCTCGTTTCCATAATAATTTTTTCACAGGTACACATGCGAGCTGGGTAGACTGGAACTTGACAAATGCAGCCAACAGGTATGACTGGTGTGAGGATTGGTCTACCGTATTTACTGAAATTGTGAATTTCTTTTGGCAGGTTCGTAATGAGATTGTGCATGGAAAGTGAGCCGACACTTCGGAAATCTCGTTGGATATGGTGAGAAAACGAATTGACGAAAATGTTCATCTTTCAAAGTTTGACCCCGATGCAATACAATTACATATGCAGACGGGCTGGAAAAAACCGGTACCGGGAGGTTACACAGTTAATGTAGACGTCGCGGTTAGCCAGGAACCTCGGGATGCAAATCCAAAGGTGGGGTATAGGGGGTGTGATACGGGATGCCCATGGAGCATGGATTAGGGGCTTCAGTGGGAGTATCGATCCATATTCCCCGTTGGAGGCCGAAGTGCATGCCATCAAGCAGGGCTTGGAGATGGCTTGGGATCTTAGACTACAACATATTGTCCTTGAATCAGACTGTAGGAGCGCAATAAAAAGCATTGTGGACACCTCCACGGCACATCATCTTTTTGATGTAATATCCCAAATCCGGAATGCTCAACAACGGGATTGGAATGTGGAAATACGAGCAGTATGGAGCGAAGCCAACAAAGTTGTGGACGAACTTGCTAAAATGGGTTTCGGTTCGCAGTTGAAGTTTATGAACACACCGGATGTGAGACTTCAACGAGCTCTCCAGGATGATTTAGATGGTCATACTTGGACCCGTATCGTAACTATTAACCCGGGTTTGTCGGGTTAACAAACTAGGGTACACCCCTCCCTTTGCATTAAAAAAAATATATATATTTATCACAATGTTCATTCTTATTTCCTTTAATAAATTAATTCCTAAGATTGATACACGTTTATTGACTTCATACATATTATAAATGAAGAGTATCTTTTTGCAAACTAAATATCAAAATGCACATTCTTGTTTTCATGACACCATCCTCCATAATTTCTAAATACGTATTGAATTGAAATATAAGATATTTAGTTATTATTTATCTATCTTAATATTTATCACAATGTTCATTCTTATTTCCTTTAATAAATTAATTCTTAAGATTGATACACGTTTATTGATTTCATACATATTATAAATGAAGAGTATCTTTTTGCAAACTAAATAACAAAATGCACATTCTAAGAACCTATAAAACTTTTCACATCTATATTGTATTCTCAAATATAGCAAGTATATAAGTTTTCAAGAACTATAAGCATATGTTAGTGAATCTCTATTGACTTGATGGGAAATTTTAGCCTGCTCCTGGCTCGGCCAAACTCATATGTATTTTATAAAATAACTTACCAATTATATGGCAAGCGTAATACACTCTTCTTGTGAAATATACTTGAATGCGGACAAGCCAGGTCTTGGCTAGAATTTTCCTGACTTGTAAATGTCAATAAAGGAATGTGAACCATTACAATACTAATAATAATATACTGATAATATATATAAATTATGTAGAGTTCATTGATACATGATCTATGTTTACAACATACATTTAATAAACACATTTTTCTAACAACCTCATATTTTATAAAAAAAAATTGAATAAAAGATACATAAGATACTACTTATCTCATCTTGAAATGTATATTTATAATTATTATCATTTTTACTTCTTTAATTAAATTTTTAATTATGATATAAATTATTACAATATTGTGATAAAAAATAAAAAATTAGTATCAGAATTATTTAATTTTCTAAAAAAGAAAAAAACAATTCAATTAATGTTTACTTCAAGATCAAGCTCGAGCTTGACTCATTAACACCTCTACATTGCATCCCATCGTAAAAAATCTCACATTTGGTGTCACGATCAATTTTCATCAGAAAAACTAATGGTTCGGCCATTGATCTGAGGTAAAAAAAAGAAAATTGAAAAAATAGAAAAAAAAGTAAAAAATTTTGGGATGTTTTCATAAAGATTTAATAAATGTGAAATTTTTTATATCTAAGTTTTTTAATAAATATGTTTTTTTTTTGCCTTCTGACTAACGGGGCTCTTAAATTTTGATGGAAATTGGTTGTGAGACCAAATGTAAGAATTTTTACGATTTATAAGATGTAATGAGAAATTTTCGTAAAGCGTGGGACCAATGTATTTGGATATATTTACAGGATGAAAAATATGCGATTAACCTTGCTTGATTCAAGATTACAAAAATGCAGCCCACATGCTAAATCATAGGCAACTTGGCTATTTTGTCTTCTTATCCAATCTCCAACATGATGATTTGAAGAAGAAATAGACGAAAGTTATTCTTTGACCTTATCACGTGTGCCAAATTTTTCCAATTTTTTTTGGGTACAGTACCACAACGTTTTTTTTGGGCCGGGGGATAGAACTGTACATCTTCTATGTATAAAATGTGAAAGTGATAGCATGCATGACATTAACTATAATTGGTTCGCGGTACATGTGTGCTTTATTATGGGAATATTTTTCTTGCTCAAAAGCTGGTTGCTAGCCTTCTCAGCGTGGAGTCGAATCGAGTCAAATAAATTATTGTTCAAACTTATTTGAGTAATTGAGCTTCAAAAGTTTTGATCGTAATTGGATTGATTGTTGATTGCATTGAACTCAAACGAACATTAAATAAGCTGAATACAAATCGAACTCGAGTAACTTGATCTTTTATACATATTTGATAATTTTTACTAATAAAAAAGTCGAGCTTTTGACAATTGATCTCGAATCATATCGAGAAATTTGATTTATTTTTCAACCTTACCGGTAACATGGAGGTTATTAAAATGAAAATTATACAAAAATATTCTATAATTATTGAGCTGGACATAACATAATTGATCCAGTTTTTACCACTAGATGGTGGTATAATGGGTGATCTTCATCATCCAACTCCGATCATACGTAATAATAAATTGCACCAGTCCACTGTAGAGTTATCCCATATTCTCAATCTTTTGTTTTCTTATTGTTCACATGAAAATGTCTCGGCCATCCATCTCTATATATTGACAACTGTTATAAAATAACCCCAAATATTATGAAATATACACAAATATTTTAAAGTAGAGAGACTAGAGAATTAAGAAGAAAATTCTTTCTTTGATTTTGGTGTGTCTTAACAATACAACTTCATGTCCTATTTATAGGCACAAAATAGTAGGTACAATTATTTCAAGAGTTGAGTACATAATGGAAAAGATGAATTTACAAGTAGTGGAAGAACAATGATCATCCACTATAACATAAAGAGGAGGAGAAATGATTATCCATCATATCATGTAGTGGAGGATACATGGACATCCATATAATTATTCATAACACTTCCTCTTGGATGTCCATCACTTAAGAATATGCCTCGTTAAAACCTTACTAGGAAAAACCCTGTGGGATAAAAACCTAGTGAAGGAAAAAGAGTACATAATTCTTTCAATACGCAATCAGATGCTGCCTCATTACAAACCTTACCAGGAAAACCCAGTGGGAAAAAACCTTGGTTAAGGGAAAAAGAGTGCAGCGCGTATTATCTCCCCCTCATGACAATATCAGTCAAGATCTTTAAGTTTACGCACGCCAATATTGTAAACTAGTTTTTCAAATGTTGCTGTAGGAAGTGCCTTGGTGAACAAATCAGCAAGATTATCTCTGGAACGGATTTGTTGAACATTGATATCACCATTCTTCTGAAGATCGTGAGTAAAAAAGAACTTTGGTGAAATATGCTTTGTTCTATCTCCTTTAATGTACCCTTCTTTCAATTGTGCGATACATGCGGAATTATCTTCATATAAGATCGTCGGGATCATTTTTCCAGAAGATAAACCACAAGTCCCTCGAATATGTTGAATTATAGATCTTAACCAAACACATTCTCGACTCGCCTCGTGAATAGCTAAGATTTCTGCATGATTAGATGATGTGGCCGATATAGTTTGTTTCATAGATCGCCATGAAATGGCTGTGCCACCACATGTAAATAAATAGCCCGTTTGTGAACGACCACTATGAGGATCAGACATATATCCAGCATCTGCATATCCAATCAGTTCGGATTTGGGTACATTTGAATAAAACAAGCCCATATCCATTGTTCCTCTAAGATAGCGAAGTACCTGCTTAACCCCATTCCAATGTCTTCGCGTAGGAGAAGAACTATATCTTGCTAATAGATTAACAGCAAATGCTATATCAGGTCGAGTATGACAAGCAAGATACATTAGTGCACCTATTGCACTTAGATATGGTACTTCAGGACCAAGTAATTCTTCATCATTTTCTCGAGGTCGAAAAGGATCTTTGTTCACATCTAGTGACCTTACGACCATCGGGGTGTTCAATGGATGTGATTTATCCATGTAGAATCGCTTTAACACCTTTGATATATAAGCATCTTGATATACAAAAATTCCGTTCTTTAAATATTCAATTTGCAACCCAAGGCAAAATTTTGTTCTTCCAAGATCTTTCATTTCAAATTCTTTCTTTAAACAATTAACAGTTTTTGAAATCTCTTCAGGAGTTCCAACGATATTTAAATCGTCAACATAAACTGTAATTATAACAAACTCATTTCCAGATCTTTTCATGAAAATACAAGGACAAATTTGATCATTCTTATATCCTTCCTTCAACAAATATTCACTGAGACGATTATACCACATCCGTCCAGATTGTTTCAGTCCATACAATGACTTACTTAATTTAATTGAATAATGTTCTCGAGAACTTGAATTATATGCTTCAGGCATATTAAATCCTTCAGGGATTTTCATATATATATCATTATCAAGCGAGCCATACAAATAGGCTGTAACAACATCCATTAGACGCAAATCAAGTTTTTCATGCACTGCCAGACTTATTATATAACGAAAAGTAGTTGCATCCACCACAGGAGAATAAGTCTCCTCATAATCTATGCCAGGTCGTTGCGAAAACCCTTGGGCAACAAGACGTGCCTTATATATTACAATTTCACTTTTCTCATTTCGTTTTCGCACAAATACCCATTTGTATCCTACTGGCTTTACATCTTCAGGTGTACGGACTACAGGTCCAAAAACTTTTCGTTTCTCAAGCGAGTTTAACTCTGCCCCCATTGCGTCTTTCCATTTTGGCCAATCATTTCTTTGTCGACATTCATTAACAGACTTTGGTTCTTGATCCTCATTATCATTCATCATATTTAGCGCTACATTATATGCAAATTTATCATCAACGTTGACTTCATTTCGATTCCATCGTTTCCCGTTCATAACATAATCGATTGAGATCTCATTATTTTCACAATTTTCAGGTACCTGAGGTTCTTCTGGAACCAAAATATTAGTTATGACTGGGGACTCTTCTGGAGTTATTTTATCCTCGATTAGACCATCTTGATTCTTAGCTCCTTTTCTTTTTCGAGGATGACTATCTTTGGAACAGATAGGTCTACCACGCTTCAAGCGTGCAGTAGACTCATTACTTTGACCTTCAGGGACAACAATTCTTACTGGAGCATTAACAGCTGGTACATGTGACTTAGTCACTTTTTTTAGGTCAGTAAATGTGTCTGGCAGTTGGTTAGCTAAACCTTGCAAGTGAATTATCTTTTGAACTTCCAGTTCACTTTGTTTTGTTCGAGGATCAAGATGAGATAAAGATAATTCATTCCAACTAATTTTCTTTTCCAGCTGCTTATTTTCTCCCCCTAATGTTGGGAAATCTGATTCATCAAAATGACAATCAGCAAATCGAGCCGTAAATAAATCTCCAGTCAATGGCTCTAGATACTTTATTATCGATGGAGAATCGAATCCAACATATATTCCCAATTTTCTTTGAGGACCCATCTTAGTGCGTTGTGGTGGAGCAATTGGAACATATACCGCACATCCAAAAATTCTTAGATGGGAAATATTTGGTTCCTGACCAAAAACCAAGTGTAATGGGGAGAACTTATGATAACTTGTTGGCCTTATGCGAATAAGTGCTGCTGCATGCAAAATAGCATGTCCCCAACAAGAAATAGGAAGTTTTGATCTCATAAGTAAAGGTCTTGCAATTAACTGCAGACGCTTAATAAACGATTCTGCTAGACCGTTTTGTGTATGAACATGTGCTACAGGATGTTCAACATCAATTCCAATAGACATACAATAGTCATTGAACGTTTTGGAAGTAAATTCACCCGCATTATCAAGGCGTATCTTCTTAATTGGATAATCAGGAAAATGTGCTCGTAGTCTAATCAATTGAGCAAGCAATCTCGCAAACGCCAGGTTGCGAGTTGATAGCAAAGATACATGTGACCATCTTGTTGATGCATCAATTAAAACCATAAAATATCTAAATGGTCCACACGACGGGTGTATTGGTCCACAAATATCACCTTGAATACGTTCCAAAAACATAAGAGATTCACTTCCTACTTTTGTTGTTGATGGTCGAATAATCAATTTTCCTTGTGAACAAGCAGCACATGAGAAATCATTCGATTGAAGAATCTGCTGGCTCTTCAATGGATGACCACATGAATTCTCAATTATCTTTCGCATCATAATTGATCCGGGATGGCCCAACCGGTCATGCCAAACAACAAACTTATTTTGATTTGTAAATTTCTGGTTTACGATAACATGTGTTTCAATAGTAGATATATGCGTGTAGTACAAACCAGAAGAAAATGCAGGCAATTTTTCCAATATACATTTATCACCAGATATTGTATTAGTGATGTAAAGATACTCAATATTGTCATCACTTGTTGTCTCAATATGATATCCATTTCGGCGGATATCTTTGAAGCTTAGTAAATTTCTTTGAGACTTTGTAGAATATAATGCTTCATCAATATAAAATTGCGTTCCTCCGGGTAACAATATATTAGCTCTGTCGGAGCCTTCAATTAACTTTGTACTACCCGATATAGTACTAACATTGGCTTCTTGCATTACTAAATAAGAGAAGTATTTTTTATTCTTGAAAATGGTGTGAGTTGTGGCACTATCAGCGAGACACATATCTTCATTATTGATGTTGCTGCTGATCGAGTAAATACTCATTCTTTATTGAAACATAAAAAGAAATAAATCAATACCAAACAATATTATTTAATATTAGAAACGACAATCATATGAATAAATTCATTTATTGATCTTAAAAGGAAACAACATGCTTAAATATTTATTTATAAATTACTAGAATTAAAACGTAACAAATTTATTTTTTAACACTTCCATCTCCAATCAAGTGATTAATTTTTCTATCAGGATCAGCAAAGAAATCAGCAACATCTAAATGAGTGTCATCAAAATGGCCACGATCAGAATCGCTTTCTTCAAAAGCAAAATTTGTTTCTATCTTCTTTCCTTTACCTTTTAACGATTCTTGGTAAAGGTCAACAAGATGTTTTGGTGTACGACAGGTACGAGACCAATGACCTTTACCACCACAACGATAGCATAAATTTTCCAAAGATTTGCTATTTTGGCCACCTTCATTTTTCTCTTCATTATTTTTCCACTTCTGGTGGAAAGATGTGTTCTTTGAATAACTACCACGATTTCCAAAACCATATCCATGACCACGTCCACGTCCATGTCCAATACCACGGCCTCTACCACGGCCACGGCCACGACCACGACCACGATTTGGTTCATTATTAAAATGGTTATGGGTTGTTACATTCACTTCAGGGAATGGAACAGAACCAGTTGGACGGGACTCGTGATTTTTCATCAAAAGCTCATTGTTTTGTTCAGCCACAAGTAGGCAAGAAATCAGTCCAAAATATTTCTGAAAACCTTTTTCACGATATTGCTGCTGCAGGAGCACATTGGATGCATGAAAAATGGAGAATGTTTTTTCTAACATATCCTCATCGTTGATTTTTTCTCCACACAATTTCAATTGAGAACTGATTCTAAACATTGCAGAGTTATACTCACTTACGGTTTTGAAATCTTGCAATCGTAAATGCATCCAATCATAACGAGCTTTTGGAAGAATAACAATTTTCTGGTGGTCATATCTTTCTTTTAAATTATTCCAAAGAACAAGTGGATCTTTTATAGTAAGATACTCATTTTTTAAGCTTTCATGAAGGTGGTGACGAAGGAAAATCATAGCTTTGGCCTTTTCTTGATTAGATGCTTTATTTCCTTCTTTAATTGTTTCTTCAAGACCATTTGCATCTAAATGAATTTCAGCATCTAACACCCAAGATAAATAATTCTTTCCCGTAATGTCAAGAGCCACAAAATCAAGTTTTGCAAGATTCGTCATTATAACACTATCATCAAAGTATAAGAAAAGTTAGATAGTGAATCAATAAACGATAATAATAAGACATATAATGCGTGGGGATGTCAGTATAATCTGCTTGATTTGTTAGAACATGTGATACTATAAAGTTTGGAATATTTCATCATGTATCTATTCTATATGCACACATCTTGATGACTACTCACGGAAGGCAAAGAAAACCTAGAAGTAAAGACTAAATTTCCTTATGTGCCATTAAACATGAAAACTTAATATAAAAATTATTTTATGATGATCATTCATAATGGTTCTGTAAAGTAAATATATATATGATGTTAATGGATGCAAACAAATAGATGAGATAATTTTCCCACCTAGTTCTCTTCCTCTGCAGGTGCTTTTGCTTCTACCTCAATGCCAATCCGAAAAGATAATGACTAACAACTTGAGACGGATCGTGCTGATAACGTGTTATAAAATAACCCCAAATATTATGAAATATACACAAATATTTTAAAGTAGAGAGACTAGAGAATTAAGAAGAAAATTCTTTCTTTGATTTTGGTGTGTCTTAACAATACAACTTCATGTCTTATTTATAGGCACAAAATAGTAGGTACAATTATTTCAAGAGTTGAGTACATAATGGAAAAGATGAATTTACAAGTAGTGGAAGAACAATGATCATCCACTATAACATAAAGAGGAGGAGAAATGATTATCCATCATATCATGTAGTGGAGGATACATGGACATCCATATAATTATTCATAACAACAACCAATAATAGATCCAAGATTTCATTATAGCAATAACCAATGCATCCAATCCTAGCACCAAGTGTGGTCCCTTTCTTTCACTTTCCACATCTTCACCCTTAGTGGAACTCATGGATTCCACCCACTAGACCCCCTCTCTCCATTTTGAGCTCACTCAAGTTCAAACCCTAATTAAAAATTCATACCAAAATGTTACCTTCCACTATGTGGGCTTGGATGAGCCAGACAAACCCAAGGTCCTCTCATGGCTATCACAAAATCAACCTAAAGACTTCCTACACAATCGCGTGGCATTTGTTATGGCACAAATCGACTCAGAAAGCCATGAGATTACAGTTGATTTGTCGAATAACTCAATATTATCGGATAAAGTCTACATAGGCAATGGCTACCCAATGCTCAACGGTGAGGAGCAAATTGCCGCTATTGGGTTGCCACTCAAATATGCACCATTCATGGCGTCCATAATAACACGAGAATATAAGTTACAGAGTATGAGTACAATTTTGCCCATAAATCCCGCTTCTATGCATCTACCCGGTATTTATAGCAAAGTGTTCGATTTGAGCTTCAGGTCCTTAAGTCTCGGGTCGAACACATCAAAGTGTCCGACTTGAGCTTTGGGTCCTTAAGTCTCGGGTCAAACTTGACTTCACGACCTTAGGTTTGGGGTCTAACACATCAAAATGTTCCTCTTAAGCTGGATTGTACACCTTGTAGATTAAGCTAAATTTGGCTATAGATAATTTGCCCCATATCAATATAATCGGTACATTGTTATTATTTTTTCATTTTTATTTATTACAGAAATAGAAAAAAAAATTATATGGATTTAATCACACAGAAAAAAACCATTAGCCATAGAGTATCAAGTGATAAAGTCAATGTTGTCACTAATTACAAATATTAAGTAACAAATTTTTTAATTTCGTCACAAAAGTAGTATTCATAAATTTAATAGGGACAAAAATTGTCACTCTTGATAATTAGTTATATGAAAATTGTTGTTGTTGGTCCCAAGTGGCATACGAAAGGGTCTAGAAGGGGGGGTTGAATAGACCCTGAAGTCTTTTTCGACTTCACAAAACTTTTCGTATCAATTTTGAAATATTTGAACGCTTGAGAAAAGATAACTTAGATTTAATGATTTCAACGATTACCAAAGTAGGGTAACGTTTCAATCACTTCATCAGGGTTAGCACAGCGGAAATGTTTTTATAGCTTAGCGTTCGTTTTAACCAATTAGTCGCTTTGCAATTTTACTTGTCTTTTTCAGAATAATATGAAGTGAATAATATAAGACAATAAAATAAATGACACAATAATTTGTAAGGTTCGTTGGGTGGTGTAATCCCAACTACGTCCTTCTTCTCCTTTTCACTCAGGAAATCCACTAAAATGATTCTCAAAGAATCACACAGAATCTTCTACAAATTAGGGAGAGAGGTGAAGACGATCTCGAGCTCCTTGATCACACAGATTTCAGCTCCAATAAAGATCTTCTCCAAGATGGCCTTGAGCTCCTTGATCACACAGACTTCAGCTCCAATAAAGACCTTTCTTCAACAAGCTTCTCTTACTCAAAAATACTGCTTGTGGAAGTCAACAATCTTTCTCACTCAGATGAAAGGTGTTGAGGGTTTATTGTAACAGGTTTGTTTGATGTTGGGAAGTTCAAACAACTTGGGATATCTCAATAATAGTGTGGGGTTCTTCTTGGAAGATGTTTGAGATATCAGGTGACTGTCTGGAATGTATTTGAGAAGCTTGAAGGATTTTGGCTATGAGGTTTGCAAGCTTTTCTCTCAAATTATTTTTCAGCTCTCATTCACATTTACGTCTTTTTTTCACACACTGTTTCACACAGAGATAGCTGAAGGGTACTATTTATAGAGAATTTTGGGATTTGTCCGTTGGACACAAGTCAGGCGCGTGTCTCTCACACAGAGCTTCAAATAGTCCCTTTTCTGACATTCCTTAATTTCTGCTGATTCCTATTAGACAGGAGCAGGTTTAAATTCTGAAAAGCTGACAGTCTAGTCAACAAAGGTGGCTTGTCCACAAGTCATACTGTCTTGTTTGCTTTTAATGCACTTATCAAGCATTTAATGCATTTTGAATTTATTTCCCGTTGGAAATAAATATCCGTTGGTGATTGCATTTCAGTCTTTGATAACTTGGATTTTATCTTCAGGAAAATCTGAACGCTGTTCGCTTGAATAGTGATTGCTTGAACAGTAATACTATTCACTTGAATAGTGGTCGCTTGAATAGTAAGCGCTTGAATAGTGAGCGCTTGAATAGTGGACGCTTGAATAGTAAGCGTTTGAATAGTAGCGCTTGAATAGTGGGCGCTTGAATAGTAGGCGCTTGAATAATGGGCGCTTGAATAGTAGGCGCTTGAATAGTGGGCGCTTGAATAGTAAGCGCTTTGAATAGTGGCGCTTGAATAGTGGGCGCTTGAACAGTAACACTATTCTGAAGACGCTTGACTACTGTTCACTTGAATAGTAGCGCTTGAACAGATTCCTGAAATAATTCCTTAGCGTTTGACAGACGCTCAAAGCAAATCTTTATCTTCTCTTGACTTCAGACGTTGATCTTCCACTTCATCCTTGATAGACTCACTCAGAATTCTATCAGTGACTTGGTATTAAATACTTAGTCTAAAATCTATAAAGATAAAAATTACAAGCCTAACAAACTAACAAACTTTCAAATGCTTATACAAGTTTTCTATGAAAGTATAAACTTACATTCTTTTGGGGTCTAACATGAAATCCTATCTTGTCATCATCAAAACATCTAACATGAAATTCCTAACAATTTCCCCCTTTTTGATGATGTCAAGACCTTAACTCTTATAACTCTTTTATAGTTTAAGAGTTCAAAGAAAAGCCCAAAATAAAATAAGTTAGCGTTTGGAAAGTTAGATAAATTAGCTAATGTTAGATTAGCTTCAACAAGATGTTTCAGCAATAAATCATTCATTCATATATATAGAATTGAAAACGTATATGATTTATACTGAAACAATGATTACCTTCTTTTTCTTTTCCTTTCTTTCTTTTTAAAAAGCTTTTCTTTCTCTTCTTTTTAGAAAGCTTTTTCTTTCTCTTTCTTCCTTTTCAAAAAGGCTTTTTCCTTTTGGTCTCCTTAAACTGCATTTTCTTTCTCTTCTTCCCCCTTCTTGGCATCATCAAGGGAAGGCTGCAGTTCAAGTGATACATACTAGAAGAGGAGGACCAGTTGGTGTGGGGAAAAACTCGGCCACTTCTATCGACCGTTCAGCGTCCACAGTCACATCCACGTCTAGACGGACAGTGAAAGAAAAATAATATCTTCTAGTGAATTCCACAGTCACATCCACGTCTGGACGGACAGTGAAAAAATTCTCTAGAGATTTCCACCACCATTGATACCACTTGGTGGTAAATCAACAACCAACTATGTTTGGCCTCTAGTTCTCTCGTAATTATTAATTTATATATATATATATATTTTAAATTATGCATGAATTTTATAAAAGTTTATATTAAGTGTTAAAGGGAATATGTTCAACGCTTAACATATACTACTTGTTAAAATGATATCACTTGTTGTAAGATTTATGTTGACGCTTGAAATTAAATCTTTTTATGTTTGAGCGTCCAACATATCATGCACAAATAACGATAAGCGTCGATGACCGATGCATATGAAAACAGTTTTTTTTTTTTTTTTTTTTTTTTTTATCATTGACGCTTATACATATGTACAAGTACAATTTTGAGGTTCCCTCTAAATTTGATAACTTGTAACAATTTTGAAAACGCTTTTAGACAAAATAATAAAGTGAATTCCCCCTACATTATATGTCTAATGAAAATATGATGCATAATGATTAAGCGTTTAAATCATTCATACCTCGTCTTGGAATGAAGAACAGGATTTTCTCTTTTCATATCTTAGAAATTTCTTGAATTTCTTGACCAATAAGTTCATTTCCTTTTCTTCACTCGATTCTGTCGCTTCCGCCTCACTGACTGATTTTCCCTTGTTTTTAATGTTGGCGCTTAAAGCTCCGGATTCAGTCACTGAAGTCGACTTGTCGTTGATTGCACCCAATTCGAATTCAAAAGTCCTTAGCTCCGAAAACACATGCTCTGGAGTTAGAATCTCCAACATCTGTGATTCTCTCATGGCAGTTGTCTTCATCAAAAATCTACTGGGAAGACTTCTGAATATCTTGTTGACCATTTCCTTGTTGGTCAATTCCATGCCTAGTGACGCTAACTCTGTAATGAGCGAAGTGAATCTCGCGTCTAATTGTTCTAGCGTCTCATTGGGCTGCATCTTAAAACCATTAAATCTTTCCTTGGCAATAGAAAGCTTGTTTTCCTTAATTTGTGCTGAGCCACCACATATTATAGCCAACTTATCCCATATTTCCTTAGTCGTTTTACAAGACTTAACTTTGTTGAATAAGTTGTCATTGTCACCAATGGCTGTATATAGAGCGTTCCTCCCAACATTGCCCAAATTAGTTCTTCGGCGCTCATCTGGGGACCATTCATGTTTAGGTTTCGCTACATAATCGCCAGGTGTTGCTTCTGTAGCTCCAGGCGCTCTAGTGATGACTTTGAGAATTTGAATCGGACCATCTGAAATAATATCACACATTTCATCATTACACGAACACAAATAAGTAAACGCTTTGACCTTCCATGAGTCATAATTTGACTCGGTCAACTTAGGAACTCTAGCAAATGCCATGGAAAAAAGAATTTAAAGCAACTACAATTTTTTTATTTTTTTTTAAAAAAAGAAAGGATCTGAACAAGCAGTTACGCTTGGAAACGCTTAGGTTTCAACTTCAACCGCTCTGATACCACTTGTTGGTCCCAAGTGGCATACGAAAGGGTCTAGAAGGGGGGGTTGAATAGACCCTGAAGTCTTTTTCGACTTCACAAAACTTTTCGTATCAATTTTGAAATATTTGAACGCTTGAGAAAAGATAACTTAGATTTAATGATTTCAACGATTACCAAAGTAGGGTAACGTTTCAATCACTTCATCAGGGTTAGCACAGCGGAAATGTTTTTATAGCTTAGCGTTCGTTTTAACCAATTAGTCGCTTTGCAATTTTACTTGTCTTTTTCAGAATAATATGAAGTGAATAATATAAGACAATAAAATAAATGACACAATAATTTGTAAGGTTCGTTGGGTGGTGTAATCCCAACTACGTCCTTCTTCTCCTTTTCACTCGGAGGAAATCCACTAAAATGATTCTCAAAGAATCACACAGAATCTTCTACAAATTAGGGAGAGAGGTGAAGACGATCTCGAGCTCCTTGATCACACAGATTTCAGCTCCAATAAAGATCTTCTCCAAGATGGCCTTGAGCTCCTTGATCACACAGACTTCAGCTCCAATAAAGACCTTTCTTCAACATGCTTCTCTTACTCAAAAATACTGCTTGTGGAAGTCAACAATCTTTCTCACTCAGATGAAAGGTGTTGAGGGTTTATTGTAACAGGTTTGTTTGATGTTGGGAAGTTCAAACAACTTGGGATATCTCAATAATAGTGTGGGGTTCTTCTTGGAAGATGTTTGAGATATCAGGTGACTGTCTGGAATGTATTTGAGAAGCTTGAAGGATTTTGGCTATGAGGTTTGCAAGCTTTTCTCTCAAATTATTTTTCAGCTCTCATTCACATTTACGTCTTTTTTTCACACACTGTTTCACACAGAGATAGCTGAAGGGTACTATTTATAGAGAATTTTGAGATTTGTCCGTTGGACACAAGTCAGGCGCGTGTCTCTCACACAGAGCTTCAAATAGTCCCTTTTCTGACATTCCTTAATTTCTGCTGATTCCTATTAGACAGGAGCAGGTTTAAATTCTGAAAAGCTGACAGTCTAGTCAACAAAGGTGGCTTGTCCACAAGTCATACTGTCTTGTTTGCTTTTAATGCACTTATCAAGCATTTAATGCATTTTGAATTTATTTCCCGTTGGAAATAAATATCCGTTGGTGATTGCATTTCAGTCTTTGATAACTTGGGTTTTATCTTCAGGAAAATCTGAACGCTGTTCGCTTGAATAGTGATCGCTTGAACAGTAATACTATTCACTTGAATAGTGGTCGCTTGAATAGTAAGCGCTTGAATAGTGAGCGCTTGAATAATGGACGCTTGAATAGTAAGCGTTTGAATAGTAGCGCTTGAATAGTGGGCGCTTGAATAGTAGGCGCTTGAATAATGGGCGCTTGAATAGTAGGCGCTTGAATAGTGGGCGCTTGAATAGTAACCGCTTTGAATAGTGGCGCTTGAATAGTGGGCGCTTGAACAGTAACACTATTCTGAAGACGCTTGACTACTGTTCACTTGAATAGTAGCGCTTGAACAGATTCCTGAAATAATTCCTTAGCGTTTGACAGACGCTCAAAGCAAATCTTTATCTTCTCTTGACTTCAGACGTTGATCTTCCACTTCATCCTTGATAGACTCACTCAGAATTCTATCAGTGACTTGGTATTAAATACTTAGTCTAAAATCTATAAAGATAAAAATTACAAGCCTAACAAACTAACAAACTTTCAAATGCTTATACAAGTTTTCTATGAAAGTATAAACTTACATTCTTTTGGGGTCTAACATGAAATCCTATCTTGTCATCATCAAAACATCTAACATGAAATTCCTAACAGTTGTCATTATTGACAATTAGTAATACATGTTTAGTGAAAATTTAGTGACAACTTAACCAATCATAATTTTCATTCTATTTGTGTTATCACTAAATATGTATTACTAATTGCCAAGAGGAACAACTTTAAACGGAACTATTGTCACTAAAAATTATTATTGTGTCAAAACAAAAATTATTGTCACTCATTATATATATCTAGAGATAATTTTAACATTGCTACTTTAAAATTTCTCATTGATATATATATATATATATATATATATATATATATATATATATATATATATATTTTGTAGTGTTATGAAATGTAATGTAGTATTTAATTATTATTATGCGCAGGAGGTTAGACGTGAGCCTTGTTGTGAGGATGGTATCCACTGTGGGCAACTATGACTACATAATTGATTGGGAATTTAAGCAAACTTTTTTTTTTTTTTTGGTAAGCGGGAATTTGAGCAAACTGGTAGTATTAAAGTCACACTGTCACAGTAAGTTATTTAAACTACAAGTCTATAAAAAAAAACTTATATAATTCATTAAGCTGAAATGTAGATGATGATGTATCTAATATTGATCACCATATATTTAATAATATATATTATTTTATTTTCTTTTCAATTTCAAGCCTTTTATTTTGGCTCATTGAGCTTGGGGCGGGCAATTGGTCAAGCTCGACTTGAGCACGGTACGTGTACACCCTTGGTCCAAAGCTATATGTTACTCCTGTTTCTAAATAGTTGTTCTATATAAAGTTACATACAAACTCAAATTATTTAATCTTTTGACAAACTTTTATTATTTTTGAATATTTTGAGTCTAGCTACTTATGTGCTATTTAATAAATTACGTACTTAATTTTTCATTATTACAATAGCTAAAAAAATGGTCAAATTGTCTAATCAATTACAGAAAAGAGACTCATAATTTTGGTATAGAATGAGTGATATCTTAGAGGCAAAATTACACTCACTTATTGTGTAATTACCAAACCCCCCTTACTTATTAGAAATTATCAACACACTCTCTCATGTTAGAGATTTCTTACGATTACACCTCATGTGTGTTAAATAATCCCTGCAATTTTACCCCTATAAACTTTACAAATAGACCCCTTGTGGGGGTATGTTGGTAATTTTTAATGAGTAATGTAGAGTTTTGGTAATTACATAATAAGTGAGGGGGTCAAAGTGTAATTTTCCTATCTTAAATGTGATATGAATCTCATTATGTCACCTTAAACAGGCTAGTTTATCAGGAATATGCCGTGAAGGGATCATCATGCACACACAAGGACCAAATACAAGAGTAAGTATACGGTACATTAGTGGCCAAGAATGTAATTGGAGTCCGCCACGATCACTTTCTTAATTTCCATCTTGACCTAGATATAGATGGTGATGCCAATTTCTTGATCAAAAATCAATTGCGAACGGTTCGTGTTATCGATGGAAGCTCACTTAGGAAGAGTTATTGGAAAGTTGTTAACGAAGTAGCTAAGATTGAGTCAGATGCCAAGATCAGACTTGGCTCGGGGACGACTGAGATCATAGTTGTGAACCCTAGTAAAAAGACCAAAATGGGGAACATCATTGGTTACCATCTGATTCCGGGGTCATTGTGGGGCCTCTACTATGCGAAGATGATCATGCGTTGATTTGTGGTGCGTTTAGTAAATATAATGTGTGGGTTACACCATATAAAACAAGACTGAGAAATCACTACAACAAAAAGTAATATTTGTGACAAAATTTGAAGTGACCATTGTCACTAAATGTTTATAATGAGAGACAACAATTTTTGCTTTGTCACAATAAGAATTTTTAGTGATAAGAGTTTCTATAATATTGTCACTTTTGACAATTAGTGACACATGTATAGTGACAACACAAATAAAGTGACAACTATAATTATTGTCACTAAGTTGTCACAAAAGGTGTGTCACTAATTGTCAATAGTGACAACAATTACTTTGTCACTAATTATCAAAAGTGACAATTTCTATACAAATTTTGTCACTATTAAACATGTGGATCATGTTTTGTCGCTAAAGATTGATAGGGGAAAAATATAGTTTTGGTCCCTAATGTTGCCACCTAAATCAGTTTTTGTCCCTCATTTGTTGGACTCGACACTTTTGGTCCCTAATCATTCAATTTTTGACACTTTTCGTCCTTGCCGTTAACCTTTTGGTCAAAATTGACGGAATCCCTCCAAAAAAGTCAAAATTAGGGTTTTGTTATGTTTTTCAATTGGGGAATTTTCAATTTCAACCCAATTGTGCCTAGGTGGTCAAATCCCAATCCGCCACGTGCAGATTGGATAAAAACATAAAAATAAAATGAAAAAGTTAATTGAAATTTAATGTAAAATAAAAAATAATTAATTAATAAAAATAATAAATATTAAATTTTTTAATAAAAATAAAAAATTATTTAAAATCTTAAAAAAGTAAAATATTATTTTAAATAATAAAATTAATAAAAAATATAAAATAATAAAAATAAAATAAAAACTAATTGAAATATTAATTAAAAAATTAAAAACATTTTAAAATTTGAAAAGTTACGTATTATTTTAAATAATAAAATTAACAAAAATATAAAATAATAAAAATAAATAAAATAAAATAAAAATTAATTGAAATGGTAATTAAAAATAAAATTTAAATTTAAAAATTTAAAATTAAATATTATTTTAAATAATAAAAAAATAAAAGATAAAAAAATAATGAAAATTTTAATATAAAAATTAAAAATATTTCCAAAAAAATAAAAAAAATAAATAACACTAGAAAGGCTAAATCGTGATATTTATTTAATTTTTTAAAATTATTTAATATATTTAATGTAATATTTTCGTTATTAATATTTAATTATATTAATATCTGTCTTTTAATTAAATATTTTTCATGTTTGATTAAATTATTTTGAGTGATTTAATATGTAATATTTCATCATATTAGAATATAAAAATCTTAAATATTTTTCTATAATTTTCTTAATTTTTTTTTAATTTTTATCCATTTCAGAATTTAAAATTAAATAAAAATTAAAAAACTGCCACCTGTGACATTTCCGTTAAGTTTAAACAGAAAAGTTAACGGCGGGGACGAAAAGTGTCAAAAATTGAATGATTAGGGACCAAAAGTGTCGAGTCCAACAAATGAGGGACCAAAATTGATTTAGGTGGCAACATTAGGGACCAAAATTGCATTTTTCCCGATTGATAGTTAGTGACAATTTTGATTTTGTCACTTGATATTTTGTCACCAATGTCTTTTTTTTTTTTTAGTGAATATGCAGGAAGACTTTATGCTGATCAGGCTCATAGAGATGATAATTTAGCTAAATGGACCTCAGGTATACAGCATCATAATGTTCCAAGTTAAATTGAGTTTGGTAAATCTGATATAATCATTTACGAAATGAATTGCACTTTGTTGTTTAATTTGTGTACACTTAGTGACCAATATTACGAAACACGTTTTATAACACTTTTCATCTGATCAGTTAATGTTAACTAGATCTAGTCTCCATAAGGAAAAATTTAGCCCAAATTCAGTTTGGCCGAACTTTATTAATCACATGACAAACACTTACTTTATGATTGGTCACTCTCCTGGTAGTTTACACTAATTACGTGGCAATTGTAATTCAGTTGTCTTATGATTAACTTGGATTCATCCAAGTAAGGTGAGGGTTAGAATTTCCAACAAACAAGACTATTCCTATTACATGAGGTTGTAATTGAGAGGTCCCAGAACCTCAAATCAAATCCCGAGTGATCCTCACGCCCATCGTACCGACCTTGTGTTTGGGAAGTAGGAGATCACCTAAATCTACACCTTGAAGGTTTCATGACCTCTTAAGGTTTATCCAATAACATATGCAATTAGGAAATTTTATCCAAGCTAAGGGAACTAATTTCATAAATTTTATGTTTGGTGTAGGAATAGGGAAATTGAGAACAAGGACATTGTGTTATGGTACACATTAGATTTTCATCATGTGCCTATGCAAGAAGATTATCCAATCATGCCTACTTGGGTGGTGGTTTTGAGCTGAGGCCAGCCAATTTCTTGAGCATAATCCTGTCCCCAAAGTGAAATCACCCATACCAGTTAAATGGATTAATTGTTCTGCATAATTTATAACTTTATCTTCACCAAATAAATAATAATAATACTAATGATAATAATAATAATAATAATTTATAACTTTATGCAACAATTATTTTCACTAAAATGTTATACTTTTAGTCATTACTAGTAAATGATACGTGTGTTGCACATGAATCATATACTCTCATTAAAATAATTTATATATGTAAATAATGTTTAATTTGGATCTTATATATATTCAAACTTTAAATGATAATTTAGTTAAATGAATTATTAATTAAAAAAAATAATTATTTGAATAATTCAATGTTAATTGGAATGCAAGACTAAAGAATAAATTTATTGAAAATTAAAGTCGAGATATAATTTTATGCTTCATTTGTTCATCCAACGATAACGTGTCGTGACAAAATTAAAATAATTAAAATAATTTTTTTAATAAATGTATCTTTTAATAACATATGTGTATACGTGCGCGCGAGTTTGTATTCTAAATTAGGGGGTAAAGATATGTATATTTTGGGTTAATTTATATTCATAAGCATGTATCGTTGTTAATATGGTCGTTTTTCCGTTATGTTTTGGGGCCCACTGCTTCAAAATTTGCCTTGTGGTGGTTAACGCTGTCTGTCCAGCCACCATCTTTGACTGGGCTTTGATGTGTGGGTTGGGGCCTTTTTATTATTTTTGACTGGTGTGGGTTTGGGCCTTCAATTCTTCTTCTCCTCTTATTATTTTTTGTAGCGGGTGATTTATTTCGTGTATTTCCGGCGACCGACAATCTGAGTTTAGTTCCGTTTTCAAGTTTTTTGGAATGTATTTTTAATTTTTCCGCTCAAATTTTCTCATTTTCGGTAGTGCAAGACACTCTTACAAACCCACCCGTTTAATGAAAATGAAAAGTTTAGGGAAAATGACATGCAAACCTCCTAACTTATTGTGTATTTACCAAAACTTTCATTCATTTATTGAAAATTATCAACACACTTTCTTAAGGGAGCTATTTGTAAGGTTGACACGGGTAAAATTGTAAGAATTTTTAAACATATAAAAGGTGTAATTGTAAAAAATTCTTAATGTGAGGTATCGTGTTGATAATTTCAAATAAATAAGGAGGGTTTTTGGTGATCACATAATAAATGAGGGGGAAGGGGGTGGTCTATGTGTACTTTTTCCAAGAGTTTAGTTGCATCCAACCAAAGTAACAATTTGATTAAATTAAAATATATTTTTCAAGCTGAACAAAATTCCGAATAAAGCCTGATTAATAATATTTAGCTCCATTCGATCCATTTACACATGAAGCTATAACCTCAAACATTCTATATAAATTATGATAAATTTCATGTTTAGTTCAGATTATACAGCTTTTGGTCCCTAAATGTCAGCACTGTCCTCAACTGGCCGCTCGCTTTCCGGCAGCATTACCCACCTACTAGCCAATTTAATGTATGTTGTTAAAATCCAGAAACCAAAGTGCAAAAGCATGAAATGTGAAGAGAGGAATTTGGGGAGAAAAATGAATTGATCTCCATTTCTTTTATGAAAACTAAAATCTGAATTACAAGAGAGGAAAGTACACTGCTATCTACATATATATATACAGCTTGGCTAGCTTAACATTTAAGCCAACTTTCTTGACTAATTTACCCGCCTAATCTACTTACAAAAATGCCACTAACAAATTTCCTAACTAAACAAATCTTGTGCATCCACGTGTCAGCTGATATCTTCAAGTCTTTCAACATTCCCCCTCAAGTTGGAGTTTGTAATAAATTGCAAACTCCTAACTTGCCAAGGAGAGAATCTAGCTGTGATTTTCCAAGGGATTTGGTAAACAAATCTGCAAGCTGAAATGCAGTGGGAACATGCTTTGGTTCAATCATTCCAGCTTGCAGCTTTTCTCTTACAAGATGACAATCTATCTCAATGTGTTTAGTTCTTTCATGGTAAACCGGATTAGATGCAATATGCAATGCAGCTTGATTATCACAAGCCAATGCAACTGGTGTTAAATCATCAACCTTTAACTCCTTTAACAAATTTAGTTACCGCGTGATTTCCAACACACTGAAGCCATTGCCCTATATTCAGATTCTGTAGAGGATCTAGAAACTGTAACTTGTTTCTTTGTTTCCAAGAAATTAATGATTTCCCCAACTTAACACAGTAGCCTGTTACTGATCTTCTTGTCATTGGGCATGCTGCCCAATCAACATCACAGAAAGCTTCCAACTTGAGTGGAGTTTTAGTTGGAAAAAATAACCCTTGCCCGAGTGAACCTTTAACATACTTCAGGACTTTGTAAGCCATGTTAAGGTGAGGATCTCTAGGCTTTGACATGAATTGGCTCAAGATGTGAACAGGATATGCTAAGTCTGGTCTAGTGATGGTGAGATAAATCATCCTTCCCACCAATCTCCTATACATAGATGGATCATCTAACTCCTTCCCATCTGTATCATTCATTCTATGGTTCTGCTCCATTGGAATAGAGCTAGTTTTGGCTGCTGATAATCCTGCATCATTAATGATGTCAAGTGCATATTTCTTTTGGTTTAAGTATATACCATCATTATCCCTCAGCACCTCAAATCCTAGAAAGTACTTGAGATCACCTAAGTCTTTTATCTTAAACTTGTCATCTAGCATTTGTTTCAAATCTTGAATAACTCTCATGCTAGTACCTGTCATAACCACATCATCCACATATACTAGTAATGTTGTAAAGTCACTTTGATCTGTTCTAGTGAAAAGAGAATGATCACATTGGGATTGAGTGAAACCAGCAGCTAATAGAGTTGAAGAAAACTTGGAAAACCACTGCCTGGAGGCCTGTTTAAGGCCATATAAAGACTTGGTGAGTCTACAAACAGGTTGAGACATATATTCTCCCTTCATGACAAAGCCTGGAGGGAGCTGCATGTAGACTTCCTCAATGAGGTCTCCATGAAGAAAAGCATTGTTAACATCATTGTGTAGAATTCCATCCCTATATAGGCAAGCAACTTCCAGAAAACGTCCTAATATAGTCTCTTTTATCAACAGGAGCAAAATTGTCATGAAAGGCTAAAACCTTCAGTTTGAGTGTACCCTTGAGTCAACTAATTCTAGCTTTTGTTACCTTTCCACAGAGCCATCAGAGATGATACTTAACCTTAAAAACCCCTCGAAAACCCACTGCCTTCTTCCAGGGCAAACTGGTAATTACCAATTTGTTGGCTTCAAGAGCTGTCTCTCAGCAGCAGGCTTCTCTCTCTCCATTTAGGATGGGAATAGGCTTCATTATTGTCT
Organism: Buddleja alternifolia; assembly: GCA_019426215.1. Taxonomy (NCBI): domain Eukaryota; kingdom Viridiplantae; phylum Streptophyta; class Magnoliopsida; order Lamiales; family Scrophulariaceae; genus Buddleja; species Buddleja alternifolia. Next base: position 31,983,714 of record CM033403.1, read on the forward strand.
GGGTTCTTTATGAAAGCGAGTGGTGTGAAGAGTGATTGCAAGAATACTGTCAGAAGACTTTTGACATGTATTCCCGTTCTGCATCATATTTCGGTGACAAAGCAGCGCTAACTTAAACTGAGGAGCAAGTGGAGTACTAACTGTTTTTGACTTTTCATCAATGCCAAACGCCTTAACATCCTACTCAGATATTGTTTCTGAGTCAAACAAAGCCTCCTCAATTTTCTATCTCTCAAAATCTCCTGCCGAGAATCTTCTTCGCCTCACCCTCACCTAATCCTTCATCTCGACTCCCTTTCAAATGAGTCTTCAACTTCTCAATTTCTATTAGACTCGGGGAGGCAATCAACATATCATCAACATACAGAAGAAGATATATGAAGGATCCATCTTGTAGCTTGTGCAAATACACACAATGATCGTATTTGCTTCTTGTGTACCCAATTCCCATCATAAACTTGTCAAATCGCTTGTACCACTGCCTCGGAGATTGCTTTAATCCGTACAACGATTTCTAAAGTTTACAAACCAAATTTTCATTTTCAGCAACTTTGAATCCCTCTGGCTGAGTCATATAGATTTCCTCTTCCAAGTCTCCATGTAAAAATGCAATTTTTACATCCAACTGAACTAGTTCAAAATCCAATTGTGCTACCAAAGCCAACAAAATTCTAATGGAGGAGTGTTTTACAACTGGAGAAAACATCTCATTATAATCAATGCCCTCCTTCTGAGCGTAACCTTTGGCCACCAATCTGGCTTTGTAGCGAACATCACCTTGGCTAGGAAATCCATCTTTCTTTGCAAATACCCATTTGCATCCAATTGCCTTCTTTCCCTTCGGGAGACTGGCCAGTTCCCATGTTTGATTCTTATGAAGGGACTGCATTTCTTCACTCATGGCAATCCTCCACTTTATCTTTCTCTAGTCCTTTGACTGCTTCAATATAAGTGGTAGGAACATCATCAGCGGCAATTGCAGATGCACAAGCCACCATATCATCAAAGCGAGCAGGTTTTCTGATTATCCTCTTTGGTTTGCTAATTGCAATTGATTCAAGTTGCTATGGAAGTTCTTGGGGTTGAACTTCCTCTTCTTCAAAATCTCCTTCTACCGTAGGAAAATGATCAAGAGTTTCTTGATCTGATGGGACAACAAACTTCTCAAACTCCACCTGTTTGGGAATACCATCCTGCTGTTCTGCATTCACCTTTTCCAACACGGTAGATTCATCAAAGGTGACATCCCTGCTAAAGATTATTTTCTTTGTTTCTGGACACCAAAGGCGATAGCCTTTTATACCAGAGGTGATCCCCATGAACACAGCTTTCTTTGCTCTAGGATCCAACTTTGATTCCTTAACATGATAATATACAGCGGAACCAAATACATGTAAGGAATCATAATCAGCAGCAGGCTTTCCAAACCATTTCTCCAATGGTGTTTTTCCATCAATAGCAGTAGATGGTAGACGATTAACGAGATGGCACGCATATGTCACAGCCTCAGCCCAAAATTCTTTACCCAACCCAGCATTGGATAACAAACACCGAACTTTCTCCACAAAGTCCGATTCATGCGTTCTGCCACTCCGTTCTGTTGTAGTGTATGTCTGACAGTGAAGTGTCTGACAATGCCTTCATCCTCACAAATTTCTGAAATGGACCACTCCTAAATTCCCCACCATTGTCTGTACGGAGACGATTGACCTTTTTATCAGTCTGAGTTTCCACCATTTTTTTCCATTTGAGGATACCTCAAACACTTCATCCTTTGTCTTCATCGTATACACCCAAACTCTCCGGGAAAAAACATCACAAAGGTTACAAACTAGTGCTTCCCTCCCAAAGAACTCATTTTTTGAGGGACCCACACATCCGAATGAACATAATCCAAGATACCATCATATTATGGATTGTTGTTCCAAATTTACCCTTGTCTGTTTCCCACGAACACAAAGTTCACAAAACTCCAATTTGGAGTATTTCACTCCTTTTGTTTTGTGAACGACCTCTGATGAACAAAACTTCTGCATCTCCTCCTAAACAAACTTGCTTGTCCTTCTCAGTTCATAACTGTATAGGGCAGCACAAACTTCGCTAAGAGATACAGCAGCAGCCTTCCCGTGAAGTAGAGTGGTTTCAAGAAACTCAAACTCCTCAGGAAGGGATCCCAGCAACATCAGAGCCAAATCCTTCTCATCCAAATTTCCGTTCTTTTTCCTCTATATCATTTAGTTTCTTTTCTTCAATAGCTAAGTATAGACCTTGTTGAAAGAGTGCGTCTACAACTTCGCTTTGCCACATACCAAAACGGCCTGTGCCATCAAAAGACTCCACTGCCAATCGTGTATTCGCCACAGTGGTTCTCGCCCAAATGGACGACGACGACGCTTTTGAGCTGCCTTCCATTTTTGGTTACAAATTATTCTTCAATAGCCCTCCAAATGCGAAAGCCAAATAGCCCGAGAAAACTTTTCTGATGTGGAAGATCAGATTAAACTGCGATCACAAAGCATACTCAGAATACCCGAGCTCTGATACCACTTGTTGTGGGACTCAGAGTCATATTCCACCAAATATAGAAATAGAGAGAGAAATATTGTACTAGAAAATCACACTAGATTTAATTCCCAGGAAAGATTGGAGGCGTCACAACGGTCGCGCTTAAAACCCAATCTCCTCGACAGAATTAACTAGACGAATTTAATAGCACAATATAACACTACAACTATAACTAACAATGGCTACTTGAAGAATAGCACAAAATAAAGAACACCAAATTTAACGAGGTTCGGCTAATTTAGCCTACATCCTCGGACCCCACCAAAATATTTCACTAAAGAATTAAAGTGAAACTATTACAAACTATAGAGGAAGAAAGTAGAAATTGCTAAAAGACTTAGGCAATTTGGGATGTTTTCAAATATAAATAGGTGGTCTCCTTTTATAGTGTAAAGAGACCACTCTTTACAACCATTTTCCAATGTGGGATAATTTAGCTTCTTGAAATGAAGCCATTTTCAACAATTATTACACTTTTTCATATAAAAAAACTCATCAAAACCCACTTTAAAATTCTATCTCTACTCCCTCAGAATTTTTTTTCTTACTTTTTCTATGAGAAATGGGAAATAGGCATCCATTCAATCGGGCCCTTGAGCATTTTCATCGGTCCATCCCATCTATACGGCTAACTTTTGATAACTCACATTTGCGGACGTACCCGCAAAATCTACCTTATTATCCAAGTGAACTAATGATGTTTTTGAACAATGCCCTAGTCATGGTCTTTTCGCAATATCCCAAAATTTCGGATTTTTTGGGTCTCGAAATAAAATCTCACTTTCAATCAAATTTTGTAAAATATCTACCGAAATTTAAATCGGAACTCGAAACTTCCCGAAATTTGAAAATAATATTAAATTATTTTGCAAAATATCTATCGAAATTTCCACCGAAACCCGAATTTTCCCGAAATCTAAAATAATATTTATTTTTAAAATTTTTTAAAATATCTAAGATTTAAAAATAAAATTTTAAATTGGTGCAGCTGCCAAACCTTCATCCCTAGCATACACATATCTCTTTCTATCCAATTTCTAAAAGAGAAATAAATGTTGCATTATTTTACTCTCAAATCATATTTATTTCATATTTTTCGCAATATTTATTTCATATTTTTCGCAGCATGTTTTAGTAATATCATTTAAAAATACTTACTATACAAATATTATGTATAGAATACTATGAATGTAAAAGATGTATAATTATGATGATTAAAATTACCCAAAGTTTTATTACAAATTCTCAATTATTTCTATAAATTTTCATGATTTCTTTAAAATTGATATTCCTACGACTTCGGATATTCCCGAAATTTCTATTAAAATTTTCATAAATTTACTACCCCAATACTGAGCCTTAATTAGTGTTTTGTCCACTGTTTTAGTGGCAGATGGCGGATATGCAACAATATGTAACCATGTGGTAATGTCTGACCAAATATTTGCTTTAGCAAAAAAACAAAAAAAAGACCAAATGGGTACCGTGTGTTTTTCCTTTTTTGTCGCGTATTTTTTCTTTTCTATGCTCGTTTTTTGTACCCCGGTATAGTATCTTGTTTTGTTGAATGTTACAGCACCAAGTTTTTTTGTGTAGTTTTGATTGTAATTGGGAGTTTTCCCATTGTTTCATAGATCAAAAAAGGGGAAAATTACAGTTTTCGTCCATGAAGTTGTAGCCAAAAACAAATTTGGTCCCTCATGTTTCAGGCTCAACACATTTGGTCCCTCTTGTTTCAGGCTCGACACATTTGGTCCCTCAACTTACAAATTTTGGACAAATATGGTCCCTGCCGTCAATTTACCTTTTAAAACTAACGGAATCTGCCTAGGTGGATTATAAAGTTGCCTACTTGGAAAAAAATTGACAAATGTGCAAATCCTAACATGCCAAGTGGAAAATTAGCAAAAATCACAAACATTTTATATTTTAAACTATAATATATTAATTAACATTTTGAATTAATATATTAAAAAAATAACCATATAAAAAAATTTGTATTCATATTCCAACCCACCTTCCCCACCCAAAAGGGACCACCTATGGCCACTCATCGGTCAGTAGGGATGGCAACGGGACCGGGTCTAATGAGTACCCGTCCTGGACCCGCCCCATATGGGACGGGTATTAGTCCAAATAAATGGGACCGGGTCAGGGAACGAGTATCAAAAATCAAGACCCAGCCAGGTCCGGGACGGGAAATGAGTCCAGGCGATACCCGGACCCGGACTCGGTCAGTATAATAGATATTATTTTATATTTATTTGGTTGTTTATTTAATGTATAAGTGATTAGTGATTTAGTGAATTAGTTTGATGATGTAAACCCAAGTATGGAGTTGACTTTATTTTTTTGAACTCGTTTTGTATTTATTTTTTTTTTGCATTTAAGAATTGGATGACTTGTAGTGGATTTGTTTACGTTGAATCATCAATTCGATGTAATTTTTTTATTTTATATGTTCTAAATGTGTTTGTGAGAATAATATTAAAAAAAAGAATCAGTCAGGTCCAACTGGAAGGACCTGGACCCGCCGGGAAATGACCGGGTCCGGGACGGATCTGTGTCCAATTTTTTTTTAACGGGACGGGAAATGAGTCCTGCCCTACCCGTCCCATTCCCGTCCCGTTGCCATCCCTATCGGTCAGCCCATGACCTTCTCCCCCATGATCGACATCTCCCAAGGTTGTAGCATTTATATGTGTGTGTATATTTTTGTTCTTCAATGAAGTGTGTGTGTGTGTGTGTTGCTGGTGTGTCAGGGGAGGGTTGGGTAGTACAGCGGGCGGCGAAGACGAGGGGAGGTGGGGGAAAGACTAAGGGCGGCAACGGAAGGTGGGGCTAGCCGGCGACGAGATGTGCGCGAGGGCAGGTACAGGTACAAGTGGAGAAGAAGACCCATTTCTCACTTCTTCTTTTTTTGGGTATTCTATTATTTTTTACATTATTTAGTTATGAAGATTCTGTTTAAATTTTAAAATTAATTTGAACTAATTTTCAAATTTTTTATTTTTCTGAATATTTTAATATATTTTTGACACACAAAATCCTAGCAAGTGTACTAGGTCGTGCAAGTAATATAGTGGATGTAAGTCCGGATTATCGTACCCTAGAGACAATTGTATTTAAGTACTGAAATTACTGTGTTATCTAATTCTAAGTTAAATCAAGAGATAAAGATGTGAATTATGAATTAAAATATTAAATAACAATTACCAACTAATGAGAGAAATCAACTTTGAATTAAAGCAATGAGAAAAGTGATTAAGGCACATGATTCAACCAATTATTCAATTTGACTATGATTGTATCTTACCGGATTATTAGATTGATTAGGTTAAGGCGAAATTCCCTAAATTACTTACTATCCAATCTCTTGGTATAGCAATTCTATTTTCATTAACGATTTCTATATCTCTATATGAAATTCAAATTAATGAAAACGCATTACAAAGATTCATTGAATTTCCCGTTTTCACGGAAAGCACACACAAGGAAATCGAATCTATCTCTAGTCAATTTTACGTTGTGGTGTTTAATACCTAGATGCATCCCTAGTTTATCTCCTCTCGGTCTCAAAACTAAGCACAAATTCATACGATTGGTAGCTAAGCAATCATAAGCATTAAGAACAAATATTAAACACATAACCCAAAACAAATTTAATCCGAAAAAATAATACTCATAAATCAAACATAATAATTGGATTTCACATGGCCTCAATCAAAGGGAAATTAAGTCATAATGGTAAAAGAAAAGAGATAATTCATCTTGAAAGACATGTTCAATGAAAACAAATCTAAAAGCATGAAATTAAAACTCCCTAATAACGTTTCTTGATAGATCTTGCTTGAATTCTCCTTCTTCATAGACAAAGATGGAGTATCCTCGCGTTCTTCTTCTTCCCCAGACTTCTCTCAACCCTCTTGGTGTGTTTCAAAGTGTCAAACCCTCAAAAGTGGGCAAAAGTCCCGAATTTTGACCTAATAACGCGTATTTATAGATGCTGAAATCGGCCCTTAGCCGCGGCTAAAAAGACGGTAGCCACGGCTAAAATCTGTTGTTCACGTTTTTTTTTTTTTTTGCCTATTTTAGCCTTGGTAACTTCATATCTTCAAAGTACAAAGGTTCCTTCATAATCACCATGGCTAAGGGTCTTCATAGCCGTGGCTAAAGGAGTATTTTGAGAACTTCTTTGATCTTTTCATTCATTTTTGCTCCAATTCTCAAATAACCTATAATAACACAACCAATCACAAAATCAAAGCATATGTGGCATAAATACACTCAAGAACTCATCAAAATATAAGAAAAGAGGCGCCTAAAAGGCGTAAAATACGAGCTTATCAATTTTGATATTAATTTAATTGAGAAACTTAAAAAAAAACCTAATTTTGCATTTGGGGGATTCCGTTAGTTCTAAACAGTAAATTGACTACAGGGACCACATTTGTCCAAAATTTATAAATTGAAGGACTAAATGTGTCGAGTCTGAAACATGAGGGACCAAATTTGTTTTTGGCTACAACTATAGGGACGAAAACTGTAATTTTCCCTAAAAAAAGTATGGGTACCGAAAACAATGAGATATGACTTAATATAATTCAAAGTTGACTTTTGGGGTTAAAGTTTTATGGAAGACGTAGGTCCAACATATTTGTAGAATTTGGTCGGCGGATCTCAAGAATGCTTGCCACCTTACTTGGTCTGGGTTGCAGACACGAGTTCAGTCTTGGACGACATATATCTTTCCTGAAATATGAGGGACTAAATCTGTTTTTGGCTACAATTATAGGGACGAAAACTGTAATTTTCCCTAAAAAAAGTATGGGTACCGAAAACAATGAGATATGACTTAATATAATTCAAAGTTGACTTTTGGGGTTAAAGTTTTATGGAAGACGTAGGTCCTACATATTTGTAGGATTTGGTCGGCGGATCTCAAGAATGCTTGCCACCTTACTTGGTCTGGGTTGCAGACACGAGTTCAGTCTTGGACGACATATATCTTTCCTGAAATATTAAGGACTAAATCTGTTTTTGGCTACAATTACAGGGACGAAAACTGTAATTTTCCCTAAAAAAAGTATGGGTACCGAAAACAATGAGATATGACTTAATATAATTCAAAGTTGACTTTTGGGGTTAAAGTTTTATGGAAGACGTAGGTCCTACATATTTGTAGGATTTGGTCGGTGGATCTCAAGAATGCTTGCCACCTTACTTGGTCTGGGTTGCAGACACGAGTTCAGTCTTGGACGACATATATCTTTCCAAAAGAAAAATTAAAATGATCAACAAGTAGCGTCAATAAGGAATGACACGAGACATTATGTTCGGAGGATCTGGACGCTCTATGGTATCAACGAGTGAATGGATGCTGATGGACGAGAGCATCCGCATAGTCAAAAATCGTGACTTTACGGACGCAGATCACATAGAGAAATTGTATCCAATAGCAGGATAAACTCTCGGAGCATTTTCACCACACAAAGTGGTAATACATAATTAAAAATATATATATATTTTGATGGACCCCACACATATTTTAACACTGTGTGTGGTAAAAAATTCTCGAGAGTTGGACTCCCGAAAGTCACCAAGTATCACTCCCAATAGCGACTGGATACCTGCTCATTCTAATAGAGAATATAAACAACCACTAATACTCGATACCTGCTCGCTCTATGATATCACAATATAGATATTATTAGCCTAGCAAAAAACAACCACTAATACTGGAATCAATTTATATAAAAGAAAAGGAAAGAAAATCCAAAGACTTCCCTTTGCATGTCGTCTTTAGCCTTTACACTCGTTTTGAAAAAAAAAAAATTGCGGAAGACGTCTTTTGAAAAAATAAGATTAGAGACGACTTGTATGAAGTCGTCTTTTAATTTTTGTAATTAAAAAAATAAAAAAATGTGAATACGACATGCAAAATGTCATCTTATATTATATTTCAAATATGTTTAAAGTGTAATATTTTGACAATATAGAAAAAATATTTCGACAATACAAAAAAGAGTGTAATGGTTTGACAATATAGAAAAAATATTTCGACAATACAAAAAAAAACGGGGGTTATTTGCATCCACCTCCCTTGAGGTATTGATCTTTGGCAAGGACCTCCCCTCATCTATTAGAATTTGACATCCACCACTCCTATGTGTAAAAAAAATTATAAACTACCTTTTTTGCCCTTAGTTTATATATTTTTCCTATTTTATTTTTTTATTTCATTCTTTTATTTTTCTCATTAAATAGAAAAAAGAAAAAATTGAAATTACCCTCATGATAGTTTTTATTAATTCTAATGAATAGTTACTTTTATCTAAAAATATGTATAGCAAATAATATATCAAACTTATTTTAAATAAAACTGTATGTATTTTTCCGATTCCCTTTGTGTGTTTCATGAATTATATTTTTAATGTTTCAAAAAACTTTTAATAAATCAGTAATACTTTATTTATTTTATAAAAAATAAAGAGTTTATATATAGGTTTACATTATTGCTTATTGTAGTAGACAAAAATCTGAAAACTCATTGAGTAATTTGTTTCAACTTTAATGTCCCATTATGTATTCTTGTCTTCTTCTTTTTCAATTAGTATTTTTCTTCTTTTTTGTACTAAGTAGAAATAAGACTAATAAGTAAAATAAATATAAAAAAAATTAAACATTCACTTGGAAATAAAATATTATCATTTGAAATATATTTATGATAGTGAAAATAAACAATGAAATTCGTAATTTATCAAATAATTTGTATGACCTCTTCAATTTTCACTTCATAATCATCTACAAGTACTTAAGCAAGGAGATTAAACCGAAACTACTATTTCAATTTTTAGATTTTTTTTTATTGTGTTATTTCGCATGAAAAGATTGTAAAATGAGTATTTGAGATGGAAAAAAAATTCTAGTATATATTTTGTGGATATAAAAACTCTATTTGGTGGTGTTGGGGGGGTTTAGTAATTTTTACTTTAAAATATTTGTTATAACTCATTCCAATTGAAAATTAATTTTCATTAAAATTATTTGTAATTAAGAATTTTCATAAGCTTAACTTATATTCATTTCTTTTTATTTAATAAGAAAAACAAAGGAATGAAATAAAAAAATAAAATAGGAAAAATATATAAACTAAGGGCAAAAAAGGTAGTTTATAAATTTTTTTACACATAGGGGTGGGATGTCAAATTCTAATAGATAAGGGGAGGTCCTTGCCAAAGGTCAATACCTCAGGGGAGGTGGACATAAATAACCCAAAAAAAAAAAGTGTAATATTTTGACAATATAGAAAAAAAATCCGTTTTGTAATATCATGTATGTTGTCACTCTTCCCCATCACGGTTTGCTTCTATAATATCTACATCCTTTTCATGGATAATTGAGTGGCTATGAATCATGAATGCTTCTACAACATCTACTTTGATTGGTTCGAGTGGTAAACGGCTCGCTTCCGCTTAAGCAAGGTCTCGAGTTCGAAATCTTGTGAATGCAGAAAATCTTTGCTGGGAGACTCACCCACTACTGCCAAGTGCGCGACTCGGGTCGGATCCGGATATAGACGGGACAAAGCTCCGGTGAACCGTGTGGACAAAAAAAAAAAAATCTACTTTGTTTTCATGGATATTTTAAGTGGCTATAAATCAAGATTGGCTAAGGAACTTTAAAGGTGTACAATTTTGTATGCTTTGACAATATATGCAGGGACGGATTTACGGGGGGCCTGGGGGGCCCTGGCCCCCCTAGATTTAAAATTTTTGGTATAGAATGTGTATATTTCAATGGTTCCCCCCCCCCCCCCAAGTAATAGTATATATAAAATTTGTTTTGCTAAATGTAACAAGCACACATGTAGCTCAGCTGGTGAGGGAGCGTGCATTAATTCATGAGGGCAGTAGATCGAATTTTGCATGAGTCCTGTTATTTTTAGTGTTAACCAAAAAACCCAATAGTTTTTTTTTTTTTTTTTTGCACTCTACAGTCTATAACTAAAAACCCAATAGTTCTTTTTGTCAAGTTAAAACCCAATAGTCTTTTTTGTTAAGTGAAAACCCTTTAGACCAATGTTACTCTTTTTTTTAGCTAAGTAGACCAATTTTTCTCACTTTCTGTACATAAATTTATGATGAACAAAACATTTTCTTTTTAAAAAACTCATTTCTTGTATTTAAGAATAAAATTGACAAGACCACTAACTCCAATTAAAAGGAGATAGAATCAATTAAAAAGAAAATTTTAATTTTTTTTCTATCATTAATAAATGAATTATAGATTAGTTTTATGACTTGAGAGGACGCTATGTACAATATAAATAATTTTTTTTAAGAAATTTGTGTATATATTTCGAAACTACTGTAAATTTACATGAAAGTTATTTATTTTTTTTACATGTAATGTTGTTTTACTTATCTATTAAAACTAAAATAAATTTGAATATTTATTTATAAATAATTTCAAAAATTTTGCATAGTGGTAATTCGGCCCCCCCAATAGTTCATTCTTGGATCCGTCCCTGAATATATGCTCATGTAACATATATCGTGTTAGGTGTTATAGTCTATGCAGGGGATGGAGGCGAGAGATGGTGGTCGTGGCCGCACTCTCAAATTTTGAATTTCAATTATTAGTCTACAATTTTTTTTATTTTCAAAATGTTGCCCTTGCTCTCTGAAAATCAAAATATTAACTTTTGTCCCTTCTTTTTTTAATCACCCAGTAAAAATATCAATTTTGACCTTTTTTTTCTCCTACAGTCACTTTAGTCGGTTTTTTCCTCTAACAAAATCTAAATTAATCTCGTCAGTCTTTCTTTTTTGCGGTGGGAGAAAACTTGTTTCAAAATAAAAATGTTCAAAAAAGATTTATTTAGTCCTCATCTTGAGAACTTTGAATAGTTGAAATCACCATCTTTACTGTTATTATTGAGAAAGTTGTTGTACAATAACTTTTCACACACACATGAATTATATATATTCTATAATTATACAACTTATTTTGATTCTTATTTTTTTCTAATTTTAAAGTTTGATTCCACTTTTATTTGTGTATTTTTTTTCCGATTATTTGAACAATAAATAACAAATTTAACAAAAAAATTATCAACTTTGTGTTTTTAACTTTTCTTTTATCATGTGCTCTTTTTTTATGTTTCTTTCTTTCTTTTTTAATCCTTTCATCCAATTTGGTTGAGGGAATTAGAAATCCTTATTTATGTTCTATCGACGAATAAATTTTTCAGCTCTTTTACTTGGTGTACATTTTTATTTCCTGCGTACAATTGCTCCAATTAATATCGTCAATATTTCTCATTAAAAACTTTTTAAAAAAGTAAAAAAGGTAGATAATTATGACACCACCTTATGTAATTTACTCATTTTATCTTCTGAAAAAATGAATAATGAAGTACATTTTATATTTTATAATTGTCTCTTTTAAGTTATTTCATCCAATTTACTTTTAAACTAATGTAAACTATAAATATGTTTTCCATATGCATCAAAAAAGTATGCAATGAAAAGAAAAAATTGATATGTAGACAAATAAATTATAGTATACTTTTACGATGTGCTTAATCTCCCCTCACCCCTACTATTGAAATATTTATATGTATGTAGGGGTATTTCTATAAATATGCTAATTAGTTAGTTAAGAATCTGTTAAATTGTTAACAGATTATGTTAGCTTAGAAAGTAAGCTTTCCTATTCCGTTTAGGGTAGCCTATAAATACTAATTCTCCTTTGTAATTTTCATCAGAATGTTTAGTTCACAATTTCAGTAAATGTAGCTTCATGTCTTCTCCATTTTTTTATGCTTTCTTGAATTTTAACATGGTATCAGAGCATAAAGATCCTCATCTTCAAATCTATTCAAGTTTTCATCTGAATCGATCGATTTTATCATCTGAATCGATCTTTGTTATATTTCAATCGATCAATTGATTTCTTGATTGCTACGGATCGATTGTTGTTATTCTGAATCAAATTGGTGAATATACATGCAAATCAGAACGCGATTACTCCAGGGGCTTTGAATCTTCAAACCTCGAATATGCCGGGAATGATTCTTGTAAATCAACCTCTTGTTGGAGCTTCCAACTTTATTTCATGGCGCAGATCCATGGAGATAGCCTTATCCTACAAAAACAAGTTAGGTTTTGTGAATGGAACTCTACCGAAACCTCCAGATGGTGATCCAACACTACCGCAATGGGAACAGGTAAATAACATGGTAATTTCATGGATTATCAATGCAGTTTCTAAAGAAATTGGTAACTCAATCTTACATAGTAGCACAGCAGCCATCATGTGATCAAATCTATATAGGAGATTCTCTAGTAACACTGGTTCTAGAGTTTATGGCTTGAGAAAAGCAATTTCATCATGTAGTCAGCAAACTATGAGTGTTGAATGTTACTATACCAAGTTAAAACAACTATGGGATGAATTGGATGCTATGACTAATTGTGATCATAATCAAAGAACTGGTCATATTCAGGCAAAATGTTTCAAACTCCATGGCTTTCCAGCAAATTATAAACCAAGGGGAAGAGGTACTGGTAACTTTCAATCTAAATTCAACACTGGAAATAGTGGGCATATGGTGCACCACATTACAGCAAGCAATCCTAATTCCATTGGTTCAACTGGTACATATAATAATGGTGATCAGAATATGATGCCTGAAATCAATAATGCTTCTGCAACTCTCCATCAAACACCTCATGCTTCTGCAATTCTTCATCAACCACCTCAACTCACTCCTGAACAAGTCACACAACTCCTTAGTCTTCTTCATAAACCATCTCACAACAATCCTGATTCATCTCAGCATCTAGCAGGTATTAGTTACTGCTTATCTGTGTCACATAAGTCCAACACTTGGATCATTGATAGTGGTGCATCAGACCACATAACTCACTCTCTTTCATTTCTAGAATCACCTCAATTGCTCTCTAGTCCTCAATCTGTTCATCTCCCTGATGGATCTTTCACTTCAGTTACTCACATTGGCAAAGTGACCCTTCATCCATCCATCGCCTTACACAATGTTCTTCTTGTTCCTTCCTTTAAGCACAATCTAATTTCTGTCAGCAAATTATCTCATGATTCAAATTGTCTCATTGGTTTCAATTCCAATTCTTGCCTCCTGCAGGACCTTTTGCTGAAGAAAGCAGTGGCAATTGGTAATCAAGTTGGTGGTCTGTACTGTTTTGATCCTTCTTCTCTTATTTCACACAATGTCTTTCTTGCTTGTTCAAATAAAACTGAGTTGTGGCATCATAGATTGGACCACACCTCATTAGATAAACTCAAACATCTTGTTCCATGTATTTCTGATTTACATGATGTAAAATCCATAGATTGTCACATATGTCCTCTTGCAAAACAATCTAGATTATCTTTCAATAAAAGTGAAAGTTTCACTACTAAACCTTTTGATCTTGTTCATTGTGATGTGTGGGGTCCTTACAAATCACCTACTCATAATGGTTACAAGTATTTCCTAACAATTGTGGATGATTGTACAAGGAATACTTGGTGTTATCTAATGGTTTCTAAATGTAAAGTACCTTCCATCCTATAGAACTTCTATACTTTGATCCTCAATCAATTTAATACAACCATTAAAACATTCAGGACAGACAATGGCTCTGAATTTTACAATCATACCTTAAATCTTTCTTTCTCACACATGGGATTTTGCATCAAAGTAGTTGCACTTATACTCCCCAACAAAATGGGGTCCCTGAGAGGAAACATAGACGTGTCCTTGACATGGCAAGGGCTCTCAGGTTTCATGCTTCATTACCTATTCAATTCTGGGGGGAATGTGTTTTGACTGCTACCTATCTCATCAACATACTGCCATCTCCTATTCTTCATCACAAATCTCCTTTTCAACTTTTATACAATAAACTTCCTCACTATGATCACCTCAAAATATTTGGTTGTCTATGTTTTGCATCAATTACTTCTCCTCATAAAGATAAGTTTGAACCTAGAGCCACTAAATGTGTGTTTTTTGGATATCCATATGGCCAAAAAGGATACAAATTGTATGATCTTGCTACTCATAAAATCATCATTAATAGAGATGTTAAATTCTTTGAATACACTTTCCCTTTCAAGCACGTATCTACAGATTCTACTTCAGTTCTTCCATATCCCATTGATCTCATTGAGTTTAAATCACCCTCTCACACTTCTCCACATTCCTCTCCTGATTCCACCATTTCTGCTCCACCTCTTAATTCTTCTTCTCAGTTAGCTCCTAGAGCTTCCACTAGACCAAGGGTACCACCAAAATGGCAATAAGACTACATTTGTTCTACTCATTCTGCTCACACTGATTCTACTTCTTGTTTTTATCCTTATTAGAAATTCATCTCTCTTTCTCACACACCTTCTTCTTATCAAGCCTTTGCTCTCAATACTGAATTACACAAAGAACCTAACACTTATTCAGAAGCTTACAATAATCCTAAATGGAGACAAGCAATGGTGTAAACAACAAATTTTAAGTCTGCAATTTAACAAACAAGAAAAATGTTGTACAAAATATATTAATTGAATCAAACGATTTAATGAGTACAAACCTCTAATTGTTTATCCTCTGATTCTTCACTTCAAGAACTTGATCTTCGGGATTTGAAATTTTGAAGGGGGGGCTTGTGCTTTGATCTCCTTCAAACTTGATTTAATCTTCTAATAACGTTACTTCGAGGACTTTGCTCCTTTTTTCGAATCAAACGTTATGATTTAATGAAGATTGATGGTGGATTTGATGTTTCGATTTCTTCTGGAATCGACTTGAATTTCTATAACGTTAATTCATGGGTTTAGCACCTTAATCACAAATCAAACGCTAAGATTTGATGAATTTTGCCACGAACTTCTTGAATATCGCCTAGAACGCAGTGGGTCTTCTTTAACTTGATGAACTTGAGTTGAGAGAATTCTTCAAGACTTCTTCAATGCTTCTCTTGCTCAGATGCACTTATGAATTGGTGAATTGGTGAATGAATCCTTGAATTTGAACCCCTATTTATAGTTGTAGGGGTGGAAGACTTTCCATAATCACCATGATTTGATTGGCAATCACTAACATATTTAAGAGCTTGATTTGATTTAATTATGATTAAATTGTCATCATTATGTGGTTTGATGACAATTTATCATATTTACCAAAAGAAAATGGTAATCATCATCTTAATTTGCAAGACATGATTTAATATTGCCAAAATTATGCTTCTCTGGACACGTGGCACCTCATGATTGGCCGATAAAATGTATATTTAAATATCATTTATTCAATTATTTAATTTAGGGATAAAATTTTATTAAATCCTTAAATGTAAATAATGAATTTATTTGATATTAATTTACACGTGTCGCCATTTAATTGGCTGTAAATTTTAACGGTCTACAAATGCCCCCTCGAGACTTGTCCGCGAATGATGCTTGAAGGCGCATCTTGAGTGGATAAGACGCGATATTAGAATTTTTTGTAGTTGGGCTTCGGAAATACATGTAGACTTTTGGATAAATGACCAAAGACTTGGACATGTGATCCAAAATATTAATTCCTGGATCATTCAACTTGAGAGCCCCAACTTCCTTTCCTTTCTAATCTTCATTGGGCAGCTTACATTCATAAAAGGCCCACAAAATTAAACCATGATCAAACGTGGCTGATGTTTCAATCTTAGCCCATTTAGAGTAAAAGGTCAAAGGCCTAATTTTGAAATTTCTGTTCAACTCATGGTGTAGGTGGTCTATGAGTAAAGGATCAGAGACTCATCCTCTCCAAATTTTGCACCGACAGTGAGCATCTGCCATTTCTACCATAATTAAAAAAGTGAGCAGGGGTTCCTTGCTTGATTTCTTTCCAAAACTTGGAGCCAATTAGCGTATTGACCTCAATTAATCCTTCAATTCCAGCCTAGCAAATTGCACTGATTTCTCTAACAAATCAAATTTGACAACTCTTTGCTATGATTTCTCAATGGAAAATTTGTTGGCAAATATACTACTACACTCAATCAGTATAATATTCCTCCAAATTCGTAGTTGATTTCGTTGCCGCTCTAGATTTTTTTTTTCCTTTTTTTTTTCAACGTGTTCTCAAGCTTTTTGGAAAATTCCTCCCGAATTTTGGCCGATATGCAAATCAATTTGCTGTGATCTCCAGGATTGATTTTGAGCACAACCAATCACACAAAATTTAGGCCAAAATTTTTTTTTTTTGGAAATTTCCCCAATATAGCATGAATAGCAGCCTATAAAAGGGACCCTGTGCACGCATTTTTCTTCATCAGTTAGCTTTGAGCTTGGAGCAGATATGGTATCGCAACGCTTCCTTCCTGTTGTTGTTTCGTGATTTGGTGGAACTATCAACCATCATTCAACTCCTTTTCTCGATCCACCGTGCCATTTGCTGGACAAATTGATCAAGAAATGTACTCGTTAAAGAAACGGATCGGCACTTTCTTCCTACATGTGTTAAATCTCCAGAGTTTCGGTGAAGAAATTAAGCTTGAAATAGAATTCTTGTGAGACTTGTTTCCTCACAATTTGACGAAACGCGTGCAAATGTTTTTCATCTTTTTCTTTTGTATTCCTTTTTTTTTTCTCATTATCTATAATTCCTTCTTGTACTTTGGCAGCTCAAGTGATGGTCAATTTGAGAGAGACTTTTTCCCCTTCCGGAGAGAGATATTTAACTATCCCTGTGGACAAAGAGCAACCCTTGGAAGAAGAGCACAATGCGGGCTACCCGTGCACCATTGGTCTGTCAATGTGAAGCAACAACTCAAATCCAAGAATCCATTTTATGTTGAGGAGTAACTCGGGGAGATTTCCATGAGCAAAATCTAAGCCATGAGCTTTCGAGGTGACTTATCATGAGCATTCGAGTGAATTACTTCTCTTTTTGATGTTGGATCACTGCAATGTCGAAGATGAGGCTAGATGGGGCGATGATGACATTCGACAAGTGGACAAAGGTGCCATTTTCACTATTCTTTCTTAAGAGGCGCTTTTGATGATCATTGACGATGAGAAGCCACCAATGGAGAAGGATGCAATTCTTTACGACAAGAAGCCACCAATGGAGTGATGTTTATGATGCTTCCCATGATAGTCAACATGCGAAGTGATGGCCTGATTTGAAGAGCTCTCTTCATGCCGAGGAGTAATCCAAGGAGATCAATGCGAGCCAAACATCCAAGGTGTATCCTCCTTCCATGCCCCTAAGTGCGAAGAGAATTATGGCAGACGACTATAAGAAGTGGTGGAAAGAAGTCCATGGAATTTACTTTGGTGAGGATACAAATTCACTCAATGAAGAGGCCAAAAATCTACTTGGAGGAAGTCTACGCACTCATTCCCATGCTTCCACGTTACTCTTGTTGTTGAATGCAATGCCCAAAGCGGTGAAGACATTGAAGCAAGCGAGATGAGGAATAACTTTTATCATCTAGAGGGAAGTGGTGGCACTAAAATGGATCATAATTGGAAGAGGCACAAGAGAGGACCTACACCTTCGACACCAATCAGTATCGATGATGACAAGGCTAGATTGGGCGATGATGCTCTTGACTTCACAAGACAATTCTGTTACATTGAAGGATATTGGGTGGACGAAGGACGTGCTAAGTCGATGTGAGGACAAGCTACAGATGACAAGATGTACGTTACACCCTTCACATATGACCGAAGATTCTCGAGTGTCAATTAGCACAAGGGTGCGATTTTCCTTCAAGAAGGTAGTAGAATTCCATCAGCCTCTCCCATTCAAAGAAAAGAAGATTGTTCAATCCAGATTCCATTAGCGACTTTGGCATACATAGGCAAAGAACAAGCATCATTTCTGAATCTCAGCATCAAATGGAGTGAGACGCCATCACTATTGTAGACTCACAAGAACAAGGTTGTCTGCTTCAAACACATCACAATTCCCTTGGCGACTTAGTGACGTGGAATTTGGTAAATCAAGGAGACATCATCCCTAAGGCTCGACGTCAAAGGGGCTTTGTTAGAGGAAACATACTTGGTGGCACAATTCAGCTTGTTAACTTTAAGCGTCTGTTCTCCACATCGAACATGTCAACTTCATTGAGCATCACCACGAGCGTTTAAAAGTTTACTTTGGCATTCTCGTCTGAGCGAGACTTATGAAGGTGTTGCAGATTCTCCAAAATCATCTCATAGTTCTTGATAATACTCTTCAGTTGATGATGAAGCGGTGGAACTTTGAAGATTTCACAATACACTAAGAAGGTGCCAAAGAGGAATTAGATGCCCCAACATCACGAACGACGTCAATTTTGAAGTTCATATAACATCATCAATCCATGTGGAAAATGCTAATTCACTTCATATTCATGACTGAACTTAGAGACGTGTCTAAGATGCCTACGTACCCAACAAAAGGATCAAGTCATAACGTAGTTCAAAGAAATTTCATTTTGAGGAAGGGTGCCGTACACATTTTATACTCATGCGGGCCAGAAGTAATGTACACTTTAGATTCATGTGTCAAGGAGTGTTCTTGAGTTAATTTGATTTGTGACGATTTGTACTCTGTCAAGAGTCTTCGCTTTGAATTTGATTTGTTGACAGTTTATTCTCATATCAAAGGAGTGGTTGATTTAAATTTTCAGACATTTATACTCGTGACCAGGAGTCTTCATTTGCATTTGGATTTTCCAGATAGTTTATACTCATATCAAGGAGTGTTTGATTTGTTGACATATTTGCTTTCATTTGAGATTTGCAAATAGTTTATACTCGTATCAAGGAGTAATTGATTTGCATTTGGATTTGCAGATAGTTTATACTCGTATCAAGGAGTATTGCTGATAGTTTAAGCTCGTATTAGAGAGTATGGTTGATGGTTTCATTAAGGAGTGCCATCCTCCTCAAGCGAGATTTTTCCTTGACGGGCTAACTCCATGACTTTTTCTTTGAATATGAAGCAATCTTGAATTGGATGGCCAACCAAGCGATGATACTTGCAATACTTCGGGTGATCATCTCGCCCAGCTTCTTCTGGCCATTTCATCTCAGGCAAGTTTATAAGACTTGCGCTGAGTAGATTGTCAAATACCCTGGGGACGTCGTAGTCGAGAAATGGATACTGCTTTAATTGTATCTCTTTGAGGGTTAACTTCTTTGGTCCTTTATCAACACCTTTGTCATAACGTTTGATGGATGTGATGCTTACCGCCATTGCTTCATCATTTGACGCCTTTGGGAAATACTTGCCCCCATTGCTGATTTCTCGCTTCCACGACTCTACGACATGTGGCCCATCCACTCCACTTGATGACATGCTCAACTCCATATCATGTGCTCGAGTGGACCATTCTTCGAATGTCTTAGGTTGAATTCCTTGAAGGATATAGCGAAGGCCCCAATGCATTCCTTGGATGCACATCTCTATAGCTGAAGGCTCCGACAAATGATCTTTGCAATTAAGGCTCAAGTTCCTCCATCGATTGATGTAGTCAATGACGAATTCATCTTTCCATTGGCGAGAGTTAGTGAGCTCCACCATGCTAACCGTCCTCCGGGTGCTATAAAAGCGATTAAGGAACTCACGTTCCAGTTGGCCCCAACTGTCAATTGAGCTAGCCTCCAAGTCGGTGTACCAATCAAATGCATGGCCCTTCAATGACCGGACAAATTGTTTGACCAGGTGATCACCATAAGTTCCAGCGTCATTGCACGTTTTAACAAAATGAGCCACGTGTTGCTTCGGATTGCCTTGGCCTTCAAATTGCTGGAATTTTGGAGGTTGGTAGCCAATTGGCGTCTTCAATTCATCAATTCTTCGAATGTATGGCTTGGCATACATCAAAGACTTCTTGGAGCTTCCATCAGACTTCTCTTCAACAGTCGCCACAATGAACTCCCTCAGTTGGTCAATGGGGATTAACCCATTAGATGAAACTTGAAACTCTTAAGTTGAAGACTTCTCATTTTCAGTTGATTGTTGTTTCTTGGACGTCTCAGCTTCTTCATGACCCTCAAGTTGTTTTCTCATCACGTGGCTAGCATTCGTACTATCCACCTTGTTGATCAGCTTTGCGATTTGAGCGTCTTGTTCTTGCATGTGCTTGGAGAGTCCTTCAATGACCTTGGTTAAGTTGGCTATTTGATCTTGTAGAGTCGTAGCGTTTTCCATGGCAGACGTTGATACTTCAACTTTTGATGAAAAGAAGAGATGAGAGATAGAGATTGTCCCACTGGGCGTGCCAAAATTTGTAAACAACAAATTTTAAGTCTGCAATTTAACAAACAAGAAAAATGTTGTACAATATCAAACGATTTAATGAGTACAAATCTCTAATTGTTTATCCTCTGATTCTTCACTTCAAGAACTTGATCTTCGGGATTTGAAATTTTGAAGGGGGAGCTTGTGCTTTGATCCCCTTCAAACTTGATTTAATCTTTTAATAACGTTACTTCGAGGACTTTGCGCCTTATTTCGAATCAAACGTTATGATTTGATGAAGATTGATGGTGGATTTGATGTTTCGATTTCTTCTGGAATCAACTTGAATTTCTATAACGTTAATTCGTGGGTTTAGCATCTTAATCACAAATCAAACGCTAAGATTTGATGAATTTTGCCACGAACTTCTTGAATATCGCCTAGAACGCCGTGGATCTTCTTGAACTTGATGAACTTGAGTTGAGAGAATTCTTCAAGACTTCTTCAATGCTTCTCTTGCTCAAATGCACTTATGAATTGGTGAATTGGTGAATGAATCCTTCAATTTGAACCCCTATTTATAGTTGTAGGGGTGAAAGACTTTCCATAATCACCATAATTTGATTGGCAATCACTAACATATTTAAGAGCTTGATTTGATTTAATTATGATTAAATTGTCATCATTATGTGGTTTGATAGCAATTTGTCATATTTAACAAAAGAAGATGGCAATCATCATCTTAATTTGCAAGACATGATTTAATATTGCCAAAATTATGCTTCTCTGGACACGTGGCACCTCATGATTGGCCGATAAAATGTATATTTAAATGTCATTTATTCAATTATTTAATTTAGGGATAAAATTTTATTAAATCCTTAAATGTAAATAATGAATTTATTTGATATTAATTTACACGTGTCGCCATTTAATTGGCTGCAAATTTTAACGGTCTACAAATGGCATTAGAGATTAAAGCATTAGAGGATAATCATACATGGTATATCACTGAGTTGCCCCCTGGAAAGCAGACTGTTGGCTGTAAGTGGGTGTACAGGGTCAAGTATAAATCAGATGGTAGTGTGGAGAGGTACAAAGCTAGATTGGTTGCAAAGGGATATACACAAACTGAAGGTATTGACTATCATGACACTTTTGCTCCAGTTGCTAAAATGACTACAGTAAGAACTCTTTTAGCAATAGCACCTTCAAAAGGTTGGATTCTATCTCAATTGGATGTTAATAATGCTTTCTTGCATGGTGAGTTAACTGAGGAAGTGTACATGGAGCTTCCTCCAGGATTTACACTTCAGGGAGGATATCACACTCCAGTTTGTAGATTGGTAAAATCTCTATATGGACTCAAACAAGCCTCAAGACAATGGTTTTCAAAATTCTCATCCACACTTCTTGAAGTTGGTTTTAAACAATCACAGTGTGATCATTCTCTATTCACAAGAATTGATGGCAAAGATTTCACAGCTTTATTGGTCTATGTTGATGATGTAGTACTGATTGGAACAAATCAGAAGGTTATTAACACCTTGAAGACATTACTGGATCAAAAATTCAAGATAAAGGATTTAGGGAATCTGAAATATTTCCTAGGATTTGAAATACTTAGAACAAATGATGGAGTTCACTTGAATCAAAGAAAGTATGCTCAAGATATCATTTCAGATGCTGGTTTATCAGGATCCAAACCAAGCACTATCCCAATGGATCAAATCATAAGCTCAACAACACAGATGGAGAGGAGTTGGATGATCCTTCTACTTACAGGAGATTGGTAGGAAGACTCATTTACTTAACTGTTTCAAAACCTGATCTAGCTTATCCCATACACATACTTAGCCAATTCATAGCAAAACCTAGAACTCCACATCTAAACATGGCCTATAAAGTATTGAGATATGTCAAAGGAACATTGGGGCAAGGTTTAATGTTTCCTGCAAATCAAAAACTTCATGTGACAGCATACTGTGATGTTGATTGGTCATCTTGTCCCATGACAAGGAGATCAGTGACTGGCTATTGTATCAAGTTGGGAGATGCACTTATATCATGGAAAACCAAGAAGCAAAATACTGTTTCAAGGTCTTCAGCTGAATCAGAATACAGATCCATGGCTGCTGTATGTTGTGAACTCACATGGTTGATCAATTTGTTGAAGGAATTTCAGATTACAGGTTTAACACCTGTGCCATTGGCCTGTGACAGCCAAGCTACAATTCATATAGCATCTAATCCGGTTTATCATGAGAGAACCAAGCACATTGAGCTTGATTGTCATTTAGTAAGGGAAAAGCGACAAGAAGGGCTCATTGATCCAAGTTATATTCACACCAAGCTCCAAGTTGCAGATTTGTTTAATAAGTCCCTTAGCAAACCACAATTAACTTTTTTTCTTGGCAAGTTAGGTGTTTGTAATCTCTTACAAAGTCCAACTTGGGGGAGGATATTGAAATATTTATATGTATGTAGGGGTATTTTTGTAAATATGCTAATTAGTTAGTTAAGAATCTGTTAAATTGTTAACAGATTCTGTTAGCTTAGAAAGTAAGCTTTCCTATTCCGTTTAGAGTAGCCTATAAATAGTAATTCTCCTTTGTAATTTTCAACAGAATGTTTAGTTCACAATTTCAGTAAATGCAGCTTCATATCTTCTCCATTTTTTTATGCTTTCTTGAATTCTAACACCTACCCTCACCCCAGAAAAGAAAAAAAAGGGCTAATTAGTCCCTGATTTGTGGAATCTTTTTTCTTCTCTATTTTTTGAATCGATTACATGATACATTTTATGAACTTTCAATAGTAATAATTTTGCATAACAACTATTACAATCAACCAATAACCACTAAAAAAAAGTAGATAAAGATTCACACATTGGTAAAGTAGAACTTAATATTTCTAGTATTTTGGAGTTTTGATTTTGTCAGTTGAACTCGACTTCATTGACTTTTTATGTCATTTGTCTATTCTCCGTTATTTCAAATCATTCTCTCATTATATTCACTTAAATCATTCTCTCATTGTGTTCTCTTTCTTGTACAGTGTGATTTTTCTTTCTTTCTCCTATTTGTTTTTGTTTTCATCCAACCGCATCAGATCACGATATCTCTTCTTCTAGAGGAATCCAAGTAAATATGCTAACATAATTTTTTTTTCCTTAAGCAAATTATAAGTACTAATTATTTAAGCATGCACATCAAGTGTGCCAGCTTATTAGTGTGATATCTGGCTCGCACAAAAAAATAATAATTAAATAAAATATAAATGGGATATATCATCAAATATTCACTTACCCTCATTCACCACCATCTTCTCACTCTCCTTAAATATTTTCCTATCCTGCAATCTGATCATTCGTACAAAATAGATGAAATCTTCTATTGCAACTCTTGTTCCATCTATTGCAAGGTATTGAGTGAATCACGGTCTAATAAAAAATCTAATAATTACTTATTTGAACACAATACGACATACCACGTATTCGTGGTGCGATTTCGGTTTTTTTGGCTAATTTAAAACCAATTTGTCAAGTGCAGTTTTAGGTAAAGAAATCTCAAATTGTCATTTTGAATAATAAAACAAAGGGTGCAATTTTGAGCGGTTTTGAGTGATTTACGGTTTTTATCTAACATGAAAAATGAGTTAAACAAAATTAATAATACATATTTCAGGATATTAGCATAAAAATTGTAATTTTTTTAACATTGTCTAAGGCCATCTCTAATGTATTGCACTAATATGGAGCAACTTTTGCACCATAGTGATGCAGCTACAGTAATTTCATTCCAACGCACTGCACTAGTTTTTGCATCAAATCAATATTCTCTATATATCCATTTTTACACCTCATTTATACTATTTCTCATATTTCACAAATACACCCAACTTTAAGTTTATATTACATATTCATCCAAGTAAATATTTTTGTTATTTATAACAATAAATAATATTAAATAATTAAAATTTATTTTAATTCTACTTTGGTATTTAATAAAATTAAAATAAAATTACACAGCAATATAAAGACCACCATAAAAATTACACAATTAAAAATTATGGTGACTATTTTCCTAATTTTGGTGGAGGTAGAACTGATTTACCACAATATTAAATTGTTGTTGTCTATCTAATTTATTTATCTTGTATTTAGTTAGCTTTCCTTTAAATTGTGTAGTTTTTGTATTTTATGTAATATTAATCTATGTTGAAATTAATTTTTAAATATTTTAAATTTATGTGGAATATGCATTTTGTACTTGTTTTAATAAATATATAGTATTTATAATTAAATTAAAACCATATATAATTAAGTGGAAAGAAAAAACATAAGATAGGACCTAATTGTAACTTTTCAAAGTATAGGGACCAAATAATTACATAAGGCCTAATTGTAACTATTGGATTAAAATAAAATAAATAAAAAATAATAATAAACCGACGCTAAAATAGTGTATGTGATAACCTCCATTGGAGCTGGTCTAACTAAACCTAACAATATATTTCACATAGATAAAAACTATGCTTAGCAAAATAAAATATTAATCCAAGAAACTATATAACATAATCAAAAACTTCACAAAATTTTAAAAATATTGGGCAAAGTCATCCTACTAAACAATCCATTTATAATAATGAAATGGCCTTACAATGCTTAACAAGAACACTACGAAAATTGTCTATTAATTATCAAATAACATAATCAGTTTACCTGCAAGGCTAAAACAAACTTAGAAAAGTACAAACTCTTTGGTACTTAAACTAAAACTAACTAACAAAACAACTTATTATTCTATTAAAAGTTTAGCCACTTAATAAAATTCTTGCACACAACTCCAAGAGTGAAGTGCATTGAAGATAATAGCAAATAAAACTTTGTACTTCTCTTCTTAAAAGCCTGTAAATAAAATATATATAAATATAAATATTAATATCAATATAAATATAAATATAAATATAAATAATGGCGGTTCCGCGGTTCGATTTTGTGTGGTTTGGTCCAAAATCGTCACCAAACCCACTTAGCGGTGCAGTTTCCTTTTAAAATCGAAACCGCGGTTTGCATAACACTTTTACAACAACGGTTTGGTGCGGTTCGATGCGGGTGCTTCATGCTATTTCACGAAATTACTGCTCAGCCCTACGCAATACCTTACAATAGGAGATGCACATGAAGTACAATATAAGTCTCATCCGCATACAAAACCATTCCTCTCCTAAACCCTAACAAATAGTGAGCCCATTCTATTGGGTTCTCTCACTTATCAAACACATGAACGAACTTCGGCCCAATTACAAGTTTAAACCCGGATCACAAGTTCATGAAAATACACAACACCTTTCTTTACAGCCCACTCAAACTATTTGATCAGCAAAGCATTGGCCCAACTACGAATCCACACAATTCCTAAAGGAAAAATCATGAAAGACACATAACCCTTGTCTGTTTGTTTGTTTTTATATTTATTTTCTTGGTTTTTATTTTCAATTTCTATCATTTGTGCTTCTATTTTATCGTCCCATTTTAAGTGAAAATGAAAATGTATTTTGATTAGTGGTAAACGTTTGGTTTTTTTAATAGATTTAAAATGATATCTAATACAAGACTGAAAATTTTGTGGGTGACATAACTTTCTTTATGCAACCATTCAGATTATATTTGGTTCAGAAATTATTATTTAACTAGATGTAGCCTCATGTCATGACACATAAGACCGCATATGTAAAGAAAATATTTTAAAATATATATCTAGTAACATAATTTATTTGTTTATAATCGCTAGAATTGAAAAAAATGATTCAATTTTAATGATTATCATCAAGATTTTTTTAATTTAGTGTTAAATCATATTTATTTTGTATAAAAAATAATAATACATTATTAATAATTTTAATAAAATAAATATTTAAAAATAAAATAAGAGGTAACTATCATTAATGAAAAAATTGAGGGATAATTTCAATTTTCGTCCCCTACTTATACACCAAAATCAATTTTGATCCTCCAGATTCCGGAGGCATCCAATTAACCCCTAAATTATCTTGATTTCAATAGTTAACGGAGAATTTCGGTCCCTCCGTTAAGTCCTCCGTCCAATAGTTAACGGATGGTCAATTTTCCCTCACAAATCATGATTTTAGCACAAAAAACACGAATTTCAGCCTTTTTTTTTAGGGCTATTGAAATTTAGGCTACCCATTTCTCATTTCTCATATATTTGACCCTTAGCCGAGAAATTACCAAAATTCTTCCACACAAAGAAGTCGTTCAATCCGCCATTTCTTCTCGAATTGGAGTTTAAATCAGTGTTCATATCCTAAACTCTTACCCAAATTCAAAAAATAATCCCCTGAAGACCCAAATTCAAAGTTCCCCCAATTTTTCAAAACCTTAGTTCTTCGATTTTACACAAATTGTTGAGTTCAAACCGTAAATCCGTTAACACCACTTGAAGATAAGAACAAGAGAACCATATTTTGAACTCAAAGACACAATTTGAAGGGAAAGAAGACCAATAATTATTGAAAGAAGAACGAAAATTTGAGGTTGAAGATGATGAGTAATTCATTTTTTTGTGTTTAGGATGCTCATGTGTTGCAGAAGATGAGATTTTTGGGAGGTAAATTCTCATATTAAAGAAAAAGGCTGAAATTCGTGTTTTTTGGGCCAAAATCGTGATTTTTGGAGGGGAAATTGACCCTCCGCTAACTATGGGACGGAAGAGTTAACAGAGAGACTAGAATTGATAAAATCAAGATAGTTGAGGGGTCAATTGGATGAATTAGGAATCTGGGGGACAAAAATTGTATTTTGTGTATAAGTGGGGGACTAAAATTGAAATTTTCCCAAAAATTTGACTAAGTTTTGTTGATTATTATTGGTAAATTTCTTTGTATGAGTACTAGATCTTAATATTTATTTGAAAGTAATTAATAATACATGGTTGATAAATTTAATTAAGTATTAATGAAAAAAATGACTGATAACCATCACTATAAGCGAAATGGGTATAGAAAAGTTATTTTTTTTCGAATTTGAATCACACTGGTAAGTATATTATTTTGAATTCATATGTTGGCAACCAACTTATTTTGAATTTTTAAATTATATAATCACTTATGTGGCACAATTGAGCTTAATTAGTAATTCTACAAGTGCGAGTATTTGGATAATCTCAAATATTATATTTTATTATATGCAGATTTGTTATCAGTTCCATTAATTGATGTTTAATTTTGTATATATTGGATCCCACCATCTCGCGTGGATAAAATGGAAAACATTAATAAAGTGAATTTTAATTATTTTTAAGTTTTAACTAATGAAACATCATTATCAAATATTTATCTGTATATTTTATCTTTGACAAAATGTATATCCAACTTTTCAAGCTTAAAATAATTATTATAGGTATGAAAACAAAATAAATTATATTCTAATTAAAAATAAATTTAAAAAAGAAAATATCTAAAAGCTAAACAGTGCCATAAATTCTGGGAAGCTCTAGAATATGTAGTGATATAAGCCATCACCTTTGTATGTATACTCTTCTTCACTTTACAATATTCTCTACACTTCGCTAGAACTCCCTAAACATCTATTTTACTCGCTTTTTTCAGCTCTGTATATTCCAACTTCAAAAAAAGTAAGCTCTTCAACCTTCTTATCATTATCATTTTTAGTATATATATATGCATATAATTATCAATCACGGTTAATATAATTATATAGCCCATATCATATAATCACTCATTTTTTCTCATATTAACTAATCATTTTTGATATACTCTTTGCATTTCAAGGTGGGATTTTTAGTTTTCTATATTCATGTTTGTATATGGAATTATTTTGTATAGTTTGCATGTATAATTTTGCTATATGGAAAAAGGGGGCTGGTAATTAGTTAATTATTTGAATACTGAGTCTTTGTTGTTCGTACTTGTTTGTCTATCATATATGTTCAACTATTTGTAAGTAATTCAAATTTAGCCTTTCATTGAAGGTTTAATTAAAAAGATTTTGTTTTGATGGTATTATGATGAGTGAAATACCCTTTTCTGGTTTAGTTTATTAGGAATTATTCTCTGTTTTTTTTTTGGTTTTTTTTTTTTTTTTGTAATGAATTTTATCTGTGAGTCATTGGGCCTAATTTGACAAATTGAAGGAAAAATGCCTATGTCTACTAATAGTTCTTCACCGTTTTTCACATAAAAGTAATTGATTTATTGAATTCATCCTAGTGAATTAACTGCTATTTTTTACCGAAATTCGATGAACTGTTAAAATTGGAAGATTAGCTTGTTATATACAGCATTACCTAATTTGATATGTATTTAGTGTTCCTTTTAGTTCTGCCAAGTGGAAGTACAGTAAACGGTGTGTTTGTCGAAAGGCCTCTGTATTGTGTTGTTGCAATCTGAAAACGTTTCCACGAAAGAAGTTCGTTTCATCGATGTTTTTAAGGAATAACAACATTTTTGTTGGGATAAGATGATTAATGTCTTATTCGTTGCTCAAATCCTTGGCTGAGTCCTATCTCACGAAAATGAGAAGCTCGATTATATGTAACGTGACTCAATCCAGAGAAAATAGTAAATTGTTTGATTTAATGTTTTAAATTTGTTTCATTAAGCTATATAATTATGCTGAAATATCATTTCCGAAGTATCTTTAATTTTCAGGAATGGCTGAACCAGCATACACAGTAGCATCCGATAGCGAGACTACCGGGGACGAAAAATCTTCATCTCCTTATTCAGAAGTCGCAATCGGTATTGACATTGGCACTTCCCAATGTAGTCTTGCAGTTTGGAATGGCTCTCAAGTGGAGCTTCTCAGAAACACCCGAAATCAAAAGTTGATGAAATCATATGTCACATTCAAAGACGACACACCAGCTGGAGGCGTAACCAATCAACTGGCTCATGAATATGAGATGTTATCCGGTGCAGCAATTTTCAACGTTAAACGTCTTGTGGGTCGGGTCGACACCGACCCTGTTGTTCATGCAAGCAAAAGCCTACCCTTTTTGGTGCAAACCCTGAACATAGGGGTGAGGCCATTTGTTGCAGCCCTAGTGAATAACATGTGGAGGTCAACTACACCCGAAGAAGTTCTTGCAATATTCCTTGTTGAACTAAGAGCTTTGGCTGAAGCCCGATTGAAACGTCACGTGCGAAATGTTGTCTTGACTATTCCAGTATCTTTTAGTCGGTTCCAACTAACTCGGGTCGAAAGAGCTTGTGCCATGGCTGGTCTTCAAGTTCTGAGATTGATGCCCGAGCCGACTGCCGTGGCGTTGTTATATGCTCAGCAAGAGAATACGAGCGGTGGGAGTGAAAAAAATGCACTTATATTTAATATGGGCGCGGGATTTTGTGATGTGGCTGTGACTGCCACGGGTGGAGGAGTTTCTCAGATAAAAGCGTTGGCAGGAAGTACTTTAGGAGGCGAAGACATACTTTTAAACACGATGCGCTATCTCTTACCGGATATGGATAGTCACTTCTCGACCCGTGGGCTTGATGAGATAACGAAAATGGGGTTGCTTCGTGTTGCCACCCAGGATGCTATCCATAGACTCTCGTTCCAATCAAGTATTCAAATTGATGTTGACTTGGGGAATGGTAGAAAAATATGCAAGGTTCTTGGTAAAGAGGAGTTTGAGGAGGTGAATCGGGAAATTTTCGAGAAATGTGAGAGTTTAATCAAAAAATGCTTACATGATGCGAAGGTAGAGGTTGCGGATATAAACGATGTAATTCTTGTCGGGGGTTGTTCAAATATCCCGAAGGTGCAAAACATTGTCAAAAGTGTTTGTGAAAGGGACTTTTACAAAGGAATCCACCCTTTGGAGGCGGCGGTGCGTGGGGCCGCCCTGGAAGGCGCAGTGGCGTCAGGCGTTAATGATCCTTTTGGGAGTTTGGATCTTTTAACAATCCAAGCAACCCCTTTAAGCATCGGGGTAAGAGCTCATGGAAACACCTTTATACCTATTATACCCCTAAATACGACTGTCCCGGTTAGACGAGACGTGATCTTCACCACTGTGCATGATAATCAAACCGAGGCGCTAATAATTGTCTACGAGGGTAATGAGAATGAAGTTGAAAAGAACAATCTCTTGGGCTATTTTAAAATGACGGGAATACCCCCGGCTCCAAAGGGTGTCCCGGAGATTAATGTGTGCATGGATATTGATGCGTCGAGTGTTCTGAGAGTTTTTGCAGGGGTAGTTATGCCCGGGACGCAGACTGCTGTTGGTCCGGTTATGGAAGTTAGGATGCCTACTGTGGATGACGGGCATGGTTGGTGCGCTGAGGCTCTTAATAGGACTTACGGGTCGAGTTTGGATTTGGTGACAGTGCAGAAGAAAGCAGCTCATTGAGTTCTATAACTCCATAAATAAAGTATTGAGATGAGAATAATCTGCAGTAATGTGCATGATCTGAGTTTGTATTTGTTGTGTAATAGAATAATCTAGGGTTGACCTTCTAGGACATCTGGTTCTTTGGAGGTAATCCCTGTTATATTTACTTGGGATTCTGAAGTTTGTGTTGAATAAGGTTGTCTGTCATGTATTTATGAATCATGGTTTAATAGTCAGAGATATTAAAGATGCTTGGATGTTTATCTACTGAGGTTCTAAGCTGTATTATATACACACTATTACGATATTATACTGCATGAGAAAGATAGATACTGAGACCATTAGATTTGGTTCAATATAGATTTTTCTGGCATACACCGACTATTTGATATGTATTATATTCCCGTGCAGCATAGCAATATTTTGACAGTAATGTATTACAAGGAGAATGTCTTCTGGACGGCGAATGTGAGATGTACGTAAGGGCTTGTACATTGCAGTAGGTGTGAGATTAATGTTGACGCGTGAATGCGAACAATTTGCAATGAATTTTGTTACATCGTGTTGCCATCTTGGTACCAATTGAGATCTTTTATTGCAGCTTTTTATCACACCTCCTCTTGAAAGACACGGAGAAGTGACATGTATTCGATTTGAAAGACATGAAAGAGTTGCATGTATTTGATTGTATAATTTTCTAACGAATGAATAAAAGAATTGCCTCTTCCGTGTACTTCATTCATATCTTGTAATGGAAGATGCAACATCAATAATGCATCGAAAGCTGCAATAAAAAATCCATTAGAGGACTCATATTATTGTTCCTTGTCTATTCCCAAACAATTAGCGATTCATCTCGATGTCAGGATTCGCATCCCTTAAAACTTCACCTAGTAATTTTAAGCTAGACTGAAATCCATGATCTGAGTGTGTATTCTGTGACCATCTATTTCATAGAAGTGTGTGGGGAGACATAATTCACACATAAGTACCAGGTGTCTAGAACCATTGAACTTAGTCTACCGGAAAGTTTTCGGTCCATATAGAGGAAACTGCAGCAACTGATGGTGTTTGTAGGAATCAGAACTAGATTTCACATCAACATACATTAATTCTATATGAGAAGGAACATCACCTCAATTAACAAAACTTCAATCAAAAGCTCTCAAAAGAATAATATCACAAAAATAAATACTAAGTGTTAGCAACAAAAGCAAGAACCAAACATCTATTCATTCTTCCAAGCATACAGAAACAAAGAAAAGCCAAGACCTTGCAATCTAGACTCTCTAAAACTCTCCGAACAGCTCCAACGAAACGCAGTCGAATCACAAACCGATGGCGACTCACTCCACATCTTCTCGGCAGACAAGCTCGTCTGAAACATGAAAACCCCGTTCCCTAAACCCGACCCGAACAGCCAATTATGAACATCCCAAAACACCTCAACTTGCAGCCCATCAACCAAAATCGAGCAATTCCCGCGAAACTTCCACCTCAAATGCTTAACTTGCATAACCGTTTTCGCATCAACACGGATCAATAGAGCCGGGTCGTCGTTACAATTCGGATCGAACTCGATCTTCAAATCGTGGGTCGGCCCGTTATCCGAAAACCGAGCCTTTGTCCCAAAAACCCTTTTCCCGGAAATGTGCTCTCTCTTGGAAATGAATATTGCATTGGAAAGTGATGAAATTGCACCTGTTTTCTTGAATGCTTCTTTTCTTAGATCCCCAACTAACAAAACAATCTCACCTTTCAACACAATTGCAATGTAATAACCCTCTAAGGGTTCTGGCCCAGATCCAAATCTGGCCAAACAAAGATCCCAAAACACCTCAATTTTGGCCGAATTAACATCCAAACATTTTGACCCTTTTCTTTTTGAGAACAAAGAAGGCTTCACATCTACTTTACATATACATTGATGAGATGCATCATCTATTTCAACACTAAGGCATTGGCCAATCAAATTCTTGCTCCACATAATACTAATCAAACATGATTTTCCATGAAATTTACATTTATACACACAAGTAACAGAGTTTTGGCAGGATTTACTTAGCCCTACACTTGAACATGAAGTATCTGCAACTTGTACCCCATTTTCCCCAAAACAAGACGGAAAATCCCTCATTTTTTTGGCGGAAAATTCGAGATCCCTTTTTTTGTATGTCAATAAAAATCTGATCTTTGAGAACCCTTTTGAAGAAAAATGAAATTAAGCTCAATAAATCGAAAAGTGCTTGATAAACATACCATAAATGAAGAAACCCACTTCATAAACTGCTTGATTTATCACTTTTGTTTTGTGTTAAGCATCATTTATTGGGTATGAAATGGAAAAAATCTCTGTAGAAGTTGTTTTTGGTGATGTAAGAAGTTTATGGAGTTGGACATTGATTTTTTAAAGTAGTAGGAATGTGGAATTAGCTGTGTTTAAGGAACGATGGAGAATTACACTTTTGGTCCCTCAATTTTATCATTGATAGTCTTGGTCCCCCAATTATCGGACTCGAGAAATATAATCCTAAATGTCTCAATTTTAAGCAAATTTGGTCATTGTTATTAACTTTCTGTCCAAAAACTAAAGGAATGACTGAGTTAAGCGATTAAGATAGTGAAATCACCTCTGCAAGATATGAAAATGGTATATTTCATTAACATTACCAAAATAACCCTATAAACGCTAATTTGAGGCCGTAAATGATATTCAGATGACTATAGAATAACAACCTGATCACCAAGATTATGAAATCATATCTACGAAATATGAAAAAGATGTCTTTTAAGAAAATTACCAAAATACCCCTATAAACATAAAAACGCTGATTTGAAGGACATGAGCTCAAATCGAGGCCCGGGGGAGGGATTGGTCGATCTTGGCGTTGAAAATATCAATTTGCACAGTCTACCTCCAAATTTGTCAAATTGTAGGGGAAAATTCATAATTATGGGTTCTAAAATTTGAGAATCTTAAAATTTTAAGGTTTACAAAAATTTTGAGAAAAATTGGGTTGAATCCCAATTCGAATGGTGTAATTTTGGAAGAATTTATTGAGACACTTAGGCTTTGTTTGTTTGTGTTTTCATTCTACTTTTTTCATTTTCATTTTCATCTGAAAATGAAAATATACACTGTTTTTAACTGAAAATATTTTCATTTTCATTCTTGTTTTTATGTTCTCAATAAATTTCAATCATTTTTTTAAAATTACATTTCACATCACTTATCTCATATTTTCTCTCTCGTCTCCTCTCTCTTCCACCCATCACCATCATCTCTCTCTCTCTCCTCTCTCTTTTCAATCACTTCACACATCACACTCACAAATTTTAACAATTTTAAAAAACACAACCAAACACAACTACTTTTTTTACTTTTCTCACACGAAAATAAAAAAACTCGTTTTCTCATATATTTTAGAAAATATCGGTTGAAAATGAAATGAAAACACATCCAAACATAGCCTTGGAGTTTTTGCTGAGATTATGACATGAAGTGAGGTTTCACCCGTTTACCGTTAATTTGAACTTATTTTGGGAAGGAAAGTTAACAATAAGGACCAAATCTGTTAAAAATTGAAACATTTAGAGCTAAGCTTGGCGAGCCTGATAATGGGTGGTCAAAATTGTTTTAGAGATAAAGTTGAGGGACCAAAATGTAATTATCCAAGGTCAGGACAAATGAAGCTGTAGATTAGGGGCAAATTTTGCGGGGTGTAAGAAAGAAGCGGACTAGAATCACTGTCAGTGATTTTATTTTGTTTTATTTAAACAGTAAACGATATAGATATTCCAAGGGTTTTGAATTGTTGCTGTCAATTTTTTTCTTGAAAAAATACAGAAAATAATGTTCACATGCTAAAGTACTGTAACTGCTTGCATTGGAATATTAAAATTGGGATGCAAAAAAAGGAAATTGAAAATGACTATACAATTCTTTTTAATATTTTTGAGAAAAAAAGGGAAAGATTCTTATTTAATAGGAAATCAATATGATTGGTCTTCTTTCACCATATTGTAGAGAGTTATTACTTGCAAAAATAGTTCTCAAGATTTACATTCCCTTTTAATTCTGTATTATTTTTGACAAATTAATTATTTAATTTAATTGTGTTGCGGATAAATTTTGGATCATATATTTATAAGATCTCCCGTATGATTTTTTTGATAAAATCCTTAGACTCGCAAAAAAAAAAAATGTTAGAAGGCGAACCGAGGATTTTTTCAACATTGGCTCTTCAATGCTTAAATCATAAATAATCCAGAAAAAATCATATATAACGTAAATAATATAATTGATGATTATTATTTTCTTTCTCCCTTGAAATATTAGAAGGATAGTTGTCAATAATAGGGTATAAAAAACCATAGTTGTGATAAGTTTGTTGAGTCTTAGCTATAGGGTTTTAGAGTTCTATCATTGTGCTTCAACATCTTAAATGTCCAAAATCCCATATGCTCTAGCCTTTGATATGAATTTGTCTTAAGCTCATAACCCTTGCTCGATCTGATCTAAGAAAGTGAGCCTTTAGTATAAAATCAAGTACGTCACTGGTCTCCAATTGTTCAACTAGCTTAATGATTATATTTTATCTACATCAAATTATTTATTATTATTTTCATAACATTTGATTGATAGATGTTATATACTTTATCAAAAAAATAAAAATAAATAAGATTGATAAATGTTGTATCATTCTTATTTTTATGTATGCAAGAGGGTCATAGAAAAGAAGTAAATGTCAAGCTTGAGTTGTTTCGTATTAGGTGATGTTTAGAAAATATTTTGTCTATATTTGTTTGAAAATAATAATGTATTTAAATGTGATTTTTTTATAAAAAAAATGAGTTTAGTTAGCTTATGTTTCCTAAATTAGACAATTAGACAATTGTGTAAGATGTTATACCATGTAAATGTGACGTTAGTGGCGTCAAATTACTAAATTAATCACGTGTTCTTAATAAAAAACTTCAGAGATAATTGAATGCTTATATAAAACAATAATATAATTTGTGTTATAGTAATTGTTATATTGCATATTTAAAAGGGTGACAAAGAAATAATATGTGGTTGATAGAAAAAATTAATTACAAAGACAGAAAAATCGAAAGAAACAAGGTATATATATACATTGAGACATATGATATTCGAAAAATGGTTAAATAAATTGGTTATAAAGTATTAAAAATGTAGTGAATTTGGTGCAAATTACTACTCAAGGTTTGACTTTATTATTAGAAAATAAATCCATCAAAATCTAGGGTAACTGATAAGATTCCTCAAAAGTGTTGTTTAGAAGAGACAAAATTTAGAGGATATTGCAAATGAAAAATGTTCACAAATAGACCCATTGGGTATTTATCTATATGATTGTGATATTTGTGAGTAACACAACGCAAAGTAGTGCAGGCAACAAGAATATTATGTACTGCAAATATTGTCCATAACAACTTTTGTAAAAAGTAGGATCCAAGGAAAATGATTAGTTTTGTTAAGGTATTTAAGTAAGATGGTAACTATAGAATATCACATTGTCTCTACTTTTTCTTTTTATCGAGAACTTAAACACTATAAATTTTACAACGAAGTTGAAAATATATATAACACAATTGTATTCATGGCTACCATAGAATAATTAAACACAAACCCAAGTAACTAAAAGAAAAGCTTAAAAGGGTTAATCACTTTTGGTCCTTAGATCCATCACTTGAGGTGCTAGTAGTGACGGAGATGGTGCTGAGATATATCGCCTCGCCGAAGAAAGAGATGATGGGAGGTCGGCCCCAGGCGCTGCTCTCAACCTGATATACCTCGAATACACATAAGGCCTCGTGGACTCGTTAGATCCTTTACAATGCAAGAAGATATGGTTCGTATACCGAGGATATTAAGTCGAAAAGACGTAACTATGCTATAGGGTCCCTAGCAGATACTATAATTGCAAAACACTACAAGATCCGCGTGTTTCTTCTAAGTCGGGTCGGGTCAACCCGTGACTCAACCCCACGAACTATGATCTTGACCATCCCCCGAGGACGCGTGTCATTATCCTAGTAGGATAGCCAGCTGTGAGAACTTCATCTGTACAACGTGTAAAAGCTATAAATACAAGCATTTATTGTAAACACAAGGACGGGATCTAAGCATTAAATAGACTTCGTTAGGCATATTCATATCTTCGTTATTAAGGCTAAGACTCGACAGTACGATCCTATAACATAAATTTTGATACTTCTCATATATGAATCTACATCATAATTAAAGAGAAATACTACACATTTGAACTATATTAGACTTGATCGCTTAGATGTATGTATGCAGCTCGTTACATCCGAGTGTAGTCTATAATTTTGATTAGTAACTGTTGATTCAGTTACGAGGCTATCCTGACTGAGTAAGCTCGACATGTATTTTTTACCTAAATCACAACCCATCTAAACATCATTATAAATTCGGAAGGGAAAATGGAATCAGGTCAGAAATGATTGTCGTTGTTCATCTGAATTATCATGGATATGTATTTTGTATTGTCCTATCATACTATATTTGTTCAAATATTTTTGGTTTGGAAATTATATTAGTTATCTCGGAATTCACGTTTCCCAATAACACTTACAAAGTGAGGTTTTAATTTCATCATTTTTGGTGCCAATTTACACTATAAATGGTATCTGGTTTTGTATGGGATTTGTAAATGACATCTATGACCTTACAAATGTTCAATCATCGGTGATTGGTACGTGGCTAGATTTCCGTAATAATACATTTGAGCATTATTTATGAGACAAGAGGATACACTTATTAACTTTTTAAGGGGCATATATATACATATATATATTTATTTGTGAAATGCATTTTGCCCTAAACTTATAATTAGCCTGCAAATGGAATTTTAACTTCTGAGTAAAATAAAATCCACAAAAATTATTTGGCGTCAGGGATTCAACAACATATAATGGACATATCCCCATGCTTTTGCTGGTTTTGGCGACAATGAAAATGACTAGGTTAAATGTAGCAACATTCAACCAGAATATATTCAAAGGTGAAAAGAATTGTTTTGATATGAGACAAAACATGCGGAGAGGGCTGGAATTTTCTTATGGATTATTATTATAACCAACCCCCACTCCTACCATCACACGTATTTTTAATAATTAAATATTTGTGGACAACCAATAAAAGTATGAAATGAAAGCTGTTCTCCAACGAAATGAAGTAGCTTTACAGCCCTATTGCCCTGTGATTTTCCCCTCTTTAGTCTTTTTGCCAAAGTGTATATCAATATACACTATCATGATGTCTTCTTTCATGCCATGCCAAT
Source organism: Buddleja alternifolia (assembly GCA_019426215.1). Lineage (NCBI taxonomy): Eukaryota > Viridiplantae > Streptophyta > Magnoliopsida > Lamiales > Scrophulariaceae > Buddleja > Buddleja alternifolia. The sequence goes on from CM033403.1 coordinate 32,022,230, forward strand.
TCTAAATGAGTATGTATATATATATATATATATGTATATATATATATATGTGTGTATATATATATATATGTGTGTATATATAATTTTTTTTTAGTTTATAACCAAGGATATCCCCAACCGGACGTCGAAAACTAATCCCTTCAAGGGAGAGATCATCGAAATGGGTACTGCCTCTCCCAATAAAGTTTTTTCTATATAAACTGTCGCAGATCAAATCCTGGACAGCATGCTTAAGGAACTCAACTATCTACCAATAGTGCTGAACTTTATTGGTGTGTGTATATATATATATATATATATATGTTATACTATTTAGTTGTGTATACTCTTATGGTAAAGCAACCAGTAAGAATAAAGCGAAATTTAGGAAATTAAATAAGGAATAATTGAAATAAAGGTTTAGGGGGGTTTACCCAAATCCTTTTTTGGAAGAGCGTTTACCCAAATCAAGCATGATTAACAGGCGGGAAATGAGAAATTTCACCATAGCAAAAGAAGGTAAAAAAAGATAAAAAGGATTATAAATGTCGTCAATTGTCTAGTTAACCTAAATAATAGTTGATAAAAGAAACGTAAATCGGAGTTTCAAGTCTTAAAAGAAATAAACATTTGAACCGAAGTCAAAAGATAAATAAGGATATAGTCTATTCATTTTTCAATCTGACCATCTCAAATATGATTCAAAGATGAAGTAAGCTATTTATTCATTACTGAATTTGAGATCATTTAGTAAAAATTCGTTTGATTTCGGTTCGTTAATATATCAAATCAAGTTTCAACAACTTTTTGTGTGTCTCATAAGTTTGAATCTTAACTCGATTAGTAAAAAATGCTTAAATATGTGGGGGAAATATTAAGTTATTCGAGATCAACTTGTACGTGTTCAACTTGATTAAAGTTCGTTTGAACTCACCGATTAACAATCAAACCAAATTTAAACACAAATTATAAAGCTCGATAACAATTTGACAAATTTGAACAACAACTTATTCGACTCAACTCGTTTACGACTCTAATCTCAAATCATTAAGTTACCTAGAAATTCTCAAGGTAGGATTTGGCTGAATTTGGTCTGAACTGTTATGAATAATTATATGGATGTCCATGTATCCTCCACTACATGATATGATGGATAATCATTTCTCCTCCTCTTTATGTTATAGTGGATGATCATTGCTCTACCACTACTTGTAAATTCATCTTTTCCATTATGTACTCAACTCTTGAAATAATTGTACCTACTATTTTGTGTCTATAAATAGGACATGAAGTTGTATTGTTAAGACACACCAAAATCAAAGAAAGAATTCTCTTCTTAATTCTCTAGTCTCTCTACTTTAGAATATTTGTATATATTTCATAATATTTGGAGTTATTTCATAACACGTTATCAGCACGATCCGTCTCAAGGTGCTAATCATTTTGAAATTTGGCTAAAGATATACATGGGGTACTCAACATATGATGTAAAATTCATTGAGAGATTTTTGTGAGTTATTATGAGTTTGTAAAGAAAATTGATGGACAAGATTTGTAAAACAAAGTAAGAAGAAAAGGTAAAGAAAAGGTACGTATATTTCAATATTTAACAAAAATAGAAATATGCAATACTTCTCTTGATGTTTGGAAAGAAGACATGTGTATATGTGCATATATTTGATTAGTATTATTCTTTTGAAAAATCCTATCATGTTGAAAATATTTTAAGAAGTTGAATGATTGTTATGTTATTCATTTTATACTTTGATAATAGTATTATATTGATGAATCTTGAAAAAACTTGACTTTGTGACTCTTGATATTACGAGGAAAAATTATTTTTCTTGGGCGTTAGATGTTGAAATTCATCTTGATGCAAATAACTATACTCCATTCCCTGAAGTGAATGTGTTGAGCAATATATAAATTCATATATGCAAATAACTATACTCCATTCCCTGAAGTGAATGTGTTGAGCAATATATAATTATTTTAATCATGAGTCTCGTCCAACTAATTCTGCTACATTCCCTGAAGTGAAAGTAGCAGCACATAACTATTTTAATCATTAAAGAAATCATGGACGTGGACGTGGTCGTGGATATGGTTATGGAAATCGTGGTGGTTATTCAAATAATACATCTTTCCACCAGAAGTGGAAAAATAATGAAGAGAAACATGAAAGTGGCCAAAATAGCAAATTTGTGAAAAATTTATGCTATCGTTGTGGTAGTAAAAGTCATTGGTCATGTACCTGTCGTACACCAAAACATCTTGTTGACCTTTACCAAGAATCGCTGAAAAGTAAAAGAAAGAAAATAGAAAAAAAAAATTGCTTTTGAAGAAGACGATTCTGATCATGGCCGATTTTGATGACACTCATTTAGATGTTGCTGATTTTTTTGATGATCCTAATGGAAAAATTGATCACTTGATTGGAGATGGAAGTGTTCAAAAATAAATTTGTTAAATTTTAATTCTAGTACTTTATAAATAAATATTTAAGCATGTTGTTTTCTTTTTAAGAATGAATTTATTCATAAGATTATCGTTTCTTATATTAAATAATATTGTTTGATATTGATTTATTTCTTTTTATGTTTCAATAAAGAATGAGTATTTACTCGATCAGCAACAACATCAATAATGAAAATATATGTCTCGCTGATAGTACAACAACTCACACCATCCTCAAGAATAAAAAATACTTCTCTTATTTAGTAATGCAAGAAGCCAATGTTAATACTATATCGGGTAGTGCAAAATTAATTGAAGGCTCCGGCAGAGCTAATATATTGTTACCCGGAGGAACACAATTTTATATTGATGAAGCCTTAAATTCTACTAAGTCTCAAAGAAATTTACTAAGCTTCAAAGATATCCGCCGAAATGGATATCATATTGAGACAACAAGTGATGGCAATATTGAGTATCTTTACATCACTAATACAATATCTGGTAACAAATGTATATTGGAAAAGTTGCCAGCATTGTCTTCCGGTTTGTACTACACGCATATATCTACTATTGAAACATATGTTATTGTAAACCAGAAGTTTACAAATCAAAATAAGTTTGTTGTTTGGCATGACCGGTTGGGCCACCCCGGATCAATTATGATGCGAAAGATAATTGAGAATTCATATGGTCATCCATTGAAGAGCCAGCAGATTCTTCAATCGAATGATTTCTCATGTGCTGTTTGTTCACAAGGAAAGTTGATTATTCGACCATCAACAACAAAAGTAGGAAGTGAATCTCTTACGTTTTTTGAACGTATTCAAGGTGATATTTGTGGACCAATACACCCGTCGTGTGGACCATTTAGATATTTTATGGTTTTAATTGATGCATCAACAAGATGGTCACATGTATCTTTGTTATCAACTCGCAACCTGGCGTTTGCGAGATTGCTTGCTCAATTGATTAGAATACGAGCACATTTTCCTGATTATCCAATTAAGAAGATACGCCTTGATAATGCGGGTGAATTTACTTCCAAAAACGTTCAATGACTATTGTATGTCTATTGGAATTGATGTTGAACATCCTGTAGCACATGTTCATACACAAAACGGTCTAGCAGAATCGTTTATTAAGCGTCTGCAGTTAATTGCAAGACCTTTACTTATGAGATCAAAACTTCCTATTTCTTGTTGGGGACATGCTATTTTGCATGCAGCAGCACTTATTCGCATAAGGCCAACAAGTTATCATAAGTTCTCCCCATTACACTTGGTTTTTGGTCAGGAACCAAATATTTCTCATCTAAGAATTTTTGGATGTGCGGTATATGTTCCAATTGCTCCACCACAACGCACTAAGATGGGTCCTCAAAGGAAGTTGGGAATATATGTTGGATTCGAGTCTCCATCGATAATAAAGTATCTAGAGCCATTGACTGGCGATTTATTTATGGCTCGATTTGCTGATTGTCATTTTGATGAATCAGATTTCCCAACATTAGGGGGAGAAAATAAGCAGCTGGAAAAGAAAATGAGTTGGAATGAATTATCTTTATCTCATCTTGATCCTCGAACAAAACAAAGTGAACTGGAAGTTCAAAAGATAATTCACTTACAAGGTTTAGCTAACCAACTGCCAGACGCATTTACTGACCTAAAAAAAGTGACTAAGTCACATGTACCAGCTGTTAATGCTCCAGTAAGAATTGTTGTCCCTGAAGGTCAAAGTAATGAGTCTACTGTACGCCTGAAGCGTGGTAGACCTATCGGTTCCAAAGATAGCCATCCTCGAAAAAGAAAAGGAGCTAAGAATTAAGATGGTCTAATCGAGGATAAAATAACTCCAGAAGAGTCCCCAGTCATAACTAATATTTCGGTTCCAGAAGAACCTCAGGTACCTGAAAATTGTGAAAATAATGAGATCTCAATCGATTATGTTATGAACGGGAAACGATGGAATCGAAATGAAGTCAATGTTGATGATAAATTTGCATATAATGTAGCGCTAAATATGATGAATGATAATGAGGATCAAGAACCAAAGTCTGTTAATGAATGTCGACAAAGAAATGATTGGCCAAAATGGAAAGACGCAATGAGGGCAGAGTTAAACTCGCTTGAACAAACGAAAAGTTTTTGGACCTGTAGTCCGTACACCTGAAGATGTAAAAGTTTTGGACCTGTAGTCCATACACCTGAAGATGTAAAGCCAGTAGGATACAAATGGGTATTTGTGCGAAAACGAAATGAGAAAAATGAAATTGTAAGATATAAGGCACGTCTTGTTGCCCAAGGGTTTTCGCAACGACCTGGCATAGATTATGAGGAGACTTATTCTCCTGTGGTGGATGCAACTACTTTTCGTTATATAATAAGTCTGGCAGTGCATGAAAAACTTGATTTGCGTCTAATGGATGTTGTTACAGCCTATTTGTATGGCTCGCTTGATAATGATATATATATATATATATGAAAATCCCTGAAGGATTTAATATGCCTGAAGCATATAATTCAAATTCTCGAGAACATTATTCAATTAAATTAAGTAAGTCATTGTATGGACTGAAACAATCTGGACGAATGTGGTATAATCGTCTCAGTGAATATTTGTTGAAGGAAGGATATAAGAATGATCAAATTTGTCCTTGTATTTTCATGAAAAGATCTAGAAATGAGTTTGTTATAATTACAGTTTATGTTGACGATTTAAATATCGTTGGAACTCCTGAAAAGATTTCAAAAACTGTTAATTGCTTAAAGAAAGAATTTGAGATGAAAGATCTTGGAAGAACTAAATTTTGCCTTAGGTTGCAAATTGAATATTTAAAGAATGAAATTTTTGTATATCAAGACGCTTATATATCAAAGGTGCTAAAACGATTCTATATGGATAAATCACATCCATTGAGCACCCCGATGGTCGTAAGGTCACTAGATGTGAACAAAGATCATTTTCGACCTCGAGAAAGTGATGAAGAACTACTTGGTCCTGAAGTACCATATCTAAGTGCAATCGGTGCACTAATGTATCTTGCTTGTCACACTCGACCTGATATAGCATTCGCTGTTAATCTATTAGCAAGATATAGTTCTTCTCCTACACGAAGGCATTGGAATGGGGTTAAACAGGTACTCCGCTACCTTAGAGGAACACTCGATATGGGCTTGTTTTATTTAAATGTACACAAGTCCGAATTGGTTGGATATGCAGATGCTGGATATATGTCTGATCCTCATAATGGTCGTTCACAAACGGGCTATTTATTTACATGTGGTGGCACAGCCATTTCATGGCGGTCTATGAAACAAACCATATCGGCCACATCATCTAATCATGCAGAAATATTGGCTATTCACGAGGCAAGTCGAGAATGTGTTTGGTTAAGATCCATGATTCAACACATTCGAGGGACTTGTGGTTTATCTTCTGGAAAAATGATCCCGACAATCTTATATGAAGATAATTCCGCATGTATCGCACAATTGAAAGAAGGGTACATTAAAGGAGATAGAACAAAGCATATTTCACCAAAGTTCTTTTTTACTCACGATCTTCAGAAGAATGGTGATATCAATGTTCAACAAATCCGTTCCAGAGATACTCTTGCTGATTTGTTCACCAAGGCACTTCCTACAGCAACATTTGAAAAACTAGTTTACAATATTGGCGTGCGTAAACTTAAAGATCTTGACTGATATTGTCATGAGGGGGAGATAATACGCGCTGCACTCTTTTTCCCTTAACCAAGGTTTTTTCCCACTGGGTTTTCCTGGTAAGGTTTTTAATGAGGCAGCATCTGATTGCGTATTGAAAGAATTATGTACTCTTTTTCCTTCACTAGGTTTTTATCCCACAGGGTTTTTCCTAGTAAGGTTTTAACGAGGCATATTCTTAAGTGATGGACATCCAAGGGGGAGTGTTATGAATAATTATATGGATGTCCATGTATCCTCCACTACATGATATGATGGATAATCATTTCTCCTCCTCTTTATGTTATAGTGGATGATCATTGCTCTTCCACTACTTGTAAATTCATCTTTTCCATTATGTACTCAACTCTTGAAATAATTGTACCTACTATTTTGTGCCTATAAATAGGACATGAAGTTGTATTGTTAAGACACACCAAAATCAAAGAAAGAATTCTCTTCTTAATTCTCTAGTCTCTCTACTTTAGAATATTTGTATATATTTCATAATATTTGGAGTTATTTCATAACATGAACAAAAATATTCCGATGTCTATATAGTTTGAAAACTCATCAAAATGTGGAGTAAATCCATATTAGACCAAGTGAAATGATCATGTGTTTATTTCTTTTGCACAATAAAATTTATTATGTGTGATTTTTACATATATTTGTGTGAAAAAAATAGATACAGAATACACACTCAGACCAATAAACTCAATTTGACGTATAACTACCCTCAATATATGTGCTAACACGCACCTGTTGGGGTTTTTTAAAATTTATGCATAATATTTGGCGTCAGGGTTTTGAATTATGTCCTTGGAAATAGAAAGTATTCTAGGTCAAGCGTTGAATCATTAACTGAGTTACCCTTCCATGACCCGTGCATGCCATATAAGACCAACATACCTTGGAAATTCAACACTACTATTATGGAATATTGTTTGACAAAAGAATATGCTACCGATGACTTCTTCTTGAACATAAAACTAGTACATTTTTCCCCAAACAATTAAGAATTAAGAGTATGTCGGACACCTAGTATCGTACAAATTATTAATATTTCAGTCCAGCTTATACTAATGAAACAAGAGAAAAGTAGACAACTACAACACAATCCTAATACAAGGACTAATTAGAGACTGATATTTATAAGTTTGTAGTTCAGTATACAAGAAGATCATGTGTTCTTCCTCAGATCTACAAATGAGAGCGAGCACTCACTCGGATTACAGAGATCGATCTGACTAATTAGGGTCGAATGGGTTCGATCCAATAGAGTGCATCTAGGCTTATTTAGGGGGGCACTTCAATCATTTGAGTGACCGCTTGCGTATCCCACATCACCAAACACTATTTCTTGTAAATCCTTTTGTTTGCTCTTGCTCTGGCTTGATTTTATTTTTTCTTTGAACTTTTGGCAACATTTGAATTGATTGGGTGACATGTATGTAAATGATTCTTAAAGAGTTTTCAAGGCCGCATACAGCTCAAATCGAGATCGAGGGAAGTTTAGATAGCAGCTACCGCCCCATTTTGTCTCGCCCTAAATGATTTTTAATATAATTAAAACTATTCAAGGAATATTCAATGCTTGTTAGCCTAGTGATATCAACTTTCACTTTTATGTGGGAGGTCCTGGGTTTACTTCCAAACTGTCATAAGTTGCGACTTTTCTCTCTTTATTTGGAGTCTTATCCTTATAAGGTCTATCTAGCTCATGATTGAAAACTATTGGCACCGGGTTTGTTGGGTCAGGGTATCCCCTCGCCTAGAATTTTTAAAAAAACTATTCAAGGAATCTCTCTAAATAATGGCACCAAGAAGATTTTTTTTTTTTTTTCCAAAATGAAGGGAGTACCCTAAACCTTAACTCGACACCAAGAAGTCTAATTAGTAATTATGTACCATTACCAGTTGATTTTCAATCATAAACTCCAATGGTGCTGGTATCTAGTCTTAATAGGTCCATTAGGAACTTCTCCAAGGCCCAAAATGAATAAAATTAGAGGAGATGAAACATTAAATGTTGGGCCCCCATTGTCATTCAAAATATCTTGTCCTAAAATGAGATCTCACTTTGTCTTAAATATATCAGTAAAATTTGTAACAATACCATATTGGGCTTAGTTAATTGTCAGACCTCACAGATTTTTTTTTATGGGTTGTCTGGACTAAGTTAATTTTTCTATCTAGATCTTGATTTGGGCCGAGTTATAATTACTAATCGGTATAGACACATTCTATACATACACAAAAAATATAAAAAAATAATATAGAGTTTTTTGAACAAAATTTGATCAAGTTTAATAAAAAATGAGATAAGAGAATAGATAATTGAAGAAGAAAAAGTGAAAAATAAATTTAATTAATTAAAAAAAAAATAGAAAGATAAAGATACAGGGATAAACGTGTAGAAAATGATAAATTATAGATAAGAATCAATTATACTTGGTTTTATGTACTATCTGGTCATTACTATGCTACATCATCAAAACATATGAACTAGTACCATAACTACCACGTGATGAATGAACACAAAATTCATGTAATATTTATCTATATACAACACCAAAACGGTTTTTCAATCCAAAACACATTCGACCTTTCTTCAATAATTAAGTATGTAGATTACATGTAACAACTTACGAAATATTTTAATTAAGTATAGTTAGTGATCAAATGCACTCTAAATATTATTATTTTTACTTAATATGTAATGGTCAATGATTCTTGGCTGATCATGTGAGAGTCCCACATTAATACTTTATGCTTGTCTAGTGGAAAGCAAGTCTACCTTCCTAAGCCCCATAAATGATCGACTTCTCTAACACAATTTAGCCATTAATAATTGATTGAGAAAAATATTTTTTTTGGGGGGTGTTTGAAAGTTCATTCCAAACGGATAAAATCATCTATTTCAAAATGTTATTCCATCTGCTATTTTAGCGCATAGATTTTAGTCATGTGTAAAATGTATTAATCCTTGTTTGCTTGTATGAATTGTCTCTATATTTAATTAACCAAAATAGAAAAAGAGATAAATAAAGAAATACAATAAGATAGCATTTAAAAATTACCATAGGCGGATCCTAACATTACATAAATCTAATTGAAATTCTTTTTTTACTTTGTACTCCATTCGTCCCAAAAAGAATGTCCCCTTTGACTTTTCTTAGTAATTATCAAAAGTCCATTATTTCCCTAAAATACCCTTTCCATAAAACAGAAAACAACTAATAATATTACCTTCTAAAACATGCGTGATTTTAATTTAATATATGACTATTGTCTATTATCCATATATTAGAACTAAATTAATTATATATTTCTCAATTAAAATGAAGGGTAATATAGTCAGATTAAACAATAAATACACATATAAATAGTAAGGGATAATCATTTTGGGACAGACAAAAGCGAATAGTGGACGTCCTTTTTGGGATATACAATTTCTATGCAACGATCAATCAAAATAATGCAATTTATTTTGTCATGTAATTTCCGTGTTAGAAACATCCATGTTAAAATGAAGAAATAACTAAAGTTAAGAAATACTCCACTTCAAATTATTAGATGCAGTTTTTCCACTGACTTTACACATGACAATCTAATTATATTTCTGAATGAGTAATGTTATATACAACTTTTTATATACCACCGATTTTTCACTCCCCCTAGTTTTGGTAAGAAATCACTTGCAATTAATTGATTTTAATGGATTTACTACATCCATACTTTCCAAATCAAGGGGAGTGAAAAATCGGTGGTATATAGCATTTTCCTTTCTGAATAGAGTATATTTCATTTGGAAAAAGATTGTGGATTATTGCAATTCTACCAGCTTAATTAAGAAATCAAATGCTGATTAGAAAAAAATTATTTTTTTATTTGAATATTATATATTTTCAGATTAACTGTGGAGTTCTCTATTTTTAAAGGTTTCGTTTTATTTGCATTTTTTTTCAAATTAGATTATAGACACTTATATGTTTCTAAATATCAATCTTATCCTTAGCAATGTATATATATGTATATATATATTTCAATCTTATAAACAAAAGAACTTATGATCAGTCGATTTTAGTGTTAAATATTTGGGTATCACAATTGCATTGTTATATTGTTTTCTTATATATTAATTTTTCCATTTTTATCAAGAAATAATGGAGACAATTTATACAAGACAAACAAGGATTAATGCATTTTACACTTGTCAAAAATCTAAGCATTGGAATAGAAGATGGAATAACATTTGGAATAGAAAATCTTAACTGCATTCCAAATGGATTTTCTTGGAAATGAGTCTTTTTGTAGAAGTATGGTTAATCTTTTGGTAAATAGACATTTATAACTAAAGAAGAGAATTACAAATCATTAGAGTTCGACAAAACGGACTGAATACAATTCAAAGAAAAACTTATTGTTTCAATTTGTATGAAAATCCCATTTAGCTAATGTATGTGCAATTGCATTGGTTTCTCTTTTGACGAATCTAATCTTCCAATGATTTTGATGATTAAGGAGGGGTTTAGCTTGAGTGATCGCTTCAAGAGATGCTTTTTCCGCTACCTCAATCGTTTGATAGTTGAACGTGAATGAATATTTGAATGCAAAAGTACATTTGAAATAATTGTTGAACTTTTTCCTACACTTTTACAAGAAACTACTTAATTGCATTCTCAACAAACGTTTTACATTTCTAGAAAGATTGTTTTTTATTTTAGAAAGAATCGATTACATGATACGTGTCATGAATATCAAATCTCACAATCTACAATCAACTGACAACTATTACAACCAATTAACAACTACTATGAACATAGAGCAAATCTCACACGTCGATAAAAATAATCAACACCTTTAATATTTTGGGGTTTAAACTCTGTCAATAGAATAAGGTTTCACCAATGCTAAAATGACTTATTGAAATGTCAAATTTACACAATTTAGCCCACAGATGGGCTTACTACTTAAAAGCGGATCCGTATACGGCCTTTATCCAAAAAAATAAAATAAAATCCGTATGTTGCCTTTGATTCCATAAATTATGAAGTTGCATGCGATGAGTATTTGAGAAGTAGTACGGAATTTTCAAATTAACGAACTTGACAATCAAAATTAAACACATATCTTCTTTTAGTAAATTATTATTGTTTAATTTAGATATTACCTCATGCGATTTCAAATGTTCTCTTTTACTTCGTTTAATTTGTAATAAAGATTAATCTTTAACAATAATTAAAAGAAAAAACGAAGTCCTTGCGACAAGACAACAACAACCACCAAGAAAAAACTTTTTGCAACTATATTTGAAAACTCAAAAAATAATGGGTTCCACAAATCATGAATAGTAATCATTTATCCAAACATTAGTTTTCAAATTTCACAAGTGGAAACAGCAACTTATGTGCACAAGATTTAAAGACACAAACGACCCCATGTGAGGAAATTTTAACTAAGTATATTAGAGTTATAGCACTCATATATCTTTCAGATAACCTAGTAAGTCTCGACAATTGATTGAAAATTTTAAATTAGTTAGTGGATTCCTCAATTAGTCAAAAGTTGATACTAAAGTCATTATCAAGTATCATTTGAACTTGTAAGTTGTTACCCCATGTGAACTTGTTTTGAAAAGCCACACATAAGTCAATTAATTAGAGTATATAAGTCTTTGTTACGATTTTTATAATAATTGTGAACTGATTATATATTGTTGATAGTTAATTATAAATATCCAAAAATCTGATTTTTGATGAGTGTGACATCCAAACAAATATGCAATACTATGTTTTAAATTCCTAAGCCACAAAAAATTGTCATCCTTCTGCCTTAAAGTTCTAGATTTTTTTATTTATTTTTGGGAATTAAACTTGATATTATTTGCACACTCTCATTAACTTTGGAATTGGCAGAAGCTTTGGCTTGAAGACGGGGATGGAAATGGCGATTTCCCGGGGTGGAGGTGTGTGGTCTTCGAGGGGGATTGTGAGACGGTTATAATTTTGGCTCCGTGCTCTCAGGATGTTTCTTTGTCTGTTTTAGGTCCTATCTTGGACGATTGTCGATTTCTGCGTGTTGCTTTGAGTTTGTTTATCATTTTGCGAACAAAGTTGCTCATAATCTTGCCCATTTTGTATCATGAGGTTGTTCATGGATTCCGATTCCTAGCAAATAACGCTTTGTCTGCGGATCTTTTGGCTTCTTAATGGTTTTATCTTTTTTTCCTTTTTTAAAAAAATGAAAAAATTTCTTTCTGAGACGTATATTATATACATATTTTTTCTGATTTATATGTTCTAAATTGGTGTTTTATTCATTGTCTTTATTCTTCCATGTCACTCCCAAGAATTCAATTCTGCTAATTTGAGGCTGACTGTCCCATAACAAACAAACTATAAAATTCCAAATGTCAACAATTTTCTAAACAATCCAACAAGGAAACATGCAGTTACAAAATTCATCTACTATCACTTAGACATTTCTACACTGAATTAACTCTAGAAGTAAGTGAAAGGTGACTCTTTCAATTCATAACTTTAGTGAAAAAACAAAACCCTAAATTCCAAATAAAAAATAAATCTCACAGCTGTGAATCAAACAAGTAGCTTATGAACAAAACTATAAATTGGAAAAATCAGCTTTAAGCACAGAACCTTGATCGATTAATGACAAATTAATACGCGACAAATTAATTCATATTTAAGTACATAACTACATTTGTATGTGTATATATATATTTATTATATGTGTGTATACACATTTTTGTGTGTGAAACATTCAATTCCCAATACAAATTTCACAAATAGTCTGCTTCATTTGACTTTTGCATATAAACAGCAAAAAGACACAAATATATTCCTACCAAATGCCCTGCCATTGTTGAAACCAATATTATGAATGATTAAAAAAATTAAAATTCCCTAAGTACTACAAAAACAAACTTACAAGGAGAAGAGTTTTCAAACTTGGGTCTATAATTTCAATTTTTTAAATTATTGACATTGCAAAGTCCAACTAAAGAGATAAAAGTAATAAAATTTTATTATTAACATCACAAAGTCCAACCAAAAGGGTTGTCAATAAAAGAAATACAAATCTTCACAACAGCAAAAATAAAATAAAATAAAGTACAAAAATATTATTAGTTCTTCATTTTGAAATAAAATTACAAATGGGCAGCTCTTCCTTGGAGATTTCTTTGGCACAAAGATGATTTCCAATGCGATGTTCACCGTCTCGACCACGTTGTCTTACTTCCCATGTTGTGTTTTCGCAGATACCAAAGTATTAGACCACTTAGCACTAAATGTGACACATATATATATATATATATATATATTGCACGATAATTCACATCCCACTTAGCACGTAGTCTATTATTTTACACAATCTTGGAGACAAAATTAGTGTATATGCAATAAATTCCTTTGGACATTGAGATAATTAAGAAACAAGGTATCGATTATTAGTGATGTTGAGCCATTGGTTAATGGAACATTATGTACTCTTCCTGATCAAAACCGTTGAGAGATTGACATGTGTCTACGTCTGAGCTGTGGAGATACGATAGAAATGAGTCCACCTAGAGGAGGCCTCATCTTTGACCTATAGATCATCTCATCGTACGGTCGTCGATAAAACTTCAAAAATGGAGAAAATGATTCACGTGATTTCTCGCCCCGACTCACTTGATAATCCTTTCTGAAGAACAATGCTGGCGATTGGAGGAAGGAAGGCTTTGGAGTTCTTGGATGGTGGATCATAGATGGATCCACCTTTTGGGTCTTTTGCGGCATTGGTGTTGATGGGAAGAAACCCTTCCTTAAGACATCAAAGTTGCCACGTGGCCCTCTGGCAATCGGGGATGCAAATGAGTGGGACCTAGCGTTGAGGGGCGAGATGGCGGGCCCTGAAATTGCTTGGGGATGGTTTGTGGGCCCCACTTTGGATGCAGACGTATCCGTCAACGAAAGATACCAGGGTTTGACTGAATCGAAACTATGCGAGACAGTGAATGAGAATCTTGAAGAAGCGCAAGAGCCAAGTTTGCTTGATGATGACGATATTGATGCTGTATCAAAACGCTGGGATGCTGCTCGAGGATATGATGTGAAATCATTGAACTCAAGTGATTCTTCAAAGTCGAGTGATGATACCACTGATGTAAATGGCGAAAGCTCGACGAAAGGCCTCATTCCCTACAACCATTGGAAAACATATATCATAATCATTCAAATATAACTTTGCAACTATTACATTACGATCAAACACAATCAAAGTAATTAATGAGAGAGTATCCGACGAGCACACACATAAATAAGTTATATGCACGCTAAATAATTATATCGATAAATGACAAGCAATAATGAAATAACGAGAGTATCCGACGAGCACACATAAATAAGTTATATGCACGCTAAATAATTATATCGATAAATGACATGAAATATTTAGGTACCTTCCAAAGATAAGAGAAGAGAGATGGAGAGTCAATAACGAAAGCCTTGTGAAGTCGACCTGGATAATAATCAGCTATGATCTTCAGTGTTGCTAGCAACATGTTCATAAAAGCTGATGCTGACCTGAAAAAGCCTGCAATTTTTCCACCAGAATTATCACATTTAGTCAACAAGAATTTAACAAACCCCAAAATGAATAATTATAATATTTCTCAAAAAATGGGGCAATCTTTTTTTAATAAAGTCAAGAAAAATTCAAATCGGTTCTGACATATAGAAAAAAGTAGAATTATGTTCACTTTTGCATGACAATAATTTGGCTAAAGAGAAATTGACCTTATATACCCCTAGATCCACTAAACCTGACCATGACACCTCAAGGGCAGTCCGGGCAAATTTCTGAAAAAGTTTCAGACTCCCATCAGCATATTCTCCGACAAGATTAACTTAATTAATTACTCATTAATTGAGTAATTAGGCGTGACATTGGAAATTAAAGTAGACTACAAAATTTTGAGAAAAGGTGTGTTTTGAAGGTATTTTTAGACTGAATTTAAAGTGGTTGTGGAATCCCTAGACATGGGATTGGGAATGTACATTAAATTGCTGCTCCCAACTGAGATAAAAGCTGTTTTTGATTTTGTTTGACAGAGTATATAAAATGTATTGACATGACAATTTAAATATTATTAAGGGAGAATTGTGATATTCGGCCGAGTATGTTGCAATTTTAGTCTCTTAATTGATATACATGCCAAATTAATTCGATAGGATCCAATTGTTTGCAATTTTAATCTTATCCATTAAAAATTGAATGGAATTTGGCATGTGGAATGAACACACCATTAAGTTTATTAATGATCATATGAACGTTACCCAACTAACGATTTACTTAATGGACTAGCAATGCAAAAAAAAATACATTATATAATAATTCTGCAAGTTTGTAAATATAAAAACTAAAATTGCAGAGGATGTTATCCTAGAAGACTAAAGTTGCACTTTTCCCTATTATTAAATAAAAAGGTAAATATATATTGAATTAAAGAAAACTTACTTGCATCAAATAGGACAATAAATTGCTCCACATTTTTAACCATTGTTTGAATAGCCACTTCTAGTGTGAACACTAGCAACCGAGTAAATCTACAAAAAAATAAAGTAAAATTAATTAATTATATATTATAGGTGAACTATTAAATATAAATAAAAATAAAAATTGCCCACTTCCACAAATAGCTAAAACTATGTACTCTTACTTACAGTTTCTGAGAATGGAATTTCTGGTAATCTTGCTTTATCCGGAATACCTGCAATTAAGCAGCAAAATACATGAAAATTATAATCTAAAAAATTAAAATAATTACTTGAGGTAAATTAAAAAGGTGTAAAAAAAATTAAAAAATTACCATCACGGGTCTTAATTCATCGTCATTACCAGCAACATAAGCAATTCCTTCAGCAAGCTCAGCGGAGAATTCATCAGCTATCAAATTATCTTCAAATTCAAACAGTTTACATTAAAATCAGTGTCAAAATAAAATCAAACTTTTTCTACTTTTTTACATAATATATTACTTTATACAAACCAATATTTTGTTTTTTACTTTTAACAGTTGCAAAAAGCAAGATTCCCGGTTAATTTAAACAAGAACACAAAAAGAGAAGCTGAGAAAAAGGAGATTAGACAAAAAGAAGATGATAAAAAACGTGAGGCTATTATTATCAATTTCAAACTTAATTAACGGTAATTTATATATAAATTGAGCGGGATTGAAACAGTGGCGAGATCAAAGTTGGAAAACTCGGGAAAAATATGTTACTGGGTCCGACCTGACTCATGACACACCTCATAGTACAATAATTGAGATTTTTGTAGAGTAATTAGTTAATCCTCTCCTCGATTAATACTTACTAGCTAGCATTTATAGTGTTCGTATGAGCTACGGGCTGAATCCCTTGAACCCACTTAATAAATATTGACTATAATAAATTAATTTCATAGTATTCCTAAATTCGTTATATTATTCATCAAGTTATCTCCTAACTATTATTAGGAGTTAAGACACATCAAACATATATATATATATATATATATATATTGAAAGAGAAAAAAGAGTGAAATATTAATTACCAGTGCCTATGGAATCTCTCCAAGCAAGACAATTTTTGAGTTGCTTAGCTGCTTTCTTGACACTATCATTTTTGGCTTTCAGAAACCTCTCAACACAAGCATTATTGCAAAACTTCTCCTGCCCATATACAATTTCAACCAATCATGATTCCCATTTCACACACAAACACATGTTAGTGTGTGTATATATATGCACATTATATATATATATAATGAACAAAAAGTAAGAAACTTTATCTACTGAACAAAATCTAGCTATAACTGAAAACATAAGCAACAAGGACAAGATTTGAACAGTACATATATATATACATATATGTATGTATGTATTTATGTAGAACACACATAGTGGAAGGTGAAGTGTGTGTTTGTGCTAACCTGCTTAACAGTGAGTGGAGATTGCTTCTTGAGAAGTTCAAGTACAGATTGAACTCTCTCTTTCTCTTTCTGGGCTTGATCTAATTTCTTTCCCATTATTATTATAATTAGTATATATCAACTAAAACCTCAAAGAACACTAGTGTGTGTATTTGTGTGTGTAATGATTCTCTCAAGAAAACACAAAGATACCACTCTTCTTCTTTACGCAACAATTTGAAACTCCATAAAAACTCCCTTTTTGCCAACTTAGTGTAAGAGAGAGAGAGAGAGATGTGAGAGTGATAGTGTATGTATATGTGTGTGGAAAAGAGCCCGTATATATAGCGGTGACGGAAGGCGGAAGCCGTTAAGATGAGTGAACAGTTCATAAGACGGCCCGAAAGCGAGGCCTAACGGAAAACGTCGGCCCATTTTCATAATTGCTTTCCCCTTTTACCCTTACTCATTATTACCACACTCATTCTTTATGGTTCTGCATTTATTTTTTGTTTATTTATGGCAAAAATAATATGTGAAATTGGTGAGGCATGGGGGATGATATTTTGGGTTCATTTAAGAATGCTTTCATGGTGTGGATGATGGGCACATAAAACACTGTTTTTTTCAAGTAAAAAGGGGGTGTACATTGGAATTATTGTGATGCTAATGTCCCACACACCATGTTATGGAAATTTATAGATGAATTTTGATGTTAATATTAGGAGCTCTTGAGGTTCGATGTACTTAGTTGAAGAATTAAATTTCACAAAATATTATTTAACAAATTCGAAACAATAATTATATTGTCGTCATTTATGTGGTGAGAGACCTGTTTAGTCCATTATTCAAGAAGTATTAAGATTATAATAGATAAATTTTGGACTTGCTAAGAGTCGCTTCTTTGTTAAGGTTGAGGTAATGGCCGGAGAACCCTTTATGGACTTGGGTTGAATAGTCCAAAATTCGTATTACTCAATAGTGTAACACACATGCAAATGTATGACATGTGTACACTATACACATGAAACACGGTCTTTTTCGAGCAAAGGGGGTGTACATTGGAATTATTGTGATGTTAATGTCTCATACAACACATACCATGTTTTGGAAATTTATAGATAATTTTGATGTTCTTATTAGGAGCTCTCGAGATTCGATGTACTTAGTTGAAGAATTAAATTTTACAAAACATTTTTTAACAAATTCGGAACAATAATTATATTGTCGTCATTTATGTGGTGAGAGACCTGTTTAGTCCATTATATTTATTCACAAAGGATTAAGGTTATAATAGATAAGTTTTAGACATGCTAAGAGTCACTTTTTTATTAATGTTGAGGTAATGGTCAGAGAACCCTTTATGGACTCGGGTTGAATAGTCCAAAGTTCGTATTACTCAATCGTGTAACACACATGCAAATGTATGACATGTGTACATATTACACATGAACCAGGGTCTTTTTCAAGTAAAGGGGTGTAAGTTGGAATTGGTGTGATGTTAATGTCTCACACTACACATGCCATGTTTTGGTAATTTATTAAATAATTTTGATATTATTATTAGAAACTCTCGAGGTTCGGTGTATTTAGTTGAAGAATTAAAATTTCACAAAATATTATCTAACAAATTCAGAACAATAATTATATTGTCATCATTTATGTGGTGAGAGACCTATTTAGTCCATTATTCACGAAGAATTACAATTTTTAATAGATAAGTTTTGGACTTGCTAAGAGTCACATCTTTGTTAAGGTTGAGGTAATGGTTGGGGACTCCGGTTGAATAGTCTCAAATTTGTAGTACTCAATCATGCACATTACACATAAAACACTGTCGTTTTCAAGTAAAGGGGTTGTACAATGTACATTGGAATTATTGTGATGTTAAATGTCTCATACACCACTTAAATACCATCTTTTACTTATTTATTTATTTTTTAAAAAAGGAAAAGAATCACATAGTCACGTACCATGTTTTGGAATTTTATAGATAATTTGGGAGTCATTATTAGGAATCTCGAGACTTACCCCAAAAAAAAAAAAGAATCTCGATGTTAGTGCTTAGTTCAAGAATTAAATTTCACAAAATATTATTGAACAAATTCAGAAAAACAATTGTCATCATATGTGGTGAGAGACCTACTTAGTCCGTTATAATAGATAAATTTAGACTTGCTAAGAGTCACTTCTTTGTTAATTTTGATGTAATTGTTGGAGAACCCTTGTATATATGGACTTGGGTCGAATATTTCAAATTTTGTATTACTCAATCGTGTAATACTCTGTGTTATACACATGCAAATATATGATGTGCATACACATTACACATACTGTTAGAATGTGGATATAATTTTTTTAGTTTTTCTAACATCACAAATCTCTCGCACACTCCTGTCGCATTCGAATCCTCTGTTTATATACTTGTCGCACATATATGTATATAATAAGAGGTATTACATAGATGATAGTTATATACATAACAAAGAATTTGAAACGTGAGCTAAATAAACAAGGAGCTCACACCATGCCATATTAATACGATTTGTATGTCACTATGGCATAATCTGGACCATATGACGATCAAAACACAATGTTGTGTTCTTCCTCCAAAGTTGGGGTTTATGGTAAGTTTGACTCATTTGCAGAAAGTGATCTTTAGTACACTTGGAATTGCAAATATTAATGGTGTATTTGCGTTTAAACTCAAGAATCGCTTATCAAAAAACTGACAATGCCAAAAAGAATTATCTGTAAACCAATTCACCTAATTTTTAAATGAGTTTGGTGAAATTTTAGTTGAAGTCTGATTTGATCACTCGTCTTGTGAATTGCACTTAAATTCAATCGAATTGAGTTTGAGCTATAATCTTTCATAAATTGGGATGGGGTTAGACTGTTACAAGTCCATTAATGCTTGGTATTAATTGGACACATTTAAAAGTAAACCTTAGGATGAAACTATTTGATACTAGACAAAGGGTTGACGAAAAGTTCTGAAAAATCAAAATGAACACTGAAGAATTGGAGATTGCGTATGATGTTATGGATTTAGGACTTACCTAATACTTAGCGAAATCAAGATTCAAGCGGTTGGGTGATGGGTTTTGTGGAGACTAATTGATACAAAAGATAGGGAGAAGGCAACGGATTCAGGAGAGAAGCCAAAAACGGGTCCCGGGATGGTCAAAGGCAATTTGACCGAGTCAATGAATGGTTGACCGTGGGTCAACACGGGTTTGACCACCAGATTGCAAGCTTGAAGTTGTAGGATTGTGTTTCCTATGTGGTTTTAACTTGGATTTGGTAATTGACTTGTATTAGTTTTGTTTTTTCCTAATTGCCTAAGAATATGACTGTGCTTCCTATTTGGATTAGGTTCTCCTTATGTATCAAGTCTCTTATTATTATTAAATAGGAGTTCTCAACTTGTAATTGTTTGACTTACTCGATTCATTTTGAGAAATAAAGATGTAGTCTAGGTTGACGTGTAGACGTAGACAGTTTGTCGAACCATGTTAAAATCCTTGTGTTCATCTTTTAAGTTTCTTAAAATTCTTACTTATTTTCTTCATGCTCGTAATGTTACCCTCCCAAATGTTGGGAAATATTTAGGTTCAATTTTGTAGGATGAGGAAGACAATTTTGTAGGGAATGGGGAGAACTATAGGCCTTTTGTTTGTTCAATAATCCTTCTTTCTCATTAGCAATTGCTTTTAGCATTTGTTTTTCCTAATAAGTTGTGGAATTAGTCTAGGACATTTATTTTAGACGGGCATCCTTAAATATGGAAGGAACCATGTCTTCGTGGCTTGTCTAAGAAGAAGTGATTGTAATATCCTACTTTAATTGTAATATGAATTTTGAAATGGTTTTAAGTGAATTTATTGAATTTCTCTGATAATTTGAGTTACGTATTTAATAAAACAAAGATGAATATTATAAGCTCTGATACACGAATACATATACGAGAATCTGAATACAAACACAATAAATTTCAAATTTTTAGGTTACAATACATCAAGGATACGTGTATAAATGTGTATATGCATATATAATATTCACAAATAACTTTTATTCAATAGATTCGTTGATATAATTAAAATTGTCTAGTTCTTTACATTTCTTTGTTATTTGTTTAATTTCAACTTTTAATTTTAACAAAACATTAAAAACATTATATCTTTTATTGTTTTAGCGCAAAAAATGTTGTATAATATTATAAAATACTCTGTATAGTATCCAAGGCGTGTCGGATATTTTAAATTTTGTACCGAATATGGTATCTAAATTCTTTTTTGTCTCTTGTTATTTTCGGGCATTTCAAAAATATTCCCGGACACGATATTCAAAAATATCTGTAATGAATACGTATATATTATGAATACAATACTGCACGTGATCATTTTTAGAAGTATTCGTGAATCTAATTACTAACACACTATTGTCTCGGAGTCACTTACTCTAGTTGAAGGGTAATTATATAGTAGACCGGAAGTGTTGCTCTTGATCCATTTTTTACTATATAAACACTTGGGATAAGGTGATTTATACAGGAGTAGGCAGATGTGAAAATCACCCTACTCATTGTGAAGGTGTAATGTAAAATAAATCGAAAGCAACACTCTCGATCCATCTTATAATTTTTACTAGGCGAACATAGAGTGACTCATCTCCAAAGGGCCATGTCAAAAATCTTGAAATGTCAAATCGTGATAAATTATGTATATTAGAAATTCAACCAAACCAATGATGCATGATTTGAAGGGAAACGGCAAAACTAAGAAGACAAATTTATAACCACATAATAGTTATTATAGTTAACTGAATTCCTCTACCATGAGCTAAGGTGGCAAATTAGTAACCACCTAAAAGTTACTATAGTAACTTCTACTCCCAATTCTCCCATGAGCTAAGATAGAGTTTTTATAGAATTTTCACACTCCAAATTGCGATAAAATAGTAAAAATTTACATGGAATAAATTTTAGGGTGAACTACATGTGCACCCTCTTACTTTAATGTTAATTATATAAAAATCTCTGACGTTTGATAAATTACAATAGACTTTCTCAAATAGTCTATTTGTAAGATTTACAAAAAGGATTGTAAGAATTTTTAAATACACGAGGAGTGTAATTATAAGAATGTCTTAATATGAGAAAAATTTTATGCAATTTTGAAAACGTCAATGGGACCTCTATAATTGACACTAAAGTGAGAGAATCTGTAGGTAATCTCTGCTAACTTTTACGTGAGTTATGTTACATAAATTATCGCGATTGTTTCAAAAAAATTCTTAAGAATTATCAAGTTAAGACTCTTGAACCTCCTTTGAGGTGGAAGTTTGGTCAATTATTGTGGATTTGGTTGTTTTTTGTCTTCTCTTTTTATCCTCTTATATAGAGAAAAAAGGTAAATAAATAAATAAAAGGAATTAGAAGAAGAAATGGTGATACTAAAATTGAGATTACAAAAGGTAAAATGTAAATTAAAGCAATGGTAAAATCAAGATGTAATATATAGTTCAGATGCAGTCGAAATGTAATGATGAAGTCTAACAATTTTTATTGAAAACTATATATAGATAAATTAAAATAAACCCGTGAACGGATATTATGGGATTGTATGAATGTTTGTTTGTGAGAATAAAATGTACTGCTTCTGTATTTTTGCTGCCTATACATCCACTTTTGGACTGTTTGTGTGTGACATCTTTTTTCCTTATCATAAACCAGGTCATTGAGTTTTCTACGTAACCATAACTTATTCATTTTTACTTTTACGAAATAAATATTCTAGATTCTAGTATTAGCATAGATAAGATTTGGAGTAAATTGGAATTTCATAGCAATAATACAATTTTCAAATAATAAACAATAAAAGATTTTAGCCCAGACTAGATTTCGAACTAAATTAATCACGTAATGAGTGAATTATAAGCAAAATTGAATAATCAATGATAAATGACTCGCTAGAGTTAATACTGAATTCTAATTTAAAACAATATAGATGTCAAGTAATAAATAAAAATTTTAATAGGTTTGTTGGAGGGATTAAGTAACATGGAATCATTTTTATTATTTAACTGGAACAGCACAAATTATTTGGAGAAGGGGAAAATGTAACGCAAAATTCAAGAAGCACAGTACTGATTTTGGATTTTGCTTCTTGAATTTTGGTGAGAAACTGAAAAGATAAACTATAGTGTCATAAAAATGAAGTACAAAGTATCATCACTTGAAGTTAGAAAAAAAGTCCTAATATTTTTTTCACCAAAATTCATGAACCAAACATTGCCTAAACATTTACTACCAATCAATGACATGCTATATATATCGATAATGTTAGATTGGAAGTATTACTCCTTGTGTCTATTGTTTTCACATAATAAGGTATACTATGTGTAGATCTCACACACAGCTGTGTAAAAGATATAAACACACAAGTACACTTTGGAGTAAAAACTCTCGGTGTACCATAGAATTTCCCTATATATACCACCGGAGTCCAAATGATAGACAAATAAATTAGCTTCAATGTAATCATGCATCAAATATCAAACCGGCCATCAGATCTTGGCTTCAGAGGAAGGGCATTTGGTCGGTTAAGCAAAAAGTTTAAATTCAAATTCTTATGTATGCAAAAGAAATTCTTTAGAAGAGGCTCTCATAATCACGTCTAACAATACTTCGATAGATTATCTTTTACCCATGGCTTAACGATATTAGAAGTATATTAAACTTGATTCGAGCTAGAATTTTTCGAGACAAGAATTAGGAAATTACAGTTGGCAAAAATACTAAAACGGCCAAAGAGATTATCATTGATATTTGCAAATAACCAAAGGAGGTTTACTCTGCATTTCTTTTTAATTACAAAATAATACTAATATCATTAATTAGTCAAATCTTTGGTACTTGATATGCCTTAGTTATATGTTCAATTACGTTCTTGTTACGGCGACGACCACTTTTTCCACATGGTAACTGTTTATTTCTTTGTTTGGGAGGAAAAAAAGAGAATATTTTTTCTGGTAAAAACAGTGTAAATATTAGGTTGACCAGTTGTACCCTTAGCAAAGACCATAATATTATCAAACATTCCCCCACGTGTAAGCTCATTTAATAATTCTATTTGTCACCAATTTTTTTTAATTTAGAAAATAGAAAATAAAAAATCCTAACTTGTAATTCTTGAAAGATAAAATAATCATATCGAGGTGCCTACCCTAATTAATGCCAGATTTGAAAGTGTAAAGTCAAAATGAATTGCAACTTATTAAGTATATATAATATATATGATCAACAATTGTAGTCAAATAAATAATAATACAAGATTATTCGTCATTAGACTTATTATTTAACGTATGCTTTATATATATATATATATATATATATCATTTTATTAGTATCAGTGATCATTTTTAAACTTTGTGGTTAGGGGTGTACACACAGTCGGGTTCGAATTTATGAAAGAAATTCAATCCGATTCGATATATGCAGATTGACAAGATATCAAATTGATACTACATAATTATCTTTCCAAATCAAACGGTTCGAGTAAGTCGGAGTCATCGTATTAAGCGGGCAAGTCGACGGGTTATCAAATTATAATTAAGTTCTTGCAACTTAGTTGTAATTACACTAGTAAATAAAAAACTAATGAATATACTTATTGTTGCAGGTTTAATTAAAATTACGTGGGAAGTACAAAAGTAAGTAATGTTACCAATAAAAATCATATTATCATGATTTGTAATGAGTAAAAACTCTTCAATATTAATAAAACTAAATCAAATAAAACAAGTGTTCAAACAAGGTGTTCTATTTGTTTGTCCAAATGAAAAAAAGTGTATTACATGAATACGGATATAACCAATCTTGTTAGAGAGTATATATATTGTATTTAAAGTATTTACCCCCCCCCCCCCTCATGTTTAATATATTAACATAAACCTCCCCTTTTTCAACTTTTTCATTAGATTCACTAATAAGAGACTAAAAAGCCCTTCACATTTGGGCTAAAAAAAGGATCGATTAAATAATTATTTTCAGAATAAAAAATTACCACTAAATGGTATAATAATAAAGCATCTTAAATCAAACACGTCTACAAATTTAGCTCTAACATCTCTAAATTTTAAATTATTTAAGAAAATAAATTAATTGTGAATCCTTTTATGATCCAAAAAATATTACTTTGAAATATTAATTTTAACTCTCTTCTAATTCAACTAACGCAAAATTTCATGAAAAAATATAATATTATTTTAATTATGCTAATTTAATTTGTTACACCATTTTCTTATTTTTGTGGCAATATTCAATCGAAAAAATCAATACTTTGTTTTGTTTTGTTTTTTATATTGTATGTAGTATAATTTGACATGCAGGATGAAGGACTTTTGGTGATAAGTTGGGTTTTCATTTTTCAAATAAAAAGCCAGCTTCAAAAAAGAATGAAAAAATATTATGTTGTGGTTTTCTTTAGCTTTAAACTTTTATTAAGTTATGACATTTTTAATGAATAAGTTATTTATTTGTTTTATTTACTTTTCTACAATTATTACTATTTTTATTTAATTAAGAATAAAAGCATTGTGGCATTTAAGGTGGGCGTTTTTTTTTTTTTGGTAATATTATTTTTTTTAATAGAATATGCTACTTCTAAATCAACACCTTTTCGAAAAAAGTTATTGGATTTTATTAAGAAAAAGGTATATTTGAACAGACAAAATTTTAAGTAAAAAAAGATTTATTAGGTTTTTACTTCTGTACTTATTTATAGTTTAAAAAAAATTAAGAACACTAGAATTATAATTGTTTATAGAAAATATTTGAATTATATTAACATACTTAAGCAATGAAATTTTTAGATCACCAAAGAAATTCATGATTAACCTAGATGGTATTTTCTTCTAAGAGTTTAGAGTTATACTTGTAGAAAACTTTAATTGTGGATGCCTCATTTATTATTATTATTATTATTATTATTATTATGTCATTTGATGATATCTTGATAATTTTTCATTAAAATTTATCTTTTTTAATTAAAAAATGGAGGGTATTTTAGTCTTTAACTAATATAAACAAGGGAAAAAGTCAAAGTGAAGAGGGGAGGTCCATGTCAATATTTTAAAGGTGTGGAGTGTGGATGCCAAATGTCCATAGTTCATAGGAGGTCAATGCAATTATCCCTATACATATGTGTGTGTGTGTGTGCGTAACGTATATAATCAGCGGTTGGGTTGTAGATTATGCGGGTTGCAACTATTAAACCCACCCTGACCCAAAAGTGATGGACTGCAATATTTTCAAATTGCTACTATTATTTAAAAATTCTATATATATTGACGATTTTCGAGCAGATCAGCTCGATTTGAGTGGTTGGGCAGATTGTGTGAGTTTATATACACCCCAATTTGTGGAACCTATATCATCATTTTCATTAAGGCAAATTATGAATTACTAAAATATAACTACATTGGAAATATATATCACAACCACTTTTTGGTGGTATATAATATATATATATATATATATAAAGATATATATAGCCGCTTTACATTGAGCATATTAATTTTGAATTTGACAAAGTAAAGTAAGTAACCGTCGTTTAACTAGACCTGAAAATGCATGCAATATTTATTTTGAAAAAACACAAAGTAAAGTAAGTAATCATTGTTTAACTTAACATAAAAATACATGTGGGGCATAGGGATTTAAGTTAATCATGTTCGACGTGGTTAAAATTAAGTTTAGGTTGCGTCGCCGAACTAAGAAAAATAAATCCCACTCTTAATAAATCTCGCATTGTTTTAATTCCAAAGGATAAGAACCCAACACGTCTTTCGCAATTTCGTCCAATTAGTCTTACAAATGTAAGCCTTAAAATTGTTACCAAAACTTTGGCTAATCGCATTAAGGAGTTTATAGATGAGCTTATTCCACGATATCAAAGTAGTTTTATACCGGGCAGGCAAACAATCGATAATGTGTTAATTACTCAGGAAATTTTGCATGATTTAAATCGATTAAAAGGAAAGAAAGGTTTTTTCATAGCAAAAATTGATTTCGAGAAGGCTTACGACCGTATTAATTGGAGTTTTCTCGAAAACGTGTTACGGGAAGTTGGCTTCCCCGCGGCTTGGATCTCGCTTATTATGGATTGTACCACCCGAGCCAAACTATCCCTACTTTGGAATGGTGAGGCAACAGAGTGGTTTGATCCTAAGCGAGGACTAAGACAAGGGGATCCCCTATTACCTTATCTCTTTGTTTTTTGTGTACAGAAGCTAGGTTGCCTAATTGATGTCGCGGTGCGGGAGAGAAAATGGAGACCGGTACCAACTTCTCGACATGGACCATGTATCTCTCACTTGATGTTTGCCGATGATTTACTTCTTTTTGGGGAGGCTACAGTACAGTATACGAGTTCGGTAATGGATACGTTGAAATACTATTGCAATCTCTCGGGGCAGGCTGTAAACATCCACAAATCAAAGTTGTTCCTTTCGAAAAATATATCAATGGAACTCAAGCGTCGGATCAGTAATAACATGAGTCTTGGCTGTACCGAAAATTTGGGGAGGTACCTCGGTGTTCCTCTGCAACACGAACGGTTACTTAGGCGAGATTATGGATTTTTGGTGGATCGAGTAAAAAAAAGATTACAGGGCTGGAAAAGAAAACACTTATCGCTAGCTGGGCGTGTGACCTTGATTAAATCGGTAACGGAAACTCTGGCATCATACCACATGCAAACAATGAGAATTCCACTAGGTATTTGTGATGCGATTGATAAAGCGAACCGGCAATTCTTGTGGGGGAGCTCGGACTTAGAACATAAATTGCACCAGGTGAACTGGGATACGGTTTGTACAACCAAAAGCCGAGGAGGATTGGGGTTGAGAAAGACCCGAACCATAAACCTAGCCCTACTCGGGAAGTTGGGATGGCAGCTACTTCGAGATGACGATAGCTTGTGGATTCAAGTGTTTAAACACAAATATGTTTTGAGGCAGCGTGCTCGGGCGAGAAACGCAACTGTAGACAAATAAAATTTGTAGCCAATTAAATGGCGACACGTGTAAATTAATATCAAATAAACTCATTTATTTATATTTAAGGATTTAATAAAATTTTATCCTTAAATTAGATAATTGAATAATTGATATTTAAATACTTCTTGCATTGGCCAATTATGAGGTGCCATGTGGCAATTTAACCATAATTAAATCAAATCAACCACTTAAATATGGTAGTGATTGCTAATTAAATAATGGTGATTTTGGAAAAGTTTTCCACCCCTACAACTATAAATAGGGGTTCAAATTCAAGGATTCATGGACCAATTCACCAATTCACAAGTGCATTTGAGCAAGAGAAGACAAGAGAAGTTCCCAAATTCTCTCTACAAGTTCTTCAAATTCAAGAAGGCGTTCAAGGCAAACTTCAAGGCGTTCTAAGCAAAATTCATCAAATTATAACATTTGATTCGAGATTAAGGTGCTAAATCCTCGAATAAACGTTATAGAAGTTCAAATCAAGTTAAAGGAAGATCAAAGCGACGAGTCAACCTTGAAGCTTTCAACTTTCCCAAATCATTTACATCGTTTGATCTGAGATTAAGCTATCGAGCCCTCGCATCAACGTTATAAATATTCAAATCCACATTGGAGAAGATCAAAGAAGCGATTTCTGCTCCAATATTCAAATCAAAGTTCTTGAAGTGAAGAATCAGAGGATAAATAATTAGAGATTTGTATTCATTAAATCGTTTGATTCAATTAAATATATTTTGTACAACATTTCTTGTTTGTTAAATTGCAGACTTAAAATTTGTTGTTTACAAATTTTGGCACGCCCAGTGGGACAATCTCTACCTCTCATCTCTTCACTTAATCAAAAGTTCAAAGTTTCACAATGAATGCCCCGAAGAACGCATCATTCCAAATCGCCGCTTCAATTTCTTCAAGTGCTACGGTCAATGGTATCGGCGTCGTGACGAGGAGCATGTCCAAAAGACTTCAAACATCTTCTGAGTCGACTCATTTCCTTGGATCTGTTGAAAAAGAGTTGCATCATCTTAGCAACATACGCGATGGTGATGAATCTCCTCCAACCTCCCCTCGGTCGACATCAAGTTACTCATTTACTTCAAACATAGCTCCGGTTATGATGACAAATGCTACAACTCTGGAAGAACAAATGGCCAACTTGACAAAAATTATCGAGGGATTTGCCAAGCATATGGAAGAACAAGATTCTCAAATCTCAAAATTGATGAATAGAATGGATAATAGCGAGGCTAGTCGCTCACAAGAAAAACAACCGGAAATCCGCGATGAAGCCGAAGCATCTGAAAGGCAACAATCAAAGAGAAATGAGAAATCTCCCATTGAAGATTTTCAGGTATCGTCAGATGGATTGATCCCCATTGATCAGCTGAAGGAATTTATCATGTGAACTATCAAGGATAAACTCGATGGAGGTTCCAAGTCATCATTGGCTTACACGAAGCCATATACCCAAAGAATCGATAGACTCAAGATGCCGAATGGTTACCAACCTCCCAAATTCCATCAATTCGAAGGTTTGGGCAACCCAAAGCAACACGTAGCCCATTTCATTGAAACATGTAATAATGCTGGGACTTACGGAGACTATCTCGTCAAGCAATTCGTCCGGTCACTTAAAGGGAATGCATTCGACTGGTACACGGACTTGGAAGCTGGATTAATTGATAATTGGGAACAGCTGGAACATGAATTTCTCAACCGCTTCTACAGCACCCGAAGGACTGTTAGCATGGTGGAGCTCACTAACTCTCGCCAGTGGAAAGAAGAGGCAGTTATTGATTATATCAATCGTTGGAGGAATTTAAGCCTCAATTGCAAGGATCGCTTATCTGAAGCATCAGCCATAGAAATGTGCATCCAGGGGATGCATTGGGGTCTTCGGTACATCCTTCAAGGAATTCAACCCAAGACATTTGAAGAACTAGCTACTCGAGCACATGATATGGAACTGAGTATGTCATCAAGTGGAATTGGGGGACCACCCATCCAGAATCCTCAGAAGGTCGTAGAGAAACAAGAATTCAAGAAAGGGGGTAAATCATTTTCCAAAGCCCCAAACAAAGAGTCTATGGCAGTGAATGCAACACCCATCAAGTTGCGAGCCAAGGCAAACGATGAGAACGACGGAAAGAGAGATACTTCGCAAGATAAAGTGCAAAGAAGATCAACTCTGAAAGAAATGCAAGCAAAGCAATACCCGTTCCTTGACTCCGATGTCTCTGGAATATTTGATGACTTGCTTAATGCAAATCTCATTGATCTGCCTACGATGAAACGACCAGAAGAAGCCGGGCGTATAGATGATCCTAAATATTGCAAGTATCATCGCCTAGTGGGGCACCCAATTCACGACTGTTTCATATTCAAAGATAAAGTGATGCAGCTGGCTCGTCAAGGAAAGATATCTCTTGAAGAAGATAACGTAACTGCCAACGTCGTATCTATCACGTTTGGGTCATCTAAGGTTATGATAGATAAAGACGCCAAATGGAGTGCCTGCGAAGAGCTTAACGATGTTAACTATCGCTCATGTAATGCAACACATGAACAAGAAAACTCTCCAAAAGAAGATAGTTTGTCTGAGGTAAGGTCTTCTGTTGATCACTGTTTGTCAACAATTGCTTTTACGGATGAAGATCTGTTATTTGGATCCAACCCTCATAATAGGCCATTATTTGTCACTTGCTACACTCATGAGCAAAGGGTAAATAGAATTTTGGTTGATGGAGGGTCTGCGGTCAACATTTTACCTTTGCATACGTTGAGAAAATTGGGGATTTCTGTTGACGAACTTTCTAGTAGTCGTCTGATGATCCAAGGCTTCAACCAAGGGGGGCAAAGAGCTGTCGGTATCATAAGGATGAAGCTAATGATGGGAGAGATGTCGTCAAACGCATTGTTCCATGTTATAGATGCTAGAACCTCTTACAACATGCTTCTAGGACGACCTTGGTTGCATGAGAATGGTGTGGTCCCTTCAACTTGGCACCAATGCTTCAAATATTGCCAAGAGGGAATAGTAAAAAAGGTGTTGGCCGATGATAAACCTTTCACTGAAGCTGAGTCGCATTACGCCGATGCTAAATACTACCTTGAAGGACCAAAGACCACAAAGGCAGAAGCGTCACTTGATAAGAAACCAAGAGAAGAAAATCAACAAACTACAAGGGGTGAGGCGAATGATACTCTACATTCCAACGGTGAAAATCACTCAAAAGTTGAATTGCCTCTCGTCAAAGATGAGTCATTAAAAGAATTGATACTACCTATGACGAGACTTGATATGAACAAGCCATCTCATCCGCCTCTTAAAGGATTTGTCCGCCCAATTGAAGGTGCCAAAGAAGAACATGGAGGAATCCGTACCGACAAGTTCTTCGATCCAAAGGCTTACAAACTCCTTACCAAAGTAGGGTACAACCCAAAAGAAGGCTCTATTTTGGGAAAACTCCCTCCAGAAGTCTCTGGTGAACAAGTTCATGGACTCAATGCTACTCAGATAATGCTTAGAGAAAGTGGGCACGCTATTCAGAGCCCTCGAATCGGTCTTGGGTTTGTCCCCCAAAATCCAATTCGCATCGCAATAAGAAGAGCTAGTAGCAACTATGTGAGTGAAGAAGCATTATCCTCAACAGAGTATATCTTTGACGAAAGTGGAAATAAGACGCGACGCATATCTGTCTTTGAAAGACTTGGTCCTCTAATGAAAAATGGCAATAAGAGAAACGATAGACGAAGGTGGGGTGTCTTGAAAAGGGCGAAGTACGCTATCAAAGTCAACAAATCACGTGCCACTACGAACCTTCGTAGCCTGATACCGTCTCGCATGGGATGCGCTGATTTGACTATATCATGCGGTAAAGTCTTGAAAGCTAAATGGCAAACTATAGTCTTTACTCAAGTCCAGTACTATGATGAGGACGATAAAGAGAGTGTGGCGTCATCATATCACATCACTTCAAGAGAGGAAGATATGTTTGAAGAAGAAGAAGACGCAGAGGCAGCACCACCTGAACTTGAAGAAGGTGTCAAAGCCACGGTCGACAAATTGAAAGAGATTAACCTCGGTGATACCAACAATATTAGGCCAATTTACATAAGTGCTTTACTAACTGTCGACGAAGAAAAAGCCTACATTGAGTTGTTACATGAGTTCAAAGATGTATTCAAAAGATCATACAAAGTGAAATTTAAAGTAAAGCACTACATAAATAAAGGGAAAGTTTTAATTTTTTTTTAACTAAAGCAAGCAAAATTCTCTTCAAAACTCCAATTTTATAGTGTGTTATGAAAAGAAAGATGAGAAATAAGATAAGAAAAGATGAGGAAATGGGGAAAATTCTTTTTCTTAATAAATTCAAAAGATCATACAAAGTGAAATTTAAAGCAAAGCACTACATAAATAAAGGGAAAGTTTTAATTTTTTTTAACTAAAGCAAGCAAAATTCTCTTCAAACTCCAATTTTATAGTGTGTTATGAAAAGAAAGATGAGAAATAAGATAAGAAAAGATGAGGAAATGGGGAAAATTCTTTTTCTTAATAAATTCAAAAGATCATACAAAGTGAAATTTAAAGCAAAGCACTACATAAATAAAGGGAAAGTTTTAATTTTTTTTAACTAAAGCAAGCAAAATTCTCTTCAAACTCCAATTTTATAGTGTGTTATGAAAAGAAAGATGAGAAATAAGATAAGAAAAGATGAGGAAATGGGGAAAATTCTTTTTCTTAATAAATTCAAAAGATCATACAAAGTGAAATTAAAGCAAAGCACTACATAAATAAAGGGAAAGTTTTAATTTTTTTTTTTAACTAAAGCAAGCAAAATTCTCTGCAAACTCCAATTTTATAGTGTGTTATGAAAGGAGAGATGAGAAATAAGATAAGAAAAGGTGAGGAAATGGGGAAAATTCTTTTTCTTAATAAATTCAAAAGTTATACAAAGTGGAATTTAAAGCTAACTAATATGCTCCAAGTACTACATAATTAAAGGAAGAAGTTTTTGTTTGAACTAAAGCAAGCAAGATTCTCCTCAAATCAAGGGATGCATTGTAAAAAAAAAAAACAAAAAACAAAACAAAAAAAAAAAACTTGGGATTTTCTTTATTAATTGGCAAGGTTCGTTTCGGACCAAACTTGGGATTAGCATATGGATCACCCTTTTAATGGGCAATCCATCTTTAATAGCCCACACACATGTACCAAGAATTTGACAATAAGATTTGATTTTCAATTTGGTCCTTGACATTTTTCTCTAATGGGCTTTTATATAAACAATGTATGGAGATAAAATGGGATTTTGGTTCACTTGCTCAAATTGAGCGATCCGAGAACCAATCATGTACCAAATATATCCAAGTTTTTGGTTCACTTGCTCAAGTTTAAAATTTATGTACATTTTGGGAAATCCAATTGTAAAAAAAAAAAAAAAAAATGTCGCGACTTATCCACTCAAGACACGCTTCCAAACATCATTCATGGACAAGTCTCGAGGGGGCATTTGTAGACAAATAAAATTTGTAGCCAATTAAATGGCGACACGTGTAAATTAATATCAAATAAACTCATTTATTTATATTTAAGGATTTAATAAAATTTTATCCTTAAATTAGATAATTGAATAATTGATATTTAAATACTTCTTGCATTGGCCAATTATGAGGTGCCATGTGGCAATTTAACCATAATTAAATCAAATCAACCACTTAAATATGGTAGTGATTGCTAATTAAATAATGGTGATTTTGGAAAAGTTTTCCACCCCTACAACTATAAATAGGGGTTCAAATTCAAGGATTCATGGACCAATTCACCAATTCACAAGTGCATTTGAGCAAGAGAAGACAAGAGAAGTTCCCAAATTCTCTCTACAAGTTCTTCAAATTCAAGAAGGCGTTCAAGGCAAACTTCAAGGCGTTCTAAGCAAAATTCATCAAATTATAACATTTGATTCGAGATTAAGGTGCTAAATCCTCGAATAAACGTTATAGAAGTTCAAATCAAGTTAAAGGAAGATCAAAGCGACGAGTCAACCTTGAAGCTTTCAACTTTCCCAAATCATTTACATCGTTTGATCTGAGATTAAGCTATCGAGCCCTCGCATCAACGTTATAAATATTCAAATCCACATTGGAGAAGATCAAAGAAGCGATTTCTGCTCCAATATTCAAATCAAAGTTCTTGAAGTGAAGAATCAGAGGATAAATAATTAGAGATTTGTACTCATTAAATCGTTTGATTCAATTAAATATATTTTGTACAACATTTCTTGTTTGTTAAATTGCAGACTTAAAATTTGTTGTTTACAACGACCTCTCTCACTTGGCGGAGTATTCAGTCGACTTTTCCTCTACTTCAATTGGGTACTCGGTGGATCGTGGGAGATGGGACTCGGGTCAGATTTTGGGAAGATGTCTGGCTAGGGGAGGACCCGTTAGCTATTCACTGTCGACAACCGATTCCATCTGAGGACTTATCTAGGACTATTGCCCAGTATTGGATTCCGGGGGTTGGCTGGGATTGGGACGGTCTACAGGGGTTACCCAGCACGGTTAAGACTCAATTGCAGGATATAGATTTGGCAGCGGGATCGGAGCAGAAAGATATGCCGCGGTGGAGATTCTCCCCGGATGGGAAGTATAGTTGTAAAAGTGCTTACGAAGCTCTAGAAGGTCACGTACGAATGGAGAATTCCAAACAGTGGCTGAAACTCTGGAAAGTCTCGGGGGCACACCGACGTCGAATGTTCCTTTGGTTACTCCGACATAACAAAGTAATTACTCAATCGGTTCTAAAGGCGAAGGGAATTGTGTCTTCGGATGGGTGCCCTATTTGTGGGCTTGCCTCGGATACTCCCTTACATGCTATTCGGGATTGTCAGTGGGCCAGAAAATTTTGGTTACAACTTGTTCATCGATTGTCATAATGTTTTCTTTTCAGGTTCCGTAGAAGACTGGCTCGACTGGAATTTATCTCACAAGATGAACAGGTATGACTGGTGTGAAAAATGGGATATAGCCTTCACTGAGACTTTGTCTTTTATTCGGCAGGTTCAGAATGAGGTGACGCATGGAGTGTGAGCGACAGTTCCTATGGCGGAACTAGATGTGTTACACAAAAGAATTGACGGTACCATTCATTCCCTTAACTTTGATCCGGACGTGATGCACCTACAGATACACACGGGCTGGAAAAAACCGATATTTGGTTACACTAAACTAAATGTGGATGAGGCGGTAACCGAAACTGGCCAGGCAGGGGTCGGGGATACTCTTCGGGACGAGCATGGAACATGGCTAAGGGGGTTCAGTGGTCGCATTGACCCGTGTTCGTCATTGGAGGCTGAGATGCGTGCCATTCTATTGGGGCTAGAGATGGCGTGGGCCACAGGGACAAAGAAATTAATCGTTGAATCAGACTGTCGGGCTGCACTTAATAGCATTATGGACGCCTCCATGGAGCATCACCATTTTGATGTGATCTCTCGCATTCGTAGTGTACAGGGTAGAGACTAGGATGTCTCGTTTCAAATGGTTTGGCGGGAAGCAAATCAAGTAGCTGATGCTCTAGCTAAAATGGGCATTCACACCCACATGCACCACACAAATGTACCACACTCACATACCTATCACCTACTAGACAATGATAGAGCAGGCATTACTTGGCCTCGTTTTGTGACTATTAACCCGGGTTTATCGGGTTAATTTATGAATTGTTGGGTATCCCCCCTTTTCGGAATTAAAAAAAAACTAAGAAAAATAAAACACGGTAAACTTTATTTAGATGTTTAAAACATTATTATAAATGTAGTTCATAGTGATTCTTTTTTTATTTATAATATATCCTGAGTCAAATATGTTGTAAGTTCAACAAATACGAATAAGAGGATAAAAGAATGACACGTTGATTTACGTGATTCGGTAATGTTTAATATGATCTATATACAACACATGCAATATTTCTACTTTAGTAACCTTGATATGATCTATACCTCACATACAATATTTTCTAAGACTCTAAATTTCTTTGGATTGTTAAGCATAGAACAAGAGATATTATTGTTGGTCTTCATTTCGTTTACTTATGTTTTACATAATGTGAAGTATATAACTTACCATAATTCACTAAAGACATGAGAAATGCTATTGCTATATATAGAGAAAGAACAAATGATGTACTATATATATATATATTTATTTATTTT
Source organism: Buddleja alternifolia (assembly GCA_019426215.1). Taxonomy (NCBI): domain Eukaryota; kingdom Viridiplantae; phylum Streptophyta; class Magnoliopsida; order Lamiales; family Scrophulariaceae; genus Buddleja; species Buddleja alternifolia. The sequence continues at coordinate 32,058,609 of CM033403.1, forward strand.
TTGTACAAAACAAATAATGTACGATCAAGTATATATATTGCAAGTCCTTTTCTCTTTTGGGTTGGTAAGTTATCAAGTATGTTTTAACTGAAAATTAAATTCATTACATAACACATATGTAATTTCTCCATGGTTTGTGAAATATAGTAGAAATTGATCATTGATCCAAAAATAAAAATATCATGAGTTTGAGTCACATTAACGATGACTCGCTGCTAATGTGACTCCAAATGCAAGATGTTTAAATCAGAGTACCGTTGAATTATCATAAATTTCAAACTTTGGTCGGAAATATGTACAATAAATTTATATTTGTGAGGGTAGAAGTGAACTCAATATCTTTGATCAATTATGGAATCAATTTATATTCACTTTATTTTGTTATGACTCGTCTCTGAGAAACAATGGCTATGTTTGGTTTTGTTTTCAAACCCATTTTGGCCAAAAATTTTGGCCAAAACTTGTTTGTTTTGTGTTTTTTTGACCAAAAATGATTTTTTTGGTCAAAAAAATTGTCAGCTATTGTCTCCCTATTTGTCTCTACTTTAGGGTACCTACTAATTACATCAACTACAATATAATCATTTAAAACTTATATTATATTATATTTTCCAATCATTAACTAATTATAAACACAACTTTTCAGACAAAAACTTACATGATTTGACTGCTACAGTAACTTTTGTCTCTTCTGAAAATAAAATCAAACACTAAACCAAACACATTTTCATCAAAATACACAACTTCCAATAAACTTTTTCACCAAAAAAAAAACCCCAAAATAAAACCAAACACAGTCATTATTGTTTGAGCAATTATTTAATTAATTCACTATTCCATCACCTACCATCTTCTTAAAAATTCTTAACTAGTTGAAAACGGGTTTGAGGAGACTTGAAAATTTGCCTATCATTTTCTTGATACATATATAAATATATATATATGGGGAAAAAACTCTAACACGTGCCAAAGTGTGCTAAAGTTAGATTCATCCTCACCTACCCTAGAATTGCACACAAATGGTTCAAAATTTAAACACCATATCCTCCCACCATTACCCCCCACCCCACCCCACAAATAGCACGACTTCTAAACCTTTTCATCATATCATGGTTTAATCATTACTATTTTAAAATTAACATCCAACCAAATAATATCTACTTATGGATTGTTTCAATTTGTGGACTTGTGGGGTATTCCTTGTGCAAAAAATAGTTGATTAAGGTGATTAAAATAGTGAAATTAAGCCAAATTATCCATGTAGGACCCTCTTTATTTGCTTTTTGCAACTTGATTATGACTCAACTTATATGAGATCTTGTCCATATGAAACTAAACACATTATGGTCACTCTAAGAATAAAGCCAAAAAGGAGATTACAAAAAAATTTGTCATGATTGTTAACACTATTGTTTAAACCTTAATCCACTTGTTCTCTCCTTGCTTGAACTAAATTGTGGATTTGTTTTTATACAATTAAATAAGTTATCCAATTCATAATTTAATATCATGTATCTTAGCTATATATAGGAAATGAATTTTTAATTAACTATTATTATCGTTGTAGTGTTTCAATTCCAAGTAGTTTCAATTAGAATATTGGTTAATTAATAAAAGCATGTGATTGATAGAGTTGAATAATATTGATAATAATAATTTCCAATTTGAATATTAAGCTAGTTTTAAATTTGAATGCAAATTTATATCTTAATTTTGGGTTGAGATAATTAGAAACGAAATTAAAATGTGACTATTATTTTTTACTTATTCATTTTGCTTTTATTGTATTTGGACTGGAATGATTATATACATCTTATAAATAGCAGTACTCAAATCAAAGATTCAATGTCAACCGATAACGTAATTAATAGTGATAAAAAATCAACTATTTAACTATTGGGAAAACATAGTAACACTCACATCCTCCATTAAATTTGAGCTCAAAATCCCATAACCTCAATTTTTTAAATTCGCCAATTCAACTAGGTCTCTTGCATTCCTTTTAGCTTGACTTAGTAATGAGATCAAAGTGAACTTAAAAATAAAATGCTTCACCAACGGAACCCCTACTCGTAGTTTCTTTCTCTATTCACTTTATACTTTGAAGTTGGGATTTTCATTTTTTTTTCAATTTTATTTATTTATTTTGGAGGGTGGGGGGTGGGGTGGGGGGTGGGGTGTTTTGGTTAGTCTATCATGCAAGACAGAGGATGAAAAGGTGACATGATGTGGTCTTTTTTTTAACGTTGTGCAAAGAAGTGGAGTTCCATCAAAAAAAAAGAAAAAAAGAAGTGGAGGAATGATATGTCACATAGCCAATGCTATATCTCCTTTATTTTCTCAAGGAACCGTTGCAAGTTCTTTAGTTTAATCCAAATATTGGTCAAAGATTATATTCTTCAAAAAGTGATATATATATATAGTTCCTAATGTATTTTCCACATTACAAATTAATAGATACAAAGTTAACAGTGTAAAACAACTAAAAGTTACTCATAAGCACAACAAATTAAAGAATATAAAAATGCAAAATTTCCCATTGTAAGAAATATGTTGACAATGGAAGGGTAACTGTTGGGAAATCTCGAGATTGGAATATTCAAAACAATTCATAATACGCCATGGAAGTGTATATTCATGTTATAACACAACTCGATTTTATGAGCTTTTGAAATTCGAATTTTCACGATAACTAATATGAACCCTACGTAAAGTCTGCCATAAACTACCCCAAATCTCTCCGAGACTTGGTCATCTAGGACCCATATCCATACGATTGCATTATGGTCTCAACACAATGAAAAAGGCTTTTCAATAAACCAATTCCATCATGGGGTTGACATAATTATGTAATTCTTTATCAAAAAATAGAATATAAAAATGACAGAAGTGCATGGAAAAAGACTAGACTGCTAAATTTATTTTATTATGTTCTGATGAACTTTTCCATTTTTATAATATTATGTATCTGTAATCTTATAATGATGCACAACTTTCCCTGTTCAAATTCAAATCATAAGACCCCCATTTCTCTTGTTAAATTAAGATTGCCTTCACAAAAAGTTAGCAGCATGGAAATTAGGGAGTATATAAAAGTCTATGTTCTAAGTCAACCACCTTATATATTACTTCATTAAACCAATTATTAATGGAACTCAAATTTAGATCAAGCATATCTAAAACCTCACATTACGATCAGGCGTGACAGAGCCAATCCACTTTTTTTACACGAAATCGTCTATTCAATAATTTTGTAAGAAGAATCTTAAAATTGTCTTCACATTTGTCATTATTATAGAAAAGACATAGCCTCTAGAAATTAACAAAAAAAAGAAAAAACCATAAAAGAAGAATAAAGAAAGTAAATACAAGAACAAACAGCAGATGCTTTTCAATATTTTCCCGGGAATAAAGCAACAAAGTCTCATTAACATTTGAGTAAAAGCAACTGAGAAAACTACAGATGAACATATTTTATGTACCAACAAAAATTACAGGAATTTAAAAGAGAGAATATCCATGAAATAACAGCAAAAAGGCACCTAGGCAATAAAAACACAGTGAAAGTCGAGTGATTCTCGGTTTTCGAGATAATTGCAACTTGACACACTTAAAAATATATTTATCGGACCAAATTGAATACTTGGATCAGCGACGTAAGTATTATAATATTAAATTAACTACAATGTGGCCATGACCAACCTATTTTTGACAACTAGGTTTCTTACGTCCTATTATTACAATTATAAATACTAGGGGTGTAGGTGGTGCAGGTTGGGGCGGTTTTACTAATTTTTGGCCCGACTCAATGTATGCGGTTTTGGGACATCTTAGCCCAAACCTGGTCCGACAAGCTTCGAACCCGAACCTCGCAGTCTACTTGGGTTGGGGCGGTTTTTGCAATTTTTTGGTCTAAACTAATTTATAAAAACTATCTAGGGATTGTATTTCCAAATAATTGTCAATTTTGCTTTTGAGGAGACTGCTGAAGTAATTTTATGCTCAACAATGTAATAATATTTAGCAATCAATGAGTTACTAACACTAGCATCCATTAGCAATACTTAAATTTAGCATCTCGAACACACGACATTTAATTTATTGAGAGATCACAAGATTTAGTTTTATATTTACTTTTTCCTCGTCAAGCTATCATGTTATACTTTTTTTTAAGATGACTAGGAATTTGTTACTATGATAGTATAAGCAAGTACATTTAAGTTCTTTATGAATTGCTAGTTGATCAAAAGAATTTGTATCATGACTACAAATATGAAAAAAAAAATACTATGAATATGATATGTTATAATACGTTATGCAAAAGACATAGTTTAGGATTGAGACGGGGATTAATCATTAAGTACTATGTATAAAATACTATCAATACAATATAATGGGTTATTACTACTAATATTAATTACTTATTTAAAATTAAATATGTTAAAGAGTAATTAATATATATAAATGAACACACACACTTATATATATACACACATATATTAATCTGTTGTTATTTTATATCTATTCTTATTCATGTATTAATATAAACAATTAATACAATATATGATGCATTAATACTAATTTTAATCGATATATAATTATTAAAATTCACAATAGCTATTTCGAAAGAGTAATTGATGCATATATATATATATATATATATATATATAAATGTATTGCGGTTGGGTGCAGTTTATGCGGTTTATGTAAATAAAAAACTAAATCCGATTGCAAAATTACAGTCTTTTTTTAATAAGTCCGAGATCGATCCATCCAACCCTCAACCCGCCAATTGTAGTGCGGGCTGGATTGGGATAGGGCGATTTCGCACTTTTGCGGTTTTGATGAACACCCCTAATAAATACTATTCTTTCTATTATTTGTGGGGATTCTCTAATGGCTAACATATTATGTCCTTGAAATTATTTTTAACTTGAGCGTCGATGGACCAACGTCTGGGAAGCCCTTGGCTCACATTCTAACGCGGTCTCTCTCTTTATTTTTTTGCAAGTTAAGAGAATTTACGAGAAAAGTCATGGAGAAAATCTTAAAAGTCTATGGTGCAAAATTCATCCGCATCACAACCATTCATGTTATTAGATTCTCTAAACTCCAATTCCAAGATAAATACAACCATTCATTCATCACGAATTATATGTAGACCTCATCATCACATGAATAATTGCGATTTTGTTACCAGGGAGTTCAAATGGCAGACATTGATTAGACAAGACGTAATGTTTAACACTGACTCAACTCTCACAATTTGTATCAGAAATTTGTTTCTTCTATTGATTAGATTAGTATTTGTTTCTTCTGTTGATTAATATTTGTGTTCTTCAGCGGAAATTCAGTACGATACTGCTACACCCGTGAGGACTATAGATTCTGCTACTAAATTTTGTCTCTTGTCCCTTTATTTGATTTTACAGAAATTAATGGATTTTTGGCCAAAGAGGCAAAATTGTCATGAAATTTGTTCAACCAGAAATTAGTCTGAAATTAGCAGGCATGTATGTACACTTCTGAAGTTAAGATGCCTTTGGTCCATTTTATTTCAAATAAAAGTATATGTATTTTTTTTTTTATTCTAGACGAAGGGGAATACCCTGACCCGAGAAACTCGTGCCGATATTTTTTAATCATGGACCACACATGCCCTATAAGACTCCAAATAACTTGTGACGGCATGAGATTGAACTCAAGACCTCTCATATAAAAGTGGAAGTTGATACCATTAGGCTAACAAGTCTTGGGTAAATAAAATTATATTTTAGTACTAAAAATGTTTTCAAGAGTGAATAGCGTTACACGTTATATTGATACATTGAAGGTAAGTAAGAAATATATGGTAAAGGCCAAAATCAACAATTTTAGACTTTTGGAATTCGGATCCAATGTATTTGGCCCAGTTCGGGTCTTTAGCCCAGCCTAGAATTAGGTCCAGTTCACTAACTAGACCCATCAAATGGACCTTAAATGGGAACCGAAAAGCCCATAATCAAACGAAATTCTCAAATTCATGTGATACCCAATCATTTCTTTGGTCATTAAATAAAAATCTTATTGAGTTGTAACCGCAAATTGATTTAAGTCTAATGAGACATTATTCCAAGTCCATCTTACAGGGGGAAAAAAAAACACGCTTGTTCTGTATGGTCCATGATTTAAAAAACAACTATTGCCCGGGTTTATGGCTCAAGTTCGCCCTTCGTCTATAATTAGAAAAAATAATTGATAACATATTTTATAGCTTATTAGAATATAAAGTATTTAGAAGAATATTCAGAATAAAACTCCACAATAAGATGTTATGGTCTATAAACTCGATATTAACTTATTTTTTAAAATCTTAATAGGTCTTTTGACTTGATTGTATTTACAAAGTCTACAATTTTATTCTATCCTAACAATTCCAACCCATTTTTTAAAATCAAATCTTACATTTCATAACTCCCAACACATTCTTATAAGATAGTTTAAATAAACCTAGTCAAACATGTATTGCCGGCAAATGTTTTCTAGTTCTATAAAGTTTAATCTTCATTCATACTAAATAGATCATTCTTAGAAGCTCCGAAAATTTAGTCACATGACAATCACCATTCATGTACTAAAGCTTACACAAAATCCTCTATATATGTACGATTATAATTATAACAAAACTTATACTCTGGAGACTCCCCAAAAATCATTCGTGCCAAACACCAAAGTATAAATTAAAAATTACTAATGAATGATGCATTGGACCACACAGTTGTTTAAGAAATTGACAAGGTTTTTTAACTCAATAAAGAACCCTATCTAATAAACGTGGACCAACAGGCTCACAATACTTAAGAAATACTCCTAATTCTTAACAGGAATGTTTTCTTAAAATACACGAGCTATAAAGAAACCCCATTACAAAAACAAATACTAAAAAAGTACTCAAAAACTACGGCCTTGTTTGTTCAGCGTTTTCAAATATCACTTTCTGTTTTCTGAATCATAATATTCTAAAACTTCAAACTAAAAATCTTTTTCACCCAAATTTTTTTTTTTCAATTTCACTTTTTCATTCCCTTGAATAATTGACTATCAATCACTGCATTCATCAACCAGACATTTTTTATTTGACATATTTCCAACCATTGTCTAAATACATATACAAACACAGCACACATCACATCATTCTCACAGAAATACCCACAATACACATTCCCCGAAAAAAAAAGTCAAAATTTTAACTCAAAAACGTAAACAAACAAAGCCTAAGGTACATATCCACATTGTGTAGAAACACAATTTAGCTTGAGAAACAAGCGAAGAACAAGAAATAAACACAACTGAGCTTTTCTGAAAGCTTAAGAAGAACAGCTTCCATATAGGTGGACTGGCTTCTTCTACTACAAGGGAAAAAGGGTATGACACAGACAGTTTACCAAGCAGAAAAAAAAATGAGGTACACATATGATTGTTTTACAAGTGAAATGTAATAAAAACATTTTTAAAATGGGGAAAAATAATAAACCTAAACTTCACCCTTGTCTAAGCAAAACATCCACAGTTTCTCTCTCTAAACTTTGTATGTATTTTCTAGTCCTATTTCTTGGCCCCTTTATATTCATTCTCAACTATTTCATGAGTAACACCCTTGTTTAAAATGGGGTGGTTTCAATCACTCTTCTCTCCTTTGAAGAAGCTGTGGATTCGTCTTCACTCGGCTCAGAAGAAGAGTAAGTCCTCATTGCATTACTCAATCCAATTTACCATTCATTTTTCACTAGTTCTATTTCTTTTGATGCTATATTTACTACGAAGTTTCAAGCATATCATGCAGTTATATATCAGCCATTATGGACACTAATTGACATGACTAATTATCCTCGTTTTACTTATATTCCTGAACAAATTTAACAAATTTAACTTGCATTCCTGCAACTCTCTCCTCCCAAATGTCCTTAGCATCTATAAAAATACTCCCTCCGTTGATCACTATTCTAAATTTAAGTATCTCAAAATGTTTGTCCTTCAATTTAACGAGAAAGATTGACTTTATTTATTTATTTTCTATATAATAGTAATCGTATTTAAGGAAAGAATCTTTTATACATGACTAATATACACTAATCATAAACTAAAATCATCACATGTTTTGGAAGGTGATATTCTTATTCTCTTTTGTTTTATGAAAAAGGTATTTTTATAAATGAATGACATAAAATTAACTTCTGTTAATTCTTAACAAAAATCACACAAGACATCCTTTTTGGGACGGGGGAGTACCAAATAAGGTGCCACTATGTAACTAGACTTTCTTTAAGGAAAAACTATCTATGTCATCAAATTCTCAGGTAGAGGAATATACATCCTGTATGAGGATGTCAAGTCCTGCCCCTACGAAGACGTGCATGTACTATGGTCCATATTAGTGGAGTCTCATCCACCGGCTTTGCCACCACCCAAGTGACCATTTTCCAGAAACACAGCAGGAAACCGAAGAGTTGCTACTTACAGACATGTATACTGTACATAAGATAGAAAGTTTTTTACTGGTTAAGGTTTCATTTTTCACTTTTCACATTTTTCTTTTTTTACAATTTCTTTTTTGAGTGAGATACATATACTTAATCCCATCATAAATTATTGAAGTTATTCAGTTATTCTGAGACAACCAGGTGTTCCAGTTTCTGGGGAATATAACTAGATCAAATTCAAATGTGTTGAGGAAGAGCATTCTGTTTATATTTTAATTATCGACACTTTTCTGGAAAGAAGAGTAGTTGAGTGTAAGGTGTAGTCCATTAATAAATTTAAATGGCTTCTTGTTGCCTTGTCCATTTCTTGCAGTTGACATAGCAGTTTGACAGGTTCTTCATAACTTCCTAAAGTTTAAAAGGTTGACTGGTGATAGCCACTGAAGGACGTCACAACCTAACTGATTTTAATGTTTGTCTTTATAATTTTCAAATGATTAGAAATTTGGGGCAATTTTTAATCATGATCTCCTAGTGTTAATAAGTATTACTAGCAAATGCCGCACACTCATTGCGTGTGCAAAATAAAGAAAATAAAAAAATTCTTTTAGTTAAAGTCAATATGATAATTTTTTGTTTTACCAAAATCAAATAAATAAGACATAAAGAAGATAGTAGGAAAAAAAAGGGTATGAAGAGAAAAGGAAAATAAACGTGATATATAAAGATAATGTGAGAGAAAATAGGATAGAGAATAAAATTTAAAGGAAAAATGGAAGTTATTTGGGACACTTGTCCAATTTTGAGTGGAAGAAGGCTTCACCAAAATTTGACATCCCAAAATAGTTACTCTAGGCCTCTCCCACTTTATATAATAGTATAGATAATAGATATGTTGTAGAAAGCTTATGGTTTAGATACTTTTCTTTTTTGATATCAAAAAGTTGAAAGACGAGATTACAATAAGCACTGCTGAGAAGAAACTGCGAGCTAGTAGCAAGAACAAAAGATAGTTATTTTCCTACTTTGTCCCACAATAAAGGTGAGACACTATACTGATGCGAGTTATTAAACTCGAAACCAAAGGGGACATAACAACTACCAGATGGACAGTTATTGCATAGACAAATGAAAAGTAAAGCTGAGCGCTAAATTGGATAATAGAATTCTAACACCGGCATTATTATATTCTACTACTAATAAGCATTTCTTATCATATACTTCATTGACACAAATACATGTGTACCTAAACTAAAATCCTTAGAATTAGATTTGACGAATAATTATATCATGAATTGAAGTATGTCAAGTCCTAACAATCCTTTGACACCAACACTGGTGATTATAAAGGCTTTCACTTTTTATTCTACAAACAATCAGGGTCACGCCGTCAACTCAGATTGTACTTACCGAATCATTATCTTTCCTAAAGTGGGCAGAAATAATTTTATGGAATCTTAAGAAATGTTTACCATCTCAGACCCTTTCGAGAAGATCATTTCTTGAGAACTAAAGAGTGTTTTCGTGCTGTTTACGACACCAATTACTACAAAGAGAAAATATATATCTCGGGGAAAAATCCACTTTCAGAAGTTTTATTAATATTATTACAAATATAAGTGTGAATGTTCTCAACAACCAGCGAAAGGGATTTTGCCACCCATAAATAGAAACAATAACAATTTTCTGGTAAAGATATGTAGATTAAATGATGCATCAGAATGACAAGCCATCCCATGAGTAAGGAATGATGATACCTCTAGAAGGACGTTGTAACCTCACTATGTCTGCCACTCCAATAGAAATGCCATCAGCCTGAGCCAGAATGTAAAAAGTTGTAGGTCTAAGAGAATATAAATTTAGGGATCAAAAGTATGGCTGTCTAGATTTTCAACATCCACGAGAAAATGACTAACACAATTTCAGATTGGGAAGAGTACAGTATTAATAGACTTTATGTTTGTGTTTTTCATTACTTTGATGTTTGCTCTATTTATTTTTGATATATGAATTTTCACCATCAGTTATTGATGTGGGTAAAATTACCCACACCCCATTTGGACCAGTTAATGATTTGGGCCCATGTTCAGACCTAGTGGGCTCGACCTGCTCGAGCCCACATACAGCAGTTCGACCTGGATCCTCTGGCCTAGACTGGACAACCCGACCCAGATATTTACGAACAAAAATTCAGCACTGCGTATGGGCCACACTACTGGGCCAAAGAATGCAGCCCATGACATCTAGAAGTAACCATAATGTAACCATAGGCCTATAAATACAACATTGAGGACCCTGAGGAGGGGGATCACATTTTCTACAATACATGTTGTAATCTTATCTTCTCTCCAATATCAATAAACGGTTTTATTCCTGGAGATTTCTGGATATTGCTTGAATATCATATTCTCGTTGTTTGATATCGATGATTGATTTTGAGTAATATCAGTAACGATATATCATACATGAACTAGCCAAGAGCTGAAAAAGTCTGAACCATAGATAATGGCCAGGTATAAAAAATCAAGAAATAATGGAATAAGAGACCATATTAACGACAATGTAACATGTAACCAAACACTAGAATTTAATGAAATAAACTCATGATCATATAGAATTTGCACTAAATGGAAGGGGAAGTACGTACATTTTTACAGGGCAGAAGGGAAGCATTCAGTCACACCTGGCAGCCACTGTTTAAAGTATGCCTGACTATCTGTCTCTGCAGGAGACAAGGCGCCCAGAGGACTCACAGTTATCTGCAATAAGAAAGTGAGAAATCAACCATGGTCCTGCATCATTCTCAGTTCTTACTATGTATAAAATATTATACATACATATCCTTCTTGAAGGGAACTGTAGTCTGTATCGCCATCTTCCACTTGTGATCCCCTGACCTAATAAAAGGACAAGGGATAATTCCGATTAAAAATAAGAAAAGAATGTCATCATAATGTTTCAATACTTCTGAGGATGTGGCAAAAAGACAAGTCTCCTTGGCGATGCTAAAGTACTGAAAATTTACTAAGACATAAAGAATGAAGCCAAATTTGAAACAAGGAAAGGAAAGGAAGTCAAACTTCTCTCTTGAATATAAGATGTTCATCTTTCGCACTCAAAGCCTCTGATTCAGACTCTGATGATGAATTTGTCTCCATAGTCATTGTTGACAACATTTTTCCGCCTTGAGCTTCAGATGTAACTTGCCTCCACCCCATTTTCACAATACTCTTACCCTGCTTGGTCAGCCGATAACCCTGCTCAAGGACCAAAAGAGCAGCTAAAAATCCTCCTCTCCCAATCAACACAACAAAAAGCAAGGAAACAAGCATGCAACACAAATTCTTAACCTTTTTCTTTTGTGTTTCCTTCAACTCAGGAGAAAAAAGAAAAAGTCGGAAGAGATGGAGGAAGGGAATATGTTTCGACAGAATTAACATTAAAATTGATCAGAAAACAAATGATAAGGACGGGGAGTTTAGAAAGAGATAGGACAACAATACTTGTGAAGGAAAATCACATTTTCCCTATTTCATGTGATGACAGTAAAAGTGCACTCAAAACCTTGATGCGGTGAGGTCAACACTTTTATCTTAATATTTACGTAAACAGTGATGATATCAGCAAAGCAACCCCAAAAATTACCTTATGATTAACGACATTGGTGGGCACATCTATGTTGAGGAAACAGTTTTGAGGATAAGTTTTCTTCTTGATTTCAGCCAACACGGCACTAATTATGGGTAAGCAAGCCTCTGCTGCCAGTGCATAATCATTGATGTTACTCGTCCCTCCAACCCTGAAAGTCAGCAATCGATATAAGTAACATATTTAACTTGCTTGATGACTAATCATAACAAGCAATATCAGATAGGCCAAAATTTGAAGATCGGATGTAAATCAAACAGAAAGCTACGGTAACTTATTTTACATCAAGCAAGTCCAATTAAAAGAATGCTATTATCAACTGGAAACAATATAAGTGAAGTATGGTATACTTACCAGTCATATGATATAGAAACAGAAGGTACGTCATTGAAAAAAGCCTCCCGAGCCCCTGCCACAGTCCCTGAATAAACACTGCATTTACCAAGACATGCAGTCAACATAGGCACAGCTTGTAATGATGACCACCTATATGCTAACTATATTTCTTAGCTTGCTTCTGTTAAATCATTTATGATAATTACATCTCCTTCCGCAATATAGAAAAGGCATGTTTCATATCAGTGAGAAGCAACTTGTAAGTAAAAAAAGTTACCACTCTTTGCAAAGAGGCATCACAATTGAATACCATGAATATTCACACTTGGAACTGTTTAGGTCACATTCAGCAATTACATACAGGAACAAATATGCATATGGAGAGAGAATACGGTAGTGATATGTACACAGAAGACATGTCATCAAAAAGGATCGGATGCCAAACATAGGTGACGTACTAACATGTGATAACCGCAGTTGCTACCCATATTAATGCCACTGATTACCTGCAAAGAAAGATTGAAAGGTGGAAGTAGGTAAGCAACTCTTCAATATGAAATAATGAATGCGCCTAAGATTTGTAAGAGAAGCCCTTCATTTCATGTAACTTGTGTAGCATGCCATAAGCAATAACATTTAGCAGCAAGACATAGTAATTCTTCAAGCTAAAATGAATAAACGAAAATGCAGGGAGGCAAAACATAGGATCGGAAACATTCTTTGAGCGTCCACAAGGATGAAGATACAATTTGTAGTAGTGATGCAAGCAAGAGAAAGTATCTGAAAATTAAAGCGAAAAGGAGGAGGAAAATGTAATTACATACTATACAGTATTATTCCAGCTAAAGCAATAGTAAGTACCAGATCAGGTATAGAGGAGAACAGAGCTTTGGAAATTCCCAAAGATGTACAGTCAGCAGGAGTTCCTGCAAAAGAAAGTATAAGTTAGAATAATAATAAACTTTTAACAATAATAATTAAGTTACAGAAACAAAATGATAAAGAGTAGCTCCTAAACTAAATAGAGGAAAATATAAGGACATTTGCAGCTGTGTTTTATGTGTGAAATCAGATCCAGGGACTGCTTATATGTGTTAAGAACGATATTTCCATCATATGATGTAATGTGTGCGTATAAATTCCCCTCACAGATCAGTAAACAGGACTAAGATAGTTTTTATGCCAGGATGATTGATAAGTTAGTAACTCAGTCATCAAAAGGATGTGCTCATATGTTGAAGTAACATATTAAACTAATTCAATCTGAATTTTAGATACTTGATCAAAATCCAAAACTAGAAAGTAATACCAACTTCTCATGATATTGGCTACTTTTTATAGGATAAGTCATTCGTTCTGCAAACAGAGGTGTTTCCCTGGGAATGGAAGTGAGGAACAACCCCTGGCGCGATCTTAATAATTCTGCTTTGACAAAGTAAGAAATTTTGGTACTTATAACTAAGTTCTATCAGAAACAAAACATCACGGTAATTAGAACTTTGATGTTGTAAGCAGAAATAGAACAGTGTTACAAAACAAAATACTGATCAAGGTGACAGTCCTCCCCAGTAAAGCAGCCAGCAGAGACATAGGCCTCGCTGAGCATGATGTGCATGTCATCTGCCCGGTACGAGTAAGCTCAGTCCTATAATATCAGATTGATCCTCTTCCTAGATAGTTTTGAACCATAATGGGTGAATTGCCAAAGTGTTCATTTCAGTCAGTTCAAGCTTAATTTTTAGAGTTGTCAATGGAAGTTAAAAAACACAGTATATATTCCCACAGAAAATTAAGCACCTAGTATACAACGCTGTTAATACTTTGTGTCACAATGATTTTTCATGCTAAAACGTGCACTTTTAACTAAGGAATGTCATGCAATCAATAAATTTGAAAAAAAAAAAAAGAAGAAGATAACCTCAATGTGCCACTTGTGCAACGAGAACTTATTATGGATCAATCACAAAATAAAATTGTGCAGTAAATTGAGTTTATTTCTTCCGATTTTCTTCAACTGTTATAATCGGAAAGTTTGAATTGCTATCAAAGAATGGTCAAAACAAAAGCGCAAGAAATTAAAAATAATAGGAAACTAGAGAATAGAGAGCATTGCAACTAACCTGAAACTGCAAAAGCAATTGCTCCACTGATTTCCACAGGCTTTGCAGAAATAGGATTTCGCCAAGTGATACTATGACTAACAGCAGACTTTTCACTGGGAAAATAATAAAATACATGTAAGAGATAACTGAAGCTCTCATCTGATAAGTATCTTCATTAAGAAAATTAGATTGCAACTCATCAGCTACAAGACTGAGAGCCATCAACTGGAGATTTAAATGATCGACATGATCTGAACCACATAATGCTAACCAAAAAGAAAGTTAATAAAAGGTGCAAAAAATATTCACTCATTTCCCAGAGATCCACTTTGCCATCTTATATTCACCAATTGGAAGCATGAAAATGAACTTGAAAAATGTCAATGCTTTGTTTGGACCTTGGATTTTAATGAAGAAAGGGAAAATGATCAAAAAATAAAGCACACAATACTAGCATCCGAATTTGAAGTGGAAAAAACATTTTCCTTACCAAAATCCAGGTATCAAACGAAGGGTTAAGCAACTGTCAAAAGATTAACCGGAAAAAACAATAAATTGAAAAATTAAAAAAACAGAAACTAATATGAAAGTATTAGACAAGCTGCAATTCACATAATTAAATAGCAAAATGGCATGAAAATGCAAGGCTATCTCCACACACACTTTCCTGATGTTTACGAAGACTTCATCCTCACATATTTTCATTTGCGCCTCGAAGCAAATAAAATATCATCCACGACATGTGGAAGCATCTAACAGCAAAAAAGTCTCTCCAACCACAAGTTATAATGTATCATCATTTATCAACATCCTATTAAAAAATACTCAGTTCTTTTCTTAACAATAAGATCACATATCCTGAGCATTTTCTAGTTCAAATACATCAATTTTGTATTTGTTTGGTTTGTCACTACACCTTGATCCATGTAATCCGATTTAAGATTTTGCTTCAATTTCTTTTTTCCTATTAATCACAGGAGAAAGCTCAAACTAAAGTCTCATTAAGTTACTAAAGCTCCACAATGATAGAGCTAGAATCCATACACACACTCCTTCGGCATAGAATTGCATCTATGCTAAAAACAGCAAAATTACATAAACACAACAAAAACTACATAAAAACGTACAAGTCAGGGGAGCAGACGAGGACGTGGAATCGATTGGAGGAGACGAGAACACGAAACAACAGCGTTTCCTAGTTCAAATACTGTAAATTTTGTACTATTCGGTTTTTCATTCGACCTTGATGCATGTAATCCGAATTAAGATTTCGCTTCAATTTCTATTTTCCGATTAATCAAAGGACAAAGCTCCACATTTGGCTGTTTGCATAATGATTCCCCGAGCAAGCACTAGATATATAATCTATACATACACAATTGCATTTATACTAAAACAGCAAACTTACATAACCACAACAAATACTACATAAACACGCACGAGTCAGGAGGAGACGAGAACGCGAAGCAATAGCATTTCCTAGTTCAAATACAGTAAATTTTGTACTATTCGGTTTTTCATCCGACCTTGATGCATGTAATCCGAATTAAGATTTCGCTTCAATTTCCTTTTTCCGATTAATCACAGGACAAAGCTCAAAAGTACAGTCTCCTTAAGCTACCAAAGCTCCACATTTGGACAACGATTCCGCCAGCAAGCACTAGTTATATAATCTATACATACACAATTGCATTTATACTAAAAACAGTAAAATTACATAACCACAACAAATACTACATAAACACGTACGAATCAGGGGCGCAAACGAGGACGTGGAATCGATCGGAGGAGACGAGAGCACGAACAAGAGCGCGGAGGCCGGCGGCGTCGATTCCGTCGTCGTTAGTGACCATCACCGTCGGACGATCGCCGGCGGAGCTCATCGTACAATTATTCTCCATTTCTGTTTCTCTTTGTTTGGTTAATTTAGTATGCTGGCTGTAAATGAAATTATTATGAAATAGTTAGTGCCGAATATCTTTACTCCAACCAATGAAGCATATTCTTTATGGGAGTGGGATATAATTTTTCATTAGTTTTGAGGTATAATGCGAGGATAAGGACTCCGACACGAGACCCGTTAATTTTTTCAAAAAAGTAGAAAATAGATACGGACACGGCTACTCATGATTATGTTCTCTTTATATCAATAGTGGGGACATGGGCACGATGCACATCCGACACTGCACAGAATGATTTTCCAAAGTATCGTATTAGTTTTGAATTTTCTCACATTTTTTATGAATTTATTTATTATTTATTAGTTAACTATTGGGTAGTTATTAGTTAACTAATAGCTGACAATGGATACGGTACATGTACGACACCACACTTGGTAATTTTTTGAAGTGTTCGTGCATCATAGGGTATATCTAAGTCTCCATTGTTCTACTTAAGAAAATTATTAAGTTGGTTGGTTAATATAATAAAGGGATAATTGCATATAATGCCCCTGTGAAACATGAAACCTGCACATATTTTCTTGTGTTAAAAAAATAATTTGAAATAACCCTATGATTTTCAAAACTTTGCACGAAACCCCCAACCCTACTTCAAATACACTGCGCGTGAATGTCACCTTCCACCGATTGGGGTTTTTGTGAAGAGTTTTGAAAATTATAGGGTTATTTCAGGCTTTTTTTTAAATACAGAGGAAATGTGTGCAGGTTTCATATTTCACAAGGGTATGATATGCAATTATCCCTATAATAAATATATAGAGTGAACTTTCATTTTCTTTTATAGGAAAGAAGAATGCATAAAAATATTATTTCGAAGAAATACATATTTCTTTGAGATGGATAACTGTGAAAAACGAAAAAGGACTAATTTTCCCAAATAAACTTTGGAAGATAAAAAAATCGAAGAAGAATCAATATATAGCATGGGGTTTTTTAATAAAATAATACAACTATTATAAAAATTTCTCAAAATAATACACTTTGACATCAATTATTAAACTAGTACAAAACGTCATTTAATATGTCGTCTTTGTTCAATTCCACTATTTGGACTTTAGTCCCTTACTTCTTTATATTATCAATCAAACCCCTAAACAATTTGATGCCTGAAATTTTTTTATCCCTTATGATAAATCTCATTGCATTAGGTTTTGTTTTAACCAGAAGATTTCAATTCATGAAGAACGATAAAATCAGGCCCAACATGCTTCCGAAATAAAATTAACGTTTCATAGATTTATACATTCTTTTGACCAAGATATCACCGGGTATTCTGAGTTCTCGATTTTACGGCAAGCCGGTACAAGCGACTCTAGACCAACCACACAATCGCAACCGGTGGTTCGCAGTACTCAGCTCCTTCAGCAATACTCAGCACAGCCCCCTTCGTTTCCTTCCCGAGGGCGTAAAAGATATAAATGGATAAATTTATAATTTGGATTTTGGACAACAAGTTGGACAAAAGCCTTCTTTTATTGATGAGATACAAAATTAAAATTACATAATACTATTCTACTCCGCTATTGGAGGAGAAAACATTTTAGCCTCTCATCAGAGGTCTTACTATTGGGGAATCCCCTATACACTCGTATATTAAAACTATAAAAGAAAGATTACAAATTTGCTGTTTTGCTTAGTTTTGTAAATTTTGAAGAGTTGAAGAAAATGTTTGATGATCTTCATCTGCTTCTGAGCTCTCCTTTTATAGCCTCAGACCTCGGATTCCAAATGCGGATTCCAAACTTGTACAATTTTCTTGACATCATTGCTTTGCTGTCAAGATTCCTTCACATGCGTGTAGACCTTAGTGTTTGCCACTTTGTCTGCCACTCCTTGACTTTAACAGCTGTTTGGTTCAGCTGTTTTCCACCAACCAATCACATGATTGATTCCTTTCTTGGTGCGCCTAATTATTCAGGTCGCCTTTGTCTTTTACATGGTTTTACCTGGTTTGTGAAAACCTTTTGGGTAAAACGTCTTCCTTTTTCCCTTGTCCTTTTCTGACTCGGGTTTAGTCTTGATAACCCGTATCCGTGTCCCGAATAGGGGTTTCTCTTGAAACTCGCAACTTGAGCATTCCCGGTTCTGCCATTGATCAACATGCATCATGTTGCAGGCCTTCTTCCTGGTTGCATCCGTTGCTGGTAACTTATTTCCCAGATTAGCGTCATTTTTTGTTCAAAGAGCTTTTCTGCGAAATCAGTATTTTTCCCTGTCATGGAGTTTAACAGGAATGATCCATTCGCTGAATTTGTGAATATTTTGAATGGATACTTGACCTTGTCCATCTCTGTAAGACAGACCCACATTCCTCATGCTCTTCTGGTGGAAATGTCATCTTCGTTGATAGCGCTGACCAACAGAGCTTCCTCTGTTGCTGCCTTAATTCGTGTATAGGCTGCCATGTCTGGTCTCTGTAACTTAATAAAATGAAAAGCCGAATGAGACCCTTTTCTTTCCATTTCTGGTGCTGCTGATATGAACTTTAGCTCCAGAATATCACCTCGTTTGAGGTGTTGGTTGTTTTGCCATGAATCATACACAGCACTTGAAATCCAGTCCGGTAATTTGGAGATTTCCGGAAAGTTAGGTGACATCGTATGAACTGAAGCAAGTGCCCCAAAATCATACCATTCGCGGACCTCCTCTGGCTTGGATCCGTCCTTCATCCAAACCCTAGGGTATTTTCCTGATATTTCTACCAAGGATTTATTAGGATTTATTCTTTTTCTTGAGATCAGTTTTTCCCAAGAACGCTGATAACCCTGCCACTGTAAATTAATTGGGTTAGTATTAATCTTAGAAGTGCCTGTCGTTTATGGCCTAAGATTAATCTCTTCCTCTTTAACCCCAGAGGTGTTGGGTTGACTTGAACTAGTAGAAGCTTGTGCTTTCTTTTGTTCAACCTTTTCCGTTTTCTCAGACTCTGAGAATGGACTTGTGCAAGTGGTATTTGAATCCACCGCTCCGGGTATAGAGCCCCGTTCTCTAAACGCAGGTGTAGAGTCCTGCTCTCTCAACTCCCTAGCCATCACCGATGGTGAAGCCTTGTGAATTGGCGCATGTAGAGTATTCCATAACGAAGTCATGGCATACATTGTCTCGTTGATTTGATTCTGAACGGTGTTCAGATCAGCTCGTTGTACTTGGCCTACTACTTCAGCGTTAACTGTTAGCTTGCCAAAACTCTTGTCAAGCTCCTCAAGGTTTTCCCTGAGATGCCTGTACCTCTTGATGATGGAGTTAGCTTCCGATACTTCCATCTCTTGTTAAGAAATCTGCAAGAACATTTTCATGAGATTTCACAATAATAATGTCAAAACAATAATATTGACATTCAGCTTGCCATCTGAGAATACGAGCCCTTTCTATTTTAGATTCAAGTTTATTTCTCCATACAACAAAGAATTCTTTCTCGTTTATATGCCACATATTAGCTTGTTGTTCTGTGAACAATCCTCCTGCATATCTACAAGGTTCTTCCCCTGTAGTCGTCCGTTTCATGAGCACTGCTACCCATCTGTAGTCATTGGCATCTGTATAGACTACCAAATCATCCTTGTCCTGTGGTATTGCGAGTTTAGGCAAGTTATTACAGACTTATTTCAACTCACGAATCCGTTGAGTGTGAATTTCTTCCCACTTCATTTTGAGCTCTCCGCCTCCTTTAAGAGGGGTCGGAAATCCTTTCTATACCTTGCTAGATCTTTAATGAAGATACCTGCAAAGTTAACAACTTCCAAAAAGCTTTGAAGCTGTTTCTTATCTTTTAAAACATCCGGGAAATTGCGTATTTTTTCCACAATGTGTTCCTGGAGTTTAATACCTGTTTCGTCAATAAGAATACCAAGAAATTCTATCTTATTAACTCCAATTATTGCTTTATTTTCTGAAACACTAATCCTTCGTTAAAACATGCATTAGAAAATATCTCGAGGTGTTTAATATGTTCCTTCATATTTCTAGATGCAATTAAGACGTCGTCAATATAGACGAACATGAACTCGAAATAATCTTTAAATAGATTATCCATTTTCCTTTGATATATCTGGGGTGCATTTGCTAATCCCATTGGAAGAACGTTCCAGATATACTGACCTTGCAGAGTAGAAAATGCAGTATATTTTCTGGACTCCTTTTCCATCTTGATCTGATAGAAACCAGATTTACAATCGAATTTCGAAAACACTTTAGCGTCTCTAATACATTCGATTAAGTGTTCTCGGCTTGGGATATAGTAACCATCAAATTCCAGTATCTTATTGATACCTTGATAGTTGATTACTAGTCTTGTCTTTCCCCGTTTTACCTCGCTATGGTTTCTAACTAGAAATCCAGGGCTACTGTAAGCGGAGACTCCAGGTTCTATGAGGTTAAGATTGATATGCTTTTTTATGATTGTTTGCATATCCTTCTTATCTTCCATATTCATCTGGATTGGCTTGTATCGAACATACTCGTACTTGCATTGTGCTTTTACTTTCAGAGTAGCTTCAATCTTGTTTTTCTCCCACCAAGCCAAAGGATCCTCATTAAAGTTCCTTTGAATTAGCCGTTTAACATTTTCAAGGGAAAGCAGACTTTCCTCGTTAATGTTATCCATAGAGTTGCTTTGTAACTCTTTCTTAAGAAGGTGAAGTTCTTCTTCAGAATCTCCTTCTCGTTCGATTAGCCCAAATCGTCTATAAGACAATAGAGCTTTTCCAAATTTCCTTTTATCCTTCATTTGGGGATGGGTTAATTTGGAATCAGGATTAAAATCACCACGTTTGCTGCGAAAAGTAATTGGCAGGAGGAGATTAAAGGCCTGGGGGCGGCGCAAAACTTGTATTTCATTACCACAAGGAGTAGTGAAAATCAACAACTTCTTGTTGTTATCTTGCACATATTTTGCAAATGTCTGGAGAAAATTATTTCCAAGCAAAATATCGGCGCCGGTATCATGAAAGTATATTGGGGGCATTTTGACCTTGAACCAAGGCGTACCAAATGCTCCTCCGATCATGATATGGGTTTCCCTGATTCCCTTGTTGAGGAGGAGGATTTTCTGAGAGAAATCCTTTCCCGCAATAAGGGGTAAAGTTTCCATAGCATTGCTAGGAAACACACCAGGTTTTGATGTACAAATCCCTGATCCTGAATCAATATAAGTTGCAAAATATTCTGACTTATATTGTTCATATAACATACCAACCGATATGTATATAGAAAAGGGGCTAGTCATTTATTCCACTTGAATAACATGTCCGTCCAAGTTAAATTCCATGCCTTTTCCTTTTCTTCCCCAAGGTTTGTGTTCCTCAAGGAAGCTCAATCCCAGAATAACCATTCCAGGTTCTCGTCCTGCACTGCCTGTGATAAATACTTCGTGGCCTGCTATATCTAGCATACCCTCGTATTGGTTTACAGTGGCTTGCTGCAAGTGATATAGATCATCACAGGGAAAGTAATTATCTTTCTCCGTAATGTCAAATATAACTTGTATGTCCTTCCATCCTTCGGGGCATTTAATTTTGACATTATCTACCCGAATAGCCTGAGGAATTGGAACTAGGTTTTCAACTAATTCTTTTCCTTTTAGACTCCTAATCCTTTCTTCCGAAAAGGATATTCTGCTATAATCTGTTCTAGAACTCATTGATCGTTCTAAAACTGGATGATCTCGTATTAAGATATCTACACCTCCAATTTTTGGTATTTTAATTGGATCTGGTGCCATTACCTTAGCGAATTCCTTGAAAATCATAGGAATTTCAATATATTTTTTCCTGACAAACAAATCAGAATGATGTGTATTGGAAAGTGCATATGCTATTCTATATGTAATAGAATAGGGTCTATTCCCTTCTTTCATCAGATCCGTTCTTTTGAAGTCCTGATGAAGGGTTAGAACTCGATCAAAATCTTGGTCGGCTAGGTTATATGCAATTCGTGGATGAATGTCAAACATTAGTTTACCTGCATATAAATTTCCTACCAGTGTACCAAGACAACCATCTCTCAGGTTGTTGATCCTTTTATCCATTATGGATAAATGTAAAGGTGAATCAACTCCTTCCTTGAAAGTGGATTTGATTAATACTTCAATGGTTCCTATATGGATCCATTTCATCGTAATCGCTTCTTCCTCTTTCATTTTGCTTAATTTCTCTAGAATTTCTTCTTTTGGAATAAGCTGCATATCCATCACGTTACCAGTTAATTCCATAGGAATTGCGAATTCCCCAGTATTAACTTTGTACTTGATGTTATGCTTGCGCTGTTTCAATCCTATTTGATTTAGGATTCTGCTCATGCCGCTAACTCTAAACCCATCGTATTTACGAATGTTAGAGTCTTGCCTCATGATCTGTTCCATGGTCTTTTCTGAAATAGACGCTTTGGAAAAGAAACCAGCTAGGCTATCCGTTGTTTGGAGCCTATCTCCCTCATTGGATTTATCCATTGGGAGGATCGTTTCGTTCTCTAAATGTAGAACGATTATATCTGATCATATTTCCAATATGATCTTCAAGATCACGAACATGTTTTGACCAAACCTCAATTTTATATTTATGTTGTCTGATCTTCATTAAGCGAAGAGGAGTTTCGCCTAATAATTGCATAGTAGTCTCATAACTATGAATCATGATTCTACTTTCCTCAATTTTTTCTTTGAAATCGGAGACAACAGTTCTAAGCTGTTGAACCGTGTAAATAGGAATTCCAGGCATGAAATTACTATTCTGATTCAGTTGATGTTTCTTCTGAATCACTATGGATTTCCTCCTCATAAACACTTTCGTCTGAGGGGATATTCTCGAATTGGTAGATTGGTACCAAGTCGCCATAGTATACTGCATCCAGGATGTCGTTAGTGGCTTCGAACTTTTTTACGTCACCACCCTTTTGCGGACAATCTGGGGAAATGTGGCCACGAGCTCCACACGTCCAGCAGTTATAATCCTTGAAACTTTCATTTGTTCGGGTGTGCGCCCGTTTGAAAGTTCGTCTTGTTGCGTTCCTTCCGTCGGATTTTCGAGATCCTTGAGAAGACGCCTTTGATGGTCCTGCTCTTTGGCCAGATTTATAAGATCGGGCTTTAGATTTTGACCACCAAGACTTTCGCCTGAAAGGAGAACGCTTCTTATAACCCTGATTGATATCAGAGCTTTTGAATGACTTGTTCTTCTTTCTTGGCTCGCATGATTCGCCTATGATTAATGGAAAATCATTGTTATCACATCGAAGAGGGGTTTTCTTCATTTTTCCTCTAAGCCTCTTCATGTTCTTTTGAAGGGATGCTTGATAACACTAGTCCTTCAGTTTGTCTTTTAAGAAAGACATACGTCTGGCTACTGAATCAAATTGTCCTTTCGGTACCTTGTAGGAATGTGTTAACATTTCTCTCCAAGGGCTGCAAATTTTTGCAAAGAACATTGGTGCCGCTATCTGCGTATCAACGTCACTCTAAAAGAAATACTTCCTATACCAATAGATGTATTCATCTATTGCACAGATATTTCTTAACTCAATACCATAAAGAGCTTGGGTATACTCTCTGGTTTTCTCAGCATTACTTTGATCGAAGTAGCCATCTCCGACAAAATGCATTTTAAGAAGTCTTCGAATCGTTCGGCAATCATGCTTTTAGATTCGCCTTCTAAGACTCCCTGTTTGGTAATTTCGGGGGTATGATTCCATCCGATTTTTACCGAACCTTCCAAACTTAACTCTATTAATCTGACAAAGTTTTCTTTATCAAGATCTAGAGTTGTTGCCGCTATTTTCATAACCGCTACCCATTCATCGATTAGTTTTTCCATGTTTCTAAAGTCGATGATGTCCAAATTCAGGATAGTACCATATGGGTGCAAGGGTTGAGACATAGTCCTTCCCCATGGTGTATTTTCTGGTACCCTGTTTGGATTTCTGGCAGGATTTGCTCTATACGTTGTACCCACAAGAGGGGGTCCTGCGTTAGTATGCAAATCTCCTTGTTCTCTCATCATAACCTCCGGTGTTGGAGGAATAACCTCTGGTGGGGGGGTTATTAGATGCAAAACTTTCACCCGGAAATCCCAATGCTAAGGGATTCGTTTCACGGGTTTTTACGTTGACCAAGTCGACAAAAGCTAGTTGAGAAAAAGACTCAGCTAACTCTTGTAGATCAGATGGATCTATTCTTGAGACATCCATTATTTAATACTTCTAAGGATCTCAAGCATTAGTTCCTCCTGAGTTTTTGGCTTAGGTATTTCCTTAGCCTTTCCCTTCTGATGCAGAAGAGGTACTTGACCCAGTGAATCACGGATTCTTTCTTGTTTTTGTTTAGAAGAACCTGCGATTCCTAGTCTTTCTTTGAGATCTAAAACATCTGTTTTTAGATCTGAGACAGATCTATCCAGATCTGGAATAATCTTGAGGAGTTTTTCAAGATTATGGTTCAAGTTTTCGATTTTCATAGGTAGATGTTCTAACCTATGTCCGTAATCTTGAACGGTTTTTTGGATTTCTCTAAGATCTTTAGAAATCTTAGATGTATCCGGTTCAATTTCTTTCCAATTCATTAATTAAATGAAAGGGTTACCTCTTTTGCTTCTTGTAAGGCAATCTTGGTCCTTTGTCCATTTGCCTTCGATTTGTGGAAGTTGAAATTTCCTTGCAACATTGCGCTCGAAGTGACCATCCATATCAAACTTCCGTTGATAATATCTGATCGACTCTTGGAGCTCAGCTTGGAGTGGAACTTCCTTGGCTAACTCCTTCTTGATTCCGGCTGATATCCGGAGTACGTTTCGAATAAAACGATCAAACCGTTTTTCCTTCTGTCTTTCCAGAATCTGGAAATACTCTTGATTTTCTTCGTAAATCGAACTATTGTTCGGTTCCATTTCTTGTTTCATTTCTCCTCACTTAGGGATTTAGAATAAATCTTGTAAAATTATTTAAGTATTTCATCAATAAACCTAGGCTTTGATACCATTTTTTCTGTGGATCGGTCTCATCATGAATCGCTCGTTACAAGCTAAATTTTCCCAACCTTTTGCTCTAAAACCTAATTATTTTGGGGTTTTAAATTATCATTTTTCTTAAATTGGGGTCATAATGTATAATATAGTAAAGCTTAAGGACTAATAACGCAAAATTTGGAACAGGAAAGATGTCATGCTAAATGCCGTCTTGTGTTGTTTTCATAAAGTCTCTCAAATAGTATTAGTTTCAGAAATTTAACTAATCAATTACACTCTTGCTCGACTCTGGATTCAATTACACCCTAAATTGAACTAATCAAGGGCTTGGTTAGCTACTGGACCGAATAATTTCTTAATGGGCCATAGCAGATCCTTGATATAGTCTTTGACAAAGCCCACAGTTGATGGTTATAGGAGTCGGCTAAATGGGCCTCCACAACATTTACAATATATGAAATGAATTATTAAAATTGTCATTAATTGCGTATATTAGGGGAAATTCTAGGATGGTAATAAGTTTATTTACTAAGATAATAGAATTCGAATATGTATTAGATATAAGATTTGTCCTTAAGTTGCAATGAGCTAAAAATATACAAGGAAAATGATGTCGTTGCATATCAATAGAATTCATAAATAATGATGAAGTTACAATATTATTTTGTTTTTAGATCAATTTTAACAAACGCAAGCATGTTCTCGTTACTATTGATAATTATAGTAAATAAAATATTATTGTCATGCATATCATAAATAACTATTTTCACTTATGTAATTTCATTTTTACTAATAGAAATTTTATATTTATATATTTTTGTGGAAAGTAGTGCACATCACATGATATCATGTATGCAACTCTTTGCAAGAAATCTTGTTAAATTGAAATGAATATATAATATGCTTGTTTCATGATTGCATATTATAGTCAATGATGATACAAAGTCCCAACTCCATGGAAAATCATAGTGACAAAATTAATTAATATTTTAATGATCAATTTCATGGGGCCTTTCAAATTCGAATTCTTGTTCTATTCAACAAATCTAAAATAGGGTTTGGGAAAAATCCTCCCTAAGAAGAGAAATTGTTTAATTCATTTGACTTTTCTAATTTTACCAAATATTCAAATTTAACCTCTAATTTTTCTTTTTGAATGAATCGATTACAAGATACATGTTATTAATATTAAACTGTGATAAGTTACAACAAATTAATAATTACTACAATCAACTAAGCTAACAACTATTATAAAAATAGATAAATCCATGCGATTTAGTGAGTCGGATCAAGACCCCTAGCGTCTAGTTTTTCCTTTTGTTTTTGACACCAATTACTACGAAGATAAGATATATTGTCTCGCACAAAAATCCAGTTTCTGAAGTATTATTGTTACAAATCCAAGTGTGAATGTTCACAACACCTAGCAAAAGAGACTTTGCAACCCATAAATAGAAACAATAACCATTGACTGGTAAGGATTATGTGGATATGCTTCCCCCGAAGCCAATGCCACTCTAATAGTAATGCCATCAACCTGAGCCAGAATGTAAAAGGTTTTAGGTCATGAAGAAAATAAAATTTAGGAATTTATACGACTTTCTAGATTTTCAACGTCCACAAGAAAATGACTAAAAATACCAGTATCTACAATTTCAGATTGGAAGGAGAAGTACAATATTAATAGCTTTATGTTCGTGCTACTCATTCTTTCGATGTTAGTTCTATTCATTTTTTGATATATGAATTAATATCATTGGTAACGAATATCAAACATAGCCAAGAGCTGAAAAAGCCTGAGCCATGGATAAACTCCAAATACAAAATATGAAGAAACAACGAAATAAGAGATAATATCAACAACAATGTAACATATAATCAATCGCTAGAATATAATGAAATAAAACTCATGATCATATAGGCTTTGTTTGTTTGTGTTTTCATCCCACTTTTTCCATTTCCATTTTCATCTGAAAATGGAAATACACACTTTATACTGTTTTTAACTGAAAATATTCTCATTTTCATTCTTGTTTTTACGTTCCCGAAAAATTTCAATCATTTATTTAAAATTACATTTCATATCACTTATCTCACATTTTCTCTCACATCTACCCATCACCATCCTCTCTCTCTTCCACCCATCACCATTATCTCTCTCTCTCTCTCCTCTCTCTTCACCCATCACCATCATCTAATCATTACTTTTCAATCATTTCACACATCACACTCACAAATTTCAACCATTTTCAAAAATACAACCAAACACACCTTCTTTATTCACTTTTCTCACACGAAAATTAAAAAACACGTTCTCCCATACATTTTAAAAAATGACGGTTGAAAATGAAATGAAAACACATCCAAACAGAGCCATAGATTTTGCACCCTGACTTAATACTTACACTCTAAATGAAAAGGGACAGTTGTGATATGTTTTAAAATCCTAGATCCAAATTTAGCAAAAGGCCCATGATTAAAAATTCAGGACTAGATTTTAGTTCAAACTTTTCACATTCATTGTATTTTATACCTCTTTTCGCAAATAGTAAAATTCTTTCATCTTCCGTGAACGTAGTCAATTATCAAACTACGTGAATTGTTGTGACGATTAATTGTTTATACTTTTATTACGAGCTTGATCTAACAAGGCAATACTTACATTTTTCCAAGGCAGAAGGGAAGCATTTAGTGACACCTGGCAGCCACTGTTTAAAGTATGTCTGGCTATCTATATCTGTAGAAGACAAGGCACCCAGAGGAGTCACAGTTATCTGCAATGAAAAAGTGAGAAATTAACCATGGTCTGCGTCGCTCTCAGTTCTCACTATGTATAGAATATTGTACATACATATCCTTCTTGAAGGAAACAGTAATCTGTGCCGCCATCTTCCACTGGTAATTCTGTAAACTAAAAAAAGGACACAGAGATAATTCGTATTAAACATAAGGGGAAAATCTCATTTTAAGTACCATAATTGACAACTTGTACATTTTCGATATCGAAAATATCGAAAATCTCACTTTTGAAAAAAACATTGGCATTTTGTATCACTTTTGGTACTACCGTTGAGTTGGTAACAGAAAATGGCACGTGAGGTACGCGTGGACGTTAAGTTCTCGCTAGAGAGGGAATAAAAATGGAAAAATTGGTGAAAAACACAAAATTAGGGTTTGGGAAAGGAAGAACTTTGGTGATTTCTTCAATATTTGGTAAGAAGGGGTCGAATTTTTTTAGTAATGGAAGAAAAATATCTTCTTCTTCGCCCTCCAACAGAGCAAGTCGAGCAAATGGAGAAATGATATATTTTTTACCCTAATTTTGAAGAAATCCTCAATTTTCTTCCTTTTCTAAACCCTAATTTTGTGTACTTCTCCAATGTAACCATCTTTTCCTCCTCAACCTAAAGTTAACAATCACGCATACCTCACGCCCCTATTTTCGTTACCAACTTAACAGTGGTCCAAAAAGTGATACAAAATGGCAATGTTTATATCAAAAGTGAGATTCCTAAAATATTTGGTATCAAAAGTATATAATGTAGTCAATTTCAATACCAAAAACGAGATTTTCCCTAGAAATAAGAAAAGAATGTCTTCATAATGTGTCAATACTTCTGAGGCTACCGCATCTAATTTCCCTAGTTCCGGGAAAGGCAAGTCTCAGTTGCCTAAGTACCGAGAATTTACTACGGTATAAAAAATTAAGAAAGTTGTAAGAAGTCATACTTCTCTCTTGAATAAAAGATGTTCACTCAAAGCCTCCGATTCAGACGAATTTGTCTCCATAGTCATTGTTGACAACATTTTCCTTCCTTCCGCATCAGATTTAACTTGCCTCCACCCTGTTTTCAGGGTACTCTTACCCTGCCTGGTCAGCCGATAACCCTGCTCAAGGACCAAAAATGCAGCCAATAATCCTTCTCTTCCAATCACCACAATAAAAAGCACGGAAACAAGTATGCGACATGATGTGTATGTAAATACTACCCCACATCGGATGGAGACGAGAATCGTAAGAGATTTAATAAGTCTCAAGCTTCCCTCTCCCCAACAAGGCGTCTTTTAAGGACAAACCTGTGAGGCTCCGGCCAAAACGGATAATACCACGTGTAAGAAAGTCCGGTTTGAGATAAGGCAATTGCATGCCACATCACAACATCAATTCTAACCTTTTCCTTTTGTGTCTTCCTCAATTCAAGTAAACAGTGATTATATCAGCAAAACAAACCCAGGGACTACCTTATGATTCACGACATTGGTGGGCACATCTATGTTCAGGAAACAGTTTTGAGGATAAGTTTTTTTCTTGATTTCAGCCAATATGGCACTAATTATGGGTAAGCAAGCCTCTGCGGCCAATGCAAAATCGTTGTTGTTACTTGTCTGTCGAACCCTGAAAGTCAGCGATCGATATAAGTAACACGTTTAACTTAATGACTAATCATAACAAGCGATATCATATAGGCAAAAACTTGAAAACCATATTTAAAAAATCTATGGTAATTGATAACTTATTTTACATCAACCAACAGATGAAAGAAAACCTTTGACATTACCAGTCATATGATATAGAAATAGAAGGTACATCATTGAGAAAAGCTTCCCGAGCCCCTGCCACAGTCCCTGAATAAACACTGCATTACCAAGATATGCAGTCAACATAGGAAATCATATATGCAGTCAACATAGGAAATCTTGTAAGACTTCGTCCGTTTCCGATTTAGTTCCATAGGAATTTCAGTTGCGCTTTTGATCACGTAAGACTAAAAAAAATGCCCTTTTGGTCTCAACCGTCAAAACATGAATGAAAAGGGGAAAGTGTCATACATAGGTCGTTATCTCAATATACAAAAAACGGTAACACTAACATGTGATAACCGCAGTTGCTACCCAAATTAATGCCACTGATTACCTGCAAAGAAAGATTGAAAATTGGAAGTAGGTAAGCAACCCTGGGAAATTCTAGTCCGCTCCCGGTTTGGCCACTCTCGAACGTATTTCATAAAATGAGTGACCAATCATATGACAAGTGTAATATACTTTTCTTGTGAAATACACTTGGGTGTGACCAAACCGGAAACGAGCTAGAATTTTCCCTCAACTCTTCTAACTGAAATGATGCAAGCAACATACTATACAGTATCCTTCCATCTAAAGCAATAATAAAATACCAGATCAGGTATAGAGGGGAATAGAGCTTTGGAAATTCCCAAAGATGTACAATCAGCAGGAGTTCCTGCAAAAGAAAGTATTGAGTATTAACAATAATAATTAAGCTACAGAAACTAAATGATAAAGAGTAGCTCCTAAATTAAATAAAGGAACATGTAAGGGCATTTGCAGCTCTTTATGTGTTGCACGAAGACCCAATAATTGTTAGAAATGATAGCGAGAAAATAAACAAGAAACTTAAAAGATGAACACGAGGATTTAATGTGGTCCAACCAACTGTCCATATTCACGAACCAACACTAGATTTACATCTTTATTTCTGAGTGAATCCATCAATTACAAGTTGATTTCTCCTATTTATAATAGTAGACCAATATAAAACTCTATAAAATTAGGAAACATAATCCTAATAAACTGGGGAACAATGTCTGAAGCAGTAGGAAACCGAAAAGGAATCATATGTTCGCCCGCTGCCGGATACGGCGGTATCGAACCCTGGATACCGCAGAATCCCGTCAATTTTCTCGACGCCGAAAAATTGAAAGTTTTGCCTATGATCCCGCAGTATCCTCACCTTGAACACACAATTGAGGCATTTTTTTCACCCTTTTTTAACTCGTTTCCACTTACTTCGACAACTTTTTGATCCGACTCCACCAACCCAACATGAACTGATTATATGTGTTAAGAAGTAATATGCCCATCATCTGATGTGACCTATGTACATAAATTCCCCTCACATACACAATTTACTGACAATCATTGAAGAAACTAAGATAGTTTTGATGTTGCATCACTTAGGTCAGGATGATTGATGAGTAGTAAACTAATTCAATCTTAATTTCAGATGCTTGACCAAAATTCAAAACTAGAAAGCAAGAAGAACTAAGTTGTATCAAAAACAAAAAATCAGGGGTAAATAAAACTTTGATGCCGCCGGTAGAAACAGAACTATGTTATAAAACAAAATAGTGATCAAGGCGACGAACATGTTATCTACCCGATATGAGTAAGCTCGGTCCTACCCGGTAGACCTATCAATGGGTAGGCAATATCCAGACCCAGGCCCAGACCCTGAAAATGCCCACAGGATGCCTCCTCTACCCTACCCGGACCCGACCCGGCCGCAGACCCGATGGGTCCGAAAACCGGGTCCACTGCACAGACCCGGAGTTTCGGATCCGGGTCCGGGTCAGGTCCTTTTTTTTTTTGGGAATTCGGACCGTCCGAGTTTGTTGTTCATTATATATTTTATGTATTTATAGAACTGTAAAACATGTCTCTATCAAAACCATTATTTATTTTCCGGTTAGAAGAATCTCACTTGGTGTCTTAGATCTCTTCCATCCATGAAGGCGACTAATATTACTCTTTTCTTAATTCCATATTAGAGATAAAATAAGTTTCTCCTGTCAGCTAACAAATACTAGTAAAATTTACAATCTAAAATAAAATAAAAAATAAGAACAGAAAATGGTCAAATACACTAGTGACAGTAGTTCTATTTACAAAATCCACAGGAAAAAATAAAATAAAAGCAGATAAAAATACAAAAGTTAATTGAAAAAATAAATTTTGGGTCTTGTTCGGGTATTGATCGGATCTTGTTCGGGTAAAGGACCCGTAGGTCTTGTTTGGGTAAAGGACCCGTGAGTCTTGTTCGGGTCTTGTTCGGGTAAAGGACCCGTGGGTCTTGTTCGGGTACAGACCCGACCCGGACCCGGACCCGAACTCCTTACTACCATCGGGTCCGGGTCTCAGACCCAAATAATCGGGTCTGGGCAGGGTCTAATATGAAATTATTGGGCCTGGGCCTGAGTCATGCCTACCCATTGACAGGCCTACCCGGTACGAACAATACATACTATACGGATGTTGGCGAAGAAGAGTCATCAAGTAGAAGCATTGATGATTTCGGACGTGTTGGAAATAGCTTGTAATATGGATATCTCCTTTCCCACATAGGAAAAGTAAACAAGAGTTGTTTACTTTATAAGTAGATATTAAATAGTAAATTCAAATAGAAAATTTGGAGAAATGACAAAATATAGATATATTATATATATTTATATATTAAAGATCAAAGATAAAGATATGGCACTTGGCACTTATATTATTTATTTTTAATTAATTTTTAAAATTAATTTTTTTTAATTAATTTTTGAAATTAGTTTTTTATTTTAATTTCGAAAAGGTATGACTTTTGGATGTGAAAAACTCTGGCTATGTTTGGTTATGTTTTCAAGTCATATTTGGTCCAAAATTCCCGCCAAACAATGTTTGTTTCACACAATATTTCATCAAAAATACACAACTTTTTTCATCCAAAAAAACATAATCATTATCTTTCATCTTTCTCTCACTTTGTCCCCTGTCTCATTTTCTCTTCTCTATTTTTTATACAAATTTTTTTTCTCTCCTCTTAATATCCAATATCTCTCTCTTCTCTCTATCCCCCTCTCCTTTTTCTCTCTCTCCCCTCACTCTCTCTCCTCACTCTTTCTCTTCTTTTTGACCATGTCTCTTTTCTTTTTTGTTGTAATATTTTGTCATATCTTTAACCGTATACTATTGAACTTTAAAATAGAAAAAAGTTTGTTTGTTTGTAATTCTATCATGAGAAATAGTATTGATAAAACATGGATTAAAATTTGTGAAGTTTTCTAAAGTAAAACTTTCAAATTTTGTTTTTCAAATTAGTTATAGTGAAAGTATTTGGATTTATATATATATATTTATATACAGATATATGTTATTTGTACATATTATTTTAGAGTTTTACTTATTTTTTATGTGTGTGGCTGTGTATAATTTATCTCATTGCTAAATTTGTGATTTGATTGTGTGTGGATCGAAAAATGCATGTATATTACTCATATTTATATGTGTATGTTTTCTTAATGTATATTATGTGAAGAAAAAAAAAGGTCTTGGGACGGTCAAAGGCAATTTGACCACGGTCAACTCGGGTTTGACCGAGTCAACCGCGGGGTCAACGCAGATTTGACAGCGTGAATAGTGACTTGAAGCAAGGGTTTCTTATTTCGTGGTTTTGGTTTGGATTTGGTAATTGACTTGTAGTAGGAGTGACCTAATTATTTAAGAATAAGATTGTATTTTAATAATTTTTAAAATAAATTACTTATTAATATTTTTTTTATAAATTAAATTAAAAAAGGGAAAAAAAGAAAAAAGAAGAGGGGAGGGTCGTCTTCCCCAATCTCCCCCAACCCCCTCACACCCCTTTTTCACGCGCACACACACACAATTTGAGAGCACACACACACACACACACACACACTGTTACACGCACACACAAACACACACAATTACACACACACAGTCACACACGCACTCTTACACATGCTGATACATATATATATGAATATATATACTTTTCTTTTAATTATATATCAACTATTATTAACACTATTACTTATATATATGTATGTGTGTATATATATATATACTTTTCTTTTAATTTTATATAAACTATTCTTTTAATTTTATATAAACTACTATTACTACTATTACACATATATATATGTACACTAATATATATATATACACACACACACTACTATTACTTACATATATACATATATATTTATCTATATAATAATTATTTCAATTTCAATAATATATTATAAGTTTTAATTATTGACAGATAAAAACTTACATGATTTGACAGCTACAGTAATTCATGTTCCCTCTGAAAACAAAACCAAACACTATCTCACCAAAAAATCACTCAAAAATTAACTCCCAAAACATAACCAAATATTATCCCATCAAAATTGCACGTGTCCCCATAAAATTTTCACCAAAATACCATTCCAAAACATAACCAACATAGCCTCTGTTTTTCATGTGACCATTTGCAATGTTTTGAAGAAACTTTTGATCAAATTATTGCAATGATTCGAATGGTTGTCAATAGTCTATAAATATAATCAAAGCCAAGGATTCAATCAATTCGAATTTCTCTTACTTTTACATAACATTATTAGTTCTCTTTTTAGTTCGTGAGGGAAGTCTTCGAAATTGCTATTCCCAGATTTCGGTGGTTTGTTGTATCCTAGAAGTGAATTGCCATTTAAACCCGGTAGCAAATTTATAGTGGGGGCAATTATTACTTTAAGAAAAGTGGGACCACGCTTCAAATCTGCATAAATTACATATTCTGTTTACTATTTTAATAACAGGACGAACCAATAGAGGAAATTGGCATGCTGCAGTTAACTGAGGATAGCGTTGTTTGAACTCTCTTTTGTAACCAAAAAAAAAAAAAAAACGAACACACACGCACGCCTAGTATACGGTGATGTTAAGACGAAACTTGCTAGAAATGATAAGAAACTAGAGAATGGAGAACATTGCAATTGCAACTAACCTGAAACTGCATAAGCAATTGCTCCATTGATTTCCACAGGCTTGGCAGAAACAGGATGTTTCCAAGTGACACTATGACTAACAGCAGACTTTTCACTGGAAAAGTAATAAAATACATGTAACAAATAATCAAAGCTCAAATCGGATAAAGAAATTAGATTGCAAACTCATCAGCTACAAGACTGAGAGACATCAACGGGAGATTAGCACAAAGAACTGAAATTTCGGACCGAAAAAGTTTGGTATGGTAACTGTTTCAGTTCAATTCAGTTTGGTTTCGGTCCAGCCGAATTTGTATAAAAATTTTTGTCAAATTTGAATTTTGACTCTGGCATTTTTTGTATATGGTCAGAAAAAATTAATATAAATTATGAAATGACCGAGACAATTAATCAGTTATAGGAGCGTGCAATTCAAATGGGTGTCTTAAACGTCTACAAAAAACTGAAAATTAGATGGAAATAATTAGATTTTAATTAGGGTTCATTAATTATTTTTCTTTCTTTTCCTATAAGTTGTCAATGGATACACATTTTTTATAATTTTTTGTTTATATTATACTATAAAAAATAAAATAAAAAATCAGCTTTCGGTTAACCCTACACACCTAGCAAGAAAAAATATTTTGTTTTGGTTCGGCCTGTCGTCACATATGAAATAACGGACGGTATAAATTTAGCAACGCTTTTCCCCCCGGATCTGTTGCAGGAAAGGGATAATGTGAAACTTCGAGTTGTCAATTATATCCTTTATGGAAATGGTAAACCAATTCGAGGAATTCTGATACAAATATTCAATTAGTTCGGACTTGTTTAGTATTGAATTGGGACCAAGACAAAAAAAGTTCTTCTAGTCAAGAAGCCCGCGCTTCCTTTGTTGAAATAACGGCAAATGGTTTGATTCGGCATTTCCTAAGAATCGACTTGGTGAAATCTCCTATTTCATATATCGGAAAAAGGAATGATCTGTCGGGCTCAGGATTGCGCTCTGATAATGGATCAGATTGCACCAATATCAATCCATTTTCTTCCATTTATTCCAAGGCAAGAATTCAACAACCCCTTAATCAAAATCAAAGAACTATTCATACGTTGTTGAATAGAAATACGGGATTCCAATCGTTGATAATTTTGTCATCATCCAATTGTTTTCGAATGGGTCCATTCAACGATGTAAAATATCACAATGTGATAAAAGAATCAATTAAAATTACAAAAGATCCTCTAATTCCAATTAAGAATTCGTTGGGGCCTTTAGGAAATCCAAAATCGAACAGAAAACCAAATAGAATTTTTTGATTCGAACAGAATTTTTGATTACGACTCTGTTCGGACAGATAACCGAACCGCGAACACCCGTGCCCACTTCACCAAAATGAAAGTTCTATACAAGTTGCAATTCACACAATTAAACAGCAAAATTAACATGAAAATGCAAGACTTTCTCCACCAACAAAGTGTGTAGTGATGTTTACGAAGACATCAATCTTTACATATTTTGATCTGCACGTGCCTCACAAGCAAATACATCAAATTTGTACTATTTTGTTTGTCATTTGACCTTGATGCATGTAATCCGAATTAAGATTGTGTTTCAATATCTTTTTTTCCTGTTAATCACATTAGATATATAATCCATACATACACAGTTACATGAGTTATACTATAAACAGTAAAGTTACATAATACTACTTAACTAAATACATACAAGTCAGGGGCGCAAACAAGGACGTGGAATTGATTGGAGAAGACGAGAGCACGAACAATAGCTCCGAGGCCGGGGGCGTCGATACCGTCGTCATTAGTGACCATCACCGTCGGAAGACGATCGCCGGCGCAGCTCATTGCACAATCATTCTCCATTTCTTGGTCTATTAGATTGGTGGCAGTAATTATGAAGTTATATATAGTGTGGCGCGTGTGGCTACGGCCGGTGAGCGCGTTTTGGTTGGGCTCAGGAATTACCCAATGTCTTTACTCCAAGTGTCCAACCAAATTAACCAATGAAGAATATTTCAGTTTTCTCACATTTTTTATGAATTTATTTAGCTTTATTAAATTATTAAAAAAAGACTATGCTAACAACTATTGGGGTGGAAATAAAAAAGTCTATTATTAAGCATTATTAAATTATTGGAAAAGACTATGTCAACAATTAACAGAGACTATTTGTTAATTGCTAACAATTAACAATTAATAAAGACAATTAATAAAGAAGGAATTAGGGGCACGACAACACCCTCCCCATTAAAAAAAAAAAAAGACTATTTGTTCAAATAGATTTTTTGTAGTGTACTTAAGTCTTCATTGTACCTAATGGAAAAGAATATTATATATATATAAGAATAATTACACTTAGTACCCTTAAGTTGTTGCTTAATAATATAGAACATTCTCTACTCTAATAAATTACATCTAACACCATATAAAAGTTTGGCTTATACGCCTGTTCATCATTGTTTCTATAGAAGTTGAGAAAAAAATATTCGCAGAAATTTTTTTTAGGAAAAATTATAGTTAAGGGATTAGGAAGTTTTCAAATTACTAAATTAATAAAATTATATTTGTATAAAATTTTTATAAATTAATAAAATGTTTAATCCAATGTAAAATTATATTTGTATTATCTCCACCCACTAATCTTCATTCATCACTAGTTGACGTTTATTTTCTTATCACAAAGCTATGTATTAGATTGATGAAAAAAAAAATATTATAATATTGAAACAAATTTATAACACTTAAAATCAATATCTTTGGGGGTGTGGCCCAAACATATTGATCTAATATCTGGTTCTGGAGCAGCTGCAGCCCTGCTGGTGAGGAATTTCATTTTAAAGTTTTGTTGGGCAGAGCCACAAGGGATCGATTCGCACTCTACCCCCACTTTAAAAAATATTTTTATTTTCTTTTAAATAAATAAAATCCTTTCACTAATATTTTTTTTAAATTAAATAAAATCCTTTCACTAATATTAGTTGGGGAATGTGCAAAGAGAATGTGGACAATGCACGGAGGAAATTGGCTTGGTCTGTCACAAATTCTTTATTTATTTCTTGTATTTTTTGGAAGGATTATTCCTTTTAATATAAACTAATGTTATTGATTTTTCTTATTTTATTTAATGTTATTCCTTTTATGCCAATTAATTGTACATTGATTTGTGATTAACAAAATATATTTAACTAATTGCTTGTATATAAAATTAAAATAGACAAGGTCATTAACTCCAAAAAAAAGTAGATAGAATCAAGCAAAATGAAAAATTATTGGAAAAATTTACATCATTAATAAATTAATTATAGACGAATTTTATGACAAGAAAAAATATCATGTACAATATCGATAAACTTTCTAAAAATTGCTTATATATTTTGCAATTACTATAAATTTATTTGAAAGTTAATATTATTTTTTGAATGTGTTACTTGTTATATTACTTATCTATTAAAAGTTTGAATTTTATTAAGAAGATCTTGGAAAATTTTGCTTTAGTAGGAAGTCGGCGCAGTTCATTCTTGGATCTGTCCCTGCCTATGATTCACCAAATTAGCATACGTAATTGTTTTTTCCTACTAGTTTAAAAATAAAAAATAAAAATTCCTGTTTTTAATACTCTTTTAATTGGAGGAACCACCTACATTGATATATTTTAAATAATGGGGTTAAATATGCTAAAAGAAGAAAATATGAGAATATTTTCTAAACAAATACTTTATGCATAATGTAGAAAAATTACACAACTTCCTATGATATTTCTCTTAGAATATCATTTATACGTTTATGATTGTCATTGTATCTTTTCTTGCGTTACAAAGTTATCCAAATCGGCGTTGTTAATAAAAAAATATTATTCAATTCAAGGTTGAGAATTTTTAATTGAAATGGTTCAAGAGATACAGTTAAAAGCCTTAAATTGCAAGGCCAAAGACGATACAATTGTCAAGAAATGGTTTCGGCTTGTTTCACAATTATAAAATCACTATTTATAAAATTACAAAATTATATAATGTTATTTTCAATTATTGTAAAAAAATTAGAGGCGTTATAAAAAAAATCAACTACTTTTGAATTTCTTATTCAATGCGATTGGTAGATTTGTTAAGAAATTAGTGATAAAAGAAATTATTAAATTGAAAACTTGTCATTTGTTAGAAAAGAAAAAAATGGGAGGAGTAACATGGAGATTTGTATTATAATTAACTTTCTAATAATTTGCAAAGAGTAGTAATCCTTTCTCCCAAATTAATTAAAAATTATTGTGTCTTTATTAATTTGAAAACTTCCTACTTACTTGATCATAATTTTTCCTTTTTTAAAAAGAGATGGTAAAAGTGAGGACCATCCTTAAGTTTTTTAAATGAGAGGAACAAAAGGTAACTCCCTCATCAATTCAAATCTGGCCACGTTTAAGAAACCATTGTATCTGGCAACAAATATTTATACCAATCAAAACCTCTTCCCTCTCTCTCTCTCAACCCTAGCTTTCTTTTTTCTACTATTTTTCTCCCCGACGATAGCTTGGTGAAGCAGTCGTCTCTTCACCATTATTACCACCACCATCGACGGCGGGTTGGATTGGAGCACCCTTCTTCAAATTGTACATCACATCATCAAATCTGAAGTGACGGATATGGATCTAACGAAACAGAGACAGATATGACGAGATGAAGACGGGTGACACATAAATTTTTATATAGCAATTTAGATATTTTGTTTAGTATTTTATTTTCTTTTTTGTATGAGAGTTTGCTTTCTCTCTCGAATGAGAGTTTCGTCTCTCTTGAATAGGAGTTACACAAGAATTTTCTTGTATTCGTCTGTGAGATTTGTTATCTTCATTCTTCAAGAAACTTGATAGTTGGTGTTTCAGATGTTCTTACTACATCGTTTGAGTCGATATGAATTGTATTGTTCCTGACGTTGTAAATTTTCGATTGAATGATATATAAGACTGATTTTTCCTTAAAAAAAAAAAAACCATTGTATCTGTGCCGTTTATAGTTGGATGTAAAATTCTGTAAATAGTGTTAAAGTTACATTTGGCAACTTTCTTGTATAAATTTTCATTTCCGCAATTAAGTTTTAAAAACATTTGGCATTTTCAACGTATGGCGCACGCGCTTATGGTACACCGACACGTATACAAGCGTGTACTAATAGTAAATCGCCATTTGAAAAGTCATGATTACTCGTCAGTTTGATTTGATAGGATCGCGTTGAAGTATTTTAGAAGTTAGAAAGAAATTATGACTATTTTTCCTATTAAATTTTGGGAGTTAAAAAATAGAAAGAAAAAAATATAACATGTTCACCATGGTACCAAGTCTTTAACTAAATTAGGCTAGATATAAACAATGCCATGTTGAATTATACTCATTATCGCATATACCTCCCTAAATTAATTACGTATTAAATTGATCATCCATCAGTCAAATTTTATAGCCATTTTTTAATGACTATTGAATTGTTTTTTCTAATTGTCCCTCTAGCTTTTTGTATATATATGGCTTGATTTGATGCAAACTTTAGAACTTCTCACCATTCAACCAACAAAGTCAGCCCATGTTTTTCTCTAAAATTTGTCAGTCGAATTTTTATTCATTTTTTTCACTTGGCGTTTCCTTTCTATTTTTAAACACATTTTTGCATTTGATTTTTTGTTTTAATTTCCTGCTAATTTCTTTTTTTCACTCGATTTGTCACATAATTTTTTTACTTGATATTAATACAAAAATATTATACATTTAGTAAAAGACCCAAGATATTAAAGATTAGTTTGTGATTAAATAATTATTATATAGTAAAAGATATACTTATTATATAACTATTTGGGTGGGAAAAAAAAGTAAAAAACGGTCTTTGATTGAGTATAAAGTCTATTATTAGATTTAGCTTATTAAATTATTAATAAACATTACACTAACAATTAACAAATACTATTTGTTCAAGTAGATTTTTTATAGTGTACCTAAGTCTTCATTGTTGTAATTATTAATTGGGTTGGTCAATAATACGATGTGGACTAAGAAAAGTAGTAGAAATATTTGAAAATTTGAATATTTTAAATAAAGATATAACTATATTAATCCAAACTCAACAACAGAAATTATATAATTACTTAATTAGCCTATCCACATGTACGCTTACTTGGATAACCTCAAAAGTTGCATTTTATTATATGAGTAGACTACACATAACCCAATGTCATGGCATGAAAGACTGAATATGTAGAAAAAAAATTAATATATATATGTGTGCCTGACATTGCATAATTTATTTATTTATAATCTATAAAATTAAAAATGAAAAATGATTCAGTTTTAATAATTATCATCGGAAAATTTCTTTATATGAGTGTCAAATCATATATTTCGTTTAAAAAATAATAAGATATTATAAATAATTTTAATAAAATAAAATGACAGCTAACTATGATTAATGAAAAATTGACTCAATTTTGTTAATTATTATTGGAAAGTATTGTATAAGAGTATTAGATCTTATTATTTATTTCATAAATAATAATAATACAT
Source organism: Buddleja alternifolia (assembly GCA_019426215.1). Lineage (NCBI taxonomy): Eukaryota > Viridiplantae > Streptophyta > Magnoliopsida > Lamiales > Scrophulariaceae > Buddleja > Buddleja alternifolia. The sequence goes on from CM033403.1 coordinate 32,100,168, forward strand.
GATTGGTAAATTTAATTACAAAATTATTTAAAAAATGACTAATAACTATCACTATAGGCGGAATAGATATAGATAAGTTGTCTTATTTTATCTAATTTTGGATTATGTTGGTAACTACCTTATTTTAAATTCAAAGTATATTGATAACCAACTTATTTTGAATTTTTAAATTTGAGTGTTTTAGATAAAGATACATAACTATATTTATCCAAATTCAATTGAAAAAATTATTTATTTAGCGGTATGGCACAATTGAGCTCAATTAGACTATTCACGTGTGCGCTTATTTAAATGACCTCAAAAATTGTGTTTTATTGTATATAGATATGTGCGGGGGAAAAGGGGAATAACCATTAGAGCTAGAATATTCTTTTGAAACATTAAATATTTCTTTGGGATATAAATGTCAAAAACAAGATCAAAGGATTATTTTCCTATTAAAATTTGGAAGTTGAAAAATTGAAAGAAAAAAATTAACATGATCATCATGCTACCAAGTCTTTAACGCAATCAGGGTTGAATATAAAATGCCACCTTGAATTATATTCACTCTCGTATACATCTTTCTGAACCAAAATAACGTATCAAATTGACCAATCAGCCAAATTTTATTGTCGTTTTCTTAATGACTATTGAATTATTTTTCCAAATTTACCTTTTTGTATATACATATGACTTGTGAGCAGTGTTGTCAAAATCGGACCGACCCGGACGGTCAAACCGCTAAAAGCCGGAACCGGTCATCAAACCGGTCTGATTATGCGAAAAAACCGTTCACGGGTCAGAACCGGACGATTTTGAAAATAATGAAATTTAACCTTTTAAATTCTAAAAATCTGAAATTGACCCCTTTAAAATCTAAAAATATGCAATTGGCCCCCCCAAAATATAAGAAATACATTTTTTTTTCCATATTTTCATATATATATATATATATATATATATATATAGGAAATACAATTTTTTTTTCATATTTTCATATTTTATATATTTAATAGTATATTAATTATTATTTATTGCATAATTATGACGTCACCGGTTCGACCCCGGTTGACCCGACGGTTGAACCCGTGACCCGATCACTTTTTCGGTTCGCTGTCTAGTCCAATTTTCAGAACACTGCTTGTGATGCCATACTCCAGCAATTTCACACCATTCAACCAACAAAGTCAACCTTTTTTTCCTCTAAAATTAGTCCGTTGATTTTTTAGCATTTTTTTACTTAGCGTTTTGTTTCGAGTTTTGAACACAATTTTTCACTTGATTTTTTTGGTTAATTTTCTGCCAATTTCTTCTGGTTTCACTCGATCTGTTACAAAAAAAAGTTCACTTGATTTTTTTACTCGATATTACTGCAAAAATATTATACATATAGTAAAAGACACATGATATTATTTTGTTACTAATAATATTTTTTGTGATAAAATATTTATTATATAGTAAAAGATATACTTATTTTACTCTTTAGTTTTGGGATAAGGTTTTGGTTAGCCAAATGAAAAAATGCATTGTTCTAGACATTTTGTGCACAAATAATGATTAGTGGTAACTAAATATTTTTGTATTAATATCATGTTTGGGTGAGGGTATTTACTCAATATTATATCTAAATATGTATTTCGTTTGGTTGGAGTGGGAGGAATATATGAGTAAATATGTGTATTTAAATTTTCTTACTAGTATTATTGTTTTATGTTGCCATTTACTGGTAATTAAAAACGGCTATAAAACAAAAAAAAATGTTTACTCTTACACATAAAAACAACTATGGTTCATGTGGCGAGGGGAAAAATTGGTACTTAGACTAAATGATCTAATAGTAGTAACATAAATTTGATTGATGGACTAATTTAATACGTTATTTAGTTTAGATGAATTTATGCAACCGTGAATATAATTCAAGGGGCATTTTGCATTTAGCCCAAGTCACTATCTATTATAATGGGTAAATCGTTTGGGACTTTAAACACTAGTCAACTTTTGAAATTGAACTAAACAACGGCTTGGTTAATTAATAGGCCATATCACGTTTGTGATCCAGTATTTCACAAAGCCCGCAGTTAATGGGTAGAGATGTCCGTTAAATGGGCCTCCACAACATTTTTACAATATAAGAAGTGAAAAATATATGAATTGTCACTAGTTACATACTTTTATGGTACTTAACGAGAAAAAAAAAAAACATACTTTTATAGTGAAATAAATAGTTTTATTGTTGTAATTTCTTGTTTATTAATATTATTTTTGCACTTATATTACTTTTGTGGCCAAATCTCATCAATACTCCCTTTCTTATATCATTTGTCTCACTTTAGTCCTTTTTTTTCAATTGCGCTCAATTAGTTCCTCTGTTCTCATTTTCATCCCAACAAGGTCCTTGGGCTCAATTTTTGGTCAGATTCCGTGAGTGTTGGACGGAAAATTGAGCTCGGGGACCTTATTGGGATGAAAATGAGAATAGATGGACTAATTGAGCGCAATTGAGAAAAGAGGGACTAAAGTGGGACAAATGATATATAATTTTCATTTATCATTATTAATTGTTTCTAGAATTTTGTTTTCAAACACGTTAATTACCACACTTATCAACTAGTAGTATGTATATGCATGTTATTATTGTATATTTAACCAGTAACAAAAAATTTAATTTGTAAATAACTTTAAGATTTCGACAAAAATATGATTATAATAATTATGGGTTTTTCCTTCTTTATTAATTTTACCCAAATTGATAAGTGGCTACATCTCTTTTATTCACATGACTTTTTTTTTTTTAATTCAAGAGGGAGGGGGATACCCTATATATCTAGTCTGACAAACCCAGGTTGATAGTTATAATCCTGAACCATAAAGACTCTATCTAACTCCATAAAGGAGGGGAGAGCCACAACTTGTGGCAATCTGGATTCGAACCCAGGACCTCTCATATAAAGTGGGAGGTAGATACCACTAGACCAACAGGTCTTGGTTATTCACATGGCTTTTGACAATAAATAGTGAATGATTGCTAAAATTCATTTTTCTTTGAACGTGATAGGTCAATTTTATTTTTAATACAACACATTACATGACTTCAATTTTAGTCTCAATATTTTAAATAATTCCAATATTAGTTCCAGAGTTAAATAAAGTTAGTGATAGAGCCGAAGCAATTAATTGTGTAAAGATTAAAGATTAAGTCTCAAAACTTACGGATAAAGATTGAATGCACTCAAAGAATTTGCAAAAATAAAAGTTATATATTTATTTTGAATGATAATGATTGAAAAATAACCGCAAACACTTGAGTACCTTAAAATTGGGTCCCACTCAAAACAACAAGAAACCTATAGGAAACGGGCCCATAAGACGAAACACAAATATACTAAAATTCAACAAAGTTTAACGAATGTCTAAACCATGAAATTTGGAGGAGTTAAGTTAATTGAATGTCGGCCTTTGTCTCAAAGCGAGCTAAGATTGAGTATGTCGTAGGTCCCGTAACTCCAAGCGGATAAAAAATTATGGAAGTTTGAAATTTTACCGACAAATCACTCATTTTGACTTTGTTTTGCGCCGATCCAAGCTCTCCAAAAATGCATCCTCTTGTTCTACATCAGCCTTTTCGTTTTGGGTACATTTCATTTTTTTTCCACGTGATTGGTCATTTTATTTTTATTGCAACATATTAAGTTATTTTAATTTTAATCTCAATATTCCAAAATAAATGCAATATTAGTTTTAGAATTAATAAAGTTGAGTCATTTACTTATGGCCAAATCTCATCAACAGTCCCTTTCTTATATCATTTGTCTCACTTTAGTCCCTCTTTTCTCAATTGCGCTCAATTAGTCCCTCTATTCTCATTTTCATCCCAACAAGGTCCCTGAGCTCAATTTTCAGTCAGATTCCGTGAGTGTTGGACGGAAAATTGATCTCAGGGACCTTGTTGGGATGAAAATGAGAATAGAGAGACTAATTGAGCGCAATTGAGAAAAAAGGGACTAAAATGAGACAAATGATATAAGAAAGAGACTGTTGATGAGGTTTGGCCTAACTTTTGTTGTTGTGGTGCATAAAACATGATATCATGCAACTCTTTTTAGGGAATCTTTGTTAAATTGAAATGAATGTGTAATATGCTTGTTTCATGATTACACACTATTGCGGGGTCAAGATAGTTCTGATGTCAAGATAAGGAATCTAGGAAAAGATGGGTGGCATAATGTGTACGGAAAGTTGAGATTCAATCTAGCTCACGACAGACTAATGATTTTTCTCAATGTAGTGATTAGAGTTTTTTTTTGTGTTTTTTTTAAACCAAGACGAAAGGGGATATCCTAAATATTTAGTCCGACAAAGTTGAGTTGATAGTAATAATTCTGAGTTATAAAGACTCTATTTAACTACATAAAATAAGGGAGAACCACAACTTATGACAGTCTGAATTCGAACCCAGGAATTGTTAGGAATTTCATGTTAGATGTTTTGATGATGACAATTAGGATTCCATGTTAGACCCCAAGAAATGTAAAGTATAAAAGCTTTCGTAGAACAAATGTATAAGCGCCTGAAAGCTCGTGTTTTTATACTAGGCTTGTATTTTTATCTTTATAGAGTTTAGACTAAGAATGTGATACTAAATCACTAGAAGAATTCTGTGTGAGTCTACCAAGTGATGAAGTTGAAGAACAAGCGTCTGAAGGAACAGTAAAGATAAAGATTAGTCTCAAGCGTCCGTCAAACGCTAAAAGACTATCCCAGGTTACGAACTCAGCGCTCAAGATTTGTTATGGACCTTAGACCAAGTACTTAACACTAAGTCAATGATAGAATTCTGAGTGAATCTATCAAAGATAAAGTGAAAGGACAAGCGTCTAAAAATCGGGCAAAGATTGTGACCTTTCTCAAGCGTCTGATTAACAAAGAAGGCTACTTTCAAAAAGCCTAAACTCCAAAGGCTCAAGCGCCTAGTTCTCCAAGCGTAACCTGAAGATTCAAATCCAAGTTATCAAAGATGCATGAATCAACGGAAATAAGACAAGATGCATCAAAAGTCGGATAAGTGCTATTAAAATATAAGCACTACAACTTATGGGCAAGCCATATCTTTGACCGAGACTGTCAGATTTATGAAACCAAGACCATGCCTAACCAATTATATATACCCAAAGTTAGGATTGTCAGAACTCATGGAATGTTTAGGGAAACGAGATTCCAACCGTGTCCAACGAACAAAATCTCAAAACAATCTATAAATAACCTTTTCAGCAAAAGGGACATAGCGTAATACATATAGATAAACATCTGGACGTAAAAACAAGAAAATGGTCCAAAACTTTGCTGAATTTATTTGAGAGAAAAAGCTTATAAACTCCAGAGCCGAAATCCTTTAAGCTTCTCAAATGCATTCCTAGACAGTCACCCATATTTCAAACCTCTTTTTAAGAAGAACCTACACTACTATTGAGATATTTCCAAGTTGTTTGAATTTTCCAAAAACAAACAAACCCGTGACCAAAACCATCAACACCTTTCATCTGAGTGAGAAAGCTTGTTGACTTACAAGCAATATTTTTGTGTAAAAGAAGCTTGTGGAAGAAGATCTCTATTGGAGCTGAAATCTGTGTGACCAAGGAGTCAAGCGTAACTTGCACCATTTCTGAGTGAAAGAAGCAAGGGGATAGAAGGTCTTTAGTGGAGCTGAAATCTGTGTGACCAAGGAGTTCCGATATCATATCCAATCTCCCTTTATTTTGTAGAAGTCTCTGTGTGACTCTTCGATAATCATCATAGTGGAAAACCTCCCTGATAAAAGGAGAAGAAGGACGTAGCTGAGATTACATCACCCAGTGAACCTTATAAATATCATGTGTCATTTACTGCTTTAACTATTTACTGTTTTATTGCTTTACTATTCATATTGCATATTCTTTGATAAAGTTTTAAAACAACCAAGCGACTACTTTTAATTAACAAATCGAACGCTAAGCTATAAGATACTTCCGTTGTGCTAACCCTGATTTAATGACTAAACTCTGCCCTACTTTGGTAAGCGCTGAAATCACCAAGTCTAAGTTAACTTTTCCCAAGCGCCTGAAACTAGCGCTTAAGTCATTATCTCTCAAGCGCCGCACCCAGCGCTCAAAGCTTTCCAAGCGTTCAAATACTTCAAAGTGATACGAATTTTTAGAAGTTAAAAAAAAAAAGACTTCAGGGTCTATTCAAACCCCCCCTTCTAAACCGTTAACATATACCACTAGGGACCAACAAGTGGTATCAGAGCGGTTGAAGTTGAAACCTTAGCGTTTCCAAGCGTAACTGCTTGTTCAGATCCATTTTTTTTTAAAAAAAAAATAGTCGCTTTAAAATTACTTTAAATTTTTCATGGCATTCTCTAAAGTTCCCAAGTTGACCGAGTCAAATTATGATTCATGGAAGGTCAAAGCGTTTACTTATTTGTGTTCATGTGATGATGAAATGTGTGATATCATTTCAGATGGGCCAATCAAAATGTACAAAGTTATCACCAGAGCGCCCGAAGCCACAGAAGAAACACCTGACGGTTATGTGGAGAAACCCAAACAAGAATGGTCCACCTATGAGCGTCGACGAGCCAATCTAGACAATGTCGGTCGGAATGCGTTATACATAGCCATTGGTGACAATGACAACTTATTCAACAAAGTCAAATCATGCAATACAACTAAAGAAATTTGGGATAAGTTGGCTACTATTTGTGGTGGCTCAGCACAAATCAAGAAAAACAAATTATCAATTGCCAAAGAAAAATTCAACGGCTTCAAGATGTTATCCAATGAGACACTAGAACAATTAAACATGAGATTTACAGCTCTTGTCACAGAATTAACATCTTTGGGCATGGAACTACAAAATCGGGAAATGGTCGTCAAAATCTTCAGAAGTCTCCCGAGTAGATTCCTTATGAAAACAACTGCAATGAGAGAATCAAACAATCTGGATAGTCTAACTCCAGAAGATGCTTTTTCAGAACTCAAGGCATTTGAGTTTGAGTTGAATACGGCCAGCGATGCAGTGAGCAGTCCAGTAATTGAATCTGGAGCGCTAATGGCATCAATCAAAGGAAAATCCAGTAGTAAAGGAAAGGCTTCAGATATAAGTGAGGAAGAAGAACTAGCGCTTCTAAACAGATTCAGAAAGTTCTTGAAATATGAGAAGAAAGGAAGCAGTCCTAAACATCCAGGACAAAATTCATATCAAGCGCCTGTTCAAAATCTACAACAATATCAAACGCCTCACTATCCTGCACCATCCTCTCCAGCGCCAACTCAACATCAAGCGTCTTCTCAGCAAGACCTCTCAGCGCCAGTGGTTCCAAAACCACGATTTGCAAGATTAACAAATGAACAAAAGATGAAAACAAATCTTTGTTATAATTGCAGGAAACCAGGGCATTTCCAAGTTAATTACCCATATCCGAATGTGTCTAAACCTACAAAGCAAGACCAAGCACACAGAAGTCAATTCAGGAATAATCTAAGGCAACAAGGATTGCTAGTAGAATCAGAACCATTTTACACTCCTGAAGAGGACTTGGAATCATCAGATGAAAGCAGTGATGATGAGCTTTCAAGCGACTCAGCATTCATTTGTCTTATGGCAAGAGATGATGAAGAGTCTGACGACTCGCTATCTGAGGTAACCACTGAATTATGTCATCCTCTTTCTTATGATGAATTACTTGACAAAGTAAAAGAATATTATAATGATTGTCAAGAAGCCGCAAAAATATTTCAAAATCACCTTTACATCATCTCAGCGCTCAAGAGCGACAAAGTGACGCTCAAAGCAGAGTTGCAAATTCAGCAACAGTGCATTGAGAAGAACCAATCGCTTGAGAGTGAAATTATTCAATTAAAAGGTGATATTGATATAATAGTCAATAGAGAAGCTGAATTGATCGCTAAACTTGCTAAATCAGAGCAGCTTATCTCATCATTATCAAAAGCTTCTAGAACGCTAGATAATGTGACTGAAGTAACCAGAGCATTTGGTGAAAAGACCGGTTTAGGTTGTGATAAATCTGGTCACAAAACCAAAGTGTCTGTGGTTATATCAACCAACAGAGGAAAAGGTGTAACCTTTGTTGAAGAAAGCTCAAACAGATAAACGCTGAATGAGACTCAGAATATTGGTATGAGATCAAATGAAAAAGCTAACACTGGCTCAGTCAAAAGAAAGACCAAAGTAAATGATCTACAAAAGAAAGTATATCCAAGCGCTCGAAGGGCTAAGGAAAAACCTTCTACAAGTAAATCAAACGCTAAGCGTCTAGCACCAAAAGTGCATCCTAAGCCAATATTAAGGAAATACCAATGTCAATATCCGCAAAGATCTAGATCATATTATCGACACTATGACAACCATGATTATGATTGTGATTATTGCTATTATCAAGGATATTACCATACACCTAAAGAGCACACACAACACAAACCGAAACCCAAAGAGGCCAATCTTCCCAAAATGAAGACAAGGCAAATGTGGGTTCCGAAGATTCTAATTCAGACTAACGTTACTAACAAAGAAGGACCCAAAACAAAATGGGTACCTAAGAAGAATTAGAACTGCCCTTTGAATGCAGGTACCTAGAGCCAACACCGATACCTCAAATTGGTACATAGATAGTGGGTCGTCGAGACATATGACTGGACCAAAGGATCTCTTGATCAACTATCGTGCAACCAATGGTCCTCAAGTTATATTCGGTGATAATTCTAAAGGTAAAACTAAAGGTATAGGTATCATGCATAGGGGGAACATCATGATCAATGATGTATACTATGTTGAGGGTCTTAAACATAATCTCCTAAGCATAAGTCAATTTTGTGATAAAAGCTTTGAAATTAAATTTTCTAGTGACTTGTGCGAGATAATCGATGTTAAGACAGGATCTACTAAATTAAAAGGAAGAAGAACAAACAATGTATACTTAGTAGATTGGGATTCAACAGTAGATAACAACACTACATGTTTCGTAGCTAAGAATCAAAATGAATTGGGTTGGTTATGGCATAGAAAAATGAATCACCTCAATTTTAAGGCAATCTCTCAATTAATATCGCTAAATCTTGTAGAGGGATTACCTAGAGGTTCCTTTAATAAAGATCGCTTATGTGATGCTTGTAGGGGTGTAAGGTGAGCCGAGCCGGCTCATGAGCATGGTGAGCCGGCTCGACTGGAGCTCAGCTCGAGCTCGAGCTTTTTCGTGAGTCAAGCTCGAGCTCACTTATAGTTGTTCATATGCTCGTGAGCAGGCTCATGAGCTTTTAATATTAATTTTTATTAATTTTTAATATATGTCTAAAAATACTCGTATTTCATAAAAATAATGCTTGCAATTTTATATACAACATAGTTTAATAATATTTAAGCTTTTTTTTCCTATTTTGTTTAAATCGTGCAAAACAATAACAACAACAATTATAAGATTATATATTTTAGTTGATATGATATACTTTTCTATAAATAATTTAATGAAATCATGTTTTCACGACACCCTCCTCTATTTTCTAAATACTTATTGAATATAAGATATTTAATTATTATTTATCTTAATAATACTTATTGTATATGTGAATAATGTATACTATACATTATTAACGTATTGTTATAAGCTAAAAAGCAGAATATATTTTATTTTATTTTCTAAAAAAAAATTAAATTATTTTTTACTTCAAGCTCGAGCTCGAGCTCGGCTCATCTACTTCGAGCTTGAACTCGAGCCCTAAAAAATGAGGCTCGTCGAGTTTGAGCTCGAGCTCGAGCTCAAAAAAGTATAATCGAGCTCGAGCTTGAAAATTTCATCAGGCTCAGCTCGAGCTCGACTCGTTTACAGCCCTAGGTGCTTGTCAAATGGGTAAGCAAGTTAAATCATCTTTTAAGAAGAAGCTTTATCTATCCACATCTAGAATACTTGAATTACTGCATTTAGATTTGTTTGGTCCTATTCAAATCATGAGCGTTAGCGGTAAAAGGTATTCACTAGTAATAGTTGATGATTTCTCACGCTATACATGGGTAGAATTTTTAGCATCTAAAGATGAAACTAGTGCCAAGCTCACCTCTCTAATTCGTCAACTACAAAACTCAAAAGATCTAAAAGTGACAAGAATTAGAAGTGATAGAGGAACTGAATTCTGCTCGATAAAAGCTCGCTTGAGCTCGGCTCACTTCAAACCAAGCTCAAACACAAATTTTGAATCTCGATAATAGTTCAAACAAACTTAAACGACAATTTGTTCGACTCGACTCATCTACAGTCCCATAGTTTCATCGATGAATATGTCTTTCTCAATAGTGATGTTAGGAATGGCAGTATCAGAGCATAAAGAATAAACAAAAAAGGAGAAATCTAAGTCTAAACGTGAAGATGAAAAACACGAGAATTTTAATGTGGTTCGGCATAACTTGCCTACATCCACGAGCCAATCTAGACTACATCTTTATTTCTTAATGAGTGAATCAATCAAATACAATGGTTACAACCCTATATTTATAAGTGAAAAGTCTTGATACACAAGGAAATTAAAACCTAATATAAATAGGAAATACAATCCTATTACTAGGAAATTAGGAAAACACTCCTAATACAAGTCAATTACCAAATCCAAGTCAAAACCACTTAGGAAATAACAATTCCTTGCTCCAAGTCACTATTCACGCGGTCAAACCCGTGTTGACCACGAGGTTGACTCGGTCAAACCCGCGTTGACCCTGGTCAAACTGCCTTTGACCGCCCCGAGATCCTTTTTTGGCTTATTTCTTGATTTTATTGACTTCTCAAAATCCTTTGTATCAACCAGTCTCCACAAACCCATCAAGTGACTCTTTTTTAGTAATTATTAATTGTTAATTGGTTTTAAAATTAACTCCGGCTAAGTACTAATGTTGAATGATAATTAATGTTTTTGTAAATGATTCACTATAAACAATATCAATGGAAAAAATATATATATATATATCAATAGAAGAAACTTCAAAATTTCATGTTTCCTTATATAGGTGTATTTTTTCATCTTTACTTTTGTATTAATTTATGAATATTTGTAAATCTTACTTGTATATTTGTTTATCATTACTCAATTTTATATGAGTACCAAAATGGTTTTGGTTCCAATTTAAAATGCAAAACGTACCATCAAATGGCATGAAAATTGAAGCAAGTATCACGGATCACGCCTTTCAGATGGTGTGTGGTCCATACAAATTAATATCATAACTTAAAAGATTAGTGAAACATGAAAAACTAGTTGTAACTTAAATATTATGAAATATTTTGTTAAGTACTTGATTATTTTAGTTCCCGGTGTCCTAGGGCTTTTGGTTAAAAATGTGATACTGCTAGAAGCGACAATTGATATGGGATATTTGTATTAATGTGTCGTTTTTATTACCGAACTTTTATGAACTTTATGGTTATTAATTTAATTAAAATTCTATATAATCATGTAGGGTTTACATCAAGATAATTTATTATCACATGTGTACTCTTTACGGTGAAAACATATACTTTTTATTTAATTCCTAAGTAAATCAAATAACATTTTTCTTTCAAAATGATTCTTTTCTAATGTAATGCTTCGTCAATTATAATTTGGTTCAGTGGCAAGATTGAGACTTTATGACTTAAAGGTCATGAGTTTTTTTTTTAAAGAAAATTTGGTCTTATATATCATTCAATCGAAAGTTTACAATGCCTGGAACAATACAATTCATATCGACTCAAAAGATGTAGTAAGAACGTCTGAAACACCAACTATCAAGTTTTTTTAAGATAATCTTGTGTTCAAAACCATACTCTTATTCAAGAGAGAAAAACTCTCATTCTAGAAAGAAATTGAATTTTCATTCGAGAGAGAACATAAAAACTAAAAGCAAATATAAAATACTATCTGAAAAACTTGTTTATTGTTCGTCTTCATCTCGTCTGATTCATTCCTGTCTCATTAGATCAATCCATATCTCGTCAAATCTAAAATTGGGATACATAATTTAAAGGAGGGTGCTCCAACCGAGTCCGCCGATGATGGTTAGACAATAGTGGTGATGGAGGTAACCGTCTGACCAAATTATCATTGGCGAAGAAGAAGAGAAGAAAAAAAAATTAGGATTTGAAAGTTGAATAAAATGAGAGAGGCAAAAAAAAAAATTAAATGTCACGAGTTAGATTCCACCGGATGTATAGGTTGTTTCTTTACTTATATAGTAATTCATTATAGTTTGTAATAGAAAATTGTCGATTAAGAATTAATAGTTAATTTGAACGTAAAGATGTGACCGTTCATTAAAAAATTAGGATTTGAAAGTTGAATAAAATGAGAGAGGCAAAAAAAAATTAAATGTCACGAGTTAGATTCCACCGGATGTATAGGTTGTTTCTTTACTTATATAATAATTTATTATAGTTTGTAATAGAAAATTGTCGATTAAGAATTAATATTTAATTTGAAGGTAAAGATGTGACCGTTCATTGGAAAAAATGTAATGCTTCAAAAGGTTTAGTTAAAAGTATACTCGAGCATTACGATGATAATTGATGTCATTGCGTAGTTAGGCCATTATAATTCTAAATGTGTGATGATTAGGTAATCTAAAATATCTAGATTCCCTGATTATTAAGCATGAAAATTTGATGTCATTGCGTAGTTAGGCCATTATGATTCTAAATGTGTGATGATTAGGTAATCTAAAATATCTAGATTCCCTGATTATTAAGCATGAAAATATTGTATACCGATAACGAAAAAATGCTCTTTTACCATGTCACTACTTCATCAATTATAATTTGGAACATGAAGCTAAATATCATGATATGGATATAAATGAATTTAATTAAATCATCTTTTAAAAAACGAAACTACACATGGTCAAATTAACTCTATAGTTCATTCTCTTGCGAATTGGATATTCCTTTCCAATTTTAGTGATGCTTTTGATTTGATTATGGTTGTCAATTAACTCAAGTTGGCTCGAAACTCCCAAGTTCAGTTTGAATTTTTTGAAGCTTGAGCGAAAGATTAAGCCTTAAATTCAAATTCAGGCCAAACGTGAGCAAAGGTAGAATCAGCTTGAAATTGAGCTTGAGCTCGTATAGATAAACTATAATATATATATATATAGGGATAATTACACTCAAAATATTTCGAAATTACAAAAAACATCCCCTAGGTCAATAAATTACATCTAGATCCTCATGTTTCATGTATTGATGATGTAAGATTGGATAAAAAGTGTCAAAAAGCGTAAATGCCCTTACAAAATAATTTTTTTGAAAAAAGAAAAAAAAGATTAATTACCATATTACCCCTTCGCATCTTTAGATTTACTTCTAATACCAATTTTAAAATAAAATTTAAACTCAAAAGAAAAATAATTATATATATATGTATATACATATATGTGTGTGTGAATGTGTGTGTGTGTATGTGACTGCTTATGTGTGTGACTGTGTGTGTGAGATGGTGTGTGCGCGTGCGAGTGTGTGATTGTGTGTGTATGTGTGTGCACGGGGTGGGGGTGGGGTGCTGGAGAAGACGACTACTGTTCCCCACCACGTTTTTTCTTTTTCTTTTTTATTTATTTTATAAAGTAATATATTATTTAAGTAATTTAGTTTAGAAATTAAGTTTATTAAAATACAATTATTAAATTTATTTGCAAATTTCATAAATTAAATTAAAATATATAATTTTAAATTATATAAACTATTATGTAAACTCTTATATATAAATTTAAATAAAAGATTAAAATAATATTTATACATAATTTTTTTAATATAATTTTAATAATTTTTATTTTATTTTATTTTCTTGAGAATTTTTTTTTATAAATAATTATTTTTAAACTTTTTATAAACAACATTACATATAACACCTATACTTTTACAAAATATTGCAATTTACACCAAAAATGTATACTTGTTCGAATATTATAGGGTTTTCATGCCCGAAAAAGGACAAGGGCATTTTCGAAAGTTCACCAAAAATTAACGGCACCGTACAGTAACCCTAACGGAAGGTGCCATTTGTTGGACGAAATGAAACGTTGGGATGTTAGATGTAATTTATTAATTTAGAGAATATTTTTTGTAATTTCGAAATGTCTTAGGATGCTGAGTGTAATTATCCCTATATATATATATATATATGAATAATAAAAATAATATAGTAACATGTAAGATTATTTAATATCACCTCATAATTCATAAAAAAAAATCAATAATTCCAAGGATAATATGGATATCAAATTAGAAAATAAATAAATAAGACAACTGTATTTCTAACTCTAAATGTTCTCCGATGGAGAAATAATTGATATTTTAACTTTCTAAAGTCAAGTTTAAGGAATTTTAGTATGGGTATTATTTGATTTTGAGGGTTTTGAAGTGTTTTACAATTGTTAGTTTCTCTTCTTTTTAATATAATTATCTTATTAGTTGTACTAAACAGATACAAATATTCAAATATCAAATTCAAGGAGGCATAGGTTCGGCTTGAAGTACGTCAAATCAAGTCCAAGTCTTGAGTCACTATAACCAAATATGATATTAGTGACAACAGTGGAAGCGACGAAATTTAAATTGTCACTAAAGGGAATTGATATTGGCACTCCATAATTTAATAAATGAGCTCCAAGTTTAAGTTTTATGTTAAAATATGATAATAGTGCCCATTGGATCTAAAATATTATGAACTTCAAAATTGAGGTCCAAGACTACTTATGCATCTAAACAAAGAGTATTTTCTTTACTATTTGATTACATATCAAATAATAAATACGCAAATTTAAGAATTGAATGGTTGTAAAATTTTAATGAATCCTAAAACAAAAGCATCAACAAAAAATTATAACATCATCAAATTGACAAAAAATTATATTATATTAAGCATATAATATGTTAAATTTGAAAATGACAAAATATCAAATTGGAAATCAAAATTATTTCATTTTGATTGTATACAAGCACAAGATTATCAATTTAATGTACTTTGCTGTAGTAATCAATTTACTAAAATACACTTTAGTCATATATAAATGCTCAAATAAGCTGCAACAAAAAAAAAATTGTAATAATTTCTCAACTAGTATATAAAGAGATAAAGTGTATAAAAATATTTTATATTTGAATGCAAAAAAAAAAAAAAATTCTTTATGCATAACTGCATTTACGTTTTGAATTGACAATTTTCGTCTCACATACAAATATGTACTGTCAAATATTATGCATTCGTAAACCAGCTGCAAGATGAAATTATTAAGAAAAATGGACCATTTACATTTATCTTTTGTTATCAAATGGATATCCTTGCCATTTGTTTAGAGAGAAGAAATAAAAGTAGAGCTCTCGTAGTAATTTGTGAAGTTCCAATATCAGCCACCGTCACTAAATATTCATAATAAGTGACAATAATTTTTGTTTTGTTACAATAATAATTTTAGTGACAAGAGTTCTTTTTTAAGTTGTCACTATTGACAATTAATGACACATGTATAGTGACAATACAAATAGAGTGACAACTTTATTTGTTGTCACTAGACACGTGTTACTAATTGTCAATTGTGACAACAATTTTCTTGTTACCAATTATAAGAAGTAACAACTTGTATACAAGTTTTGTCACTATTGTACATGTAAAAACTACATTTGTGACAAAATAAAAATTATTATTACTTAATATTTATAATTAGTGATAATTTTAATATTTACACTTGATATTTTATCACTTATGTTTTATGTTTTTTTAGTGAGTACAAAAGCTCGTTTAATATCAAGTTGAGCACTGGTTTATGGAAAAAAGGTTTCTTTGATATTGCAAAGGCCGAGGAATTTCTAATTTCTGCTATCTGTATGATGGATTCATTGTGGAAAGCCCGAAACTCGATTGTTCACCATCTCCCCCGCCCCCTTGAAACTAAAATTGTTGTTCGTGTAGATAAAGTAGCCCTTGAACACTCGGAAGCTCAATGTCTTGTTTCTATTAGAGCCCGTCTCTCAACTCTCCCGCAGATTTGGTCTCCCCCTCCTATCAATTCCTTCAAAATAAATTCAGATGCTGCATTTGTGGAGGGTCAAGGTGCTTGTGCCTTCATAATTCGAAATTCATATGGTGAGATTCTTTTTGCTGCTGCTAGTCAGATTTGGGCTCATCATGCTACCCAGGCTGAAGTTGAAGGTCTACAGTTTGCCATTGATTGGGCGATTTCTCTCAATATCTCAAAAGTTATCTTTGAAAGTGACTCTGAGTCTGCTCTCCGGATGATTAGGTGCCCCTTAGATTCAGCGGATTGGCATTCTAGTTCCTCTATCAAATCAATTCATGACTCTCGCCAAGCTTGGCCAAATTGGAGTTTCAAGTGTATTCGTCGCCATGCAAATTCCACGGCGCATGCTTTGGCTCAGTGGGCTTTTCATTCTAACTGGGATGTCTCATTCTCTTTTTCGCAGCTTAGTTTTTGTCTCCTCGAATTGTATCTCTGATTCACCTCCAAGACGTTTTATGGAGGTTTGAAACTTTTGTGTATGTACTTTCTGGGAAAATTCTAGTCTAAACCCGGCCTGACCGCACCCGAGTATATTTCACAAAAAGAGTGAATTACACTTGCCATATAATTGGTAAGTTATTTTAAAAATTACACATGGATGCGGCCGAGTCGGGAGCGGATTAGAATTTTCCGTACTTTCTGATGCTTTTTAGTTTTTAATGAAGTTTTGCTTTTTCTATCCAAAAAAAAAAAAATCAAGTTGAGCATGAACTTCATGCTTAGCTTCCTCAATTTGGTTGACGGTCCTAAATTTGGGTAGTTGATCAACCCTCTTTTGTGTATGTTCAATTTTTCGTTATGCTGATTCATTTAGAAAAAGAAATTCCACAAAGAGTCTTTTCGCATAAAAGTGCGGCTCCCATCTTAATAATTTTGGTTGTGCCAAGTTTGTGTATTAAGGGACAAAAAATAGTGAAGTGTTTCATTGCAAATTTGCAACTAATAAAGTACCACTTTTCTCTTTTAAAATTCGAAAGGTACTTCCATTAAAAATTATTGATTCACTAGTTACTTTTGTACTAGCATAAATAACATTGAGTTTCCCAATTTTGGTTATAGTATTAATCTACAAAAGTAAAGTGATATGTTTACTCATTTATAATAAGGTCATTTGGCATTTTGCATCCTTAAAGTTACGAGTGATTGTCACTTTGCACTATTATTACCTTTGCAAGGTGAAAATTTTATTGAAAAATCTCTTCGAGAGCATAGTGTCAAAAAAATTCTATCTCGTTGGTGCAATTTTGTCGAAGATACAATTTTAAAGTCCAAAGGGCCAATCATCGCATAAATAATAGTACTTTCTAAGAAAATTCCATAAATATAAAATATTGACTCCCACTTGTCACTATAATATATGCTATTAGAGTTCTATTAATAATTTTTGGATCTTCGATATCAATCTTCATAGAAAAGGTAAAAATATAAAGCAAAACTTTTCAATTTGAGAAGATGATTTGCACTATAAGTAGTGCTTTTCAAATTAATAATGTTATTGCAATATAATCAAGTCAATGAAAATGATATACTGAACTTATATATACTTATCCATATATCATTAATGCCATGATTGGAAAAGCTTGTAACTCCAAACAATAAAGTATTGCAAAAATCCCATATTTGTGGACCCAAAATATAAAAGGAGAGCACTAACTCTAGATTCTTATCACTTACTAGTAGCATCTTTGATATCCCAATTTCATATCAATCAAATATAAACTTAGGAATATATTAGGAATAAATTCCATATTAATTACTTTATTTATCATATTAATTTTTTCTTTAATCTATGAGATCCAAGCTGGATTTGTCAAGGTATCATACCAAATATATATATTAGGAATAACTTCAATTTTATCAGACTTAAAAGGTCAAAAGAAGTGGCCCATCCAAGAAAGAAGAATGGTAGAAGATAAATTTAAACAAATATATTTTTATATATATATAATTATAATTATAATGGGATGAGAATCAATATTTAAGTTTTACAATACTACTTACATATTTTTCTTTTTTTCGTACAACAATATTATTCGATATTAGAAAAACAGAGCATGGAACCGTCACTAAGGTGAGAATAGTGTCATTGCAACCAAATATATATGATATAAAACCCTACATAAAAAATTTAATATGTAATTAAATTAGTACCTATAATCAAATAAAGCTTAAATTCAATACCTTATAATCACGATGTTTTATAATCTCAATTTTTATCGTTAGAGCGAAATCTCATTAATTAGCCATAAATTAGGTGGTGTTTAAAAAATTTCAATTTTAATTTCGGGACTTTCAATATATATATATATATATATGATTTGATATATAATTGCGTGTCTCCCCCATAATTTTTCATTCATCTTTCTTGTCACCTTTTTAATATGGCTACTATTTTTTCTGGTTCATAAAGCTGTCCATTTCATAACCCAAAGAAGCAGAAAATTGAGCATGGATTGAAAATTAGTTAAATGTCATAAATTTGGGACAAGTCCAGGTCTGATGCGTCTCTTTTGGCTTTCATGTGTGCCCATGTGAGCTTGCATGTGCATTTTTCAATTGTGTGCGCGTCAATATATGGTTGCACATCTTATCAAATATATATATATATATATATATATATATGGTTTCACACAATGATACAAACACAATCACGCATAATATATATATATATACATATATAATGAAAATTGTATATTATACGATATTATGATGGAGTTTTGGCTTAGAACAATAAAGAATATCAAATAAATGAAAGATGTTATACAATGGCTAGTGGTCATATTTAATAGTCACATATTATTTCTTTTTAATGTGGATGAAGAGTGCTATCTTAAGAGACCTATCTTGATAGACTCGAATTATAGTCACATTTCTAGGCCAAACTTTGCAAATCCTGTGCTCAATGAGATCCTCAAGTCGGTTGTCTGCTCATAAATCGTTTCCAATTGCCAATTCATTATTTGCTCTGTTAGGTGGTCCACCGTATGGTTCGCCTCTCACCAAATGCATGCATCTGATATTGGCTTGCCACAGTTGCCTCAACATGTCTCGGATTTGTGAAAGGTGCACTGATTCATAATGTATTTTTCAGAAAACAAGTTTGGAACAAGGCATGGTTACAAACAGAGGTCTAACGCTCTACAAAAATGTGAGAATTGATGTTATAAATGTATCTTAGGACACTGAGGAACCCGATGCATCTTTCACTTATCAGCTTTAAACAAGTTTTTGAAGATAGATATTTGAAATTGATGTTGGAAAGTTTTGGATGGTTTGTCGAATTCAAAAACTATTTACCATATAATTCGATTACATATAAGTAGTGACAACACACTTCAAAACTATATATTATAAATCTATTAATTATTTCTCATTCGACGATAATTCCCAACAATATATACACACATGCATATATTGTATGATATTAGATTGAGTGAGGAGTTCCATGTATGATAGTTTATTTCTCAATTATGTTATTATGTGCAAGAAATATACATGACATTTTAAATACTATTACGACTAAATTAAGATCTCAAAACAGTTATAATCATCCAATAATTGAACCTTCGAAAAACTTTCTTAAGAATCACTCGAAATTAGACAAATACTTGTGTTTTGTGTTTTTTTAAAACAGATGCAATGGACCCTTTCCATATATTATATAAAACACTAGTGATGACAATGTACGTGGTTGGGTTAAATGGGTACCCATCCCAAACCCGCCCCGTTTGGGGCAGATCCGAGTACGCCAAATGAGTTTTGGGGTGGGGCATGAATTTTACAAATTTTGTCCCTGCCCGAGTTTGGGACGAGTAGTGGGTTTTGTGGCACCTGCCTCACAAATATTAATATTATTGATTTTTTAATTATATTTAACATAATTTAATATTTTAATTTAGGATAAGTGGTGTTTAATTTGGGAATTGAGAATCAAATTGTTCAGCGAAAACAAGAGAAACCCTTCTCCTTTTCTTCCAAAGAGGCACGACCAACTCAAGTTGCCTTCTCTCAACACTCATTCACTCGGCAACAGAAACAATAAAAATCCTAATTTGATTATTGTTTGTATGAAATTTCATGATATTTGTTTATTGGTTTATTAATTAGTTGTTGGATTATATAGATCTTAATCTAATTATTACTTGTGTACAATTTTAGTATGATGTATGAGTGGATTTCGAGTTGAATTAGGCATACCGGGTTCGAGTTTGGGTCACCGCGGATTGGGGCAGGTCATCGGGTGAATTACTAAATTTTCATGTTAATTCAACGGGTTAAAGCCGACTTCACCCAATATTCGGGGCTAGGGCGGGTACAGGTTTTTAAAAAGGTTAACGGAGCGGGTTGTGGGTTTTATCAAACTCACTTCAAACCCTCCCACCGCCAAAACATACTCCCTATGCCTTCAAATTAATACGGAAAATTGGAATGATCAAAGAGGAAAATTGTCGAGCTAAACACTTTTTGGGTAACCCCTCTCATGGAATGAAAAAAAAAAAAAGGAAAAAAAAGGACGAGAAAACGTATGGATATATGTAAATTCTTGTTAAGTTAAAAAGACAAGAAATTAATAGCAGTTTGGTACACCTTAAATTAGCCGTTCCAAAAGAGTTTAAACCGACAAAGCCAAGAACATTTATGTCTTCTACCACCCAAACCATCTTACACTTGCATGTGAAGCTCATACGTCGTGTCTTTTGCAATTTGTGTCGCAAATTTCACCATTTCTTACATATATATAAATATGTATGTATATATATATTTATGTATGTATCTATCAAAGAATTTTATTTATTCACACAAATATATATGATTTTTAAATGTTTTCTTTGAGGTTTGAAATTTAGAAACTTCTACTCTTCTAGAAGCATTTTTTTTATGTTACAAGTAATTGATGCATAGATGACCAACAGTCAATTTTTATGTATAGTTATATACATTATATGTAATCTATGAGTGTGACTAGTCACTAATATCAAAAGACAAGTTAAGATGGTCAAATGTAAAAGAAAAATCGAAAAAATGGTTATAAGGCTGGTTCGACTCATAGATTAATAAAAGATATTACACGCAGGGGCGGATTTACATGGAGGGCAGTGTCCCCACTGATTTTTTTTTTAATATACACATATTTTTTAATTTCAATTTATAAATTGCATTAATGCCCCCCTCAAATTATTAAGTGCCCCTCTCAATTTTGAAAAATTATTTTTTTACTTTACAAATTTTTTTATATTTGAATTTCGCCCCCCTCAAGATTGAAAAATATCACGTTTTCTCCCTTTATTTTGAGTTCGCCCCCCCCCCCCCAAAAAAAACTCAAAATTCTGACTATAATAAAAGAGGTATAAGAGTATAAATTATGTCAAAAGTTGTAACTAAACCTAATTACTTATTATATTTTCCCCCATAAATATAACATACCGTACCGCGGGGGCACCCCCTTAACATATTATATAGCTATATCACGATAATCTCACCCATCTCGATAAAATTCCTGGTGCCCCACTGAACGTAAATTCTAGATCCGCCACTGATTACACGTAAGCGTAAGTATCTTGAAGGAAATTATGCAACTTTCGTAAATTTCACATGATAAATGATATGAAACTTATCATTAACTAGTTTGAGGTGTTAAACTCTGTTCCAAGTAAATTGATTCGCATCCAGATTTAACTTATCGTGTATATATATATGTCAATCACGTTGCCAAAAACCTCTAGCTTAACGGAAGAAAGTTAAGTTTATGGTAATTAACTTATCACTTAATCCAACTTTGACATGCATGAAAATTAAATAAGTGGAAGTTAAATTATATATAATTAGACATCTTAGTGGAAGGGTACGTATGAATGATGATGATGATATATTGTACGTAAAAGTACAAAACTTTATTATTTTTCAGTGAGATAAACTAATTTTTATTTTCTCTGGAATTGGGTTTGAATTTGTGGTCAGCAAACCCCACCTCCTTGAACTTGATTACTTGAAAGAATTTCTCATGGGGTAGGTAAAACTATTAAATAATATTAAAGTGCGATTCCGCATATCTCATATTTGACCATATATTCAGAAATTTTGTAGTTTGATAAGTAATGTGGTACAACTTGGTCAAGCGACTAAATAAGAATATTAATTATCAAATAGTTTTTATTTGTTTTCTTCATTGTTAATTCTATTTTTTCCTCTCATTTATATGCTCATTCTCGTTTGTATTAGGTTCGAATTAAATATAAGAAATATATATTTTTGAAACTCTTAACATACTCGGTCATCATTTTAATAAAATCTCCCTCAATTTGGAGTTCCCAAATAAAGAGGTCTTGATTTAGGTTGATCTGAAGGACGACTTTCTTCAGAATGAGCTTAATGCGCTAGATTCGAGGTCGTTCTAATTACAAAATAGGAGGTTATCAAATCAAAGAACATTAGTTAAGATTAAGCTCGAATGATCAACTCTGTAGATATTCGAGTCCGAATCCGATCTAATTATTGTACAACATAATAAATTACATACCTTATAAATACTTTGAATTGTGATATTTAAAGATTTTGCCAAAGTGTATGGATGTATCATTGACACTTGGCATGATCCTACTCAACCAAGTGTGACTGATCTAGGGCTACAAATGCGAATCGTCAGGTAAAGTCGACCCGAACAAAAATACATAAGCCTTTAGAGCTATATATATTTTTAGATTCTATAAGATACCCAATTATTCGCTTTAATAAAGTCACCATCGACTTGAAGTTTCCAAATGAAGAGGTTTTGATTAGGGTTCATTTTATACGATCAACCTTATTCAGTAGGAGTTACGTTTGAGGTCGTTTTTGCTGAACTGAGGTTTTCTCTGAGGTTCAAATCAGTAAAGATATATAAGGATCGAATTCGATATAGGCATAGAGCATACATTAGATCACATACCTCATAAATTCTATGGACGGATTAATTTACAGATTTCTGAAGGTGTACTAATATATCACATACATTATAAATAGTTGAATTTCTGGATTAAGGTATTTACAGATTTCGCAAAAATGTACAAACATGTTATCGACACATACATGATCCTACTCAGCCATATGTGAATAATCCAGGGCTTGAAATCTATCTTATAGGGTCGAGTCGATCCGAACAAAAATAACCAAGACCCTTAAATAACTAAAAAAAATGCCCAAATATGATTTCAAAGTACAATTTTTCCAATCACACAATTTTCTTTAAAAAACAAAACACAAAATTTCATGAAATGGAAAATTATTACATCCCCCCTAACTTTCCTAAAATCCACAAAGAAGCACCACAATTTGTACTAATCTCTGACACCCACTTGCGCCACTGCTAAAAATAAAAATGATAAAATCATTAAACTACACTTGGTTGGTCCCTTGTCTCTGCTAGCTGTTTCAGACCTGTCTGTCTTCAAAAAAAAATTTCATATACATACACATACATACATACATACACACATGTTATAGTACACTGCTACACACATATTTAGACCAAAAAGGTGTAATCGTGAGTCAATCAGTGCGTGCTCTGTGTGTGTTATTGGTTTTTGTTTTTTACAGCTCGTGATGAGATAGGAAAAAGGAAAAGGAGGGGTGTTTTGTCAGGATCTGAATAGAGGGGTAGATTTGTCCCCTTGATGGATTCCCCTAGGCCTCTTCTTCCACAATTTTTTTTTGTTTTTTGAAATAATTAAAATACCCTTTTTAAAAAAATATATTTGTGAGGATTTGAGCTCTTAAAAGTTTCTTCCTTTCTTTTTTTCTCTCTCCCAAAATCTAGAGAGATAAAAAAAAAAAAAAAGGTTTAGAAATGAATGGTGTTATAATTGATCTTGATTCAGATACTTCTGAGTTTGTAGAAGTTGATCCCACCGGAAGATATGGAAGGGTATGTTAGTCATTTTCATTAATCAATGCTTGAAAAATTTAATCTTTTTTGTGATTATTGAAGTTATTTTTCATGGATTTGAGTTTTTAACTTTTTTTTTTTTTTTTTGGTTTCAGTACAATGAGATTCTTGGAAAAGGTGCTTCAAAGACTGTGTATGTATTTATATATATATATTTTTTAAATTTTCCAACATAATTAGGTTTATACTTTGTGGGCTTGCTTTAATATATATATATATATTTTGCAGTTATAGGGCTTTTGATGAGTATGAAGGGATTGAAGTAGCATGGAATCAGGTTAAGCTTTATGATTTTTTACAAAGCCCTGAAGATCTTGAAAGGCTATATTGTGAAATTCATCTCCTCAAGACATTAAAACATACCAATATTATGAAATTCTATTCTTCTTGGGTTGATACTGCTAATAGGAACATCAATTTTGTCACTGAAATGTTCACTTCTGGTACCCTCAGACAGTAAGTACTCTCTCAATTAATTAGATTCATGTCTTAATTTGGTCAATTTAATTACATTTTTATTTCATTGTACATTTTTAAAATTTATTTTTCAATTAATGTGACATATAGGTATAGATTGAAACATAAGAGGATCAACATTAGAGCAATCAAACATTGGTGTAGGCAGATTTTACAAGGGCTGCTTTATCTCCATAGCCATGATCCCCCTGTCATTCATAGAGACCTTAAATGTGACAACATATTTATAAATGGGAATCAAGGTGAAGTTAAGATTGGTGATCTTGGCCTTGCTGCGATTCTTCGGAAATCGCACGCCGCCCGTTGTGTAGGTAAATTTATGCAAACGCCGTTTTCAAGATTGAAAATCTATTAAGAGTTGATTTGAAGAGAAACTCGTGATTTGTTGAATTTGTTTGTGGTTTTTGTCATATTTTATTAGGGACGCCGGAGTTCATGGCTCCGGAGGTGTATGAAGAGGAGTACAATGAATTAGTGGATATTTATTCATTTGGAATGTGCATTTTGGAAATGGTGACGTTTGATTACCCATATAGCGAATGCACCCACCCCGCTCAAATTTATAAGAAAGTGATATCCGTAAGAACTTATCTTAATCTCGTATTTTGTCAATTTGGGATCTAGCTCTTTACTCTTTAGCATCATATGTTATAAGTTTTCTTTTTTTTTTTAAATCTCTTTTCTTTAGGGAAAGAAACCGGATGCTCTATACAAAGTTAAGGATCCCGAGGTGCGTAGATTTGTTGAGAAATGTGTAGCAACGGTATCCGATAGGTTATCTGCTTGGGAGCTTCTAAATGACCCTTTTCTCCAAATTGATGATTATGCTTATGAATTGAGGTCTTTAAACTATCAACGAGACTATGATGAAATGGGCTCTATTTTAAGACATCCTCTTTTGAGTGCCCATCATAGTACCACGAGTTCCTTAGTCAATGGTTACGCCAATTATCTTTGTTATGACCAAGAACATGACTTGGATAGCCACTCAGTCGAATACGAAGCAACTGAGATCGACTTATTCACGAGTCAAGAAGATGAGCACTTGGATAATGTAGACATCACAATTAAAGGGAGAAGAGGGGAAGATGACAATATATTTTTGAGACTCAGAATTTCCGATAAAGAAGGTATTTTAGGTTCATATTGTTGAAGAGAATTACAATACCGTTAATCTTTAGGTACGATTAAATGTACACCTTCTCATTTATTGGGTAATTACCACGAGCCCCTTGAAGTGTTGCGAATTCCCAGTACACCTCTTGTTGTCAGATCTTGACAACTTGAAAAACATGGGTGAAATTGTAATTTGTTTTCTACTAACAGGGGCAGTTGTGGTAATTTCTCAAACCTTGGGATGTTTTTTCGTAATTGCAGTCTCATGCGTGCATTGGGTATTTATGTAATTTACACTGAATTTTATCATTATGTTGATGCTGAAAAATGGGTTTCTAAATTGATTTTTTTTCTTTTCAGGTCGGGTACGGAACATTTACTTCCCTTTTGACATTGAAACCGACACTGCCCTAAATGTTGCAGCCGAAATGGTTGCTGAATTGGACATAACAGACCAAGATGTGACCAAAATAGCAGAAATGATCGACAGTGAGATCGCGTCCTTGGTGCCCGAATGGAAAAGTGGTGTCGGCATAGAAGAAAGCCCGAGTTACAAAAACAGTGGTTTGTGTCAAAACTGTAGTTCAGATGACCATAAGAGCCTCCAAGTTCTAGAATGTTCTAAACATGGCTGTGGATCAGTGCATGGCCGGTTCGAAGAGATCACTTGCCAATTTGAAGGGTCCGAGGCGGAGCATTGTGTTACCGATGATGCTCCTATAGGCTCCATCCAATCAGATGGTGACATGTGGACGCACCACGAGGGCCATGAAGCTTTTGATCAATCAAGAAAGGATAAGAATGAGAATATTGAAACGAATGACATGGAGGGCTCGTCTAATATTCCAGTTCCTCCTAAAGAGGATTATGGGAATGAGCTGAGGTGGCTCAAGGCCAAGTATAAAATGCAATTGAGGGAGTTAAGTGATCAACGGCTCGGGATTCTGTCAAAATCGTCAAATTTGGATACGGTAGACAAAGGAGACGAGGATGTTAAATCTAATGTGAAGCATTTTACTACATGTCCACCGATAAATTGCGAAAAGAATGGCATTAGTGAAAAGGTTTATAGCTATGAGTCTGCGTATAGTTCCTGTAATCCGGTGCACATGGCCACAGCGAAGAGTTTCTATTCACTTCACAGAGCCACTTCTCTACCAGTTGATGCTACAGATTGCTAGTATACAAAGGTTGTCCTAATGCAGTTTTTGCAGCTTGTAGATTATCAACTTCAAGTGAAAGTGGCTTTCCACTTGATCTTGACATTGACTATTATGTATATTGCTAAATGATTTATAGAAATGAAAGTTGGAAAATCTTGGTTCTGAAATTGACATTTTCTCTATATTCTCAACAAAGGAGGGAAATCTCTTTTTCTCTCCTTTTAAAATTGAATACACTTCAACCAAAATTGATCATGAATCAAGCCTTGATGTGAAGTTCGATAGGGTCTATCTTCTTGACGCTTATCCTATCGACCATGCCGGAAGTGGGCGCGGGTATGTTACACCGGGTCCCATACAATATAAAGGCGTTACAGGGATTGGATCGTGCACGATCTAAAGGTATTAGAGAAATCGGGCCATGCCCAATCTAATGGTCTTATAGGGATAGAAGCAACACACCAAATTCATCTAAGAATAGGGAATTAGGTTGTGCACGAGCTATAGTTCTTGGAGGGATCGAGAGCAACACACCAGATCGACTAGAGTGGACCGAATTTGTTACACCTAGTCGTGCACGATGAGGGATCGGTAGCAACGTGCTAGATCACCTGATGAGGGATCGGTAGCAACGTGCTAGATCACCTGAAAAGAATCGAGTGTGTTACACTTGGTCGTAGACGATCTAATGGTCTTGGAGGAATATGGAGCAACGCACCAGATCCACCCAAGAATTATCCTTAGAATTAAATGCCCCATCCTATTCTATAGTTATATGTGGTGCTGCTCTATCAAAGGAAAGTTAGTTATGGTCCAGTCCCACTAGACCTTTAGGTGGTTCCACCAGTAGACTTTGGACACCACGACAACACCGGCCACCCTTTTTAATGCCCTAGTGGCCGTTTACCGACCTTCATACAAGATATTTAAGTCCTCCATGGAAGGTATATACTATGGTATATTAGAGTTAGAGTTGTAGACTAATTGAGTCAAGTTAAGTAATATATCTTGCAAGTTTATTTGAATTATTATCGAGTTTCAGTGTATTTGAGTTTGGTTATATCGTTAATCCAATCAACTTTGAATGAAATATAATTGATCCAAACACAAGTCGAGTTCGAGTGGACCCCCCCACCCCGTATATACTATGGTATATTAGAGTTAGAGTTGTAGACTAATTGAGTCAAGTCCAGTAATATATCTTGCAAGTTTATTTGAATTATTATCGAGTTTCAGTGTATTTGAGTTTGGTTATATCGTTAATCCAATCAACCTTGAATGAAATATAATTGATCCGAACACAAGTCGAGTTCGAGTGGACCCCCCCCCCTAAAAAAAACAACATATTTTGTTGTTTTTTACTAATTGATCTGAACTCTAACCAAGTTTCAAAACTTATCAAAAGAAAGATAGTTCTTAATGAATTGAGCTCAAACGAACTTCTAGTGATTAATCTCGAGTCGAATATCGAATAGTTTGATTCATTTTTCAGCCTCAAGTATACTAGAACGAAGTCATGTTGTGCTAGGTGTAATTTTCTGTTTTGGCGAAATCAATTGATGGGATGAGTGGATGACCTCGATTAATATAGTTAAGGGAATTAGGTTGATTTTCCCTAATGAGATTTGAAACCATGACATCTTTTTCATAATCCTACTCAACACTTCTCTCATTAGGTTATTTATGATTTTTTTGGTACTTGTGGTTCTTTATTATCCCGAGTCCTTTAAAAAATAACAAATGAAATAGTAAAATAATCAATACTAGAAATGGAATGTATACTTTATGCTATTTCCTAAGAGTTTCAACCCCCATGAATAATGTGATGAAATTCAACTTTTCTTTTCTACTAAAAAAATTTCATGTCATCAATCAATTTTTAGCTGTATAAATGTATAGTTAAAGTAGATTCCTTTACCAACAAGATCCTACACAATTAGTATATAGTTGGGTTCCTTAAGCATTTATCCAGAGTTCAATTCCTGGAGGTGTGTATGGAAAAGGCTTTGTTGGGAGAGACAAAACTCACTTCAGTGATCACTACGCCTCGAAGAGAAATAATCTCCGGCGTTTGGCTGGAAAAACCCTGATATATAAAAAAAAAAAAAAAAAAAAAAAGTAGATTCCTTTAATACTCCCTTAAAAACAGCCTTCCCATGTTCAAACTCAACAACAGATACAAAAAGCCAAAGGACAAGATAAAGGTTGTACCGTACAAACAGCTTAAATTATGGTTAATTAATTAATTAAGCTTCCACTTAATCCAAAACATTTGCTTAGTCTTCAATAATCCATTAAAGTACACCTCTAATTATTTTATCCCAACGGCATTGACAGACTGATTCCACATGATAGCAAAAATATTTAATATAATATACTAGTATTTGTCATCATCGGCTAAATTGGATCTGGTTAATGGTAACATGAACACATATATAGTTAACATTTGGATGCTTTATATTTTGGGTTTATTAACAAAATAGCCTAACCTCATGAATTATTTATCAATATGACTGGTATGGAAAAAGATTTATCAAAATAACCTAAAGGTGTCATTCTGAATGGCGCCTTCAAATTATCCAAATTTCCTTTTGTCCTTGACCTTTTATTTAATCACAGATTAGTCCCTATAATTTTAATTTATTTTTAAAATTATTCCTTGTAGCCAAATTATTCTTTTATAACATTTAGCAATATACATAATACGAGTAAACAGGCCCAATATGCTTTCGAAAAATATTAAAATTTCATAATTTAATACCTTTGGTTGACCTTCTTATCACCGGGTATTCTAAGCCCTCGGTTTTACGGCTATACCAACCACACAACCGCAGATGATGGTTCGACAGTACTCAGCTCCTTCAGCAATAAGTAGCACAGCCTTATTTCGTTTCTACCTTAGGGCGTAAAGATATTTCAGAATAAAAGTTTAATAAATTTTGGAAAACAGAGGTTGAACAAAAACCTTTACTTTTATTGATGAAATACAAAATTAAAATTACATAATATTATTCTACTCCGCTATTGGAAGAGAAAACATTTACCCTCTCATGAGAGGACTACTATTGGGGAAATCCCCATATACTCATTTATTAAAATTTAAAGAAGAAAGATTATAAATTTTCTGTGAATATTTGTCTTATGAAAGAGTTGGAGAAGTTTTCTGATGATCTCCATCTGCCTCTATCTTCCCTTCTTATAGCCTTGGTTTCGGATTTCAAAGTCGGATTCCAAAACCTCTTTAATTTGTTAGACGTCATTGCTTACGTCTGTCTTTAATAATGCGCTTGGGTCCTTATGTTTGCCACTTTGTTTGCCACACTCGTCCTTTATACAGTTGTTTTCTTTAATCAATCACAAGATTGATTCCTCGATTATCGCGCTTGGTTTTTCAGGCCCTTTTTCTTTTACATGTTTTTACCCTGGTTTGTGAAAACCCCGGGGGTAAAATTTCTTTTTTCCTTTATCTTTATCAGATTCGGGTTTTATCTTGGTAACCCGTATTTTTGTTCCAAATAAGGGTTTTTCTGGAAACTCACAACTTGAACACTACCGGTTGTGCCATTGATCAACATGCATCATGTTGCAGGCCTTCTTCCTGGTAGATTCCGTTGCTGGTAACTTGTTTTCCCAGATCATCGTCCTTTTTTGTTCAAAGAGCTTCTCCGCGAATTCAGTACTTTTCCCTGTCATGGAGTTTAACAGGAATGATCCATTCGCCGAATTTGAAAAGATTTTGAATAGAAACTTGACTTTGTCCATCTCTGTAAGACAGACCCACATTCCCCATGCTCTTCTGGTAGAAATACCATCTTCGTTGATAGAACTAACCAACGGAGCTTCGCTTGTTGCAACCTTAACTCTGTTGTAGGCTGGCATATCTGGTCTCTGTAACTTAATGAAATGAAACACTGGATGAGACCATTTTTCTGTAATTTCTGGTGCTGCCGAAATAAACTTCAGCTCCAGAATATCACCCCTTTTGAGATGAGGGTTATTTTGCCATGAATCGTACACGGCACTGAAAATTCAATCCGGTAATTTGGTTATCTCCGGAAAACCTGGTGACATAGTATGGATTGAAGCTAATGCCCCAAAATCATACAATTCTCGGACTTCTTCGGGTTTTGACCCTTTAAGCATCCAAATCCTAGGATATTTTCCTGATATTTCTACCAAGGACTTATTAGGATTTATTCCTTGTCTTGAGATTAATTTTTCCCAAGAACGTTGATAACCCTGCCAATGTAAATTAATTGGGTTAGTATTAACCTTAGAGGTGCCTGTAGTTTGTGGCCTAAAGTTAATCTCTCCCTCTTTAACCCCAGAGGTGGTGGGTTAACTTGAAGCAATAGGAGGTTGCCCTTCCGATTGTTCAATTGTTCCCATTTTTTCAGAGTCTGAAAATGGGCTTGTGCAAGTGGTATTTGAATCCACCGCTCCGTGTATAGAGCCCCGTTCTCTAAATGTAGGTGTAGAGTCCTGCTCTTTCAATTCTCGAGTCATCACTGAAGATGATGTTTTTTGAATTGGTCCTTGTAATGTATTCCATAACATAGTCATGGCATACGTAGCTCCCTTGATTGTTTCCTAGACAGTGTCCAGATCAACTCGTTGAACTTGTCCGGCTACTTCAGCATTTGTTGAGAGCTTTCCAAATTGCACATTAAGCTCCTCAAGGTTTTCCTTGAGATGCCTATATCTCTTGATGATAGAATTAGCCTCAAACACTTCCATCTCTTGTCAGAAAATCTGCAAGAACATTTTCATGAGATTTCATAATAATAATGTCAAAACAATAATATTGACATTCAGCTTGCCATCTGAGAATACGTGCCTTTTCAATTTTTGATTTAATTTTGTTTTTCAAAAAAACTTTTACATTCGTATTATCAACTTTTAATGTAAACTCTTTGGCTAATAAAAATAATGACCATTTTTTAAAGGCCTTCCAAACAGCAAAGAATTCTTTCTCGTTTATATGCCAAAGATTCGCCTGTTGTTCAGTGAACAACCCTCCTGCATATCTACAAGGTTCTTCCCCTGTAGTTGTTCTTTTCATGAGCACTGTTGCCCACCTATAATCATTGGCATTTGTATAGACTACCAAATCATCCTTGTCTTGCGGTATTGCGAGTTTAGGCAAGTTATTGCAAACTTGTTTCAACTCACGAATCCTCTGAGTGTGAATTTCTTCCCACTTCCATTTCGCGTTTTTCGTTTCTTTTAAAAGAGGTCGGAAATCCTTCCTGTATTTTGCTAGATCTTTAATAAAAATACCTGCAAAGTTAACAACTCCCAGAAAGCTTTGAAACTGTTTTTTATCCTTCAGAACATCAGGAAAATTGCGTATTTTTTCCACAATATGTTCTTGGAGTTCAATACCTGTTTCGTCAATAAGAATGCTAAGAAATTCAATCTTATTAACTCCAATTATTGCTTTCTTTTCTAAAAGCACTAATCCTTCATTAAAACATGCATTAGAAAATATTTCAAGATGTTTAATATGCTCCTTCATATTTCTAGATGCAATTAATACGTCATCTATATAAACAAACATAAACTCGAAATAATCCTTAAACAGATTATCCATCTTTCTTTGATATATCTGGGGTGAATTTGCTAATCCCATTGGAAGTACATTCCAGATATATTGACCTTGTGGAGTAGAAAATGCCGTATATTTTTTAGACTCTTTTTCCATCTTAATCTGATAGAAACCCGATTTACAATCAAATTTCGAAAACACTTTAGCATCTTTAATGCACTCGATTAAGTGTTCTCTGCTTGGGATATAGTAACCATCAAACTCCAGTATCTTATTGATACCTTGATAATTGATTACTAATCTTGCCTTTCCTCTTTTTACTTCGCCATGGTTTCTTACTAGAAACCCAAGACTACTATAAGCAGAGACTCCAGGTTCTATGAGTTTAAGATCGATATGCTCTTTTGTGATTGTTTGCATATCCTTCTTATCCTCCATATTCATCTGGATTGGCTTGTATCAAACATACTCATACTTGCATTGTTCTTTGACTTTCAGAGTAGCTTCGATCTTGTTTTTATCCCACCAAGCCAAAGGATTCTCATTAAAGTTCCTTTGAATTAGTCTCTTAACATTTTCAAGAGAAAGTAAACTTTCTTTGTCAATGTTATCCATAGACCTATTCTGTAATTCATTCTTGAGAAGTTGTTCTTTAGAATTCTCATAACAGTTTTTGTCCTCTCTTTCATTCAGACCATGTAGTCTAAAAGACAAAAGAGCTTTTCCAAACCTCCGTTTATCCTTCATTTTAGGATGGGTTAATTTGGAGTCGGGATTAAAATCACCGCGTTTGCTGCGAAAATTAATAGGCATAATCCTATTAAAAGCTTTTGTACGCCGCAAAACTTGCATCTCACTACCACAATTAGTAGTTAAAATCAACAAATTTTTGTTGTTATCTTCCACATATTTTGCAAAGGTCTGGATAAAATTGTTACCCAACAGAATATCTGCTCCTGTATCATGAAAGTTTATAGGTGGCATGTTTACCTTGAACCAAGGTGTGCCACATGCTCCTCCGATCATGATATGTGCTTCTCTTATTCCCTTATTGAGAATAAGGATTTTTTGAGAAAAATCCCTGCCTGCAATAATGGGTAAAGATTCCATAGCCTTGCTAGGGAAAACACCCGGTTTTGCTGTACAAATCCTTGATCCCGAATCAACATAAGCTGCAAAATATTCTGACTTATATTTTTCATCTAGCATACCAACATATATGTATATTGAAAAGGGGTTGGCCATTTATTCAACTTGAATAACATGCCCATCCAGACTAAATTCCATTCCTTTACCTTTTCTTCCCCAAGGTTTATGTTCCTCAAGGAAGCTTAATCCCAAGGTGACGATCCCTTGGTCACGACTTGCTACTCCTGTAACAAATACTTCATATCCTGCTAATTCTAGCATACATTCATATTTGCCAGTAGTAGATTATTGCAAATGATATAGATCATCACAAGGAAAGTAATTTTCTTTCTTTGTAATATCAAATATAACTTGAACTTCTTTCCATCCTTCAGTGCATCTAATTTTTACATTATCTACCCGGATAGCCTGAGGAGTTAAATCTTCAATTAATTCTTTTCCTTTTAAATTCCAAATCCTTTCTTTTGAAAAGGACATTCTGCTATCAAAATATGTTCTAGAACTCATTGATCAATCTAGAACTAGATGGTCTCGGATTAAGATATCAACACCCCCAATTCTTGGAATTTGAATGGGATCGGGTGCCATTACCTTAGCAAATTCCTTGAAAATTTTCGGAATTTCAATATACTCTTCTTTCCTAATAAAAAAATCAAAATGATGAGTATTGGAAAGCGCATATGCAATTCTATATGTAATAGGATATGGTCTATTTCCTTCTTTCATAAGATTAGTTCTTTTGAAATCTTGTTGAAGGGTTAAGATTCCACTGAAATCTTGGTCAGCTAGGTTATATGCAATTCTTGGATGAATATCAAATATAAGTTTGCCTGCATATAAGTTTTCTACCATAGTACCAAGACAACCATCTCTTAAGTTATTAATTCTTTTATCCATTATAGATAAATGTAATGGAGAATTAACACCTTCTTTGAAAGTGACTTTGATTACAACTTCAATAGTTTCTATATGGATCCATTTCATTGTAACAACTACCTCTTTTTTCATCCTACTTAATTCCTACAGAATTTCTTCCTTTGGAATAAGTTGCATGTCCATCACATTACTAGTTAATTCCATGAGAATTGCAAATTTCCCAGAACTTACTTTATACATGATGTTATGCCACCTTTGATTTAATCATATTTGATTTAGGAGCCGGCTAACTCCACTGACTCTAAACCCATCGTATTTTCCGATGTTAGAGTCTTGTCTCATTATCTTTTCCATGGTTTTATCTATGATAGATGCCCTGAAAAAGAAACCTGATAAGCTATCCGATGTTTGGATCTTATCTCCTTCGTTGAAGTTATTCTGATTCGGTTGAAGTTCCATCAGAATCACTTTCTATTTCTTCAGCATAGACACTTTCATCTGAGGGGATACTTTCGAATTGGTAAATGGGTACCAAATCTCCATAGAAAACTGCATCCAGTATGTCAGCAGTGGCTTCAAATTGTTTTAATTCACCACTTTTTTGCGGATAATCTGGTGAAATGTAGCCATGAGCTCCACATTTGTTCGGGTGTGTGCCCGTCTGAAAGTTCGTCTTGTGGGAGTTTTTCCGTCAGATTTTCGAGATCCTTGGGAAGACACCCTTGTCGGTCCGGATCTCTAGCCAGATTTGTAAGATCGAGCTTTAAATTTTGACCACCAAGACTTTCGTCTGAAAGAAGATCGTTGATTATTACTCCGATTGGTATCCGAGCTTATAAACTGTTTTCTCTTCTTCCTTTGCTCAATTGATTCTCCAATAATTGTTGGAAAATCATTATTATCACAGTAAAGAGGGGTTTTCTTAATTCTTCCTCTAAGCTTTTTCATGTTCTTTTGAAGGGATGTCTGATAACACCAGTCCTTTAGTTTGTCTTTTAGAAAAGACATACGCCTGGCTACTGAATCAAGTTGCCCAACTGGAACCTTGTAGGATTGTGTTAACATTTCCCTCCAAGGACTACAAATTTTTGCAAAGAACATTGGTGCCGCAATTTCTGAGGTTACGTCACTTTGAAAGAAATATTTGCGAAACCAATAGATATATTCATCTATTGCATATATATTTCTTAATTCAATACCATAAAGAACCTGTGTATACTCTCTGGTTTTTTTCGTATTATTTTGATCGAAGTATCCATCTCTGATAAAATGTAATTTGATGAGTCTTCCGAATCTTTCTGCAATAGTGCTTTTAGATTCTCCTTCTAAGACTCCTTGCATGGTTGTTTCGGGGGTATGTTCCTATCTGGTTTTCACCGATCCTTCCAAGCTTAACTCCATTAATCTAATAAAGTTTTCTTTATCAAGATGTAGGGTGGTTGCTGCTATTTTGATAGCGGCTACCCATTCATTAATTAATTTTTCGATGTTTCTGAAATCAATGATATCCAAATTTAGAATCATACCATATGGATGCAAGGGTTGAGACATAGTCCTTGCCCAAAGGGTATTTTTTGGTATCCTATTTGGATTTCTTGCGGGATTTTCTCTAAACGTTGTACCCCCAAGAGCGGGTCCTGCGTTAGTCTGCAAATCACCACTTTCACGCATCGTTTTATCTGGTGGAGGATTATTAGATGCGGAACTTTCTCCCGGCCATGTTAAAGCCAGGGGGTATTTGTTTCATTGGCTTTGACATTAACCAACTCTAAACAAATGCTAGTTGAGAAAACGATTCAGCTAGCTCCTGAAGATCAGATGGATCTACTCTTGATATATCCATATTAATTAATACTTTTAAGGATAACAATGAGTAGTTCTTCCTGAGTCTTTGGATTAGAAATTTCTTTTGTCTTGCCTTTCTGGTGTAGAAGAGGCACTCGACCAAATGCATCACTGATTCTATCCTTTCTTGATTTGGACATACCAGTGATACCTTGCTTTTCTTTCAGATCTATAACTATTATCTTTAGATCTATTATAGATCTATTTAGATCTGAAAGGATCTTGAGGATTTCCTCAAGTTTCTGGTTCAAGTTTTCGATTTTCATAGGTTCTAGCCTATGTCCGTAATCTTGAACTGTCTTTTGGATTTCTCTAAGGTCTTTAAAAAGCTTAGAGTTATCCGGCTCAATTTCTTTCCAATTCATAATGTCATATTAAGGAAAGATTTACCTGCATTTGGTTTCCCAGGCTATTTGCCTTGGATTTTTGCGAGTTGTAAGTCGCTCGCGACATTGCCTTGAAATTTGTCATTCATGGCAAATTTTCTGTCATAGTATCGGATCGATGCTGGTAGCTCTGCTACAGGAGTTTTTGTTCGTCCTCTAGCTATTGGTTCTTTAATTTCATAAGAAAGTTTCTTATGCCGTTGGATTAATTTATCAATCCTTTTTTCTCTTTGTTTTTCCAGTGTCTGGAAATACTCCTTGTTTTCTTCATAAATTGACCACTTGGGCAATTCCATTCTTGTTTTAATTCTCCTCCGGTAGGGACAAAACAACTTTATGTAACTAATTTAAATATTTCATCAATAAAACCTAGGCCCTGATACCATTTTTGAGCAGGATCCAATATTGCTTAAATGGCTTTGAAAGTTCCGACGTAAGAATAATTTTAATAAACTTCAAAGGACTAAAGTACAATATTTTAAAAGCCGAGGGACTGATTTGAGATTATCGATAAAGTTCAGGGACTAAAACGAATTTGTCCCTTTAGGTTACTTTGAAGAATCTTTTTTCAAATAGGTTAGTTTGATAAATGGTTCTAAAGTTTTGGTTATTTTATTAAAAAACCCTTATATTTTCATGCTTCCACCTGATGGCAAGGGACTCCGAAACCTTAGTTTCTAAGGTTTGATCTTGTGTTACGTGTGCACTCTTTTTGCCTCCCCAATGTATCAGTCTTGTTTATTGATGCCTCGATTGATTGGCTTAGTTAGTAGTTTTTTAGATCTTTTATTTGTTGTATTGTATTATGAGTTTCTACCCAATTTTATGTTTAATGAAATTTAAATTTACCCGATAAACAAAAAGAAAGACATTAATTATACCTCCATCATACCTTATATGTGATACATTTGTTGATCTGGTTTAGTTAAAAAATAATTGAGGGATATTAGTATTTTCATAATTATTGAAATTTATCCCACTAATTTGATAATTGATACTTGTTCGTTTCACATAACATTGAAATGGTAACAACGTTCCAGTGTACCATATGGGGAATTCTAAAGTGAATCGAGTTTATTGGAGCCGGTTCACCTAATACTTTTGGATGCAAGTGACTTATATACTCTTTATCATTTTGTCTCTCCATCCAATGATATTTGATGCACTGATTACCCGCTACTACTTAGTTGCCAACACTTTTAAATCACGTCCCAAAAAGTTAATGAAATTCTTATATAAACTAAATTTATTAGGTTCAAGGCATGTAAAATGCTATACACTAAGAGGGTGTTTGGCTAACCTTATCCAAAACATCTTATAAGCTCCTACATCTTATAAGATGTTTTAGGAGCTTATAAGATGTAACATCTTATAAGATGTTTTAAAAAAGGTGGGGTTGTGTTACTTTTTAAAAAAACAGCTTATAAGACCTAAACATCTTATTTTTTGGTTTTATAAGCTGTTTTTTTTTAAATTTACCAAACAAATTTATAGAGCTTATAAGCTCTAAAACATCTTATAAGATGTTTAGAGGAGCTTATAAGCTTAGCCAAACACCCTCTAAATTTTAGGGTTGCTTTCTTTGAAATTAATGGAAGAGTGGTTATTAGGAGCTATCGACAATCCAATTTATTAGATAATCATAATTATCTTTTGGGGAAAATTACTAAAACCCCCCTAAAATAAATATTTATAACTAAAAAACTCATGAAGATATTTTTCAATATAAAAAGCCCATCCCCCCAAATCCCCAAATTTTCATTCCAAGAACCTCAAAATCTAGGGTCAATAAGTTTATGAAATTGATCAATAGTTTTATGTAGAAATTTATTTATTTGGAACACTTATATTGATGATCGATCTTAAATTTTTCAGATTTTTTAAATCTTTATAAAATTTTAAAAAATATGGCTGTGTTTGGTTTTATTTTGCGGGTGTTTTTGGTGAAACATTTTATTGGGAGTTGTGTATTTTGATAAAAATGTGTTTGGTTTTGTTTTGAAGAATTAGTATTTTAATCATTTTTCGTGAGAATGTGTTTGAATTAGCTATTTTGAAGTAACAATTGAGTGATTTTTTTGGTGAAAATGTGTTTGGTTTTGTTTTCAGAGACAACAAAAATCACTGTAGCAGTCAAATCATGTCAGCTTTTGTCTAAAAAAGTTATTTTAATGATTGAAAAATATACTATAATATAAGTTTAAAATTATTATAATATATATGAATGAGATTATATAATAGATTATATAATTTCTAAAATAATTATTTATTAATATACTATTTTATAAATAAAAAGAAGAAAAGAAAAAAGAAAAAAAAAGGGGTAGGGAACAATGCCGTCTTCCCCAACCCCCCACACACAAAAACACTAACACACACAACAATACACACACGCACACAACAATATACACACACACACAACAATACTCACACACACGCACTGACACACACACAATTACACACACACGCGCACACAGACACACACACACACACAATTACACACATGCACGCACGCACACACACACAACAATACACACACACACGCTCTGACACACACACAATTACACACACACATGCATACATACACACACACAACAATACACACACACACAACAATACTCACACACACGAATTGACACACACAATTACACATACGCACGCACACAAACACAAATACACACGAAAACTAAAAGGACAGAGAGAGGGAGTAGAGAGAGAAAGAGAGAGAGGAAAAAGAGGCAGGAGAGAGATAGACCGGAGAGAGAGAAGAGTTGAGAGAGAGAGAGAGACAAAAAAAATTTGGGATTTTTTGGAGCTAATATTTGGCCAAACATGGGTCCCATGTTTGGCTAAAAAATTCACAACCAAACAAAACCAAACACAACCTATATTTTTCGATAATTACCAGATTAAAATTAAAAATAAATTATGTAATAATTTTTTAAATATTTAATATTAAACAAAATAAAATTTGTATTATATGATTTATCAATTTAAATAATTTAGAAGAAAAAAATCTAATAAGAAAAGATCAATTAATCAATTCTTAACTTAATAAATGAAAGGTAATTTAGTCTAAAAAGTTAATACTAACTTTTTGGTTTTTTGGAAAGAAAAGTTTGTAAAATGAGTTTTTGAGATCGAAATATATTTTCATGGTTTTTTTATATAAAAAATTATTTTAGAGGGGTTTAAGTAATTCTCCCTTGTATTTATGTATAATGAACACACTTGGACCGCACACATGAATGATTGTGGTTGTTTTAAAACTGTAATGGGCTCCTAAAAGTGATATGTTTCGAATTGGAGTTGTAATACCAATAAGTGCAAAAGGTCAAGCCATAATTGGAGCTTGTGGCTCTTACACAAGTGATTTTTAGGATGATTGTGATTGTTCTCGAACTTTAAGTCTAAGGAGCTCCTAAAAATATTATGTTTTAGAATGAAGTTTTAATACCAATAAATGGAAAATCCCAAGCCATAGAGTAATGTGGCTCTTACATAAATGATTTTTAAGATGATTGTGATTGTTCTGAAACTCTAAATTTACTAAGCTCCTAAAATATTAAATGTTCCAATTGAAGCTTTAATCTATATAATAGATATAATATAATAAAATATTATAAAAGTATGGATGATAGACATGATTTATATATTATTTTTTTGTGAAGACTGAAATAACTCTATATAAAAATTATGCTAGGAGAAAAGTAAGGTTAATCAAGTAAATGGATTGATTGCATTAATAATTAACTTATCCTAAATTTTTGAAAAAAATAATATTATTCATTATATACACTATTATAATAATTAGTTATTTAGTTCGTTGTATATATTTATAAATTATTGTGTATCAAATTTTCCTAATTGGTATATATATTCACAAAAAGTGCTATTGTGATTATGGCCTCGGATGGTCCAAGCACATTATTATCACATATAAAAATGGATTTTACATATCCTAACTTTAGATTCAGATGGGTTTGACTTGTGTTTTTGTAAGGGAATAGTACTCTTTTTTTATAATTTTTAGATGTATGTAAGAGAGTTAGTACTCCTTGTTTAAGCACTTTTTAGATCTCTTGTCAGGGAGTTAGAACTCCTCATTTACTGCTTATTTGGATCAAATAAAGAAGGGATGAGGGGTCCGATAACACCCTCCCCTCAATAGGGTGGTTCTATTAAAGAAAAAAAGAAGAACTTGGCATGCTAAACAAAAACCCTCGTAAAAGTTTAAAACTATGCTAAAAAATCCCATTCCGTAAAACTTGGCATGTGAGATGCACTCGCCTGAGGTCAGAGTTGGACAATTTTTTTTTTCAAATTAAGATGCTAAAAGTCTATTATATCATTCATAAACTCGAGCTGATAGTTTTTAATCATGAGTCACACAAATCCTATGAGACTCCAAATAAAAAAAGAAAAGTCATAGCTTGTGACAACCATTGAACCCAGAACCATTTTATTCTTTTATTTTTCATTTTTTTTAACCTTCTTCTCCAATTGTATTTCCCATTCCAAACCTAACACCAATCACACACACATCATCTACCGCCGCCACTACACCACCCCAGCTCCGCCACCGCCGATCATCCACCAACCGCAGGGTTTTTTGTACAATCTGCTCGAAGCCCCCCTTCCCCGAAGACTTGTGCCATTTAAAAAAAAAAAAAAACTGATAATAAATAGAAGTTTGGAAAAAGGATATGAAGATATCAGTTTTAAGAAAAAAAGAACAAACAAAACAAAAACTACATGTAAATGTAATCACTAGTCACTGACTAATCTGTACAAAATTACACATTATCTTGTAAACACAAACAGTGGGCTATTATTGTGAATGTACATTTACTCTTTTTTTAAATTCTATTTGAAGGGATATCCTCAACCGATAAATCTGGACCGATAGTTTTTTTTTTTATTTAATTATTTGCCACACAAACCCTACAAGACTACAAATAAGAAAAGAAATATCACAACTTGTAACACTTTGAGATTGAATCCAGGACCTCCGACATAAAAGTGAAAGCTGATAACATGTCTTTTTTTTTAAAAAAAAAATTCAAGACGAAGGGAATACCAAAATATCTAGCCTGACAAAATCGAATTGATTAGTTATAATTCTGAACTATAAAGAATCTATCTAGATCTATAAAGGAGGGCAAGTAACAGCTTGTGGCAGCTGGATTCGAAACCCAAACTTATTATATAAAGTGGAAAGTGGATACTAATAAATCAACAGGTCTTGCGTTAAGCTAACAAGCCTCGAGTGTGAATGTACATTTACTTGATGAAATAACTATTTTTTATAAAGTAGTGGGCTAGGGGCTTCTAGAGCAATAAGAGAAAATAGGCCCACGAAAGAAAAATGAAACCAAACTGAGGCCCATAAATAAACTGTAAATATTCAGTAAGTCCATCCCAATTATGGTGTATGCAATTGTCCATCTATCATTGCGTGTGTTCGGTTGGACTGTCTCCATTGAACCCAGCCCAAATATCAGATCGGATCCGATAATTTGATTATGTATTTATCTCTTTCACATAAGTGTGTGAAAACCGCACAATATGTACTACACTGTGTGATGAAATCGACACCAAAATCATTAAACTTGATCTAGCATAAATTATGGATAATTCTATAGTGGATCGGGAGTGTTGCTCCCGATCCATTTTCACCACATAAACATTTGGGGTGTGGTGGTTTACACAAGAGTAGATAGGTGTGAAAATCACACCACTCATTGTGAATATGTGATATAATATGGATCGAGAACAACACTCCCAATACACCTTAGAATTTTCTCATAGATTACTCCATTACAATGGTTGCCTTTTTGCCATTATATGCAATTTCCGCATTACGTCAGAAAATAAAGCATAATGTTAATATTACTTTCAAACAAGTTTTAATTACGTTTACCAACACAATACAACATAACCTTAGACACACTCTACTAGTCAAGAAAAAAAAAATTAAAAAATGCACAATATATTTTGAATCAAGACTCCGATTCTCATGAGCTCCAAGTCTCGTATACTCATATTAAACGAACTTTAATTATTTTTTAAATCGAAGCTGTAAAACTAAAAAATGCTCAAATTCCAACTACTTGACAAACAAAGACATCAATTACAAATCAAAGAACCAATTCCAACCCTCACTTTATGTCAACCACCCAACCAACATTTACGTTCTTTTCCCCAAAAATATAACAAACAAAATTCCCCAAAAACCATCCCTTATGTCCAAAATGAAAAATCCCAGAAAAATAGTTCGGCACAAAAAATGATAAAACAAAAGGTGAAAAACATTTTCGACCCAAATTATATCGATGAAAGCACTTTGATTTCCAATTTATTAATTTTGACACTCGATTTCCCAATCTATGACAAATGTGACACTTCAATCCATTAGACCGTTGCTGACGGAATTATTTGGAATATTGAGTTCGAGCCAAGGTGCAAAGTGTCATATTATGTAATGAATTGAAAGTAAGGTGCAAACCAGAAGGGTTGGCGTAGTGACTTATCCACCACTATGCTCCTAAATGGGGAGCATGTTCAACTCCTCCAGTGACAAATCCCCTCAGACTAGCGACAGGCTCAGTACCGCGAAGCGAGATTAGTTTCATACCCAATGTGCTGTGGAGAAACCAGTAAAAAATCAAAAAAAAAGAAAAAAAAGAAAGCAAGATCCACAAATATCATACGATATGGTGCAAAGTGTAAAATTTTTGATAAATTAAGAGGGAATGGTCAAATAGACTTAAGTATCTAGAAATGTTGAAAATATTTTTTCCCCTAAAACATAAAACTTTGCACAAAAAGCTTCTGGAAAAATCTGACTTCATACACATAATCATACTCCTGCAGTGCAGAGACTGCCCATTTCAAGAATCTTACCCCTTGGATTCTTCTTTTTACCCTTCCCCCATCTCATACGTCACCCACAGTAATTATATTGTCATTAAAATTAACGTACCAACACCCATTGCCTCAATTGGAAAGCAACGGACCAATTCTTATATGAAATTTGTGGGTTCAATTTTCTGTAACGATACGAGAACAGGGTTGGTGAGCTTTAAGTCACTTTGTATGTGAATTTTGATCCCAATGCATGCCCGTGGTAAGTGACCGAAACTGACCCTATCAGATTTTTGTAACAAAAAAAAATAATGTGTAATTAATGTTGCCCAATTTTTAGCAAGAAAAAAATATTTCTTCATAACCACTTTCTTTAAGAAATTTGTGGGTTTAATTTCCTCTGGCGATGTGAGAGGCAGGGTTGGTGAGCTGTAAGTTACTTTGTAAGCGAATTTTGATTCCGAAAGCATGCCCTTGAACTGTGCTAGGTGATCGGAACCGACTCTATCAAACGTTTTTTTAACTAAAAAAGATAATGTGAAATTACTGTTACCCAATTTTTACCAAGAAAAAATATTTCTTCATCCCTTTGTTAATTGAACTGAAATTTATATATATATATATATAATATATTAATAACAAAAAAACATTACTACTATTTAATAGCAGCTGAACCAAAAATTAGGAAAAATTGAAACTGCTTAAACCATGCTGCAATCAAAGTATCAACTATCAAACATGAAATTTCCAGTGACCAAATTTATTTATTTATTTTTATAATTTTCTGCCCCTCCTTTTACGTATTCTTCTGCTGTGTAATAAAGAAGAATACAACAGAGCTCTGATATATATATATATACACACACACACACACAAACATAACACACAGAAAGCCAATCGCAATTCCCTTAATAAATCTCTCCTCTCTGTTTTTCCTTTCATCAATTTGCTTTTCTATCGCCAATTCTCACCGGAAAATTACGTCGCAGAATTAGAAATTGATCTCGGATTAGGCATCGGATTTCCAGCGAGGTAAAAGGGTTTCACTTAATTTTTCGTTAATTTTTTTACTGTTGCGAAGAATTA
This sequence comes from Buddleja alternifolia, assembly GCA_019426215.1. NCBI lineage: Eukaryota > Viridiplantae > Streptophyta > Magnoliopsida > Lamiales > Scrophulariaceae > Buddleja > Buddleja alternifolia. The sequence goes on from CM033403.1 coordinate 32,144,667, forward strand.
GGGTGGGCTTTTCAATTTGCTTCAGATCTGGTAATGGTAGAGTGCAGAATTAAGAACACATATCAAAACATGTGTTTATTGGTAATGTAGAGGTGAATTAGGCTTGAATTACGTTTGAATTTGATTGGTACTTTGAAGGGCTTCTTATGTAGTGTTTTGGATTGAATATGGAAGGAAGTATAAGATCAGGCGGGGGTGTGTTGAAGAAGAAAAGTTCATCAGGGTGTTTGATTATAAAAAAGAAAGGTGAAATTAAGAATTCAGGTGGAGGGGTGGGGGGTTCTAGTGGTAATTGCCATGAGAGGAAGAGGGCTAGATTAGTCGGAAGCGATTCGGGTGCAAGTGATGACGGGGATGAGGATGAGTCATTAGAGTTTATGAGAAGGAAAGTGAGTGACAAGAGAGTGAACAATGGCTCAGTGGGGCATAGGAGGAGTGAACATGAGAATAGGGAGCATTGTAGGAATAATGTTGGCATAGATATTGGTGGGGAGAGGAAGAGGAGTCGGACGGATTTATTTGAGTTTGACGAGTACGATGAATTTGGTGGGGGGGAAATGAGGGATGAGTATGTGGAGGATAGGTTTAAGATGGTCGGGCGTAGTGGTGGTGGGAATTTGAAGGAATTTGGTGTTGGTTCATTGCAGAGGAATTTAATGGTGGACAAACGAAAGCAAAATTCATATTTTGATGGTTCTAGTAGTGGGAGGGGTAAAGGGCCTGAGTATGATAGTGCGAGGAATAAACGGTTGGGGTTTGAGAAGGATGAATCCCACATGCCAAATTCATTGTTAAGGTTGAAGTATCAAGAGACGGCCAGTGAACCAATCAGGTTGCAAGGAAAGAATGGGGTGTTGAAGGTTATGGTGAATAAGAAGAAAAAGATTGATATACCTTCTCAGCATAAGAAGTATGATCATAGGGAAGTTGAAGAAAGAGAAAATGTTATTAAGAGGGATTTGTCAGCACGAGTGCCAATTGTTCCGGCTTCAAGACTTCGACCTGAAAACCGAGGTTTGCTTATTGACAAGGAGAAAACAGTTAAGAAGGAGGAAAGGGAGGTAAAATTGGAAAAAATAAAACCGAAATTTAATAAAGGTATCAAGAGTAGAGAGGTAGAAAGTGATGGTACTGACACGGCCCTTAAGCTGGCACCGCCGGGCCCACAAGTTTTCAGTTCAAAGAAAGCGGTGATAAAGGAGGAAAAGAGACCCCCTCCTGAAAATGTCACTCCTATACCTCAAAGGAGCAGTGATAAAGGGAAAGAAGGGAGTGAAGTGAAAGCTAAGCGGGGTGGAAGTACTGAAAAGCAAATGTTGCGTGAGAAGATAAGAGGGATGTTAATTGATGCCGGCTGGACTATAGATTATAGGCCTAGACGCAATAGAGATTACTTAGATGCTGTGTATATCAATCCTAGTGGAACAGCCTATTGGTCGATTATTAAGGCTTATGATGCCTTCAAAAAAGATACTAAAAGTAAATCAGATGTTGGCTCTCCCTCATTTGCTCCTCTATCTGAAGATCTGATAAATAAACTCACGAGACAAACGAAAAAGAAGATTGAACAAGAAATGAGAAGGAAAAGAAAAGAAGATGGCTTGATTAAAAAAAGAGAGGCTGCAGAGAGCTCAGAAAGTGATCAGAATGAGGATAAAAATACTTCCTATAAGAAACAGAGTAAGTCTCGGAGAGGTAAATTGCATGAAGGGGATCAAGGGAGTGACGATGATTTAAGCGGTGATTCACCCAAGAGGAAGCCCAAAAATTTCAGAGTTGAAAACCCTTCTAGTGCCTCTAATTCTAATGTATTACAAGGAAGAACAAGTAAAATAATTGGGAGATGCACTCTTCTTGTTCGTGGTAAAGGTGAAAACTCCGAGTCTGATGGATATGTTCCATATAGTGGAAAAAGAACTGTATTGGCATGGCTGATTGATTCTGGGACAGCACAGTTAAGTGAAAAAGTGCAGTATATGAACCGTAGAAGGACTCGGGTGATGTTAGAAGGTTGGATCACTAGAGATGGGGTCCACTGTGGTTGTTGTAGTAAAATTCTTACAGTTTCGAAATTTGAGCTGCATGCTGGCAGTAAGTTGCGTCAGCCTTTCCAAAACATATTTTTGGAGTCCGGATCATCCCTTTTGCAGTGCCAAGTTGATGCCTGGAATAAGCAAAAGGAGTCTGTACGTAGTGATTTTCATACTGTTGATGTTGATGGTGATGATCCAGATGATGATACATGTGGGATTTGTGGTGATGGAGGTGCTTTGATCTGTTGTGATAGTTGTCCATCAACTTTTCATCAGATTTGTTTAGGAATACAGGTATTCATTATATGACTCATGGTGAACGATGTATTTGTGTGTTTATTCATTATATGACTCATGGTGAACGATGTATTTGTGTGTTTATTACATCATTAATAGTAATTCATAAATCTCATTGAGTGCTATTGTTTTTCCATTTTTTTTTTCTAATTTAGGAGAAGGTTGTTCCACAGATACTATAAATATGAAGAAATTATTTTTCCATACAAATTGTGTAATTTGACATAAATATGAAGAAATTGTTTGCCCATATAGATTGTAAAGTATCCCGATAGCGAGACAACACCGTATCATACTTAATAGGAGAAAATGGTAGGCCCTGGAAAAGCTATTCCTCTTGCGTTAAAGAATAGGATCCCCCTCATAATATGCCGTTGGCTTAAGATGTTTTCAGGCTTAAGATCCCCCTCATACCTAATGTGGCTTCCACCCTTTTTTTTATGAGGGTTTGCTTAGTCACCATAGACATGAATTGGCGCATTTCTGCTCAAATGAATCATTTTTCTTTTTGCATTAATTGGATGTTGCATTTATTCGCTTGGTAGTTAAGCTTTTTTCCCCCCTTCCATTGCAGATACTTCCTTCAGGTGATTGGCACTGTCCAAATTGTATATGCAAATTTTGTGGGGATGCCAGTGGAGATGTTGCTGAAGAGAACGACACTGCTGGTGATGAACTTATGAAATGCAGCTTCTGTGAGAAAAAATGTAATCAATTTATGTGTTTTTCTCATTTTTCTATCTTCCTCTATCCCTCTCAAACACATATACAAATATTTTGTTTTACATGGTTAAGCTGAAATCTTACTTTCATATTTCATAGACCACAAATCATGCAGTGAAGGGGTGCATGCTCTGCCTGTGAGTTCAAATGGTCCATCTTTCTGTGGGATGAAATGCCAAGAGGTATTAGCTTTGGTTTTTTTCTTGAGATTAGTAGCTAGAACTATGACAATATGATAAACATTCAAGAAAAACTTGTCCTCTTGCATATGTAAAAAAGCAACTTGTTACATTGGCATTGCACGTACCTCGGTTTAGTTGAAATCTTACTTGGTGTTTTCATTAAGTGTCTGTTACAAGGCTTGTTTTGCATACTTCAGTATATGATGTTGATATTTGAGTATCAAACCCTTCTCCCGACTTATACCATGAAAACGTTGGTAGTTTTGCTGCTTGAATTATCAGTTGAATGTTATTGTTTCTCTCCTGTTAATTAGCAAAACTTTGGGGGTCGTGGTAAGTACTCATAAGTTATGGGGTGTGCATGTAATTATCCCCCTTTTTTATTGTATAAGACAATGGAAATATCTGATATTCATTCACCCACACCTAGATTCTTCGACTTTTAGTAGAATTTACCTTATTTTTCCGTTCTATGAATTTCCTTTTGAATATAAGAGGCCAGTTCAGAATAAAATTCCCTCATACTTCATTTTGTTCTACAGTTCTATGATCATCTACAGAAGATTCTTGGTGTCAAACATGAATTGGAAGGAGGTTTTGCATGGTCTCTTATTCAACGAACCGATATATCTGATACCTCGCAGCGTGGATTTTCTCAGAGGGTGGAGTGCAACTCTAAGCTCGCTGTTTCATTATCTGTTATGGATGAGTGTTTTTTGCCCATCCTTGACAGGAGGAGTGGGATTAATATGATCCACAATGTTGTATACAACTGCGGGTAAGCTATTACTGACCATGTTCTAAAGCAGATATAGATCTATATTCATAACGAGTTGCTTAAGAAAATGTGTTTTTCTGGTGACTGTACAATTCTTGCATGCATTACAATGTTTGGGGAGTCCATAGATTCCTTACTTATTTGCTAGGAATGAGGTAATATTATTTGTTTCAGTAACTTAATAGTTGAGGCTCTTCTAGTAAGCTTCTTCATCTTAATTTTAGTCTACTTCTTTCGTCTTGTTTGTTTGTTACTTTTTATGAGTTGTGCTCTGTGTGTGTTTGTGTCCACACACACACGACTGTTTTCAAAGTACCATCTCTAGTTATCTATAATCTTTGAGTATTTCAGTCATTTATTTGGACACACACACGACTGTCTTCAAAGTACCATCTCTAGTTATCTATAATCTTTGAGTATTTCAGTCATTTATTTGTCATCTTACCACACCCCACCATTTTACACTCTTTTGCTCTACTAATACTACCCAACCAACTAGACGCCTACCCACCCTTGTAGATCTTACATAGACACACAACGTGACATTCATGTTCCAGAACAGATGACTAACTGTTGTGAATCACTGACCTTGTAGATCAAATTTCAACCGGCTGAATTATCGTGGATTCTATACGGCAGTTTTGGAGCGGGGTGATGAAATAGTATGTGCAGCATCTATAAGGTAATAAAACAATGTTTCACATTGACACTCTCAGTACCCGTGGTAGTAAGAACCGAACATTCCTGGATTTGATAATCTACTTGTGAATGTTAATTATGAATTATCTCTTCACTCCTAAGAATGTCTTTTGAACTAACTATATTGTTCGGTTTTTTTCCAATTTTTGCGTGCACCTATAGTAAATCAGAAGTACTCACAAGAGAAGAATAACTTTATTTGCCTATAGTGGTGATACACCTTGAATATTCTTTCGTGCTGCTATATTTACCAAATTTTCTGATTATTTGAAGTTAAAGATTGATTCTTAGTCCATGGTCTGCATCTGGTGAATGAATGACCTTACTAAAGGGTAGCCACTACTTTGAAGAATCTCTTATCCTCAAAAAAGAAAGAAAGAAATCATATGATGAATTTTAAAAATTGCTTTTCTTGCTTGCTATTCTGCTTTTGCTGAATTAATTGCTTGATTTAGGAAAAATGTCTGAACAAAATTGAATAAACTTTGGAGAAAAAGATCTTAAAAATGAAAACAAGTAAAATTGTGTCGTAGTTTCTGTACTAAGCTATGCATTTCTTAATTTGGCCTTAGCCCCATTGACTGGTATCAGATTTCTGTCTGTTCAATTTTTACTGTTGTGATTCTGTAAAACTGCAATATTGTGCCCATTTGAGCTTTATTTTGTTTGTTTATTTGTAATCTAAGTATAATTTAATGGTTTATGGTTAAGCTGATTCTTGAACCGTGTATGTTTCATCTCCTCATTAGGATCCATGGGACACGTCTTGCTGAGATGCCGTTTATTGGGACTCGTGAAATCTATAGGCGGCAAGGAATGTGCCGGAGACTTCTATCTGCAATTGAAACAGTAAGAACGCTGGACTTGGCATTATATTCTATCTATACTATATTATAAGTGGAGGGTTTACAAACTGCTTTTGGATCGTTTTGGTGTAACATATGGATAACTGTTATATGAATTTGGTCTTCAATTCAAGCATCATATGTTCCTTCATATGGTGTTACTTCATATGTTTTGATGAGGTGGCATATGTTCCACGAAACCAAATGTAGGAAAGTGTTGCCCATGAATTCTTATATTCAAGTTTAGTCTTTTTTCTCATCTCTTTTCTTTTTCTATTTTTCCTTCTTTTCTCTCACCTTTTATTCGAACTAATTAATTTTCAATAAAAAATTTACTCATCATTTTTTTATATTTTTGCACACGCATCAGTGTGCCTTACGGACTAGTACTTGTAAAGTATGTCTAAAAATAACTGTTGAAAAGTTTAAAGATCCTTGAAAACTAATCCTTATGCTGGAGCAGTAATTTAGTAACTTTTGTGACTGTAGGAACTTTGTTCGCTCAAAGTTGAGCAATTGATCATTCCTGCCATAGCAGAGCATATGAACACGTGGACTACAGTTTTTGGTTTCCATCAACTTGATGATGTGCTCAAGAAAGAAATCAAGTCCATGAATATGTTGGTGTTTCCAGGGACAGATATGTTGCAGAAACCGTTAAAGAAGCAACAAATTTCTGATGGTAAACAACCTTTTTACTGTATCATGTATAAACTTTTCTTTCATTTTGTTTTCAGCAAAATGAATTTTTTGGCTATCCTCAAATTCGTTTTTCTTCCATATTTAATCTAGGCTAAATTACATAGACACCCTTATGTGAGTCCTAATTACGAATAACTCCCCGAGATTTGAGATATTATCATGGCTTCTCCTGACAGTAAAAACATATTACAAATTCATCCATTGTCAGTAAAAGCAGATTACTATTTCACCCATGTTTTTCGAGTTGTCGGGATCTACCAAGCCCGTCTTGGTAATTTGCAAAATCTGAGGGGGCTCGTGGTAATTACGCAGTATGTAAGGGGGGGTGTATGTAATTATCCCTTAATATGAACTATGTCATAATTGCATCCTTATTTTGACTGTAGGCATGAAGGTTTCTGAATCAATTAAAGATCAACCTCAGCCTGTTTTTGTGGAAAAATCTGATACTGATTCATCTATGGAGCGGAATAAATCGTCGAGCAAGACTAATGAAAGAGTTAATTCTATGGATACTGGTTCTCCAGCACCATCCGCCCCGTCCGATGATAATAAAGCAGCTAGTGCTTCAGATTCTGCTTCTGAATCTGATACCCTTTTAGCCAGCAAAGAAACTACTGTGATCGAGTCAGAGGCGGAAAACAAACAAAACGAACTCTCTGCTAAAACCAATATAATCGCTGACATGGAAAATGGATCGCTTGATCTTCCTTTGAAAGATAGTATTGACTCTTCTGTGGCGGCCGTCGATCTTCCTTTGAATGATAATATCGACCCTTCTGTGGAGGCCGTGTTAGGCAAAGCATGCGAAAATGAAGCTAATGGAGAACACATTGCGTCTTCTCCAAAAAAGGATGTTAACGAGGAGCCTCTGGAACTGGAACGGTTTAAGCCAAACCCGAGTCAGCCCACTAAGGAAAATGTTGGAGAAATTGAAGTTTCTGCAATTGGAAAAATAAACGAGAATCAAATTCCCGCCCCTCTTCCTTCTTTTCCTGATAGTGGAGAAAGTACGGTGTCAGGTGGCGCTCATGATGATAAACCTGGTGGAGAAAGTGAAATTGTTCTTGAGGTTGGTGGAAAAGTAGAAAAAGTTGTTTCTCCTGTTTCGTCTTTTGAAAATTTGGCTGAGAACACGAAAACTACTGAGGATAACACAGAATAAATCTACCCTTTACACTGTTTACCATTTGGCTATAGTTCTTGAATTATAAGGTATTGGAAGCACTGTACCAGACAGCCGGGGATTCTTCAAGCTGATGAACTGTTTTTGTTGTTCCAAAATGGCTTGAACAGGTTATCTGCCCACGAGGCGACTATAAAATGTGATTTAAGTGAGATGGAAGTTAACGGAAGAAACTTTTTTTTTGTGAATTTGCTGCAAATGTATTTGTGCAGCTTTGGATTTTATAAATGTGTATAGATTAGGAGAAGTGAGTATTATTCAGCATTTGGAATGATAGTCTAATTGGCTTATGCTGCAGTTGATTATCAGATTTTCATGGATGTTGCTTGTGGCGACCAACTTTTTAGTTATTCCATGTACGTCGATTTATTCTATGTTGCACTTGGTGGACATATATTTGGTGATTTATTCAATGTTGCACCTGGTGGACATATTTGGTGACGGTATGTCTAACAAAAATTTTGATTTCTGAAAGAATAAGTTAAGATGGGATGTAAACTAAATCTGAGACGTGTTTTATACTAGATCACATAATTCGCCGGAGACACATGCCACTCCGGCGAACGGTGTGCGCTCCGGAAAATCCGAGGCGGGAGCGCCGCCTTACGGCGCTTTAACATTTACTAATTCGCGCACTAAAACTCTTAAAATCGTTAGCTGTAAAATTGGAGAATGGATGGCAGCAGAAATGGTGAAGCCGCCGACGGAGTTAGAAATGGTGGAGGTTGATATTGTTTGAGCCTTTGAATTGGCCGTGAGGTTGCGCTACCGGAACGAGAAAGAAGAAGCAAAAAAGAACAAGAAAAGTACAGTGATGTCGGCGGCTAAAATGGAACCATAAAGAATATCGTTTATTCCCACTAGGTCTTGACTTAGTCAACTTGTGTAAATTTCTCTTTATATCCTTTTATTGATATTAGACAAAAACAAACTTAAAACTAATAATGATTCGAACCTTGGCTTGCAAATTAAACTACTATCCGAAACCAACTGGACAACCATAATATTAAAATAATGTGCAGATAAAAAAATAAATTTTTAATTATAATATAGACTCTCTAAGGCACTCCCGCTCTCAAATTTTTTCAATTTTTGACGCTCTACGCCCCCGCTCCCGCTCTATGTGACTTAGGTTTTATACATACGTCAATTACGTATAACATATAATAGACCATATATTTCCGTTTATTTTATGCCATATGTGATGGTCTGATGGACATATACTGATTGGTTACATGGATGGACATATATTGAGTTCCTGAATGCGGCATAAGTGTGTTGATTTTATGAAAGAACAAATAACTATGAGACATGAACAAAACACACATTTTATTCATACTAATATTTAGTGTTAATCGATTGGTACACCTGATAGACAAATACCGAGTTTTTGCAACTCTGGATGCAGAATAAGTGTGTTCGTTGATTTTATGAAAGAATAGATAACTAAAAGATATAAACAAATTCATGGGATACATTTTATTCATACTGATATTTAGTGTATGTTAACCAAATGGGTTGGCGTAGTGGTTCAGCGCTTCGTCCCTTAAGCAAGTGGTTGGGAGTTCGAATCCCAACTCTTGTGAATGGAAAAAACTCCTTGGCCAGCCTCCTACCACTTAGTGCGCCGACAGTTGGGGCGAGAGATTAGTCTCACGGAGGTCGGCTGTGGGGATACTTTGGGAAACCAAAAAAAAAAATTTAGTGGGTTTAGCGAAATCAAATCGCCTAGTGGTACTGGTATCAGCTTCCACTTTTCCGTGAGACTCCTGCGTTCAATTTCATATTGTCTGTGACTTTTGTCTACTTATTTGGTGGAGTCTGTGGATCACAATTAAAAAAATTATTGGTCAGGATTTGTTGGATCAGGACATCCCCTTTGTCTAGAAATAAAAAAAAAAAAAAGTGTAGAACTCCAGGAACCCCAAATCTCGAGAGTCACCGAGTACCATCACTCCAAATTTACCAGTTATCCCTTCGAGTCATAGAGATCATCGAAGTGGGTTTTGCCATTCCCAACAAAGTATTTTCCATACACACGGTCAGGAACCGAGCGAAGTGGATTTTACTTTTCTCAACAAAGTCTTTTTTATACACACGATCAGAAATCCAATTGGACAATATGCTTAAAGAACTCACATATCTACTAACTGTATTTGATCTTGTTGGTTCTCTGGAGCTTTTTATTTGCCAACAATCTGAGTCTCGGGAGTCGCCAAGTACGATCACTCCAAATTTATACCAGCTATTCGTAGCGACGCTTTTATTTGCGAAATGAACTGCGACACTCCGCTCTATTATTATAACGACTTAGTTGAAAACTAAATAAATGCATACGACTTCAGTTCCAAAGTCGAAATTATACCCAGCAGCACCACCAATCGCCGCCGTATCTCCGCCCTAAAGCTTCTCATTCTCAGCCGTGTATGGAGCTTTCCGTTCCTCACCGCTTCATCAATTACTCTGTTTTACCCCAATCGCGTCTCTGTAATCAACGATTGCATCTCCTCCCCGTGCACCTTAAGCAGCGCAAGGTACAACTCTTCTCCTCCACGGTTCTTCGTGCATTCGATGAAAATAATGGCGCTTCATTGGTGATATCAGCTGAAGGTATGTGGTTGTGAAGTTAATTAGTGTTCTTGTGTTGTTTTGGCGAGTTCTTTAGTGATTGATGCGAATTGCAGGAGGAAGAATTGGAGAGGTGAAGAGAGTTACGAAGGAGACGAATGTAGATGTGAAGATTAATCTGGATGGTAATGCCTTGGCTGAGAATAATACGGGGATACCTTTTCTTGATCACATGTTAGATGTAAGTTTTGTTTATCTTTCTTTCTTTTTTGCTTCTTCCTGATTTATGATTTAGTCTATGGTTTTGTTGAAACAATTAAATCCTCATAAGTTTCTATATATATACACACACACACACACACAGAGGAGGGCTATAAACAAGACGAGTTGAGTCAAGTAGAACACATTGTTCTAGCTTGTTTGAATTATTATCGAGCTTTAGAAATTGTGTTTGAGCTTGGTTTGATTGTTAATCGAGCCTAGTCCAAACGAGCTTTAATCGAGCTGAATTCAAGCCGAGCTCGAGTAGCTTGATTTTTTGCACATATTTTATCATTTTTTAATAATCGAATCGACTTCGAGCCGAACTTCAAACTAATCGAACACACAAAATGTTGTTCAAGGTTGGTTTGGGATGTTAATGAATTGAGCTCAAATGAGCCTGTAGCGAACGATCTCGAGTGGATTGATTCGTCTTTCAGCCATATATACATATATATATATATATGTATGTATATATATTATGGAAATGATGTAGGATAAGCTGTTAAAACAGTTTTTTTAAGCTTGATTTGGTGTGTGGGTGGCTTGGTGGTGTCTAAGTTTTATTATTGTGGGATATTGGCTAAATTTAGGTATATATTTCACTTCACCATTTTCATTTTTCAGTTTTTAACTGATAGCAAACAATTTTATGAAAAGTTAATTATTTTTTTCTAACTAATCAATTGTTTGCTTAATTTTTTCTCTTTTGGATGGAAGTAACTTTTGATGATTTATGGATTCTCTTATAATCCAGAAGAAACCAAGAAGAGAATAAATAAATAAATAAAATTTACCCTGCCTTGTTATGTTTTTCCTACTTGTTGAAAGGGGTACAGGGATAGCCTAATTCTAATTTCCCTCTTTCTCACTTATATATCTAGCAGTTATAGCCAATAATCCAACATAACGGTCTTTTTACTTAAATGATTTTAAGGTAGGCAAGAGTCATCTTACTCTTTCTACAGTACATGTTTCATCTTATTTTTTATGGATAATTCATATATGCGCAACGGCTAATTATGAGTTTTTCCTAATCCTGACATTTATTTCAGCAACTGGCTTCACATGGATTGTTTGACGTGCGTGTGAAGGCCACTGGGGATATTCATATTGATGATCATCATACAAATGAAGACATTGCCCTCGCCATTGGAACAGTGAGTTCACAAGAACCATATTAGTATTTTTGATTTTATCTTTTTTGTGCTCGAAGATGTTTAGACCATATTTTATTTCCTACTACTTCATGTGCTGTGCAATCTAACTTCTAAATCCCTTCTTTGCTTGTTACTTTTGTACGTCATAGAGGGTTGTACTCCCACTACTTTAACTGCTGATTTTGTTACTTTATTTGCCTTTTACGTGGCAATATGGATATGGGTCTCTTGAAGTTCATGAATTAGGAATTATTCAGCGCCACTTGCCTTTGCAACGTGAGATAATTGCACTCTTTCAAACAAAAATTGGTTCTATTACCTTTACTTGCTTCAAGCATGCTCTCTAAGGTCTAGTGTTCAAAGTGAAATGCTTTGGCATCTACCTTTAAACATACATTTTCTCCTTGCAGTAGCGTTCTGCATTAACATTGACCATTGTGCAGGCTTTGTTGCAAGCACTTGGAGATAGAAAAGGAATCAACCGGTTCGGAGACTTCTCAGCTCCACTTGACGAAGCGCTAGTACATGTTGCACTGGTATGATTTCAGTAATGAAATTACACCTTTAGCAAAGCATCTCCACACAAAGTCCATCTTCTATTGGTCAAGAAAAAGCAAACAACTTAATTAATTTTATATGCATAGAAAGGTGGCATTAGCGAGTAGTCAAGTAAAATAATATTCATTAGTCGGAATTATAGTGTGATGTGTATCTCGCTACATCAATATTTTTTTGGTCTACCATGAAAAATATCTGGATTATGCTATATTGACTTCTTAAGTTTGTCTTTCAGGATTTATCTGGAAGACCACACTTGAGTTACAATTTATGCTTTCCGACGGAGAGAGTTGGAAATTACGACACACAGGTGTTCTGTGGTTATTGTATATTTTACTTTTATAAGTTGGCTTTGCTCTTAACTCATGATCATTTCTAAAATTTTAAACTTTGTAACGATCAGTTTTGCCCAAATCCACTATCATCCACACTATAGCTTCTGTTTTCTTTGACTAACTTTAGGTTTATTGACCGACTCTACTCAAACATATTTTTTGCTTCAGCTGGTAGAGCACTTCTTTCAATCTTTGGTCAATACCTCAGGAATGACACTCCACATACGGCAGGTAACTATATCCGCCTTAAGTTTCATAAACAATGTTAAGAGTAGCTTGTGGAGATCCTCTGCTGCTACAGTTGGTTACTGTCAACTCGTTCTTACTTAGAAATTGGATGAAGTGAAGATAGTTGCCTACCTTACCATATGGACCACAACATACGAAATTTGATTGGCCATCTATTCAGAAAACAACTTTATAGAAGAAATATGTGACTGGCATCCTTATTTCATTCTTGATTTTGCTTCCGGCATATGCTGTCATATTTGTTTTATTTGATTATGCTGCTAGGGTATGCTCTTAGAGTTTACTGATTCATATTTCCTAGTACTTGATTTTTGAATGTAAACAGCTTGCTGGGAGAAATTCTCATCACATTATTGAAGCAACCTTTAAGGCTTTTGCTAGGGCTCTTCGGCAAGCAACAGAATATGATCATCGCCGTCGTGGAAGTATCCCAAGGTTCGAATTTGGCTCCCTTTCTTAGAAAATATATAGTTTTTTCATGACCTAAAGATGGAAAGATATGGTGATCAAGCGTTGTTAGAATATCAATATTGGAAATACCATTTCGGTTGAACAAACCCAAAGACTCACTTGCACATGTGTTAAATTATGATAAACTCAAACGGGAATTTCTCTTTCTGCAGCTCGAAAGGCGTCCTGTCACGCAGTTGATGATTCATCAGTGAAGCGAAAATTGAAGTGCCTGTAAGTATATTTGTATAGACAAGCTCTCATTTTTCAGAAAGGAAACTGCTATAAGGTTTACCCTTTCGTTCTCATCTTTTGCAGCTCTTCTCGCGCATTAAAGCGTGGATGTTGTTACATATACCAGACAATGATTGGATATGTGACTGAAGAATTTTCAGTGAGAATTGACAACAATATTCATTCATTGATGCCTGGAAAGGTGGAACGACGCTGTTACTGTATACCTGTAACGAGAATATGAGCTTCTTTACAATCATATGTAGATCTGTGGGTTGTGTTTGGATTTCCTTTTGTCTGTCACAAGATGTTGGAACCTGATATAGATAAATTTCTTGCACTTATTGACGCAAGATCATAACGTTTCTCAGTTTTTAATGAACTTATTTTCGATTGTAACGTTATGATTTTACTGTGTACAAGGAAAATAAATTTTGAGTTTGTTCTGTTGTATTTTACCTCAATGTCTCGATCATTTTCCTTTTTGACATGGTTGTAGTTGTTGGATACCTCAATGCATGTTTGAAACTTGAACTAAAAGTTAGAACAATGAAAGATTACATGTTTGTTTATAGAGTTTTGTGAAGTATATAGGCAACTAGTAGAGGCTATATACATGATATATTGATTGAACTGGTCTTCTAAATTTATATAGGTTTATCAGGCTCGTTAACTATAAACACTTAAACGGAGAGTGATTAGTCACAAAACAAGTGATAACACTTGTCATTTGATCAGAGTTATAAACTCGGTCTGAACTAGAATTCTCCTCGAAAAAAGAATCTCCGTTTCACAAAAACTCTTCTGCAGTGGTGAGGTCACTTAATATTTCAGATTTGACCTTCTCCGGCAACGGTGCAGATGGGCCCGCCTTGGAGTAAAAGCTGGCCAGAGCTCTGATGGCCTTCTCAAGCATCACATATGATTCCTGCACCACCAACCACCACAAGGCACAAACTCTGTCAGAACAGCAAATTGGATTTACTCCAAATTTATATCTAGTTTAAGTGGTTTAAGTCATTCTTGAGTGGATCAAGTCTCTTACGCTCGTCCATCTGAGATCGATGGCCTTAAATGACCGATCTTTGTGGACACGCTTCAATCAAGAATCACCGAGTTGGTATCATGAAAGCATAGAACCAAGTTCAACAAAATATATGACTGTCTCATGGGATTTTCTTTTACTAAAAAGAGAGGTGATAATTTCTCAAATCTTGAGTATTTTTTGCAAAATGTAATTTATACTAAAAAGTAAGTAGAAGAAACTTACTTCATTAGCAACTGTCTTTTGTCCCCTCCAATTATTCAAATAATCTCGGATCGATTCCTTTGCAGCATCAGCTGTCCGTCTGAACTTAGCATTATCCTTTGTATCCTCGTTCAGCGACTCCCGAAGTGTTTTCACAACTTCTCTAGCTGACTTCAAATAACCCTTTGGTAAAACCTTTCCTGATTTTGTTTTCTCATTAGGGTCAAATAACGACTTTATCGCCCCGACCACACCCTCCTCGTCTTTCCCCTCCACGTCTTTTGATTCTTCCTCAGCCAGTGCAGGTAATAACATTAACTCACAGTTAAGGTTTAGGAATGCAAGTATAGGAACAGAAACACTATTTATAATGAACTGGCGACGAGGTGATGCTTCCTCGAAAGACAGCATAGCGTGACACCTGGATTGCAGTCTATCTGTTATGTAGCCAAAATAAGCAGTCAAGGAATATGAAAAAGTATGAAAATGAATAGAACATCTAGAAGGCCATAGATCGAGTAACGGCTCGATTGATTTGTTCGATAGCGTTTATAGACTGTATCATCAACCTCGACCAATGTTGTTTGTTATTATCGGTGTAACCATAACCATTCATATAACGGATACCAGGGCGGGGTCCACCGGATCCCATAACAAACAAACAGTTGTGATTGTATTGGAACTTGAACTCCCAACAACTCATTAAAAACATCAAATCAATACTGTTACATTTTTTCAAAGTTATCATCATAGAATTTCATTCCTATCCCATTTTCAAACAAGATTCAATATTTCATAATAATTCACAAACATGAGTAAACTATAATGTGACATAAGGACAACTCGGGTCGATGCTTGTGTGCTCCAGGATCGATTCTCGACGTTGTCAAAATAATGTTTGGCCAGCGGTAGCCACGAACCGCGAGCAAGGATTAGTCGAGTTGCGTGAAAGCTTGCCCGAACACCCGTGAGTAAACCAAAATAAAAATAAAAATGTGAACTCACTAGTTTTAATTCTTCCAACCGAATTAAAAACGGAGAGAGAGGAGGACACCATTTTTGCTGCTGGAAAAGCTGCCATATTTACCCTTTTTTGAGTTCTAACACTATTTTGCAGCAGCTTCTTCTTCTTCTTGCCTCATACTGAAAACAAAATTCCAGGGAGTATTAGTTTTAGTGGAGATATGAAGAAGTAAAATAATAGTTCTTCTTATTTGTAGTTTCTCAATTACCTGAGAATTATTCTTGTGAATATTTGCAGACGGTTCAATTAACGGTCTTTAAGACGTGAATTTGATGATCTTCATTTTATCCATTGAGGATTCGCAGGGAATTTAATGAAAGTTTTGGGGTAAATGAGTCAATCCATCTTTGAGGCTGTAATTTGGACTTAGGGATCTCAGTGAGGAAAGTGAGCCCCAATTGTATGGGGCGATTCTAACATAGACCGGGTTTATTGAAGCAGGTCTGTCTAACAACGTTGGTCGCAGGGACAAAATGGTAAAAAACATCTAAATCACTCACATCCAATGATATTAAACAAATAGATTCCAATGGACTCATTCTGGCTTGGAATTTCCCAGTTGTATGGGATGTTATTTTTATCTATTTTTTTGAAAAATTAGTAGAATTTATTTTAATGAAGTAGAAATATGATTGGGTAATTGTGTTTGGATGAGTTTTTTTTTTAATTGAAAAAATTGTGTAATAATTATGTGTGATGTGATTTGTCTTTTCTGTAAAAAAAAAATTGGATTTTCATGAGAAATTGGTATGTATGAGTTTTTATTTTCTAAAAACAAATTTAAATTTATTTAAGTTAAACACGTCGATTAAGGCATGCGAAAATATTCAAATTGGATCTTATTTTGTATATTGCGTCATTTGATATAAAAAAATGTGATAATTTTGATGACTACGGGACGTTAACATATTGGCGGATAAAAGTTTTTAGTTTTTGGTTGGGCTATCTAATCATGAATAGTAAAAAACTGACTTTCTTGAGCAAAATCTGAGAGAAACAACACTAAAATCCACTTTTCAAGGAAATTTGAGATATTATTAGGGAATCAAGTATAGAATTTCTTTTAAAATATTTTTAGGAGATGTTAAACAAATACATTTATTATAAAAAAGAAATCTCTAGAAAATCAAAAAATAAAAAATGACGTGTCATCCAATTGGGACCTGAAATACTAGGAAATGTTTTCTCTCTCTCATTGTTATGACTGTGTGTTTAGGAAAATTACCAAAACATCCTTGTAAAGGTGTCCTGGGGTAATTTCTTGCATCAAATTTTCACCTCTCGTGCGGACTGATTTTGCCCACCAATACCAGTTGGCCTTACCGATTCCTCACTAACACTCGTGTATGGAAGAGTTTGAATGTGTACAAGCAAATTCACACAAGCCACTAACAATCGGCAAAAAATATAAACGGGATAACACAATTTACGGTCCAACACCAACCTTATTTCATTCAACGATATCTCGAGGAACACACACTTGCACATTTCTCAACACTCTCAAAAGGTGTAGTGTAGTAGACATTCCCATGTCAGACAGTTTTTAAGTTGTTCCCAATTGTCATGCCATTTGACATGAGTATGGCGGTTACATAGGACAAGGCTTCCCAACGCTCGCCCGTCTTGCACTTAACCTGGCGCCAGTTCTTCTCTATTTCCCCATTCGCCATGTCCATCGTGTACTGCCCCGCACACAAAACTTGTTCAGGTGATACTATCTCGAGCTCATTGCACGCACGACGGGTGCCATTCCACACACGTCACCTTTATGTGTTGTCCTGCATGCATTGCCCACACGCCGAGTCCTGTCTGCACACAACAATTGCCCACAGGGGTGACCAACATCAACACCTTTCACATCACTTGTCCGGACCAATGCCACAATCTTTGCAATGTTTCAGCCCACTCCACAATTGTGCGAGCCATCTGCCCACTATTGCGCACAATGTGGTCATGTGTGCCACCGTGTCATGACACCAAGACTTAGCCAAATTCATCATCCCGCACAAACTGACACCCATGCCCTGTTGGCACCTAAGCGCGACCTGCTAAGCTTACCTGCATTCTAAGGGGCAAACACTAGGCCAAAGTGCCGAAATATCCCCTACATTTTTCCATAGTTACATTCATCCCCTGGTATAACTTTTTTGTTTTCATTTGCTAAACATACATAATTTTGCAGACTAAAGAGCACATGATCTTGCCACCTTTAACATGACACCAAGTCAAAATACGATGACAACGAAAGAATTTGATCCCGAAACTAAAAGAAAGTATTCTAAAAACTGCACTCTCTATGATTTAACATTGCGAGGACTTCACTTCCCTTAGAAAAGAGCCAAGAATAAACAATCTAAATTAAAAAAAAAAAAGAAGGTTAATAGAAAATGGTTCAAATGTAATTCCGAGATTGGGCTTGTGGTAAGCATAACAGTTATCTTTACAGCGATATTTGAGTTGTACACTGATCAACCTTGGTAGCAGTTGTTAATAGTACAGTTTTAAGGATGTGTTCAGGAAGCAAGACTCTGAAAACAGCATAGTGATGATTCAAGCTTCTCTCTCCTTGTAATCTATGAACGCTTCCTAGTGCCCCGTCATTTGGATTTGGGAACGCATAAAATACACGTTTTATTCTTTGATGAACAATTGCCATCGCACACCTAAATTCACGGTAAAGAAAGACAAATTAAATGTAAAGGCCTAGATAAATAAATGCACAATTGCCATCGCACACCTGAGAGAGAGAGAGAGAGAGAGAGAGAGAGAGAGAGAGCTCACATAATGCATGGCTCCCACACGAAGTAGATGTCGTAGCCAGTACATAAATAAGGTTTGGTCGAATCACACAGCGAACCATTTCTATGACACTCCATTCTCTCATCATCATCCTTAACCTGAAAGACATTGCAGCACCAACGCGAGACTCCAATTACAAAAAACACCTTGAGAATTGAGAAATTACAATAATCTCCATATCAATAAAAGCATATTACAATTTCAAACCCGTCAATAAAAACATATTACAACTTTATCCCTTGTTTTCCAATTTTGGGGTGTCTTGGTAATATGGAAAACCTCAGGGAGCTCGTGATAATTACTCAAATAAGTGAGGGTGTGTACATGTAATTATTCCTTTATTTTACAAAAAATATTAGTTGGATCAAACCAAGCTGTCCGAATAACCTTTTGAATGGAAGTTAAATCAACTACCACACACAGTGGGAGAATGTATATTATGCATAAGACGAGCAGGAACTTACATTTGTATAGGTCTTTTGTCGTTTTAAAGGAGAGCCGATTGGAGAAGAAACTTTACAATCCTCCTGCGCCAACTCTGCACTATGTCCATCCAGAGGAAAAAGGCGCCTATCCCTTGCAGCAGAATTCTCAATTGCCACAATGGCAGCATGTCGTAAAGGGTGCCAAGAATCTGGCCTTAAATGTAATCGTTGCTCGAGCCATCCCCAGGGACGTAAACAGGATATGTTGTCATAAGATTGTTTTGCCTCGCTGGATGAACATTTCAGTAATATTGGATCTTTTTCCATTTTATTGGCATTTGCTCCGGAACAGCATGATTCCATGTGAGTGCTGTTTGTGAGAGGATTGCAAGACTGGACCTCGTCACAGGAGCTAGCAATAACGTGCTTACTTGAAGGGTCCACTATAACAGCAGCATTCACAACCTGCCGAGATGAGTCAGCTTGTAGTTAACCAACAATAGAGGCTGCAGTATCTTTAAAAACAAAAGTAGAAAGAAGAAAATTGATGGGAAAATGGATGGACTTTAATCTACAAGAAAGGAAAAAGATAAGAGTCTGCCAAAGACTTTCAAAGATATCCAGAGAGTATAAATTCTAGGGATAATTACATGCAAACCCCCTCATTTGTTGGATAATTACCACGAGCCCCCGGAGGATCTGCAAATTACATGCAGATCCTGACAATTCAAAAAACAGGGACAAAATTATAATATGCTTTTACCAAGAGGTGGTGAAATTGTAACTGCTTTTACTGAGAGGGAGTGGAATTGTAATATGCTTTTACTGATGGAGGAAGTTATGGCAATTTCTCAACATCAGGGTGTTTTTGTAATTAGGGTCTCATGCAAGGTGTATTTATGTAATTCCCCCCAAGTTATATAAGAACAGGGCTGGAAAGTACAACGATGGCATGCAATGAGCTGTGAGTATTTACCGAAGTACAAGATTTTGCCATAGAAACTGCGAGTTTCATGAAGTTCAAAACAGATGATGAATCCTCTTCACTAAACCCAGTTATGCCATCGATGTTGCTGTAATAGGAAGATATTTAGAACTTCAAAGTTACGTCGAAACACTATGAATTGACATTTTCGGGAACTCACTAGGTGGGTGGATGAAATGAAGTTGGCCACAACTTGCACTGTTCTTCCCATTCTTCTTTTGTTAAAGCAGCATATTTGCATACCTGAATCAAATGACTCGGTGTAAAGTAACAGTGGGAACAAGACATCATTTCCACAAAACAGAGAAAACACTCATAAAAAGTTAATATTAACCAATGTATTACCAGGAAATATAAATCAAGCTAGGTTAAGAAAATAAAATTCAGAATGGACAAATTTCAAGCCTTTAAGCATCACATACGCAACTTCAAAAATAGTAAAAAAGAAACAACATTTTCCTTCCATTTTCCATTCATTTCAAGCGGCATATAAAAAAGTAAATACAAATCAACTAAAATGGATAGCACGGGGGAAAAGACTTGAACATAATGGTACAGAATAACAGATAAGGAAGATGGTAGACTTTTGGAAAACACACCAAAGTGACATTTACACCCAACAACAATGTATTGACTAGTTTATTAACGGGCTCAAAACTCTTCCAACTTTTTCCCTCTTCAAATGCCAAAAAGTGGCTAACATAAGATTAGAAAGAAAAAGAATAAAAGTAGCAAAGAAAGATGATTAGTCAAAACCAAAATATAAATTCTTTTGGTTATTGCTATTTGCTAATATTAGTTGGACTATAGACCATAAACTAAGCCACTACTGTCCCTGAATTTTAGTTCTCGAAACACATAGTAGGTAGTATTGTCCTTTCAGAGGTATGCAAATGTTCAGGCAAGCAAAGAATACATACTTGTCACATATATAATCCAATTTAAGAGCTAGAAGATAAAACGATGACCCACTTTTGTGGTGAAAGTACTCAACTGGTACGTATTCACAAGCTCCAGCACCTCCTCTGGCAGATAGGTTGTTTCACCATCATTTCGAGAACCCATGCATAAGATCACAAACAGTTGATTTTTTCCTGTCAAATAAAAACTAGCTAGTATTACCAAAATTACAAATATTGGTACTCCAAGACTGAACAGAAAAAACTGAAGAAAATGCATATAGCATTTGCTTCGTGTAGAGGAAGTTAGGGAACATGGTGAATTTGAGTGTACGCCGTATGTTCAAACTGCCAACTAAATATTTTGCCACTTTGATTTCAAATCCTTTGAGATCTCAAGATACCTACAATACACAAATCTACCACCTCACAAACAAGCAACTAAAAGGAAAACTGAAAAATTCATTTGAGCACCGCCTTTAACAGCCTTCCCTAATGCCAAAATGCCTTTCAAATTTTAAGGACCGAAAACAAACGCTTAGTTATATCATTTGCAAGTCCATCATTGTGTTACTCGTGTAAAATTCTTACATACTACCTGCATTACAAATCAACAAAGTGTAACTCACACCCCCATCCATCTTCAACCATCTAAACCGAGATATCAATTACCGAAAAAACAAAAACTTAAGAGCAAATAACATGGACGCAGGCACACGCACCTCCATCAAGACATGTCTTGCGTATGCGCTTAATGTGGCGGAGACCTTCCAACGGTGCTATATGATTCAACTTCCTAATAGGCAACAAAATCTAAACAAATTAATAAATAAACAAAATATTCAAGATTTGAATTCAATTAAGAACATAAAAACAGTTACACAAAAGTAAATGATAATCCAAAACAGCAGCATACCTCACTAAAACATTGGCGTGCTTAGGTTCAATTGCAGAAGCAAGAACATCAACTGAAAATAAATTTAAACCGTAAATTAGGCAAAATAAAAAACCTAAAAAAAATAGTTTTGTAATTGAAAAATGAACGAAATATATACCAGTAGGTTGACAGTGAGGAAGAATCGGAGGTTTTTCCGGAATGTGAATAATTTTCACCGTAGCGCTTTCATCACCATTGCAGTCCATTGAATTTGAATCTAACTTTTGGAGAGTGAATTTTAGACCTATTTATTGAAAGCTTCAACAGAAGCCGAGAAGAGAGGTTGATTATAGAACAGAGGAATTTGTGTGAAGTTCGAATTGACGGAGGAAACAACGGCCGCTATTGACGAAGGTGGCGCCGCAGCTGCAACGTGGCGGCGGCGTGGGAGATAGATACACTTCCCTATTGAGGAGGGAAGTGTTGTAGGAGGGAAGTGTTGTATTGGCGAGAACAATTAAAATAGGGCGGCTTTGGCTGATTTATGTGTCTTTGTAGCACTTTGCCCCCTGATTTATGTGTTTTTGTAGCATTTTACCCCCTCACTTATGTGTTTTATAGCACTTTGCCCTCGCCCGAGCTACCCGAGGGGGTGAAGTGCACATTTTATGATAAGTGATGGAGCAAAGTGCACATTTCAATAAGTTAGGGGGCAAAGTGCGCATGACCTCATAACTGAGGGGGATGTCTGCCATTATCCCATTAAAATATGCTTTTGGAGTCCAAATGTTATTTTGACGATTATTTGACTTTATTTTCTATGTACACAAATTTTGGGTCAAACTCAAGATAGATCACCAACCCAGATTCAATTCCATGAGCACGACAAGTGTTGTACGAAAACTCATATGTATTTTTATTTTCAAATGAGAACGGAGAATAAAAATATAATTATGATAATACAAACAAACACAGCCCTAGTTTTTGTATTTTTTTTTTTTGATAATTCAAATTTATTATACATTAATAAAACCTAGTTTTTGTATAATATATAGATACTTATCACTTACAATAACACTGAGCCTTTGATTTGATAAGAGCAATAAAGTATGTCAAGTCATTTTCTCTCTCGAAGGGAAAGTGACGTATAGGGTTATACCCCATTCCTGTCGTCGCTTGGGCAGCTCTGGCAGTGGCGTTAACCACTTGCCGCCCTTTCTGAAGGAAGATCCCCCATTTTCCTTCTTTTTTCCTCCTCCTCACCTTAGATGGAGGCTTTCATCACATTTCTCACAAAAGAATCACCACCGCTGACCTACCTCAGCACCACCGTCACAGTTCCACCACCGACAGCCTTCGGATGCCACTTCACCGTCATCGTCTTCATCCCCACTGCCGCCAAACCTGGCGTTTCCTCCACCAAATCCGAAACCACCACCACTACTGTCCCCACTACCGGCATCGACTCTCTTGTTGTCGCAATATATTGCCGCTTCATCCTCGGATCTTATCCCTCTTCCATCAGATTTGGTCCAAAGTTTACTACTTGTGTTGTATTTGGCTACGGGTGGGTACTTTCGGCCGCCACTTGTTGCACCTCCTCCGGATCTACCTTCAATGATGGTGGATCTAAGCTTTGTAGTGCTAGATCTAAACTTGCAGTGGCTGTTTCTCCCACCGACTCCGACGTCTTCTCCGGCGTCTTTACTAGTGATGGAATGTGGGTTTTTAGACCCCAAGTGTTAGGCTTATGCCCTCAGATGTCATAGAGGATAGAATATATAGGGCATATATCTTGTATTGAACTTAAACTCTTCTTAAATAAAAGACATTATTAAGTTTTCACTTAATTCTTAACTGCATCTATAAGTTGTGTAAAACGTTTTGTCCTTGTTTTCAGTGCGATCCTACTTCCTATGGGATAGGAAGATTGGCACTAGAGAGATCGATCTTGATTACTAAAATAAGTTCGCAAGTAATATGGAGTTTTTAATGGACAAATAAAGACTTTGAATATTTGTACAATCTTAGCTCCGACATGGGAGTGCCTGTCTGGTATCATGAGATGATAGGAGATTAAGATTGTAGACACGTCAGTGGAACTGATATGTTCGAACACGACTCGCATCGGTTCTATCACATGGGTTTTCACTCTGTGACTGTCAATGATGGAACTCATTATGCGTAATAGGTATATGTGAACCTTTGACCTGAAGTATCAGGCTGAAAATGCACTTGTGACGTCAAGTTTTTCACTGGAGTAGTTAGACCCAATTCACCCTTTGGTGGGATCAACCTCGAAATGCGGACTTGATGGGCAAGTGGTAATCTTAGCATATACTAATATGGGATTTGTTCTCTCATAAGTGAATGAGTATGTACCCTATATAATTATAGATAAATAGAGATCAAAGTCTTTGGCCAAAGCAAACGAGACAATTGTGCTTGGCACTAAATCGATCTCAATGATCTCGTATTTATTATGATTTATACATATGGTCAAGTCCAGTGAGTTTGACATATCCATGGCTCTCACTTGACCGGGGAACGTGAACAAAAGGTTTATACATATACGGTATTTACGATTGGAAGGTTTCGGAATGATCCTATCATTCGTTTTCGTTTTGGTTACGAAGTGGGTCACGTGACTGGCTAGGTGTTACCCACTTCCTTTGGTTTCCTCTCATTGCCAAGCGAAAGGAACCTAAAGAGTCGCGCTAAAGGATTGACAAAGAAAAATGAAGAAAAAGGAATTTCTATTTTTTCTTCTGAGAGTTTTAATTTATTGGATAAATTAAATAATTAATTATTCATTAGATGAAATAATTAATTATAATGATAAGATTAATTATTAATTAATTTCCTTGTGAAGTATATTAATGAATTAATTTATCTAATTAATTTGGTTATTTAATTTATTTATTTATTTATTGGATATAATAAATTATTAATTGAAATAAGAAATTAATTAAACAAAACAAATCTCGGGCTAAATAAGGAGGCCAATTGGACACCTATGAGGCCTCAAAGTGGTATCTTTGAGAGGCCACATATTAGGGCTCTTTTGTTTTGACTTGTTCAATAAGTCATGAGGTATATAAAGACTTTTTGACTTAGAACAAGTAAGAAGAGAATACACAACTCTCATAACTCTCAAAAGAAAGAAAAATATTCCTCCCCTCTTCTATACCTAGCCGTTGACCATAGAGAAAGAAGAAAGGGGATTTTCGTTTGTTGATCCGTGCGTGACGATTTAGAGACGACGTATTTTTGTTGTTCGGATCAAGTTCAAGTTTGAAGAATCAAACCAAAGGATTGAAGATTTGGAAGCTTAAATATTTCGAGTTTGGAGAAGAAGAAGTTTTTCTCCATCATCATATTCATATTAACGAGTAAGTTTTATTCGTTATACGCTTTTGGATTCAATTATGCAAATTAGAGTACCAATTGGGTTTTCGCTTTAATTTTTTGAAATCCCTTCCGCTGCGTTTATGCTTTTTCGAACGAAACCCAACACCAAGCCCTACATAGTTTCAGTGTGCTTGTTAACCAAGAGTTCATAGAACTCTTGTTTTGGTACAACAACTCAATATTATATTGGCTGCATCATGTTGGGGAGTTGTTTGGTTTAGTTGCTTTCTAGTTCATGTTTTATGTTATTTGCATTGTTTTCTTGCATCTTTTGTTTCCCAGGTTCACCTCTTTTTGATGCAATGGACTTGGTCTTGGTGGTTCACAACATTGAGGCCGGTTTGTTCCATTGAAATTGAGGAGAATAAGAGGTTTTGTTTTTGGGTTCTTGATCATTGTCGTCCTCCTGTCTTTTGTTTGCTCGGTAGATTCAAGACTAGTTGCCTCAGTTTTGGCATTGTAATGAAATGGAAGATTGATTGTTGGTGGTTCGTTGGGAGTCATCCCCTCTTCATTGAAGAAAAGGCTCCTCTTCATTGTATCAATCCCAGCCACTTGATGGCTAGGGACCCCGAAGTCGAAGTTCTTGTCGCTTGTCGACAATCTGAGATTTCACCTTGTGTTACATATATTACCTCTTTTGTCTCGTATCTATCTTATCTATTGATGTCTCAATCTACCGCCTTAGTGGCTCCTAGTTTGTTAGGATTTGGTTTGGATGTAATTTTGGTCGTTTTTGTACTCTTTTTTATGATTAATGGAAATTAAGGATTGCTCGATCAAAAAAAAAAAAAAAAGAGCACAATTTGTCAATGAAACTTGAAAGTACTAAATTAGACATCCCTTTCACTCAAAAAGGTAAAACCACCAAAGTAAAAGGTGGGGCTACGGTGGGGTTGGGGGTTACAGTAAACAAAGTCTTAAATTTCTCTCGAACCCTCGATATTTTGAGGGTTTTTGGGACTCCGAAATGAATCTCAATTTTAATCCAATTTTGCAAAATATCTTCCGAAACTTCCCAAAATTTAAAAATAATATCAAAATACTTTTGTTAAATATTTATCGAAATTTAGTCCGAAACCCGAAATTTCCCGAAATAATTTTTTTATACGTTTTAAAATATTATATTTTAAAAATAATATTTCAAATTGGCCCACACCTATCAACCATTCACCCCAACCACGCACATGATTTTTACTAAACGTATGGTACACTTTATTTTAATGAATTTCTTATGAAATTTGATTATTATTTTACTTTCAAATCATATTTATTTCATATTTTTCGTAACATATTTTCATCATACTATTTAACAAGATTCATTATATACATATTTTGATCATACTATTTAACAAGATTCATTATATACATATACAATAGATAGAATATTATTAATGTAAAAAATGCAGAAGTATGATAATTAAAGTTATCAAAAGTTTGATATAAATTTTTAAATATTTATATAAATTTCCATGATTTTTTTAAAATCAAAATTTTGAATTTCTTAGAAATTTCCGTAAAATTCCTAACCTGATATTTATACCCGAAACTGAAAGTTAACATGTTGACAATAAATAGGGCAAGAAATTTCCAGAAAATTGGTCTAGTTCGTCAAAGAATACAAACTACATGCAGGTGATCAACGTAGTAGGTACACTAGATAAGTATTAATTTTGTCTCTTACATCTCTCATTTTTAAGGAAAAAAACATATTGGGAACAAAAGGTCTCGACGCAAAGATTAAAGATGCGACTTCGTGACTATACAAATAGACGCATGATTAAAATTTGGTAAATTTTTTTAGTTGAATATTGATTTTCGGGCAAATTACTAAATTTTTATGTGGACATAATCTCTTTCTTGAGTTCTGACTCGGAGGGAGTTTAAGGTAAAATAGTGAAATTACGAGGGGCAAATTGCATTTCCCCCCTATTTTCTTACTTTTTTTGAAATTATCATAGAGGGTGAAAACACAGGGAATTTTTGAGAAGGACCAGGTTCAATGAAGTCGATTCATCTAGCACCGATACACATATTTTAAGTGTTTTTTATTATTTTATCCGTGTATCCAATAATATTCAATGTAGTGGCGACTCCAGAAAGACCGAATTTAATAGAGTCGATTCATCTAGCACCAATACGCATATTTTAAATATTTTTTATTATTTTATCCTTGTATTCAATAATATTCAATGCAGTGGCTACGTTCGAGTCGGTACCACATAGAACGACCCGAAAGCACATATGTTGCTTTAATCTCATGCAAGTTTTATTCTCCGATGCTTTTCTATATCAAAGATTAGATACAACCAATACATACACTTCAATTAGCTCTCCCCATAGCATCCCCCCATAGCATGGCAGGAGGGAACACTCCCAAACCCTCTCACGCCGCCTTCTCCCCCCACCGCAAATCTCGCTGGGAATCCTCCTCCTCCGCCGCCACCGCCGCCGCCGACCACAAATCCTCCGCCGCCCAAAAATCCAAACCCTCACCTAAGCCCACATCCACACCCCCCAACAACAAAAATGCCAATAACAAACCCCAATCCTCAAATCCCAAGCCCCGGCCCGAAAACCCATCTCCCAGACCCGTTAACCCGAACTCCATACCCGGTCCAAGGCCCATTTACCCTTTCACCGATCCGCCGCCGCCTCCATCTTATGGATTTCACATGCTTGACCGCCGGAGTATAGTCCTTGCCGATGGGTCGGTGCGATCTTACTTCTCTTTACCCCCGGATTACGATAATTTTACGCGTATGCCACGGCCCGGTTTACCCGGCCCGCGTGATTTTGGGCGTGTCCCGATGAGCCCGGAGTTTATGGGGGCCGATTTTAGGGCCCGGAACATGGAGAATTGGAATGCGGGCCCCGAGAATTCGATGAAACGGAAGTTTGGGGAGGATGAGAGGGAAGGGAGGGGTGGTGGTGGTGGTGATGGGTTTGAGAGGCAAAGGCAACAGCTTTTGCAGTATGGGAACGCGAATGGGCCCGGGCCGAGCGGTGGGTATAGTTTGGGGAGAGGTGAGGAGATGAGGGCTCTTAAGAGTATGAGGATTGTTGAGGGGAATGTGGGCAAGCTTAAGCATAGTGAGGTCGATCCGAGTGCGTTAAAGAAGGCGTTTTTACATTTTGTGAAGTTGGTTTTCGAGACAGCTAAT
The DNA here is from genome assembly GCA_019426215.1 of Buddleja alternifolia. Classification (NCBI taxonomy): domain Eukaryota; kingdom Viridiplantae; phylum Streptophyta; class Magnoliopsida; order Lamiales; family Scrophulariaceae; genus Buddleja; species Buddleja alternifolia. The sequence continues at coordinate 32,172,760 of CM033403.1, forward strand.
CAGAGGAAGATTTATTTGGCTGATGGGAAACAAGGGCCCGTGCCGTGTCTTGTCTGCAGAAGGTCTGATACTGACTTATGGTTAAGATTTAATATACGTGCTTTTGTTTTCGTGTGGTTTGCAGTGGTATATATGCTGAGTTGACTATGTTGTGTTAGTTAAATGCTTGTCTACATGTGTGCTTTAGGTCTTATAAATTGTTTAATGAGATGGAGCAAAACGAATATTAGTAGTAGTATAGGAAGAAAGTAGTTTTTCTTATGTAATATGCATACTAACATACCTTGTTAGTTTGAATAATTGGGAGATATATTAGGTGAATCTGATTATATACAGCTTGTTGCTTCTAGACGAACACATTAGTGCTTTACCTCGGAAACTACTTGTCGTTTTGTTAGGAAAGGTTCTTATTTTAGAAATATTGTACTCTAATTAGGATGGTTCTTGCTTCTGTGTTTCTTTCTTAGACAAGCTCGCTTGATATCAAAGATATGCTAATTTTGCAGGGAACGCTGCATATATGTACTCTATTACTGTATTTGGTGCTTTTTAATTGGTGTAGGTGCAACTGATTTTAGTGATATGATATTGTTGAAAGTTTATATTGATATGATATTGTTGAAAGTTTATATTGATATGATATTGTTGAAAGTTTATATTGTTAGTGATATTAGTGCACTGCTCTGATATTTTTTTTTTTGAGGTGTACATCCTCAATATGGGGATCAATAATTTGGTAACTTGGCCTGGTTTGTATTGCTTTCATGGTCGGAAAATCATTGCGAGCATTATTAAGGTAGCTTAATGTCCAGTGATTTCTGTTTAAGTTTAGTTCCTGAAAGCTGAGGCCGTGATCCAACAGTAATATGTGAAGCAGCATTTCCTTTTATAGGTTAACCAAGAATTGATGGGTGACGGTGCATCATAACCTATGAGGTATCTGAAAGTTCTCTATGTTCCTTGATGATGCTTCCGTTATGGCATATCATGCTTTGAAATATCAATGTTGCAAGAAATTAGTGGCATTTTTCACGTGTTGTAGCTTGTTTCTCGTGTTTAGTGAGATCTGCCTCAGGCTTTTAGTTGTTAGATTAAGCCCAGATTTTAGGTTATGTTACATTGTTTACAGCGTGGGTGCTAGACATGGATAACCCTTGACACATGTCTGTCCATTTATGTTGAAATGTAGGACTCGAGTGCCATTATTTTGCCTGACTTTTGGTGTTCCAGCGTGGGCGCTGGAGCGTCTATAGAAAGTCGTAAGTGTGGGCCATAGAATGTCCGAGAATGCGGGTTAATGTGGACAGCTTGCCAATTTGCCAGCCTGTCAAAATTGACACGGTTTGCCCCTGTGTGTGTGTGATTGGCAGAGAACGGGAGAGAAAAATGAGATGTGAGGAAAGTGGCACTTGTGGGCTATGAAGGGAAGGAGACAAAAAAAGAAGATAGAGAAAAGACAAGACAAAAAATGAATAGATTCAGGAAATAAAAGAAAATTCGACTTTGTTGACTTTAAACATTTTCTTCATTATAATCTGTATTCAGATATTGCACATTGCTCTAATTTTGGCTAAGATTGGAAATATCAAGTTGGAGTTAATATGTGTGGTAGTTTGCCAAAAATTGAATTTAATACTGAAACTATTAAACTCAAAGCTTAAAGTCGTATTAATTAGACAATATAGACAACCATAAAGGACTTGAGCTTGCAAAAGTGTGGAACGGCCGCGACTTTTCCGCGCTGCAATGTGACCGGATTGGTGGTCCCTGTGATGTTTGCCGACCACTCCTGCCAACTGTGCTTGGACTTTCCTCTTAAGTCTTTATTATGGGGAATTGGGATTTATTGTATCTTTAGTAATTGTGAAAATATGTGGTACCTTTGTGTAACTTTACTCAACAGTGAAAGAAGAAGGTCGGCAGTGCCGTTTGGGTTGTTAATGAGCGCTTTTTAATACTTATAAATGATGTGCGAAACTCGTCCATCATTGGACTCCTGATGCTGATTGTGCATTACTCTTGCATATGAAGGCAGAATGAGCTTTCTTCTTTTTTTCTCGAAGATGGCATGGACCAACACGTTCACACTGTAAATTTAAGCCCCTATTTGATCCTTGGATTTTAGTAAGGCCAAGGAAAATAATTTCCCCACCTCAATTAGCACCTTGTGCTTATTTTTGAATCCTTAGCGGTTTCCTTTTCTTGCCAATGTACATGGTCCAAACTTGGTTTACAGTCTTACTAGATCTACTGGTTTGTTTTCAGTGGCGTGTTAGATTTCAAAATTTCATCCAGATTGTTTGTTGTGGATATTGATATTTCTTGTGATCTGTGCTATTTGGGAGCCTTCTGTTACTTGTACATAACATTAGTGTATGTGAGAGACTTGCATGTAATAGTTTTATTCTTTATCATTTAATGATGTCAATTCACTTCGAATTGTGATTAATTTAAATGTTTTTGCCGCTGTATAGGCAGATACTCAGTGATTTTAAGTCCATATCAGATGGTTTTTGAATATTTTTGGTTAATCTTGATGGACATACGCCAACTATTCTCAAACTCTCTGATATAGGTCTTCAAATGTATTCTGTTTATTGGATGTGCTGGTACTTTAGTCTAAAATCTGTTGGGTAGAACTGATTCACAGTAACTTCGACGTGAATAATTTGTTTCCGATGATTCTTCATCTGAGTAAACTCTGCATATAATGTAAAGGGAGAGAGTATAGGTTCTCCTATAATTCAATCTTCCAAATTATATTTTTAATACGTTCATTTTTATTTTATTTTTGCTTTAAGAGCAAAGTAGATTTATTCTGTGTATCTTGCTTATGTCAATGCGCCACTTGGTTCTCATGCATCTCATGCACTTGCAACGGATAATAGTTGTTATCAAATTTCATATGTTTGCAGATTATGTGCTCCCAAAGCTTTAAGACAGAAGCATTTTGTATGTAGTAACTATCATTAGTCACTGTTGCCGTGCTTTTATTGGAGTGTAGTTGTGAAGAGTAGTCTTCTTATGGTTCTAGACTTTTATAGCTTCAGAAAGGAAGGAAGATTAACTGAAATTGTTGGAATTGTTAGCCAATTGCAAAGTTGTGCTCTAGCAGATCACATGTTTTATTGCATCTTTGGTATTTTCCTTGGCAGCGTGATGCATTGATATTCATTCTCTATCTTTATTCGTATTGCTAATGCAATAGCTACTGATTCATTTCTTTCTTCCCCGACTCTTGCTTTATTTAATTTTTGGTAGCCCATATACTACTTTCCAAAGTGCCGAACATATGAAAATTTAAGAAAATGAAACTCAGCTAAATCAGTGAGAACTGTAAATGAGAAATACCTAGTTTGATGACCAAGAAGTCAAACAAGATTTTACCTCTTTAAAGAAGGGAGTATAATTTATGATTTAGAAACTCTTGCTATGTCTGTTAAAACATTATTAGTAGTAATGTATTCTATGAAATATATTTTATGGTTGAAAGTGTAATAGGTCTTCCGTTATTTTGCAACTGCTTAATATAACGTTTATTAGTACTTCTTATTTTGCTCTTAACTTCTGCCTGTGGGCTAGGTTTGCTCATATGTGAATACAGTTCGAATATTCAATTTGCCTTCACTTTCCTGCAGTCCGGCCTCAGTATCGTTATTATTACTATATTAATCTTTTTGGTGGTTGGGGTTTGGATCGTTTCTGTTGTGATTTTCTCTTTCTGGGTTTTCACACACTACTTGTAACTGGTTTTCTGCTTTAAATTTGATTAGTAAACTCATAGTTGAATTAGCGCAAAATTGGTTCTGACTAGATCGTTCTCTCAGTTCTCATCGATTGCTTCTAGTAATCTGTTTTCAGCTGTTATTTTTGGTGCTAAGCATTGAGTAATTAGTCTCGGATCTGGATTCACTAGTTCGGTTGTGCACGCCCTTCCATACAGCAAATATATATAGTTAGGCTTATCTCCGTGTACTGGCAGTTAGCCTGGTTTTGGGGATTACTTCTTGAGTTTGATACTATTTTTATGTTTCTGCCACTGGTCGTGTTTTCCAATCATTTTTTAAATTCCTTTTGTTGGTTTAAGTCCACTCTACTTGGTTGAGGACATTTATCTTGAATTTGAACTTCCCGTAGAAGCTGACTTTTTTAATTGTGTTTGCAAACCTGAAAGCTAATAATTGTGTTTGCATAAAACACTGCCAGTGACAATATCTGAATAAATATTGTAGGTGTCATCTTACTCTGAGATATATATTATTTTTGTTTATTGTCACATTCTATTGTAATTCTTATAGTCGCTTGATATGTTGGTCCATGAAGCTTTAAATTCTGTCTATATCTAGAACTCGAGTCCTTCGTTAATTAAATTCTCCGACTAAATGCAGATAATACTAAATTTGATATCTTATTAGCTTGTTGTCGTGTAAACATGTCTTGAGACTACTATACGGTTTTGACATAAAATACAGGTCATCAAAAGATTTTACAGACACACACAGTCTTATCGTGCATGCATACAACTCAGACGGTGCAGACTCAATTGTGGATCACCTGGCCTTTCATAAGGCTTTGTGCATTCTGATGGGGTGGAACTATTTGATGCCTCCTGATAACTCGAAAGCCTATCAGAATTTTTCTGCTAATGATGCAGAAGCAAACCAGGATGATCTGATTATGTGGCCACCTTCTGTTTTAATTCATAATACTATCACAGGAAAAGGTAGAGATGGGCGTATGGAAGGTATAGGAAACCGAGCAATGGATAGTATTCTTAGAGGTATCATGCACCCCCCATTCTTTATCATCTTTTATGTCATTGAAATGTCCTTTTCAATTCTTTGGGTATCTTTTGTGGGTGCATCAGTAATTGTCATATAACTTGCCTTCTTATTTAGTCAATCTATGTGCCTCATAGATTCTTACTGGCTAAAGGGTCAGTTATGTGTGCAAAATAGTCCAATTTCACTTTACCATCATTCCATTGGCTGATATGAAAGACCCTTCGTGATCTCCTTTAGGCTGTGTTTGGATGGAAGGATTTGGATTTGAGGAACATATTTGTAGGAAGAATTTCGAATGACTCTAAATTAGGTGGATTTAAAATCCACCATAGTAATTGATAAATTTAGTTCAACATAAGTGTTGAGGGATCTGAAATACATTGTAACTTGAAATTATCCAGACAGACTGAATGGATTTATTCAATTTGAAATCCATCAATCCAAACACAACCTTATAGTTTATCAACTGAGTAAGTATATTTGTTCTTTGTTATCTAGTGCAAAGAGGAAGTTGTGTGAGACAAAGGATCTTAGGTATTCGAGTCCTCAGATACCCTACTTTAGTCTAAAGATGCACCAGCCAATGGGCTTCACCTAATTGTGCATTTATTTATTACAGTATTTAGGCATTTGTTCAATTAGGGTTTGTTTTGAGGGGGGTGTTGTTTGAAGGTTGAATGATAGTCATTAGGGTTTTGTTGAGGGTAGAAGGATGCATTGGGCTGGGCTGGTTTTGTTGAGGGTGGAAGGATGTATTGGGTCTGCGCCCAAACCCCAGACCTACGCTAATGTTTTACCGGGTTTAGGTTTGGGTTTGGGTAAGATACACCCATTGACATGCCTAGAGTGCGTGATGAAATCATGCCTTATCCTATTCACCATGGCTTGATCAATCATTATGTAACTTTCATATGCCCTTGTATTATTTAGGTCCAACTAACCCTGCTAGATCATCATAAAGAAATTCTATTTCCACACGCCCTATTATTATTTAGGTTTTCAAGCTCCTAAGGTGACGGGGTGTTTTGTCACATTGCTATACTTTGCATTTTATATTTACGTTACTCTCTGTATTTCGCTAGCTTTGGTGGCACATTTTGCTGGATTAGCGTGTTAGATTAAGGTAACTTTATGATGCTGTTAGCTGGCACTCCTTTTGCAACCGGAATTAAGTCGTAAGCCAAGCATCCTTTGCTGCTCAACGCGAATTCTACACTTCAGAGAAATTACTTGCCTTTTTACCTCTCTATTTCCTTGCGTTCACTGTGAGCTTTATGGTGGTTTATAATGGCGAGCCTGCCTTGTGCTAACAGTTTGTTGAATTTTTGTTCTTAGGACAAGACTTTATAGCATATAGGGCAACAGTGTTCCCTACTCTTAATTTGATTCTCTCTCTCTCTCTCTCTCTCTCTCAATTGATTTCTCCGGCCTTTTCCCGTATTATTGGCTTTTTTTTTATGACTAATTTGTTGTCTTTTATTCTTTTTATATCCTCTTTACATCTCTCTCTCTCTAAATTGATATCTCCGGCTTTTTCCCGTATTTTTATTTATGACTAATTTGTTGTCTTTTATTCTTTATATCTCTCTCTCTAGTGAATTCGAGAAATTGTCTATGGCCTTTTCCCGTATTATTGGTTTTTTTATGACTAATTTGTTGTCTTTTATTCTTTTTATATCCTCTTCACATGTGCTATTCACAGGTTTTATGCTCTTACTAGCTCTCAAAACCTTTCATCGGCATTTTATTTACATATCAAATTAGTACGAGGCAGGGGATTATTCTCATTGAGTGGTCTAAAATTATGAAGCTACCTTGTCCAATTTCCTTGCTATGAAAGCTACTTTGTAGATTTTTGATATCAACTATATTGAATTGTGCTTTAGAAATAATTGGGATCCTTATTTTAGTGAATCTTGTGTTTTTTAGATCTTGGCTTTACTAGTGGCAAGTCAATGTCCTTATACTCAAAAGAAGGTCATATGGGCATCCACATGGTGAAATTCTCCGGTGATGACTCGGGTCTAAAGGAGGCCATGAGGTTGTCGGATTATTTTGAGAGAGAGAAGCACGGGCGGAAGGGGTGGGCCCGCGTGCAACCCTCAACACTTGGTAAAGATGACGATAATAACCCCAACCTCGTGAAATTGGACCCGAAGACGGGAGAGAAGAAGAGGGTGTTTTATGGTCACTTGGCAACTGCTGCTGATCTAGATAAGGTTACTTTTGAGATCAAAAAGAAGGTCTCAATTGTGAGCTTAAGGGAATATAAGCAATCCAAATAAGCCCTTTTGTTGAAGTAATGATGTGCTAAAGAATGAACATCACCTCTTGGTGACATTGTGTGGAGAATTTTACTTGGTTTTATTATTGGGACGTTTTGGAGAAACATGAGAGATGTTTGTAATGAGATGATAACATGAATTGCTTTCTGTTTACTTCTGATTTGGAGTCCTAGTATAATTACAATTACAATTATATGTGTATGTTTGAAGACTCGAAGCATGCATGAACTTCACATTTATAATTGTAGTCGTCTCGAGACTCCAAGTTCCAGAAACTTCTAAGAATGACATGATAATTCGCCCCAATTGGGTTTGAGAAGGGAAGGAGTAATGGTGGCATTTAGTACAATTTCGTCTCAACTTAGTATTGGTGTAGTTTTATCACTTTCAAGTAATTTTACGTGTTGCACTCATTAGATGCTACACATTCAAACACGTTCAATCGGAAATGTGAAGTCGAATTATATATGGTGATGTCAATATTTTATTCAGATTAAATTCAAATAGATAAATTGTTAAGAAACTCCTATGAAAGTAGAAAACTATCCGCACGAGTTAACTAATGGACCTCACTGCTCGATTAATCAGTTTAAAACATTTTATATGAACGGCTCACTGCTCGATTAACGAATTGAACAAAAATCAAGATTTTGGTTAGTATCAAACCCGAATTGAGTTTTTCAATGAAATTTTTTTCCTTGATTTTCTAGTAGAAATTTTCATTCTGTTTCAATTTTAGATACCGTTTATCTGAACCATAACATAAATTTTGGGAAAAAGTTTTATTTTCTTTTTCTGGATTGAATTTCGGTATTAATTGAATCGAAAGAACAATTTAGTTTGGTTTTCGGTTTTTTTATTTAAAATGAAATGATTACATTAAGTATATCGAATTAACTATTATCATCAACAAATTTCAATTACAAACTAAAAAACAATGAACTATATAAACAGAGGAATAACACATCTGATAGAATCGAATTCACGCCACCAAATAAATCAGCATTATTCTATATTAGGCTCTGATTTTACTTCTGGAATTGCAAAAAAGATATCCTTATAACACAAAAATGTGAGTAATTTTTAGGCACCAAATTAGGAACAAAAGAAATAAAAGAAGAGAAAATGTTATATATCCTCGTACATATCTATTTGTTATGGTAAACATAAATCCCGCGTTAAATTTTATCAAAATTGAAAAAAAAGGCAAAAAACAATAACAATAATCGGTGGTATATAACATCGCTCGTAAAAGAAAAACTCCCACAATACCTACAAACAATTAATTAGTCATTAGCAGTGGCTAACTGAAGAGACAACAATTCCTCCTCAGGTATAATCCTTATATGGCAATCAGACCTAGGGTACGACACGCACATCAGAGCGTACCCTGCCTCAACGACGTCGTCGCTCAGCATTCCGTCGCTCTGATCGACTTTTCCGGCCACCAGCCGCGCCGGACACGTCATGCACACGCCGAGATTGCAGTCGTACGGCACCGGCAAGTCGCTGTCGAGCGCCTTCGACAGGATCGTTTCGTCCGGCTCCACTTCCAGCTCCGTCGTCTTGCCGCCGTGCTCGATCAGCACTTTGTACGCTTTCACGGCGGCGGAGAGGCGGCGGACGGAGTGTTGCTTGAGGTAGGGCGTGTTTGGATGCGTTTTTGTGATTTGGTACTTTTTGAAGTTGAGAGGGAGTGGTGGTGGTGTTAAGCTGATGGTTGTTGCCATTGGAAGAAGGGATGTGGAGTGTGTGTTTTTGGGTGGAATACGAGGATAAGGCTTTTTTGTTTTAACATATATATATATATATATATGTATGTATATTGATTGATATATGTGAAGGAGTGAAATTAATTTTTATATTCGACCAAGACTTATGAAAATAATTCAATCTCGGAAATTATGTCACAAACTTTTTATTCTAAAAGATTCAAAGTTAGGATTGATAACTTTTTGGATTGAATTACCCGTCATTTCTTAATTTACAAACTGGTCAATTGATCTTTATTGAATATTTGTTATTTTAGATTTTTTTAAATTGATAAACTGTGTAATACGAGTTTTTTTTTTTTTTAACATTTCGTCAAAACATAGTATAATTCTTTATACAGAGGGGGTCTTGAGGCACAAGCCTATGTACAGTAGGGGTGGTCACGGATCGGATAACCGACCAAACCGAACCGAAATCGAACCGAACTATTTCGGTTCGGTTTCGGTTTTTCATTTTCAAAAAACTCGATTTCGGTTTCGGTTTCGGTTTCGGTTTCGGTTCTGAGCCTCGGTTAACCGGACCGAACCGAAAACCGAATAAATCGGTTTCGGTTCGGTTAACCGAACCGTAAACCGAAACCGTGTACTGTTAAAATAATATATAAATATAATTTCTATTTATAATTTATATAGTGGGGGGACTAATGTGTAAATTCCAAAAAAACAAGCCTAATTCTTCACTTCTTTCTCTGCGTGCGTGTCTTGAAGCCTTCACTCTCAACTCTCATTTCTCTCTCTCTGGCTCTGCGCAACAGGCAACAGCACTTCATTTCTCACACACACAGTCAACGTGTTGGTTGTAATATTACTTTTGATAATACTGATTTTTATGCAGCTTGTAACTTGTTGGTTGTTTGCTAGTTGTTGATGGTCGTGGACTCGTGGTCATGGCTTTGTCTTGACGGTCCATTGATGATTCAAAGTGTGTGGTTGGACGGATTTTTTAATATTTGTTGTGCATGTGCTTAGTATGTTCAATTTAGATGATAATCTCAATTCTCAAGACATAAAGTTGTTTTAATTATATAATATGATAATACTTCTAATTATATAATCTTTTAGCTCTATACTTAAGTGAAAAACCATACTTAATTATTTGTTGTTGCAATCTAAAACAAAGTACTTATTATAATTTATACAATCATATTATATATTAATCTATTGCATATTTGCATTTTCAAAGAGCCAAAAATAAACAATTAATGAATTAAACAATTCATTATCAATTGGGCTAAAAAGTTGGGCTAAAATAAAAAAGTTGGCCCAACAATTCATGGCAAATCATAAAGTTGAGCCCAAAAACAAAAAAGTTTGGCTAAAATAAAAAAAGTTGGGCTAAAATAAATTTGGGCTAAGATTGGTTAACCGAAAATTTAACCGAAACCGAACCGAAATGGTTCGGTTAAAACCATTTCGGTTCGGTTTCGGTTTCGGATTTTTCCGAACCGAAATTACGGTTAACTGAAATTTCGGTTCAGTTTCGGTTTCGGTTCGGTTAACCGAAATGCACACCCCTAATGTACAGTATGCTCAAGGTCTCAATGCAAAAAAGTGGCAAAAAAATTCGGGCACTTGTAGTAGTAGTCTGCCTGATCCAGCTGGGAGGCTCTTGCTTTTGCCAAGTGGTCTGCCACCATATTTACTTCACGGTAGCAAAAGTGAATTTAAAGGTACTAGAGCTCAGTCCAGGACCTCTGGCAGCTCTAGAGAAGAGTTATACAAATTTATTTTCTAATACTTTAATAGGGAAAATCGCATTTTTAGTCCCATAACTTTGGCCCAGTACATTTTTGGTCCCATAAGTTACGGGATTCTCACTTTACGTCCCATATGTTTCACAAATTCTCACTTTTGGTCCCATCCGTCTATTTTTAACGGAAAATGGCACGTGAGTGGCACGTGCGCCGGTTGCCAGCTGGTTTTGGGGGGCGAATTGTTCAATTTTCACTGTTTGGGGGCAAATCTGAAATTTTGAAAAGTCAATTGGGGGCAAAATCTGAAATTTTTAAATCGTCTTCTCAACCGATTTAAGGACGGCTTCGAGCAGCAATTCAGCCGGTGTTAATGGCATTGCACTCAGGGACCCACGTCGGTGTTTTTCCGGCGAATTTGGGCTCGATTTTAGCCATTTTCAACGTCATTTTTTCACAGCAAAACATGACCTTCTCCCGCGCGTTTCCAAGCAAATTCACAGTTGCCATGGCCGGGAATTCACTGCTGCAATGAAGAAGAAGATGGGCTGCTGTCAAATTCCAAAATTTTGCCCCAAATTGGCTTTTCAAAATTTTAATTTTTGCCCCCAAACAGTGAAAATTGAACAATTCGCCCCCCAAAACCAGCTGGCAACCGGCGCACGTGCCATTTTCCGTTAAAAATAGACGGATGGGACCAAAAGTGAGAATTTGTGAAACATATAGGACGTAAAGTGAGAATCCCGTAACTTATGGGACCAAAAGTGTACCGGGGCAAACTTACGGGACTAAAAATGCGATTTTCCCTACTTTAATATTTTTATGGTGATTGTCTAAAATATTTTCTATTTTAATCTTTTAAGAAGAAAATTTTGAAAAATGAAAATTAAAATCAGAATTAATATTAAATATCAATATAAAAGTTATAAATAAATAAAATTCTATACAAACCTATAGTTCATTATTCTTAATATATAAGGCTAAGGGTAATAAGTCAATAAATTTATTAATCTTAAATGTTTATTTTGTAAATGAGAAGTTGGCAGCAAATTTGAAAAATATTATCATGAAGTTTTTAAATATAAATATTTATTTTAAAGGCTTTTTAATAATTTTCCCTAAAACTTATGTTTCATGATTTTTGTTTCTAAACTACTTTGTAATGATTTACCATATTTTTGTATTGATGCCTTAAAATATAGACCCAAATAAGTCTAGCCCACATTTGGAAATTGTAGTGTGAATTAAAATGGTTACATGATAAACTCATTAACTTACTCATTGCAAACCAAAGTTGCTAAAAATTTCATGGCCCAGAGGCTCTTCTCAAACTGGAGCATGAATTAATGAGGCAACACATCTTGTCTAGTACACAATTATTGTATTTAGTACCGATAAGGTCCAACACAGTTGATAGATAGTTGGATTCCTTAAATATGCTATTTAGGGTTCTATCCCTGACCGTGTGTATGGAAAATGTTAGGGATGGTAGCCATCAGAGCACGAAGAATAAACGAGGGAGAAAAAATCTAAGCCTAAACATGAAGATGAAAAACACGAGGATTTAACGTGGTTCGGCATAACTTGCCTACATCGACGAGCCAATCTAGACTACATTTTTATTTCTTTCAAAGTACATCCATCAATTACAAGTGGAGTTCTCATATTTATAATGGTGGAGAAGTCTAAATCCTAACAAATTAGGTAAAACACTCCTAAACAACTAGAGAATAATTCCTAACACAATAGGAAACAATTCCAATCAAAGTAGGACTCAAGACATGCCAAAATAAGAAAAAACCGTCAAAAAACGCGTCACCAGCGCTGTTGCCCACGCCCAGGCGCCATACAGTGGCGCCTGGGCGCACCCCTCTGCCTGTGGCGCCTGGGCGCAACTGTGCGTATCTGCACTTCCCAATTTCAATTTTTCGACTTCTTCTTATCTTTTTGCAATCCCAGTCTACCCCGACTCTTCTTGGATCTATTTTGGCTTCTCTTCTTGACCTTATTTTGATCCGACTCCACCAAAACCCATCAATCTCCCACTTGGAGACTGATCAAAATAACCCGAACTCAACTCGAATCATCCTTTCACTTTTCCCAAGTGAATCTTAGTCTATTCGACCCATCCTCAAACCCAATGGAGATCATACTCCGAGACCTTTCCATGTCTCTTCAATTCATTCGTCCTCTAGTGTCACCCACTTGACGAACTCTCTGTGTGAACATTGTTCCCCCTTTTGAACTCTTGCCACTACCCTATTCTTTTGGTGATCAGCCAACTCCTGAATACCGTGGCATATCCATCTTGGTCCAACTGACCCTCGGATATAGGTTACTCTAAAACCCGAACATGTCACACTTAAACCGCCTCGGTCTACCCGTCCACTGACATCTTTCCACCAAGGACTTTTTCCAACGGCAATCTCGGATCCCTCATGTATCTGCTCCATGCCCCTGCATGAGCCATGTCTGATCCATCCGCCTACTTGGTTTTTCAATGGCTAACTCGGGCCACTGACATATCTACTCGAGCTCCCACTCCACAAGCTATGTCACATCCCTCTGCCAATAAACCCGATGCTCTACGAATCTACCTACCCGGTTTTTCGCATCCTGCCACCATGGCTTCCGACTCCACGGTCAACCCCTCCCGGCACCGCTTCCTGTCCTCATGGTCTCTCTACGTGGTCATACCTCCACAACCCTGCCCTCTGGTTTCTCGACTACACGGCTCTACCCTCTCGGTTACCGATTCTATCATTCTGACCTCTGGTTCGGTGGATTTGCTTTCTTGGCACCATAGCTCTGTCCCTTCGATCTAGCAACTCGTTCATCTTTCTCGGAAATACTAATTTGCTCTCTGACCTCTGGCTCTACGGTTCTACCTCCGGCTCCGCAACTGCTCCCACTGGCTTCGTGTTCTACCTACCCGGTAACACAAATCTACCTCTGCTGTTGCGGATCTGCCTTTGCTGGCACCACGATTTTCCATCTTTTTCTCGTTAACGTTCAACGGGATTACTCTTCTTTGATTGACGATCTACCCGATCTCATCCTCCTCTATCATCTTCTCCGGCTTCACCACGACCTCAATTCGTGCTCTCTGCAACGAAATCGTCGAGCTTGATTACTCTTCCATCTCCTACCATCATTCCCACGACGAAATCCGTGTTTAGCCAAAAACACTTCCCCATAGATCTAGATTTAAGCGCGCTTTTCCTAAATCTACAACCTATGGCTCTGATACCAGTTGTTAGGGATGGTAGCCATCAGAGCACGAAGAATAAACGAGGGAGAAAAAATCTAAGCCTAAACATGAAGATGAAAAACACGAGGATTTAACATGATTCGGCATAACTTGCCTACATCCACGAGCCAACCTAGACTACATCTTTATTTCTTTCAAAGTACATCCATCAATTACAAGTGGAGTTGTCATATTTATAATGGTGGAGAAGTCTAAACCCTAACAAATTAGGTAAAACACTTCTAAACAACTAGGGAATAATTCCTAACACAATAGGAAACAATTCCAATCAAAGTAGGACTCAAGACATGCCAAAATAAGAAAAAATCGTCAAAAAACGCGTCTCCAACGCTGTTGCACGCGCCCAGGCGCCATACAGTGGCGCCTGGGCGCACCCCTCTGCCTGTGGCGCCTGGGCGCCACTTCTGGGCGCAACTGTGCGTATCTGCACTTCCCAGCTTTAATTTTTTGACTTCTTCTCATCCTTTTGCGATCCCAGTCAAGCCCGACTCTTCTTGGATCTATTTTGGCTCCTCTTCTTGACCTTATTTTGATCCGACTCCACCAAAACCCATCAGAAAATACTTTGTCGGGAGAGACAAAACCCACTTCGTTGATCTCTACACCTCGAAGGGATTAGTTTCCTACATCCGGTTGGGGGAACCCTTGGTATATATCAAATAATAAATTATTGTATTTAGTAAACATACAAAACACTTACACAATAATCCAAACTGGGTTTGCACCGCGAGTTGCGGGTTAATAGGAGCCCAAATGAAGAAACTAAAGTGCTTCTGGAGTTGGATAAAATGGCCACTGCTTGGCCCCGCATTACTACCACGATCCCGGGTTTGTCGGGCTTGTCTCCAAGGTACTCCCCTCCCCCTCTAGAATAAAAAAAAAGAATTAGATTACTCAATACTCGGGTTGAAATCGAATATTTAAAGTTCATTCGAGCTCCATTTGTTAACCAAACAAAACAAGCTTGGACACCTTTTTTGTTTGATAAATTTTGAAATTCGATTCGATTAGATTAAAATGATAAAACATGTGTCAAGTTGTTCGAGTTTGAGTTCTGTTCACTTCGACTAAAATTTGTTCAAAATTTCTTTGATTAATAATAGGACTAAATTCAACCACAAATTCTATTCGATAATAAGTCAAAATCAATATATCGTACCACTCGAGGTGTCTAAATGTGGTCTCACAAAGATATGAAACCATGGTGGGGATAAGAGACAAATTGAATTCCTTTCAACTTACGGCACCCTTTGGGACCGTGAAAGAACACATATTATTGATGTCATGGACTAAATATAGAGTCCCTTTTTTCTTCTCTTTCATTTTTTTTATAACAATTGAGGTTGAGTAGTCTACTTTCCAAATCTTAAATATTACTACTTTGGGCCATTTGTATTTATTAATTGATCTTAAATGCAATTCTTATCTACATTCATTAGAGAGATGAAATATTGGTTAACTAATATTGTACTTACAAATGATAAGAAAAGATGGTGAGCGTTCTATAAGTATCGAAATCGATAGAACACTTAATTTTATAAACTAACTTTTCATGAATATCAAATCAAAATAATATCAAATATCTTCTTGAGAATAAAATATGTGTGAAACATATTTGCTAGAATTTCTTTAAATTTATATTCCTACCTTACTTCTTTTGTATTATTATTATACTGTACTAAGAAAAGGAACTTCCCTAGTGTCCATCAATTAAATCCTAGGACATCTTTATGTTCATTATCTACTTATGTTTCATTTCCTATACACACACACATCTATATATATATATATAATTTTATATAAAACATAAGGGATCTAGAACAACTATCTTGGGCTGTCAAATTTTTGGTAAAACCATTCCAATTCTTAAATTTTAACAAGTGTTCCAATTAATTTTTCTTTTATATTTCTTTTATATATTATTTTCTCTTTCCTATTTTTTCTCACACGCATTCTCTCTCAACTCCTAATACACCTTTTCCCTCTCTCATTTCTCTTTCTTTATTATCTCCCTATATATTTATCTGATATGTTTTCATTAATCACATTAAATTTACTTTCCATCTTATTTTCTTCAATTTTTATTCTCTTCTCTCATCCTTTATTTAAACTTAATTGAATTTTGCTCAAAAAAACTCCATATCAATTTTATGTTTTTGCACACGCATAGAGTGTGCTTTTAGCGATTCAATTCAAATATTCTGTTGTACCATCCATGTTACACTTTCTGTTATACGCACAGATACGTGACAAGTATATACACAAGTTGCTAGGATGTGGAAAGAGAAAATTATGTAACATGGAAAAAAATCTAAGATTTCTCTCTCCACATCCTAACCGTTCGTGACACATTTTAACCGTCCGTATATATATTTGTCACATATCTGTGCGTGTAACATAAGATGTAACAGAAAATTCAGATTGCAACCTATTAGTATCTATATATTAATTTTATATTTAGTTGAATTTTGATGGACACAATTATTTTTCTATATGAAGATAAGGAATGATATGGGGGACAATACATATCAATTTCTATGGCCCAATAATTTTTTGTACCTGGGCCAAAATTCAGACAACATTCGTTGGATACTTTCAACAATGTAATTATTTAAGGGTTATAATTAGTCATCGTAATTTACGTGCCAGCGGTGATGATCCTATACATACATATATATACACACAAAAAAGTCCAGTCCACAATTGACTAATTTCACTATATAATTACGAGGTCATTTCTTGTCATCTCAATCAACCCACAAAAACCCACTAAAAGGTAATTATGTTTCGATTTTCTGTTAATTTTCTGCTTGAATTTGAGTGGCTATAAAGCATTTTTTTTTCCGCTAAATTTTGCATAAAAGAAAAAAAAAAGTATCTTTCAGAAAATAAGATTTTGATCGAGTTTTTTTGAGAAGCTATTATCTGGATTTGGTGAGGTATATAAAAATTGTTTTTGTGATTGAAAAGGGTGTTTGTGTGTGTGTATATATATATGTGTATATATATATATATATATATTATATTATATTATATAGCTGGTGAATTATTCTCGTGGTTGGTGAAGAGATCGAACTTGTTAGAAAATGGGCTTTTTTTAATATAAAATTTTATTTGATTCTGCTAAGAGTATGTCTGAGAAAATAAAATTTATATATATATATGTGTGTGTGTGTGTTTCTTCAATTGATAATTCACATTTTTGATCTTTGAATTGGCTAAAGATTGCAGGAACAGTACACAAAAATGGCCGAGGAAAAGATTGGAATAGCAAAAGATGTTACTGAAGTAAGTCTTGCAAATTAGATTTATTTGTATATTTTCATTATTGTAAGGCTTTGTTTGTTTGAATTATTTTTGGGTTAAAATTTTTGCATCTTATATTGTAGTTGATTGGTAAAACTCCACTGGTATACTTGAACACAATTGTCGATGGTTGTGTTGCTCGTGTTGCGGCCAAGCTCGAATCGATGGAGCCTTGCTCTAGTGTCAAGGATAGGTATTACATTCATTCCATGGTGGATAATCGAAATCCAATGATTTTACTATATATATATATGTATGTATGTATGTATTTTGATGATGTGCTTAATTGATACTATGTGAATTCTTTGTGCAGGATTGGTTATAGTATGATAACGGATGCGGAGGCACAAGGCTCCATCACACCAGGACAGGTAGATTCACATAATTAGCACATTTCAACCTTCGAATTCTGGGCTAGTGTAAAAATTTCTTTAATTTCGCATAATGGTTGTTGATGAAGCATACATAGTAGCTTCTTGTGTTTCTTAATTTGTGTTTCTTAGTTTGTTTCTCTTACGCCGTATAATTCTTGCTTTGTTTTTGTTGAAGAGTGTCCTCATTGAACCTACGAGTGGTAACACCGGTATAGGCTTGGCATTCATGGCAGCTGCTAAAGACTACAAGCTCATAATCACCATGCCTGCTACTATGAGTCTCGAGCGAAGAATTATTCTTCGTGCTTTTGGTGCTGAGTTGGTGCTCACGGACCCTGCTAAGGGAATGAAAGGTGCTATTCAGAAGGCTGAAGAGATACGTGACAAGACACCAAATTCATATATCTTGCAGCAATTTGAAAACCCTGCCAACCCAAAGGTAATTAATCTCTGTCACAATTATATGAAGGGATAAGTACATGCACAACCCTTCACTTACTGTGTAATTACTATGAGCACCCTGGGATATTACAAATAACCAAGACACCCCGGGCCAGAGCTTGGCAACTCGAAAAACAGGGGTGAAATTGTAATTGACTTTTACTGACAGGTGGTAATATGCTCTTATTGACATAGTAAGTTATTGTAATTTCTCAAACCTTGGGTTTTTTTTCATAATTAGGTCTCACGCAAGTGGTTTCTATGTAATTTATGGATATGTTAAGTTACGTTTTGGGTAAAACCAATTAAATAACATGTATGTTTCTTCTAGATACACTATGAAGCCACTGGGCCGGAGATATGGAAAGGAACAAATGGAAAAGTTGATGCTTTTATTTCTGGAATTGGTACTGGAGGCACAATTACCGGCGCTGGAAAGTTTCTTAAAGAACAGAATCCCGACGTGAAGGTTAGTTCGTCCTTTTAATTTAAGCAGTGATTTTGTGGTTGAGTTCATTGTAAAATACCGAGTCATAAGTTTTATGTTGTGAACTGTTGAATTGGTTGTATTGATTCTCGTAATTTTCTTTGTATTTTAGCTATACGCTGTGGAACCAGTTGAAAGTGCTGTTCTTTCTGGAGGAAAGCCTGGTGAGTACTTTTGCAATGTTGCGTTTATTCTTAAAATGCATTTTTTTCTAGTTTTAGTTTTGAGTGCCCTAAATTTTCTTTGAGTAAGCTTTTCGTGATGCCATTTAGCACTATATATTATTGAGCGGGGTTCGTTTTATGTTTATAAGCTGGTTGTATAATCCTATGTCTATATATATATATGGTATTTAGTTATATGCTATGATTCTTTACATGATGGGAGTTTTCCTTAACTCGTATCCTTAAAAATATGTTCGTGTCTTCATATTGATTCTGCATCAAGTAAAAAAATTATCGAATAAATCTTGCATTCCCCATATAAGACTGTTAATGAGCTTAACTCGGCTCGGAAGCCCAGCTCAATAAAATATTTCCCGAGCTTAATAGAGCTTCAAGCCAATTAAAGCTTGACAAACACCTTCAACATGCTTGATTCAGGCTTGAGCTTGAACTTTAATACGATGAGTAAGAGGATGACATCTGTGAACTTATATGGAAAATTTAGTTATACGCCAAAAAAAACCCAAAACGTCATACTTGAACTATGTGACATTAACAGGAATTTTTCATATTATTATTTTCTCGCCTTTGATTACTTGTTCTCTTTTCCCGACTTATCATGTTATCGTTTCATTTCCTTTCTTATGAATTGAATGTGTTGATCACACATCAAATGTTAATCAAGAAACAAATTTAAGCTGCCTCAGGCACAGCTTAATTTTTTTTTTCTTATCACACACATACTAGTTCTCGGCTTGTAACTTTATCTGTTTGATGAATTAATCTTGTGTAATGCTGAAGGTCCGCATAAGATCCAAGGAATTGGTGCTGGTTTTATCCCTGGTATTTTGGAAGTTGATCTCATTGACGAAGTAGTTCAAGTAAGGCTTGGTTTTCTTATTTATGTTCATTCCAATCTGAATGGATTTATTCAACCAATTTCATCGTCGACTTTTACGGATGGTTGATAAAACCCAAGGCTTATTAAAGTTACAATTGTGTTTTTCTCTTGTAAAAATATTTAGGTTTCAAGTGACGAGGCTATAGAGACCGCGAAGCTTCTTGCCTTGAAAGAAGGTTTATTGGTAAGTGAGATACTACTTTATTCCCTTTGTGTGAAGATTATGTTTAATTCTCGAGTCCTTTTCCTCATTCAAAGTCCAAACATTAGCATAAACTTTGCCATTGAGTTTCACCAAGTTCATTTGTTCATGTTTATGTTTTTCTCGTGTCAAAACGGTCTAAAGGTGTAATAATATGGTACAGGTGGGAATATCATCTGGTGCAGCAGCAGCTGCAGCAATTAGGATTGCAAAGCGCCCTGAAAATGCTGGAAAACTCATTGTTGTAAGTCTCTATTTTTATCCTAAACAGAACTAGGCATAATATCTAGAGAGCAGTTTGAAGCTTTAAAAGAAGAAAACGAAGCAGCTTAGCTTCTTGAGAGAGAGGTGGAGATATAAAATGACATCAATGACCCTAAAGAACACCCTCTTCTACACAGTAACGACGTAGTGAATAGTTCACTGAAATTCATCGTGTTGTAATATAATATAATTTGGGGAAAATTGCAATATTGGTCCTATAGGAAGAGTCTATTACAATTTTAGTCTCATCATCTGCAAACTTGCCGAATTAGTACCAGATAATGCAATTTTGGGCCCAGCGGTTATAAAATGGATGAAATCTCTTAAAATTTGTAAGATGAAGTACTGATCACGTGCAATGCACATGACCAAATTAACGGTTTCCATTCGTTTTTAACCGTTGAGACTAAAAATGCAAAAAGAAATTTAAAATATCGGAACAAAAATTGCAAGAGGACCTATCTATGGGACTAATTCTGCAATTTTTCCTATAATTTGCTATTCATTGATCTTGCTCATGAACATGAGTGCAGGCTATTTTTCCAAGTTTTGGTGAGCGTTATCTTTCTTCTGTGCTGTTTGACTCGGTCAGAAAAGAAGCCGAGAGCATGACGTTTGAACCGTGAAGAGTTTTTCTTTCTGGCTTCACTTGGGAACATGTGGACGCTGCAAATGTCGTTAGCGATATCGTTTTAGCTTCTTTCATACTTGGAATAATCTGAAGTGTGGGAATTTGAACAAATTGTTTGGTTTCATTCTTACTATAATACTGTTTTTCATTTGGTGTTTGTCATTGTGAATCATCAAGATCTCTTTGGTTTCTGTAGACTTATTTGGTGCGGTTTCCTTTTTATCTTTGTCTATTGTTCTTGTTACCTGTGACCTGTCAATGGGTGAATACTACCTAGACTCGACCCGAAAACCACGGGTCTTAATCGATGGATCCAACCCACATATCCGATGGGTCTCTAGTCAGGTGGGGTCTGGTTCAACAACATGACTATGCTTATATGGGTGGGTGGACCCAACCCACAAAGATAACGGGTCTCGGGTCAGGTGGGTCTAGATTCAACAATATGACTGTGTGGAAAGTTCTAAGATGGATCGGGTTTGGTTTATACTCCTCCATTGATAGATATAGACTTCTACCCTTCTAGTATGCTATACTAAAATATGGTGCCTTGGTTGGATCAGTGCCTTGTGATTTAATGGCATAATCTTAAGGGGCAAGAATTTAATAGATAGGATAGGAAGAATATGATCACTATAATAATTACTTTAATTAGCCAAAGTTAATGCAAATAGGGGCAACTTAAGTACAGCAAATAGCTAACGATATACAAAGGGTACCAAAATGATGGAAATTTTAGTCCAAATTTAGTTTGATCGAATTTAACTATATAAATAGATGTGAATTGTACTAAAGTTTGATCAAATCAATTTTGAATTAGAATTTTCTCCAAAATCAAAATTCTAGGCTTGAATGGCATGTGTATTTTTAAAATTACCAAAGCTCCAATTAATAATAGTCTCAATAATATTTGTTACGAGAAGTTAAAAAAAAAAATTGAAAAAAGGATAAATGTCACTAATTTTGTATCACCAACTTATCATTTACTAATTATAGTTATAACGTTGTTATTATACACCAGTTTTAGTTATAATGTCCCTTTTATAGTAAAACACTGTAGTGATAATTTGACAGTTGCTTTTTATTGAAAATTAGAGGACGTGATCACTTGTGATTGGTGATTGTGGTGTGTAACGCCACTTAAAAATTTATATTATAGTGATTGGTGAAGCAGTCATCCACTTCACCACTGTTACCACCACCATCGTCGGCGGGTTGAGTTGGAGCACCCTTCTTCAAGTTGTACATTACATCTTCAAATCTGACGAGATGGATATGGATCTAACGAGACAGAGACAGATCTGACGAAATGAAGACGAGTGATACATAAATTTTTATATATTTTAGATTTTGGTTTAGTATTTATTTTCTCTCTCATATGAGAGTTTGCTTTCTCTCTCGAATGAGAGTTTTATCTCTCATTGAATAGGAATTGCACAAGAATTAATTTTCTTGTGTTCGTTTGTGAGTTCTTAACATTTGTTATTTTCAAGAGACTTAATAGTTGGTGTTTCAAATGTTTTTACTACATCGTTTGGCTCGATATGAATCGTATTGTTCCAAACGTTATAAACTTTCGATTGAATGATATATAAGTCCAAGTTTTCTTAAAAAAAAATAAAAATTTGTATTATAGCAAAAATTATGCAAACCCAAATTATGAATAGAGAAAATTACTTACAAAACTCTCTCTTCAGTACTAATTAACGAAAACTCATTAATATTTTCGAATTACGTAAAATCTTCCTCATGTTAAGTCATTCTTACAAACATACTCCATTTGTATTTAAAAATTATTACAATTTCGCCCATTGAAACCTTACAAATACATTCATTAAAGAAGTCTCATTGTAATTGACCAAAAATTATTTTTTTTTCTCAATATTAACACTAAAATGAGGGGACGTGCATGTAACTTAGTGCTAATTAACGAAAACCCATTAATATTTTGAAATTTACATAAAATCCCCCTTACATTGAGTTATTCTTACGAACACACTCCATTTGTATTTAAAAATTATCACAATTTCACTCTATAAACCATACAAAATACATTTATTGAAAGAGTCTCGTTGTAATTGATCAAAAATCAAATTTTCTTCTAAATAATTAACACTAAAATGAGAGGACGTGCACTTAACTTACTCTTGTAAACACAATCTTTCATAAAACAACTAAAGACATATTAAGAAAAAAATGAAAACAAAAAGTTACTTTGACCAAAAATCTTATCTTCATCAACCAAAGAAATCCTGAACACCTTTGCCAGCAAAAACCCTATCCGAAAGCTCAGCCAAAACGGCATTAACAGTGAGCAAAACGACACTTGACCCTGCAATGACTCCCAAAACAGCCCCAGTAGTCCCCAAAACTTTATTAAAAGCAGGCCACTCAATTTCTCTTATTTCCTCTGCGACCCCGCTTAAAAACCCCGTCTCTTCATTCTGCCCCTCCCTTTCCTTCATCGCTTTCTTCAATTCCATGCCCAAATCCGTCATTTCATCGCTCTGTGCTTTAGGTGGGTCGGGAATATTTTCGCTGGTGGGGGTGTTTTCGTCTTCTTGGGTGGCTTTTGCGATAGTGGTGAATTTGAGGGGTCTGTGTGCAAATTGGGTGAATTTTGGGGCGTTTGTGGTGGAAATTGTGGAGAGTTTTGGTGTGTTGTGGAAGGTGATATTGGTGGGGGAGAAGGAAAGTGCCATTTCTGTGTTGAATGGGGAAGAAAGAAGAGGAAAAGCTGAATTTAATTGGGGCTTAATTGGCAGATTGCACCCTCGAATTGCACTTTTTGGCACGATACACCCTTAATTCTATTTTTTGGGCACTTTGCGCCATTAAACTTTGCCACTTTTTCGCACGATACACCCTTAATTTTGTTTTTTTGGCACTTTACACTATTAAACTTCAACGACATATAATTTTGTATTTTGAAGCAAATTTAGACTATTTAACTCACCAAAAAAGGAAAAAGAGTTCACTCAATTTTTAGAGGGTAAAATTGTAAATACAAAAAGGCGGAATTGTAAATTGTATAAAACAAATATGAAAATCCATAAAAGTCCGAAAGCAAAATTGTGCTTAAAAAAACGTGGAAATTATTAGGAAGTTCTCTCAATTTCAAATTATCCAATAAATTAAAATTTCTAAAAAATCATTTTTTAACCTTGGAGGAACTTTCGAGAATCTCTATCAAGACCTCATGCTTCAATATGCCCACCAATGTTGCATCTATACATAAGGGTTTCTCTAACTATTGAAGAGAGAATTTTAGCGATTTTAGCTTATTAGCTTAACCCTATAATTGAGAAGATTTCTACGAATTTTCACGTTTTTATGGTGTAGTATTGCCTACGGATTTTACATATTTTCACGTTCCTAGGTACGATTTGGCATTTTTTGTATTTATAATTTGACCTTCTAATATTGAGTGAAGTCGTTTTTTTTGCGAGTTACGTGATGTAAATTTATCCCAATGAGTAAAATGCCAAATTATATATAATTCCAGAGTGCAAAATGCCAAAAATTGAATTTAAGGGTGCATTATGCCAAAAATGGGCAATGTAATGGTAAAATATGTTTAATCAGCTAAAGTTTGAGGTTTGGTTTTTTTGGGCCATCTGGGTCGGGTTATTTTTGGTCCAATTGGTCATGACTAGGCCCATAAGAAATTTATTGAAGCTTTAACCAAGAGATGAAACCAGCCCAATTATTTATAATGAAATTTATCATTTATCCAATAGTATTTCACTTCTGTTTGCAATGGCACAGGCACACTAGCATGGTTCGGTTAACCTATCAAATCGAACTGAAATTCGATTCAATTTTCAAGTTTTTTTCTTAGAAAAATTTATGATATTTGTTCGTTTTTGATTTTAGGACCAAAGATTTAACCTAAATTGAACCAAAAACCCGAATTTTATTTTTTAATTTTAAAAAGTAAAAGTATCACAAAACCATTTTTTCCTAAAAGAATTATTGCACATTTGTGTTGGGATGTATTTTCAATTTTTATAATTAGTTATTTATTTTAATTTTAGGATGAAATTTAGGATAATCGAAACTGAACCGAATTGATCTAATCGTTTTTGGTTTTCAGTTTGGATTTTCGGAGAAACGAAATTTCGTTTGACCAAAATTATAGAAGTAGGTGCATGAAAAGAATTTTGACCATTCTTATATCTTGAGTTTTTGTCACTAATAAAATACTCAATTTTTGATATCAAATCGGGAAAATTTCACTATGACCTGATATACTATTGAAAGTAGTTCCTCGAATCCGTTTAGAGCTCTAGATTAAACACAAATCAAACCCCATACGGTGCATAAAATTAAGACTTAAAAGAAGTTTGTGTTTTGACTCGGTGATTCTTAGAGGGTCTTGCAATCGTAGCGACTATACTGTTTGATAATATAATATCTTTCCATATCTTTCTAGCATTTATATTAATTTAAGTTTCTTTATATTTTCTTATATTTATCTTTTCCTTATTTATAGTTAGGGTTTGTTGTTTACCAATTACATGTATCTCTATAAATATGTTACTCAGTAATACAAGTTTTCTACGGGGTTTTCTCTAATCTAACATGGTATCAAGTTAAAGGGTTTTTCTTTCAACCCTCATGATCTTTCACTTCCGTCAGCCTCTACCATCGCCATCCCCGTCCGGCTCCCTATATATATATATATATATATATTTTTTTTTTCTCTTTTTGTTCTTCCTTCACTATGGTGAATTTTTTGTAATTTAGTTTGGGTTCAGCAACTTGTCTTTATGTTTTTCGTGTTTTAGCCGCCGCCGCCGCCATCTCTTTTGGCCGTTGCCGCCGCCGACTTTAGTTTTGTTAGTCTCCGCCACTCACCATTGGAAAACGAGGACTTAGAGCTCCCACCTTTTTATTTTATGCCGCTTTTATTTTATTAGTTGTCGCCGCTCACCCTTGAAAAATGAGGACTTGGAGCCGCCGCCCTTTTATTTTATGCCGCCGTCTTCTCTCTTTGGCCGTGGGCTGACGCGCTTAGCCGTTGTTTTTAGTTTTGTTAGTTGTCGCTGCTCACCCTTAAAAAACGAGGACTTGGAGCAGCCGCCGCCGCCTCTTAAGGCCAACCACCACCTTTTATTTTTGTCGCTGTCTTCTTTTCAAATTCTCTATGATCGAATTTCTATGGTCCAGTCTCAACGTTCAAGACTCTCACGTTTCGACTGCGGGGAAGTGTTAGATAATATAATATCTTTCCATATCTTTCTAGTATTTATGTTAATTTAAGTCTCTTTATGTTTCCTTGTATTTATCTTTTCCTTGTTTATAGTTAGGGTTTGTTGTTTACCAATTACATGTATCTCTATAAATATGTTACTCAGTAATACAAGTTCCCTACAGGGTTTTCTCTAATCTAACATATACTTCAACTAGAGTTGCTAAAATTCCGTGGCTTGGGGTTCTGACCCGAGTATCACCGCCTACTTAAGGGTGTGAACGGTTCGGTTATCCGCGGGAATCAAACCGAAAACTAAAATTCTGATTCAGTTTTCTGTTATTATTTTTCCTTTAAAAATTTTGATTTTCCAGTTTACCTGTTCAATAGTAGGCGACAAAGAATTTAAGTGTAGCCTTTACTATGCTATATGACAATGTACAATATGTAAACTAACATTTAATCATAATTTTAGTATAATGCTATTATATTACTAGAAAATTAAAACTCGAAGAATTAATTTTAAAAAATTGGATACTCCATAGGTGTGAAAAGGCGAATGAATTTTCAAAATGAATTATTGTTAGTTTATAACCAATAGACAAACAAAGGCTGCAAGTAATCCAAATATGAAATAGGTTGTGTTAGGTGGTACATACATATTGTATAGTACAAGTGTTCCCACGAGCTTATAGCAGTCCACAGTAAAAAAAAAACTCAGAAGCGTCTATCGTTGTCCATCATCAATTATCATTGACCTTTATTTCATAAAATAAGTTCAATTATCCTCATCTTCTATGAAAGAGTCTTCACCAGCAATCCAAATTCATCGTTAGATAATTGCGTGACATTTCATGTTGCATGGATGAATGTGCAATACATGTACGATTGACATATTGTGATGTGAAGAGCAAAACCTTTATCAGTTATTTTGAAGGTAAAAAAAATCCTATATACATGATAGAAATTACGCACATCGATAAATCAATCGAAAAACATATTGAGATAGAGTTCACAGTTTTACAAACAAAATATCGGAAGAAAAGGGGATTAAATCTGGTAGAGCAATTAATTTATGTCCCGAAATGACAAAAATACCCCTAAAAGTAGGGCAATGTATTCAAACATGATACGGATCAGCGAGGTTTACACAACCGAGCTGACCTAATTTGATCTCATGGTTCCGACCCGTAATGCTGAGTGTTAATGTAGACGATCTAATCTTCATCTAGACCTCCATATGGATTCAACTTCATTTGGTACACTTTTACCATGTAGAAATCAATTCTTTCATTGCTTAAGGACCTCCTGACTATCTGATTTAAGCATCGAATGATATTAGATAGGACCACCTAACAACGCTAATGTTTTCCCTTCACTGTTTAAGGTCATACCTCCACTTCATGAGTTGGAGTTGGAGCTCTGTGCAACCCGACCTCCGCTATGTTAATTTATTGTTAACACTGTGACTGTGTGTTTAGTGGAAGCACTATCATTTGATTCTGGAGCTCGTTGATTGTGTTAGGCCGGCATCTGCCCCCTATGACACTTATGTGGGCGAAGCCACCTTATAGCCATATGGCGTTTTACGCTACCAAATATATAAGGAAATAAAGTTGCGTCTTGATACTAATAATTGGTATCACAGTGAAGTCATGAATTCTAGTCTTCCAAGCTATTGTTGGGTGGTGATTGTGGATTTATTGTTAGCATTGTGATTGTACTTTTATTGACAACACCACCCTTTGACTCTGGAGCACTGTGATTGCACCGAGTTTCTGCCCCCCATGGCACTTATATGGGTGCAACCACTACATAGTCATTTGATACTTTGCACAGCCAAATATATAAGGAAATAAAGTTACAACTATGTTATTATTAGCTTCAACTTTTAGAGATTGATCCTACCACACTAGTCTCACATCAAAATTATCTACAGTGATAAATGATAATAGTGATTGTCCGGGACTCACAATTTTGGAAGAATGGCCCATTTCAAAACTTTCCCACATTTCTTTAACCCAAAAAATGCAATTTAGAGCTTGATGCTTGAGTTGATTGAAATGACATGTCAATAAGAAGACAATCTCAAGAGTTGGAAGTTAGTAATGCATCATTTTCAGTTATTGCACAGCTTCTTCCAATTATTGCACTTCAACCCACTGTTTCCACTATTTGGTCTTTTGCCCCTCTATTCTGTTCATCTGAAACATCAAATAATTTTTTTGATTTCTTTGGCCTACCAACGGACTCTGGCATCACATTATAACAAAAAAATTATTCTACGGGATATTATATGAAGCGATTACATTATTGTCGTTTCAAATTATCACTATGTCATAAAAAAATTCTTCTTTTTTTGGTCGAACCGGGACAATTTGTGCAAGGGGGAGATTGGCTTGACACTTGATTTCCCATGTTAAACCTATATATATATATATATATATATATATATATATCTAATCAACACTGATTAGTTGTGTCTCAATTTGTATTTTCTTATGTCATTAGGAAAACACAACTTGAGATTCAACTCCCAGTATTGTTTATGAATTCGAATTATATATATATATGTGTATATATAGCTTAATCAGAAATCAATGTATATAGTAATATAGATATAACAAAAGCCATATATATATATATAAATATGTCTATATCTAATATATGTAAAACGAAAGACCATGTAAAGTGCACATGCAGAACATATAATTATATATTCTAAACATGCAATTTTTTTTTTCCAATTAATAATTAAGTATATATAGAAATAGCTAGGTTTTCTTCTTTCCTTAAGCATGTGTAGTAGGTGATAAAAAAGATACGTTTAGTGAATTTTATTGACCTTTAGGTGCATTATATGAAGTTTCCACAAATCCACAATTAACACGAAATCTTTGTGTTTGTCAAAGAAACTAAAACACCCAAATCTTACGTCCTTTTCATTCAGATATGAATTCATAAGTTTTCGAGCCATCTTCACTTTTTCTTTTTATAATATTTAACTGCGAAAATTATAATTTTTAACTCCTCATGTGATCAATTATCAAAAATTCCCTAACCTTTTCGAAATTAAATAAAATCTCCCTCATATTAAAATATTTTTACAATTACAATCCAATATATTTGAAATTTCTTACAATTTCACCCCTATAAACTTTACAAATAAATCCCTTGAGGGGGTCTCGCTGTACTTTACCAAAAGTCTGGATTTCTTTTGGTAATTAATAATAAAGTGAGGAGGTATGCATGTAATCAGCCCTTTTAATTTAAGAAATTAAAATAAGTTTATATGGAATATTGGGCTATATATTTTATTTTATTTATGATTTGCTTGTATATAAGTATATTGACTTCAAGCAAACCGCCATTGGAAATATAGGAAGCTTGATCCATTCCGTTTTTACAAAAAATGTTGCTTACTTAAACCTAAGAGTAATTCTTAATATATTTGAATCTTATAAATTAAATAATAAAGGAACATATATATGTGTGTGTGTATATATATATATAATTGGTACATATTATCAAGGTACCAACTCCCAACTCCAGCATTTGTCCTCAATAACCATAATCTGATCGAATTTGTCTCTAGTTGACTAAATTAATGAATTTAAGCACACATGCACTCGGCTTTTCTATACTTAATCTAAGATTTTAATACATAATTAAGACAAAAAAGTTAAGCAAAGCAAAGCCCGATATAGCAGTCAAGTTTGTCCTACTAGAAAAGCTCACTCTCCTAATATAGGTCCAAAATTAAATATATTGTTAATGTGCCTTTATAGCATACAAATGTTACATTCCTACTAACCCTATATTTATTATTATAAGAAAAAAAGAAAAAAGTTTTGGTATCAATAATGGAGCCTTTAGAGAATTTGTTTCGATGTGTATTTTACTTTGTATTTCACCAAATATGTGTCATTAATAGCAATTAAAATATATATTTAATTAAGAAATTAAATATTTTATACACTTCATGTATAGTCGTTTCCTATGTGTTATGTAAGATACAAGATAAAACATAAAATTAAAATAGGAGATTTAAGCATAATTATCAGACACACGTACATTATTTAATCAATCTGTTACTTTGCTATATATAAGCCTTCATTGGATTCCTTTATTTGTCTTCAAGCTAGAAATAAAAATCACAAGATGGCGTGGTGAGTTGATCTATCTATTGACTATTAGCAAAAGTAATATATATATATATATATATAAATTTCTGTCCATTTTTTGGTGAAATCCTTACCATATGTTAATTAATTTGTTTAACCAATTGGGTCAGTACAAAATTAAAGACATATGAGCTCTTTATTGAGAAAAAAAAGGAATATGAAATGTCATTGATAATTTGTAAAATTTATATTGCATGCATAATCGGTGTTATAATTAAAATACAAATTAATTAATTTGTTTTCTGAAACTTAAATGGTGCAATAATAAATATCATATATATTATGTAAAAAAATAAAAAATACATCATATATATTCCCTTCTTTTTTGGCCTAGCAAGAGCCTGAACTCGTGGCCCTGCAATCCCCTTTTCGGGACAGTATTTTTGGATTTTGCGTCTATTGCAAAACACCAAAACTTTATTCCTATAAATGATAATTTAATTAATTAGAGGCAGTTACGGAGGATAAAACAGCTCAATTATCAACCCCCAGTATCATAATTTTGCAGTAGAGGCAAAATTATTTTTATGATCCTATAATTATAGGGTGTTGACACTTTTAGTCTTGTAATTTTCATAATTGTACTTTTAGTCCTAAAATTGACACCCCAATTCAATATTAGTCCTTTTTTTTCCCACCTTTTGGTTCCGTGTCACACATTTAGTTCTATGTAGCCAATTCTTTTACACACATTTAGTTCTGCTACCATTAAATTTAAAAATATAAAAAGTTTCGGCCAAATCAATTGTCGAAACTTCGCACGTGCGGCTCACACGTGATCAGACGTTGTTGTTGCCGGCGAAAATGAAGTCAACGAAAAGACTTAAACAAAACCTAGCTTCTGAAAAATTCCCAAAAAGGACTAAATGTGCGAAGTTTCGGACATTAATTTGGCCGGAACTTTTTCAATTTTTCAATTTAATGGTAGGAGGACTAAATGTTAAAAAAATTGGCTAAATAGGACTAAATATTTGACATAAGACCAAAAATGTGAAAAAGTGACCAAAATTGAATTGGGGAGGAGGGGGGTTGTCAATTTTAGGACTAAAAGTGTGATTTGAAGGTTATGAGACGAAAAGTGCCAACACTCTATAATTACGGGACCAAAAAAGTATTTTTCCCTGCCATAAATCAAAGACTATTAAGATTTAATTCCCCAATAAAATTTAAGAAAAAACAAGAAAACATTTCCGCCAAACGAGAAAAAACATTCTTTTACCAACACAACATTTTTACATGACACAATACCTTAGGAATATTACATCTAACGAGACTGTAAAGTTTTCCCACGCTTACATAAAGACTAAGCCAAAATACTCACACAACTTGCAAGTACATTTGTATCTTTGATGAGCCAAAAATCTTGTAATTCACGTGTCTTTTATTATGCCAAAATTGCATTTACAATCTCATTGGATATATAAGGGTGACCACCTTATTCCCAAGTTTTATTGGCTTGCACATTTAATCTAAATATCATAAAATAATTGCATATATTTGACCAACATAGTCAATTTTTAAATGCAATTGGTCATGTAAATGTTATGTGATTATTAATTCTACTAATTTGATGTGATGAATTCATGTGAGATTGATGCAGAAGAATTTTGCACCGTAGATTTTCAAGGTCTCCTCTTTCGATGGATTCACTACTCCTGCAAAAGAATAGAATGTTAGAAAGCGCGCCGTGAGTTTCCCCAACATTGGCCCTCCGATGCTCAAGTTAGAAGCTAGGATTAAAAGGCAACGGACTTGGCGCGTTAAGGAGGGCCAACGCTCAAGTCAGAAATCTTTGGCCCTCCAACGTTCATTAGCCCCCTGACTCTCATAGTTCGGAGGCATCCAAGCTAAGATCAAAAGAGTGACTTTGAAAATTTATTGCAGAATTTGTCTGTATCAGAAATATACACGAGTGCTTCAACGACGAAAAAATGGTCGTGATCTTTTGGTCGAAAAAAACTCACAGTTCAGATGATCCTAAGTGTAATTCACAATGCGGATAGTCAATTACATGACAAATGTAATTTACTCACTTTGTTAATTATACTTGAGATTAGGGGTGTTCACCGAGCCAGCTCGAAAAAAGCTCGACTCGAGCTCGAGCAGAGCCTCACGAGCTCGAGCCGGCGATCGAGCTCGTTTGTAAGTGTTCGGGAGCTCGCGAGGCGGCTCGCGAGCCCCCTTTAATATATATTTTTAATTAATATATTTTAATATATATATTATTATATATATTATAATATTTATATTAATATAATAATATAATTTACTAAAAAAAAATATACTCGTGAGCTCGAGCTCAGGTGGAAATAATCGAGCTCGAGCTCAACATATGCGGCTCGATCGAGCTCGAGCCTGGAAAAATCACCAGACTCGGCTCGAGCTCGGCTCGTGAACACCCCTACTTGAGATTGGACAAATGTAGTCTAAATTACAATTTCCCAAAAAACTCATACAAAAATTTCCTCATTGAAGCCTAATGTGTCTTTACACGAGTTTTCTACCACATCAACATAATTAATTACTATTTTATGCAACTCGCTTGATCAATTGTGCCAACCCCCCCCACCCCACCAAAAGAAAAAAAAAAACTAAGATTGTGGACCAAATATATAACAATGTTTAATTAAAGGGACTAAAATATACAAACCATGTAAAGGGTGAAATAAATCAAAATGCAATTATGCCTTCAATTAGTCGAAATGTGTAAATTATCACTTCGTAAAAAAATAAAATAAAACCTAATTTGATAGTTTCGACGTGTCTGAACGCCGGCGGTAGTGGCTTTTCCGGCAGCTTTCCTCCGCCGTCGGAGGCCACACAACGGTGACGATGACGTCAGCAAAAGCACCCAAAATATACTTGTGTGTGTGCTTAGGGTTTAACGTTAGATAACACAATAGAAGCTCATGCAAGAATTCCCAATCATCATCTTTAACCCCCTTCATCTCCCGCGCCTCAATCATCTCCTGCATCGATTGTCGAAAATCGACGTAGGGGTCCGGAGAGTACGTCTGCACCGCCACGCCGCCGCTCACCACCTCGCCGGAGTCCTGCGGCGGGGGTGGTCCCGGTGGTTTCTCGATGATGGAGTTTGACCTGCCGGGGGAGGAGAAGAAGAAGCGATGGGAGGCGAAGGCGGAGGAGAAGTCGGGCACGGAGTCGATATCGGAGTCGGAGGAGGTGGCGAAGAAGGATTCATCGGCGGCCGCGGCGGTGGTGGTGGTTGAAATAGTGTCGGAGTAGTTGACATCATACAAAGAGTTGAAATTCTTGAAATGTGATGAAGGAATATTGGTGGTTATGGGAAATATTTGATCTTCGTCTTCTTCGTGAAGAGTAATGGGTGGGGAGACGGTGATTAAGGGGAGGCACTTGAATTTGGAGACGCAAAGGTTGAAGCTCTTCCACAAGATGTTGGACATTTTCTTTTGTTCTTTGTATTTGTGGGAGGGACTGTTCTTGCATGAGTTATATATATAGTTGATGACATTTGGTGAAATGGGTGATTATAAGATGCAGCAACTTTGGAGTCGTTACATCAAATATTATTTGATACAGTGACAATATGGTAAAAACAACACTTTAATTATATGTATGTAACGATATTAGGTGGACTATCTCTGATGAACCCAGTCCATTTTAAAATATCCCTAATAAAATGGGATCATACTTGTAAGTTCCCGTGTTGGGCTTCGGAGTGATCTCCACCACACATATATTCATACATGTTTGGGGGCCCTCCATCATATACACATATGATTATGGAGATTATTCTGAGAGTCAAACTACCGAAAGCTCTTAAGTATGACCCAGTAGAATGGAGTGTGTTAAAGGCCTTTTGTATTAAAAAAATATGAGTTTGTTGGAAAAGGACTGGTCTATAATTGCTTATGCTTGGTAGTGGGTGGAGAGGACAAAATTGTCTTTTCATTGATTATGGTCAATTTGATAAGTTGGGGGTGGTAAGTGAGACATATAATTGCGCTCATTCGTACACATCCCTAATCTTATATTAGATGAGATCTTTTATTTCATCTCGATATTTCATCTCTTGTTCGATATAGTACATGAAAGTTAGTGTATAAATTGGTATAAACATATATTTATGGGGAGTGGAGTAAATCGTGACGACAAAGAATCTTTTCTTTATAATTTTTTGTGACAAAGAATTTGAAGCGTCTTCCAGTTCACCATTTCAATCTTTTTATTCTAAATGATATTTTTTCTTCTATTTATTTCAATAAAATATTATATATGCTTGTTTGCATACATGATATTGACTATAACAAGAAACACCATTTTGCCATGCGAATTACCACCACCAACTAGCCCACCTAGCAAAAGTATTATTTAACCCCAGGGTTAGTTAATTAGGAAAGTTCACATAAATATTGCAACTCTTTGTGTATGACCACAAACATTATTATGAAAGCATTTTCATCCACTTCTCAAGTAATTAATAAGTGCATATACAGGATGAACTTTTCATAATTGATATTTCAATTAGTGCTACAAATGTGAAGTATTTGGTAAAAATTGCAGCCAAGTGAAGTGCATAAAAAAAAAAGTTTAAAAGTCACTATTATACACTTTTTCAATATGAACTTTTGGAGATGTGACTTATTCTAAAAGTTCATTTGGGATGAACTTTCAATTCATATTCTTCAATAACAAGATAACAACTTTAAAATGCTGATGAATCCTGGCTCTACTGGTGAAGCTGATGTCACAAGATATTAGAGGTTTTGAGTTCGACTCTCACCGAAAGCGTGTAGACTTTTCTCTACTATCATAATAATTGTTAGATGACTAACAATTGTTAGCTGACTGTAATTAATCGCAATTTGATATTCATTCACATAACCAATTTATTAAAAAAACAACTTTAATAATGTGCGGCTTAAGAAAGGTTCAATCACACATGATCAATATCTTCA
The DNA here is from genome assembly GCA_019426215.1 of Buddleja alternifolia. Lineage (NCBI taxonomy): Eukaryota > Viridiplantae > Streptophyta > Magnoliopsida > Lamiales > Scrophulariaceae > Buddleja > Buddleja alternifolia. The sequence goes on from CM033403.1 coordinate 32,207,651, forward strand.
CATATTTTGACAGTAGTAGCACAATAATGGCAAAAGAACAAATGGTAAACATTGAAGAGAAGAAGATGAAAGTGGACAGCTAAGTTTGCACATGAATCATATAATTCAGATCAGTACGCCCTAGCTAGCTAATTTAGCTAGCTAGCTAGCTAATTAGACCCCCCTGATTAATTTCTACTTAATCGTGCTTGGATATCATGTGCTTTTGCACTAGTATCGTTGGAACATTTCATTGCACTGTATACTGCAGGGGGGGTCAGATTGAACCATTTTCAGTGTATTGTACGACATTGCTCAGAGTATTAACATTTTTTTTTCCTTTTGGTGATTGAGTATAGCTTTTTTTCTTTGACTTTCCTTCTCGACTTGATTGTACCCAATGTATATCACAAAGTGTGAAATATTAAGGATCGATTGAATCAGGAGCGGGCTAGAATTCCCGGTAATGCAGGTAATGTATAAAAGAGTTTATATAAGGCTATATAAATGGGTGAGATCAAGCTGAATTTCTAATCCGATAGCTGCTAGAAATTTTTAGATTCAAACACAATATTTTTGAAGTATTTAAACTCAAGCTCGTCGAGAGTTAAAATTAATTTCAAACTGAAGCTCATTTGAAAAATATCAAGTGCTTGAGTTTGTACACAAGCTGATCTAAAAACTCACTGTAATACTAAAATTCATGTGTACTATATTTTATATAATTAATCCTTTTTCAGAAATTCCTTATAGATTTAAACTAAAATTTCAAACTGTTGAGTAGGGATAACAACGGGGTGTGTATGAGTGGGGTTGATCTAGGTCGGAAATTACCCCCTTCTTCTCAGTCAGGATGACCTCGCGAAGACAAACCAAACGGAATTGAATAAAGATTATAGACTGCACTCGAGGTATCGAGCTGGCTACGTACCACACTGGGATCAAGTCTAACGTAGTTCCAAGTTAGTATATGATATTCCTATTGTACAGCTAATTCGTAATACGAGTTATCCCAAATTTATATAAGAGATCGTACTGTCAAATCTTAGTCCGAATACGAAGATACGAACAAGTTTACGAGTGTATTAAATGTTGTATCTCCCCCCGCTTCTTTCATAAATGCGGGTATTTATAGTGCTTATCCATGCTGGTCAAATACTATTCCGCTAGCTAGAAGTCTCACTAGGATGATGCCACGCGTCTTTAAGGGATGGCCAGGATCGTAGCTTGTAGGGTCGGGCCATGGGTTAACCCGACCCAAGTGAAAGGAAACACGCGGGTCTTGTAGTGTTATGCAATTCCGAGACTCGATAAGGACTAATGATATAAATACTCATTACGAGGTTGTTGGGTCGTTCACTGCATTCATTGTAAATTCATAAGAATGGAACAAACTTGACGAAGTAACGAAGCAGACCATGTGGACCCCTTTTTTTCAGTATATCATTAAGTCCCTCACTTCGTTAGTGATGATAAAATTTTAATATTTAAAATAAATTTTTGAAACGCTGACGAAGTAACGAATTATAGTTATGACAGACAAGTGTCTTTAATGCTCTGACATCACGTGCGCCGCAATAATTATTACTTCTGCCACTTTGTCTCGTCCTAGAAGGCACGGTAATTCGAAACGTCGCCTTATTTGAGCCATTAGATTAGGAACCCTTGATTTAATCTGAGCCGTTCAGACCTCGTTTTTACCCTACTATATAAACTGTTCCAATTTCACCCCATTTGTTTTACACAACCTTCAGCAAAAAGATCTTCACCTGCTTCGTATACATTCATCTGCATCGTTTGTTGAGATTTAGAGTGTAAATTCATCTGCTTCGTCTGTTATTCATTTGCATCGTCAGCCGATTTCACTTAGGTATAGTATCTCTATCTCTCTTCTTTTTATTTTCTATATATCATGGCCTTAGATCCTAGGGACGAAGTATTAGATATTCTAGGGGACTCCGAAGTAGAGGGAGATGAACCACTAGTCCAAACTCAAATCCCTAGAGTCGATGTCGGTAGTAGTTCCGAGGATAGCTCGGATTTTGATTCAGACACCTCTTCCGATAACGATGATGAAATGGATGTACCCCAGGCTGCTGAAATCCTTGAGGATCAGCTCGCCCCAGCCTCGTATGCGGATTACGATGGTAGGGACGACCCTAACTCCAACCTTTTTCCAAATCTTTCCCATATTCACCGTATCACTTGGTTGTAAATAGTTTTCTCCCTGAATGAGGCTAAGGTCGCCGAACTAAGAACCAAATACCATATTCCCCATAATTACCGTATCCAACTTCCTGGCCCCAAAGACTGTTTACATCGACCACCAATAGGATTTCGAACCTTTCACATCGCCCACTTAATGGCCAGACTTAGATTTTCCCTTCATCCCGCCATAGTTTCCATCCTCTAGTTCCTTCGCATTTGCCCTACTCAACTATTGCCAAACTCGTACCGACACTTGGTATACTTTATCGTTTTGATGACTTCCTACGATACCCCTACAGATATTCCCAAGTTTAACCATTTTTTCAAATTACAACGATGTACAAAGGCCCCCGAATTAGGTTTTTATTTTCTTTCTCCTCAAAAACACTGTCGAGTTCAAGCTTATCCGAATTCATCCTTCTGATCTTGGAAGGATAAATATTTTTTTCTTGCTCCTCTAATAGGTAAGTCTTGGTCGGTAAGTCGTAAGTGGAACTTGAATGTTCCTACTAAACTCGTAGGTATTAGAAATCCCACCATTTCACTCAAAAAACTCAACAAAATTCTCGAGTGCTATTACAAAACTTCGTTGCTTCATGAGTCCGTTTTACGAGCTTGTGGGTTAAGCGCTGCTAATGTTAACCCCGTCAGTGACATTGGTAAGGAAATATGCATCATACATTTTGTATTATTCAACCATATAAGATTCTAAAGTTTTCTAACTCTTGTAGGGATGGCGACTCGTAAAGCACGCATGAGCCGTAAATTGATTGACGAGCAAGAGGCCGTAAAAAAGGCCGCAACAGCAGCTCGTAAACAGGGAGGGGCAGGCCCGAGCCAACCAAGATGAGCTTCTGTTCAAATCATTGAGTCGGACGACCCTCAGATCAATCAAGCTTCAACGGTCCAAACTTTAACGGCCCCTTCATCAAGCCAAGGTCCGGACGCCCATATGTCCGAGCTGACAGACTATGTCTCGGCTCTGCCAGCTCAGCCCGACGACTGTAGCCTGCGCCTTCGTCAAAAAAGGGAGCGCTCTGAGGTTAGTACAAGTTCCTTCCCATCACAAATTCCTCTTCCTGCTTCAACTCCTTCCACTTCGAAGATCCCTTCTACTTCGAAGGCCCCACCTCGGGGGTTACGACCCGAGGGTACCGATGCTGAAATCTTGGAGGCCATGGATAAACTCGAGTCTCTTTGCCTCCAAGACTACATGCAGTACAACATTGTGGATTGTCCACAACTATGACCCGATGCTACACCAGTCAGGCCCGAGTGACGTGTTTATGAGGATAACAACATTCTAGGTGCTGAAGGCTCAAGCACGACCCTCGAAATGGTGAGCCATACCCTGCTGCCTCGTGACAAGCTCGCGATGATGGCCCATACCCATCCTTGGGTAGAAAAACATGCTTTTACCCTTCTCTCTAAGGTAAATTTTAAGTTGTTTATTTTATTCTTCATGCTTCGTCAACTTATAAGTTCGTTCTTATCTTCCGATCTAACTTCTTAAATTGTGTATTCAGCTTGCCTTGTGCATTCATCAGCTCACTCTTAATAGTGCTCACCACAAAGATATTGGTTCATCCAGTGAGAAAGAGCTTGCTGATTACAAGGAGCAAGTGGCCGCCGAATTGAAGACGATCGAGGAGGATCGTAAATTCGTAATAAGGCAGCCTCGATTCAGTCCGAGCTTGACACCGTGGGCAAAAGCTTGGACGTTGAGAAGGCCAAGATAACTCAGCTTCAGGTAAAAAAAATGAATCTCCAAGCCGAGAATACAAAGCTCAAAAGGATGATGCTCAAGTTCGAGAGTTTGTTAAACTCAAAGCATCGTAAAGCTTACGAGATGGGGGTTAAAGAGTTCATCTCTAGCCCCAACTTCGCAGCTAAGCTTCAAGACGCTCGCCTTAGTGGGGTAAAGGACTTTGTTCGTTTGACTCAGTTTGATGACATTATCATCTCCCGAGCCATCGACGATCAAAGATATGGTTTCTATAAATCCATCGACTATTTGAAGCAAATCGGAGGTTTTAATGTCGGGGTCATTCCCGAAGAATTCGAACGAGATTACATTAACATGGACCTGATTCGTCCATCTTTAACACCGGATGACGAGTCCGAATATGTCAACTTTCCTGAGTTTAACAACATCGTTCGTTCATTGGGGATCGAGCCTGATGAGGGTCGTGCGAGCACTTCGTTTCAGAGGGAGTTGGATGCCACAGTAGCTCGTATCGTTGACCCTCAAGTTGAGCTGCAAGACCATTAGCCTTCATTTATTTGTAACATCGTTTAAGGACAACTTTTATGCTTTTTAATCATTTTGAATCCGTCTCTTTAAATTTCAGAACAATGCTTCCTTAGAACTTGTAATTTTAATTCAGTTTATGCATCATTCTGTTTATACATCGTATGGTTGTTAGCCGATCCAAATTTTATACTTGATATTTTTATGTCTACTTTTGAATCGTTTTTAATTTCTGTTTAAATTTTAGAATAACGTTCCCTTAGTTGAACTCGTAATTTTGATTGTCAGCTTATGCACTGTAGCCGCCCCAAATTTTATACTTAGTATTCTTATGCATGCTATACATCGTTGTCTTACTTGTTTAATCTATGCATCGTTTGGTCATTGAGCCGATAAAAATCTATACTTATGATCATCAAACCTCTAATATCAAAGCATACGAACTATGCATCGTCAAGCAGATCTTAAGTCTATGTATAATTTAGAACTTAGAATTTTTGAAGAAACCTAAAGTATTCATACGTAATGGGAACCCGAGTTATACAGATTTGTTAAGCATAAAATCTTCTTAACTTATTAATATTCCATGGTCGAGGTAGTTCATTCCCTTCTAAATCTTGTAATCTGTAAGTCATGTTCTTTGTTACCTTTATCACCTTATATGGTCCTTCCCATTTTGCTTCTAGTTTCCTGACATGATTCGAAACCTCCACTCTCTTCAAAAGAGGATCTCCAATCTGAAACTACCTTTCTTTTACGCGCTTATTGTATGCTCTTGCCATAGTACTCTTTTGTCTGAGAATATTTACCTAGGCTCGTTCTCTTACTTCCTCCACCTCATCAACCTCAAATGTCCTAGCCTCGGTGTTTTGAACTGGGTCATACGATTCCACACGATGCATAGCCATCCCGATCTCTGCAGTGATCACTGCTTCAGATCCATATACAAGACAAAATGGTGTTTCACCAGTCGAAGACCGCGGCGTCGTCCTATATCCCACAGTATCCCCGGTAATTCATAATTCCTTGCACTTCGTTCGCCATCTAATTTGGTCTTTAAGTGTTGAAGTAGAATTCTATTTGCAACCTTCGTTAGTCCATTGGCTTGAGGATGACCTACCGATGTAAAATATTGTTGAATTTTCAATTTATGGCACCAAGCCGTGATGATTTTTCCATTAAACTGAGTTCCATTATGCGAGATTACGATCCTCAGAATGCCAAATCTGCACACAATTTTTCCATTCAAAAAGTGTCATTATAAATTATACGTCGTATTTTCAAATATTTTTTTCAATATTCGACCTGCACACAATATTTTTCCATATGAAATCCATAATAACTTTCTCCGTGATACGAGCTACGACTTCAGCTTTACTTCCCTTCGTTTCCACTGCCATGACAATGAACTTCTTTTGTCCTTGTGTTGGAGGAAATGGTCTTGCATTTTCAGATTATTTCTGTTTTTATTTATTTTTTATTTTCAGTTATAAGAACTTCAAAACAAATTTGAAAATTCTCAGATCTTTCAAAGGTCTTTACCAAGTATATCAATGCCCCATTGATCAAATGAATATGCAATTTTTATCACTTCCCTAGGCTTTCCTGGTTGATGGATTCCATTAGAGTGAAGGTGACATTCTTTGCATTTCTTTAAGAAACCTTGCGCGTCTTTTACCAATGTCTGCCAAAAGTATCCTTGTCTCGTTATCTTTTGAGCTAACGATTGGCCTGCCGAGTGATTGATGGATTTTGGTGGAGTCGGATCAAAATAAGGTCAAGAAGAGGAGCCAAAATAGAGCCAAGAAGGGTCGAGGTTGACCGGGATCGCAAAAGAATAAGAAGGAGTCGAAAAATTGAAGCTGGGAAGTGCAGATACGCACAGTTGCGCCCAGGCGCCCAGAAGTGGCGCCCAGGCGCCAACATGGCGGCGCCCAGGCGCCACAGGAAGAGGGGTGCGCCCAGGCGCCACTGTATGGCGCCTGGTCGCGGGCAACAGCGCTGGAGATGCGTTTTTTGACGGTTTTTCCTTATTTTGGCATGTCTTGAGTCCTACTTTGATTGGAATTGTTTCCTATTGTGTTAGGAATTATTCCCTAGTTGTTTAGGATTGTTTTCCTAATTTGTTAGGGTTTAGACTTCTCCACCATTATAAATATGAGAACTCCACTTGTAATTGATTGATGTACTCATAGAGAAATAAAGATGTAGTCTAGGTTGGCTCATGGATGTAGGCAAGTTATGCCGAACCACGTTAAATCCTCGTGTTCGTTATCTTCATATTTAGGCTTAGATTTTATTGTTTTCTTGTTTATTCTTCGTGCTCTGGTGCTACCATCCCTAACAGTGATTTCCACAACTTCCCTCGTGTATCTCCCGAAACACATATTGTGCCTCCGTGGGCTTAAGGCAACGAATCAGCGGCCCACTTATAGATCATTTATATAGGACATTATCAAAAATCGTGAATCTCACTGCTCTGTCAATTATTCTTCGTGCCTCAACTCGGTCATCAGGCAATCTGCTCTGAGAGAGGCAATCAACTATCGGATCCATCCAACTTGGTTCCTCATCAATTGGCGCCGTTATCATCGGAGGTTCAATCTCAGAATGATCCGTTACGAGGAGCGTAACCTTACGACTCTTAAATCCCATTATTTGATTGGCAAATTTAGACAACGCATCCGCACGTTCATTTTCCTCTCTTGGTATCTGATATAGCTCAATTCTTTCAAATTCCACCATCAACTCTCTTACCTTTGCCAGATATTTGATCATTGTCTTCTCACGTGCTTCATATGTACTGGCTACTTGTTTTGCTATCAACTGTGAATCAGTATACACATTAAGAGTCAAGGTCTTTAGTTCTTTTGCCATTTTTAACCCTGCCACTAGGGCCTCGTATTCTGCCTTATTATTTGTTACATCAAGGTTGAACTTCACAGCAAACTCCATGTCCGATCCATCAGGTGAACGAAGCCATATCTCTCACCACCTCATCTCGTCATCAACGAGCCATCAACATGCAAAATCCAAGGTTCTGCCGGCTGTACCACTTATACAACTTCACCCTAATTTTCAGCCATCTCTACTAAAAAGTCAGCCATTACCTGTGCCTTGATCGCGGTTCGACTTCGATATTCAATGCTAAACTTGCCTAATTCTATGGCCCACTTGATGAGCCTGCCCGACACATCAGGCATAGCTAGAATTTGCCTCAAAGGCTGATAAGTTAACACCACAATCTGATGAGATTGGAAGTAGGATCGTAACTTGCGCGCCGGGGTTACAAGTGCCAATGCCCATTTTTCGATGTGTAAGTAATTCAACTCTACCCCACGCATCATTTTGCTTACGTAATATACCGAGCGATGATCACCCTCGATATCTCGTACCAACACCGCAATTATCGCTACTAACGAAACTGCCAAGTATAGATAAAGGGGTTCCCCATATACAGGTTTTGTTAGCAACGGAGGTGAAGTTAAGTAGACCTTTAATTCCTGAAATGCCTTCTCACACTCTTTTGTCCACACAAATTTTTTCACTTTTCCTAAAACTTTGAAAAAATGTAAGCCTTTATCTGCTGACCTCGAGATGAATCGATTTAAACTGGCCATGCGACCCGTCAATTTCTGAACATCTTTCGAGCCTTTCGGAGATACCATGTTCAGTATGGCCTCAATTTTTTTGGGATTTGCCTCGATACCTCGTTCCGTAACCATATACACTAAGAACTTTCCCTCTCGTACTCCGAAGGTACATTTGTGAGGGTTTAACTTCATTCCGTACTGTTTCATAATCTCAAATGATTTCTTCAGATGATCAACTTCCTTTACGCTCTTTACAAACATATCATCGACGTATAAGGGACGGCCATAGGTTAACCCGACTCGAGTGAAAGGAAACACGTGGGTCCTATAGTGTTATGCAATTCTGAGACTCGATAGGGACTGATGATACAAATACTCATTACGAGATTGTTGGGTCGTTCACTGCATTCATAAGATTGGAACAAACTTAACGAAGTAACAAAGCAGACCATGTGGGCCCCCTTTTTTTTAATATATCACGGGTATTGCAGGACTCGAGACCTATCCCATTAAGCTTTTTTAGTACCTGGCTGGCGAAATCAACTCCTGCCCGACAGATCCTATATGGGTTCTATTTTTTCCTTACCACTCTTTTTGTCTATGTCCTGTTTTCGCAAACATATTCAAAACATATAAAATAACATCAAATCAATGTAAATACATCAAAACATACAAGCAATCTTCATACTAAAATGTAAACACATTCAAATAAGTACGAACTTCAAAAGAATAAAATCATGTCCATACTCAATTTGCTTGAAAAATGAGAATTATTGATTTGTTGCAACGTACTATACTATTACGTACTTGAAAGTGCACCTTTCACATATTTTAAGTCTTAACTAATATATAATAACTGAAATCTATTAATATTTATAAAAACTAAATACTAACTAACGATATACAAAATTAAAACATATGTATATAAAACAAGCGGAGGGATGTCGTAGTTGGGGTCCGGGGCGGGTATCTCCTGGATTCATTACCTACCCCGGACCCGATCGAGTCTAGAATTTTAATATCCAAACTCGGACCCAACTCCATTTAATTAAATTTATACCCGTCCTAAACGGGATAAATCCAGAGCGGACTCACTCTACGCCGGACTCATTGCCAGTTCAGATGCATACCATTCCATAATATAGAATTACTACCATAACACGAATCTATTATTATTATTATTATTACAGAATTACTACCACAACACGAATCTATTATTATTATTATTATTATTATTAATGAGGAGCTCAAATAATTACTAATTTGAGTGGAGATTCCATTTCTGAAAATGATATGTTAGGATGAAACGTTTACCACCCTAAATAATTTTGTTGACACAAACGCAATTGGCGTGCAACAATGTCAATTCACGCGATTTATCGTCGACAACTTTTCACTATCAAATCGTGTCTTCAGCCCTATCGAAAGCAAAATTCTTAGAATAAAACATAAAACGAATAACATCAACTTATTCCGATATTTACTTAACACTGGAAATATACATGGTGATTTACACACACCAGCCATATGCTTCTTACTCCACATTGTTTATATTACAACAAAGCCCTTTTGCTTTCTTCAATTTGCACTCACATCCCTTTCTCGTTCATCCTAGCAGCCGCCGCCACCGACGCCGCCACTCCACCGGGATGACTCTTCATATTAGGATCATTCCTTAGCTCCGCACTTGTAATCCCCTCCGCGTCTTCCCTCGTCGCAGCCTTATCCGCGGGCAGCTTCGCCGTGGCCCCCTAACAATATTTCAGCACACACGAAGGACATGATTCATTAAATTCACCTAAATATTAGTGTATATCATTAGTTAAATTCGTCAAATTGACATAAATTCAAATTTGCACTTTAATATCGAGATATTAATAAATTCTTTACGAAGTATCTAAATATTGAAAGTTATACACTAATTTTGAAAATTACTTTGACCCTCCAAGAGTTTTATCTTTGGTTAAAGAAAGTTGACTGGGAGGAGGACTAAGGAGAGCAAATTAGTAAATCTAAAAAATAATTTTTTAATGATATCAGTAAATTCCATTTGCATTCTAAGCAAATTCTGATTGTATTCTAACGGGAATTGTAAATTTTTATTATAAGAGGGTGTTATGTGCTCAAAATAAACGAGTTGAGGGGTAAATATTACCCTAAATAAAAAAAAGGGCAATTTTTAGTGTAAGTTACTACAAGTTAGTTAAATTTATTTATTAGCATTGATTAATTGCTCTAAAAATTTGATATCTTACTGTCAAGATCGCGGCTAGCTTGACTTTTCCTTCATCTCCTATCAAACCTTCAATTCATTGAAGGCTGCGGCGGACTGAGCGGTCGCCGCAAGTCCGCCGGGAGCTATGAGATTAGAACCGGTTGCTCTGCATTCCGCCGCCTGAATCGCGGCGGCGTCGCTGTGGTCAACAGGTTTGTTTCCGGCTGTTCGGGCCGCGGCTTCCAAGGCCTCTCCTATTGTTATGGCCGCCTGCCGCACTTCTCCTGCGGTTGTCATCTGCACAATCGGCGTCGCCTGTACGTACTGCCCTACAACCTGCAGTCACAATTGAAAATTATTATATATACTATACCATCTATAAGTAAATTAAGGTTATGAAAGGAGAAAATATAAAAAAAAATGGACTATTTAGTTACTAATAGTTGGCACTTGGCACATAGCAACAATTTTTAATATGAAAGATATAAATAAAATTATGAATAACTTTATTTTCCGACTAAACAGTTAAATAGAATTAAGTTCTCTAAGAATTATAGTAGCGTTCATTGCATGTCTCATAACAGATCCGCTAGACTCTACCAAAGATAAAAAAATCCAAATTAGTTTATTAAAGCATTTAATACATACATATATATATATATATATGGGAAATTCTCGGGTTCGAACATACACAAGTATATTTTACAAAATCAGTGACCAATCATATAACAAACAACTATAATTACCTTATGAAATAAACTTCAGTGTGGTCGAAATGCATGGGAGCGGGGTAGAATTTTCCTATATAATGATATGATCATTGGATATTATCACCAATAATACCTATATATTGTGATATTTATTTATTATCAGATAATACCAACAATACATATATACATCAAAAAGTAAGAGAATTTTTTTTGGTTACAAAAAGTAAGAGAAAAATAGTATAAACCAATGTTACATTTAAAAATTAATAGAAAAACAGCATATACCAATGTTAGTTTTTTCCGTTTTATATAAAGAATGGTTATGATAAATATAAATAACAAAATTCTAATGAAATGATTTCTTATAAAAATAAAAATAAAAATAAAATCAATAAAACAGTGATCAAACTGTGAAAAGTAAGGGTGGTTTAGAATCGGAAAATTCTAGCCCGCGCCTGACTCGGCCAAACCTATGTATATTTTTTAAATAACTTACCAATTATATGACAAGTGTAATACACTCTCCTTGTGAAATGTCACAATACACTTGAGTGCGGCCAAATCGGGTCTAAGCTAGAATTTTCCTGTAGAATCACTCTAAATAATATAATAAATATGGTAAGATATTATCGAATCGACGAGAGCTAATTCACCTGTCCAGCGACTGATTCAGTGATAACGCGAGTCCCAGGAAGATCAGTTTCAGTGACTACAACACCTCCCTGCTCCGCAACATCAGTAACATCACGGTGGCCGAGGAGGCCGGCCATCTCGTTCCGCGTGGCGGCGGCCTGCATGACGGCGGCAGCGCCGCCCTTCTGGGTCTGGCCAAGCACCGAGGTTTCGGCGGCCTGCATCATGGCAGCATCTTCCGGCGCGACTGGCTTTTCCGCAAGCTCGCCGGAAACCTGGAAAACGTCGCCGTATTTGATGGGCTCTTCTTGCGGCCCTTCGGCCTGTGGCCTTCTCGGCTGCTCTTGGCTCATGATATCTCTCTTTTCGCTTATGGAATTTGAGATGATAGCTACAACTTTTGTAACATATTGCTTCGTGTCAAAAAATGGTAGCTAACATTGATTAATCAGTAGTGCATGATATGAGGTGGCAGTTGGTGTATTGACAGCATGGCTTTGGTTTTACACGTGGCACAAAAGAAATGAGTGAAAGTGTAATTAAGTGATTCTTCCACGGATCGATCGGGTCGAACTCAAGTCGAATTTTTATTACGTTTTGTATTTGATTTTAATTTATATATAATCGCATACCAAAAACATAAAATTCTCATACAGATACGTATCTAAGGAAGCATTCTATATATTTGACGGATGTACAATGGAAAAATTTATGCGGGATTAAATCCAACGGTTTTAGTGTTTGTTTCTTTTACATAATAAAATATATTATGTGAAGTCCCCCCACACATGCTTGTGTGAAAGTAATAAACACAAAATATAAATTTGAGCTATTGAACTTAATCTGACATAAAATTACCTTGTATAATATGAGGTAAAAATACTGAAGTGAAATAAAGTGTCTTTCAACTTGTTATCAAGAGCCACTTTTTTTAGGAAAAATTTATGTTGGACCAAGTTCAATTATTCTAGTGTCTATCTATTACGTAGTAAATTGTATTATATGTTGTTTCCATACACACTTGTATGACATACACCAAAATATACACTCAAATCATTGAACTCGATCTAGCATAAAATTATCCATTTTTTACTGCAAAACCCTATTTGAGCATCTTTAACTACAAAATTCTATTTCATCTTCATCTTGATCTTGTATCGTGTAATCTTCGTATTTGTATTTCATCCTACGTATATTTTTTAGATGTGAATCAAAGACATGACTCACGTATATTTTATAAAAGCTAGCTCAAACATATCTATAAGTCATCGATTAGCTAGTATTTATTTTGCGTTCCATTAAATTCTATCAAAATAATTATCAAGTTCAAAAGTCCACGTCCAAGTTATATATAGTGTAACATGTATATATTATTAACATATTTATGTGTTTTGTACATAGTTTCTAGCTTATCAACTAAGAAAACCGTCACTCCAAGTAAACATAACTTTCTATTCCAATTTGTATTGTATTTTCTATTGTAAGGTATTGGATGAATGAGATGTGTAATTGTTGAATATTTAATAAATACGTGTTATTCATCCAATAGTTACAATAAGAGATGCAATAAAAAAGTATACACCCAAAAAAACATGTGAGATCAACATGAAAAAGCAAAACATCAATTCATTACCGAAAAATATTATTTTTCCTCTCATGAGTTTGCTGGGGTAAATGCAAAAAAAACCACTTTTTTGCTAAACCTCCTATGATCACGAAATAACCTAATCACCTCCTGTGTTCTTAAAGAAGTCTACAAAAAGCCGTTTTGTTTTCTTCATGTTTTTCACTTTTATTGACATGTTTATTTGTCATTTATATACTCTACAAATAATATAAAAGATAAAATAGTGTTATTTCACCCAAAAAATACATATTTCTTTCTATCTTTTTAACAAAAAGCGGCTTTTGCAGATTTTTTTAAGAATACAGGGGGTGATTAGGCTATTTCGTGATCCCAAATTGTTTTTAGCAAAAAAGTCATAACACATGGTTTTTTTTGCATTAATCTCTGACTTAGCCCTTTTTCACTCTAGTCTCATTAAGAACATAGGGGGTGATTATAGTCTCACAACTTTTAAAATGTCTTACTTTAAACTCAATCGAATTTTTCGTCCAAAATTTAAGGAAGTTATCAACAATTAGAAGATTTTTGTGCGTGAGCGACACGTGTAATATTGAATAGAAACGTCGTGAATATAATCCGTAAATGTGGGTGCATTCATGCATTAATTCTCCAAAAAAAATTCGATAATATATAACAGAGTTAGGCTGTTAAATTTTGAACGGAAATTTTGATTGATCAAATGACGACATGCATTTTGTTGAAAGTTATAAGACTAAATATGATAAATCCATAACACCAAATGTAAAATGGGGCAAAATTGTGAGACGAATAATGCAATTTTTTCATTTATTACAAAGCTTAACACGCTGAGAAAGAGCACCAAACATATATAAAAGGTCACATGCAGCCATACTTTTTCTACTCCATATTTTACAAAGCCACACTCATCTTCTTAAGGCGCTCTCTCATTCATCCTAGCAGCAGTCGCCACCGCCTCCGCCACTCCGCCTGGATGTGTCGTTTGCAGCTTTGGATCATTCCTTAGCTCCTCTCTCATAATCTTCTCCGCGTCTTCTTGCGTTGCTTCCTTGTCAGCCGCCATCTTCGCAGGAGCCCCCTAATAACACAAAATGAGTACAGTTCTGTCCGACCGGGTTTGGACTAGAATTTTTCACTCTCAAGAGTATTTAACATCTTACGGCTAAGATAGTCGCGAGCTTGACTTTTCCTTCATCTCCGGGCAAGGCTGCATTGTAAGCTGCCGCAGCAAGAGCCGTGGCTGCCAGCCCGCCCGGAGAAATCATATTGGTGCCGGTTGCCATGCATTCCGCCGCTTGTATTGCGGCGGCGTCGCTCTGGTCAATCGGTCTATCTCCGGCGACTCGGCCAGAAGCTTCTAGGGCTTCTCCAATTGTTATGGTGGCCTGCTCCGCCGTCTTGGCCTGCATATACTGCCCTATAACCTGTTGCCACAATTTCAGATTTCTACGATATAAAATCGATACATAAATCAAGATTATGAATTAATTTAAGGAAAATTTACACATAAACCCCTCATATATTACGTACCCCTCTCACTTATTAGAAATTACCAGTGTCAAGAATTTCTTATAACTCCTGGGTGTTAAATCATTCTGACAAATTTACCTCTATAAACCTTAATTACAACTACACTCTCGATGGGTGTGTTGTGTTGGTAATTTCCAATAAGTAAGGAAGAATTTTGTGTAATTCTCCCTTAATTTACATGAAAGATATATAAGGAAAAATATGCCATAAAATTTTGCGTTTTGCAAATTTAGTCCTTATTTAAAGTTGTCAATTGAATTACATAAGACTCAAAAGGTTACACTTTTAGTATTGAGCCGTCAATTTATTAACAAAAAAAAGTGGGTGATAAAATTGTAGTAAAAAAGAGGATAATTTGAGAGACTTAAACGCACACCTCTCACTTTAGTACAAAATTACTGCAAATCTCCTATCTTTTGAAAATTAGATAAAGTCTTATTCATGTTAAAATATTTTAACAAATATACCCTGTATATTTAAATTTTTTTATAATTTCACCCTTATAAACCTTACAAATAGACCTTTTGAGAGGGTTTCATTATAATTTATCAAAAGTCAAGGGAATTTCGGTAAATAACACTAAATTGAGGGATTTGAGAGGATCTCGTTATAATTTATCAAAAGTAAAGGAAATTTCGATAAATAACACTAAATTGAGGGAGTATGCATGTAATTCACCCTAACTTGCACGCATCTCAAAAAATTTATTTTCCAACAATTCAGCAACTAATGATGCGAAATATCATACGCCATTTTCCATCTATTTCTTAACGAACTATATCAAAATTGGGGTGATACTTAATGGGTATCGGGAGCCCAATTCCGGATGAATTTTCACCACACACAATGTAAAAACATGTGTAAGAACCACCAATATATATAAATATTTTATCATATCTTTACATTGTGCGTGGTGGAGATTCATCCGGAGTTGGGCTCCAGTACCCACCAAGTATCATCCCCAAAATTGCTAACTTTATAGGTCCTATGATACCGCAATTACAACTTTGTAACCAATAGAACCAAAATTGTACCTCTCAAAGTCTTACGGGATCAAAAATGAAATTTTCCCGCAATATATAATTACTTAACCTGTTCACCAACAGCTTCAGTGATTATACGACCCCCAGGATAGTCCGTTTCCATAACGGTAACGCCTTGCTCCCTCGTAACATCACTAACGTCACCTTCGCCGACGAGGCCGGCCCTGACGTTCATTGTGGCGGCGGCCTGCATGGCGGAGGCAGGGCCGCCCTGGATGGTCTGTCCCAACACGGAGGCTTCGGCGGCCTGCATCAAGGCTGCATCTCCCGGCGCAATTGGTTCTTTGGTCAGCTCGCCGGGCACCTCGAAAACGTCGCCGTATTTGATGGGCTCTTGCCGCTGCTCTTCCTCCTCCTGTGGCCTTCTTGGTTGCTCTTGACTCATGATTATTATCTTATGGATGTTTAAGATGGAACTTTTGTTAGAAATTAAATTGCTTGGACAAGAAGTGCAGCGAGTACTATATATATAAGAGGTGGCAGTGAGGGGAGGTGGCAGTTTATCATCTGGACACCTTGGCTTTGGTGTTACACGTGGCAACCAAAAGGAGCAGTGACTCAGATTTGGCCGTATTCTATCAATTACATACAAATAATTACACTCGCTTTGTGATTGATCATTTTCATTAGAGTTTCCAGCAATCAAATGACATAACAAGTGTAATGAACTTTTTTTATGAATGCCTTGGGTGCAGCCAAATCGAGTCGTTATAATTTTACGTATTGCTTATGAAGCTCTTTGTGCAATTTTCGGGAAACTCCAAAAAGCGCATCAAGTTTGTTGATATATTTGTTTTATAATCTGTCTCATAACAAATTTAATTTATGTGTCTTATAAATCATAGGGGATTGATATTCACGTTCTTCTTTTTGATAATCACACTTCATTTAGTTTTGTATTTTTATTCTTTTACCAATATATCATTTTATCTACTAAACAATACTTGACTTAATTTATTTGATTGACAAATAACCTTTTCCATTATTATTTGGAATTTTAGTATTTAAAACGAAATGATTTTTTTTAAAAAAATAATAATAAAATTTTTAAAATATTATAAGTTTAATTTAAAAAATTTAATAACTTAGAGACGGCACCATCCAATCCATTTTCATCACTTTCTTTTTATTACTATTTTTTGTTTTGAAAAATTCATGAAAATGTTGCCGTCTTCATGAATTTTATATTTATATCATAAATAAAACGGTGTTGTTTTAACAAATTTTGAAAAAATAAAATAAAATTCATGAAAAAGGAGCCTTTTTCATGAACTTTTCAAAAAAAAAAAATTAAAAAAAGAAGAAGATGAAAACAGCTTGAATGGAATCGTCTTCAAGGTGCATGTTAAAAAATTTAAATTTATATATTTTAAAAAAAATCTTTAATATTATTTTAATAACAAAGCTAGTCACGTTTTTAATACTAGAATTTCAAATAATAATTGAAAGGTTATTTGTCCATCCAATAAATTAAGTCAATTATTGTTTAATAAATAAAAGAGTATATTGGTAAAAGAATAAAGATATCAAGCAAGATAGAGTGTGATTATCAAAAAGAGGAGTGCAAATATCAATCCCCAAATTATATTTAGATTTAGAGATAATAGCATACATTCCCTCAATATATAGGTGATGGCGTGGTGTAGCACTTTACTCCCGATCCTATTGACTTGTGCAGCTGACACACTCATCTTTGGTGTCGGGTGCACTTAACCCCCAATGGAATATGTTGGGTTTCGCGGAAAATAATATGTTGTATTTTAAAAACCCAAAGTTGAATTCAATGATCGCATTTTCAAATTGCACGATAAACTTAACGAATAAAACTTACTCGTTAGAAGGAAGTCGTTAGAGAATCGTTCTTCTCTCTCCAATTCGAAACCATGAAGCTTCTAAATCTCCAATCCTTTGATTTGATCTTCAAAACTTGAACTTGAACCGAATAACGAAAATACGTCGTCTCTAAATTGTAACGCATGGATCAACAAACGAAAAATTCTCACTTCTTCTCTAAAGGAAGCGACGGCTAGGGTTATTGGAGAGGGGAGGAATCTTTTCTTCTTTCTTTCTAGGAGAGTTATGAGAGTTGTGTCTTCTTGTTCAAAGTCAAAGAGCCCTTTTATACCTCATGAGTTGTGACTTATTGAACAAGTCAAAACAAAAGAGCCCTAAATTAGGTCATCACTTGGATGCCACTTTGAGGCCTAATTTGCGTCCACTTGGACGCTTATTTAGCCCCCGGGATTTGTTTTGTTTTTAATTAATTCTTTATTTAATTAATAATTTATTATATCCAATAAATAAATAAATTAATTAAATAATCTAATTAATTAGATAAATTAATTCATTAATATATTTCCCTAGGAAATTAATTAATAATTAATATTATCCTTATAATTAATTATTTCATCTAATGAATAATTAATTATTTAATTTATCCAATAAATTAAAACTCCTAAAAGAAAAATAGAAATTCCTTTTTCATTTTTCTTTTATCAATCTTTTAGCACGACTCTTTAGGTTGGTTTCGTTTGGCCATGAAAATAAACCAAAGGAAGTGGGTAACATCTAGCCAGTCACGTGGCCTAAACAAAAATGAATGAATAGGATCATTCCACAACCTTCCAATCGTAAATACCGTATAAATATAAACCTTTTGTTCGTGTACCCTAGTCAAGTGAGAGTCATGGCTATCTTAAAGTCACTGGACTTGACCATATGTATTAATTATAATAATACGAGATCACTAAGATCGATTTAGTGCCTAGCACAATCGTCTCCTTTTGCTTTGGCCAAAGACTTTGATTTCTATTTATCTATAATCACATAGGGCACTTTCTCACTCATTTATGAGAGAACAAATCCCATTTAGATATCAGCTAAGGCTACCATTTGCCCATCAAACCGCATTTCGAGGTCGACCCCACCAACGGGTGAATTGGGTCTAACTACTCTAATGAAATACTTAACGTCACAAATGCATCTTCAGCATGATGTTTCAGGTCAAAGGTTCACTTACACCTATTACGCATAATCAGTTCTGTCATTAACAGTCACAGAGTGAAAACCTATGTGATAGAACTGATACGAGTCGTGTTCGAGCATATCAGTTCCACCGATGTGCCTACAATCTTAATCTCCTACCATCCCATGATACTAGACAAGCGCTCCCATGTCAGAGATAAAATTTGTATAAGTGTTCTAAGTCTTTATTTGTCTATTAAAGACTTCACTTTACTTGCGAACTTATTTTAGTAATCAAGATCGATCTCTCTAGTGTCACTCTTCCTATCCCATAGGAAGTAGAGGGATCGCACTGAAAACATGAACAAAACATTTTACACTACTTATAGATGCAGATAAGATTTAAGTGAAAAATAAATAATGTCTTTATTAATAATATCCAAATAAGTTAATTACAAGATAGATGCCCTATCATTCTATCCTCTATGATATCTGAGGGCATAATCCTAACAGAATATTGAGGAATATTCCTCATTTTTCCTGCGCATATATCATGCACATGACACTATTAAGGGCAAAATCATCTCTCTCGGGGGGCAAAGTGCTCTCTATACACTATTAGTTATTTTCTATTTCTTTCTAAATTTTTCTCATATTTTTCCTGATTTTCTGGTTTTTTTCACCCTAATTTTTCTCAATTTTCTATTTTTTTTCAAATTGCCAGAATTTTTCTAAAATTTTCACAAATTTTAAGTATTCTTTTCTGATTCTTATTAGACTTTTTTTTTATTTTCAAGTTTTTAATCAATATTTTTAACTAAAAATGTAAAAAAGAAACATAAAAAATTATAAAAATTAAAATTAAAATTCAAACATTAAGTTTTAGTGGAATTCTCCCTATCATATGGTGTTAGAGCACTTTGCCCACTGAGTGACGATTTTGCCTTTAATGGTGTCATGTGCAAGACGCATGCGCCAAAAAAATAAAGAATATTCCTCAATATTCCGTCGGAAGGTGTTAAGTGCACCCAATACCAAATGTGAAGATGCCGGGTGCACAATTCAATAGGACAAGGGACAAACTGTTACACCACCTATAGGGGGGAGGTGTTTGCTATTATCTCTTAGATTTAATCAAGCTGGATTAGAATAGAGTTTGCTATTTTGTTGGTATTCTTCATTATTATCAAACATAAAGAATAATCATATATATATAAAAAAGGAAAATACTATATACAGTTGTGTTACCACTATTGCCCTCTTTGATAAAAAAATGTATTTAATCTAGCAAAATTAATTTTGAAATAATGTCTATTCAAAACTAGAAGAAAGGAAATAGTAATATATAAACGGTGGTATAAATATATTACTCTAAAATAATTGTTGGCTTCATTTCTTTTTTTTACCAGTATGTTGAAGTCATTTATTGAAGATAAACATGTCATAAAAGAAATTACAAACAACCCTATGTTGTATAATGATAACATACCGAATGCATTTCAAGTTTATGTGTTACATAATATGCCGAATGCCTATACGCAATTTATCAAATTAATTTTTGCACAGTCATGACTCATGTATATGAATTTATAGGATTGAAAGATGAACCGATCTACTCAAGATCAATTGTTAAAAGTTCATTTAAACTCGATTCGTTAACATGTCAAACAAAGTTTGAACAAGTCATTTTGTTTAATAAGTTTTGAAACACAACTCGAGCTCGACTTTATTAGTAAAGAATGATCAAATATGTACAAAAAAATCAAACCACTCGAGCTCGACTCGACTTTATTAAAGTTCGTTTGAACTCGACTCAATCAACTATTAAATTAAATTCACACACAAATGTTGAAGTTCGATAATAATTTAAAAACAAGCTTGAACAACAAATTGTTAGGCTCAACTCGACTCGTTCCCATCCCTGTGTATTTTTGTAGTTAGGATCTTTTATTTACATAGAATATTGCATCTCATATCCTAATCAATACACAAAACCATGCATATACAACATTCTTTACCTATACTGTATAGGCTATACGTTTGAATATTAAATGTTTTATTTTGATATATTCATATGAGACGAAATGAAAAATCCAGTAAAGCTTAGCCGGCCAAGAAGAGTTGCCAAAAGTATTCATGGTGTCGTCTATCTCTTTGCATCAAAAATATGCTTACAATATATCATATGAATCACACCATAATATTGTATTTAAACCAAGACTCCAAATCGCTATAACTTCTAAGCCCCTTTCCTTATAACACACTAACGCTTTCATCCACACATCGAAATATTTTCCACACATCGAAATATTTCGCCCAGGGTAATCCAAACAAATTCTATTTTGGTCCATTTCTGGACAACCGGAGAACACGAAAGAACGAAAACACACAGAATAATTACACACACGTCGTTATTCATATATAATACATAGCTAAGACATACCGAACGTCTTCGACTGTACTTTCACTACAACCTTAGTGATCTCAACATTTTATTGAACACTACTTCATTACAGCATCGATTTACTGACAGTTGATCAAAGTGCCTAATTTATAATTGTGGACTCTGGCTTGATACCTCCAATCCATTTCCTGCACATCAAAAGATAAAATCAGGCCATATCGGAATATGCGTGCCATTTCTAAGAGTTGCGAGAAACTTATAATCATATATGTGGATGGGCTCACGTAGGGTCCACATCCGCAAAACTGGAACAGAAAATATTTGATCTCGAAGGAAAATGCATTAAAAGGTTAATTCATATATTGAGAAGAACAAAATTATTACTTCGCCTTCTCCCACTTCGAGTAAATCAAGATACAATAACGACATTTCCAATTATAGCATGACATATTCTTCATTTAACTCACGAAAGAATCACAGATGTTAAGTAAAGGAGGGAAGACTCACCATCTGGATCAAAGAAGAATGCTTGCTTGGTCTTCCCATCTGGTTGAGTCCTCTCATGTACCTCGATTCCTCTCTCCTGCTCAGATGAAACAAGCAAATCTTACATAAAGACGAGAAAAATGAAAGAACTGCGTCTATTGTATGATTCACTGGTAAATGATCTCGATTGGTTTTCTCTAGGAAAAATGTGTGTTATGTACAGCAACAGAATCAAATTGCAAATTTTTCATTAATAAAAATAAAAGGTTGAATAACATCGAAGTTTCTAGATATATCAAAGTAATTACAGTTAGTTTTTTGATTTTCTTAAATTCACATTTACCTATCATATTTAAAATCACAAGCCCAAAAATAACCACATCAACCTACAAGGTAAATGTGTAAACATGCCAGGAACGCAGCTACAACCCCCAAAACAAAAATTACTAGGCTAAAATTGATCCCTCCTTCCGCCTAATGTATATTGCCTATATGTTCCTCCACAAAGATTTAGTGATAGAGGATACAGGCATTACAAGGGAAACCCAAACCTACAAACAGCCATTTCAAATTTGCAAGGATGTACAGGCACAATATGAACATTTGTTGTAACTTTGGACAAAATTTCAACAAATTTCAACCCAATTCTCACACAACCATACACCTGATACGGGTCATTCTTAGGATCTTCCTGAACTTGGAGTCCCGAGGTAATAACAACCATCCAGGTGTTGGGAGTCCATACATTTATGACAGCGGTTATCCAGGACACATTAAGAATTAATAAATCCATAGAATATAGTTATCGATGCCACAACAATACATCCAATCCCCTCTTAATTCTAAAACTTCTAAGTATAGCATCCCAATTCAATCTATTCTTATTGTATACCCACAAAATCCCTTTTCTAAACGACGGGCATGCCATATTCCAAATGCATGGATACAGGAAGAACATTTTCTAGTAAACAACTTGGAAAACATCTCAAAACTCAAGGCCTCCATATCCTATTTCCCGTGTATCATGTAAACGAATCGAGAATGTTAAACACCAGAGCTACACTACAATATACTCATATTTATATCCACAATAACAAAATGAGCTCATCTTAATTTGCACAAAACAAGGAAGAGAGACATCATATGTGCACCTTAAGGTTCAGAACAAAGGAATCGAAATTGGCGACAGAAAAACAAATATGGTGTCCTCTGGGTAGATTCTTGGGGTCAGCCACGGCTGACGTGGCACTCCATGGCCCTTCTGGAAGCTTATTATTGGGGTCCCTTTCTATGAGATGCAAGAATAAAGATGAACCCAACTTCAACCATATCACCTCAAAATCGAATTTCGGGCTCTCCACTTGCTTAAAACCAAAAATCTGCAAATTCCCACAAATCAACATCACAATTTTTAAAAAAAATTCCAATGTTCAAGAAAAAATATAATCAGTCATGCATCCAACAAATCATTAACTAGTTGATGTAGGACAAGAAGACTATAAATATTGAGACTTTCTAAGATGTTAAATAATTACAACTTTGGATTCGTGAGGAGTTACTGAGGTCCTTTACATATGCACACGAGACCATTTATAGGTTTATGACTTGTTCATCAGCATAATTGTTGATAGTACTATTTATCTATTTTGGACGAAGTTTGAAGTTATTTTTGTTATAGTCGAGTTATAATCCTATTATTATAAATTAGATTAGAAGAGTTCCAATCCTATTACTAAGTGCTTATCATTAAATTTTATGCTTTGCATATTTCGAGTTTTCTCGAGTTATTTTTTGAAATTTGAAGACGTGTTCTTCAATTCAAATCTATCGGCGAGGCTTAAACCAAAAATACCGAAACATCAACAAATTCAAATCCCTAATTTCTCATTTTAATTTCGCATTTTTCCTTCCCATATCGAGAATAGTTCATAGCACATATATAGCTGTAATATATCTATATAGACATGCACCAAAATCTACTATATACCGAATCACATACAAAAAAACTCTCTAGAACACCAAAAATCAGCTCACAATTTTCAATTTTTAATCCTAAACTTCATTTTTTTACCCTCAAAAGAGAGAGGAAAATGAATGGAAAAAGATGATGGAGATGGAGTAAAGATAAACCTGTATGTAGAAATTAGCGAGGCGTTTGATATCAGGGGATTCTCTAGAAACATGATTGAGGCAAGCCCCTACAGCTGCTGCCATTATCTTCAACTTCGACTCCTGATTTTCACTCTCTATAAATGGTTTTATATATATATATATATATATATATATATATATATTCTATCATGCTACGTCGTTTTTACCTCTCATCCACGTGTGCTATTTATTGAACAATTGAATTATGAAATTATCAAAATTTGTGTTTTTGGGTACAAAATATAATTTTTAACATTTCAATTAACCTAATTGTTACCGATTTGACAAAAAATTAGACGAAAAGACCACATTTGATGAAAATATGATAGTTTAAGGATTTGATTTGATGATCGGCGTAATTAGGGATCAAAATCGAATTAGGTGTATAATAGGGGGACAAAAGAAATTTTGCCAAATTTTTTTTTTGAAAAATTATAATTTGAGATATTCTGAAGACTTTTAGCCTCCTAAAGTTATTATAATCTGTAAAATTTTGAGAAAGTCTTTTTTTTTTTTTTTAAGGAGCGATATTACATCACTTGCAAGAGAATATTTAGTAGAAGTAAATACCATCAACAAATTTTATTATAAATTATTACAAACTATTATATAGGTAGAGAAAACAACCTACATACGTTAGTAAGAGTCGAACACATATCCTCTTAGTTATTGGGTCTCAACCTTGACCAACTAGGCAGACCTCATTGTCATTTTGAGAAATTTATACACATTAAAATACTAGTAAACAACACATGCGTCGTACGTGAATCATATGATCTAGTTAAAAGAATTCCTATAGATAGATATTATTCAACTTGATAAATCCAAAACTTGAATAATAACTTAACTACACTACCTAAAAAAAAAACTTATCTAATGAACTACTAATTAATAAATTACAATTTAAAAATAAAATATTGATTGACATGACAAGTTGAATGAATAATTGAATAAATTTAATTGAAAATCAAGACTTAAATAATGCTATCGCCAAATAATTTTTATGTAAATTTATGATTCTTTTGTACATTATCTTGTTTAATTTTGATGGATTGAGCGCCTCATTTTTTCTTTCCTCTCATTGAGTCATATGTACTTATAATAATATTTTTCGTTATGACTCAAAATCTGGATACTTGTGTAGTTTTTTAGTTTTTTTTTTTCTTAGTTTTTTTATAGCAATAAAACTATAGTTGATGCAATGCCAAAATGAGTAAGTTGAACGGATAAAATGAAATCAAACCTACACTAATAAGAAACTTTTGAATGTAAAAAGTAAGGCCGTTAAATAATAAATGAAGTGTTTTGCGAGTCATCATTGAATGAAAGCAAAAAATATTGAATTATAATAATAGATGTTCATATATCTCCCAATACCATGAGGGAACAATGGTTTATTGTTTTTCTTTTTTTATTATTATGATTAATTAATTAATATTAGTAATGAAATAAGATAATAAAATGGCTCCTGACTAAAGCTTTTGCAAGTGTCTTTTACTAAGTTGTTTTTTGTATGCTTTTTGCGATGATATTCAATTTTCTCGATCACGTAATATTCATATAATTAATTAAAAATGAAAATGTAAATAACAATGTGAATAGTTTATTTTTATTTGTATTATAAATTTGTTTGTTCCAAAGTAATCTTGTCTACATGTAATTTAACAGTAGAAAAATAATGTAATAAATATTTTTGTTGTTATAGATACCTAAAATTTATTTTTATTATTTATTTTTGACTCTTTTACCTTTAAAAATTTGAATTACATAGAGATATTTTAGGTTCAAAAGTCACTAAAGTTAGGATTCCAAAATTTCTGCCGATGAGCTATAAAAAAAAATTTAGAATAAATTAGTTTGTTGAGCTAGGCATTTTCATTCATATCCATCTTAACTTACAATATAAAAAAAAGTGAATTGAATATGCGTTTCTATTTCTTAAAATTTAATATTAAGTGTAAATTTATTGTACATATATGTAAGGATATTGGACTTCCAATATATTTTCTTCTTTTAATGAATGAATAAATAAGCGTAACCTTATTTAAAATTCTAATGTAACTATACTTCTTATGATTCAAATTAATTTTTATTATTTGTTTTTGACTCTTTTGTCATTATAAAATTGAATTACATGGGGATATTTTACTTATATCAAAAATTTCAAGAAACAACTTCTACTTTTATAAATTTTCTATTTCTATTTTATATATATATATATATAATTTTACATTTGATTATTGTCTATATATTATTTCTTTGTAGAATCCTCAATATATAATTCTCTTGTAGAGTCCTTATGCAATTACATATGTACTTTCATTCTAGAGTCTTATCATTTTACTCGTTTGATCAAAGTAAACCCCTACTAATTTTGCTTTTACATTAGACACTTTTAAATTGCACGTATATGATTAATAAAATACCTATTGTAAAACTTTTATAATATTTATAATTTATAGTTATTCTATTATAAAAGTATGAGTTGTTTATGTCGCTAGTATATAGGTCTAAAACTTATTGTGAAAATGTAAATAATTGTTTATGAATTGTAAAGTTGAAGTGACACTAATAGATATATGATTAGTTTAGTGAATTTATAAAATAAAATAGGGACCACATGATTTCACCAAACTATGTTTACAATTAATCACATAAAATATATCTTGTCACGCCCCCAAAATTAGGGTCGCGTGATGGCCATGTCCCCAAGCCCGAAGGACTCAAAGACACGAAGCCCAGAGCTCAAAGCATTACAAAATATAGGATTTCGAAACGCCATCTCTATTGAAAACGAAATCTAAAGCAAGGTCTACGATAACAAGAAAAGTTAAGAAACATAAAACTACTAAAAAACTACGCTGCTTCCACCAATTTTCACCACTCCCAATAAGGTTCGTCGTTTTCCTCCACTTCAACTAAACCTTCTGCAAAGATTTTTAAAGTATAGTATGAGCGACTAAGTCGTCCAATAAGTAATTCTCACACCCCTACCGGTCTAGAGCATGTTAAATACATATACGTTTGTAAAACCAATTTCAAAGAGAACATGATTTGATTGAATCGAAGTATACTTTTTAAAAACGAAAATTGCAATAATACATATACAAAACATGTGATCAATTTATTTAACCAAGTCATATAACAAATATCACTTCCAGATAAAATATTTTAATCAAATGTATTTTAATGCTCATGAACTTCTTAGGACCTATCAGTGTAACTTGATCAAGTCCTAGCTGTTAATCCCGCTAGGTAGGTCAGAACAGATATATAGCCACAAGGGCTCAGAGATTTCCTAGCTGTTAATCCCGCTAGGTAGGCCAGAACAGAACAGAACACTGCATATTTAAAGCCCTACAGGAGGCTTGGAACTAGTTCCTTCCGATAAATTCTAATAATATTTCAGAGCATACAAATCCATTCATAATTTCAAAAGAAAAATTTTAACATAAAAGAATTTTACGAATTTCACAAAACATAGATCACATGGTCACATTTATATACGAAAACTTAAACTAGCATGCTCGAGACCTATTTTATATCGAAAATAGCTTTACAGAAAATAATCATGGATTTTTGGAATAATTTTTTTTTGAAGAAAATAGGAGGGAAGAACCACTTACAATTTCGAGAATTCGACTTTAGTTAAATCTCAGTTTGGTTTCTCAGATCCTATAACATTAAATTTCAATAGTAAGAACCTAAATGCTATCATAAAATACTAGAGAAAACTATGATTTCGAAAGATCTACCTCACTGACTGCCCGAGCTTGAACAACCGTCTCCTCTAATTCTTCTATTGAGTTTCCTAAGCCTAGATGAAATATGAGAAGGAGAAGTATGAATAAGAGATGCATTCTTCGTATGCATAGGTGGGGGGTATTTATAGGGGAGTCTGGGGTTCAACTGAGAGAGTTTGAGTGAGTTTCTAAGTCCCTAAAGGGTTAGGTATGATGAGATAAGCTTAAATCCACTAGATCCAAAAGATTTGTCAAATATTAAATTCGAAAATTAGATTTTTAAATAAGAAAAATACCTACATATATACATATATTTAATATTACAAGGTTTAATAATATATGTAGGAGAGTTTGGATGAGTATCAAGTGCTTAGGAGGTTGTTATTATCAGGATTTGGTAAAATCCTACAGATTTAGTGGTTGAGGATAGAATTCTATTTAATCCAATCTCTAATTTATAAAAAAATAAAATAAACCACTTATAAATATATATATATATATATATACAGATATACATAGTAATTAATTAAATATCTATTTGTATTTATATCGTAGAGTCATAATAAAATAATACATCTAATTGTTGTTGATATATATAATTTATTTTTCTTATTTATTATTTTACTCTTTTGCTATTAAAAAGGTGGAATGAAGATATATTAGGTACATTAAAAGTTTCAAAAAAGCACTCATAATTTTATTATAGTAGATAAATAGATTGATAGATAGAAGCAAGAAAATAGAAGATAGAAGATATATATATATATATATATATATATATATATATATATACACACGAAAATTAACAAAATTGGTTGTAATTTGTATTTTTGTTTTCTTTTATCTTATCCGACGATAAATAAACAGATGTGGTACAATAATTGAATTCTATTACTCTTTATACATAAATTTAGGCAAAATTTTATCCTATGTGGCCCATAATAATTTAAGCTGCTTCATCTATTCTATTTTTCCTATTTTTGGATGGATTAGGTGAAGAGGCTTGGTCCAAACGTGTCAACAAATTATTATGAGGACATGCATTATATTTTTAGTCTATTTAAAATTAAAATATAGAAAAGTGACCTAATGCAATTCAACATATATTTGTATTTTCATTATAGAGTCCTAATAAAATAATATACCTAATTGTTATTGATATATATAATTTATTTTTATAATTTATTATTTGACTCTTTTGTCATTAAAAATGTGAGTTAGATGGGGATATATTAGGTTTATCAAAAGTTTGAAGAAATCACCCATACTTTTATAATAGTAGAAAAAAATAGCGGAAAAATTGGTACATATTGTCTACAATAGGTATCATTTGAAAATGATGTTGCTAAATAATAATAAAAAATTATTACTGCTTAAAGAAAAGAACCAGTCACATAAAATTGATATTATTTCTTTAAATGGATATATCTAGTAGGGTTTCAAATTGACTTATCATAAAGATTATGCAAAGCGAAATTTGCTGCTGTTGATATTAGTTTATAATTTAGTTTGGTTATTTAGTGTATTTTTTAGATAAAGCAACTTAATTTAACATTTTTCATATAATCAATTTTAAAGTGAATTCTTATGAATTTTGGAAATATATAAATGGTTTTCAGGTTATTATGTGCATCAGTATGTGGTCTATAAGGTTGTGACAATTTTTTCCCAATACATACATTATTAGGGGTGAAATTCGCGAACCTATCTTATTTAAATAAAAGGTTGAATAACATCGAAGTTTCTAGATATATCAAAGTAATTACAGTTAGTTTTTCGATTCCTTAAATTCACATTTACCTATCTTATTTAAAATCACAAGCCCAAAAATAACCACATCAACCTACAAGGTAAAATGTGTAACATGCCAGGAACGAAGCTACGACCCCCAAAACAAAAATGAAAAATGTTATATATCATCGTTTTTATACCACCGATTTTTCACCGCCTCTTAATTTAGGAAGTATGGATATATTAAATCCATTAAAATCAATTAATTGCAAGTGATTTCTTACCAAAACTAGGGGATGTGAAAAATTGGTGGCATATAAAAGGTGGTATATAGCATTACTCAACAAAAATTACTCGGGTAAAATTGATCCCTCCTTCCGCCTAATGTATATTGCCTATATGTTCCTCCACAAAGATTTAGTGATATAGGATACAGGCATTACAAGGGAAACCCGAACCTACAAACAGCCATTTCAAATTTGCAAAGATGTACAGGCACAATATGAACATTTGTTGTAACTTTGGACAGAATTTCGCCAAATTTCAACCAAATTCTCACGCAAGCATACACCTGATACGGGTCATTCTTAGGATCTTTCTGAACTTGGAGTTCAGAGGTAATAACAATCATCCAGGTGTTGGGACTCCATACATTTATGGCAGCGGTTATCCAGGTCACATTAAGAACTCCATCTAATATAGTTATCGATGCCACAACAATACATTTAATCCCCTCTTAATTCTAAAACTTCTAATCATAGCATCCCAATTCAATCTATTCTTATTGTATACCCACAAAAACCCTTTTCTAAACGACGAGCATACTACATTCCAAATGCATGGATACAGGCAGAGACGGAGCCGGGGGGAGGGGGCTGGAGGGTGCAGTCGCCCCCCTTCAATTTTGAAAAATTATTTTTTTACCTTACAAAATTTTTGATATTTGGATTTCGCTTCCCCTCAAATTCGAAAAATATTATATTTTTTCCCTTTATTTTGAGTTCGCTCCCCACCCCCAAAATCCTGACTATAACGAAAGAAATATAAGAGTATAAAGTATGTCAAAAGTTGTAATTGAACTTAGTTTCTTATTATATTTTCCTCTACAAATATAGCGTACCGTACCTACCAAAAAAAATATATACCTATATCACAATAATCTCGCCCTCCCTTATTCAAATTTCTGACTCCGTCCTTGGATACAGGAAAAACATTTTCTAGTAAACAACTTGGAAAACATCTCAAAACTCAAGGCCTCCATATCCTAGTCGCCATGTATCATGTAAACGAGTCAATAATGTTAAATACCAGAGCTACACTACTGAATACACCTACTTATATTCACAGAAATATAACAACTCATCTTAATTTGCACAAAACAAGGAAGTAAGACATCAAATGTGCACCTTAAGGTTCTGAACAAAGGAATCGAAATTGGCGACAGGAAAACAGATATGGTGTCCTCTGGGTAGATTCTTGGGGTCAGCCACGGCTGACGTGGCACTCCATGGCCCTTCTGGAAGCTTAGTATTGGGATCCCTCTCTATGAGATGCAGGAACAAAGATGAACCCAACTTCAACCATATCACCTCAAAATCGAATTTTGGGCTCTCCACTTGCTCAAAACCAAAAATCTGCAAATTCCAACAAATCAACATCACAATTGTTTTTTTGGTAAAATTCCAATGTTTAAGAAAAAATATAATCAGTCATGCATCCGACAAGAAGACTATAAATATCAAGATTTTTTAAGATGTCAAAAAATTACAACTTTTGATTCGGGAAGAGTCATGAGATCCTTTACACATGCACACGAGACCTTTTCTAGGTTTATGGCGTGTTTCAACAGCAGAATTGTTGATAGTACTTATTATTTATTTTCCGACGAATTTTAGAGTTATTTTTGTTATAGATGAGTCAAAATCCTATGAATATAAGTTAGATCAGAAGAGTTACAATCCTATTACTAAGTGCTTATATAGGCTTTTTAGTTTGTTACAAATAATAATCTTTTCATCATTGAATTTTATGCTTTGCATATTTCAAGTTTTCTCGAGTTATTCTTTGAAATTTGAAGACGTGTTTGATAGAGTTCTTAGGCTCGTAATGTATAAAAGAACTCTATGTATTTCTGTATTGAATTGAAATAATACAATATACACGTATATATAGACTGAAATAAGACACTATCTCTATATATTTGGGTATATCGAAATCTAACTATAAAATCAATATCTATCTAATAGAATATACAGAAGATCTAGTCGTATCTATAAGAATATACACTAACATCCCCTCGCAATCTGAGCAGTGGGTTCAACGCGAAGATTGGACCGTAACTGAGAGAACTTTGGATCAGGCAAAGCTTTGGTGAATATGTCAGTAATCTGATCCGAGGTGGGGACATACTTGAACCCGAACAACCCCGAAGCCGATTAAACCGAGTAAATCGGTTCGGTATCGGGTAGTAATATTTACTAACCGAAACCCGAACCCAATTAACCCGAACCCGACAACCCGAACCCAATTAACCCGAACCGAATGCCCACCCCTAGTTTTCAATATGGGAAACACTAGATGCATTATGGATACAAAAAAATATGCTAGCAGATAAATTGGGAAAAATTGCCAAAGGGAAAACGCAAACAAGAACTGCATATGCAAATGTCAACATTGAACCACTGCTACAAACTGAAGTGTAAAGCAGTAGATAAAGTACCATGAACCATGAGATTAGAAGTTATGAAAGCAAAATCAAAATCAACTGGTTTGAATGCTGAAAAATGTCTCAGGATTTAGGCGTTTGCAGCTGGTTCCTGTTAAATTCAGCTGTGGTTTACCAAAAAAGTTTATACCAGCAATATTTGGGCCTAGATTAGGCCCTTTGGGCCGAAATCAGGGTTTTGTGCAAAGGGCTCGTCAGGGTTGTGTGTTCGTTGGGCACGCCTGGGTTGCGTGCGTTGGGCTCGCCTGGGTTGCGTGCATTGGGCTCGCCTGGGTTGTGTGCATTGGACTAGCCTGGGTTTTGTGCATTGGGCTCACCAGGGCCATGTGCATTGGGGCGGTCTCTAAGTCCCCGGGTTTCTCTTCCAGTTAATTGCCTTGTGGCTGCAATCTCTCGGAAATTGTGTTTTTTCACTTGAGTCACTGAAGGAATTCTCTGGGAAAAAGCCAAATTTTAATTATTATACTCAAAATGAAATGAATCTATTGTAAGAACAATGGGCAAGTGTATTTACTACAGCTTTCCTAGTACAGAGGATCCCCCAATGCACATGGCCCTGGTGAGCCCAATGCACAAAACCCAGGCTAGTCCAATGCACACAACCCAGGCGAGCCCAATGCACGCAACCCAGGCGAGCCCAACGCACGCAACCCAGGCGTGCCCAACGAACACACAACCCTGACGAGCCCTTTGCACAAAACCCTGATTTCGGCCCAAAGGGCCTCATCTAGGCCCAAATATTGCTGGTATAAACTTTTTTGGTAAACCACAGCTGAATTTAACAGGAACCAGCTGCAAACGCCTAAATCCTGAGACATTTTTCAGCATTCAAACCAGTTGATTTTGATTTTGCTTTCATAACTTCTAATCTCATGGTTCATGGTACTTTATCTACTGCTTTACACTTCAGTTTGTAGCAGTGGTTCAATGTTGACATTTGCATATGCAGTTCTTGTTTGCGTTTTCCCTTTGGCAATTTTTCCCAATTTATCTGCTAGCATATTTTTTTGTATCCATAATGCATCTAGTGTTTCCCATATTGAAAACTAGGGGTGGGTGTTTGCTTCGGGTTGTCGGGTTCGGGTTAATTGGGTTCGGGTTGTTCGGGTTTCGGTCAATAAATATTACCACCTGATACCGAACCAATTTACTCGGTTTAATCGGCTTCGGGGTTGTACATGTTCAAGGTTAATTCGAGTTCGGGTTTCCGAAATTATTATTAAAAAAATGGGCTTAAAATTTTTTTGTATGAATTTTGGGCCTCTAAAAGTAGAATCCCAAAATGCTGAATTCTTTTTCAATTGAACTGTTTGGGCCTCTATTTTAGAGGCCCAATTTTCTGAAAAACAGAGGCTATTTTGCCTCTGTTACAAACGGAGGCAAAATTCCTTGTGTTTTCCAGCTGGGTTCCAGCTGGCGTGCCTGGCAATGAGCAACGACGGTCGGTGGTGATGACGGGCGAGTGGTGGGGACTGGTGAGCGGAGCTATGGAGGAGGGTGCATGAGAGAGGCGAGGCAAAGAGGGGGATATCTGTGTAAACAATAAACCCTATTTAGTATTACTAATTAATTTTTAATTTTATTAATTTTTAGTTTGGGTAAATCGGACTCCGAATTACCCAAACAAATTTAAACTCAAACCCGATAACGAAACCGATTGTGGTGTTCGGGTTCGATATAAACCTGAACCCGATAATATCCCGAAATAACCGACTCGATTAGGTCGGTTCGGGGTCCGAAAAACCCAAACCGAACGCCCAACCCTACTTAAAACCATTACTTTTATCACTTTACAAACATTACTTGAAAAATAAGCACAAATCTTAACAATTTAATATTCAAAAAATTAGGTACCTCGAGGTCTCATCATCAATAAAAAATAAGCAGATCTCGATCCCCATCGATTCAAGTCCATCGTCTGGGAAAAAAAAATACCATTCAAAG
This sequence comes from Buddleja alternifolia, assembly GCA_019426215.1. Classification (NCBI taxonomy): domain Eukaryota; kingdom Viridiplantae; phylum Streptophyta; class Magnoliopsida; order Lamiales; family Scrophulariaceae; genus Buddleja; species Buddleja alternifolia. The sequence goes on from CM033403.1 coordinate 32,241,567, forward strand.
TAAAAAAACAAAAACTATTAATTTAATAATCCAAAAACCAGATAAATCAGATTGAATATAGTTCTAATCTCATCATATTCACAGATCTCGTGAAAGACGAGCTTATTCATAAAAAAGAGATTCCACTATCAAAACATCAGATCTAGCTTAAAAACAATAAAAGATCTACAATTTTTATATGAAACATGTACATGTTTGGGTGTTTACTCACATCTAAAAAATAAATAATTAGATGTGAAGCATATCATGCTTTTAACCCTAAAAACAAAAAAATTCAAAAGGAAAAAAATCATTTCTTTAATGTGTTTTAACCAAAAAAAGATGTAATTTGTTGGTAAAAACACAACTAGAAATGTAAATTAATATAATAGAGATCTACATTTTTTATCAAAACATCAGATCTAGCTTAAAAACAATAAGGATCTATTTGGCACGTTTTTGTTTTCGCAGTTCTGCAAAACAGTTTTGTAGAATAGTTTTTGAAGAATAAAACCAAGTGAAAACCTGTTTAGCCCACTATTTTGCAGAATATATGTTCTCTGAGAATGCGTTTGGATGAAACTGTTTTGCAGTGAAGAAAACACAAGAACACGTTTGGATGGACCTGTTTTTAGGTGTAATATATATACTGTTCGTATAATATTTAATAATTTTTTAAATTATATAGCTTAATGTTTAGTAAGTAGTACCTACATCCTCATGTACATTATATATTAATCAGACGAAACTATGAATATCTCTATTACAACTAAGAAAAATTGTTCTATTCCTAAGTACATTCATAGTCAAATTAAGTACATTGTTGGATCAAATTGATGCTTCGAACCACTGTAAAATTCTTGTGCAATTTTCATTCTCCTCTTATTCTAGGATAAGCCCCTTTTATGAAACGAATTTGCATATTGTTTGACGCGGTAGTTTCATACGCTCTAATTGATGCCCTCTTATACACACCAATTGGATCATCAAAAAATTGATTAACACAGTAGATATTTAGTGTACCCAACTCAGTTGCGTGTGACAACACGTACATAATGTAGCTTATCTCGCAATCAGAACCCGGGAAGTTGAAGATCGTGACCTCATTCAATGCCTCCAATCCCATTGCTTGCAACTTCCAGTCCTTTACGTAGTTGGATACACTAATGCCTGCGTTTTCCCATGGTGCACCCTATACATGTTAAGTCAATTACAATTTTATTTTAGAAACCCAAACAAAGAACATGTTAAATAAACCATGTAATAACTAATAAGCGACAAACCATAAAACTTAAAATAGTACCACCAAATCAACTTTAAGCTCGTTCAAGCCTGTGCATCTACTGATGAGCACCAATGTGACAGCAAGATTGTCAAGCAGCTTCTAACACCTGATTCCTAGGCAGTGCATATTAACAAAAAAGTACCTCGCCATAATGCGATGTAGAGACTCCACATGCGCCAACCTCTAAACAAACAATTCAAAAAAAAAAAAAAGTCAAAACAACTTCTTACAAGCATTTGCACTTATTCAAACAATGATAGATAGATATACCCTAACAAAATCAACCGGGACACGTGCTCGTTCGCTGGACAGTAATTCTTTCGTCATTTTTACAACCTCTCGAAGTAGTCGGTATGTCGAGCAAGTTGATCCGATGAAGTGTCGATGACGGTGTACTATCCACTGTAAAGAACGAGGTAACGGCCCCAATACTTGTAAATGCCCCGGACCCTGTTCGTCTTGTTTTAATAAAATAACCAGGACATCTACATTGGGGAAGTGTACTTTTATATTCACATTTCCTTGGGCCCGATTGAATGTCATCTTGAATATTTTTATAGAAGGCAAATATGCCTCAAATTCTGTTAGTCCTCTAAAATCACAGTTGAATAACTGTAAATCATTCAACTCGGGGCACCATTTTCCAAGGCGGGAAGAAAATGTGTTATCATTCAGCACAATGTGCTTCAATATGAGTCTTTTTAAATTTCGTAAATTATATCTATCTTCCCACCTAACAATGTAGTTCGGTAGATATAATTTTAACTGAACAAGAGTTTGTGACAAAAACAGGCCGTTAGGGAGTGAAGTGGACAACCGACCGACTAATTTCAGTATACGCACATAATGATCTATTCCAAACGACACCCACTCTTGCCTTATCTAATGCAATGCCTCGGCCCCCATTGGTAACTCAAAGCTCAAGGTTTCAACCACACTTTCATTATGTTCAAGTATAGTGCGATTAACAAAATGAATAAAATCTAAACCATGATAACCCCTTTGTTCAAAACGGTTAATATCGAATAAAAGAGTAGGGATGGAATACCAACAATGCTGAAAATATTATGATAAAAGACCCAATCGAGCTGCCTCCACAATGCATGCATCCCTTGATAACCTTCCCATTACATGAAAAATTATATCCTCACAAAGGAAACTAAGTCCATTATTAGAAACTGTACCTCGTTCCATGGCTGTTTATATGAACTGATGACAGTTTATACTATGTTTCTACTCGTGTAAGATGATCCCCTGTCTCCCCTGTTTATACTCTGTTTCTACTAGTGCAAGATGATCCCCTGTCTCCCCTGTTTATATCTGCCCTTTTTCGTGGAAGATGATCCTCACAAATATCCCCTATTTATACTCTGAAAATTCTTTGTAGGGTTTGGTGGAGGAAGAGATTGTTCGATTATACCAACTTTAATTATACCAACTTTTTTCTCTTTTTTACTCTTAGATTATTGGTAAGGGCATATTTAGCTTATTAGGTAAAAAAATAGTGATAAAAGAGAAAAACAATGCAATGAAACGATATGGAATTTCAAGATCTGCCCAAGATCTTTCATCGAGATAAGGAAACAACTTTAGAGTACAAAAAATTATTATTAAACATAAGCACATTATTAGACATTATTAAAGTGAGAACAGTCACACGACTCTTGACATTATTAAAGTGAGCACAGTCACACGTGGATGAAGAGAAGAAAATAGTTAAAAGTTCAAGGGAAGTAATGAAAATGTTGTTGTTGCGACATGTAGTATAATAAAATCTTTCAACCTCTACCAATATCAGTCCACAAATGTTGAGCTATTTCTTCTCTAACAAGTGTCATTTCTTGAAGTTGTTGTTGTGACATGTAATATACGAACTCTGAGTTATTTTCATATGCAGTGCTTTCAGCATCTAAGTCGACAAGGTTATCACGATCCCAGTCATCGAACCAAGGATCATTGCTAGCACACATGCGGATAAAGTTGTGCAAAACGCAACAAGCAATCACAATCGAACCTTGTCGGCTCATCATGTAGTTTGGCATCTTTCCTTTTAGAATTGCAAATCTTGCTTTCAATACCCCAAAACATCGTTCAATTACATTCCTCAAGGAGGAATGCCTATAGTTAAACAACTCTATACGTGTACGAGGACCCCGTCTACGACCACGAAAGTCTGTCAAATGATATCTACAACCTCTATATGGAGCTAAGAATCCTGGCATATTTGGATATCCCGAGTCTACCACATAGTATTTTCCTACATTAAAAAATAAATATAATAACATTGTTAATATGTGAACTTGATATTAAAAAGGTAATGAGATCCATTATATATGTCATCGTACTAACCTTGTGGGGGTTTAGGAAAACCTAGTTCAGGTTTAGTTATTACATCTCTAATGACTCTTGAGTCATTAACACTACCTTCCCAACCCGCATGCACGTAAGTGAATAACATGTTGAAATTGCACACCGCCAAAATGTTTTGACTTATTACAGATTTTTTTGATCGAAATGCAGTTGCTTTTGATGCGCGGGCCCATGCGGAGACGGTAATTCCATCAATAGCACCAACACAATGCTATATTTACATATTGTTTGTTAATACAATAATCAACAATTTATGGAGAATGTGTGAAGTGATATGTAAAGAAAAATATATTATCATGTAATATTACCTTGAAGTATGGATAATGTTTAGGATTGTACAACACTTCTGGTGGAATTTCGTCGAGATTACGAGACACAATTAACTCCTTTGCAAGTTTACACAAAGCTCGCATGACCTCTTTGACGTGACGGTTGATGGTTTCAGTAGAGTGTTGAAACCTTTCTGCAGAAACTCTTTGTCTTTGATTATGCCCTATTGTGTATAAAAATATAGCAACAACTTCTTCTATTGAAACCCGACGCTCTGTATTATCTTCCAAGTAATGACGTTCACATAAAATTTGACAAAGTTTCACAAAAGTTCTTCTGTCCATGCGCAAGTTTTCATAAATTCTAGTCGGGTGCCCTTCAAGCAATTCTTTCACCCATTCCTTACCACTAAGCAACGAGGTCCTACAAGGTACTTTTTCTTGTGGGTTAGTGGTAGCTGACGAAGTTAGCTTCTGCAACTCTAATAACTCATCAAGTTCTTCTTCCATGTCATAAAAAGGAAGATCATCCCTATTAATACCCATACCCTCAAAGCATTTATCAATACAACTGGTTGCGCTTACATGTATGCTCATTCTGAAATTAAAAAAAATGGATTAAAATTCATAAAAACCAAATTGCAGTCAAAGTATTAAGGTAAAGTGCATTTATATAAAGCACAAGTGCAAAAATAAATCAACCACAAATAGTAGATAAAATACTAACAAGACGTATTACAAACTAAATAGAATCCAATTACAAACATCATCCAGGTTATGGAGCAAGTGACAGAACCCAATCTATTCGTCTTGCTTCTGACATGCGCAAGAAAATGATACGTATTGAAGCATCTTTAAACTCACGAATAGCATTCACAAATTGCATAGTAGTAATGCCCTCCATCTTCTCAAGGATGTCAACACACTCCTCCTCTTTAGAAGGACCGCCTGCTTTATCGTAAACCATTTTTTTGGAAAGTTGGGCATCCCTAAAGGCATTCCAAGCAGCGTCAGAAGCAGACGAATCAAGGCATTGATTTTTCACACGTGAACTCCCTTCATGAGCATCAACCTTTGCTCATTTTTTCTTACTCTTCTTCTCAACTGGCGAGTCACTTATGTCTTCTACATCATTGAAAAGTGGATTCTTAGTTGTTCCATGGAGGAATACCTCTTCAACCTCTTGTTCTTCCTCAGAGTTCAGAGGTCCCTAGGTGGATGATCGTGCAAGATGTCCAGTTGCAACAGTTTCATTAAAAATCTCACAAAGGAGTTCAAAGTGATCACACCCTTTTTTTCGAAACTGCTTGTACTCCTTATTCACTTATAAATAAATTTATAATTATATAGGACACTTAATCAAAAATCCATATTAAATATTACTATTAAACATTGTAAAATTAATTATTGTACCGCAATTTTTTTTGCCCAGTCTTCCTCGGTGGTATCGACAGTTTTTCTATCGGGATCCCAGCCAAAACCAGTTGAATCAATCAACTCTTTGAACAACTTCCACTTAGCTCTAAATCTATTGAATTTTTGTTTCAACTTGGTCATGGGGAACATTTTTTTGAACCTTTCATGCATTTTCTGTGATATACTAGTCCAAATTCGTTTGTGAAAAGTGGTGGATGAAAGATTACCCTTCCTAACCTCCCTTACCATCAACTCAACCAAATAATCTTCCTCCTTTGAAGACCATAGCAACTTATCATCTCCAAGATCTTCCACATCCTCCATCTAACGCACATTTATTACAAATTGAAAACACGTGGTATTTAGCATCAACAATCCAAGAGTGTTACACTGATTCATCCAAGAATCACACCAATTGAAGTGTTTTTTTTTCTCACAAAAGCACACCAAAATAAGTATATACCTTTGTCTTGGTTACGTTCTGCAAAAGACCTTTGAACTTAATACTTTAAATATACCACAAAATTCTTGTTTTAAAAATAGTGCAGATTTTTTATCTTACTAAAGCAAGTGGCAAAGATTCTTTATTTTTGTTCATAGATAAAAGAATTCATTATACCACAAAATCCTTATTTTCAAAATAGTGCAGATTTTTTATCTTACTAAAGCAAGTGGAAGAGATTCTTTATTTTGTTGATAGATAAAAGGTTCATTAAAATAACTAAAAGTTCATCACCATGATGTAAAATTCAAACAAAAGAAGACTAAAGGCAACAATTTTTTTTAATGTTATCTTATTCGGAAGAACACGAGGTGGATAGATATATAGATATATCATATATCTATCCATCACATTCGGATAGATCTATGTGATGATATATATTTGATATTTATATCATATATATATGTTTAGATCTATGTGATGATATATATGATATATATATATATATCATATATATATGTTTAGATCTATGTGATGATATATATATGATATATCTATATGATATATAGATATATCACATTCGGAAGAACACGAGGTGGATAGATATATAGATATATCATATATCTATATATATATGATATATAGATATATCATATATATATATATCATCACATAGATCTAAACTTTCAGCTAAACTTTTAGATCTAAACAACAAGCTTAATTAAAAAATTCAAAATTCACTTTTGATTTTGCAGAAATTGTTCAACTTACCTGCTCAAGTGTCGTCGGAAAAGATGAAGGCAATAACTTCTTCCACTGTAAATCGCCCTTCGCGAGAGAGAGGAGAAGAAGATGGGTTTATGATGTTTTGATGAATAGTAGAAATTTCATTCATTTTGTTTTAATTTATCTGATGAATAGTACTAGAATAAGTGCACAGCAATCTGCTCTCCGTGTTTTTAAGTGGGAAGAGAAAATTCTGAATAAAAATTGAGATTGATTCGCAAAACACCTCAAAGGTGTTCTGTAAAATTGTCACTCCGTGTTCTTGGTTCTCTGAGAAACAGGTACATCAAAACAATGGGCCAAACGCGTTTTGGCTTTTTTTGTTTTCAAAAAACGCCAAGTGAAGCCCAAAACAGCGGGCCAAACAGGCCCTAAGAGATCTACAATTTTTATAAATTAATATAAAAGAGATCTACATCTTTGGGAAAATTGCACTTAACATCCCATAACTTTCCCCGAATTCAATTTTGGTCCCATTCGTTATGAATTTCTCACATTTAGTTCTATAACTTTTAAAATGTCTCACATTTGGTCTCATCCGTCCATTTTTGTCTATTTCTAACGGTCAACTCCATTAGTCAACCCTTTGACCAATTTTTTCGGGGTGATTTTGTGCATGAGTGACACGTGATATTGAATAGAAATATCGTAATAATGAATGTAATCCATGTGTAAGTGCATTTATGCACAAATTCTTTTCCAAAAAATTGTTCAAAGGGTTGACTAACGGAGTTGACCGTTAAAAATAGATGGAAATGGACGGATGGGACCAAATATGAGATTTTTTGAAAGATATGGGACGCAATGTGAGATTAGGGTAACGAGTGGGACCAAAATTGAATTTATGAAAAGTTATGGGACGTGAAATGCAATTTTCCCCTACATCTTTTATCAAAACATCATATCTAGCTTAAATCGATTAGAGATCTACAATTTTTATATGAAAGATGTAACATGTTTGGGTATTTACTCACATCTAAAAAATAAATAATTAGATGTGAAGCATATCATGCTTTTAACCCTAAAAACAGAAAAATTCAGAAGGAAAAAATCATTTCTTTAACGCATTTTAAACAAAAAAAAATGTAATTTGTTGGTAAAAACACAACTAGAAATGTAAATTAATATAATAGAGATCTACATCTTTTATCAAAACATCAGATCTAGCTTAAAAACAATAAGAGATCTACAATCTTTTATCAAAACATCAGATCTAGCTTAAATTGATGAGAGATCTACAATTTTTATACGAAAGATGTAACATGTTTGGGTATTTACTCACATCTAAAAACTAAATAATAAGATGTAAAAAATAAATAACTAGATGTGAAGCATAGTTTTCACGCTTTTAACCTTAAAAACAGAAAAATTCAGAAGGAAAATAAAAACAAAAATGATGTAATTTGTTGGTAAAAACACGACTAGAAATGTAAATTAATATATAAAAGATCAAGATTATACTGTTCAAAAAAGAAATAAAAAATCAAATAGCAGATTAAACTAGCCCATCTTGGGCGTTGTTGTATTTTTTATTTTATTTTTATACCAAGGGTTTTCCCCAACCAGAGGCCAGTGACTAATCCCTTCGAAGCGTAGAGATCACCGAAATAAATTTTGCCTCTTTCAACAAAGCCTTTTCCACACGGTCAGAGATCGAACCCTATGCTTTGTTGTATAGATTGAGATGAAGAGGGGATATATTTTTTCACCATATATTCTTGAGTGAGAGAGAGAGAGAGAGAGGATATGTGCAGAAAGATGTGGTAGTTGTGAAGGAGTGAGAGTATATTTATATCTAATAATGTGTAAAAGATAGTAGTACAAATAAAGATGTTAGAAAAAGAAGTACAAAAATATTTAATCTCTCATAGAAATCTGAAAACTCGTGAACCTTCCAACTACACATGGGTCTATCCTGCCTGCCGTTGCATATTTAACATTAGAAGCAATAAACAACTGTAGCTTGTATATTTTGCAGGAGGAGTTGAAGAGTAACACAATTAAAATGGTAGAGCAGAGTAGGGTTCTGAATACTCTTGGTGCTGAGAAACAGATAAAGCGAGATTTGTTTGAGAGCTTGAGTAAATGACTTATTTTTGTAGGATTGTGATTCCATAAAGGTTATGCTAGTAGGAAGTGTCTACGGGGCAATTTTCATGAGTTCAAACTATACGGAAGAGTTGGTGTGGTTGGAAACTATATGCAGAACCCCTGTACTTGAAAATCAGTTTGGGAGTTAATTTTGGATGAGAATGGCCTGGGGAAGGAGATCAGTGACACCGTTGAGAGAGTCTTTTGTCAACTAAGTGGCCTCGAACCTCCATGATTTCCTTCGTTAAGCAGTGAAAAAGAAAATGAAGTAACACCCCTACTTCATCTAAGAAAAGAAGTTTTAATGACATGAGTAAAGATGACGTAGATGGAGTTGCACAAGAACTAGCCAATTGGTCGGTTATGCCAAAGAGTATTACTTCAGAATTATCACCCAATTCAAGAAAATAGAATGTGATGAACAAATCGAGCTAGAATGTGATGAAAAATTCATGAACATGAAGCTATATATTCTAGCATTAGCTAATCAACAACAACATAGATATCAATTAGTTACAGAAGTCAGTTATTTACAGAAATCAAGCAACAACAGAAAAAATGTGAAGAAAAATCCATGAACATGAAACTATATATTCTAGCATTAGCTAATCAACAGCAACATAGATATCAATTGGGTACAAAAATCAGTTGTTTACAGAAATCAAGCAGCAGCAGAAAGAATGTGATGACAAATTTATGAACATGAAACTATATATTCTAGCATTAGCTGATCAATAGCAACATAGATATCAAATAGCTACAGAAATCAGTTATTTACAGAATTCAAGCCACAACAGAAAGAATGTAACGAAAAATCCATGAACATGAAACTATATATTCTAGCATTAGCTAATCAACAACAACATAAATATAAATTCGTTACAGAAATCAAGCAACAGCAGAAAGAATGTAACGAAAAATCCATGAACATGAAATTATATATTCTAGCATTAGCTAATCAACAGCAACATAGATATAAATTCGTTACAGAAATCAAGCAACAGCAGGAAGAACGTAACGAAAAATCCATGAACATGAAACTACATATTCGACCATTAGATCAACAACAACATAGATATAAATTGGTTACAGAAATCAGTTATTTACCGAAATCAAGCAACAACAGAAGGAATGTGATGAAAAATCCATGAACATGAACTACATATTCTAGCAGTAGCTAATCAGCAGCAACAACAGAAATCAATTAGTTACAGAAATCAGTTGTTTACAGAAATCAAGTAACAACAGGAAGAATGTGATGAAAAATCCATGAACATGAAACAATATATTCTAGCATTAGCTAATCAACAACAACATAGATATAAATTCGTTACAGAAATCAGTTATTTATAGAAATCAAGCAACAACAGGAAGAATGTGATGAAAAATCCATGAACATGAATCTATATATTCTAGCATTAGCTAATCAACAACAACATAGATATCAATAAGTTACATAAATCAGTTATTTACAGAAAATCAAGCAACATCAGAAATCAATTATTTACAGAAATTAATAGCAACAACAGAAGCTGAAATCAATAAGAACAAATGCAGGATGATAATACGCACAAACTTTTAGGACGGATTGCGAAGGCGGAGAGGAGGAGAATGGAGAAATCTTCGCGTGAGTTGGAGAGCGTAAATGAAATGTTTACAGAGTAAATGACCTACACTGGGAAATGATTTTGCTATGGACAATTAATGGGTTTGAGCCCAAGTAGGTTTGGGCCTGGGGATGTTTTGGGGAAAATGGAGTTTGCAACTGAGGCGAAAATGGAGAATGGGCATCGAATTTAACCAAATTATGGGAAGAAAATGGAATTTAGAAATCTTGTTTTGCAGTAAAATCAGAAAGTATAACGAAATAAAGAGAAAATACGGAATTGAGGTTGCATTTAATTTTATTTTGAAATTAAATTAGTTATAGTGGAGGGAGCTCTGAGTTTTATGTATTATCTTTACTCTCATTCTTCTAAAAGAAATACCTTGAGTTTGAGAATATTTGAAGATATGGTTTTTTCTATTTTCAGTTAAGTCCATGTATTGTTCGTAACTTTTAATTGAATGCCCTACTCTTATCCGGACCATTTGTAATGTGATATGATACCCTATGACTACGAGGCCAACCGTATGAATTCGAACACTTGACCTCTTACTTAGAGTTAGATGGCGATCACTCTTAACCAAATAGTTATTGGCGCTACCCTATGAATAACCTACAATTTCAGCTAGTCAACTTAAAACAACTCCTATTGAAATCAGAAAGTTCAATAGGATACTTCTACCACAACTCCTATTCATAATGGAAGAGGGATAAATTAGTCATAATAAAAGTCTTATCACTAAGCCTTAAATATCTTTACATGATAAATATATTAAGAACTCCAACCACAGATTAAAATGGCTTAAGACAGAGTTAAATAAACTTGAATAAAAAGCCTAAAACGCTTCATCATATGCACACATCTGGAGTTGCAAAAGAACTGGCCAATTGGTCGGTTATGCCAGAGAGTACTACTTCAATGTTATCACCCAATTCAAGAAAATAGAATGTGATGAAAAATCCATGAACATGAAGCTATATATTCTAGCATTACCTAGTCAACAGCAACATAGATATCAATTAGTTACAGAAGTCAGTTATTTGCAGAAATAAAGCAACAACAGGAAGAATGCGATGAAAAATCCATGAACATGAAACTATATATTCTACATTAGCTGATCAACAACAACATAGATATCAAATAGCTACAGAAATCAGTTGTTTACAGAAATCAAGCAGCAGCTGAAAGAATGTGATGAAATCCATGAACATGAAACTATATATTCTAGCATTAGCTGATCAACAACAACATAGATATCAAATAGCTACATAAATCAGTTATTTACAGAAATCAAGCTACAGCAGAAAGAATGTAATGAAAAATCCATGAACATGAAACTATATATTCTAGCATTAGCTAATTAACAGCAATATAGATATAAATTTGCTGCAGAAATCAAGCAACAGCAGAAAGAATGTAACAAAAAATCCAGGAACATGAAATTATATATTCTAGCATTAGCTAATCAACAGCAACATAAATATAAATTCGTTACTGAAATCAAGCAAAAGTAGGAAGAATGTAACGAAAAATCCATGAACATGAAACTACATATTCGAGCATTAGATCAACAACAACATAGATATAAATTGGTTACAGAAATCATTTATTTACAGAAATCAAGCAATAGCAGAAGGAATGTGACGAAAAATCCATGAACATGAAACTACATATTCTAGCAGTAGCTAATCAGCAGCAACAACAGAAATTAATTAGTTACAGAATTCAGTTGTTTACATAAATCAAGCAACATCAGGAAGAATGTGATGAAAAATCGATGAAAATGAAACTATATATTCTAGCATTAGCTAATCAACAACAACATAGATATAAATTCGTTACAGAAATCAGTTATTTACAGAAATCAAGCAACAACAGAAAGAATGTGACGAAAAATCCATGAACATGAATCTATATAATCTAGCATTAGCTAATCAACAGCAACATAGATATCAATAAGTTACATAAATCAGTTATTTACAGAAATCAAGCAACATCATAAATCGATTAGTTACAGAAATTAACAGCAACAAGAGAAGCTGAAATCAATTAGAACAAATGCAGGACGTTTATACGCACAAACTTTTAGGGCGGATTGCGAAGGCGGAGAGAAGAATGGAGGAATCTCTGCAAGTAATCGCGAGAGATGGAGAGCGAAAATGAAATGTTTGGAGAGTAAATGGCCTACGGGAGAGTGGGAAATATTTTTGCTGTGGACAATTAATAGGTGTGGGACTTAGTAGGTTTGGGCCTGGGGATGTTTTGGGGAAAATATAGTTTGCAACTGAGGCGAAAATGGAGAATGGGGATCGAATTTTACTAGATTCTGGGAAGAAAATGCAATTTAGAAATCTTGTTTTGTAGTAAAATCAGAAAGTATAACGAAATAAAGAGAAAATACGGAATTGAGGTTGAATTTAATTTTATTTTGAAATTAAATTAGTTATAGTGGAGGTAGGGGTGAAAAACGAACCAAACTACTCGATACTCGGCTCGAGCTCGTTCGCTAAAAGCTCGTTTGAATTCGGTTCGTTAACTTATCAAACCAAGCTTGAAAAACTTTTTGTGTTTGATAAGTTTTGAGGCTCGGCTCGAACTCGGCTGGATTAGTAAAAAATAATAAAATATGTATAAAAAAATCAAACTACTCGAGTTCGACTCGTGTTCGGCTCGATTAAAGCTCGTTTGAGCTCGGTTCGATTAATAATCAAACAAGCTCAAACACAAACTTTAAAGCTCGATTGTATTTCAAACAAGCTTAAACAACATCTCGTTCGGTTCAACTCGGTTCGTTTACACCCCTAAGTGGAGGGAGCTTTGAGTTTTATGTATTATCTTTACTCTCATTCTTCTAAAAGAGATACCTTGAGTTGGAGAATATTTGAAGATATGGTTTTTTCTTTTTTCAGTTTAGTCCGTGTATTGTTCGTAACTTTTAATTGACTGCCCTACTTTTATTTGGACCATTTGTAATGTGATATGATACCCTACGACTACGAGGCCAACCGTGTGGATTCGAACACTTGACCCCTTTTGTTGGTCCCAAGTGGTATACGAAAGGGTCTAGAAGGGGGGGGGGGGGGGTTGAATAGACCCTGAAGACTTTTTCGACTTCTTAAAAATTCGTATCACTTTGAAGTATTTGAACGCTTGACAAGTTTAAGCGCTGGATGTGACGCTTGAGAAACGTTAACTTAGACTCGGTGATTTCAACGCTTACCAAAGTAGGGCAGAGTTTAGTCACTAAATCAGAGTTAGCACAGCGGAAGTATTTTATAGCTTAGCATTCAGTTAATTGATCGAAAGTAGTTGCTTAGTTGTTTTAAGACTTTATCAGAATGTATGCAGTATGAATAGTAAAGCAGTAAAACAATGAATGCTTAAAGAAGTAAATGACACAAGATATTTGTAAGGTTCACTGGGTGATGTAATCCCAGCTACGTCCTTCTTCTCCTTTTATCAGGGAGGTTTTTTCACTATGATGATTATCGAAGAGTCACACAGAGACTTCTACAAGATAGAGGGAGATTGGATATGATCTTGGAACTCCTTGGTCACACAGATTTCAGCTCCACTAAAGATCTTCTATCCCCTTGCTTCTTTCACTCAGAAATGGTGCAAGTTACTCTTGATCTCGGAACTCCTTGGTCACGCAGATTTCAGCTCCAATAGAGATCAACTTCAACAAGCTTCTTTTACACAAAAATATTGCTTGCAAGTCAACCAGCTTTCTCACTCAGATGAAAGGTGTTGATGGTTTTGGTCACGGGTTTGTTTGTTTTTGGAAAGTTCAAACAACTTGGGGATATCTCAATGGTAGTATAGGTTCTTCTTAACGAGAGATTTGAGATATGGGTGACTGTCTCTGGAATATTTGTGAAAAGCTTATATGGATATTTGGCTATGATTTTTAGTAAGCTTTTCTTTCAACAAGGTCGGTATTTTTGTGTGTGTCACTTTTTTCATCATGTTACTTGTTTGTTGAAAGAGCTATTTATAAGGTATTGGTGGTTTTTGTCCGTTTGACTCGGTTGGAGTCTCGTTTCCCCAAACATTCCTTGAGTTCAGACATTTCTAACTTTGGGTATATTTAATTGGTTAGGCATGGTCTTGGTTTCATAAATCTGACAGTCTAGGTCAAAGATATGGCTTGCCCATAAGTTATAGTGCTTATATTTTAATAGCACTTATCCTACTTTTAATGCATCTTGTCTTATTTCCGTTGGAAATAATTCGTCCGTTTGATTCATGCATTCTTTTAAGTCTTTGGATGGTTTTTGGTCTGAATTCTTTTTCAGGTTACGTTCTTTGTAGGTTGTGTTGGTTTAACCCTTTTGGACGCTTGTTGAAGAGAATAGTTATTCTCGTGTATTGGACAGACGCTTGGACTGATCCTGAATTTCAGACGCTTACTCTTCAATCTTGTCTTGATAGTCTCACTGAGAATTCCGTCATTTCACTTGATGTTGAGTATTCGGCCTGAGTTATCCATTCGTAGTTTGAGCACTGGGATAATCCCTAAAGCGTTTGACGGACGCTTCAAGATATCTTTATCCATTGTAGCTTTAGACGCTTGATCTTCACCTTCATCACTTGGTAGACTCACCCAGAATTTTTCTAAGTGTTTTAGTGTCACATACTTAGTCTAAGGAATTCTACAAAGATGAATACTATAAGCCTAAGATAAATAAGCTTTCAGGTACTTATACATAACATTCTATGAAAGCTTTTACACTTTTCGGAGTCTAACAGAAAGTCTTATTTGTCATCATCAAAACATCTAATATGAAATTCCTAACAATTTCCCCCTTTTGATGATGGCAATACTTATTTGGTTCAAGCGTTAGATACCTGAGGGTTAGCGTAAGTTAGTAAGTTAGTTTGAGCTTTAACGAGATGTTTCAGCTGTAAAATGCATTTTATATATATACTTCACAGTACAGGCATTTTACAACTAAAAGAGAGAGGCACAAGTAAAATTAAGATCGTGGCTTGATCTTGTATCTCTTAGTCATTTCAGCACGGATTGCTTCAGTTATCTGATCTTCTAACGTCATCATTGCAGCATGATCTTTACTGATTACGTGCTTGTTTTCTTGAACTTGTCGTGCCTTAAAGGCAATGAAGTGTTTATCCCATTCCTCTGGACTGATGCCTATGTATCGTAGGCAAATTCTGAAGGTTTGGTCGAAGTCAGACATTTTTCTTTCTAAGGCTAATACTGCTGGATCAGTTGGTTCTGGAATTGATGCTCTGAGAAGAGGAATGTCAAACTGTTCAAGCAGTGCTCTTGAAGGCAATGGAAGAGTTGGATAGAGTACTCTGGGAGTTTCTTTCTTATTGGACGCTTCAACCGATGTGGTTACCCAAGAGGGATAGGGATACCTTGGTTCTGCACTCAGTGTGAGAGAAGTATCAATGTGTTGACGCTTGGATGGTGGAGGAGGAACTTGATCTTTAGATGTTGACGATTTCCTCTTTTCTCCCTTCTTTTCCCCCTTATTGCCATCATCAGTCTGTATGAAATGCTGAGTAAGAAGACTGACTTGAGCAGCAATCTGAGCGATAGAGGCCTCAAGAGTGGTTAGACGCTGGTCGAAATGTTCTTTCATGACCAGGAGTTGAGCTTGATTAGCGTCTGTGAGAGAGGTCTCGAGAGCCGTGAACCGGTCTTGTAGATCATTGGTTAAAGCCACATGACTTGCCTGAGTAGCTGTAGAGAGTTGTTGTATTTGAGTTAGGCATTCAGTCATGGACGGTTGAGCGTGGGGAAGTGCAGGGCGGACTTGAGGTTTAAAACGAGATGTGTGTTTGAGAGATTCAATAGGTACTTGATTAGTAGGATCAAATACTGTTCCTCGAAGCTCTGGAGCAGTGTTGGACTCGGTGGATGCAGTAGAGTCGGATTCAGTTGGACTGGGAGAATGAGGCGCTTGAGGTAACTCTAATAGACGCTCAGGAGCAGGTAACAGTTCAGCTGGTGCTGCAGGAAATTCTGATTCTATTCGGCTAAAGTCCGTAAATCGAAAGTCCAAGCTGGCAAACGGTTCATCTGCATATGGATACGTAGCAGTCTGCAGGAGTTCATTCAAATGTAGAGTGGGGAGATGAGTACCTTGAATGAACGTTCTGATAGGACTATCCAGTGCCCTGATATACAGTGGCCCGAGGATATCCAGCACATGAGTGGGAAAGAGTTTGGAGGGCGCTTTACAGATGGAGAATAAGGCATCTGGGCAATAGTGTTGTGAGAAGCCAATGAGCCGATCTGTTGGGAGAGTCTTCGGTTTCCGAGAGTCGGGAACGCGGAGCTGGTAATACTCTTCCAAGTATGGGTAGATGGCTGAAGCAAGCGCTTGAGATCTTTCTAGCAGCGATAAACCAAAATCATAGTGACTGGAGACTTCTTGTCGAATAGACGGAAGTAGTGGATATCCTCTGAAAGAATTGATCCGAGAGCCATCCCATTGTCGCAGATTGTCTGTGAAGATTTTGTCGAATAGAGAGACTGGAGGCATAATTGCCATCATGAGAGAAAAGTTGTCTTCACATTGGCTAGGGGTGCAGTTCAGACAGGACATGGGAGAAGAACCGCTGGTGGACGCTTGATCATCAAAGCGTAGAGAAGAGTTGGCCAGTTTGTGCAACGCTTGTCTTAAGCGGTGTTCAGGTTGATGGCGGATCAGAGGCAGCTTCAGAACGGGTCCAAGTCTATGCTGGCGCTGCGTCAGCATGTAGCGTGCAAATTTGGTCCTTTTATCATGAATCCCTATTCTGAACAGATGGGGAGCACTAACCAAGTCTTCAAATTTATACGTGTCACCCATGTAAGCTTCAGCCCATCGTATCTCAGTCATACAATACTCAGTTCCTGCATTAAGTATAGCACGAAACCCTTAGTGATGAATATCACAGATGGATTCAAAACGATACCTGTCGGGTTGGTAGTTAGCATTCCAGACGCAGTCAAAATATGCATCGGTTTCAAGTTGAATCATCTCGGTCAGGGATGCTGGACGCTCACCGGCATGTACTCCTTTATTCTTCCACAGAAGGAGAGGATTAGCTGAGCGCTTGTTTTCCTCGCTTTTGACCAGTGTTAGAGAGTGAGAATAGCCTTCTCTGTTTAGTAGCTCTTCTGTTGGGTTCAGAAGCTGATCCTGACGCTCATAGACTCTGATGTTGTAGTTGCGGAGAGCGAAGCCAGTGGGTTTGCTTGTCCCACAGTCCAGATAATAAGCTAAGTCAACATCAGCTCGAGGAGTCGTGCCTCCTTGCCGCTGTGCTTGGAGAGTGACGGAAGCCGGGATGTGTGTGGGAGTCTTTCCGAGTTCAAGCGCTGTGTAGTAAGCTTCATCAGCTGGGGTGGAGGCTGTATTAAAGAGAGTGTTGCGTACAGCCAGATCAAACTTCATGTGCGATGGCCACAATTTGGGTCATATCAACATCCAGATGGACATCAACTGGTGGTTCGGAGGATGATATCGGGACAGCAGCGATAGCTTGATCTCTTTGTGTAGCCTCAGAAGAGATGGCAGCAGTTGGACGCTTACGCCTCTTGAAGATACGCTTCACATTTATGCCTTCGGCGGGGAACGCTTGAGTCTGTGGAACTGCAGGTTCTTCAAAGTCAATATTTTTGAGAACCTTTTCCAGATCTTTTCGACTAATGAGGAGTATAGAATCCTCGTCATCTTCATCGTTTTTAATAGGTTGAGCCTTGGGCTTTCGAGGAGCCCGTTTCTTTGTGACAGTGGGACGCTTCACAGTACGTTTGGCTTTCTCCTGATCTGGACGCTCAGCCTCCTCATCTGACGCTGCGCGGACAACTTGGCGCTCAGAGAGAGGCTTAGCAGCACCTCCAACTTTAGGTGGATTGAAGAGATTATTGATGATTCTTGGCCCATAGAACTTATGCTTGGCCACGGTGACTCCTGCTGAAGAGGTGCACTCTGCTCGAAAGAGTAGATCACTTAAAACTAGACCATAAGGTCTGTTTGAAGTGCGTAGACTGTCTCTAAACCTGCTGAATATATAGGCGCTCCAGTTGATCTTTATCTTGAGTAGGATGGCAGTCATCATCTGGAACTGGGTTGGGTTGATTTTGTCGAAGGTTCCCACTCTGCATTCTATGTTTTTACTGCAGAAATCAGCCAAGACTCGATACCTGTTCACTATATCTTTCTTCTCAAAGTACGGTTTGTATGGAACATCATCGTAAGCGCTAATCTGAGTCCAGACTTCTTGAATTTGTTCTTCAGTGATAGTGTCTAAAGTGGCTCCAGCATTAGGTAGAGAGAAATTCTGGGCAATGGAGGCCGCAAGAGAGTGAACGTCTTTGATTCCTTCTTGGAGACAGGAAGCAAACACGTGATGGAAGTCTCATCGTCAGACAGTCGAGCATTTCTCCAGAAAAATTCTAGTTCTTCAGGAAACATATATGAGTATTTCGTGAGAAATTTCTGAAGCCCAGCCTCTGCTACAGAATCCATGATTTCCGTTAAATCAATTTGGGGGTTTTCATAGAGAAACTTCCAATCAACTATAAGGCCTTCAGTGATCTTGACAATAACTTCAGAGGTTCCAGCAGTAGCTTTCTTGGGTGCCATGAGTGAGCAGTAGACAGAGATTACGAAGGAAAATTGTTCGTTTTTGAAAAAGAGAGAGACTTGTTTTTGCACGAATGGAATAGAGTATAAGAGTGTTTGTGTTCTGCAGAAACTTCAATTTGAATGTTCGGTGTGTTTGAAGTTTGAGATGTTGACACGTGGAGGAATATAAATCTCAGCCATTAAAATATAACTGTGGACGTGAATTTAGACTAAACAGGCACGGTTTCTTTTAGTAACTGCCACATATACTATTTTGAAGTCCGTTTAAAAGTTTAAAACAGAGACTGAGAGTGATACGTGTGCCCATGAAAAGCGGATACGTTCTTTATGAAAACTGTTCGGGAATCATAATTTTGAACACTATTCAAATGCCCGCCAAAAATTTGTTAAAGCGTCCGGACCTATTCAGAATGACGCTTGAAACATTTAGTGTTATGTGGACGCTTGAAAATCTTGGGAGTCTCTTTCAAGTAACAGGTTGTGCTTTAGCGGTCATTGTAACATATAGAATATTCCTTTCAGGGTGTATATGAGGACACAGTTTCCCAGTACTTATCATTAGGTCTTGGTAGTAGTGTTTTACTTTGGTTTAAAATATTCAGCGTTGGTTGTACTCGTCTAAGATACATGGTAATTGTACTGACGCGTGTACATGTGCTGAACCATCGTTGAAAAACGTGATGAGTACCCATGGGTTTTCTTGAGCGAAGGGTGAGGAATGTCAAGTCAGCATTAATTGTATTGATTGACTAATCCACTTTCTCGTTTTAGCGTAGGGTAATGTACGCTTGCTTTTAAAAGGGTCTTTTTACTAACTGCTTTAGCCGGGAATAAAGCTAAGCGTTTAGTTTATTTTGAAAGAAGTGCAGACGCTAAGGCAGATTTGTGTAATAAGCGTCAAAAAGGTTTTAAGTGTATGATGCTAAGTGCGTATGACCGATGCAAGGGAAAACATTTTTGGTCATATTCACTTAGGTATAGTTTGCTCTTTGAAGGTTCCCCCTATGTAGGTTCCCCATAAATTTCATAACATTAGTGAATTCCCCCTAAATTTCATGCCTAACAAAAGTATGATGTTTCGAATGATTAAGCATTTAGATCAATCATACCTAGTTCACTTCTTAAAGTGAGAAAACGTTGTTCGTTAAGCGCTTTGGTGAAGATATCTGCCAGTTGCTTTTCTGTACTAATGAAGTGCATGGAGATATCTTTCTTTTGAACGTGGTCACGTAGAAAGTGATAGCGAATGTCAATGTGTTTGGTTCTAGAGTGAAGAACTGGATTTTGAGTCATTGCTAAGGCGCTTTGATTGTCACAATGGATAGGAGTTGGATCTAGGATTATTCCATAATCTCTAAGTTGTTGCCTCATCCAAAGGATCTGTGCACAACAGCTTCCAGCGGCTACATACTCAACCTCAGCGGTGGAAGTAGCGATGGACTGTTGCTTCTTACTATGCCATGAAATTAGTCTATCACCTAGAAATTGACATGTTCCACTAGTACGTTTTCTATCTATTTTGCATCCTGCAAAATCTGCATCTGAATAACTAATTATTCAAAAGGAGAATCCCTAGGATACCATAAGCCCACATTTTGTGTGCCTTTTAGGTACTTAAGGATTCTTTTAGCAGCAATTAAGTGTGATTCTCTAGGATCAGCTTGAAATCGTGCACACATGCATACTGAGAACATAATATCGGGTCTACTAGCTGTAAGATAAAGAAGTGATCCAATAATACCTCTATAGTTAGTGATATCAATTTTCTTTCCATTATCGTCTCTATCTAGCTTAAGCGTTTGGCTCATTGGAATTTTTGAAAGTGATGTATTTTCCATACCAAATTTCTTGATCATATCTCTAGTATATTTAGTTTGATTTATGAATATGCCATTAGGGAGTTGTTTAACTTGTAATCCTAGGAAGAAAGTTAATTCACCCATCATGCTCATTTCAAATTGATCTTGCATCATTTTCGAAAATTTCTCACATAGACGCTTATTGGTAGATCCAAATATAATATCATCAACATAAATTTGAACTAGGAGAATATCTTCATTATGGGTAATTTTGAATAACGTTGTGTCAACGCTGCCTTTCAAAAGCCTTTACCTATAAGGAAGATAGAGAGAGTGTCATACCATGCTCGTGGTGCTTGTTTAAGACCATAGAGTGCCTTGTCCAATTTGTAAACCATGTTTTTCCCATGGTTGTTGATGAATCCTGGTGGTTGCTTCACATATACTTCTTCTTGGAGTTTACCATTCAGAAATGCACTCTTTACGTCCATTTGATACACTGTAAATTTGTTAAATGCTGCAAACGCTAGAAACATGCGGATTGCTTCAAGTCGGGCAACTGGAGCGTATGTTTCATCAAAGTCGATGCCCTCTTCTTGACAGTATCCCTGAGCTACGAGTCTGGCTTTGTTTCTAATCACAATCCCATTCTCATCCATTTTGTTTCTATAGACCCATCTAGTTCCAATGACCCCTTGGTGGGTTGGTCTTGGTACTAGCGTCCATACCTTATTTCTTTCAAATTGGTTTAGCTCTTCTTGCATGGCTTCTATCCAACTTGGATCGTTAAGCGCTTCATCCACTTTCTTTGGTTCCATTTGAGATAGGAAGCTTGCAAACATGGCCTCATTTATTGTAGCGGCTCTCGTTCTAACGGGTGCTCCAATATCTCCAATAATTAGTTCTGGTGGATGGTCTCTGAGCCATTTTCTGTCTGGTTGGAACGAGTTAAGAGATTGATCTAACGTTTGATTAACTGTGTAGGCGCTTGACCAATTCCTTGCGTAGGCGCTTCAGTGTTTTAGATTGAATTTGCTCTTGATGAACATACCCTTCATGATCATCAGCGTTTCTTGCAATGTCATCGTTGATGTCTTTACGAGTAGTCTTAGGATTAGGTATAATGATTTCATTATCTTCATCAATATCACTATCATCACACAGATTGATTTGTGACGCTTGTTGAGATAAATCTTCAATTCCTGCATCATTAATATTAACCTTACTCGGTTCTTGGTTAGCATCATCAAACACAACATGAATGGATTCTTCAACCTTCGATTTGATCTTATTTAAGATGCGAAAGCTCTTTCCATTTTGGCGTATCCTAGAAAGATTCCTTCATCTGCTTTAGGATCAAATGTCTTTAGGCTTTGGAACCATTGTTATGAATGAAACATTTTGAACCAAATACATGAAAGTATGAAACATTCGGCTTACGTCCCTTCCATAACTCATATGGAGTCTTTTCATGTTGCTTGTTGATCATACACCGGTTCTGAGTGTAGCAAGCAGTGTTAATAGCTTCGGCCCACAACCTTTGAGGCAGCTTAGATTCGGCTAACATAGTCCTAGCGGCTTCTTTAAGCGTTCTGTTCCGCCGTTCAGCAACTCCATTTTGTTGAGGTGTTCTAGGTGCTGAATACTCATGAAGTATTCCAAAGTCTTTACAAAATTTCTCAACAATATGGTTAATAAATTCAGTTCCTCTATCACTTCTAATTCTTGTTACTTTTAGATCTTTTGAGTTTTGTAGTTGACGAATTAGAGAGGTGAGCTTGGCACTAGTTTCATCTTTAGATGCGAAATTCTACCCATGTATAGCGTGAAAAATCATCAACTATTACTAGTGAATACTTTTTACCACTAACGCTCATGATTTGAATAGGACCCAAACAAATCTAAATGTAGTAGTTCAAGAATTCGAGAGGTCGATAGATGAAGCTTCTTCTTAAAGGATGATTTAACTTGTTTACCCATTTGACAGGCATCACATAAGCGATCTTTATTAAAGGAACCTTTAGGTAATCCCTCTACGAGATTTAGAGATATTAATTGAGAGATTGTTTTGAAATTGAGGTGATTCATTTTTCTGTGCCATAACCAACCTAATTCGTTTTGATTCTTAGCTACGAAACATGTAGGGTTGTTATCTAATGTTGAATCCCAATCTACTAAGTATACATTGTTTGTTCTTCTTCCTTTTAATTTGGTAGATCCTGTCTTAACATCGATTATCTCGCACAAGTCACTAGAAAATTTAATCTCAAAGCCTTTATCACAGAATTGACTTATGCTTAGGAGATTATGTTTAAGACCCTCAACATAGTATACATCATTGATCATGATGTTCCCCCTATGCATGATACCTATACCTTTAGTTTTACCTTTAGAATTATCACCGAATATAACTTGAGACCATTGGTTGCACGATAGTTGATCAAGAGATCCTTTGATCCAGTCATGTGTCTCGATGATCCACTATCTATGTACCAATACTGAACGTCGTGTTGGCTCTAGGTACCTGCATTCAAAAGGGCAGATCTAATTTCCTTTGGTACCCATTTTGTTTTGGGTCCTTCTTTGTTAGTGACGTGAATTAGATTTTTCGGAACCCATATTTGCCTTATTCACTATGGGAGAAAGATTGGCCTTCTGGGTTTCGTTTTGAGTTGCATACCTTTTCTAGATGTATAGAAATATCCTTGATTATAGTGATACCTAATCGTATTCACAATTATCGAGTGTTGATAATATGAACTGGATTGTTTTTGTGATATGAGGTTGGATTCCGTTTTGGG